>OY856409.1:1394067806-1395400306 GCA_963693085.1 Alisma plantago-aquatica
GGCCACAAGCCCCTCTTATCCTATGATCTAATGTTTGGCGTCTAATGTGAATTGAAGACTGATGACCTAAACCCTAATGAACTAGAATCGTCTTTCGCAACACTCCACTCCAGTTTCAGTTGGCGAACAAGAGGAAGCGGGACGCGACGCCTCCAACTCTTGGTCCTCCTGGAAACTGTCATCCGCACCCAGCTGCTACGAGTACAGGTGCCCACCAACTGCCTCCGGCTACCAATCGTCAATGCCAACCACTTCCGTCCAGATCCCGCCACCAAGCTTCACCAGCGACACCCCTACCGTCTCTGACTTCAGCGGCCTCCAACTCTAGGCGCAAAGGACTCTAGGGGCCACCCACTAAGGCACCAGCTACTACAGGCCCTGATCCAAACCTTGTCAAGGATTCGATTTCCCACCTGCTTCCATATCCCGACGGCATCCAAGTGTTGAAATCATGCTTGCTTCCTAACAACTTGGATCTTGGCAGCGGTGACATCCAGCCCAAAACACATTGTCTTCCTAATCTAGGAGCTCAGATCTGGGTGGCGACGCATTCAGGTGGTTCCCCTTGTCATACAACTTCAGCCGACGTTTCTCTGCCTCCCTTCCTAATCTAGCAGCAAGTTTACTTGATCATAAAGATTGCGATTACAAAGGTGTTACGATAGGTACTATTTTAGATATTTACTTCCTCGTACTTTAGGCTTTTAGGCCTTTTTCTTTTGTTGCCTATACGCTGCCATTGATTTGGTTTACGTTATAGTCATTGTTGTTGTGTTGGATGTCACTAATAAATTTTTTGTTTGACGGTTCTTTTGTAATCTGTGTCGTTGCGCACTCTGTAGTTGAAAGTTTAAATGAATGTACTTGTATCTCAATATCTAAACAAATCAGTAACTAGTTTTCAAGCAAACAAAATGTTCTTATGTAATGATAAATATAATTATTTACTTAGAGCCGTATACCCGTAGACCCACACCGTATACCCGCATGATATGCGGGTCCGGGTATGGTGCGGGTCTGATTTTAAGTATTGCGGGTCTGGACCCGTACCCGTACCCGCTAAATTACAAAGGGTATGGTTCTGGGTATGGCCATACCCTCACCATACCCGCACCGTTTACAACCCTAAATGGTTGTTGATTCCACAATAATTGTTGGTAGGCGGGGATAGGAATCCAAGGAGAAGGATAGCAAAAAGCTTGCTGGCTGCAGATAAGAGTGGGGGGAAGGATAGTGGTAATAGAGAATGGAAAATAGTATAAAACAATGAGAAGTACAACATTTAGCTAATATAAGATAAAATATGAGATAGACTATAATTATTGAATGTACAAGAACCTGCTGCTACAGATCCACCAAGGGAATTTTTAGTAGTGTAAGACCATGAAACATTCAACTGACATGGGTTTATTTCTACTATTTTTACTGTTATTTACCAATATACCTACTGTTAAATGCTTATATTCTTACTGATGTTCACTATAAAATGCACTTTATATTAGACTTCTTGATATATACCCATATTAATATTTATTGTTATATACGATATACATATTGTCATCAAGATAGATTCAGTGCTGCTTGGGTTGTCAGTTACCCTTTGCTTCTTCTGTGATGGGTTTCTGTTTTCTGCTGGATAGTTCTCTGTATGCTGTTGAAGATCCTCTCGCGACTATGTTATAGTGCTTAGTATGGTCTTGTTTGGCTTCATGGTTCTTGGTTTCTCTCTTCTGGATCAACTGGAGGTGGTTTCTTGATTTTTGTTCGAGTGTTATAGGGATGGTTGATCTTTTCTTTGATATCTTCTGTTCTGTTGGGTGCTTCCCTCTCACTGCTAAGTGATGGTTGAGCATTGCTCCCCTCTCACTTCAGTGATGTTTGAGTCTTGTGTTCCTTGTTGCTTCTTGTTCTACTCTATGATGGTTGAGCCTTGCTCCCCTCTCACTCAGTTCTGCTTGGGTTTCTAGTTTACCCTTGCTTTTTCTGTGATGGTGTTCGGTTTTCTGCTGGATTAGCTCTATGCAAGCTGCTGAAGTTCCTCTTACGACTCTTTATAGTGCTTAGTATGGTCTTGTATGGTTACTTGGTTCTTGGTTGCTCTCTTCCTGATCAGCTAGGTTGGTTTTCTGAGGTGGTTGGTAATTACCTCCCTATTCATGATCTGTGATGGTCGAGTGTTGATGGTGCTTGTTGGCTGTTATACCTTGGTTCTGAGCGGGTTGTGATCTGTCTCTCCCCTTTGGTGTGGTTGAGCTTGCTCCCCTCTCACTGCTATGCAGTGATGGTTGAGTCTGTGCCTTGCCTTGATTGGTTTGCTCCCCTCTCATAGATTTCTATCTGTGATGGTAGAGTTTTCTTTTTTCTTGTACAACGTTTCTTCTGCTTGCTCTAGATGTTCATATAGTTGACTTTGGTGATCCTTTCTTGCTTCGAGGTGGTTGAGAGTTGCTCCCTCTTCATGGACTGTGATAGTGGAGTTTGCTGGCTTTTGTTGACTGTTACCTTTGGTTCTGAGATGGATTATTTCTGTCTCTCCCCTTTGTGTTTCTACCTGCTTGCTGCTGGTTGATCTTTTTGTTGACTTGGCGTGGACATGGGTTTCTTGGTTATGTTTGTGGGTATCTTCTCTTGAGTTGCTGCTGTGCCTTCAGGTTCTTTGTCTCTACTACAGTGCTCCCCTCTCACTGAAGACGGGCTTTTCTGCTTCTGCTTCTTCTTCTCAGTGAGGTTGCTGATGGATCCCTCTTTGCTCCCCTCTCACTGGATCAGTGATGGTTGAGTCTTGCTGCTGTTTTGTCTCTCCCTGAAGATCATTGGGTTGTGGCAAGTTGGTTTCTTGTTATTCTTTTGTAATTATTTTCCTTTTTTTTGTTATCCTCAGTTTGAGAGTAGCAAGTTCTGTACAGACACTATAATAAAATGGTAATTAACATCATAATAAAAGTGGGTAAGATAGACTACCTGATACAGAGTCCAAGGCCAAAAAGTCATAGTCTGAAACTACACCAACCTGCAGAAAGACAAATTGTATTATAACACAATGCAAGGCGAAATTGGTAAAATATTCGACCACAAAAGAGAGGACAATCATAGACGAAAAGCAAAATGACATGTAGATATTTATAAATTAAACAAAAGGTATGTTGTCTTCAACACTAAAATAGGAAAGGAGAATAAAATTTCAGCTCAAACAGTTCAGTTGCAAGTGTTTTTGTACTTTTGTTCTGATTGTCTAAATAAGCTTGGATTCTGAACAATATAAGAAGTAATCAGTAGTAATGATTAATTGTTTATATACTGGGCAAATTTCATTAAGGCGAACTATATGGGGGCAATGGCACACATCGTCTACCTCAAGGTTTTACTGCCTTTCATTTTACAGTTCATAAAAAAGTTTGCATTTTTCTGCAGATTATTTATATATATATGTGCCTTGTAAACAATGAGCACCACGTGAATTGCAATTTTTTCAATTTTGAAATGAAAAAACAAGTTTGTTAGGACAGATCATTGAAAACAAAAGGTTCATCAGTTAGTTAATCACCAGTAATCAATTATTCATATTTCATACTAGTTGATTATACAGGTGATCTATATGGCCTGAGAGCTGCCTTCTGTGGTGAGTATAACAATAGATTTAGATATTACAGGTTGAGTTTTTCATTGATGTGCTACAAGGTAGATAGCATTATAGGTGACAACCGTGGCTGCTACCTGCTAGCTACTGTCAGTATCTAAACTACTGTTCACATATTTTAGAAAATAAAATCAGTCTTTTAGTCATTATAGGTGACCAGAAATAAAATGTGGGGAGGGCCGAGAAGGTGGGTCACATGTTCATCTGAAAAATGTAGAAAGGATTGAGTGGCCTGTTGACCGGTAGAGTAACGGAGTTAACAGTTTGGTAGAAATGAAAAATAATATACCCACAAGTGATATGGATGCAATTATCAGAACGTGGTGATAGATTTGTTAAGATAAGGAAACGTAATGTATTTCTCTGAAATTTACCCTATTTTTTATTGTTATAAGCTACTATGATATTGTCGCCAGTTGTCAAACACGAGTAGTTCCTGAGAGTTATTTTCAAAATAGCTTTGGGGTTTGATATATCTAAAAAATCTTTCGTCTGAGGCTGCAGTTTAACAAAGCTTCCTTTTGGAAGGGTGGCATTCTTCACTCTTACAAAATCCCCCTCTTGCAAGAGCAAGTTTTGCATCATCAAATATGGCATATAAACCATGCCTTCTTCAGCAATAAACCATGCCTTTTTCACTCTTATAGCATTTTTGATTCTGTTTACACATACCTTTTATTAAGTTTTCTGGCTATTTATACCTTTCCATCCTCTCATTTTCTAACAAGTTCTCACAATTATTTGGATAACAAATTAATATTTATTTTGTATAGTGTCCAAAGCAGCCGAACAATACAGATTGCGGGTATTATGTGCTGAAGTATATGAAAGACATCTTTGATGCGAGAAATAGAAATATTCCTGAATGTGTAAGCTACTTAACATTATATTCTTTTAGTTTGTTGAAATTTCTAAATAAATTGAAAATATCACAATATGTTGATATATTTGTCATATGATTGCAGTATTATTCGAAGTATATTGGTCGTTGCTTCAACCAAGAAGAAATCGATGAAGTCTGAAATGAGTGGGCGACATGTGTTCTTGAGCACACATAAGATTATGTGACATGTGGGGGAGACATTTGTTCTTTACCATAGACCAATGTGTGAAACTTTTTAGTTAGTTTTCAGTTTGATTCTAGAGTGGATACTCAGTACTTTGTATTATTGAATCGTTGTATGGATGATTTAATATTAATTAAATTTAGTACGAGTTTCTTTCAAGGTTTGATGGAAATTTTATTCAACTATGTGTTTGTTTGTGAAATGAAAAATTATAATTGCATATTTATTATAATTTATTAATAATATGGTTAATTTGATCAATACAATTGGTGCGATATATGACCTTTCAAACTCTAATCAAAGACAACAGTTAATAATATGTTGTAAAATGTATGATTCTACAACAAACAACACATGTTGTGTTATCCACACCTATTACAATAGGTTTGTCAGGAAAAAATACACCTATTACAACAGGTGTTTCTATTGAACTACAACATGCATAACCTGTTGTATAAATTGTGTATATTACAACATACACACACTATGTTGTCTAAACAATCTTATTACAACGGTTAAATGTATGGAAAGACAACATACTCCAACTGTTGTATAAATATGTATATTACAACAGGTGCACTGCATGTTGTAATAGACCTACCTATTATAACGGGTGTGTTTAGTGAAAGACAACATGCTTCGACTGTTGTATAATATATATTACAACGGGTGAACCGCATGTTGTAAAAAATACCCCTATTAAAACGGGTGTGTTTTGCGAAAGACAACGTCGTTCAACTGTTGTATAATATATATTACAACAGGTGCACCAAATGTTGTGTAAAATATCCATATTACAACAGGCCATTCCATAAAAGACAACATGTTTCAACTGTTGTATAAAATACATCTATTACAACATGCAATCACATGTTGTGTAAAGCACCCCCATAAGACCACGCGATCTAATACAACAGTTAACACCTATTGTAAATTGAGAAAAGGAACTGTTGTAAAAAGCATTTTCTGTAGTAGTGTGTGTCATCATATCATTTAAAGATATCCATCTCTTATCATAAGTTCCAGGGTTTCAACCCTTATTGGAACACAAACATGATTTCACCTTAATCAGGGAACAAACATGCCCAAAGGTCATTAAGACCATCACAATATTCCCCGCATGATTATCATTACCATTCTAGGTCTTAGACAATGATCAAAAGATCATCAACACATAATTATCCCAGAGATTAAACATGGTAGTGCTCGATGGCATTTAATTGGCACTACATTGAGGTTGTAAAACATTATCACATTAATCATTCAAGAGGTCTAATTATAACTAGACATCATCATTTGATTATATATAAATTTGGTGTATCAAACCATGTTTCATTAAAAATACACATCTCTTGTTATGGTGATTTATCCATATATTCATACGAGGGAAAAGGTAAGACTACAAGTTAAATGGTGTTGTTTCATTGAATTCTCTTTATTAGAAACCTCTTATAAGACTATGGGATTCACTCTAATTAATTAATTGTTGAAGCATCCAATCTCATTCATTGGATTGAGTTCATTAATCAAAATAGGTACACCATGAGCACTAACATAGGGTGTCGGTTTATACTTCCTCCATGGATATTGACCCGCCACCTTTATGGTGTAATGGTTTAAAAACCATCATGGTGTACCGGTTTACTAACATCAGGGTGTGTCGACCTAATGTCAACATGGTATATCTTCATGATGTATCGGTTTAAAAACATCAAAGCATGTCATCCTATCATCACCATGAGTGTATCATCCATTAACCATCATCGGTTATCACCATGGTAGGGTGTCAGCCTCAAACTATCACAGTTTGTTATCTTGGATAGGGAGTCGACCACAGACCATCATGGGATGTTTCTATGGTCAGGGTGTTATCCACAAACTATCATGGGATGTTATCATGGCCAGGGCGTCAACCAGATAACAATGTGGTGTCATGACCTTCCCACAATATGGGGTGTGCCGTTCATCATGATTGATACTAATACAAAACTAGTGTATCAATTTTAGACTGTCATGGGTTACTATATGGCTATGATATCAGTTTAATACCAACATAGGTATTGGCCACCATCCATCATGGTTTGGAACATGTCTAGGGTGCAAACCATCACGGTTTACCCCTTACTTGTTAAGGTGTCAACTATAAGCCATCATGGTTTACAACCATGTTTAGAATAATGGTGTCGGGCACATCACTTCATGGCTAAGTTCATCATGAACATGATCAAGGTCAAGATAGTGAAAAACAAGGTCTGGAACAGTAAGAACCACCACCATTACCATGGTGTAAACTTTACCAAAATAAGCACATAAACTTGTTTCTATAAACAAGGATGTTCGTATCAGGCAAGATCATAAGCAAACCAGCTTGAAGTAAGCAATATATGTGAGGAAAGTATAAAACTCACCACTATAGACAAGAATAGACTTCTAGCAGTAAGGATCATGAGCATAAAACATAAGGAAATCCAAGTTGCAGATCTGAACTTGGCCAACTAGGCACCCTTCTCCTTAAGGAAGCAAAAGCCCTAGAAGAAGAAGCAAGAAGGATAGATGCTTGAGTTATAGAGCAACCTCATCCATGGGACATAAAAGTTCTGGCCTGGTGAGAGGTAGGACGAAGAAGAATAAGGAATAAAATGGAGGAAAAGGAGAACTATTACTTGTTCAAGTCAAATCTACCAAGAAGAAGCTTTTAGAAACCCTAAAAATAGCATCGAAACCCTAAATGCTTCTTCCAAGATGATCATACTCTTCTTCTTCCTTGAGTAGGTTCTTTGAAATGCATCAGAGAGAGAAAATGAGATCCATTGAAAATGGATTGCAATAGAAAGCAAAGGCTTCTTTTTGGCATAGAGATAAGTATATATAATTTAGGGGATAATTTTGAGAAGAGCATGAGGTGTAAAATATATCCTCCATGTGCCCAAGACTTTAATTTTTTCATGGATAACAAACAACAAGTCCACCAATTGTTGGGGACTTTTGGGCTGTCGGCTTAAACCCAAGCAAGTAGAGCCATCACTTGTTGTCTTAAAGGTAGCTCATCCATGGGGGTTTCAAGTCTGAATTCCACATAGAATGAAATATCCTTCAATTCAAGGTACAATTGAGCACCCCATAACCCAAAAACCTCAAGAATGATAACACAATATATAAGTAACATAATTGATGGAATAATATGCAACAAAAATCCCTCAATTATGTATATTGTAGAATAGTCTAGAATGTACATAAAATTGCATAAATTGATCAAATGATGTCCAAATTGGACCAAATTTGAAACTTAAGCTTGTCTCATGATTACAAAGAACATCAAAAGATTAGATTAAGGTTATAAGCACTCAATTATGGTAATTAAGATTGTTCAAAATTTTAAGTAAGTTCAGGGGCCTTATAGCTATAAACCCCTAACAAAGATTTCACCCAGAAATCCTACGCAAAGAGAGATGGGTACTTTCTATACATCTCATCCTCTAGCTCCCATGTGGATTCATCTATACCATGATGATTCCATAGAACCTTTACTAACACTATATCTTTCTTCTTCAACTTCTTCACTCTCCTATCCAAGATCAACATTGGACCTTCAGCATAAGAGATATCCTCATCTAGCTCAACCTCTACTGGTTGGATTGTTTGCTCTGTGTCTGGATGGCATTTCTTTAGCATAGAGATATGGAAAACATTTTTTAACTTGTGCAGTTCTGGTGGTAGCTCCAACTTATATGCCACCTTTCCAACAATAGCTAATATAGGATATGGTCCAATAAACCTAGGAGCCAACTTACCCTTCTTTCCAAACCTCAACACACCTTTCCAAGGAGAGACCTTGAGATACACTCTTTCTCCCACTTCAAACTCAAGTGGTCTAAGATGATTGTATTCATACGAATTTTGTCTATCTTGGGCTGCTTTCAACTACTATTGTATTACTTTATTATTTTATGTAGCCTACTACACTAGCTCATGACCCAAAAGTTGATATTCACCCATTTCATACCAATAAAGAGGAGAGAGACATCGTCTTCCATACAGAGCATCATAAAGATCCATACCTATGCTTCTCTGATAACTATTATTATAAGAAAATTCTATTAAACTTATATGTATATCCCAACTCCCAAGAAATTGTAACACACATGCCCACAAAAGATCTTCTAAAGTCTAAATAGTCCTTTTAGATTGGCCATTTATCTGTGGATTAAAGGTCATACTAAATCTCAGTTGTGTTCCCATTGCTGAATGAGTATGTTCCCAAAAATGACTTGTGAATTGTAGACCTCTGTCAGAGACTATAGTCATTGGAATGCCAGGCAGAAGGACTATCTCATCAACATATACTTGTGCCAACTTTTTTATTGTAAACATTGTCTTGACTGGAAAAAAGTGAGTTGACTTAGTCAATCAGTCAACTATCACTTATATGGAATCATGAACATTTGTTGCCCTATGAAGACCAACCACAATGTCCATAGTAATGTGATCTCATTTCCACTGTGGTATTGGTAAGGGTTGTTACGTTCCTACAAGCTTCTAATGCTCATCCTTTACTTGTTGACAAACTAGACTTGGTAACAAAGTCTGCCACATCACACTTTAATCCTAGCCACCAATACATGTCCTTAAAGTTATGGTAAATCTTGGTACTTCCATGATGCATTGCATACATTGATGAGTGAGCCTCTTCAAGTACCATCTTTCTTAATCCATCAACATTGGGAACTATTATCCTGTTATGGAAACAATTTGAACCATCATCTGCTTCATGGAAGCCATCATACTTTTCATTGCCAATCCCTGATCAAAATTCTATATTATAGTATCCTTCTGTTGTGTATCATAAATCTGCTATCTCAAGGTAGGTTTAACCTGTAACTATGCCAACAGACCTACCAGTAAAGAAACTTCTAATTGTACATTCATCTAGCGAAGAGACAATAACATATCCCATTTATGGCACGCTAGGGAGCATAACATTGCCTAATTTGTAGATGATGAAGATGATTTTCTACTTAATGCATCTTCTACCATATTAGCCTTCCCACAATGGTAATCTATTGTGCAATCATAATCTTTGATTAGTTCCATCCATCTCCTCTATCACATATTCAACTCCTGTTTTGAGAAGATATACTGTAGATTCTTGTGCTCGGTGAATATCTGACACTTCTCTCCATAAAGATAATGTCTCTAAATCTTTAAAGCATGAACTACCACTGCAAGCTCCAAATCATGTGTTGGGTAGTTCTTCTCATGTTTCTTAAGTTGTCATGAAGCAAAAGAAATCACATTTTTATCCTACATCAACACACATCCCAACCCATTCTTTGAAGCATCGTAAGAGACAATATAGCCTTTCCCTTGCTCTAGAAGCGCTAACACTGGTGCACTTGTGAACTTTTCTTTGAATAGTTGAAAGGATTGACATTTTTCATTCCAAGTGAAAGGAACATCTTTCTTGGTTAGCCTAGTTAAAGGTAATGCTACAGAATTGAAGTTCTTGATGAACCTTCTATAGTATCCTGCCAAACCTAGGAAACTACAAATCTTTATCAGTATATTGGGTCGTTTCCATTCCAATACAAATTCAACCTTCTTAGGTTCTACACATATGCCTTTAGCTAATATAGCATGTCCCAGAAAAGACACTTCTGACAACCAAAATTCACACTTGCTAAACTTAGCAGATAGCCTATGCTGCCTAAACAAGGTCAACGCATGGCGATGGTGTTGCTCATGTTGCTAACTATCCTTAGAATATATTAGGATGTCATCTATAAACACTACCAGACACTGATCAAGATATGGTCAAACACTCTATTCATTAGATCCATAAAGGTTGCAGGTGCATTGGTTAACCCAAACGGCATAACCACAAACTCCTAATGACCATACCTAGTCCTGAAGGCTTACTTGGGTATGTCATCTGCCTGAATCCTCAATTGATGATATCTTGTTCTTAGATCTATCTTTGAAACATGGTGGCACCTCTCAATTGATCAACAAGATCATAAATCCTTGGTAAGGGATACTATTCTTTATTGTCATCTTGTTTAACTGTCTATAGTCTATACATAACGTCATTGAACCATCCTTCTTTTTGACAAACAACAAGGGAGCACCCCAAGGGGATGTTCTTGGCCTGATGAAACCTTTTTGTAACAACTCTTGCATTTGTTTCTTCAACTCCTACATCTCTGTTGGTTCTATTCTATAGGATGACTGTGCTATGGGTTGTGTTCTAGAAGCAAGATTGATCTCAAAGTCAATCTCTCTAGGAGGGGGAACACTAGGAAATTGATCAGGAAAACATCTTCAAATTCTTGTACCACGGGTACCTCCTAGATATTAGGACCTCTTGCCTTGGTATCCACAACATGAGGTAAGAAATCTTTTCATCCTTGTCTCATTAACCGCTCTGCTGTCATGGCTGACATCAAACACGTGGGGAGAATCTTCCTATTACCTTAGAAAATCCACTATACATCTCGATCATGGAATGTTGCCACTTTAGTACTATAGTCCGAAACAACTTTATATTTTTCCAAGGTATCCATTCCTAAGATCACATCAAAACCATGCATATCAAGTGGCAAGAGATCCACTTTAATGTTGTGTCTAGAAAAAGAAAGAACAAAAGAAGAGCATACTTCCTGTAACTCGGTAGAATCAACTAAATGAGTTTCTAGCCGCAGGATATCAGATCTACGACTAGCAGGCATATAACAACTACTTATCATTTCTCTAATGATAAAGGAGTGTGTTGCACCTAGGTCTACTAACACAGATATAAAACAAGAAGCATACACATCAGAATGAAATAACTCCATCTGACCTGTACGAGTCATGGATTGGCCATTGCTTCTGGTTGGCTCATGGCATAGAACCTAGCCATTGCCTGATGCCGCCCATGTCATTTGTTTGCCTGTCCAAAGGATCCTACCTATGATGCTTGACTGCATTCTCTACCTCTACCAGTGCTAATCTATCACTGTTGTAAATCCTACTAACTCTGCCTTGGTTGCTGAGTCATCTCCTCATCCTTCATAAGAAATATTACTTTGTATGTCGACCCATCTGTCCACACTTATGATAGGTCTTACTTTCATACCATGGACTAGATGGCCCTATCACTATAACTGATGATGTGATGTGGGCTCCTATAGGTGGAAGGTTGTGACCTCTTCCCCTACTCTGGGTCCATTGGCATGGTGTGATGGCCTGCTTCTTTATATTTTGATCCTCTCCCTGAAGGTTGATTTGTACAATGATATCTGCTCACTAAAAGTCAACATCTACTACAACTGTGGTGGAGTAAACCTTGGCTTCTTAAAACCTCCAGATGATTGTTTGTGGAATTGAGTCGATTGTTTATTAGCATTAGTTTCATGCTTTTCTATGGCAGACCTCTCAATCCTCCTTACAGATTCCACAATGATGGAAAATCTTTCCCTATTCTCTTGGGCTAATGTTGTTTTAGTCAACTCTATACTTAGGCCCTTCTCAAACCTAAAGATCCTTTCCTTGTCAGTGGCTTCCATGTGAGGGAAGAACCTCAGAAGTACCATAAACTTTGACTCATACTCATTAATAGACATTGGACCCTATCTAATCTTCTCAAACTGGGAGATTTTCTCATCTAGATAAGTCTCTAGAAAGTATTGTCTAACAAAATCCTTTCGAAATTCTTCCCATCATATTACCACCCCTGGCCTTTTCTCTTCTTCTATGGCCCACCAGTGGCCAACACTTCCCTTCAACAGGTATACAACATACTTTACTTTGTCTTCTTTGGGGATATTCAGAATCTTGAGTGCCTTTTCAAGCTCAGATTGCCACATGTCAGTGTATGTTGGGTCAGAAGTACCAGCATATTTGATTTCCTAAACACGCCTAAGATGTTAAAATGTATTTTTGACACATTGGGATTCCACATTAGGGACAATTTCTCTAGCTTGAGGTATTGGCATTTTGTTTGCTATATGCGTAATTGTGGCCATCATCTGTCTAAACATAGACTAAAACTAAGGATTGGCCATCATTGTCAGGTTCATCTGGGGCATTGTGGGCTGTTCCATACCTATCTCTGGCACTCTCTCATCCTTTTCCTGCCTCCTAGAACCACCTCCTGGTGCCACATAGCTAATCTATGTTTGTTCTTCTTGTCCTCTAGACATATATGCATAACCATAAGCTATGATCAGATATGTTGGCTACAAAAGAACATACTCCGACCTAAATCTAATGTCCCTATAGACTCAACAAACCTAGGGCTCTGATACCAACTTAACTGTGACACCTTGTCACGCTAAATGAGATTACTCAAAACATAAAACATGATCAACTACCAATTAATCACATAGTAAAAAATGTGGAATAATTAAAACCAAAATTTTGCATCATGAACCAATTAATATTTACATAAAGATCCATATGTTACATTCTTGTACATTATAACAAGAATTTACATTTGTACTCAGTGACCACATCCACATCCTGTGTTCAAAAAAAGTAGTTACATATTCATGTCATGTATGCATGCACTGGCATACTATCAAAATCCTATGTCGATACAATTATCTTGTCTAGAAAACACTTCCCATACCTGGACCTGAGAGTAAAGGGATGACACTAGGACTCTACTACTAAAATCTATAGTTGGCCAACCTTCTGAATTCATTGATCACCCGATTGGTTCTCTTCCACAACACAACCTCTACCTCGTTGCCCGCGACCACCCAAAAAAGATGTGGTGACCCACGAGTGAGATGTAGTCCCAACGAGAGATATAACTCTCTCCAACAAATATTGATTATAGTAGATTAACTAATAGTAAATAAACTTAACATATAGGGTATTGAATAAGTATTTAAGCATATTAAATAGTTTAATCATACTAAACAAGTAAACTTAACAATAAGGGTAACTACTCAAATATTACATGATAACACCTTATAAGAATTGTGTAGTATGAAAGAAGGTAAGGGATAATTCATCCAATGTGAAACATATTTGTCTTTAATAAATATACTACATGGCTTGTATTACATCTTTTCTTATTATGCCCTGGGGAGTTTGAGTTGTGTTGCTCAAAAATCCAACTGACTACCACTTGGTCGCAATCAGTTCCATATAAGATCAAGGAAGAGCCAGAATCCAAGATCTTTCCCGTACTCAATTAGTACGAGTCTGCACTACAGTGTCATCATGGTCAAACTGCAAAATAGTGATATATAGTCCTGTAAACAACTAACCTTCCTTGGTACATGTCACAATGCTAGAAACCGAGGTATGTAGAGTAAAACCTCTATCACATGATAATCACTGAGACACGTCCATAGTCATTCTTAAAAAGAGGGCTCGGTATGAATGCAATCATCCTCTCTCAACACTTGGAGTCATGATAATAAATACCCCGCGTATTCAATAATATGCGCTCTGAGTTTCCCTTAGGAATAATCATTCCACCATTCAGCAAGTTCTAACAATGAAAATGGCTCTATGGCTTAGGGCACTACATGATTAGGGTTACACTTGATTAGTTATTTTCCAGTTGGATGAGTTACGTCTTCATCATACTAATGGCCATAAAAATCCGAATTCCTTTCTATCAAGTATATAAAAATTGCAACTTCAGAAGATATAAAACTCTTGAGATATAAATTTTAACCACATTACCGCATGATATCATTCATTGCATCATAATAAACCACATGTGTCATCATATCATTTCAAGATATACATCTCTTATCATAAGTTTAAGGGTTTCAACCCTTACTGGAACATGCATAAGATTTCACCTTAATTACGGATCAAACATACCCAAAGGTCATTAAGACCATCACATTATTCCCTACATGATTATCATTATCATTCTAGGCCTTAGACAAGGATCAAAAGATTATCAACACATAATTATCCCAAAGATTGAACATGGTAGTGCTAGATGGCATTTAATTAGAACTGCATTGAGGTTGTAATACAATATCACATTAATCATTCAATATGTCTAATTATAACTCAACATCATCATTTGGTTACATTTAAATTTGGTGTATCAAACCATGTTTCATTAAAAATGCACATCTCTTGTTATGGTGATTTATCCATATATTCATACGAGGGAAAAGGTAAGACTACAAGTTCAATGGTGTTGTTTCATTGAATTCTCTTTATTAGAAACCTCTTATAAGACTATGGGATTCACTCTAATTCATTAAATGTTGAAGCATCCAATCTCATTCATTAGATTGAGTTCATTAATAAAAACATTAATTAAGTATGGGTCCAACCATCCATTTCGGCACTAACATAGGGTGTCAGTTTATACTTCCTTCATGGATAACGGTTTGTCACCTTTTTGGTGTAACTATTTAAACACCATCATTGTGTACTGGTTTACTAGAATTAGAATGTGTCGACCTAATGTCAAAATGTTATATCTTCATGATGTATTGGTTTAACACCATTAAAGCATGTCAACCTATCATCACAAGATGAACTCCAAAGATCCAAGCTCCCAGATCAAGGGCTCCAAGCACACATTCCAAAGGTTGAAGAAGCTCCACCAAAGGTTCCTCTTTTGACCACAAAAGCACCTCAAGAACAAGAAGGTACCAAGGTCAAAGAAAACCCAAAAAAGGAGAAAAAGGAAACCCAAGTTGAACCAAAGGAAGAAGGAGGAAAATAGGGAAGAACATCCTCTCATAATGGCATATGACCCTTGTGATGAGGGGTTTATTATTAAGGATGATCACTGTGCAAAAACATGGTCCATGGCTGATAGAAGGGGAGACGATGGAGGTAGGAGATCTAAGAAAATGTTGTAGAAGAAAGGCATATACTTATTATGGTTGAAGATGAGCAAGAATCACCACAAGCACCGCATGCAAGAAGAGTGTTGTCACTAAGGGCTCCAAGGTCGGATATGTTTGCTCCACTAAGAACCAAGACAAGAAAAAGAGAGGGAGAAATATGGAGGGAAGAAAGGGTCACTTGCATGGACAGATAAGGGGTTATATATTGAGGGATGTGAGAGAAGGGTAAAAGGTGAGGTGTCAACACCCTAAGGGACCAAAGGGATACTTGTCCACCCAAGAACCCAACATGCACCCACTTAAACCATGCATGCACAAGATGGTGATACACTATAGGTTGGGTATTGACCTACTTGGGTCATCCCCAACATGGTCATGATCACAAACCACCATGGAACACCATCCATGGTCGCATTAAAGCACTAAACATGACTAGGTTGAGACAAGAGGTCACTACACAACCTAGGTTGAGATACGAGAAGGCAAACTATCTCGACCTCCACCTCACACCCTAGGTCAAAATCAACATGATGTAGTGAAGTGTCTCAGTTGAGACACACCCAAAAACCACTTAGGTCATGACATAGGTCGCAACATGGGTCGTTACACCCATCCATGTACACATGGTCGTGACACAACAAACCTTAGAAACCCTAATCACCACTAACGGTGCCACTCCTCAACTAATGCTCAAACAAGGCACCCACTTCTTTCTCTCTCATCTGGATGATGTCAAAGGATGGAAGACATACTTTAGAAGTGACAAATTGCACATCAACCCCCTACTTTGGGTAATTTGCAATTTGCACCAAAAATAGCACACAAAGCACAAATGTCATCCAAACAAGCTCAAACTTGAACTTAAGCTCTCCACAAGCCCTAATTACATCTCAGAAGATTAGAGAAAAGTTCTAAGCACCATAAGCAAGCCATGAAAATAGGGTTACCCCAAAATTCAAGTTAGGGGTCTTACAAGCCATAAACACCTAACAAGGATTTTGCCCCACAAATCTCAAGGGAAAAGAGAGGGGTACTTCCTCCTCATCTCTTCCTCAAGTTTCCATGTGGATTCCTCAACACCACGGTGATGACATAGAACCTTCTGAACATAATCCACCATAGAGTAAGGTCCCATAAACCTAGGAGCCAACTTACCCTTCTTCTTAAACCTCAAAACACCTTTCCAAGTAGAGACCTTGATGTACGCTCTACCTCCCACTTGGTACTCTAAGGGTCTATGCCAGTTGTCTGCATATGACTTTTACCTGTCCTATGTTGCCTTCAACTATTGTTGAATTACCTTGAATCTTTTTTGTCATCTATTACACAAGCTCAGGACCAAGAAGTTGATACTCACCGATCTCATTCCAACACAACAGAGACATGCAATGTCTCCCATACAATGCCTCATATGGTGCCTGTTGGTTGTTTACACTAACGAGTTTCAATCATAAGAATGGTCTTTTACTCAACTAGCTATATCCCGCAAGTATATGAGAGTAGTTGTAGTCGAGGTCGAACACAAGGAGCGTTGGTTAGTTAGGCGCAAGAGTTATGATTTTTCAATAATCTAGATCATTGTACATAAGATGATTGGATTAGAACAACTAGATTATAGATTTAAAATAAAATAGTAAATTATCACTTAAGAAAGGTTAAGATACATATTTGGAATGATCTTAGACTTGGGATTTCTCTATCACATCATATCTTATATTAAAATATGAATTTAAACATGTTAATTAACTTGCAAAGGAGGTTTGTAGTCATCACTCACCTCCCGGTGAAGTGATGACGATTTTAACTCCATACATCACTCTCGTGTATGTATTTCATTTCAAATCACAAACCTTGCTCCTAAACATAATCCCAGCCACTCTCGCGGTCAAGGAAAAATTTCCAAAAGAGTAACTCCATACTCTCAAACACATCTTCTCAGATTATGAAAGAAAGTATAAAACATGCAAGTATGATGGCCAATCACACAAACAAGCATTTCAGATCTGAAACAACTCTTGGAATATGCAAGAAACTAACATTTAGTACGAAATTCATAAGTTCATACAAGCTATGACATGGGAGTTACTCTCCCATGTCCAAGATTCAGATTCTACTCGTCCATGATCATGTATTGTAGAAATGCTACATAATTTTCAGAGTTTAACATGGTTTAGAGAAGAAAAAGCTAGGAGAATTGAAAGTGTAACCCAAGAGAAGTAGAATTCCGTCTTGGGGACGAAATACCACTCCTACAGCTGCTCCAAAACGGACTGGCTCCTCTCCCGAGAAGCTGCATGAAGTTGGGGAAGCTTGGTTGCACCTTAGAGAAGACAATGGAGAAGAAGAGAAGAAGAAATGGACTCCTTTCCCAAGAAACCACCCTTGATCTCCTCAAAATCGCCCTCCTCTTCTCTAGGCTTTCTCTAGGATGAGGGAACGTTCATAAATGACCGGGCATAACCGCCCATTAAGTTCCTACTTCGTTTTAAACAAAAACTCGTATTTTACAAAATGCTGAAACTGCCAGGTGCACGGCGTGCACTTTGGAAATGCACGCCGTACAACTTTCCAAAAACTTTCAGTTTGCTCCAGAATACACTATGCACGGCATGCACTTTGGAAATGCATGTCGTGCAACTTTCCAGAAACTTTTATCTGCCTGAAATTCCCAGGTGCATGGCGTGCACTTTTGGTGCACGGCGTGCACCTCGCTGTTCTGGGCTGTTGTGTATTTTGCTCATAACTTTCAGTGTGTAGGTCCGATTTACATGCCGTAAAAAGTGGTATTTGTGCAATTTCGAACCCCAAAACATGTAGATACTTGAAGAGTGATCCAATAGGAGATAATATGATATATTACTCATAATTTCATTGCAATATGTAGTACCTACAATACAAACCATGAGACAAGTAAGAATAGCTAAAAATATAGAATCTAGCATGAATGAGAGTGATAATTGAGTCAAAACAACAGGGATATGCAACCAAACATGATCCAAAAGATGATATAATTTGTGCACATCAGTGCCATGTCGATGCTCCATTGGTAACTGTTGTTGTAGGAAATCTCTATCAGATTGAGGTGAATGTCCCAACTACCCAAAAACTAAAGAACACAAGATCTCAGCAGATCCTCCAAGGTCTTAATGGTCCTCTCAGATTGACCATTTGTGTATGGTTGGAAAGTAGTGTTAAACCTCAACTTCATACCCAAAGATGTGTGCAAATGTTCCCAAAAGTGACTCATGAACTGAGGACCTCTATTAGACACGATAGTTGCTGGAACACTATGCAAATGCACCATCTCATTAACATAGATCTAGGGAAGCTTCTCAGTTGTATATGTTGTCTTCACAGGAAGGAAATGTGTTGACTTGGTCAACCTATCAATGATCATCCAGATGGAATCATGACCTTTGGATGTCCTAGGTAGACCAACAACAAATTCCATAGTCACATGATCCCATTTCCACTATGGTATATACAATGGTTGCAATGTCCCTATAGGCTTTTGGTGCTCGGCCTTAACCTACTGACACACTGGGCATCTTGCAATGAGCTCAGGTACATCCCACTTCAGGTAAGGCCACCAATACATGTCCTTCAGATTATGATACATCTTGGTGCTACCTAGATGCATAGAGTAGATAGACAAGTGAGCCCCCTGTAGAACCATCTTCCTCAGATCTTCAGCATTAGGAACCATGACTCTGCCATGGTAACAAACTGTTCCATCATTTGATTCTTGGAAGCCATCATGCTTCTTGGTACCAAACTCTAATCTAATATGTTGTATCACATTATCAACCTATTGTGCCTCTCTTAACCACTGCCTCAATGTGGGCTTCACCTACAACTGTGCTAGGTCTCCTTCTAGCAAGGAAACCTCCAACTAAACATTCATCTGACATAGGGAGACCAACATGTCTTGCTTGTAGCATACCAAGGAACACAAATGTGCCTTCTCTACAGATGACGACGAAGAGGACTTCCTACTCAGTGCATCTTCCATGACATTCCCCTTCCTAGATGGTAATCAAACATGTAGTCATAATCCATGATTAGCTCCATCCAGCGCCACTTCCTCATGTTCAACTCCTACTATGAAAAGATGTACTTCAGGTTCTTGTGATATGTGAAGATCTGGCACTTCTTGCAATAAAGGTAGTGGCTCTAGATCTTTAAGGCATGAACCACAACAACTAACTCTAGGTCGTGGGTTGGGTAGTTCTCCTCGTGTTTCTTAAACCGTCGAGAAGCAAACAAAACTACATTCTTGTCCTACATCAACACGTAACCCAAACTAGTCATGGACGCAACACAAAAGATGATGTATCCTTTTCCTTGCTTAGGTAAGACCAGAATTGGTGCACTAGTCAACTTCTCCTTCAACGTTTGTAAGGCATGCAAACATTTTTCATCCTAGACAAATAACAAATCCTTCCTCATCAACTTAGTCAGGGGTAGAGATATAGCGTTGAAGTTATTAATGAACCTCCTGTAATAACCTGCCAAACCCAAAAAGCTACGCACCTCTATCTTTATCTTTGGTTTCTCCCACTCTGTCACAGACTCAACCCTCTTGGCGTCCACACAAACACCCTCAGTAGAGATAACATGACCCCGAAAAGCCACCTCCTTTAGCCAAAACTCACACTTGTTGAACTTGGCGTAAAGCTAATGTTGCCTTAACAAGGTCAATGCCTGGCGAAGATGTTGTTCATGTTGTCAGCTGTCACAATTGTATATCAGGGTGTCATCTATGAACACCATCACAAACTGATTGAGAAATGGTCAGAACACTCTATTCTTCAAGTCCATGAATGATGTCGGTGCATTGGTTAGCCCAAACTGCATAACCACAAACTCATTATGTCCATACCTCATCCTAAAAGTAGACTTAGGTATGCCATCCTCCTTGATCCTTAGCTGGTTATACCCTAACCTCATGTTTATCTTTGAGAACATTATCATGCCACACAACTAATCAAATAGATCATCTATCCTTAGAAAGGGATACTAGTTCTTTATTGTCACCTTGTTCAACTGCCTGTAGTCTATACATAGCCTCATGGACCCATCTTTCTTCTTCACGAACAACACCGGAGCACCCCAAGGCGACGTACTCAGCCTAATAAAACTTTTTTCAAGAAGCTCTTGCAACTGTCTATTCAATTCTCCCATCTTAGATGGACCATCATGTACGTTGTCTGGGCTATCATCCGTGTTCCTGGGACTAGATTGATCTCAAAATGCATCTCTCGGGGTGGGAGAACACCTAGAAACTCTTCAGGGAGCACAGAAAATGGGATACTCTAGTTTTTCCTTAATAGAGGGATGTATATAGCTATGGGGTCTTTACCAGGATATTCATGAAACATTGGAACGACAAATTGAATGGAATAAATTCATCCAATGGGATAATCCACAATATATTTCCCAAATATGTACAAAGATGGCTACAAAGATAGTTTGTAGTAGTAGAAACGTACTTTTCAGTTTGATTCAAAATTGTACAATAAAAGTCCGAGAACGTGGCTATTAGTGTCATGTACTACCACCCTTTGTAATATAGCTATGATAATTTTTTTTGGAATTAAATTATGTGGCTTATGCGTTAGTGTATAATCAATTATGTTATTGGGCATGCTCGACATGTATTTTTGCCTTTTTAAAGTGTCGTTTGTGATTGATATGTCTGTCAGGTGTGTATGTGTAAGGATTAACAAGCAGGTTCAAGTAGGAAAAGAACAAGAGAAAAGGATCATGAGGTAAGGAGAAAAGGAACTGTGGAAAAGAGAGCATGATCAAGTAGAAGGAGAAAGACAGAATGGGGTGATAAAAAGAATGAGGATCGGGAGGAGAATAGTGGAATTGAAGAGGAGAATGGGAACAAGTAGGAGGAGAAAAAGATCAATAATGAGGAGAGAGGGAAAAATAGGTAAGGGTAGAAGAAAAGGAACAATGAGAAAAGGAGAAAAGGATCTACGAAGAGGAGAACTGGTTCAAGGAGGGGGAGAAAGGGAGATTGGGATGAGAAAAAGAATTAGGACCTGAAAAAAAAATGAGGGTCAAGAGGAGAACTAGTTCAAGGATGGGGAGAAATGGACATTGGGATGAGAAAATGAATGAGGACCTGATGAGAAAGAAATGAGGATTAAGAGGAGAATAGTAGCATGAAAGAGGAGAATGGGAACAAGTAGGAAGAGAACAAGATCAATGATGGGGAGAGAGGGAAAATAAGTAAGGGCGTAATTAGAGGAACACTGAGGGAAGGAGAAAAAGAACTATAGAAAGAAAAATAGGATCAAGGAGGGAAAAGGAAGAATGGAATGAGAAAAAAAACAAGGATCAGGAGGAGAACAATAGCATGGAAGAGGAGAATGAGAATAAGTAGGGGGGAAATAGGATCAATGAAAGGAAGAGAGTGAAAAATAGGTAAGGGTGGGATAAAAGGGAAATAGTGGTACTATGAAATCCAATCATGTAATTTTAAATACATGCACATGTCAGAATATACTACAACTGATAACCTATTTTGGGGATTATACATATCTGTGTTGATTATGTATACTTGACTATCTTTTAAATAAAAAATAAGGATGTGTACTATTTTTTTGTTGTTACTCTAGTCCAATAGTTACTTGGAAATAACTATATGAAAAGACGTATCACGACCCAATTGGACGATCGTTACAAACTCAATTATAGCACTTAGTGATTTGCTTCCTTTCTACTTGATCTTTTCAAGTGGTTTCCAAGAACGAACTTGTCTTCTTGATATTTTCTTGTAATCTCCAACCATGGACTTTTTGTATTCATATTTTATGACCTTATCCAAGTACGAACTTGCTACAGAATTCCAAACTCTCAAAATAGGGGATTCAGTAGAAGTAAACCACCAATTGTGATTCTTCTAAAAAAATTTCTCATTCGTTTCTCTGTTCTTTTATATTTCAGATGGAAAGTTGATTCTAGAACAGGACGAGGACAACCTTTGTTGTCAACCTAAACAATAGAATAAAAATGTTGGCCAGAATTGAAGAAGTTAAGAAGCATCTGAAAACATCAGGTTTTTCTGGACTCAATAGTTGAAGGTAAAGACTCTCACTCTGTAATTTCTCCACCTCTTATGTACCAATTTTGATCCAGAGAATATGGACTAGCTAACCCTCCATGGCAAGCGATTGAATATGACGTAACACAAAATCCACCAAGATTACAAAATCTATGCAGGTTCCATCACGGTCCATATGAAAACAAGAGATGTACTGTTTAAAAGAAGAGTTCATTCAATGTCTACAATGATGAGACCTAACAAGATAAACTATGTCAAGATTAAAGATGTGGATGATAACATATTTGAGTTAAGCAATCCTAAAGATATATAGTCAGATTCTATATTTTTATGTAATCGGTTGTGTTCTTCTGCCAACTACAGGATCAATTTAGGTTTACTACCTCAAATACCTCTTTGAGCTTGATGGAATGTGGAACTTGAATTGGGAAAATTACATCTTGACGTATTTGAAGACTCGTCTACTGACTTTTAGAAAGAACAATTCTATCAGAAGGCCATCTGGATATATGCTCCTTCCAATGGTATGTAAGGATTTTTTGAACATACTTTGACACAATTTAATATTGTTTGTTCTACTCAATAAGAATTATATGTTGTTCCTTTTAAGCGCATTACTTAGATTTGTCTTTCCGCAGGGGATGATTTTCTTTTCCACCTACATGCAAAATGTGTACTTTTGTACCAAATCCTAAAGAACTCTTAAAGGAAAGAAACCTTCTCTTGAATATCATGAGGACATTGATAAACACTTTCTCACTAAAGTAGAAGATGTAGAAAACGATGCTAGTTGTAAATTGTTAGAGGAAAACATCCTAAGGTAATTATTACCCGTCACCCATTTTTGATACCATAGTATATGTTGCCTTAGAATAGTTGTAAACAATAGTCGTGTGTAGAAATAAAGGTATTTGGCAGTAGTTCTCTTCATTTCTTGAATAAGAAGAATGAGGCTACAGATAAACTGGAAGAACTTCAACAAAAAAAATCAAGGTTCATTTGAACCTTCTCTAGTTACTGAGGATGACATTCCAATCACTGGGGCATTCCAAACCTTGAAAGAAATAAGAAAGAAGATGAAAATGTCTAAGACATTCATTCTAGCTCTGGATCAAAGAATTTGAAGAATACCAGCATGAAAATGCTCCCTTTGACATATGCATTGATATTGTCCTTCAAATTGCGAAGGATGTAATATTAACCGCTATGAGAGTAGAAAGAGAAGACAACAAGAAGGCTCTTATGATACGAGATAGGGAGAAGAGAATGATGGTGACTCTGTCAACAGTGGATGCAAGGATGAAGAAGGTTGAGAAGAGGAAAAAGGAAGAGAGTAGAACATCTATTTCTATAAGTCAAACCCTTTTATCGTTAAAATGTGTTCCAGTTGTGCCCATTTTATTGATCTACTTAAAATGAATGTGAATGTGTTTCATCATTTTAGAAAATAAATGCTAATGCAAGGAAGAATAAAAAGGTTATGGTGGAGAAGAAGAAAAAGGTTTCTGAAGAAACATAGGAGAGGAGAAAGGATATGGCAGAGACAAAGGTGAAGTCTATAATAGCAGTATACGAGTATGGGGAAAAAACATGGAGGAGGAAGGCAAGAACAAGTTTGATGAGAATAGGATCAAGAATGAGGAGAAGAGTATCAGAGAGGGGGGAAAATAGATCAAGAAGGAGGAGATGGGATATGTGGAGGTGGAGGAGAGGATCACAGAGGGGGAGAAAGGAATCTAGAAGGTATAGAAGACACATAATGTGGAGGATGATAGTAACATTGATGTTGCGAAGGAGGAGAATAAGAGTAAGGAGTGGGGACATGGATCTAGGAGGAGTATAACATGAAGGAGGAGAAGGATGATAGTAGCATAGCATCTACGGAGGAGGAGACTAGGAGCAAGGAGAGGGATACACACACTGTAGAGGAGGAGAAGAGGAAGGAGGAGGACATGAGCAAGGAGGGGGAGACATAGATTTAGGAGCAAGATAAGATGAAGGAGTAGGAGGACACTATCATGACAAAGGGGAAGAAAGGGATCTAAAACAAGGAGAAGAGTAAGAATAAGGAACATGAGGACAATAGCATGTCATCTACATAGGAGGAGACTAGGAGCAAGGAGGAGGTGACACACATTGTAGAGGAGGAGTATAGGATCAAGAAGGGGGAGACATGAATCCAGGAGGAGGAGAGAGAGAAGGAACAGGAGGATAGGTGTAAGGAAGGTGAGATATGGATCTAGGAGGAGGGGAAGAGGAAGAAGGAGAAGGAGGACACTAGCATGCATCTGCAGAGAAGGAGAATAGGATCATATAGGGGGATAAAGGGATCGAGATGGAGGTGAAGAGAAAGAATAATGAGGATGAGGATAATAGCATGTCATCTACAGAGGAGGAGACTAGGAATAAGGAGGGGGAGACATACACTACGGATGAGGAGAAGAGAAAGGAGGACAAGGACATGATCAAGGAGGGGGATACATAGATCTAGGAGGAGGAGAAGGGGAATAAGGAGGAGGACACTAACCTAGCATCTGTGGAGGAGGAGAAGAGGATCACATAAGGGGAGAAAGGGATTGAGAAGGAGGAGAAGAGGAAGAATAAGGAGGAGGAGAATAGGAAGATGGTTGTTGATGAGGAGGAGGAGGAGAACAGGAAGAAGGTTGCTGATGAGTTCTATTTCAACACTTCTTTTCTACAAATTATTAAGCTTGTCACATAGAAATACTCAATTCATCTCTTGAAATTGCACAAATTAATATTTTCTCATTTTTATCAGAAATCTGACAATCTTATGCATTTTATTGTAGTTTCAGAACTTGAGCTGATTGTCTGAAATCACCAACCCATCGTTTCACTATCACAACCCAATCATCTCAGTTGTTCAACCACTTGTTTTGCATTCTAGCATCGATCATTACTCTTGACCAGACAACCGGACAGATCGCCTGATTCCTAGTCCAAATGCTCGGACCAAACCCTATTGATGGGAAGAAATACACCAAGATATTTTGACTTTGCCGCCACCCTAATTAGGGTTGGCAGCCGATCGATTGGCGGCCGCCATCCACTAGCATCCAGCCGATCGGCTCACTTCTGAACCGGTCAGTTGGTGGCGCACAGACAGCCAGGAAGCCAGCCGCCAGCATCAAAACCCTTCACCCTAATTGTAAAAGTGCCCCTCCCTCTCCTACAAAAGGAGGGGCATTTCCTCCTCCTTTGGCATCAGGGATTTCTCTTGTATTAGAATTCTGGAGCAAATTTTCTTGTATTCTTCTAGTTCTGAAATAAAGTAGCCTTTCAATTTTATTACGTGTTATTTTAATTCCAGTATTCTGTTGTATTTAGATCTAGTACTTTCTTTTCTCCTCCTCCCCTCTCTTGAGCAATTGAGTAAGGTAGGAAGAGGCAACCATCTTCATTGTCTCTAATCAAGGATCAGTAGTTGTATGACTCAAAGATGGCTAGATCACTTCCTTCCTCCATCTCTCTTTGCTCCTTCTCCATTAGTGAGTAGTTCTTTATCGAGGCAAGGGGAATAACCCCTTATCCATGGCTTTTGATTCTCCTTAAATGATTCTAGATGGCTTTTGAGATTGATAACTAGTTGATATATCAAAGTGATTAATTGATAATATCAAAAGTTAATCCGAATTGATATGACCTTGGAAATTCAGGTTTAGAATGACAATCTCAATCGTATAAGAGTTTTGAAATGATCACATATTTTATCTTTTTAGGATGATGAACTAAGAAACATGAGCACCAGGACCAATGGGCTCATGTGGAGATCATCTTTTATGGATTTCTAATTCACTTGCCTTCATCGAACATGTCGTTTAAGGATTAATCGTTTGCCTAGGCTAAGGTGGTGAAAACCCCAAGAGCCTCGATTCTCTCCCTTTGATTTCAACCTTCGTTGATTTGCTTTCTTTACTTCTAATATTTTCCATTCACAATAGTCTACTTGTGCTAACAATTATTTGTTTCTTTCCTTGTGACATGGGCAAAATAAATTCTTGTTATTACATTGTTACTTTGTGTTTATTTCTTATTTTAGTGTAATCAACCAAACCCCCATCTCGATCTTTACTTTCCATTTTAAATATGAAAATACAAAAAAATAGTTCTTCAAAATTAATTGGGATAAAGGAAGCAATCTTAAAAAGTTGTAAGTGATTGTATACTACTCATGGGATAATAATCAGAAGTAGAAAATGATTAAACTCTAGGATAATAATCTTAGTGATTGTAAGTGCTAAACGACGCATTAACAATTTGGCGCCGTTGTCGGGGACAGCGGATTTGTTTCTTCGATCCCCAAAAATTTTTGAAAAACTTTATTTTCCCTTTTTTATGCCTTTCGAGTAATATTTCGGAAGTGCTACTCCTCCTTCTTCCGAGTTTCCATTCTGGCAGTCATAGAAAGGACTTTTCATCATTTAAATTGTCAAAATCTAGCAAGAATGAATGAAGAAGAAGTCACCTGTAGGATCGACCAAGCTCTCGCAGCTCAAAGAGAGCTCATCCAAGCCAAACAAGCAGAAAGAGAAGACACTTTATGAGCAGCTTATAGGGATGAACAAGAAACCATAGAAGCTGATAGGAGAGAAGCTGAAAGGCAAAAACAATTAAAGGACTTTTCTGTTCCCAAAAATGCCTACGCACAACATCCGGTCATACCACCTGACATTATTGCTCCTCAATTTGAGATCTGAACCCAATGGATCACCATAATGCAAGCCAATCCCTTCTCAGGAAATAATGGGGAAAGTTGCCAAGATTACCTTCAAAGGTTCATTGACCTTTTCTCTCTGAACAAACTTCTTGGTGTCTCTGAAGATGCCATCCACTTAGGTTGTTCAAGTATTCCCTCTTCAACCAATCTAGTAGCTAGTAAAACACTATGGAGAGCGAAGACCATGTCACAACTTGGGAAGTTCTACAAAGCAAGTTTCTTGAAAAAAATTACCCCCCATCTCTCACCTATGAACTTAGGGGTCAAATAACTCACTTTTCCATGTCCCCAGGAGAGTCTTTAGGAGAAACCTGGAAGAGGTTCAAAGACTTACTTAGGAAGTGCCCCCACCGTGATATCTCTCAAGCCCAACTCATAGAGATCTTCTACCGTGGTGTTGATGATGATACCAAATTCTTTCTCGATTCCTCATCTGGAGGAAATTTCATGCATAAAAGTTTGACTAGTGCATGGGAAGTAGTCAAACGGGCTTCCGAAACAAGGGCTAGAAGAGGAATTGGTGGAATCCTTAAGGTAGACAAGGCAGAAGTTAACACTGATATCCAAAGCATAGTAGAAAGCTTCAAATTAATTGCCTTAAAACAAGATCGGTTAGAGTCATCCTTGGTCACTCTTAGGGAGTCACCCCAACAACTAAAAGCCATGGATTCTCTTTTTGGTATTTGTCAAGGATACGACCATACCACCCTCCACTATCAATATCTCTACGACATGCCCATGCAACCTGAAATAGGACAACAACCAAAGGACCTCAATTCAATCCATACCATACCTGGCCGAGGTTACTATAATCCCAACCAAACTAGAAACAACCCTGGTTTTCAATATGGGAACCCTTCTGGTGTCGAGAACTCTAGCCAACTCCAAACCCAACAAAGGCCTCCCTACCCTCAAGGTAACAATCGACCACCACCTGGATTCCCATACAATAATCAATAGAACTTTGGAAACCAAGGAAATTACTAAGGAAATTATCTAACCCGACCACCATATCAAGGACAACAATTTCAAAATTTAAACCTTCCACCTCAAAACCACAATCAACCACCCCCTCAACCAAATGTCCCTACCACCACCCCTTCATCAGATGAAAGGATAGCTACCTTGGAGAAAATCATCGTTGCTCAACAAGCTCATCAAAAGGCGACATACACCCAACTAGCTCGTATGTTTGCCCAACAGAAACCCCATGTCGGGACTTCTGTAGGGCAGCCCGAAAACAACCCCAAACATCCCGAACAACTCAAGTTTGTCTTTACTCATTCGGGAAAAGTGCAAACTCCTCCACCTCCTAAAAAATCTCCTGAAAAATCTCCAAACCCACCTCTAGAATTTGAGAATGAGGACATGGTCATTGTCGAGCCTGAAGCTACATTCAAACCATCCACCCCCACCCCCAAAACCCCTCAAGAAGAAGACAAAGAACCAATCTACAAACCCCGACCTCCCTACCAAGCCCACCTCAAACAAACAAGACTTGATGCCTGTTTCATGAAATTTAGGGATGCTATGAAAAAAATACATGTCAACATTCCCTTCCTTGATGCTTTGGTTGACATGCCTACGTGGTCCAAGTACTTGAAATCTCTCTTGACTGGGAAGTATGTTACTAAAGAATACGAGATTGTTAAACTTGCTAGGACCATTTCAGACATTATCCTAAGTAAGATGCCTAAAAAATAGAAGGATCCAGGTTCTTTTGGAATAGGATGCTACTTGGGTGACAATGCTTGTAGAAAAGGGTTAGCAGATTTGGGAGCCAGTATATCCATCATGCCTTATAGCCTTTGTAAATGACTAGGATTCAATGACATGTTACCCACAGCCATGACCATCCAACTAGCAAACTCGTCCACATCCAAACCCATGGTAATCATAGAAGACATTCCCGTAAAAGTTGGAAATGATGCATATGTCCCTTGTGATTTTGTGATCATGGACATCAAGGAAGATTTACGCTACCCTCTCATTTTTAGACGTACCTTCTTAGCCTAATTGATGTCGAGGCTGGCACCATTTTGTTAAGGCTAGGGAAGCAAAACCTTGAGTTTAGGGTGTTTGAAAGCATGAGGGGACCTAGTCTTGAGGAAGAAGTCTACCTCCTTGATTGCGTTGATGAATTATCCCAACTAAGGCAAGAATGGGAATTAGTTTATGACCCCCTACGCACCACCCTCACTATCCCCACTGAATGTGATTTTGATAATGAATCATTAAATCAACTCAAAATTCATTTGGATAACTTCGAGGAAATCCCATGTGCTGTGATTGAGGACCTTAAAATGATCTCCACCATAAAAGATAAACCTGAACCACCAAAGGCCCCAGAAATGAAGACTCTCCCCATAGGTCTAAAATATGTTTTTCTTGATGAGCTAGAATTGTGCTCGGTCATCATAAACTCTTCCCTTCCACTCAAACAAGAAAACAAACTTATGGGTGAACTTAGAAAAAAAGGAGTTTCCTTGGAGTACAAAATGACAGACTTAGTTGGAATAGATCAATCCATCTGCATCCACAAAATCCCTATAATACAAGACCACAAACCTTCTCGAGATCCACAATGAAAACTCAACCCAAATATGAAGGAAGTAGTCCGTCTAGAGGTGATCAAATTTTTGACTGCAGGAATCATCTATCCCATCTCTGACTCCCCATGGGTTAGCTCAGTTCAAGTTGTTCCCAAAAAGGGAGGGACTACTGTCATTCGTAATGAGAAGAATGAACTCATTCCCACTCGCATAGTCACAGGATGGAGAATGTTCATTGACTACATGAAGCTCAATAAAGCTACTAGGAAAGATCACTTCCCTCTTCCCTTCTTAGATCAAGTTCTTGAACGTTTAGCCCATCAACAATACTCTTGTTATCTAGATGGCTACTCAGGTTATTATCTAATTCCCATCCATCCAGAAGATCAAGAGAAAACCACTTTCATATGCCCTTTTGGTACATACGCCTTTAGGCAAATGCCCTTTGGCCTGTGCAATGCACTGACCACTTTTCAAAGATGTATGTCTGCTATTTTTTTAGGGTTAACTGAAACTTTCATGGAAGTGTTCATGGATGATTTCTTTGTCTATGGAGACAGTTTTGATTCCTACCTTCAAAATCTCTCTCTTATCCTTGATAGATGTATCGAATCACACTTAGTCCTTAATTGGGAGAAGTGTCACTTTATGGTCAAGGAGGGTATTGTTCTAGGCCATAAGGTGACCAACCCGAGCATTTAAGTAGACCAAGCTAAGATTGAGGTCATCACCAAGCTGCCTCCCCCAACCTCAGTCAAAAACATTCGAGCCTTATTAGGACATGTCAGGTTCTATCGGTGATTCATCTGTGATTTTTCCAAAATCACAAAACCTCTCACCAATCTTCTTCAAAAGGATGTGCCTTTCCATTTTGATAAGTCATGCATGGAGAGCTTTCTATGTTTGAAAAATGCTCTCACCACTACTCCTATCATCTGTGCTCCTGACTGGGCCTTACCCTTTGAAATCATGTGTGACGCTAGTGATTTTGTTGTAGGTGCCATTTTAGGACAAAGAACTGACAAGAAACACCACGTCATTTATTATGCATCCAAGACCTTAGATGAAGCTCAGCAAAATTACATAGTCACCAAAAAATAAATGCTAGCCATTGTCTATGCATTCGATAAATTTCACTCATATCTTGTTGGTTCAAAGGTTGTTGTTTACACTGATCATGCACCCATTCGCTACCTCTTGACCAAGAAAGATGCCAAGCCCAGACTCATAAGATGGATTTTGTTATTGTAGGAATTTGACCTAGAAATCCTAGACAAGAGGGGTTTTGAAAATGTCGTGGCTGATCACCTAAGTTGACTTAGCTATAGCCCCATTGATGAAAACCCCATAAATGAATCCTTACCTGATGTCCAATTGCTTAAGGTAAACTCCCAATTCCCTTGTTCTGTCGATTTCATAAACTATTTAGCTACAGGTGTATTGCATCCCGAGTATACAAGACACTCTAAAGATAAATTTTTACATGACGTCAAAAATTATTATTGGGATGAACCTTATATTTTTAGACTTTGTGTTGATGGTCTATATCGTTGTTTTGTTTCCCACGAAGAAAGCATCGCCATTTTGGAACAATGTCATTCTGGCCCCTATGGTAGTCATATGAGTTCCCAAAAAATAGCTAGAAAAGTCCTACAATGTGGATTCTTTTGGCCCACCATCTTCAAAGACTCATATGATTATGTGCTCTCATGTGACCAATGCCAAAGGACGGGTAACATTTCCAAGCGTGACCAAATGCCTCTCACTTCTTGGCAGGAATAAGAGATATTTGATGTTTGGGGATCGACTATATGGGCCCATTTCCTTCTTCTTATGGGTTTGCTTACATTTTAGTCACAATCAATTACGTGTCAAAGTGGGTTGAAGCCATACCCACTAAAACCTATGATTCTAAACTTGTTAAGAAACTCTTTAAAGATATCATTTTTCCTAGATTTGGAGTCCCTCGCACCGTCATTTCCGACGGGGATCCCATTTTTTTAGAGAAAAGTTTTGAGGCTCTTTTGAAAAAATATGGAGTTTACCACAAAGTTGCCACTCCTTACCATCCTTAGACCATTGGACAAGTAGAAGTGCCCAACAGACAAATGAAATCAATTTTAGAAAAAACTGTTGGACATACTAGGAAAGATTGGGCGTTAAAAATCAATGACGCTCTCTGGGCATATCATACTGCCTATAAAACACCCATTGGTACCACCCCTTTCAGACTAATCTACGGTAAGTCATGTCACTTACTAATAGAACTAGAGCACAAAGACAATTGGGCCATCAAAAGTTTGAATTTTGACCTTTCCAGGGCTGGAGAGAAATGTTTTCTCCAAATGAATGATCTTGATGAACTTAGGATGAGTGCCTACAAAAATGCAAGAATCTACAAAGACCGAACCAAAATGTGGCATGATGGTCATATCAAGCGCAAAGACATTAGAGAAGGGCATCAAGTTTTAGTTTTAACTCAAGATTACGACTTTTCCCTAGAAAACTCAAATCGAGATGGTATGGCCCTTACGTTGTCAAGTGTGTGTATCCACACGTCACTTTTCTTCTATGGGATAAAGTTTTGGGTGAATTTAAGGTCAATGGACAACGTCTTAAAAGATACATCACTACTGAAGATGTCGTCGCCTCAAACTCAACCAAGTATCCACCCTTGGAAAACCTAAACCTAACCGACCCCGCAACTTCCCCGAAATCTAAATAATCTAATCTTTGTCGAGCCACGATGTAAAATAAGGCGCTAGTTGGGAGGCAGCCCAACACTAACTTCCCTTCTTGTTCTTTCTTTTTCATTTATTTTTATTTTTTTTCTTTTTACGTTCTGTTTTCTTTCTTATCTGTTATCGAGCCGACCGGTTACCACCACCAGCCGCTCGGCTCAAGCTTGATTTTGGGATGCCACGACATCTCAAACAATTGACTGGGTATCCAGCCAATCAGCTCGTTGCTCCATTGTTCTATATAACACACCTGACGCAAGACCACTCTCCCATCTCCTCGCTTACCGTAGCCACCACCCTCACTTTCACTCGATCGCTCGAGCTTGCTTCCGCTCCACGCTCCGTTTCCGCCTCTTCGGATGACTGACCTGGTCCTCAACCAGACATCTAGCCATTTCTGTCGCGCGGGCCTTACGCTCACCGCTCCACGCAGCTGCTCGGCCGCACCATCACAATTGTTGTTCTAGATCTATTCAACAGCCAGCCTGGCTGCGACGTCGCCCATCTCGCATGCCAAACGACCGACCGGCCCTACATCACCACCACCCATTTTTCTCGACAAGTCGGTCGTCGGCTTGCTCCGCCGAGTGCTCAGATCTAGATTCAGCCGACCGCTTCATTTTACCAGCTGCCCGTCTCATATTAATGAAATGCTCATTTCATCAGTTGGATGATCGATTGGTCTTGTCCAGACGATAGGTTTACTTGCTCAATTGATCGGCTCATTCTCTACAGCGGCCATGTTTAATTGTTTTCACAAGGGAAAGGGTAAGGCCTCTGCTTCTTCTTCCAGAGACCATCCTCGCCATTCCAGTTCTCATCCCAGAATCCAATTCTGCACGCCCTCCCCTACTGGAGAGTCTTCTCCCGAGTTGGCCGAAGAGATGCACCATGACATCGATGAGGGGGATGAGCTTCTCCACGAGATGGAGGACACTCAGAAGGCCGCCAATGATCCAGACTCCACTATCCCCCGTTCACCTCATATAGCTCCCATTCCGGGTAGCTATGACCAGTTCACTAGCGCCGAGCACCAATAGCCTTATGAGGAGATGTACGCAATTAGTGTTTCCCTTCCCTTTTGGGCATGTGGCAAAACCCCAGATGCTTTGGGAATTTGTGATGCTACCAACACTATCATGCGCAGAAACCACATCCTTATCTTTCCCTACCTTGTCACCTCTGCATATTGTGATCTTACCCTCGAGTTTTTGAATACTTTCTATAGGTTACACTGTTCTTTTGGAAACTCGAGTTGCAAATTCTGGATTTTTGGGGAAAATCTGGAGTCTTCTGCCAGGCAAATCACTTCTTTTATCCTCAATGGAAGAGATGATTATTGTCTAGAATGATGTATGCCGCGTTCTCATGACTCCTACCCAGATAATTATGACAGAGACAAGTTTTGGGCTGAGATCACCGGGCTCCTACCCCGTCTTCCTAATGGGCCCAAGGCCTCTTGCATCCACAACCTGGTGGTCCTTTACCTTCATCGAATCTTAGCCCGCACCATCTTTAGTCGGGATGGTACTCAGGGAGCAATCACTCAGGTAGAACTTTATGCTCTCTGGTGTCTTTTACATGAAGAACCTTTTAACTGGGGCGATGCTACTTTTGAGCACTTTGTTACCGAAGCCAGCTAAGCCACTTCCTCTTCTTTTCATATCGTCCACTATGTCACCCAGCTCGCAATCTTTATGGGCTACACCCACATCGCCTTTCCTCTGCTTGAGCTCAAAAATCACCTCATCAACACTCAGTATTTGAAGAATAGTAGGTTTATCCATTTAGGCACCAAGGGCATTTATTACCTTTTGTTTAAAGACACTCAGGTGGTCCTCCAGCTTCCGTTACATTCGCGGTTTGCAGCAGCAAACTACGTCTACGAGTTAACTGATCCACCGAGCCATATACAGAGATTCAATCTGGAGCATCCAGACCTAGACAATGTTCTCGAGCCATAGCCTCACAGGAGGAGCCTCTCTTTAGAGGCTCACGACGAGGACACTGGACCGCCACCGCCACCTTCCAGACGTCGCACTAGGCGACGATCAGACGACGACACCGGCCCCTACGGCTTTTATGAGGTTCAGACTCAGCTAGATGCAATTCAGCGAGAGCAACAGAGATAGGGCCACCAGCTCAATCACATGTACCTGATGTAGTTTTCATAGGAGTCTTGGAATGTGGACTGCGGTCACTATGCCCCTACTCGACCAGCATATGAGGAGTACAGAGCACAGTAAAGTTATCAAGATCCTGACTCTCTTTATTGGGGACACTACTACTCCTCCCACCAGTAGCACCCTCCACTGTAGTGACTCTTCCCTCCATCTCGTTCTAAGAGTTTGCTCGGGCCGAGCAATATTCTAAGTCTGGGGTGGGGGTGGGGTGGGTGGTACATGATCCACCATCTATCTTCCCTTTTCAGCATTTCTTTTTGCATTTTATTTTGTATTAAACTATTTTTCTTTCAAACATAGGCCTTTATCTAGTCGGTCGAATGTTGTATTTTATCTGCAAAAATGAAATTTGTTAAAACAATTGCATTATCAAAATTATTCAAAAAATACTTTGAAATATCAAGTTCCCTATGATCATGAAAGTAATTCTTGGAAACAATGGCAATCCTTAGAGTATCAAATAGAATCAAATGCAGATTTTCTTATTTTTAGCATTAGATTAACTTATTCTTTTTACTCTCATATAATGTAGATACATGTCTTTTCTATCTTATGCAACAACACTAAAAAAAAGCATTTTTGTTGCATGGGAAAAATAAATCGCATGCCAAACTCTAAGTCTGGTTTGGCATGCTCTTCTTCCATACCCCCACAAAGGGGCGTACCATCAAAAGATACAAAAAGGTACACAAAAAAATTATGGTCAATGTAATCACAAGTCCATAAAAAAATATATCCCAAGTCGAATAGAGGAGGGATTCTTCTGTCACACCCCAAATTTCTCTATTCCTGTGCAACAATCAACCCAATTTAAAAAAAAATGAAAATTGAGTGTCGAAGCGCAAGTTAGATCAAGACTGTCTTTACAAAGTATAAGTTTAAAAAAATTAAGTTATGAAAAATATTTTCTTAAGAAACATAGAGCTTGCAATTTGTGGTTCTAGGAGATGGGTCGCTTGGCCAAGAAAAGGATAGAAGAATTTCTAATCTAGGGAGGATGGACTTCATTTCCAAAATCTTTGACTCATTTTGATTTTTCAATTGCTTGAGGACAAACAAAACTTTAAGTCCGGGGTATTTTTATGAGTGCTATTTTAGCAATTCTTTTCTACAAATTATTAAGCTTGTCACATAGAAATACTCAATTCATCTCTTGAAACTGCACAAATTAATATTTTCTCATTTTTATCAGAAATCTGACAATCTTGTGCATTTTATTACAATATCAGAACTTGAGTCGATCGTATGACCAACCGATCGTTTCACTATCACAACCTGATCGTCTCAGTTGTTCAACCGCTCATTTTGCGTTCTAGCGTTATTCATTGCTCTTGACCAGAAGACCGGCCAGATCGCCCGATTCCTAGTCCAAACACTCAGCCCAAGCCCTATTGATGGGAAGAAACAGACCAAGATGTTTTGACTGCACTGCCACCCTAATTAGGGTTGGCAGTCGATTGCTTGGTGGCCGCCATCCACCAGCATCCAGTCGATCAGTTCACTTATGAATCGGTCAGTTGGCGGCGTGCAGACAGCCAAGAAGCCAGCCTCCAGCCTCGAAACCCTTCACTCTAATTGTCAAAGTGCCCCCTCCCTCTCCTATAAAAGGAGGGGCATTTCCTCCTCCTTTGGCATCGGGGATTTTTCTTGTATTAGCAATCTGGAGCAAATTTTCTTATATTCTTCTAGTTCTGAAATAAAGTAGCCTTGCAATTTTGTTACGTGTTATTTTAATTTCGTTATTCTGTTGTGTTTAGATCTAGTACTTTCTTTTCTCCTCCTCCCCTCTCTTGAGCAATCGAGCAAGGTAGGAAGAGGCAACCATCTTCATTGTCTCTCATCGAGGATTAGTAGTCGTACAACTCGAAGATGGCTAGATCACTTCCTTCCTCCATCTCTCTTTGCTCCTTCTCCTTGAGTGAGTAGTTCTTTATCGAGGCAAGGGGAATAACCCCTTAGCCATGGCTTTCGATTCTCCTTAAATGATTCTAGATGGATTTTGAGATTGATAACTAGTTGATATATCAAAGTGATTAATTGATAATATCAAAAGTTAATCTGAATGGATATGACCTTAGAAATTGGAGTTTAGAACGACAATCTCAATTGCATAAGAGTTTTGAAACGACCGCAGATTTTATCTTTTTAGGATGATGAACTAAGAAACATGAGCACCAGGACCAATGGGCTCATGTAGAGATCATATTTAGTGGATTTCTAATTCACTTGCCTTCATTGAACCCGTCATTTAAGGATTAATCGTTTGCCTAGGCTAAGGTGGTGAAAACCCCAAGAGCCTCGATTCTCTCCCTTTGATTTCAACCTTCATTTATTTGCTTTCTTTACTTCTAGTCTTTTCCATTCACAATAGTCTACTTATGCTAACAAGTATTTATTTCTTTCCTTGTGACAGGGGTAAAATAAATTCTTGCTATTACATTGTTACTTTGTGTTTATTTCTTGTTTTAGTGTAATCAACCAAACCCCCATCTCGATCTTTACTTTCCATTTTAAATCTGAAAATACAAAAAAATAATAAAATAGTTCTTCAAAATTAATTGGGATAAAGGAAGCAATCTTAAAAAGTTATCGTGTGGGATCGACTCTTCTATACTAGCCTTAATCGGAATTCGAAAAGGATTAAACTCTAGGATAATAATCTTAGTGATTGTAAGTGCTAAACGACGCATTAACAGTTGCTATAGAGTAGAAAAAGGTGAAAGATTAGAGTGAAGAAGATGATGATAAGACGCTTATCATTCATTAAAAATTTTCGACGGTCAAGCCTGACGAATCAATATGCAATTTTGTGCCTACTTTATCAGGAGTTGATTATGTTATTTCTGAAATCTTGTGTCATTTTTCACATTCATGTAGAAGAAGATGAAAACATAGAGAGTATAGAAGCTTGATATTTGATGAAGGTGTGAGGGTCAAAGATCAGCACCCATCTAGGACATCTATGGATGCACCTATTAAGAAAACTATGCCTACTGATATTAATAAAAAAATTATCTCAACACCTAAGAATTCAAGACACCATCCTCAACAATAAAAGAGGTAAGCCATGTTATCAAAGATCCAACCCCCACTGCTAAAGAGGTTGTAAAGATCATATTGAATGCAAAGATAAACTTGTCTCTAGTCCTATATGATGACAAAATGATCAAACTACACGACAAGGATCTATATACTCTCAGACTAAGAGAATGGTTGGTAAACAATATAATTGAAGTATACGAACACACAATCAATAGATGAGAAGTGAAGATAAGGTCATGCAAAGTAAACCATGTTTTCCTACCATTCAACATAAGTGTAAGTTCTTCCTTGTGCTACTTAAAAAACAACTACGCACATGTTTTCCTGAACACTAGTTTTGTCTTTTCCTATACATGAGAGGAATCCTGATGATGAAAAGAACTGCAAGCCTGGGGCAGAATTCAGACAAATGGAAGGTGTCTTACTATATGATTATTTCAAGGAGGGAAACGTCGACTATTCTAAATGTGATATGTGAGTATTAGTATAGCATATATATTATTTGGTAGTGTTGTTTGCTTACTCCCTTTCACCTTTTTCATGTTCTCAATGTCATTGTTCCTTTTCTCATCGTCATTGTTCCTCAACTCCTTGTTCCTTTTCTTCTACACAACTTAGTTCTATTTCCTTGATATTAATGTTACTTTACAATATTTGTTAATTGAACTTATCGCTATGCAATATTTCTTCCCTGTTTGAAGTGAGAATCATTTCTACGTAATCTCTACTGATTTTCCACAAAATCAGGTCTTGGTACTGGATAGCATGCCAAGTGAATCTTCTTACAAAGTGGATATAAAACTGCTAGCAAACCAATTGATGAAAGTAGTAACTCCATACTTGGAAGTTACAAGATGGATATTGGACTGGGAGAAATGTGATTTGTAGCAAGCATCAGTTCCAGAACAACCAAATCATTTCAGTTACAGATTGTTTTGTATTCTAATCATGCAACATTAGAAAGGAAAAATCTCAAAGGAGAATTATGAGCTTTAGACCTCCAATTACTTGTCATCGCATCTATGTACTTTAACTGTCAGACTTCTTCTAGCCACTGATAATAAAGTTAGAGATGACGTCATAAAACATGCTTTCGATAGTAATATAAGTAGAGTGATAAGGCAAATCTCCTTGCCCCCTCCTATAGCTGATGTAACATACAACATTGACTAATAAACCAAATATGTGTTATCCTTACTACATTTCACATGTTTGAGTAAAATTGGAACACATAAGATTCAATACTAGAACTTATGAACTTATAATATGGAAACATAATACTAAATAATAAAACACAAGATTTGCAAGCATCCATGTTCCATTATTCACCATCCTTGTTCCTTTTCTCCTCTTCCATGCCACTGTTCTCCCCCTACTTGTCCCTATTCTCCTCTTCCATTACTCCCCATCGTTGTTCCTTTTCTCCTCTTCCATGTTATTCCTCCTCCCTACTTGTTCCTATACTCCTCTTCCATTACACCCCAACCTTGTTCCTTTTCTCCAAACGTTATTCATTTTTCCTTCTCTCTACCTACTTGAACCTATTCTCCACCTACTTATTGATGTTGACGTCCTCCTTCTTCCTCTTCTCTAGATTATTTTTCCTTTTCTCTAAACCTTATTCATTTTAATTAAACATATAAAAAATGGCACAAATTATAGGTTCAGTATGGCCAATAACATAATTGATTATACATTGACATGTAAGCCACATAATTTCTTTCCAAAAAGTTACCATAGTTAGATCTAAAAGTACATTTCTACAATAGGAACAAGAATGGGGAATAATAGAAAAAAGTGTCTGAGAAAAGGAAGAAAGGGTTGGAGGAACGGAGATGCCATGCAAGTAACCATATAAGGCTTGGATGTCTAGAGATTCCATGCAAGTAACTGTATCATGTTTGGACTATACAACTAAAATCACCAGTGAAGCTTCTTACCACTGGTAATCTATCAGGTGCATCTTAGTACCACCAACTGATCAACTTGAATGTCTAGAGATGACATGCCAGTACCAAAGTTGATCATGGGGAAGGCTTGGAGTCCAATCCTAGAAGTAACAATCATCGTACAATTCCCTATTGTGGAAAGGATTGGACAAGATTTTGATTCCAAGCTCGTAAGGTTCCCCATTATGTTAGAATGGATTGGACATGGTTTAGGTTCCATAACCATATAGTTCTCCACTAGGTTAGTAAGAATTGGAAAAGTTTGAACTAGAGTTATGATCAGGTTTGGGCTACAAGTAACTACATAAGGTTTGTCTTCCGAACCCCATATGGTTTCCCATTAGGTTAGGAAGGACTGGAAAATGTTTGGATTTATGATCAGGAATAGATGAAATCTTCCATTTCCATGAGCTCCAATCGACCAATTTTGTGGCTGTCAAAAAAAAGCTTTAAATACTTCATCATTTTGTTGCATATTTGATGGTGGAGTAGGAGGAGATTTGGTTGTGGCAGTGGTTGTGGGTGTGGTGGTAGAGTAGGTGGTGATGTCATGCTTTAAAATGGTATTGGTACCACCATTGCCCTAAATTTATAGCTAGTCGATGATTCCCTTTGAAAGCAATAATTTTGAAAGCTTGCCTTCCCTTGAGCAGTAGCAGTAGTCAAAAGGTATTGGTTCACCTTTCAGCGCCTTCCTACGAGTAGCAATAAATGCACATATGACAACGGTAACCTGTGACTTGCCAGTGGTGCTGGAGGTGACTATACCAAGGAATTGTAAGTTTATTTTCCTTTTATCCACCTTATTCTTCCTATTCTCCTCCTCCCTTTCTCCTACTCCCTTGATCACATTCTCTTTCTCTCCAGTTGCTTTTCTCCTAGAAGGATGATGACTGGAGGAACAAGAATGCAAAGAAAAGGAACAGGGAGTGGGAGAAAAGGAATGATGATGATGACTACATGAATAAGAATGGGGAGTAAAGGAATATGTACTATGAGAAAATGAACAAGGACAGTGACTACACGAACAAGAATGAGGAGAAAAGGAATAGTGAGTTGGAGAAAAAGAACAAGGATGATGACCATATGAAAAAGAATGGGGAGTAAAGGAATAGGGAGTGGGATAAAAGGAACAAGGATGATGACTACAGGAACAAGAATGGGGAGTAAAGGAATGGAACCAAAAAAGAAACTGTAGAGAAGGAGAACATTATCAAGGGATTAGGAGAAAGGCAAGAGGAGAACATGATCAATGAGGCACATAAAAGCCAAATAAACTTATGATTCCATGGTATGGTCACCTCCAGTGCCAGTGGCCAGTCATAGGTTGTCGTTGTCATGAGTGCATTTATTGCTGCTCGTAGTAAGGCGCCAAAAGGTGAACCAATACCTTATGGCTACGATTAACTCTCAAGGGAAGGTGAACTTGTGAAACTCTAGCTTCCAAAGGGAATCATCGACTGTCTATAAATTCAGGGCAATGGTGGTACTAATACCATCTCAGAGCATGAAAACACCACCTACTCCATCACCACAGCCACAACCACCACCACAACCACAAATAAATCTCCTCCTCCTCCACTACAAAATATGTGATGAAATGGTGAAGTCCTTACAGCTCTTTCTGACGGCCACAACAATGGTCGATTGGAGATCATGGAAATGGAAGATTTCATTTGTTCCTGATATAACTCCAGTCCAAACATTTTCCAGTCATTCCTAACTTAATGGGGAACCTTACATCTTTGGAATCCAAATTGTTTTTTATCCTTCCTAACCTAATGGGAAAGATATAGGTCTTGGGATCTAAGAAATTTTTCTTGGTGTCTGTAAGTTGGTTGAGTGTGGTAGGAAGCTTGACATCTTCAAATAGGCTGAATGTGGCATTCTGAGTTTGGTCCATCAAGGTCAGGTGTACGCCAGGGCCTACAAGGGTCCCTATCATCGAGATAGGTAGGGAAGGGGCGTCCTCTAGCTATATTGCAATAGTCGGCGGTGGGTGTTTTCGTTGTTCCTGAACAAATGGAGTTTTAGTATCCAAGCAATTTTGCTTTTTATTGTATTTGTATTTGTATTGAGAAAAGGAACAAGGATGATGACAATAGGAACAAGTATGGGGAGTAAAGGATCAAGGAGGGGGAGTAAAGGAGGGTGGAATGTTAAAATGTCAACCATTCCATATCTACATTTGTATTTGCATATGTATTATCATTACTGGATTCATGTGTTTGAGTAATCTTAGAAAGATGAGTCTTAACATTCCACCCCTTGTTCCTTTATCCTCCCTCCTTAATCCTTTATTCCCCATTCTTATTCTTGGAGTCATGTTCCATGTTTGTTTTTGTTATGACCTACTCCAAGTTTAACTAGTAAGTACAGTGATTAGTGTATCACCATGTTGATTAAGTTAGCATAAGTGTTCAAGATGTGATTAGTTCTTTGATCAGTTTGAGTCAAGTTAGTTATTATGTTTTCTTGCCTTGAAGTTTTAGTGGATCTCGTGCTTGAAAATTTGCAAAAGAAATCACTTGAATCAGACCTTCAAGGCAAAAGATATGGCATTTAGAAGTTCTTTGGACCTATACTTCAATTTACCCATATGTAATAACCCCCTTTCCCTTATCCCCTACCTCCTAATCATTGCAAGCACCGCTTGAGAGGCGCACAACAGCAGGCTGATCGACCAGTAGAGGGGGACGCACAGGGTGATTCTAGGGCTCCCTAGCTCCATTTCCAGCGGCGCGAGCTCCTTTCTTCTTCTCCCTCCTTCATTCCTCCTCATCCTCGCCCAAATGTTGTCCCTCGACCAACAGTCGGTGTGACGCCACCACCAGCAGTGGACAGGAGCAGTTGGGTGCAGCTAGCACCACAAAACGATGCCATTCAACTTTGTCCATGAGTTTAGGGCTCAAATCCGCAGCCACGAGCAGCGACAACCAGCCAAACTCCTTCCTCCACCTATGTGTGTGGAGCTGCTGCTTGCTGGAGGCTCAAATCTAGGGTGCCTAAGGTTGAAGACGACCCCATAGACGTTTGGAAGCAGGCTTTGGGCGCGTTTCCATTCGATTTCGGCCATCTCGAACCTCTATGAGTAGAATTTCACTCACTAAGCAAGTATTAACCCCATGAAACAGACAATTTTGGTTAGATCTGTGTGTATTGTGGGTAACAACGATTACTCCGATACCGGGCAGTCTTGGCATCACCCGACTTCTCACTGCACATTTTTGTTCTTCATGTTTGCATGACCCTAGTTATTTTAACTGATATGTATGATTTGGATTATTGGAACTATATGGATGAATATATCCTAAATAGCTCAGTAGAGAGGATGAAGACAGTAGCACACGACCCAGATTTCCGGTAGCTGTACGGTTTGGGTATAAACCCAGGTTATACGATTTTAGTAATTAACTAGTTACACAATTTAAAGAAATGGACAATGACTCATAATGTCTCAATTTAAATCTGTTGCACGCTCTCTGTTATAGTTAATGTGAGTGATTTAGTTTTAATAAGAATTGGCATGTTTCTTAAGGATATTATTAGAAATTCTTAGTTATTATTAATAATTCTTGCCATGACAAGTAATTAACTTTTAATTATGTCATGTGATGTGCAACTCAAGTTTTGGGTTGCAGAGAACGTTTTCCAAGGAAGTACAAATAGTTTACATGTGTTAATGATGATTTCTCATATGTCAAGTAATTAACTCTTATCAGTGTATTAAGAAGCTCATTTGCATGATTTTAGTGTATAAAGTATCAAGTGGACATGTATTCTATTTATTTAAGAATTTTAGTATGTCTGCAAATATAAAATGTTGATTTCTCAGTATATTACAATGTTTTGAGTATACTACTCTGCCAAGTTTAGAATGATATACATTATGTTTTATAAACTTCAAATAAATATACGCGGTACCATAGAGATACTAGAGACAAGTACAAGTAAGTGAAAGATACAATATAGTAAGAGCTTTCTAAGAATAATAAAATAATAGACTTAGGATCCCTAAACACCATAGATTCCCTATGAGAGGTCTGCATCGTAGGGATGAAACAACCTAACCCTGGTAGTGTCCAATATATGGGGGTCGTAATGTACTAACAAGTGGTATGGGGGACAAAGCCCTAGTGGAAGTCTCCTTACAATACAACATGTAGTGTCCAACATTAAACAGAGGTCCTGGTGGCACTAGAGTACAAAAAAACCAATAGGTGGCTTGACTCTCCAACTGTGTGCTCAGGTCAGAGGAGTCCAATTTTATGACCCATAGGTGTGCCGAGGCCAGAGAGCCATTTTCCTGTTGCATGCCAGCGACGTTCTCAAGCTTAGCATCTCGGGTGTGTCAGCTAAGTCTTGTACGGTGAGATCGTAGTTCTCTATGAGTCTTCATATGTATAGTACACTACATATGATTAGGGCATAAGCTAAAATATGATAATATAAGTTTTAAAGAGTTTCTTATAAGTATGAAAGGTTAAGAAAGATTTGAGTACAATTTAACATCAATTGTTCTTTAATGTAATATTTACATTCCTTGTAGTATTTAATTGTAATTGTTAGATCAACTCAGTGTAGTAATTTCTACATTTTAATGCAGTTTAATAAACATAAATGAGTTATCTGTGATGGTTGGGTGAAATTCTATTCACTGAGCCAGTTGCTCACCAATCTACAGAATTGTTTTTCTAGGTAAACATCAACACGAGGAAGCTGAAGGATCTTATCACCCAGGCTCTTAGAAGGTAGTACATAATTAGAATAGAGGTATCTTAGTCTTTTCCCCTCGGTCCTTGGGGCATGTGGTGTGGTAGAGAGAGAATGTAATGTAATATGTAGTTTAGTTTTAAGTTATCTATTGTGCTTTATATTCCATATGAAAAATGTAATATGTTGTGTAAATCTGCTTTACCTATCTAGTAAAGTAAGTAGTAGTTGCTTCCGCAGTTTAGTAAGATTCCAATTTATTCCAAGTTATAATATTTTCCTTTAAGTTAATTTTAAGTGATTAAGAAAAGAAAAAGTTAAGGGTGGTTTACCAAGGGTAACTCTCCAGTGTTCAGGGTCATTAGAGATGGCTCGGGGATTGGGGCGTCACAGCGGTTTGGTATCAGAGCATAGGTTGAGTACATAGTTACTCTAAGCCAAGGTCAGAGGATGATAAGAGACCAATAGGATTCAGATGTTTTCCTCTTTGAACTACAATTTTCTAATAGATATGTTCTCTTATGGACATGCAGATGGAAGGAAGAGAATGTGGAAATGGTCGGGAGCAAGCTAAGATCCATTATGGCCCTGACCCTTGAGAAATGGCTCAAGGAGAAGAGGATAATGGGGCAAAAAGGATGTATCATATTTTTCTAGAGACAAAAGAAAAATACAAGATGGACAGGAAGTCTTCATCTTCTAGTAAGGATCTGATGTGATCCTATGAGTTTGTGAAAAAGCTTGGTGGAACTAAATTTTCTGGAACAACAGATCCAGTTGTGGCAGAGGTGTGGCTTCGACAACTGGAAAAGGTCTTTCGTTTAATGGAGTTATCAGATAATAAGCAAATCAATCATGCAGTCTATTTACTCAAGGGAGATTTTGAGCTGTGGTGGCGAGGAGTGGAAGATAAAAGGAGAAATGTAGAGATGACCTAGAAGGACTTCATGGATGAGTTTCACTTTAAGTATTATCCTCCTACCTTCCTAAGTGATAAGATTAAACAGTTGGAGAATATCAAACAAGGAAATATGACAATTGGTGAATATGAGGCATATTTCACAAGGTTGGCTAATTTCAGTCTGCAACTGGTACCTAATGATGTAGAGAAGTACATAAGATTTCAACAAGGATTAAGATCAGAGATTAGACACACTGTGTCAGCCATTAGTTGAAGATATAGAGAAAACTTTGGGGAATTTGTGGAAGTAGTGAGATGTGTAGAAGAGTCAGTTAATGCTGATAAGCAGTCTCAGAGTAAGAAAAGATCTGGAGACTTTAATAGAGGGGGACATAGTAGTGGTGGATACAGAGGAGGTGGTGGTTTCTTTTCAAAGATAGGATGAGGACTTGGTTGTTTTGGTAGACAAGGATCTAGTTTTTCATCAAGTGGAGGAAGACCCGATTCTGGAAGATGGAATACACAGTCTACATGGACACCTCCAACTAGGTCTTTGGGATATTCAGTGTCAGTGACATGTTCGCCAACGAAAGAGATACTGATGTGTGATATTTGTGGAAAGCCACACTTTGGACAATGTCGGGGTGCATATTTTTAGGGTTGTCACATGTAGGGACAGGTGGGACACTTCAGAAGTCAATGTCTGCAGCTTCATTATGGGGCAACACAGGGTTCCCAGTCACAATACCAGAATGTTCTACGACAGGCTTTAGCTGGAGGAGCGAGTTCTTCAGTAGCTTCAGGTTCCCGAGGAGGAGGAGCACCCAGTGGAAGGGAAGGACAATGAGGACATCGTGAGAGAGGAAGAGCTTTAGGATGCTTCATCTCTCTGACACAACAAGAACGTATTGTTTCTTCCTGAGTAGTTACAGGAGAAATGCATCTCTTTAATAGCATTTCAGTTACAGTTTTGATAGATCCGGGTGCTACTCACTCATTTATATAGAGTTCTTTAGCTTGTGAGCTTAATCTGTTAACCCATGAGTTACTGTTTGAGTTGTTGTTGAGGGTTCCGTTAGGTGAACCAACAGTGTTGATAGAGTTTTGTCCCAGATGTTTATTGACCTTTGGTGGTTACACCATCATGGTTAATCTTATACCCCTAGATATAAACTCTTTCCAAGTTATTTTGGGTATGGATTGCCTAGAGACGTATCAAGTTCAACTCAACTGTTGGAAGAAGGAGGCTATCTTTCAACATGGTGGATTTTCTTGTGTCTTTTCTGGAGATAGGAAAGTTTTGGCTATGTGTATCATATCATCCGTTGTAGCTGATAAGATGTTGTAGAAAGGTTGTGAGGTGTTCTTGGCACATGTAGTAGATACCAGAGCAGAGAAGAGCACAGTCAGCCTATGGGATGTGCCAGTGGTCTGTGAGTTCCCAGAGGTTTTCCCAAATGAGTTGCTAGGTCTACCTCCTGAAAGAGAGATGGACTTTGAGATCTAGGTGTCGCCAGGTAGTCACCCTGTAGCACTGCCAGCCTATAGAATGACACCTACACAGTTGAAGGAACTAAAGATCTAGTTATAGGAGTTACTGGATAAGGGTTTCATTCGACCTAGTTCTTCGCCATGGGGAGCTCCAGTCTTGTTTGTGAAAAAGAAAGATGGTACTATGAGGTTATGTATAGACTAAAGACAGTTGAATAAGATCACCATCAAGAATAAGTACTCGTTTCCAAGGATAGATGATCTATTTGATCAATTGCGTGGAGGGACGATCTTTTCTAAGATAGACTTCAGATCTAGATATCATCAGTTGAGGATAAAGGCTTCATATATTCATAAGTTGGCTTTCAGAACAAGATATGAGCATTATGAGTTTGTGGTCATGTCATTTGGACTGACTAATTCCCCAATAGCTTTCATGGATATGATGAGCCGAATTTTCAAACCGTCCTTGGATCAGTTCATAGTGGTTTTCATAGATGACATTCTGATTTATTCCAGAGATGATGAGCAGCATGAGCAGCATCTGAGGATAGCATTACAGTTGTTGAGACAACACTAGTTATACGCTAAGTTCAGTAAGTGCGAGTTTTGGTTAGCTGATATGTCTTTTCTTGGACATGTCATCTTAGGAGATGGAGTAAGTGTTGACCCTAAGAAAGTCGAGTCTATTCTACAGTGGGAGAGGCCTAAAACTCCTACTGAGATCAGAAACTTCTTAGGATTGGCAGATTACTACAGCAGATTCATCCAGAACTTCAATGTTGTAGCATCACCTCTGACACGCTTAATGAGAAATGATGCACCGTTTGTCTGGTCAGACAACTGTGAGAAGAGTTTTTAGATCTAGAAGAAGAGGTTGACTACAACTGTTACGACCCATGTCAGGGTTAGTCAATAAATACCTCGATTAACGTGAAGAACTTTGATTAGTGCTAAGTATCTTGTTAAACATCATGGTTTATTAAAATAAGCTAATATGTGAATCAATAGTTGAGATTGAATTTTCTGAGGTAATTAATGATGATGCAGTGTTAATCATTAAGTTAAATAAGTGCCTATAAAGCAATTAGTATTTTGATTAGTTAAAAACAATCTAGTTAGTATGATTTTATGCCTTGTGGTTGTAGAGGATTTTGCACTTGAAACTTTGCAAAAAGAATCGTTCGAATTGGACATTCGAGGTAATAGCTATGAGGGTTTCACGTTCTGGGGGTAAATATGCAAAATTTCCAATTTATTAGTTAAAACTTTTTTTACCCCCTTTCCACTTCCTTATCTCCTTTTTCCCAATCGAACAGACCGACTAACGCAGACAGCTGCGCTCGGTCGATCGCGGAGCAGAGGGAGTCAGAGCGGGCGACCTAGGGCGATTTCTGGAGCTCTAGCGCGATCCATGGCGCCCTCTACCCTCCCCCTTCCTTCCTCTATTCTTCCTCCTCCCCTTCCTCTCACCTCCACGACCACGACCAGCAAGGCGGCGCCCCAAGCAGGCGGCCGACCTGCAACTGGAGCTGCACGAAGCAGCGCCCAGGGGGGGGGCTCATTAGGTGCAGCCAGTACCAGGGACGGCACCTCTGAGCTCGGCTCGAGGTCCACACCACGAATCTACAACCAGCTAGCTCTGAATAAACACCTAGCAAGTTGTTGTGCATCTTGACCTGCGGTGAGCGGCAGTCACGGCTGTTGTAGCTTGGGCACATGGAGCAGCAACTAGTAGCCCTCGACTTCGGCCGTGAATCCAGAGTTCATTCAGCAGCCACGACTAGCCACGAGCAACAACCAACAAAGTTCGATTTCAACCTGTACGTGTGTGCAGGTTACGGTTCAATGGCAGCAGGTCCGAACAGGTCTGAATCGGGGTTCGGTTAAAACACAATAGAGCAAGGTAAGACTGGCACGGGGCTCAGTTTTGAGGTTAGAACTAGAATCCGTAGCTTAAGCCAAGACTCAGTTTTTAATCGAGTTCATTTTCAATGAAATTTCTGTTTCTGCACAGGTTGCACGGCGTGCAAATCAATTTGCACGGCGTGCAGAGTTACAGATAGCAGAACGAGTTTTTTGCCCAGGTGCACGGCGTGCAGCTCAGGTGCACGGCGTGCACTCTGCTGTAAAGGGCAGAATTAGGCGTGGTTGTGGACGTTTTTCGGTGTATACGAACACACCGAAGTGGGTGAGTAGTAGTTCATTCAGAAATCATTATTTAACTCAATTTAAATGTTTAATTGCTTCTGTATCAATTGATATAACTTTTAAACAGTGTAGTACATAAAATAGAGTATATTAGATTCGTTGGAATTGAATTACTTAATATGCTTAGTGAAAATGATGCAATTTCCTGTATTATAGTTGCTATGTATTTACTGATTTCAAATATAGATGTTTAGCATTGAAACTGGATGAATGATTCTAAATCATGTTTATTTATGATAAATATATATATGTGCTTTTGTGATGTTTAGATTGTGCAAAATGCATGAAATGTGATATTCCTGTTTAAATGTTTATTTGTTAATCAAGTATAGACCTAGATGCCCTAACACCGTAGAACCCCTAACAGGTGTCTGCAACTTAGGGGTGAAACTCGTGTTGCAACATCATCCGTGCTTACGTCACGGACAAACGAGGAAAGAGAAAGGCAGTATCTAACAACAATCGTGCTTGTGTCACGATGGCACTGCGATAACAACAGAAAACACGGTTATCTAACACCATTCGTGCTTGTGTCGCGAAGGTAACCCTGTGACTCTCCGCCGGTGTACTCAGGTTTAAGGAGGAGTCGAGAGCACACGTGGTTGTGCAGCACACGTGGTTGTGCGATGAGGCCGAGGAGCCAGTGACCCTGTGGCAGAGCAGGGCTGGCGTCAGACTTAGCATTTCCCGGGTGTGTCGCTAAGTCTTGTACGGTGGGACCGTAGCATGAACTTGCTGCGGATCTTTATATGCAGAGTACACTACATATATTTAGGACATAATAATAAAATGAATAAATAATCATGTAGGTTCACAGTAAATTTATATAACTGTTTATTTACCTGAAATACTTGTTGATGCTTAGAAATGTGGTTATTATATGTATATTTGTTATGATATTAGAACTGCCTTGCTTAGTTCTGCATTTATGTTTATTTTCAGTTTATAAACCTGATGAGTTGTTTAATGATAGCTAAGTGAAATGCTATTCACTGAGCGAGTAGGCTCATACCTCTACTCAAAACATTTTCAGGTTATCATCAGCAGCAGGAAATCAGAAGGATCGATTTATCCTTACGCTTAGTCGATAGAAGGTTCGTAGTTAATAGTTAGAGGTCTCTTAGTCCTTTCCCCTCGATCTTTGGGACAAGGTGTGAGTGAGAGAGAGAATGTGTATAAAGATGTAAATTATATGTTATGCTTTATTTTATTTCAGACAATGTAATATGCTGTAAACTCTGTTTATTTTGCTAGTCAGTTTAATAAAGATGCTTCCGCAGTTTGTTTAGTTTCATTTTACAGCATAAATCAGATTATCCTATTAATTTCTTTAAAAGGTTTTAATAAGTGAAGAGTGGTTGAGTTTTGAGTAAATCCCATCCTGTCGCGTCCTAATCTCGTGATTTGTGGTTAATGTGAGATTGGGGCGTGACAATTTTTGGTATCAGAGCTTTGGTTTGAGTACATAGTTACTCAAGGTCAGGGGACGATAAGAGACCAATAGGATTAAGGTTTAGGTGTCTTTCTTCTATCTGTAATTTTCTAACAGGAAGTGTTCTGTTATACTATTGCAGATAGCAGGAAGAGAATGTAGTCACGAGAATCAAGTAATGAGCTTAAGTTGAGTCGTTAAGAATCATTAGGGTCAAAAGATAAGGTTATAAGTAAGGCGAATAATTAATGATGTGTTTTAGCTCTGGAAGGTCTGAGTGTTTAGATACCCTGGCCAGGTGTCTGAATACTTAGATTGACCAGTATCAAGCTACTCTGTCTGTTCTTCTCTGGATGCCCTGGCCAGGTATGCAGAGGAAGGATAGGCTAGAGAGAAAACCCTAGAAATCTTAGGATTTAGAAATCAGAAATTTATGTAGGAGTAAGAGGTTAAATAAAGGATGTGATATAACTCCTACTTTATATTGCTTATTGATTAAAGATCATTAGAAACGCTCTTATATGCATGAATTTAGACTTCCAGTTATACAATAAGTATGATTCTTTTATATTGTTGTGACATGAAGTGAATTGTTTAATGTTTGTTTCCTTTGTATTAAAGTAGATCTGAAATCATGTATAAGTGAGTTGCCCTAAGTGGATATTCTTTCCACATGTTTAAGGTTAATAGGGGTTGATTAATCTCGAGTAGCTCTTGGCTTCAGGACTACAGGTTCGGCCTGGTCCGGCTGGCAGGATGCGTTACTGGGATCTAATGACTCCTATTAACAAGTAAAATAAGAAAAGAAGTCTAAATGTTCTTTAATCTTGAAATTAGGGCTTGAGAAACATAGACCCTAATCGGCCCAAAACAGGGTTTTGATGATACATAAATACAAATTTGACAAGTAAAGTGTTTTAGTAAATGATTTTTAGTATCTTATGTGTAACTCTAATTTGGCTAAAATTGGGATATGATTTGGATATATAAAATGTGAACAACATTGGAAGATATCAGAATTTTGGAAGAATGTTCTGACTTGTTCATCGGCTGAGTTTCAAACTCGACCGATCACATTTTCTGAATGATATAGCAGTGTGGTAATTGAATTTTATCTTTTTATTGGTATATCCAATTGATCTCAAATTTTAACTGTTTTTGAAAAATTTTAGACACTCTATTAAATTGGCGTAATTTTTGGATGACGTTTGATCTCTACAGTAAGGTGTCGGTCGAGTTGCAACTCGACCGAATCTGCTGCAGACTGCTATATAGCAGCGCACTGTTCGATTTTTAATTAATTATTGGTAACTTGAAATGACCTGAAATTTTTACTGGAGGTCTAAAACTTTATTAGGCACAACATATAAAATTTTCCGAATTTTTGGAGCTTATGTTAGCAGTTTAATAAACGAATTACAGAAACTAATGTGAAAACTGAATTTTCAGCTAATGTAATTAAAGTTGAGTGTTGGGTTAATATGTTATTGACCCAAGTAACTCAATTTGATTTATATAATCGATCACACATACACACAATAATGCTATGCTATTAATAAAGGATCAAACCCTAGAATGATTAAAGTTGTAGTAGTTTAAGGGATCTCATTAGTGATGTAACCTTGTATACCAGTATCTTTGTTAAATAAGACCTTGAGATTTGTTCTATGAAAAGTAAACTGGCTTTGATAGTGATCTAGGGTTTTGAGGTAGATAAACTGATCGGTACATGCACAACATGAAATGACTTAGAGAAAAGAGTAAAACATAAACCTAAAATGTAACAATAAGTAAGTAGCATAGAAAGCGGAGAATTATCCGATATATGATCTAAAGATAGCTGTTGTAGTTCATGTTTTTAAGATATGGTGTCACTATCCTTATGATGTGACAATAGATTATCACCCTGGTAGGGAGAATGTGGTGAATAATGCTTTCAGCAGAAAGTCAAGTTCAACAACTAATGCATTCTCTATGACAGGTTTCAATAGAGACCTGTTAGTAGAAATGTGGAAGTTGAACTTAGGCTTAGGGGTGACAACACAAAGTGATTTGATTGTATAGATGTAAGTTAAGCCTACCTCTTATGATCAAATCAAGAAACTACAAAAGGGTGATAGTGAGTTAAACCAGACCATGCATGACATGATAGGAGGAAAAGAGACCAGAGTTTAAGTTTTTAGATAATAAGATGTTGTATTAGCATGACATGTTGTGTGTACCTCGAGATAGAGTAAAATTCTTTCAAGGGGAAAAAGCTGAAAGAAAAGATTCTTATGGAAGTGCATGTATTGATGTATGCTATGCTATCAGGAAACACTAAGATGTATATGAATCCCAAGAAATTGAAGTGGATGGTCAGATATGCAGAAGAATGTAGCAGAGTACATGGTTAGAAGTAGTGTGTACCAGTAGGTTAGGGCTGAACCCTAGAAATCTATAGTTACCTGGTAATCTTTTTCTATGCCTGAATGGGAATGGGAATTTATCACAATGGATTTTGTGATAAGATTACCCAGGACACCTAGAGGTTGTGATTTGATATGAATGATTGTGGATAGACTAATTTAGTCTGCTCGCTTTCTTCATATTAAGTCGACCTGTGATGTCTCGAGACTTGATTAAGATATACATGGATAAAATAATTAAGTTGTCTGGTAATCCAGTTTCAATCATATCAAACTGAGTTTAGAAATGCACAACTGATAATGATATAGTATGGTTATAAACCCAGGTAATACAAATTTGGTAAATCATTAGATGTATGATTTCAAGCTAGCAAGACAACATTAAAATATGTAAATAAACCTAATTGCATGCTTCCTGTTATGTTAATATGTGTGACCTGACATTTACATGAATTGACACGTTTCTCTGAGATATCATTAGAAATTCTCAAGTACTATTAATTATTTGTGTTATGATATGTAAGCAACTCTTAATTGAGTTATGTGATGCACCAACCAGGAATTTGGTTGACATGCACGTACTTCGAGAAATTTCAGATAATCGATAAATATTACAGATGGTTTCTTATAGGTGAAGTAAATTACTCTTATTGATGTAATAGGATGTTCAATTACATGAATTCAGTATGTATGTGCCAAAATTGATTTGAGTTTGGAATATTTATGAATTTTTAATCTATCTGCATGCATGATATAAAGATTACTCAGTAATTACAATGATTTTGAATATACTACTCTGTCAGTTCTAGAATGATACCGTATTGTGATTTGAACTGCAATCAAACAGATGAGATAACGAAAACCCTAAGAGTAGGGTGTTTCCATGTGACTAGTGAATGAGATAACCCTAAGAGTAGGGTGTTGGCACGTGATGAATGAATAAGGCAAATGAAACCCTAAGGATAGGGTGTACGATGAATCAAGTATTTTGATATCAATTTTCATTTTGAGATGTGATGATGTTTAACAGTTAAATTGCATGATTTTATTTTAGTACCAAATTGACATACATTCTGTTTATTTAAGAATTTTAGTTTGTATGCATGTATAGTATGATAATTTCTCAGTAATTACCATAATTTGAGATATTGTTATAACAGTTCTACAAGACAATGTTTTGTGGGTTGATCTGGAATTAGATCTGATGTGTCCTATGTTGAGGGACCAATACAGATGGTTGATCAGAGGATCAAGAAACTCAAGAATCGTAAGATACCCTTAGAGAAGGTTTTGAGGAGAAACTACAACCTAGAGGAAGCCACATGGGAAGTTTTGGGTTAGATATGCGTAACAGGTTTCCTTTTCTCTTTTAGGAATTTCAGGACGAAATTCTTATAAGGGAGGGAGATTGTTACGACCCATGTTAGGGTTAGTCAATAAATACCTCGATTAACGTGAAGAACTTTGATTAGTGCTAAGTATCTTGTTAAACATCATGGTTTATTAAAATAAGCTAATATGTGAATCAATAGTTGAGATTGAATTTTCTGAGGTAATTAATGATGATGCAATGTTAATCATTAAGTTAAATAAGTGACTATAAAGCGATTAGTATTTTGATTAGTTAAAAAAAATCTAGTTAGTATGATTTTATGCCTTGTGGTTGTAGAGGATTTTGCACTTGAAACTTTGCAAAAAGAATCGTTCTAATTGGACATTCGAGGTAATAGCTATGAGGGTTTCAAGTTCTGGGGGTAAATATGCAAAATTTCCAATTTATTAGTTAAAACTTTTTTTACCCCCTTTCCACTTCCTTATCTCCTTTTTCCCAATCGAACAGACCGACTAACGCAGACAACTGCGCTCGGTCGATCGCGGAGCAGAGGGAGTCAGAGCGGGCGACCTAGGGCGATTTCTGGAGCTCTAGCCCGATCCATGGCGCCCTCTACCCTCCCCCTTCCTTCCTCTATTCTTCCTCCTCCCCTTCCTCTCACCTCCGCGGCCACGACCAGCAAGGCGGCGCCCCAAGCAGGCGGCCGACCTGCAGCTGGAGCTGCACGAAGCAGCGCCCAGGGGGGGCTCATTAGGTGCGGCCAGTACCAGGGACGACACCTCTGAGCTCGGCTCGAGGTCCACACCACGAATCTACAACCAGCTAGCTCTTAATCAACACCTAGCAAGTTGATGTGCATCTTGACCTGCAGTGAGCGGCAGTCACGGCTGCTGTAGCTTGGGCACATGGAGCAGCAACTAGTAGCCCTCGACTTCGGCCGTGAATCCAGAGTTCATTCAGCAGCTCCTAGCCACGACTAGCCACGAGCAACAACCAACAAAGTCCGATTTCAACCTGTACGTGTGTGCAGGTTACGGTTCAATGGCAGCAGGTCCGAACAGGTCTGAATCGGGGTTCGGTTAAAACACAATAGAGCAAGGTAAGACTGGCATGGGGCTCAGTTTTGAGGTTAGAACTAGAATCCGTAGCTTAAGCCAAGACTCAGTTTTTAATCGAGTTCATTTTCAATAAATTTTCTGTTTCTGCACAGGTTGCACGGCGTGCAAATCAATTTGCACGGCGTGCAGAGTTACAGATAGCAGAACGAGTTTTCTGCCCAGGTGCACGGCGTGCAGCTCAGGTGCACGGCGTGCACTCTGCTGTAAAGGGAAGAATTAGGCGTGGTTGTGGACGTTTTTTGGTGTATACGAACACACCGAAGTGGGTGAGTAGTAGTTCATTCAGAAATCATTATTTAACTCAATTTAAATGTTTAATTGCTTCTGTATCAATTGATATAACTTTTAAACAGTGTAGTACATAAAATAGAGTATATTAGATTCGTTGGAATTGAATTACTTAATATGCTTAGTGAAAATGATGCAATTTCCTGTATTATAGTTGCTATGTATTTACTGATTTCAAATATATATGTTTAGCATTGAAACTGGATGAATGATTCTGAATCATGTTTATTTATGATAAATATATATATGTGCTTTTGTGATGTTTAGATTGTGCAAAATGCATGAAATGTGATATTCTTGTTTAAATGTTTATTTGTTAATCAAGTATAGACCTAGATGCCCTAACTCCGTAGAACCCCTAACAGGTGTCTGCAACTTAGGGGTGAAACTCGTGTTGCAACATCATCCGTGCTTGCGTCACGGACAAACGAGGAAAGAGAAAGGCAGTGTCTAACAACAATCGTGCTTGTGTCACGATGGCACTGCGATAACAACAGAAAACACGGTTATCTAACACCATTTGTTCTTGTGTCGCGAAGGTAACCCTGTGACTCTCCGCCGGTGTACTCAGGTTTAAGGAGGAGTCGAGAGCACATGTGGTTGTGTAGCACACGTGGTTGTGCGATGAGGCCGAGGAGCCAGTGACCCTGTGGCAGAGCAGGGCTGGCGTCAGACTTAGCATTTCCCGGGTGTGTCGCTAAGTCTTGTACGGTGGGACCGTAGCATGAACTTGCTGCGGATCTTTATATGCAGAGTACACTGCATATATTTAGGGCATAATAATAAAATGAATAAATAATCATGTAGGTTCACAGTAAATTTATATAACTGTTTATTTACCTGAAATACATGTTGATGCTTAGAAATGTGGTTATTATCTGTATATTTGTTATGATATTAGAACTGCCTTGCTTAGTTCTACATTTATGTTTATTTTCAGTTTATAAACCTGATGAGTTGTTTAATGATAGCTAAGTGAAATGCTATTCACTGAGCGAGTAGGCTCATACCTCTACTCAAAACATTTTCAGGTTATCATCAGCAGTAGGAAATCAGAAGGATCGATTTATCCTTACGCCTAGTCGATAGAAGGTTCGTAGTTAGTAGTTAGAGGTCTCTTAGTCCTTTCCCCTCGATCTTTGGGACAAGGCGTGAGTGAGAGAGAGAATGTGTATAAAGATGTAAATTAACTGTTATGCTTTATTTCATGTCAGACAATGTAATATGCTGTAAACTCTGTTTATTTTGCTAGTCAGTTTAATAAAGATGCTTCCGCAGTTTGTTTAGTTTCATTTTATAGCATAAATCAGATTATCCTATTAATTTCTTTAAAAGGTTTTAATAAGTGAAGAGTGGTTGAGTTTTGAGTAAATCCCATCCTGTCGCGTCCTAATCTCGTGATTTGTGGTTAATGTGAGATTGGGGCGTGACAACAACACCAATGTTGATCCTTCCTGAGGCATATAAGGGCTACACAGTGTTTTGTGATGCTTCAAGGAGAGGTTTAGGCAGTGTGTTGATGCAGGAAGGCAAAGTAGTAGCGTATGCATCTAGACAACTTAAGAAGAATGAGGAGAATTACTGGACACATGATCTGGAGTTATATGTAGTAGTTCATGCTCTTAAGACATGGTGCCACTATCTTTATGGTGAGGTGTGCCAGGTATTTATGGATCATAAGAGCTTGAAATATATCTTCACCCAGAAGGATCTAAATCTAAGACAACAGAGATGGTTAGAATTGATCAAGGATTATGAAGTGACAATAGATTATCATCCTGGAAAAGTGAATGTGGTAGCAGATGCCCTAAGCAGGAAGTCAAGTTCAATAGCTGATGTATTCTCTATGGCATGTTTCAGGAGAGACCTGCTAGTAGAGATGCGAAAGTTGAACATAGACTTAGGAGTGACAGAACAGAGTGGTTTGATTGCACAGATGCAAGTCAAGCCTACCTTTTATGGTCAGATCAAGGAACTACAACAGAGTGACAGTGAGTTACAGTAGATCATGGAGGACATGACAGGGGAAAAAGAGCAGAGTTCAGGTTTTCAGATGATGGTTTGTTGTTCCAGCATGATAGGTTGTGTGTACCTAGAGACATTGATTTGAAAGAACATATTCTTGAATAAGTGCATGCATCAATGTACTCTATGCATCCAGGCAATACTAAGATATACAAGAATCTTAAGGAGTTGTGCTAGTGGTCAGGTATGAAGAAGGATGTAGCTAAGTACGTGGCTAGGTGTAGTGTGTGCCAGCAGGTTAAGGCTGAGCATCAAAAACCTACAGGTACCTTACAATCTCTTCCTATACCAGAGTGGAAGTGGGAACATATCACAATGGATTTTTTGGTAGGGTTGCCCAGGACATCTAGAGGTTGTGACTTGATATGGGCGATTGTGGATAGACTGACTAAGTCTGCGCACTTCCTTCCTATTAAGTCAACCTTTGATGTCCTAAAATTGGCTAAGATATGTGTGGATGAGATAGTCAGGTTTCTTGGTATCTCAGTTTCAATAATATCAGATAGAGATCCTAAGTTCACATCTAGGTTTTGGAATCAGTTGCATCATGCTTTAGGCACAAAATTGAGATTTAGTATAACCTTTCACTCGCCGACAGATGGTCAGTCATAGAGGACCATTCAGACTCTTGAGGACATGTTGAGAGCATGTGTCTTACATTTCAGAGGAAGTTGGGAAGAACACTTGAGCCTTATAGAGTTTGCATACAACAATAGTCACCATTCCAGTCTTGGTATGGCCCTGTATGAAGCTCTATATGGCCGAAAGTGTAGATCACCCGTATGTTGATACGAGGTGGATGAAAAAGAGGTTCTTGGACTAGAGATAGTGGATTTGACTATAGAAAAGATTACAGTGATCATAGAACAGTTGAAAGTTGCACAGGACAGGCAGAAGAGTTATGCTGAGAAGAGGCGTAGACCTCTTGAGTTTAAGGTTGGTGATGAAGTGTATCTAAAAGTTTCACCATGGAAAGGAGTGTTGAGGTTTGGCAAGAGAGGCAAACTGACTCCTAGGTTTATGGGCCCATAACCTGTCATTGAGAGGATTGGACATGTAGCCTACAAGTTGGATTTGCCATCTGAGTTAGCTAATTTACATGATGTGTTTCATGTATCGATGATGAAGAAGTGTTACTCTGGTACAAAGAAGATACTAGATCCAGAACCTACCCAGCTCAGAAATGATGTGTCCTATGTTGAAGGACTGGTACAAATAGTTGATCGGAGAATTAATAAGCTCAAGAATCAAGAGATACCGTTAGTGAAAGTTCTGTGGAGGAACCACAACCTAGAGGAAGCCACGTGGGAGCTTGAGTCAGAGATGCGTAACAAGTTTCCTTTTCTCTTTTAGGAATTTCATGACAAAATTCTTATAACGGAGGGAGATTGTTATGTTCCACTCCAAGTTTAACTAGTAAGTACAGTGATTAGTGTATCACCATGTTGATTAAGTTAAGTGTTCAAGATGTGATTAGTTCTTTTATTAGGTTGAGTCAAGTTAGTTAGTATTTTTTCTTGCCTTGAGGTTTTAGTGGATCTCGTTCTTGAAAATTTGCAAAAGAAATCACTTGAATCGGACCTTCGAGGAAAACAATATGGCATTTTTAAGTTCATTGGACCTATACTGCAATTTACCCATAAGTAATAACCCCCTTTCCCTTATCCCCTACCTCACGATCGGTGCAAACACCGCTTGAGAAGCGCACAGTAGTAGGCCAATCATCCAACAAATGGGGAGGTGCGGGGTGATTCTAGGACTCCCTAGCTCTATTTCCAGCGGCGTGAGCTCCTTTCTTCTTCTCCCTCCCTCCTTCCTCCTCATCCTCGCCCAAACGCAGTGCCCCGACCAGAAGAAGGTGTGGCACCACCACTAGCAGTGGCCAAGAGTAGTTGGGCGTGGCTCGCACCACGAAACGATGCCATTCGACTCCGTCCATGAATCTAGGGATCGAATCTGTAGCCACGAGCAATAATGACCAGCCGAACTCCTTCCTCCACCTATGCGTGTGGAGTTGTTGCTTGCAGCAGGCTCAAATCCATGGTGCCCAAGGTTGAAGACGACCCCACAGACGCCTGGAAGTAGGCTTTGGGTGCACTTCCAGTCGATTCTGGCCATCTGAAACCTCTGTGAGTAGAATTTCACTCACTAAGAAAGTATTAACTCCATGAAACAAACAATTTTAGTTAGATTTGTGTGTATTGCGGGTAACAACGATTACCCAGGTACCGGGCAGTCTTGGCGTCACCCAACTTCTCATTGCACATTTTTCTTCTTCATGTTTGCATGACCCTAGTTATTTTAACTGGTCTATATGATTTGGATTATTGCAACTATTTGGATGAATATATCCTAAATATCTCAGCAGAGAGGAGGAAGATAGTAGCACATGACCCAGATTTCTGGAAGCTGTACAGTTTGGGTAGAAACCCAGGCTGTATGATTTTAGTAATTAACTAGTTGCACAATTTAAAGAAATATACAATGACTCACAATGTCTCAATATAAATCTATTGCACGCTCTCTGTAATAGTTAATGTGAGTGATTTAGTTTTAATATGAATTGGCACATTTCTTAAGGATATTATTAGAAATTATCAATTATTATTAATAATTATTGCCATGACAAGTAATTAACTCTTAATTATGTTATGTGATGCACAACTCAAGTTTTGGGTTGAGCTGCACATTTTCCAAGGAAGTACAAATAGTTTACAGGTGCTAATGACGATTACTCATATGTCAAGTAAATAACTCTTATCAGTGTATTAAGAAGTTCATTTGCATGATTCTAGTGTATAAAGTATCAAGTGGACATGTATTCTATTTATTTAAGAATTTTAGTTTGCCTACAGATTTAAAATGTTGATTTCTCAGTATATTATAGTGTTTTGAGTATACTGCTCTTCCAAGTTTAGAATGATATACATGATGTGTTATAAACTTCAAATAAATATATGTGGTACCATTGAGATACCAGAGACAAGTATAAGTAAGAGAAAGATACAATATAGTAAGAGCTTTCCAAGAATAATAAAATAATAGACTTAGGAGCCCTGAACACTGTAGATTCCCTATGAGAGGTTTGCGCCATAGGGAAGAAACGACCTAACCCTAGCAGTGTCTAGTATACATGGGTTGTAACGTACTAACAGGTAGTACAGGGGATGAAGCCCTAGTGGAAGTCTCCTTAAAATACAACATGTAGTGTCCAACATCAACCAGAGGTCATGGTGGCACTAGAGTACAGAAAAGCCAATAGGTGGCTTGACTCTCCACCTGTGTGCTCATGTCATAGGAGTCCAATTTTATGGCCCATAGGTGTGCTGAGGCCAGAGAGCCATTTTCCTGTTGCAGACCAGCAATGTTGTCAGGCTTAGCATCCTGAGTGTGTCAGCTGAGTCTTGTACGATGAGATCGTAGTTCACTGCGAGTCTTCATATGTAGAGTACACTACATATGATCAGGGCATAAGCTAAAATATGATAATATAAGTTTTAAAGAGTTTCTTATAAGTAAGAAAGGTTAAGAAAGATTTGAGTATAGTTTCACAGCAGTTGTTCTTTAATGTAATATTTACATTCCCTGTAGTATTTAATTGTAATTGTTAGATCTGCTCAGTGTAGTAATTTCTACATTTTATTTCAGTTTAATAAAAATAAATGAGTTATCTGCGATGGTTGGGTGAAATTCTATTCACTGAGCCAGTAGCTCACCAACCTACTGAATTTTTTTTCAGGTAAACATCAACACGAGGAAGCTGAAGGATCTTATCACCCAGGCTCTTAGAAGGTGGTACATAGTTAGAATAGAGGTCTATTAGTCTTTTCCCTCGGTTCATGGGGCGTGTGGTGTGGTAGAGAGAGAATGTAATGTAATATGTAGTTTAGTTTTATGTTATCTATTGTGCTTTATATTCCACATGAAAAATGTAATATGTTGTGTAAATCTGCTTTACCTATCTAGTAAAGTAAATAGTAGTTGCTTCCACAGTTTAGAAAGATTTTAGTTTATTCCAAGTTATAAGATTTTCCTTTAAGTTAATTTTAAGTGATTAAGAAAAGAAAAAGTTAAGGGTGGTTTACCAAGGTTGACTCTCCGATCTTCGGGGTCATTAGAGATGGCACAGGGATCGGGGTGTCACAGTTTTCTCCTACTCATTGTTCCTTTTCTCATCATTCTTTTTCTATGTATTTATAAAATGGAACAAATATGATACGATGTTGTATTTGTATTGCAAAAAGGAACAAGGACGATGATAATAGGAACAAGGATGGGGAGTAAAGGATCAAGGAGGGGGAGTAAAGAAACAAGGGATGGAATGTTAAAGCATCACCCATTATGTATCTGCATCTGTATGTGTGTATGTATTATCGTTACTGGATTGATGTGTTTGAGTAATCTTCAAAAGATGAGTATTAACATTCCACCCCTTGTTCCTTTACTCCCCCTTCTTGATCCTTTACTTCCCATTCTTGTTCCTATAATCATCATCTTTGTTCCTTTTCTCCTACAACACAACTATTTTTAATCTCTTTTCTTCATTCCTTTACTCATCCTCCTTGTTCCTTTTCTTCCACTCATTGTTCCTTTTCTCATCATTTTTGTTCCATGTGTTTGGATAATGTAACAAGTATGATACGATACTAGAACACATAAGATTGAGTACTAGAACACATATAATTCAATACTATAAGACATGATTGAATACTGGAAAAAATATGATAAAACCATAGGCATATGAATGTTGGAGTATAAGACATGATACAACAATAGGCCTCCATGATTCAATGCTAGAATACAAGTTATATGAATGCTAGAGTATTGTAACATTCATCAAGACCCAAGTCAAAATTAGGTATTGCTACTTCTTTGGTCTCTCTATCTCTTTGTCGACACATATTCACATGTACAATTTGTCTCACATTCTCCAGAATACTTGTCAATCTTTTTCTTGATCTGATTGGCCCTAGACAAAACTTTATTAACTTTCCTATAAACCAACTGTGAGGATTTGGTACATCGTCAACTATAGTGCATTGTCAAATAGGAACTAGATCATCATTTTCATTATGGTTGCCTCTTAGCAACTCAGTCTTAGAGCATAAGAAATTAAATTCATTGTATAACATTTGGTAAACATCATCATCCATGCAAACTCATGTGTCCAAGTGAACCATTTTGTGGGCATAGATCTTGATAACATTTTCCATCTCTGGATGGTTTATTGACATCAGCACTAGAGTCAAGTATACTAACCCCACTCTTAGCGAGATTTGTCCAATGCTAGGCTATGGAGTCAAGTATACTAATCCCACTCTTATCAAGCTTTGTCTAATGCTAGGCTATGCATTATGGGGAAGTCGTTCACAAATTGTGTTCTATAAGAGAGCCTAGAACATCCAAAACTTTGAGAATATATCTATAGATCATTGCCATGCTTTCATACATATGATAGGAAAATTCGAAATTCACATGATCCAATTGGACTAACACAGTCCTCTCATCTACTCAATTATCATGATCTCTTTTGAAAACAATGTATGAAATTTTACATCTAATGTTATTCTCTAGTGTGAACTTGATTACATACTCCATCATTTTATTGAACTCTGATTTGAAGATTGCAAACATATAAGGTGTATATCATCAGTGACCCTTTTTGCAATTGGGCTGTAGGAAAAGATCTTGTTTGTAAATTTATCAGTTGCTTGAAACTCTTGTTCTTTTTTGTTACTCCTCCTGTTTACAACCATTCTATTAAAGTATCTAAATGACTGAACCAAGTTGTGATTTGGTGGAGGAAGAGCCTCATAACACCATTGCATGATTCACTGAGTTGGTTTGATTTCATTATAGAAGTAAAATGTCATTTTACCCTAGCTGAAGACCATTGTTTTTTATACCCATATACTCTCTCGATCCAATGATGGGGCCCATCAGGGAAACATTCTTCTGTCATCTTTGTCTAAGCAAAATTGAATTCACCTTTGTTTTCAACATCATACACGAGGAGAGTAAGATGGTTGTGCAAGGAGCGAACAATTGACTGAGGTTCTTCTGAGCATTTTGTAATATATGCCATGTAAATAGTGCATGGAACGTATCAGGGAGAACATTTCTTATAGACAAAGCCATTGTGGCATCTTGGTTTATGAAAACAGTTAAAGGTGATTTTTCTGACATGCACTTAAGAAACATCCCATATAACCACTCAAAGGACTCAATAGTTTCATCATAGAAGAGGGGTGCACCAAATATGACACCCTAACGGTGGTGTTTAAAACCAATATATAAAATTGCATAGAAAAATAACATGTCAATTTAGAATAATGGAACAAATATGGTTCAATACGGGAACACATATAGTTCAATATTTTAACACATATAGTAGAATACTGGAACACACGTGTCAAATACTAGAACAAAATATGTCAAAATTGGAACACAAGATGTCAAATTCTATAATACAAGATATCAAACACTGGAACAAATGATTCTATTAAGTACCTAATGGTCAGTAGCTCTTGTTTGTCTGAAAAGTTGTATTAAAAGAAATCGTGTTGCCAAATAACTAATAATTAAGCTTTATCCTCCCGTTGGCCCAAAAGATATTTGCAATTCTCTCTTCGTTATCAACCTCAATCTTGTACTAAAATGATGGATTGTTGTATGCTTCATTATGGAAGTACTCTTGCAAAGTAGTGTACTTACCATGTATCATTGTTTTTTGTCTCCTCTGCCTCAAATGGTTCTTTAAATCTAGTTAAAGAAACTAAATACTCTCATGTTCATCAGTGACCAAAGATGTTGCATCCTAGGAATTTGTCAGTTGAATTCCAACATCTTCGTTTATCTCTACTTCAACTCCTTACATGTTTGAAACAATGTGGTTGTATCTAAGAAGCAGTGCATATTCCTTCCAGTGAAGTGCATGGTTATGATCAACAACCCAACTAGTTATCTTGTAGAGATTAAGCGGGAAATCAAGATTTAGACTAAGATGTGATTTGAACCCGTCCTTTCTTCTCTACAGAGCCTCTCGGTTCTAGTTTAGGAATCTATTAATTCTTCAATTGTTTTAAAACTAGTGTGATTCAATATACTTCCCTTTCAATATCCTTATTTATGAGAGACGTATCGCATATACTGAATTGTTTGATGATCTATGTTCTTGCCTCTACACTTCTCCTAATCAATCTTGGTGGCAAACCCTTTCTAATGAGCATAATTGTTATGGAACTAATGAGCTTCGTGTGGAGAGCTAAATTCAAGGTTTTTCCAGTAATCTTCTTATCAAGTTCATCTGAGATAATGAAAGACAACAGGATTAATGGAACACGGGTGAAAGGAATAAAGGAACACGAGTGAAATGAAGAATAAATAAAAAGCATGAGAAAAGGAATAAAGAGGAGAAAGACAATAGGAGCATGAGAAAAGAAACAAGGAATGAGTGAAAAGAAACAAGGATGGGGAGAATAAGATGATATCGTAACCAAGAATAGAATGAGTAATTTTGGACATGGGTTAATGGAAAAATTGCATTGTTTAATCTGTGTTATCAAATATAATGAGAATGACAAAGGATCAAGAGAAGAGGGAGGAGGAGGATAACATGATCATTGAGCATGACAAAGGGACAAGAATAGGGATAAAGGAAGAGAATGAGAAAAGGAGTAAGGAGAAGGTGAAAAGGAACAAGGATAGGTAAAAGAGGAAGAATGATTAAGAATCATGAGAAAGGGAACAAGAAACATGAGAAGAGGAATGAGAGGAGGATAACATGATTATCGAGGAGAGAAAAGGAAAGATGAATAAGTAGCATGAGAAAATGAACAAGGAATGAGAAATAAGGAATAAAGTTAGTGAAAACACAATGATAATGTAGCCAAGAATTTTGTGATAGCATTGGAGATGTACTTGTGAAAGAATCAATTGAGGATACAGAGTTTGTTCTTACAAGTCGAGGAGAGTGTTACCAAATGCATAATGCATCATTTGATGTGTATTACCAGATAAATTGAATTAAGGTTGAATGAGGATTGGGATTGAACAAATAACAGAGTGCATCTAAGAAGGAGAACGAGAAACAAGAATATAGGAGAAGAGGAACAAGGTTAGGGACAAAAGGAATAGAGAGCATGAGAAAAGGAATAAGGGGGAGGTGAAAAGGAACAAGGATAGAGAGAAAAGGAACAAAGAGATTAAGAAAAGGAGTAAGGAGAAGGTGAAAAGGAACAAGGACATGTAGAAGAGGAAGAAAAATTAAGAAGAATGCATATTGCATCCTTTGATGTGTGTTACCTAATAAATTGAATTGAGGTTAAACAAGGATCAAGAGTGAACAAATAACAAAGCGTCAAACATTAGGATCACTAAGAGGGAGAAAGGGAAACACGAATACAGGAGAAAAGGAACATGTTTAGGGAGAAAAGGAATCGAGAGCATGAGAAAAGGAATAAGGGGGAGGTGAAAAGGAACAAAGATAGGGAGAAAAGGAACAAAAAGCTTGAGAAAATGAGTAAGAAGAAGGTGAAAAGGAACAAGTATAGATAGAAGAGGAAGGATAAATAAGAAGAATGCATACTGCATTGTTTGATGCGTGTTACTGGATAAATTGAAGTGAGGTTAAATGAAGATCGGGAGTGAACACAAAACAAAGTGTCAAACATTAGGATACTGAGAGGGGAAGGGAAACATGAGTACAGGAAATGTAACATCCTCAATTTCATAGCTAAAGTAAACCTTTAATGTGGGGTTTTCTAGTAAAGGCATGCCAATGGACGTAATGAACATAACCATGGCTAGGTACATAATTAAGTTCACAAAAATGTGTATTACAAGCCATCTAATCAACCAATACACACATAATGACTTAAATGTAGTCAGGTGTAGATGAATATGAATGAATTATTCTTGTGAACAATAAGGAGATGAACACATATAATATGAAGACTTGAGTTACTGGTTTGAGCTCGAGACCAACTTAGGTCTCATTATTAAAGAAGTAAAGTAATATTAACCTAATGAATCATAAGAAAGTTTTAATCGATAAATATTATTAGTTCAAGAATTAATTTCATAACCAAGAATACGATTAAGATTATGGACTCTTTAGAAGGCCAAGGAGTGGGCCATTGGCCCTAGAACCGAATTAAAGTCAAATTGGATCAATTAAGGTTCACTTATGGGTCCCTTATAAATAAAACTGACAATGGAATATCTCATGCTCATAATAAGTGTTCAAAATATTTTTTAGTAGATAGATAATTAAAGTATAAGACCATGAGAGAAATATTAAATTAATTTTGAACTATCTAGTAGTCTAGGTAACTAAATTAGTAATATCTCATTTTTACTTGAAAGGTAGGCTTAGAGTGTTGATCTGATTGACTTTGACCTAACTTCTAGTCCAAGGAATTATAATGTAAATATAATGGTCTTTCCAAAGTTTAAGACTAAACGGACTCATGGTGTGGCATATAGGATTATTTATAGGAATTGGTTTTTTATGAAAAAGAAGAAGAAAATTATGTACATATGAAAAGAGGGTGACTCCCAGCCCATCACAGACTGAAGAGTCTGCAACCAAGAAACAGAGCCTAAGCCCCTTTGAGGAAGATCCGCACAACAATCCGTGGAAGTCGGGTTATAAAATGCCAAGGATCTTGAGTGCGATGTGTTGTAGATATAGTATTAGGGTTTAGCTTGAGATTATGAGAGAAATAGAAGAGAATAGAGGGAGAGGGTGAGATATGGAAGAAACTGAGGACGAGGTGGGAGGTGATGGAGTCCAATTTCTAATATTCCATGCATGTCCACATCGACATTGAGACCAAGCTTCTAGCGCCCCCGAGAACAAGGCAAGGCTGACAGGATGTCTTCTAGTGAGTTGCAGTGATGAGGCAGAAGAAGGGTAGCCGAACCATCTACTGCGCCGCTACTCTATTTTTGGTTGGAGACAAGGGAGGTGAGACTCCCGCCTTCCCGTTCAGGTGAGGGTGCAGTTGGTTGGCGCCTGAGGTTCAACTTCATACGTGCACCTACGTGAAGGGGGAGGCTAGGGGTTGACGTAGGCATCGGTGTGGACAAATCAAGATCACTGGAGTAGTCAAGGACGATCGGAGAGGAGGCCAAGACAGCATGTTCCCATGGAGAAATAGGGCTTCGCGCCCGTGTTGCGCCCCGCTAGAGGAGGATCGGCGGCCATGTCAACCTTTGTTGGGTTCATCGCCAACCGGAGACACGAGCACGTTCACCGTCAGAAGCACCGGCCGTCGTGTTCTGTTCTTATGGCAAAACAGGGGAGAAAACCCCTTTGTTCATTGGGTGAAGAAGAATCTGCCAGATCTGGAAAGATGGGTGTTTATTCCTCTCAGCCATCAGATCAATTTTGAACGGTTAGCACTATTTGGTTAATGTAGTTCTTCTAAAAATCATATCTTGAGATTGGGAATTTGGATTTTATCAAATAAGGTATCTATGGAAAGCTCTTCAAGTGCACTATCACATAAAAATACTTACAAATTATGATTTTGATATCTAATATTTATTCAAAATAGTGTATTCAAAACTATATCATTTTGATATTTGGTCAATTAAAAATAGTAAACGACTTTAGAAATTTATGCAAATTTTACTGAATGTGTATTTTGATATATTTAACATTAATTCAATGCCTTATCTTTAATATATGAAATTTTAATGAGGTTTTTAATGTAAACCCTAATAAGGGTATTTTGGGTATTTCACCCATGATATGATTTTTTTAAATGACCCAATATTTTAATACATGATATTACTACATTGTATGATTACTTTTCTAGAGATTTGATGTATTTTCTTATGTTATCATATTATTATTTAGTTTTGGACCAGTGACAATTATGTGAGGGTAATAGATGATTATCTTGACAATAAGTGGTATGTGTATGGCTAACTAGGTCTAATATTATGAACATGGTGGTATTATATTTTGATTTCCTAATTGAGTCAGTAAGTTTTCGAATATGTGACTATGCTTGGTAATTATTCTCATTATATGAAGTATACGCTCATATTAGTGCATAAGATGATTTATGTCTTATTTGAGTATAAAAATAATATTAATTATATAGTATGAGTTTTATTTTATTTCAACGCCAAGATTTTATGGTGATTTTAGATTAAAGTTATGTTCAGTCTAATTAAGAAACCTAACTTGGTATATATAGTTAGGAAGATGGGGTTTTGAGATTTAGGAATAGAAAGAGGGAACATGTACTTGGACTTATAAAACTTTGATTATATCCAGGTGATTAAGATTTGGAACAAGAAATCAAGACGAAGTTAAGGACATCATCAGCATAAGAGGTAAGTGGTCCATGCACATGAGTACTCATAGTTTATGTTCAATATGTTTACATGTCTCCTAATAAGAGTTTCATGATCTAGGTGATTTAATGTTCTAAGACTTCAATGTTAAGATTTGCAAACAATATTATTCTCATATTTCTATCTTTATGCAAGTTTAGATACCCAAAGTCTAAAATAGAGATATGCTACTCAAAATAGTTGTGACTCATGGACCAAGTCCATGAGAAAGTTGAAGAATCATATTCCTATAAGATTTCTTAGAAATGTTTGGAAGTAATGAATACGATTTCAAGATAAGATATGCCAGTAATGTATCCATACTTAGTTGATGATTTCAAATAGCTTTGTATTAAGAATGTAAGTACACAAATATTTTTAGAATTTCTCATATTTATAGGCATAGTTATGTAGTAAGATTTCAAGTAGAAACATGCCATTAAGATTTCATAAATATGTAGAGATCTAAGAACTAGATTCCTTAGAATAAATAGTATCTAGAATGCAAGTACAATTTAAGAATATGAATTTAAAAATACTAAGACGTGGTGTACTAATAAAAGTATGTTTGGGATCAGAAGGTATCGTAAAATGAGTTTATGAGGGCATTATGAGATAATGACAAATTAAGTTATGATTAGATTGCAAGACAATATTTTATGAGATTTCTATTCTGATATTTAAGGATTAATATGTAAGTTTTTATGCAAATATAAAGGTTCAGGGTAACATCATATTTAACAAGAAGGATTGAACCACCTTGTTAGAATTCATATTTTTAGAAATGTTGTACTTCAAATACATTATGAACCTGACTTTAGATATTTTGTATACCTAGTAATTATATGAGCATTTCAGGTCCTTTTCCTAAGCTACTTATCATATAATTGGTATAAGTGAAGTAATTTGACCAAATAAGAGTTTTAAAACAAAGTTTACCCCGATAATGAGATACATGTTCAAATACAGCAATGAATTCAATTTAGAACTTAAGAATAAAAATATTTAGATTCAGACTTAGACTACTCACTGTATTAGTAGCTAGATTTTGAATAAAGGTACATGATATGGGTTATAGACCCAATCCCACTTATGTAGTAATTGAGATGCATGTTTACATTTAGATATAGATTCAGATTCAGATTTTAGATTCAGAATTCAGTACATGTTTAGTACTCAGTTTCAGATAAGTTCAGATTCAAAGTTTAGTAAAGATAGACTTAAGATAATTAATTTGAAACATTCACATAATACATTATATAATAAGTCCTCACCAGAGAGTCTCAGGACGATTCAGAGGGTGCGTTACGCCAGACACTGCGGGTGTCACAGAGGGCATTTATGCCAACACAGGGCACATTGTGCCAACAGAGGGTGTGTTGCACCATAGAGGACACTTCGGTGTCAACAGAGGGCACGTTGTGCCAACAGAGAGTGCGTTGCACCACAGAGGACACTTCGGTGTCAACAGAGGACTTATTGTATAATGGTGGCCACAGTCAGATAAAAATCGTAAGTAAAAGATACCTTAGATTAGAGATGTCCATATTCTCATCCATGAGTAATGATGAGAGGGAATTCGATAAGATAATTAAGACATCATCACTTTGGTGTAGGTCATGAGATCCATGTACCAGGGTACATGTCTTTAGAGAAAGATAAGATAGGAAGATAAGAATTTCATATTAAGAAATAAGAGATTTTATGTTTCAGATTTTACTCAGAGCTTGATAGTAATTCCTTGTTATAATACCAATTTCAGATTATTAATCATGTACATTTTAAAATACTCATGCCACTTACTCTAACGACTGTTTTTTCCAATGCATGGCTGGGGACGCGATGTCCGCAGGATTCAGAACAACTGAGGATCAAAGGAATAAGTAAAGGTTGAGGAGATTATCAAGCTTTCCTAGTGGGGTTCCATTTACCTAGACGATCCAGAGTTTTGACATCTTTTTATTATGTCTAGTAGTGTTGTTAATTAGATTAGATTTTATGGTTTAACATGATGTAGTTTTCTGTTGATAAAAACTATGTATGAATCAATTTTAAAGTTATGCAAAGTGTTTCATTTGCTTTAATTGCAATGATTATCATGTTTGTGACACTCCCAGATGAAGAAAGAAAAAAATTTATAGCTTCCGCTCATGTGTTATAAAAATCTGGGTGTTACAGGAAAAAAGGAGCAAGGATCAGGATAAGAGGAATAAGGGAGAGGTGAAAAGAAACAAGGATAGGGAGAAAAGAAAGAACATTTATGAAGCATGAGAAAAGGAATAAGGATTAGGAGAAGAGGAAGGAGGAGGAGGTGGATAACATGATCATCAAGGAGGATAAAAGTAAAAATGTATCAGCATCATGAGAAAAGGAACAAGGAATGAGACAAAAGGAACAAATGACGAAGAAAAGGAAAAATGATCAGGTAAAAAGGAACAAGGACAGTGAGAAGATGAAAAATGTATAATAACTTGAGAAAAGCAACAAGGATAGGAATAAGAGGAAGAAGGGTTAGGAGAACAAGAACAATGTGATTGAGAAAAGGAAAGTCAAATAAGTAATTATAACGAGAAAAGGAAAAAGGAGGAAGAGAGCAAGAACAAGAAAGGGAGAAAAGGAAAGATGGATAAGCAAAAAGGGAATGAAAATATTAATAAAGGATAGTTTATGGACTAACCATCTAAGACATTTATATGAATATATTTGAAATCAATCTCCTATCCATAGATTTTAGAAGTGGCACATGTCCAATTCATATCTATTAGAGTCCTCCCAACATGCTATGACTCCATATTAGAAATGTCCATGCAATACAGATGTGCGAGACCGATGTCTCTTTGTGAGAAATCATAATATGCCAGATCTTCAGAACCAATTTATTCCAAATTCTTTGAGTAAACATGCCTATTTTTAGAAACCAATGGAACTTACTATGACATTCCTTGCCAACCCTATAGAAACCATCTCATTTAGATCTACATTAAACAAAGATGTATTGTCGTCAATTTTTTTTCTATTGGATATCTTGGTGTAGTGATGATGGCACACCAACGAATGAACCTTGTTGAGTATCTTGGTGAGATGATGATGGCACACTAGTGACTGAACCTTGATGAATATGTTTGCATGGTGACTACAACACACTAATAACAAAAACCTTTAACCTTTTGATGTTCCTTTAAAGCTATGTCCATCTCATTCATCCATTTGTCAGCACTCATGATATATTTCTTCTAAAAATACTTCATGGGAGATTATAATCTAGCAAAAATGGAAAATGATATATGATACTAAAAATCACTCCTTTACAAATGTAACTAACTACACTATGACTAAAAAAGCTTCCTTTCACCGAAAAAAGTATTTTTTTAAGAAGTATAGTTAGTACACATGTGAAATAAACGAAACAATATATTTTTATGAGAAGTAGGGCATGGAAAAGAGAATAGGGAGTGGGAGTAGGATTGAGAGAGGGAGTGGGAGTGAGTGAGTGAATTTTTTTCATATGCATGGAGAAGGTTGTCAGATGCTTTCTAAATCCCTAACTCCAAAAACATACTATACCCATTCTAGAAATTTCATTGGGTTTAATCCAGTCATCCACTAAAAATTTGCCTTTTTGAGTAGACAAGATCTAGTTCAGGATGTCAAGCCAATACCCCATCATTTTTAGATATTTTGGCCAACCAGTCAGGGCCTCAATTGCAAAATTCTGGTAGCACTAGTTTTTTTTTTGTTTTTTCTTTTGGTTATTAAAAAGAATGAGGTATTACCATATTTTCAGTATTTAATATGTATAAGGGTATATATTAACACATGTAATAGTGTATATGGTTAATATATATATGGGTATATGGCTATAACGGGTATGTGTATACTAATAGCTATAAATGTACCCAGTAGATGGTGGGTACACATGCAGGTACACATTTATATCGCCACTCAAACATATAGGTTAGAATGGTATAGGTGTATGGGTATGAGGGTATACCTTAAACAATGTACAACCTTTTGTGATCTTATCAAAGAAACTCTTGTCATTTTTCATAGGGGTGTAAAAAGAATTGTGTCCAGTTGGTTTTGGGTTAAGAAAATTCAGCTCGAATAGTTTGACTAGCAAATTAGGAATCAAACTTGAACCCATATTGTATTCAGACCTCTTGACTTAGAACTATTGAAAAATCTAAGCTTAGAACAAAATCATACGTGATTTGAAAATGATATTTTTTAGAATGATCAATTATCTGATATAATTACATAAGTACCCATACGATCGGTGTCAATCATTAAGTAATGTTACAAATATAAATTTGTTAGATAAAATGGATCTTAAAAGTGTCAATGATTGTGTAATATTACATAGCTATAATATTACTTCTCCTTTTTTTCATCATAGAAAAATAATACCAATATAAAAACACCAACATCACTTAAATACAAGAAAATCTCAACATAGTTGCAACATATATCATACTAAGATAACATATTTATCACATCAAAATATGTTCAACATCAACTATATTATATCAAAACAACGCATACATCCATCAAATATGGTCTATCAAACCAACATGGATGACTACACCATACTAAAATAATATTTATATCACATCATATTGATATCTATATAACAAAAGTTATCTTTGATGTTACCTAACATAAGTGATTTCTACATGAATATCACAATATCATTCAAAAGCAACACCAATATCACTAACTAAAATATGTCAAAACATTACATTTATTATATGAAAATAACACTATATCACTTAAAAACTTAGATTACATCTATATCTATGTGTATATAATATTTAGGGCCCAATTTCACTCGGTTTCTAAATCTAGATCCAATCTGATTAAGATTTAGATACGTCATCTTAAACCCAAAACTGACCTAGAATGTCACAACTAATATCTGGGCCCAATATTTTCCGGTTGGACACAGTTAGGTTCACGCAGTTGAACAAATTTTGACAGTCCTACTTTTTTGATATGGTGTACCACTTTGGGTACACACAATAGAAGTATATAGAAGGCACAAATAAGTCAGATCTTAATTTATGTTGTATCCTACAAGTTGGTTAATTTAGTACCAAATTCACATTGTGGATTCCCTCAATCTTCTCGTAAGTTATCATGTCCTTATTTTTTATTCCTCTAACATATCAATAAATGTATTATTAATAACTATTCAACCATTTATATTCAATTCTTTCTCATCTATTTCAATTATTCTAAAGCACATTTGGATGATAGCTATCATTTGTTAACATCTTTGAAAAAAGTGTGTAAATTTATTCATGTTTTAATCATTTTTATGTAATTTATTTTTAATAATGCACTTAAAACATCGAGAAAAATAGTTGACTTTTGATTTTCGAATATTGATGCATTTTACTATTTACATATGAATTTTCTCCCTATGATTGTTCCCAAAAATCTGCAACTGAAATTGAGGAAGGAACCCTGGGGTAAGCTCTAGAGAGAATAACTATATACAAAATAGAACACCTAGGGATGAACATCTAACAAAGTCCTACCCATTTTTTGTGTGCTTGTTTACAAATCCATATTTTCAATTGAGATGTTGGTCAATTTGTGCCTTGGCTGTTGAGAAGTTTAAGCACATACTCTGTCAAAGTAATAAATATAGGTTTTCTTTCACATCTAGATCGGTCCATATCACACATTAAATTGAATATTTTAAAAATAATATTTGGATACATATGAATAATATATAATAAATAGGATTAGAAGGGTGAGATTGTATGATATTAATTATATATCTACAAACATGATCTTCTATATAAACATATATTGCACATAGCTTGTGCTATAATTTTTAATGGTTTCTATAATTACAAAAGTACCTCTCTATTCAATAATAAAACATGAATAGTTGTGGATTGTATATAGGGTAAGCATTGGACTGAACAACTCTTCTTGATCATGTTTATAACTCACATAACATGATCTGTGTTTCTTATTCAAACAAAAACTTCAACAATAGTTTTTGTAAAGTTAGTATAGGAGGATATAAACAAAAAGTCTAGTTGATCATATTTGTTACACATGAAATTATATTCATCTCTCTTCTATCTAATATATAAGATATGTATCTTTCTTAATATTGGATTTTGGATAAAATCTAATATCATATTTTATATAATATTCTTTGTTTGATATTTTTGAAATATATTATTTTGAAAATCATCACATCTATCTGTTATATAGATCAAATTGCATATCATAGATTTGTTTCACTGACCAAGTATAGAAAAATGTCAACAATATGTGGATCCTAAACATGACAATAGACCCAATTGATGAAATGGCTTTGAGTGTGAGCCTACTGAAACCTAGTATGACCTGACCCAATCCTCATACCGAGGTAAACATGGAGTCTATGAATATGTAACACATTTTAGATACAGTGATTGTGATGATGTGGAATTTCCTTTTACTTTCGTGTATGTAATATCTTACTCATATCTTTTTCAATTTCACTCAATTGTATATCACTTTATTCCTAAGTAAGTTTGGATCTAGATGTTGCTCAAATGTCATCCTATGATTGCTAATGTGACTTTTTGAACTCTTTTTACCTATGTCAAATGTGTATACATATACTTAATGTACTTTATTTTTTACCCCCTCTCAACCTTCTCCTATGGTCCTTATATATTTTTGTAAGTATGTGATATTCTTTTGTGATATTGGTGAAAATCTCATCCCAATTGTATAAATGATTGATGGATATGATTATTGGAAGAATTTTTTCTAGCCTTTTACCCATTTTCCTTCTCCTTTCCCCCTTGATTTCTCAACATGGCCTACTTTGGTCCTTGCCCTTTAACTCTGACTGGCCCAGTCACAACAGCAACCTTGAGTTTTGGGTGAACAATTCACACACATGGTAGGGATCACCCATAGCCATCCTATCTGACATCCATGGATCTAGGGTTGAATAAAAGGATAAGGGATCATCCCCAACCTCACAGCATGCCAGCCTGTAGCCACCTTCTCCCATCACCTCACCATTCCTCTCCCCACCTAACTCCATTCTAGTCTCTCATTGACCCACACAAAATTGTACCAAGTACAAAGTGCCTGGGGGGACGAGCATGAGAAGATGGTCATCTCTGACTAATCTTGAGTTCCCTTTACACACCTAAATAATCTTTGATTGCCCCCTTGAGATCCCCCTCTCTGGTTCCCCTTTGCAATGGAAAGATCATGCTCGACTCATCCCACATAAGCGTCGAAAGAAGACAGTGACACGATGCTACAAGATCAAGCCATGGTCAAATAATGACCATGATCCCAGCGATCCCGATCTTACATCCCCTCTTTCCCTCTCTCTCTCTTTATGAGATGGACAATGACCCCACACAACCTGCTTGACCCATACTCAAACTCTTATGAGATGGTCACAGTTGAGTCACACACCCCCTCCTCACTATCCTTTTCTCCCACCTCGGCCAGCTGAGTCAATCTTTGACTAGGTACCGACCAAGCAAGGAGCACCACACACCCCTTTGTTCTCGATCTTTCATCCCTGTGATAGTTTAGATGAGCATTGTGAAACCAAATCACATCCTAGATTCCCACTGTCCCTCCCTCTCTTAGCTCCACTCTCACCCAACCACATGCATGAAGATCTAGGCCACGAACATTCGATCCAGCAATGGTAGTTTTTATCCCTTTCTCAATATATCTCCCTATCATCCTCTAAAATATGCTCCAAGCATTACAATGTTATGTGAAATTCTAATAAAAAAAATGAGATCATTCACTTGAAAATGGTTCCAGACCCTAAATCCCTATGAAATGTTATTGAATTTTAGTAATTCACATATGATGTGTGATTAATTGCATACGAGAATTCACCTAGGGGAAAATCCCTAGATTTTTCACCCAAACTATATACAATAATCACCATCCACGCGTGGACAAATATTATCATTGTATAGTATTAAGATGGAACCCAAAGGACAACATTTTTTAAGAGTTTTTTTATTAAGATGACTACACAAGAACTAGTATTTTTCCACAAAAGTTTGATTTGATTTATTATGCTAAGATTGCAAATAAGAAAAGCCTCGATTAAGATTTTAATTAACAAACTATGGAAACACTAGGGTTAATGGGTTTCACAATTGTTATTTGTAGTTCACTCTCTCAATACATCACAATGTGCATGGACATATTACATTGAGGTTGGGTAAATCCCTCCTTAGGATTTAAGATTAATACAAGATAGGTATTGTTGTAATCTCTCTATTGCATTACCTAGAGATCATGTATCTATCACCTTGGGAAACACCTATCTAAAATTTTCATCAAGGTTTAAAGTAGAATATAATGAATATCATTGGCCTTATGTTTCAATTTGTCTACACCCAAGTCAAGATAAACATGCATATATGTCGGCCAAACACAATAATAAGAAATAAATTATAGATTCAAAATGTAATAAAGTTTAGAGAAGTTTATATGCAAATAATAGAGGAAATATATGTAGTGGGGCTACTCCCCATACCCTAGTGAGGGTACTACTCTCCTATCATGACATATACAAGATAAACAATGTATCTAAAACAAAATTCCATAATCACAAAAGCAAACAGATGGGCAATTGTAACATGCATATGCTTGTCTTCTGGATTAGGGATGTCTTGAGTGGAGTGCAACTTGCATTGGAGGTCAATTGGTAGCTGAATGGAGTGATCGATCAAGTTGGAGGGGAGATTGATTACTCAATCTCTTTATTGGTAGATCATTCGAGCTGGCCTCAAAGGTTGATTGGTCAATCTCTTTAGAGTTCAATCACTTGAGTTGGAGTGCAGGATGATTAGTCAATCTCTTTTTAGGTCCATCAAACTACAAGAAAAAAAGGTAAATTGGTCGATCTCTTTTGAGGTTGATCACTCAAAGTGGAGCATAGGTCGATTGGTTGATCTATTTTAAGGTCGATTGATCAGACTTGTATTGGATTGATGTAAGGTGAAGTTGTTGGGAAAGTTCAACAACCTCTTAGTCTGGGCCCCCTCTAAATGAAGGAAATGACCTTCATTTTATTGGAGGCAAAGAGGAAGGCTAATAGCCTCCAATGGAATGTGATGAGGTGCTTGTAGTGATTATATTGGTGGTGGGAATATAAAGTGGCATGGGCCTTCACTAGTGAATGATGGTCAATCACTTTGGGTTGAGTAATGAAGCTCGATTGGTGTTGGTCGATTGCTTGATGGTCAATCACTAAGTAGTCATTTAGTTGTGATCGATCAGATGATTGATTGTTGAATGGTAATTCCCTAGGTCATCAATCATTTGATCTCAATCACATGGTGATTGATCATCTGGAGATTGATAATTTATAGCTTGATCAGAAGGTTGATCGTTGTAGCTTGATTGGAAAATCAATCACTAAGAAATCAATTCATGGATATCGATTGTAGAGCTCAATCATGATGTATCTACCAGTAGATCAACTGGAAATCATCGATCAGTCATATTGATTAAATGGTTCATCAAAAGGTGACCGAAGAGGGAAATCATGGTTTTCTATCACGACCTTGAGCAAAAAGTGTTGATTGATAGGCTTTCTAAACATGTTTAAAATCTATTTTAGGCTATAGAGTTGACTCACACTTTGTAAGAGACATATCCCTCTTGACTTTTGTCCAATGAAGGGTAATGGGACACCCTAGACAGAACTGATATGGATAGATAAAACTCAAAACCTATAATCAAAATCAAGAAAAGTATCAAATCCTTACAAATTAACATGGAGTTTACTAATTGGGGATATCTTTATGGAAAAACTAGGAAATCTAGATGCAAAATTAGAATAAATATGTGACTAGAACTACAATGAATATGCATTCATCAAATAACCTTGAACTTAAATGTTTCTCATCCTCGAGTAACACAAAATTTGAGACAATAGACAAATGAATGCTTTCAACCCACATGATTTCCACACCTTCACTTCATCCATAATTCCTGACCACCTGTTATGGACAAGCTGTCCAACTTTCTTAGATAACAAAACACATATATCCAGATCTTCATTTCCAATTTTGCTTCCCCAAAAAATATTTCTTCTCTGCTATCTTAAAACACCAAGAATGTCTAGGAGTTTCATGAAAGTTAACTGAATCCCACATAACAATAGGTGTGCGTATGATCTGACATTGGGGTGTGGAAAAAGGATGCCAAACGAGACATGCATTGTGTCCCTGGGTGAAAAATGGAAAGAAGGGGAGTGAGGAAGTAATGTCAAAATGTCTATTCTATTTGACTTGAGACTACATTTTTTTGCCTTGAATGATTGACAAGATTTGCTTGCTATGCACATTGGCATCTTTTCTTTATTTTTGGTGGTACACCCCTACTAAATAGAGATGGGTATGGAAGAAGAAAATAGAGTACAAAGGAGTGTGTGCAAACCCAAATGTAGGATGTAGCACCTTTTGTGGATTTTTTTTTATTTTTGGTGGATGGAAAGTAATAGGATAATAGAAGAAGTGTAGAAAAGGGGTTGCATTGACATGATGTATAATTTAGTGCATCAGGCTGTCCACTTAGTCCATCTATGCTCAAATAGGACATGTTAAGGAAAAAAGTGATGATCCCATGAACTTGTTTTACTAGATGGTTATAAGAACGATGTGCTTGATCCTTCTTAGTTATTCAAATACTTTCTATCTTTTCCATGGAAACATGATGTTTGGATTCCTAGGCCAGCTGGTGTGATTTATAGACCTTGGTTTGTTTCATAATAGGTCATTGTGAGGTATTACTTTGAGTAAAGGGAGGTAATTAATGAAAAATGAATGGATTCAAACATAAACTTCAAATCTAAGATGACTTGATAATGGATCTTTTACGCTAGAAAATAAATTTTTTAAAAAAAAATTGAGAGAAATGCAATACAAAGGTCAAAAGTCAAATATATATAAGTGTGTCTGGAAAGTAGATGCATACCACCCACCCTCCATCCCAAAATTAGATATTTTCCCATCCTTGAGAAAACACTAAATCCATGATGGAGGGGAAGAATTGTCCTGGTTTGACCATAGGTTGTGGTATCCCTCCATTGAGAAAAATCATTTACCTACAATCAAAATTTTTAGAATTCATGATCTTGTCATGACGGACTAACTAAATGATGCAAAGGAAAACCTACTAGTAACTAAAGTAACACACAGATTGCCTCCTGAGAAGAACCTTTATTTAATGTTGATGGCTCGATGCTAGAAGCTCAATCATTATATTGAGATTGAAGGAGCATGAGTGGTTGATTTGCATGCATATCATCCATTGTGAAGTAGCATTTTTTACATTGGTCATTGAGTTTGAATTCACTAGTCTTCTCACTCCAAACTATGCCAACTCCATGAGGGAAGATGTGCTTAATGATGAATAGACTTGATGATTGGATATGTAGCTTTCTTGGGAAGCGTCAGAGGCAAGAGTGGTTCAATAATACTTGATCTATGACGCATATATCCTTTCTCTTCAAGTGGAAATCATGACACATCGAGGTGCACTCCTTGTAAACACATGCATTCTCATATGATGTATGTCATAGCACTTACATCTCTATAAGTTGAAGCAACCACTTTTCTTTTATCGTGCAAATATCAAAGTTGATCTATTTGATGACCCACTGATAATTGTATTCAAACTCCAATTGCAAGTGATAGGGGAGTCTGGTAAGTAGTTATATAGGCTCAGATTGTGTCATTCATCTTGTAAGCCCAATCTTTCCTTGTTCAACAAACTATCTTCTCAAGAATGGCTTTGATTTGAGGATAACAAACCTTCACTTGACCACTCATCTAAGGATGGTATGGAGTAGCCACATGGTAAGAGACATTGTATTGTGAAGGAGTAGTTAAAATTTATGTTGAAGAAAGCATGATCCTCCATTGATAATGACAGTGTGTGGAACTCCAAAGTGTGGGAAGTTGATGCCCTTGAGTAGTATCATGACCTTCTTGGAGTCCCAAGAAATGTTGGGTTGGCATTGACATACTTGGAAACATAATCGATAACAACAAGTATGTATGAGAAGAATCACATAAGGGGAATGAAACCATGTAGTCCACAACCCAAATGTCAAATATTTCTATTTCTTGCTAAATATTGAGAAGAATCTCATCTCTCTTTGGAATATAGTCGGATAGGCAGAATTGGCACATGATTTGACATAGCTATGAGCAATCTTGAAGATAGAGAGCTAGAAGAACCCACTTTTGAGGACTTTGATTACAATCCTTTTGGATCTCATGTGTCCCCCCCCATTGGGCCAGAGTGACATTGTCCCAGAATGAGAGGAGCTTCCTCTTTAGAGACACATCTATACAAAATGTCATCCAAATATAGCTAAAATAGATAAGGATCATCCCAATATTAGCAGATGTTTGACATGAACTTCTTTCTTTTATTCATGGTGCAATCTGGATATAGGACTACCATAGTAAAGTAGTTCACAAAATCAACTTATTACGGGGTAGATGTGGTTACCATTGATAAGTGGCCATTAGGTAGTGAGTCATCAATTGGGACTATATCGCCATCTTGGATGTGCAATCCACTGAGATGATCAGAAAAAACATTTTCTAAACCCTTGTTACCTTGATTGCCATATCAAATGCTTGCAACAATAGGATCCATCTGATTAGCTTGGCTTCACATCCTTCTTCAACATTCAATATTATATCACAACATGGTCAGTGTTGACAATCACTTGTGAGCATATTAGATAGAGTGAAAATTTTCAAAGGCAAAGACTATAGAAAAAAGTTGCTTTTTAGTGGTTGTGTAATTCCTCTTCCCTTTTTCTAGTAATTTGCTATCATAGTAAATGGCATGATGCTTCTTTTCGATGCACTACCTAGAACTACACCTACAACATAGTCACTGGAATCACACATGATTTCAAAAGGAAGAAACCAATTCAGGGAACAAAGGATGGGGGTAGAATTGAGATCTTCATTTTGGGTGGTGAATATCTTCATACAGTTAGAGTCAAAGATGAACATCTACATACTTTAATCTAGAGAATATTTTTAAGATGTCTAACGATCCTTTAGGGTGGTGAAGCTATTCATGCAATTAGATGCTAAGATGAAATCCACATCCTTTTAAAGAAGATTTTTATGAGGTTTAATGATCTTGCTAAAGTCACGAATGAACCTCCTCTAGAATACAATGTATCCCAAAAATTCTTGGACTTCCTTAACAATAGTAAGAGGAGAAAATTTCATAACCACTTCTATTTTCCACTTTTCAAGCTCAATGCCTCTTAGCTAACACAATGCCCGAGAATAATGCCTTCCTTCACCATGAAGTGTTTTTTTCCCAATTAAGCACCATATGTGCTTCTTTACAACATTCTAGGACCAAGAAGAGATGATGATGCATGAGTAAAAAGAATTTCCACATATTGAAAATTCATCCATGAACAATTTCCATTATTATATCAGTAAGGCCAGAAAAAATTGTAGACATGAAACACTAAAAGGTGGCATGTTTATTGCATAGTAAAAAGGGCATTCAGAGAAAGTCATTTGTGCTAAATGGACATGTAAAGGTATTATTTTCTTGGCCACTGGGGTGGATGGTGATCTATTAGAAGCCAGCGTACTCATCCACTTAATAATAGAACTCCTAGTGTGAAAGTCTTAATATGACTTGATCAAGAAATGGTAGTGGGAAATGGTCCTTCTGAGTGGTGTTGTTGAGTTTGTGTTAATTGATGCACATGTGCCACCTAGTTATAGTGTGAATTAGTATAAACTCATTCATTTCATTCAAAAAAACTATAGCACCTCCCTTATGTGGCACTATTTGCATTGGACTCTCCCACGGTGAATCAGAGATGGGATACATGATTAGAAAAGTCAATAGCCTTATTACTTCCTTGCATGTGACCTCCTTCAAAATTGGAGTCAGCTTATGTTGAGGCTCTATGGAGGTTGTGTATTTGTTGATCATGTTGATTTTTTGCATGCAAAGTTCTTATCTCACTCCAATTAGGTCAGTCATTTTTTAGCCTAATGCCTTCTACCTCTTCTTAAGTTTTCACAACAACTTGTCTTCTTGCTCAACATTGAAGTTTGCATAGACGATTATTGGGTAGACCTTTTTCTCATACAAGAAGACATATTTTAGCCCCTCAAGAAGAGGCTTCATCTCTGATGCGGTGGCTTCTTCTCTTCTTCATCAATTATAGAGATGTATTTGAGGCTTTTGAACCTGGCTTCAGGTTCTTCCTCATAATATGTACGTGTAACATGATTTGTTCTAGTTTCTCATCATTTAGTTCATGGGTACTAGGGACAATGGGTGTCGTCTCTAGAGGGTGTTTGGAAATTGGTGTCTCCTGCTATTGATGGGATATCTTATAAATGTATTCAACAAGGAAGCATTATTCTGAGAAAGAGGGACCCTTGGGACTTTCAAAGACTTTGAAGTCAAATGTGTCTATCCCAATCCTTAATATTAAGATTATGATTTTAATGTTCATCAAGGCTCTGGATGTTGAAAGGAATGTGCACCCAAATATGAGAGGATATCAAAGACCTTCCTCAATGTCCATGATGACAAATTTATAGGGGAAATAAGACTTAGACCTCCTCCCACATGAGTCTATTCTACTATCCCCATAGGAGTGCTCATCGAAGAGTCAATAAGTTGAATCTAGATGCTGGTGGGAAGGATGTTAGTGGTGAAGCCTAGTCTTTTGAACAAAGTATAGGGCATGATAAAAATTATTACCCCAAGGTTATTTAGACCTTTTGAAGAATGAAATATTGAATGATCCATGGTTCTTGAGTTGTCATGGCATCTTTCTCTAGATAATGCTAAAATTTGTCCTTACCAAGTTCGCATTCTCATATTCTTCTATTTCTCTAATTATTCTATTGTTTGTAACTCTTATTACACAAAAGATATGGCTTCTTCCATGAGTCTATCTCTTTGTGTTACAAGTGTTCCTTCTACTCTATGGTTGGTCTCATCATAATTCATCTTGGTTTGGCATTGGTGGATAATGTAGTAGTAGATTTCTTCAATCTCAAGATCAAAGTCTAGTTTCAAATTGGTTCAAGTAGTGCATCACATGTAGTAGAAATGATTCCCTAAGAAAGTTAGAATACCACAAGCGAGTTGAATGAATTGGAGTTAGATTTAAGAAGAATTACAATAATATAATATAGAAAAAATCCTGACTAATATAAATTAGTTAAATTGATTAGAAAAATCTCATTATCCTTGAAAACAACACCTAAATTTTATTTTTGATTAATTTCATAGGAAAATCCACCTAGGGAAAAATTTGTAGATTTTTACGTAAACTACGTACAATAATAACCACCCAAAAGGGGACAAATCTTATCATAGTACAATACCAGGATCAAATCAAAAGATAAATTTCTTTTACGAATCACCTAATCAAAATGACCATGCAGTAACTAGTATTTGTCATAAAAGATTGATTTGGTTTATGATGGTAAGATGTTGAATAAAAAGGATATATTAAGGTTTTTATCAACAGATTATGGAAAAATTGGGGGTGAATGGGATTCACCACCTTCACTTATACTTTACTCTCTCATTGCATCACACATGACCATATTACATTGACATTGGTTAGACCCCTCCTTTTAGAATTGAGACCATAACTAGTCAGATATTACTCTAGTATCAACATCATTTTACCTAGATATCATGTATCTATCGCCTTGGGTATGCCTATCTAAAATTATCATCAAGGGTTAAAACATAATGTAATCAATATTCTTGGCCTTAAGTTCAAAGTTTTCTACACCCATGTCCAAATAAGCATGAATGTATATTAGCCAAACATAGAAACAAGAAATAAATGGTATATTTTTAAATTTAACAAAGTTCACACAAGTTTGGATGCAGACAATAGAGAAAAAATAGGTAGCTCAAATAATCCATGTACCCTAGAAAGGGGACAACTCTCTCCTCATTGCAGATACAAGATAAAAAATGTATGCAGAATCATATTCCATAATCACAAAAGGAAACTAATGAGAAGTCATGATGTGTATATGTTTGTGTTATTTCTTAGGGATATCCTTAGTGGATCACAATAACACTAGTGGTTGGCCATTCATTGGAGTAATTGATTTCGACAGAGAGGAAATCATTTAATCGATCTCTTTTGAGGTCGATCGGTTGAGACAGGGTAGAGGTCAATTAGTTAATATCTTTTGAGGTTGATCACTCAAGGTAAAGTGCATGTTGATTGGTCAATCACTTTCTATGTCGATGAAATTGCATTAGAGAAGTTGATTGGTCTCTCTTTCAAGGTCCTTCACTCAGTGTGAAATGTAGGTCGATTGGTTGATCTCTTTTGAGGTCAATCAACTAGACCTATACTGCATGGATGTAGGTGAAGTTGTAGGAACATTTGTGTAGCCTATCACTGCCTTTGGGTTCCCTTAAAATGAATGAAATGACCTTCCTTCTATGAGGTGAAGGGGAAGGCCAAAAGCCTCCCAATGAAAGTGATTTAGTGTCTGTATTGAAAGAATCAACAATGATAAGATGAAGTGTCGCAACCTTCAACTGGCACTAGGTTGATGTCATGGAACCATTTGTTACCCAAATCCTCACTCCTAATGGCTATAAATCCAAAGGAAAGAGGACCCAAGCGTCCTTCCGTAGGATAGATCACATAACATATCCATGAATAAAAATAGAAACAACAACTCAGGTAAGAGACAACAAAGCATAAAAGAAATGATAAACTAATACCTGACAAGATCTTAGGTTCCATATATCAACTGTGTGTATTACATTTGCATGTCATTATACATCATCAGAGTAAGATCATGATTATTATAAGTGCAGAACAATTAATCATAATTAGATATTCATAGTGTACATGTTACCTAAAATCATAAAATGGGTACACATCAGCACAACTGTGTTAAGTATGTTGTGCAAACATATAAAATCACAGGTTTAAGAACATATATTGATTGGAAAAAGCATAGGGTATAATAAGACTGAAGCAACAACATGATTAAAGACTCTCTTATTAACATGCAAGCATGTTTTATGTTCATTTCCATGATACCAACAATATCATAAGGCCTTTGACCATCTTCTCAAAGGAAGGGGTATGTGAGGGTGCTCAAGATTAGATGCCCTATTTCAAGATGGGAGACTACAAGACTAAATGTCAAGAGTTAACCCTATTTGTAAGGGACCTCAAGGCCATAGCCAAGAACTAACCCTTGTATCAACATGATCTTCCCTATCATGACTACTCAAGTAGGACACCCATCCTTGTGTCCTTACCCCAAGAATACAGGTATGTACACAAGGTTGTATAATGGACATCTATAATTATGTTTTCAAGTTTGTTTAACATATGTCATCAAGACCAAAACATAGTATTCATATGGAACATGTATCTCAAACAATGATATTAAGCCAAGCATTTATACTACATACATACATGCAATTTCAATACCACTAGTCTGGCCAATAGGAGGATAAAGTGTACCTTGATACGAGTAAACTAGCATTATACAACATGATTAGATCTTTGAATAGAGTCCATCAAAGAGATCCTGACATTACAAGCAAGTACACTTGGATTAATATTAGTAAGGTTAGGTTTCATCAATCATTATCGTGGGGTTTGGATGTGTCACTTAAATCTAGGTACTCATTTCCTTCAACATTGATTTCAATATCCCAAACTAGATCATGCATGATCAATATCAACCAACATAGTACATCATGGGTTCATTTTGCACTTATAGTGACACATCACAATTAGATCATGGATTCAAACTTAGGCTTTCATAGATATTAATAGGGAAAACATAAGATTTGAATATGACTAAAAGCCTTAATCATCATATCATCCATATAAGTCATATTTAGTCATTTCCATGCAAAAAGGTCATCATTAGAGAATAAGAGTGATCAAGATTGATTTCATGGCATAAAGATTAAAAATTTACTAATTTCAATATATCAAAAATCATGGGTGACCAATAGGGTGAGGTTTGTACAAGATTAGATCTCAATATAGTAATATGCACATTAGGTCACATTTCAATGTCATGTTTAGGTCACTTAGTCATAATAGTGAGTAAGATTGATTCCTAAATCATTTAGGTGATCAAAGAATGTAAAGTTACGGATAGATCAAACATGATGATTTGGATTTCATATAATCAACTTGAGCATCAAACTAATGATCATTTGCATCAAAGCCCATATTACATAGTTTCATGGTCCAGTTCATAAATTGGAATGGCATGATCAAATTTGATTTATATAATACAAAATATCATAGGTTACTAATAAGGGTCATAAAAAGAAAGTGGAGTCAAGATATGATCATGGTTTTACATTAAACATCATTAATCATATAAAAGAGATGCATTTCATGCCATTTTCAACATTATAAGATCTACGAATGGAATTAGGCTATGAAAGAAAGTTTATTGGATATATCTCATCGAGTAGATCAATTTTCATACATAATGTGTCTGTTTGGAGTTACAAATCATTTTCTATGATTTTTGCAAGATCATGGCATAAACATAGGTCAAGGAGGGGAGATATACCATGTTGGCAAATGAAACGACACCATGTGGTGAGGCTTCCTTCCCAATGAGCAGGGTGTGCACGCATTGGCAAATTTGTGTGGGCCCTCTCTATGGATGTGTGTCATCCTCGAGTTGGCTCGACACTATGAGTGGGGCCACCTCATCTCGTACGGGGTCTGGTTGCCAGAGAGGAGAGAGAGAGTAAGGGAGTGGAAGTGGGGCCGTATGGCACCCTATGAATGGCCATCGTCACTCGGTCAAGGTTGACTGTGGGCCCAGGAGTGAGTGAGGTGAGGGGGAAACACAAAGAGGGGCCACTTGGAAGTGGGAGGGCGACCGCAATCATTGGATTTTGATCCAACACTTACTGTGTTGCCTTCAACCTCTTGTTGCTCTCGCGGAAGAGGAGGTGGAGCCTCGCTGGAGCAAAAGAGGGTAATGAGATATCAGGTACGAGAGGGCAAAATAGCATGACTTTGGAAAAGAACGGGAGGTCACAAACCTGGAGGGGGTCTTTATAGGCGGCTTCGAGGGTGGTAGGGGTGAGATTTGTTGCTAGAAAGGAGGGGTCCCCAGTGGAGTCACACACCTCCATTCCTCTAGTCCTACTAATGCCCTAGGGGCATGATCAGGTGTGTAGAAATATGGTGAGGAGGATGGGCTCAGAAGGAGGGGTCGAGGAATTTAAGGGCATGTGTGTGGGTCGGCGTCTTGCGGCATGGTTGTGGCCAACCCTAGCTCTAGCGTGCGACTTGAAAGCTTGGGGGTGAATCCCCACAACATGATTTACTGTCGCTATCGGGTGATTGGGAGTCACTCCCAGCTGCTGTGTAGCTCGTGTCCAAGCTGGGTGCATGAGAGGCCATCCCACTAGAGGGAAAAGGCCAAGGCCCAACAAAGGATAAAAGAGAAAAAAATCTAGAAAAGAGCAAAATAAAAAAGGCCATAACTTTCTCCTTGATTATCCAATTTGGGTGAAATCTTCACTGTTGGATCACAAATTTCCTCTTTCTCATAGATAAATATTTAGATCAAGATCAGCATGTTTGATAGTTTCAAAAATTCAAATACTCTCAAAGATAAAATCAAGGAACTCAACATTATACAATCAAGTTCAAAATTGCAAATCATTAATCATATCTCATCAATTGAACAACATGTGAATCCAAAAGATCTAATTGATGATTAGGGAGATCATTGAGTCAAATATAATGCATATTTGGAGGAGAGAGAAAAACTAGGTTGTTACATCCTCCCCACCTTAAAAGGAAATTTGTCCCCAAAATTTAAGAAAATCCTCAAATGAAATTGGGGCTTCTTATTCCATATAATGTTCATCATAATAATCCACATATAATCATAATCCTTCAATCGTCAAAATTATTCCATTACCAAGATACCAAACATCAAAATCCAATCTTAGCCACGCTTCCAGTGCACCACTCTAATACCAATAGATCATCAAAAGATCACAAATTTGGTCAACGAATAGGGCTCTTTTAATTCAAGAGTAAACCATGAACTTCAATCCCAAAATTTAGGGTTAGCTTCCACATTGTATCTAGGTGGGGTTATACATCCTTGATTGAGATTTCATGTTTCAACATTTCAAGACAAATATCATATTTCATTATCGTGGTTTCATATCAAAATCAAAGGAAGGTCCCACCCTAGTCCACATGAGATCTTATCCCTAAGTCATAAATTGAATCAACATAATCACCATTTCAAAAATTTTGAGATTTTGGAACATGGCATTCATCAATCATAATTGAGGGTGATTTTAAGATCCAAAAAGGGTGATCATACAAGTCGAATCAACATCGAGATGAGTCATCATTAGTTAAGATTTTGCAAATCAATATCGAGAGTCATGATTTTGGATAAAAAAAGTCATAAGTCCAAAATTTTCAAACTAGGGTATAATTTTCCTATTAGAAAATAGGTTGGATCATTCATCCATAATCAACAATCAAGCAAAAATCAAGCAATATTTCATGATATCAACATCAATGTCATTATCTTGGTATTCAAGGTTGATGAATGATCTAGACCTAGGTCCTTCTAGGAAACTTAACCACAAGTTATAGTTAACATCATCATATTTCAAGATCATCATCAAATCGAGATTCAATATCAAGTTCCAATATCATCATAAGATTGACCTATTAAAGACTTAGGTCAAGAGATCAAAATCGTGTGAAAGTGGTTAGCTTTCCAAACTCTAAATAGTCAACAAGATGAAAATTTAGAGGCAATCATAATAGGGATGTGACCTAGATTAGGAGAGTTATGAAACAAAATACCACCCTAAGCTAGCACATTTTTCGTCATTAATTACAAAGTATCAAGTCCATCAAATCGGAAGAGCATCATTTATCGATTTGTATTTCACAAGGTTATGAGATGAAGGATCATTTATCAAAATAGAGCAACCATGATTTAAGATTCCATATATTCGATGTCATAATATTGTTCCATTCTCTTCATAATTAAGAGAAAGGGGGGTTACTTGAAAATATATAAGTCAATATAGGCTCTTTTAACATTTTGAGCATTATCAAGTATGATCAATATCACATATTTGTCATATTATTCAAAATCAAGTTAAACAATGAGGCATTATAATCAATAGGGGACTTTGCCCATTGTATAAAAGTTCATCATCATGATTTAGAGAATCCAAATGTATAGTCATTTCAAAGCATGATCATGATACATGTCTACAAATAGGGCAAACATTTGCTTAATTATGTTTGAGGTTTAATCAACAATAGGGAAACATGTACTTAATCAATAGGGATCTCATGAACAATGAGGTATAGCACATGAGTTCTCCGTATTTCATCATATTAAGGATCATTATCATTTACCTCAGACATAGGAAGCACACAAGTCATACTTGTTAAAACTGACTTTGCATGATCTTGAGACATTATATATGAGTACTAACTTTAAGAGTATTTTCACTAATCATTATTGAGTTCTTCAAATTAAGGTCAGATCATGGAATAATTATCATCTCTATAAAAGTTTACCAATTCATTCACATTTTATTTTCCCATACATAAGCTACCCATAATCGAGAGATCATGTGATTAATTGTCACAAGAGAGATCACATGAGGAGATGAGAAGCTATCTAATCATCATCTAATGGGTGGCTTAGGGTAGTACTTAATAAAGATATGAGATGCTAGAAGACTCTCTAAGATTTTTAGGGAAAAATCCTTAATCCAGTCTTGGATTCAATTTGGCCAGGTAGGTATACAAGGGAGACCCCAGCCACCGCATCCAGGCAGATAGGAGGTGCATCAGCCCCCATGTAGTGACCTGCCTAGACACTTCAGCTTCACCATTATGGACTTAGGTATTCCCAAGGTTTATACGAGTTGGGTTATTAAATATGCATAGAGGATATGTGATTACTCTGATATCATCTATCATGGAACCACTTATTACCCAAGTCCTCACTCCTAATGGCTAGAAAACCAAAGGAGAGAGGACCTCATCATCCATCCATAGGATAGATCACATAACATATGCTTGAATAAAACCATAAACAACAACTCAGGTAAGAGACAACAAAGCATAAAAGAAATGCTAAACTAATACCTGACAAGATTTTAGGTCCCATATATCAACTGTGTGTATTCTATTTGCATGTCATTATACATCATCAGAGTAAGAGCATGATTATCATAAATGTAGAAGCATTGATAATCATTAGATATTCGTAGTGTACATGTTACCTAAAATCATGAAATGGGTGCACATCAACACAATTGTACTGAGTACATTGTCCAAACATATAAAATTATAGGTTTAAGAACATATATTGCTTGGCAAAATCATAAAGTAAATAACAAGAACAAAGAAACAACATGATTAAAGACCCTTGTATAGCATGAAAGCATGTTTTATGTTCATTTCTATCATACCAACATATCATAAGGTCTTTGACCAAGTTATTAAATGAAGAGGTCCATGAGGATGCTCAAGATTAGCTACCATGTTTCAACATGGGGCACTGCAAGACTAAACATCAAGAGTTAACCCTATTCGTAAGGGACCTCAAGGCCATCACCAAGAGATAAACCTTGTATCAACATGGTCTTCCCTATCATGACAACTCAAGTAGGACACCCATCCTTGTGTCCTCACCCCAAGAATATAGGTAGGTACACAAGGTTGTATAATGGACATCTATCAATATGTTTTCAAATTTGTTCAACTTATGTATCAAGACCAAACATAGTAGTCATGGGGAATATGTAGCTCAAACAAGTATATTAAGCCAAGCATTTATATAACCTACATACAAGAAATTTCAATACCACTAGTCTTCCCAATAGGAGGATAAACAAGCATTTACTGATTTCAATATGTCAAAAATCATGGGTGACCAATAGGTTGAGGTTTGCTCAAGATTGGATCTCAATATAGCAATATGCACATTAGGTCACATTTCAATGTCATGTTTAGGTCACTTAATCATAATAGTGAGCAAGATTGATTCGTAAATCATTTAGGTGGACCAAGAATGTAAAGTTACTTATCTAGATCAAACATGACAATTTAAGGTTCATATAATCAACTTGAGCATCAATCTAATGATCATTTGCATCAAAGCCCATATTAAACATGTTTCATGGTCCATTTCATAAATTGGAATCATTACTAGAGAATGGCATGATCAAGTTCGATTTATACACTATACGATATCATAGGTTACTGATTAGGGTCATAAAAAATCAAGTGGAGTCAAGATATGATCATGATTTGACATTAAACATCATTAATCATGTAAAAGAGATGTATTTCATGCCATTTTCAACATAACATGATCTACGAATTGAATTAAGCTCTAAAAGAAGGTTCATTGGATAGATCTCATCGTGTAGATCAATTGTCATATAATATGTCCCATTTGGAGTTATGAATCATTTTCTATGATTTTCGCAAGATCATGGCATAAACATAGGTCAAGGAGGGGAGATATACCATGTTGGTGAATGAAACAGTACCATATGGCAAGGCTTCCTTCCCAATGAGCAGGGTGCACACACTTTGGCAAAGTTGTGTGGGCCCTCTCCATGGACGTGTGTCATCCTTGGGTTGTCTCGGCACTATGAGCATGGCCACATCGTCTCATGCGGGGTCTGGTTGCCAATGAGGAGAGAGAGAGAGAGAAAGAGAGGGTGATGGAGTGGAAGCGGGGCCACATGGCACTCTATGAATGGTTTTCGTCACTTGGTCAAGGTTAACCGTGGGCCCAAGAGTGAGTGAGGTGAGGGGGTGTCACGGAATTGTTCTTACCCCAATCCCAATCCCACTGCCTAGACAGTAGAAAAAGGATTGAAGCACATGTCCCTGAGTGGCCCAATAGGATCAATCACACTGGCATATACAATAAGAAATAAATTACTCAAAACTAGATAATTAAAGAACAAACTAACCCAATATGGAGATATACCCGATTTATCTTTGTCATCAGAGTGTATGAGTGCAGAAGCGATCTTATTCAATATTCCATTTGTAATGCCTAAAATCAAGAAAATCGAGACACAATCATGCAATTGCACGGTACGCTATCAAAATCAAGTAAAATAGTTTATAAGAAATTAAGTATACTTGGAAGGACTTATATTCAAAAGACTAACAAGCAGTTTGCAAAACCAACATTTATTTGACAAGTTTTTTAAGCAATTCAACTTTTATTTCGAGTTCCCATTATGTTGTAATTTGAGAAGCATGCTTATATATTTTGTGACTCTATTACCCCAACGCGACGGGGAAGGTCACTAGGCTCCTTCTCACCATAGGAACATAGGAAGCCAATGTACAAGTCCCACCTCCAAATGAGGGGGTTGTTGTACTCAATATCCACATTATCAACATTATCAATATCATCATCATTATCAATATACGGGCAGTCATAATGGGCATGCAATTTATGTTTTCATGTTTTTTAAAATATAGTATAGAAAAATAGAAGACTAATCATAGGGAACAATAGCTCATCCAAGTAAATAGCGAAGTATACAGTCAAGAGATACAGAAAAGTATCATCATACAATCAAGGAGGAGTTATATAATAGTGTACCTTTCACTGAGATTTCGAGTATAGATCATGAGTAATAGGTCGATCCTTCGAGTTAGATCCTAAACACAATATTTGGATCAAGGGTCAAGATCAATATATTTGGATATCATGTTGTAATATTCGAGATTAGGGTTACACTTTCCTAGGTCAACCTTAGGGTTAGGTCATCCACTTATGATCAACCAATATTTCAATTTGTCCATCATTATTACAAATATCAAGTATCTTTGAGTGCGAATGACTTTCCTAGGTTTCTAGGATCATGTGTATTAACCCTAATTTATGGTCATTATCCAAGTCATCATCATGTTCCTAATTCATCATGATACTTAGCATAATTGCAATTCAAGATCAGTTTGATTAAAGTAGAGTCATGAAATATACACTTGATCAAGGTTTTTCACAAGATTTAGATTTATTATCAAAATATAAAGGTTAATCCTTAGTTTAATGCGCATGATTCACATTCTCGGAGAGATAAGTTACAAGATCAGATCTAAACTCATATTTAATCAATTTTGGCTTCAAGATGATCATTAGAGTCAAATATCAAGATTTCAAGGGATTAATCACTAAAATAGAGTCATTAAATAAGCAAGATATCAAGCTTTAATCATATCAGTGATCATAGTTTGGAATCAAGTTTAAAAAGTATTTTTAATGTATTCACTGGATTTTTTTGATCAAAATGGACTACTTGTTCATCATTTTTGGAGTTTAGATGCATTAGATAAGATTTAAACAAAATCAGGGATTTTTAAATGCTTATTTGTAAGAGATGAGCAAAATACCTTAATTTGCAAAATAAGGCTGATCGTTGGATGTCGATTGGATGGCAATGATTGAGCCACAAAGGCGATGGGGTTTTATAGTCCAGAGGTCGGGTTCCATTCTGATTTGTCTGGTTCACTCTTCTATTTAGCCGGTTCATTTTGTGGTCTATTGGGTCCCTGGTCCCTCTTAAACCAAGCGGTACAGGGACATCTCCTCCTTGTTCAGGCCTCGCGTGAGCCACAAAGGTAGGCGGAGGAGCTCGCCGGAGTGGATGTTGTTTGGGAGCAGGAGGGGCCGGTGGAGGCAGCGAGATGACCGCCTAAACTAGCCATGGCCTCACGGATTGGTTGGTGATAGGAAATTGGAGCGAGGAGGTGAGGAGCATGGGCGCCCAACTCAAGCTGTGCGGCGGCGCTGCTATGGAAGCAGGAGGTGGCGAGGAGAAAAAGGTCCATTCAAGGCCGAGGGAGTGAGAAAGAGCATGGCTCTAAGCAAGATGTCTTTGTTGCGGACCTTGGGGGGGCCTTTTATAGTGTTGGGCTACGGTTTAGGGCTAGATCGAGATTCAAAAATGGCCATGGCCACCGGAATGAGATGGGGGAGCAAAGAGATCGTTTTAACGGCTAGACAGAGCACGAATGGTGGTCAAACTAGTGCTTTACAAGTTCAAAATCGTGAGAGGAGCATTTTGGCTCGCTCATAATTTTGTTTCTTGGTCATAGGTGGGATATCTCATTCTCGGGCATCATTACTCCTCCCCGCAATCAGCGGGAGGTAGGAGATGACTACCTGACCACTTGATCAGCTCCCTGATCTATGGGAGTCTGATCCGAGGGTCGGGGTCCCTCCCTTCAAGCAACCCGTGGATTGCTGACTTGGATTAGCCAATAAAAGGGCAAATAAAGGCAATAAAAAGGGTTTTTAGATGCAAAACTTCAAGAATTTTTACACAGCTGTAGGAATGTCCAAATGAGATGAAATTTGGACCATAGCTTCAAACAAATGTGTTGAATATTAGGAAAATTTTGAGAACCAAATTACAAAGTTTGATGGATCAATTTGATTCTTTGGACAAAGTAACAAATAAATCAAATATGTGGGGTTTCAAAGTGTAAAACAAATTCACATTGATCACTATATTTCATATTTGAGTCTCAACTTTGATTATGTAGACAAGAAAAATGAAATGGGGCCATAAGTGAGTATAATGAGGGAAAAATGGTAATTTCATCATACTTATGCCAAATTCCACTTTGTCACATCCTTCCCTCCTTAAAAAGGAATTTTGTCCCCACAATTTAAAAACATCCTCAAAACTGGGACTATTCAAAAACTAGATCATATCCTCAAATACTGGCATATTCTTAACTATACAATCAAAATCATGTCCTCAAAGTTCAAGTACTGCAAACATCATAATTGGGATTCCATGTTCCATATCATAATCAACTTGGTACTAACACCATTTCATCATCAAGCAATTGAGTATCAAGATCAGCACATATATTGTCTAAAGTCATTATATGAGTCATAAATTTAGAGTGCATCCTATTGATCACAAATTTGGAAAGATCATATTTTAGGTCAAGAAAATAGATACCTTGAATCAAGTATACAATGTGACTTTCAATCCCAATATCTCAGGGTCCTAGCTTCTACATTGGCCTAGGTGGGGTTACATATCCATGATTTGAGATTTCATATTTCAACATATCTAGACAATGTCATACTTTCAATATCATTATTTTGAGCTCAAAATCAATGGGAAGGTCCCACCCTAGTCCCAATTAGAGCTAAACCCTAAGTCATAAATTGAGAGAGTCAATATAGTCATTATTTTAATTCAAGATTTGGGATTTTGAAGTCATTAGTCATATATCTAGTATGATATGTAGATCCAAATAATGTGAACATAGGATTTTTGTATCATTATTGAGACTTGATAATCATGAGTCACAATATTATATATCAGTATCAAGAGTTGAGATTTTTGGACATCGAAAGTCATAGGTTCAAAATTTTGAAGCTAGGGTTTAGATTCCTATTTAGACCTTAAGGGATATCATTCATCTATATCTAATTTCTAGCAACATTATTCAAGCAATATTTGATCAACATGTCAAAATTTCATTATCATGGTTTCCAAGGTTGATGAATGATCTAGACCTAGGTCTATCTAGGAAGTCAACCTCAAGCTATAGTCAATATTGCCATATGTCAAGGTCATTATCAAATAAATATTCAAGATCGAGTATCAACCATGGTTTAACAAATTAGGTTTAGGTCAACCAATCCAAACAGGGTGGAAGGGAATACTTTTCCAAGCTCTAAATAATCAACAATATGAAAATTTAGAGGTAGACAAAATAGGGATGTGACCTAGGTTAGGGGAGTCATGAGTCAACTACCACCCTAATCTATCACATTACCAACATTAGTCATTATCCATCAAGCTTATTCAAATAGGGAGAGTATCCCTTATTAAATCATATTCCATAAGGTCATGAGATCATAATTCAAGATAATCGGGCAATTATGTCAAGTTTTTACAAAGTCAAGGTTATATTTGTGTTCCTTTCCATTCATGATGAAGGTAGTGATATAATTTGGAAATCAAGGATTTGAATTTGGCATTTGAGGAATTAGAGCATGATAGTGCAAAATCTAGGCCCATAATCATCATATCAAAATTGAGATTGCAAAAGGCATCATAGGTCTTACATCATGATTTTGTGAGTCTCAGACTTAGTCAATTGATATCATAGTCAAGATGTGTGTAACATAGGATACGAGTTTGCTAAACTATGTTTGAGGTTTAATCAACAATAGGGCAACATGGGCTTAATCAAATAGGGGACTTATCAACAATAATGTATAAGGTATAAGTCATCCTTATTTCACCATATCATAATTTGTATCATTTACCTCAAACATAGGAAGCATATAGTCAAGTTTTAGCTAATTTGAGTGTTCATGATATTAGAGATCATACATGAGTATTTGGTTTCAAAATTAATTGATCAAAATCGAGTTTTCAAATTTAGGTCAGATCATGGTATCAAATTTCAAGATTTAGTAATATTCATTTTTCCCATGCATAAGCTACCCATAATCGAGACATCATGTGGTAAAAAGTCACAAGAAAGGACCACATGAGGAGATAAGAAAACTACCTAATCTTCATCTACATGGGTGGCTTAGTATAGTCCTTAAAGAAGAGATGAGATGCTAGAAGACTCTCTAGGTTTTCACAAGATAACCTTTAGGTCTAGTTTTGGATCAATTAAGGCCAGGTAGAGCAGGGGATCTCAACCACCATGAAGACGGATAGGAGAAATTATGTCAGGACCCCGAAACTAGACACCTCAATTTTCACCATTATGGACTTTAGGGTTTCTTGGGTGTAAGAGACTTGAGAAATTATTTACTTAAAGTATATGGGAGTGTGAAAGCTCTGATACCAACTGTCACGGAACTGTTCTTACCCGAATCCCAATCCCACTGCCTAGACAGTAGAAAAAGGATTGAAGCACCCATCCCTGAGTGGCCCAATAGGATCAATCACACTGGCATATACAATAAGAAATAAATAACTCAAAACTGGATAATTAAAGAACAAACTAACCCAATATGGATATATACCCAATTTATCTTTGTCATCAGAGTGTATGAGTGCGGAAGCGATCTTATTCAATATTCCATTTGTAATGCCTAAAATCAAGAAAATCGAGACACTATCATGCAATTACATGGTAAACTATCAAAATCAAGTAAAATAGTTTATAAGGAATTAAGTATACTTGGCATGACTTATATTCAAAAGACTAACAAGAAATTTGCAAAACCAACATTTATTTGACAAGTTTTTGAAGCAATTCAACTTTTATTTTGAGTTCCCATTATGCTGTAATTCGAGAAGCATGCTTATATATTTTGTGACTCTATTACCCCAACACGATGGGGAAGGTCACTAGGATCCTTCTCACCATAGGAACATAGGAATCCAATGTACAAGTCCCACCTCCAAATGAGGGGGTTGTTGTCCTCAATAACCACATTATCAATATCATCATCATTATCAATATACAGGCAGTCATAATGGGCATGCAATTTATGTTTTCATGTTTTTCAAAATATAGTATAGAAAAATAGAAGACTAATCATAGGGAAAAATAGCTCATCCAAGTAAATAGCCAAGTATACAGTCAAGAGATACATAAAAGTATCTTCATATAATTAAGGAGGAGTTATATAATAGTGTACCTTTCACTGAGATTTCGAGTATAGATCATGAGTAATAGATCGATCTTTCGAGTTAGATCCTAAACACAATATTTGGATGAAGGGTCCAGATCAAGATATTTGGATATCATGTTGTAATATTCGAGATTAGGGTTACACTTTCCTAGGTCAACCTTAGGGTTAGGTCATCCACTTATGATCAACCAATATTTCAATTTGTCCATCATTATTTCAAATATCAAGTATCTTTGAGTGTGAATGACTTTCCTAGGTTTCTAGGATCATGTGTGTTAACCCTAATTTATGGTCATTATCCAAGTCATCATCATGTTCCTAATTCATCATGATACTTAGCATAATTGCAATTCAAGATCATTTTGATTAAAGTAGAGTCATGAAATATACACTTGATCAAGGTTTTTCACAAGATTTAGATTTATTATCACAATATAAAGGTTAATCATAAGTTCAATGTGCATGATTCACATTCAAGGAGAGATAAGTTACAAGATCAGATCTAAACTCATATTTAATCAAGTTTGGCTTCAAGATGATCATTAGAGTCAAATATCAAGATTTCAAGGGATTAATCACTAAAATAGAGTCATTAAATAAGAAACATATAAAGATTTAATCATATCAGTGATGATAGTTTGGAATCATGTTTAAAAAGTATTTTTAATGTATTCACTGGATGTTTCTGATCAAAATGGACTACTTGTTCATCATTTTTGGAGTTCAGATGCATTAGATACGATTTAAACAAAATCAAGGATTTTTAAATGCTTATTTGTAATAGATGAGCAAAATACCTTAATTTGCAAAATAAGGATGATCGTTGGATGTCGATTGGATGGATATGATCGAGCCAAAAAGGCGATGGGGTTTTCTAACCCAGAGGTCGGGTTCAATTCTGATTTGTCTGGTTCACTCTTCTATTTAGCCGGTTCATTTTGTGGTCTACTGGGTCCCTGGTCCCTCTTGAACTGAGCGGTTCAGGGACATCTTCTCCTCGTTCAAGCCTCGCGCGAGCCACAAAGGTAGGCGGAGGAGCTCGCCAGAGTGGATTTTGTTTGGGAGCAGGAGGGGCCGATGGAGGTAGCGAGATGACCGCCTAAACTAGGCATGGCCTCACGGATTGGTTGGTGATAGGAAATTGGAGCGAGGAGGCGAGGAGCATGGGCACCCAACTCAAGTTGTGCGGAGGTGCTACTATGGCAGCAGGAGGTGGTGAGGATAAAAAGGGTCGTTCAGGTCCGAGGGAGTGAGCAAGAGCATGGCTCTAAGCAAGATGTCTTTGATGCGGACCTTGCGGGGGTCCTTTTATAGTGTTGGGCTAGGGTTTAGGGCTAGATCGAGATTCAAAAATGGCCATGGCCGCCAGACTGAGATGGGGGAGCAAAGAGCTCATATTAATGGCTGGACAGAGCACGAATGGTGGTCAAACTAGTGCTTTACAAGTTCAAAATCATGAGAGGATCATTTTGGCTCGCTCATAATTTTGTTTCGTGGTCGTAGGCGGGACATCTCATTCTCGGGCATCTTTACTCCTCCCCACAATCAGTGGGAGGTAGGAGATGACTACTTGACCACTCGATCAGCTCCCTGATCCATGGGAACCTAATCCGAGGGTCAGGGTCCCTCCCTTCAAACAACCCGCGGATTGCTGACTTGGATTAGCCAATAAAAGGGCAAATAAAGGCAATAAAAAGGGTTTTTAGATGCAAAACTTCAAGAATTTGTACACAGCTGTAGGAATGTCCAAATGAGATGAAATTTGGTCCATAGCTTCAAAAAAATGTGGATAATATCTAGGAAAATTTTGAGAACCATATTACAAAGTTTGATGGATCAATTTGATTCTTTGGACAAAGTAACAAATAAATCAAATATGTGGGGTTTCAAAGTGTAAAAAAAAATCACATTGATCGCTATTTTTCATATTTGAGTCTCAACTTTGATTATGTAGAAAAGAAAAATGAAATGGGGCCATAAGTGAGTATAATGAGGGGAAAATAGTAATTTCATCATACTTATGCCAAATTCCACTTTGTCACAGGGAGAAACGTAGAGAGGGGCCACATAGAAGTGGGAGGGCGGCCATGATCGTTGGATTTTGATCCAACACTTACTGTGTTGCCTTCAACCTGTCATTTCTCTTGCGGAAGAGGAGGCAGAGCCTCACTATAGAAAAAGAGGGTAATGAGATATCAAGCATGAGAGGGTGAAATAGCAGAACGTTGGTGAAGAACAGAAGCTTACAAACCTGGAGGGGGTCTTTATAGGCAGCTTTGAGGGTGGTAGGGGCGAGATTTGAGGCTAGAAGGGAGGGGTCCTCGACTGAATCACACAACTCTATTCCTCTAGTCCTATTGGAGCCCTAGGGGCATGATCAGGTGTGTAGAAGTATGGTGATGAGGATGGCCTAAGAAGAAGGGGTCAAGGAAGTCTAGGGAATGCACGTGGGTCGACGGCTTGTGGCATGGCGGTGACCAACCCTAGCTCTAGCATGCGACTAGCGAGCTCAGGGGTGACTCCCCACAGCACAATTGATGGTTGTGATTGGGCAACTGGGAGTCACTCCCAACCATTACATGGCTCGTATCCAAGCTAGGCACGCGAGAGGCTGTCCCTCTAGAGGGAAAGGGCCAAGGCCCAACAAAGGAGAAAAAGAGAAGAAAAGCTAGAAAAGAGCAAAATATAAAAGGCCATAACTTTCTCCTTGATTATCCAATTGTAGTGAAATGTTCTCCCTTGGATCACAAATTTTCTCCTCTTTCTCATAGGTAAAGATTTAGATAAAGATTACCATGTTTGATAGTTTCAAAAATTCAAATACTCTCAAAGATAAAATCAAGGCACTCAACATTATACAATCGAGTTCAAAATTACAAATCATTAATCATATCTCATCAATTGAGAAACATGTGATCCCAAAATTTCCAATTGATGATTATGGAAACAATTGAGTCAAATATAGAGCATAGTTGGAGGAGAGAGAAACACCAGGTTGTTACAGTGGATCACTTTAGGTCAAGAAATGGAACTTGATTGACATTGGTTGATTTCTTGACGGTCAATCTCTAGGATTGGAGGGTTAATTGTTGAATAACCAATCACCAAATAATCAATCATTGAATCTTGATCACTTGTGACTTGATCATATGAAGCTCAATCTAAAGGTAGATCATTTGAGCTTAAATGGTGATCAGTGGAGCTTGATTGTGGAGATCAATCACTTCAAGCTTGACCATGATGTATTGACTAGTAGATAAATTGAAACTCATCAATCAATTAGCTTCATTAAGTGGTTGATCAGGAGGTTGATCAAAGAGATTGATTATGGAGGTTGATCATGGTGTTGTGCATAACAATGTTGATCGATCTGGCTTTTGAACATGCTCAAAATCCATTTCAGGCTATGACTCTACCCCGACCTCACAAGAGGAATCTCTCTCGTGACTCTAGTCCATTGAAGGGAAGGGGGATCCCTTGGTTGTGCTGGTATGGATAGATAAAAATCCAAATCTACAAAGAGAGTTAATACAAGTATCAAAATCCTTAAAAATTGACATGAAATCTAAAAGTAACTAATTGAAGCTATTTCTAAGGAAACTTAGATGAAAAACTATATTAAAAATGCATCTATAACTAGGATGAATATGCATTCATATACATGATTAATCATTTTGAAAAGAAAAAAAAAATCAAACGACCTCTAATGCTCGAATATGATCAAAATTATATCAAAACATATCTTAACTTGAAATAAGTAACTTTTAAATATGTATGATATGAAATTTATACTTGAACACGCTCATGCACCGATTATGCAAAATATTAATTCCATGAATGTGAATTAATATGTTCTTATGTGCTTAAGTCGTTAATAGATATTCAAATCTTATGATTTTTCCATTAAGATTAAGGAAAACTCTATTCAAAATATCTAGCATGTCATAGAGCACTAGGTCTAGTATAATATATAGTCACATAGCCCATGATGATGAGTTTGAATGCACATTATACCAGTGAAATCAATGTATGAAATAGATGATACCTAGAGTTAGGGAAACATTCACCCACCTTGAAAATCACATAATGTGGCTAAATCCTAATAATCTAAATGAATCATACCTTCTTATATCTCAGGTCCCTTTTGTGGGACGCTTTTCAAAGATATATCCAAGTGTTCTAAACTAGGTCTCTTATTTACTGTAGGCTTAACCATCATGAACCTAGTATGATATTGAATTGTTTGTATGTATAAACGATATTGAATGCATGGCTAAATATATAATTTTTTGAGTTGTATGTTACTTATGAATATTAATTTTTCTTTCATATTACTATGTTGACAGACTGTGAACATAATATACAACTCCATTATATAACCTTCTTGCACTTCCTTGAATTCTCTAGGTGAGGGAACAAGGCTCAGTGTACCTATTTGTCTCAATCAAGAAAGTTCACAACAAGAAATAGGCACAAATCACTTTTTATAACCATGAGGTCCCTTACAAAATTAGGAATAGGGTTACCTCTTGGCTTTTAGCTTCGATAAGGTCCCTCATGGACCCTTCATTTGGAAGTTGGTTAAAGGCCTAATATTGATGATGTGGAATAATGGAAAATGAGAACAAAACATGTTTTGTCTAGAAATATTCATTTAGTCTTCTTGCTTTGTTTCATTCTCATATAATGTTTCTTTCCTAGAAAATTTGTATGTTAGTCTAAACTATGTTTGCATATCTTATACATAGAATACCAATGCATTCACATTGGTATATTTTGTTTTTCAATATTTTTCAGATGTTTCCAAGTGATGATCCACTGCCTATGTCTTCTGGACACTCATTCTATTTCAATGTAACATCAATGTTTTTTTGTAATAATAATGGGAGCAGACTCCTATATCAATGATTTATCTATGTAGAGTCTTTTGGGCATGTATCTTCCCTTTTTGTTGCCTATTGTCTATATGTATAAAGCTTTGGTTCATTTGAGATGAATGGAGTGCTATTTTTTATTTCATATACATGCTTGTGTGAATTTGTTCCATTCTAAGGATGGGACCTTAAGTCTTATCACCACTAAATCTCTAGTCAGGGGAGATAGGCAAGAAAGGATCCATGGAAGATGGTATCAGAGCAAATCATATAGGCATCTATATATGTTCAATGAAAAATACTTCATATGAACCTAGTGAATACCGAAATCCATAATGGTGAATTTAACACTACTATAGAAACAGTCTTTGGCGTCAGTTGTTTAACCCCCTTTGGCGACGGTTGCCAAGTGACGCCTATGTGGGCGCCGCTAAAGGTCGAACTCTTCGACATCGGTTTTCTAACCGACGCCTATATGACATATAGGCGTCGGTTATATATAGTTGGCTGACGTCTATAAGGTTCGCGCCACAAAAAAGAGCACCACCTAGGACACTCTTGGCGTCGGTGAACAACTTAACAACCGACGCCATACACCCAGATGACACGGCGAAGCACGGCCGTGCTTCGCTGCATGGCCGTGTTTAGTACTATAGGTGTCAGTTTTATACTAATAAGCGACGCCTTTTCCACCACGATCGTGCTTTCCTGCACGGTCGGGTTGTTTGTCCTATTAGGCGTCAGTTTTTATCAAATAACCGACGTTGTTGGCCTTTGATGACGGTGTTCTATAAATAACCGATGCCTATACTTTATTTTTATTTTTTCTTATTAGTTTGCAGGCCTGCTGTGGCTAGTCAACAGGATGAGAACCTGTAGTTTAGTTTTCTGAACTATAGGTTTACGACATCCATTGATATCAGCCTACAAACAGGTCACAAACCTGCAAAATCAACAAATATTTTTTCACACAAGTAGATACATTCAGACATCAATTCAATTCTCAAATTCAGACATGTAGAAACATTCAAATACATGTAGAAACATTCAGACATGTATAAACATTCAGAAATATTCATTTACAAAATATCATTCAGCATCGCTATCAGCATCCCAATTATATCTTACAATCGCCACTGCTTGTATGGCTTTTGCCCATTCTTCTCTTATTTCATTTAATGCTTCCATCGTATATGGAGCATGTACATTTTTTAAGCGTTTACCTATATTGTGGTCAGATTTAAACACCTACAAAGAGAATGATGTATATATAGAAGTAATAATATAAAAATAGGATTGATATATTTCATACTAACTAATGAGACTATATATAATACCTCATGTATGGTATTAATATCCAATGTGGCATGTCGGATAATCATCTGCATAAATCACATCACATAGTATGTGCATGCCCAGACATTGTCTTGTGTAGCGCACTATAAATTGAAACATACAAAATATTAAAAAATACAACTAAGCACATGTCACATAAATAATATATACATTGGAGTCAGGAACTTACTTTTACGTTCTCACAAATTATTGGCTGGTTCTTTCTCCTTGGGACATTTCCTCCAGCATTTTTGAATGCATCTAAACCCCTACATGTTAATGTAACACAGTAAATTATATAATTAAATAGTAATGTAATGACATATGTTAATGGATATAAAAATGAAATATTTCACACCAGAATAATGGCATTCTCAATATGTGTCCAATTTTAGTGTTCAATGTACTTCCCGCAGGATCTAGATAATAAACAGTGAACGTCTCGGGGACAATAACTAGTAACTCCCAATGTCTACTGCTAGAGGTTAAAAAGTTAAAAATTAATAACTCAAAATGCACAATAAAAATGGAATTTTCTTAAGTCCAAATTATAAATAAAGTAAACTTACTTGACATTGAATGGAGCTATTATTATTGTCTTCTTTTGTTGACCGAAAATTGTAAAAGCATCTATACAGTATTGTTGAACACTACTAGGGTCTTTAGCTACCATACTAATCAATGATGGAATCAAAAATCCCACATGATCAAATGCAAATTGTTTGCATTGATCTTCGACTAAGTAGCTGCAAAACATATATTACGTATGCATTAATATATAAGAAACCAGATCACCGGATCTTACAAAAGGTATATGGATGTATAAACAAGATCTCACCTTATCCATGTCTATATCATTGATGTATTCAGCCAATCATACATAAACAACTCAATAATAACTTGTATAAATAAAGAGCTATCGTATGATTGACCTGCATAATCTGCTTCTAAAGAAACAATTATAGGGCAATGTATATTATGTGCCCGTAGCCAACATGCCATTCCCCTACAAGCAGGACCTAACGGGTATTTTAGGTTAGTTGGAACCCAACTTGGTAATGCAAGAAGTGGAGGTGGAGGCCTAGGTGCTCCGGGTGTCTTCTTTTTAACCTATATATATAATTTCAGATCAGTTGACCTCATATATACACATTAACAATCTAAAGTAATGTAAATTTATCTTACAATTTCAGTAGTGTAGACGACATCTGCTTTGGGCCACAATATCACCCCGCCTTCTGCCTCACCAAGTGTATCAATATCTGGGTGGGCATATGGCAATGCAGCTTCCCTCCAATCGGGTAATACACATATCGGGCTCACACGAACGTAGCCCTGCGGCATTGGAGTCCCATGAAACGTTGCCCTGGGAAGGGACTGGTAAGCATGCGCCTCTGCAACAACATAGTCTTGCATTCTTAAGCGGCATGGCTTCAATGCCTATAAATTTACGTAAAGAATGTTATACATATATACATATCACCTTTCGAACATATCATCTTGAAAAGACTAGCTACAATGTCATAAACAATACTTATAGCAGACGTGCTAGGCGATGGGTTTCCAGGATTACTCGCAGTCTGTGCATCAGGAGAAGAGTGGGTCGCCATAGGCTGATTGGAAGCCTGAGATGCCTGCCACTGCACTATTTCTTCCTTGACCTTCTCAGCAACTATATCATTGACCTTCTTAGCAACTATATCCTTGACTCTCTTATTCTCCTATACATGGATAAAAGAAACATTAGCTTCTTATTATTGAATTCCCTTTTGCAGTAACATTCTAAAAAAAGAATAGGTTACCTCTTCTTGTGAAAGTCCCGCTCTGGGTTTGTGCTGGGATGGCCCAAAGAATGCTTTGATGCCCACACTAGCGCCTGCACCCCTAACACATCCAAGATGCTCTGGGTTACCCAGAGCAACTGTCAATTCATCCCTTGTACCCTGAGGGATGAACGTGCCTTGTTTTCTCTGCTCGTGCAGCTCCCGCTAATCACCAACAACAGAAATTGGTAAGTTAACACCACAAATAATCAATATTCAAACGATTGCTCTAATAGTTGTATTTTACCATTTTCATAGCTGCCTCAGTAGTTACGGGCTTCTTTATTTCACCCTTCTTGTTTTGCCTCCCAGCTATCCAGATATCATGGCGAGGCATGGGTGTGGCAGACTCCTGAGTAGGAGCAGACTCCTGAGTAGCCGCAGACTCCACCTGTAGTCTTTGGCGAACGCTTGCATAGCCCTTTGGACCCATAGTGTGGTCATGCACATTCAGTGCACACCTTGCTTTTTGCGCATCACTGAGGGCCTAGTTAGTATGCACATTAATGATTTGGTTAGTAGCACTAAATGTTAATCTTGAATAGGTGAATACAACATATATTAATTAAATTGGGAGTGACGCCTAATACCTTGAATTCTTCAGATTTTCTTGAAGCAACAAAATTGTCCCAATCTTCTTTGTCCAAGAAGTTCCACTGCTTAAGGGGTGACTTCTTCTTCTTATCACCATCTTTTATGTATTCTCTATTCAGATTTATCCTATAGTTCCTAAGCATCTTTCCAGCATGTTGCATCACGCTTTTACGATGCAGCTTCTCATCCAATGCAAACAGATTTTGTAAAATAGAATTCTTATTAACTAGTATCCAAAAATAGAATTGCAAATAATATAATTTGTAATCTACAAAATAGAATTGCAAATAATAATAACTCACGCATAAATCCTTCCATATCAAGTCTTTCTTCCCCTGAGGAACTTTATGCCAATTATCATACTTAACACCACAATGGCTTCGAGTGACACACCCAAGATAGTTTACAAAATTATTGCGGTTCACTCCAATTGCATTTCCTCCATTATCAAACTCCACAACTAATTTGGATCCACTACCACTCAACGCTATTAACTTCTTCAACAGAGTGATGCCCCTTTTCTTGTTAAGTGTTTGGTGTTGCGCATCAAGTTTCTCCAGTGCTTCAGTGGGTACATGTGCATCATCAACCTAAAATTTGACAAAAATAAACCCACTGAATTAGCGCAATATAGAAATATGGGATATATGACATAACTAGAAGATAATGAATTTTATAGAAATACAGGATATGTTTTTAGAACTTACATTGGTATCCTCGCCATGCTCGTCATGGACAGCATGCTCATCATGGAGTTCATGCTCATCATGGACATCATGCTCATCATGGTTAGCCTTTTGAAAATTTCATTAAAAAGGCAAACATTTAGCATTTGTATTAACTAGAAAAAGGCAAACATTTAGCATTTGTATTAACCAGAAAAAGGCAAACATTTAGCATTTGTATTAACTAGAAAAAGGCAAACATTTAACATTTGTATTAACCAAAAAAAGGCAAACATTTAGCATTTGTATTAACTAGCATTTGTAAAAAAATATAAACATACATGTCTCTAAAATTGTGATCTTTTATCAATTAACAATCCTTCATTGTGATCTCCGCACACATATAAGTCATCATTAGCTTCAATATTTTGTGGAGTTGGCAACCCAACTGAGAATGGACTGGAGTCATCATACTTATCATAGTACTCTTCTTCATCTATAGGATCTTCAATGAACTGTCTTTTACCATGAAGAACAACCGACCATTTATCATTTGCAGGATCATCGATATAGAATATTTGTTTCGCCTATGATGCCAATATGAATGGTTCACCCTTCTCGCCAATCTTTTCAAAGTTCAGCAAAGTGAAACCCAATTCATCCACTATAACTCCTTTGGTGTTATCAACCCAATTATATTTAAAGAGCGGAATTCTGAAATCTATGTAGTCAAACTCCCATATGTCTTCAATGAAACCGTAATATGACATTTTAGCTTCACGTGGACTCTTATCCTTTGCACTTGCAAAATACATAATCGACGCTTGAAGAGTGACCCCACTATTTTGTATGACACTATTATCATCTTGGCGCTTTGTGTAATATGTGAACCCATTAATGTCAAACCCTTCGTAAGACATAACATTTGGTTTTGGTTTAAAGGCGAGGCATTTGATAGCTTCTGTAATATCATTTGGTGTTTGAGATAGTTGATGTAAGACTTTATCTTCAAACCACTTAGTAAAAGTCTTATTATGCTCTCTAGCAAGCCACATTGAACTTGCTCGAGGATGTTGTCTCTTGATGAAATTGGTATGTTCCTCGATATAAACACTCACTTCATCCATGTTGCATAAAATATACAAGTGAGCTTGTTCCAACTGCTCACGGCTGATTACTTTCACCCGTGATCCCAAAATTCCTTTGCCCTCCTCAATATTCTTGTCATTAACATGAGTGTTATTACCACTCAAAAAGTCATTGCAAAAATCCATAACCTCTCTCGCCACATAACCTTCAATAATACTCCCTTCAGGCCGATAACGGTTTCGAACATCACCTTTAAAAACGCTCATGTATTGTTCAAAGGGATACATCCAATGCAAGAAAACTGGTCCCAACATTTTAACTTCCCTAGTCAAGTGGACAACAAGATGTACCATGATATCAAAGAACGAAGGAGGGAAATACATCTCAAGCTGACATAGGGTAACAACCACTTCTCTTTGCAAATTATCGAGAGTATCAGGGTTAATAACTTTGCTGCATAGACTGTTGAAAAAGAAACAAAGTCTGGTGATTGCAAACCTTACATGCTTCGGCAATATAGATCGAATTGCCACGGGCAATATTTGTTGCATTAGAGTGTGACAATCATGAGATTTAAGACCTATCAACTTCAGATCTTTCATTGATACCAATCTACGGATGTTGGATGAGTAACCATGTGGCACCTTAACATTTACCAAGCATTCACAAAAAGCTTTCTTCTCCTTTCTAGACAACGTGTAACAAGCGGGAGGTAAGTATGTTCTTTTATTACCCATTTCACGTAATTCTATTAATTCTAACCTTATTCCCATTTCACGTAGGTCCAGTCTGGATTTTATCCCATCTTTAGTCTTACCTGGTATATTTAACAGAGTACCAATGATGCTATCACAGACATTTTTCTCAACGTGCATTACATCGATACAATGCCTAACTGTCAAAGAACTCCAATAAGGAAGATCCCAAAATATTGACTTCTTCTTGAATGAAGAATTGTCACTCCGTGTGGCCATACTGCATTGTGATTTCTTACCAAATTCATTGATAATGTCTTTTACTCTTTCATAAACAACATCCCCTGGTATAGGTTTAGGTGCACTCCGTTCATCATTCCATCCATTGAATGCTTTGCACTTCCTATGATACAGATGGAATTTTGAAAGAAACCTTCGATGACCAAGATATACAGTCTTGCCGCCATGTTTTAGTCTTATTGAATCAGTGTTTTCTTCACATATAGGACACGCTTTAGCTCCTTTAACACTATATCCAGACAAATTCCCATATGCTGGAAAGTCATTAATAGTGCAAAACAACATAGCGTACAAACGAAATGTCTCTCTTCCTGAAGCATCATAGGTCATCACACCTTCAGCCCAAAGTTTCTTTAAGTCATCAATCAGAGGTTCAAGATAAACATCGATATCATTTCCGGGTTGTTTAGGGCCCGATATCAACAACGACAGCATAACGTATTTATTTTTCATACACAGCCAGGGAGGAAGATTGTATATAACAAGCATGACTGGCCAAGTGCTATGTTGGCTGCTCAATGTCCCGTACGGATTCATCCCATCTGTACAAAGCCCAAGTCTTAGATTCCTATCTTCTTCACCAAATTTGGGGTACAATAGATCAATCTTCTTCCACTGTGGGGAATCAGATGCATGTCGTAGGATCCCATCATTATTTTTCTTAACATATGCATGCCACCTCAAATTCTTCGCATCTTTCGGATTTGCAAACAAGCGTTGAAACCGTGATATTATAGGTAGATACCACAACACCTTGGCAGGAGAACCAGTTTTGGATTCCCCCGAAGTCGTCAATTTATACCGTGACGCACCACATTTTGGACAATCTTTCAAATCTACATAGTCCTTTTGAAATAATACACAATCATTCGGGCATGCGTATATCTTCTTGGCCTCCATTCCCATTGGGAACAACATTTTCTTTACCCGGTATGTTGAGATTGGAAGCTCGTTTCCTTCAGGAAGCATTTCTTTCAACAAAGTCAACAATTCAGTGAAGCTTTTGTCGCTCCATCTATTGTTAGCTTTCAACTTATACAATCTCAACACAGTGCTAAGCTTCGTAAACTTAGCACAGTCTGTGTTTAACGGTATCTCAGCATCATGCATAATGTTTCTAAAGATAGGAGGTGGATCGGTGTGCTCTACCCTACAACTATCCAGCATCGCATCAACGATGTCTACTGGAACTGGTTCATTCACATCTACGTCATCGGAGGCAATTTCTTCTTCCACCCAAGCACTGCTATCGACATCTACTGGTTTCGAGTTTGAAATCTCTCCATGCCAGTGCCATTCTTTATAGCCTTGTATAATCCCGTTGCACATGACATGACTTTTGATTTCCTCACCAGTGTTGACTTTCAAATTGTTACCGCAATGCCTACATGGACAGTAGAACCTATCTGTAGGTTTTCTCCTATGTTCCTCGGCAAATCTAATAAACTGATCAAGACTAGATATAAACTCTGGGGTGCAGCGATTGCGAATGGACATCCATGATCTATCCATTCTATGATCAAAGAAAAAACAAGTATATATTAGGACAAGATTAGGGTATACACTTACATCCTATCCAAGATTTACTCCTATTATCTACAATGAAGCCGGACTCCATACAAACAATATATAATTTAGTGATTGTTCATTCTAATTTATACCAATGTACAAGTAATATAAAGAACAATGATTGTTCACTTTCTAGGCCAACAACCACATGTGATGTCATTCTTATATATAATAAATGTGTACCACCTATCCCATCCTTGAACACCTAATCTCACTAGTAAGTGTATAATGTGTATTGGGTTTTCAAGAAAATTTCGGCAGCATTTCCCCGATGTTCTCTAAGTACATATGTACTTAGAGAACAAACGGGGAAATGCTACTGAAATTTTCTTGAAAACCCAATACACATTATACACTTACATCCTAAGTGAAATTAGGTGTTCAAGAACAGTCTCAAACCGGGGACTATCCAAGATTTACTCCTAATGAGTAAATCTTGGACGGGTTTCTAGGCCAACAAACACATGTGATGTCATTCTTATATATAATAAATGTGTACCACCTATCCCATCCTTGAACACCTAATCTCACTAGTAAGTGTATAATGTGTATTGGGTTTTCAAGAAAATTTCGGCAGCATTTCCCCACTGTTCTCTAAGTACATATGTACTTAGAGACCAAACGGGGAAATGCTGCCGAAATTTTCTCGAAAACCCAATACACATTATACACTTACATCCTAAGTGAGATTAGGTGTTCAAGAACAGTCCCAAACCGGGGAGTATCCAAGATTTACTCCTAATGAGTAAATCTTGGACGGGTTTCTAGACCAACAAACATAATAATAGATATGTACATGTTAGGGTTTCATCACAATTAATGTTAGGGTTTCATCACAATTGATGTTAGTGTGTCATCAATGTTAGGTTTAATCAAATCAAATTAGGATGCTAGAATTGACAAGTTTAAATCTTATTTCAACATACATCAAAATTTACTGAATTAAGTCAAACATTAGGATTAGAAGAACAAATATATGCAAGCAAAAAATTTGTTCATATCCTAGGATTTACATAAAGCATTACATAAAAATTTGTTCATATCCTTACCAACAGCAAGCACGGTCGTGGTTGTGTTGGCCTACCACGGCCGTGCTGTCCAGCACGGCCGTGGTAGGGTAACACAGCCACAGCCGTTACCACGGTCGTGCTGTCCAGCACGGCCGTGGTAGGCCAACACAGCCATGGCCGTGGTTGCATGTTGGTAAATAGCTAGGGAGAAGGAAGCAAAGAGGTAGCGCTACCTAGAGCTAGCGTGGAAAGCGCGGCAGCGAGCGGCGGCAGTAGTGGCGGTGGAAGAAGAGAGAGTAGAGCGGCGGGCGGTGAACCAGCAGTGGCGCCGGGAATGAGCAGAGCAGCAGCGGCAGCGGCAACAGTGAGTAGAGGTGCACCAGTAGCAGCGGCGCACCACCAGCAGTGGCGGCAGCGAGTGGAGAAGCACCAGCAGTAGCGGCGGCGAGCAACAGCGGGGTCGTCGGGCGATTTCAGGAGAGCGGCGGAAGCAACACAGCAATATCGCGATGAAATAGGAAGAAAGGGGGAAGAGTCGGGTGATCGGGATTATTAAGTTGGTCAACGGCGTCGGTTATCTATAAAACTGACGCCTATTATGATTTAGCATCGGTTGATAGTAAAACACCGACGCCCAACTAGACAACCTTTACCCTAAATTATTTGGTGAGAACCATTATCAGCGTCGGTTATCGAAGGATAACCGACACTGAAAGTGGGATTTTTCACGCAAATTTTCATTTTAAATAGGCGTCGGTGAATTGTTAAAAGACCGACGTTGTAGGTAACCTAAAATGTTTTCGCTCAAAAATTGGATTTCGCGGGCGATTTTAGGCGTCGGTCTGTTATAACCAGCCGACGCTGAATACAAAGCGATACTCGTGTCTGGCTGGTCTTCGAATATAGACGTCGGTTTACATAAATAACCGACGTCTAATATTATAGGCGTCAGTTTTCCTAAATAACCGACGCCCAGAAAAGCGACACTGAACGTTGTTTCTGTAGTAGTGTAAGGTACTAAATCTGGTGCTATACTTGGGGGTTTGGGCTATTAATGATGTCATATCCGCTTAGTTTTGGTGGTTGAGGTTCCTCTACACACCTACCAACTTGAAGAGAATCCAAGACTAGATTAGGATTTTTACCTCAAAAGCTTAGTCTTCTAGAATGCCATATCTTTTTTAATGACTAACCCAAGAAACCTATTAGATTATGATTACTTAGTCTTGTTATCTCATTCTCTTCCATGACTAGTACTCACAATGATCTCTTTATTATGGGTAGATTATAGATGGGACACAACTAAATGTTAATTAACTTTGAAAGTGAATATATAATGATATCAATGCTTTAATACAATGCTAAAGGTTTGAGATATGATGATGATGCTCATTTAGTTAAGTGCTCCTAAAACCCCTAGACCACTTTTGGCGCCAAGCCCCATGACAAGGGAATGAAAAAAAGATTGTGTGGAAACTAAGGAGCTTGATGAAACACCTTCAAGTAATTCTATTGTAGATGGGGACTGGGCCAAGCAAAGGAATGTCCTTATGGATGCTATGCACGCCCTTGTGATGCATACCACATCAATAATACTTGGGTGCCTTAACCAGAACAATCCACAATCTATGACTTTCTTAAGTGAAACCCTAACACTTTCTTTGGTGAAGATGAAGGTAATATATTGGATAAACCTGATCCATTGCTTGTTTCCATGGAGAACACCTATAGAGTCCTTTTATGCCTTGAAGATAAAAAAAAGTCATCTATGTTGCATACCAATTAACATGATCAAACAAAGTATGGTGGGGGGAATAAATTCACTCACAACAAGGTATTCCCTTGAAACTTTGAAGCCTTAAAGCCCATATTCATAAATTCTTCATGCCCTCACCCAGGGGAACCTTTATTTAGTTGATCATGGAAGGAGTTTATGTCTCCTACAGCGGCATGCCAAGGGTTTAGCTGAGGAGAACATGATTTGGATGGGCTACATATCACTCTGTGTGCCTTTGTTTTTTTATCCTATTGTATCACTTTTCAGGAAGCTTATGACTAATGCATTTTAATGGAAAAAACCTTGGGAGTGAGAACGAGAAGATAAAAACCCCAGATTACCTAGGTTTTAGTGATAGAGTGTATACTATCTAGGAACCCAATGGGAAACCCCATAACAACATGAACAAGAACCAAAACAATGGCCACATGAACAAAGTTGCTAAGAATAGAGGACAAGGTTGAGTTAAAAACCATCACAACAACTAGGGGTAGAATAGAGGCTATGGGAACAAACCAGTCAGTTCTCCTAAATACACCAAGTGTTGAACCTATTACCCTCGACAATGACATTTCCAAAAGCATGTGTCACTTTTACAAGGAAGAAGGCCACATCATATGATCTTTTCACAAACCTCCTCTTCCATACACCATAAAAGAAAATCAACATGATTATCAAAAATCTCATGTTTTCCCTACAAATATGGAGGATGTCAATGCCAATGGAAATCGTATGTTTGAAGGTATCTTTAATCTTGGTTGTATTACATATATGAAATCAATAATTGAAAGACGTGTAAAAATGTAACACCCCATAATTTCACTCTAGAATAAATGTGACCAATAATGTTAAATCACTAAAATTTAATTTCTTCCAATGATGTAAAACCCAAAAATAAGTCTAACATATTATGATGCAAGCATTTTTCACATTATATTTTGATAATATATCCCTAATTATGCAATTATGACTAGCTAGGGTTTAAATAGAAATTTACCCCACATATGTGAACAAAATATCCCCTTAATTATTATATGAAGGATTATAGTGTTTGCTTCATATTTTGGTGGTGTGATTCCTTTTCAATATTTAGTGGTGCATTTATGACCCCAAATGTCTAAACATGCTAAACATGTACTTCCTTAACTTGAATGTAAGAAATTAGTGGAATTTCGGAATCCTCAAGTCTGATTTAGCAAATGTGCCAATTTTCATCAGGTTTAGATGACCATAGATAACCTAAATAGTGTTAAGGAGAAAATGATAGCAAACCCTATATGTTGACCTAGTTATCTAATTGATATATCTGATCAATCTAGGTCTAACTAAGTCTTGGACTTTCATTGAGTTGTGTGGGTCAGGCGTCCTATTTGTTAGTCCGGGTTCTATCGAGAACAACGGGAGGTAGGAGACGAGGTCTCCACCTTCAAATCAAAATCTAACTATTTTTTTTTTTAGATTTGCATGTTTGGAGAGGGGGTGGGCTTCGGCCCATGCAAATCCAAAAAAAAAAAAATAGTTAGATTTTGATCTGAAGGTGGAGACCTCGTCTCCTACCTCCCGTTGTTCTCGCAGCGAGGGAGAGAAACTACACAACAAAGACCCTGCGTTCCTCCACCCCAATCCAACACTCACTCAGGCAATGAATCCCAATTTTATCGCCAGCAACAGATGGAGGAGGTCAGTCCGATTCGATCGAGCCCCCATTCAAGCCCTAAATTCCCTCATTCGTGAAACGCCCAATCTGCCTTCTCCTTCAGTTGGCGCAACCGCCTCTCCCAGGTCACTTCGTCACATCGGACCGTAACGACTTGATATCGGGAGCACAAGAGGATGGCAAAGGACTCGTCCACATGCTCAATTTCAGTTGAGGCCAGTGGAGGAGCCACCGAAGACTCGACCTTCTCCAGTGACGAAGGCGAGCGCTGGCTAGTGGCTAGCACCTCCGACCACCCCAGCCGAATTCGACCTCTACTAAGCTTTCTCAGACCCCGTTCTTCATTTCCTTTAAGCGATTAGGTCGTGATTATCACTGATACACTCTACCCTGGACGCCGGTTTCAGACCTATAGAGTTTGACCGTCGGCCTGCTATCAAGGCAACGTCCAGGCCGCCAAAACACATGAAATCGTTGCAGTAGATTTCTCTGAAGCTAATGATATGCTTCACTTAGTTTTTCGTTTGCCTCAATGCCGTTTTGTTTCTCTGAGCTCCTTGCTCTATTCTGACCATGTCGGCATCATGGATTTGAAGCTCTTGTGCTCCACAGAGCCCCATCAAAGGCTCGCCCTGTTCGACACTGATAGGAGAAGGTATTAAGCGTGTAGGTCTTGCGAATTCGCCTTCTTTTCTTGCAAACAGATCAGGGCTTAGAGCTCCACGAAGCGTTGGTCGTCCCATGCCAAAGCTTGAAAAGCCTGGTGTGACATTTACTCCCCTACCCTCGCACCTCAGATTAATGTGTCACGTTTGCATGGGTACTTCTGGCATTTAGATGTCTTTTATTTGATACTGCCGAGCCAATAGAAATGAAGTTTTGACAAGTTTGCCTATATCACGCCCCATGGTTGGGAAACAAAAATATGGGCAGACCAGTCTTTGTGCTTTATTCCTAGTCGAGTTTTCAACGGTTGGTTTATGGGATTGATCTCGGTGCTGATTGGTCAACTTTAGTCTGATCTTCAATAAATCGTAGAAAATAATCTAGAGCTCATATGAGAACGATCCATACATGGTTTTTGATCAGTTTTTCGAAATCCAGCTAATGGTCTAGGTTTTAGGACCTATTTTGGGACGGTTTTCACAAAGTTATAGATCTAGTATAATCAGGGTTAAAGATCCTAATTAAGAAATCTTATATTATCATAATAGGTTGATTAAGAGATACAATCAGGAAAATCTTAGAAGTTTTCTTCAGACTGGTTAGGTAAGTGGTCCATGCCCATGAGTATTTAGTATTTACTATTGTTAGCATGTTTACACGTTCATGTTGTCAAGTAAGATATTTATGTTCCATATGCTCTTATGCTTTAAGATTTCACGTTAAAAATACATTTTATAAGCTTCTCATTAAAGTTTATGATTCAAGAGTTCATGTTAAGATTTACCATATTCTTTTTCATTAAGATTCAAGATTAAGATTTCAAGATAAGATCATATTAAGATTCATGTATTAAGAGTTCAAGTTAAGATAAGATCAAGGATGACATCATATTATGGAGTTCGAGCCAGACCTTAGTGCAGGTCAACTCAAGAGACATGACTAGACATTAGTGTAGGTAATGAGGCCCAAACCATTAGTGCAGGCCGGTTCAGATAAGATGACCCAGGCCAAAGTGCAGGTCATGAGACCCATGTACCCGAGTACATGTCTCCAGATTAAGTTATGTAAAAGATGAGAACTAAGCTTAAAGAAAGACCAGATATTCATGTTCAAGTTTCTTTCAATTTTTATGTTAGCTTTCATGCATCATGTTTAAGAATAATGTACAGTCATTTTCATATTCCAGTATTTCATATATATAGAATACTCATGCCACTTACTAATTATCATTTTCCCTATGCATGGTTGGGGACAAGATGTCCGCATCTGAAGATCATGGGGGGATGAGGACGTCAGAGTGAGAACTTGGAGGATTCAATGAAAGAATAGGAGTGCCTTGGTGGGGTGCCATTATCCACCTCAGTTTAGTTTTACGTGGTTTTATGATAGATTTTTGAACCGTGTCATAAGTTGTATTAAGTTTCTTCTTATGTAAACTATTTGAGAATGAGAAATGAAATGTGTTCCTATGATGGTTAGCTTTCAATTGTTCTTTATGCATGATATTCAATGTATGCAACACTTAATCAACATTATGAGTTAGGAATTGACACTTCCGCTCATGTGCATGTATGCAAAATTTGGGGTTTTACAAAAGATCTTAGACCTCCTTATCTATGTTCTAGGTGTGATAAATCTTCTTGAATCATTTTATGATTTCTCTATTTGATACTAGGGCCACTAATACCTTTATTTCCCATAGTCTAGATATTATGTTCAATTTGAAACTGAGAGACTTAGGGTACATTTCTAATTTCATTACCTCTAGTAGAAGGATATATCCTAAATATCATGTAGTTGGAAAGGTCCACCTGTATTATATTCATCATGAACTTGAACCTAAATTGATCTTATATGGTATGGACGATTTGGCCTTATTCTTGGGATAGACTGGTTGTATTAGAACCATGTTGTCTTGAATTTTCATACCAAGAAGATCATTTTATTTGAACTAGATTCCACTATAATCACTATCCTAGGAAAAAAGTACCAGAAACATAAGTGTGTGATCTCATCCATTAAAACTCAATCTAAGCTAGACAAAGAGTGCATAACATACCTTCCAATTATCACATCAATTAATCCTAAAACAATTTCTTAAGAGAATATTGATGTGGTGTGTGAATACCCAATTGTATCTACAAAGGATCTCCCAGACCTGTCTTGAAAACATGATGTTGAGTAATCAGTCCAGTTGGCACTAGAAACCGCATACATATCATTAGTCTAGTATGCGATGGTACCTGCTGAGCAGTCAGAGCTAAAGAAATAGTTACAAGAATTGCGAGACAAAGGCTTTATCCGCTCTAGTTCTTCCCCTTGGGGTGCACCTGTCCTTTTTGTCAAAATAAATATATATCCATGAAAATGTGCATTGATTATAGCATGATCAATAAAGATACTATCATGAACAAATATCCTCTTCCTATAATTGATGACCTCTTTGATCAACTCAATTATGCTCATATATTCTCAAAGATTGACCTTTATTCTTGTATACTTGTAAAGCCCTCAAAGCTTCTCCTTTCCCAACCCCCTTCTTCAAGATCAAGTTGGTGAAAGCTTCTCCAAGTGAAGGAGAAGGCGCAAGCTTCTTCAAGCTATAGAAGAAGGTGCAAAAAGCTTCTCAGAGTGAAGGAGGAGGACAAGGCTAAAGATCCGAGAATATAGTAGGTAAATCCTTCAAGGCGGAAGACTCATTGCAAAGAGGGGATCTCCTTGGTGAAGGTGTCCAATTGCTTGCAAGAGTGGATAAGACCTTAGTGAGGTAGAAGACTCTATATCTAGATAGGTAAGACCTTGGTTGTAAGGTTATTGGCTCCCCTGACCTCAAAGGGAAGCTGGGTATCCTTGTCCAACAAAAGTAAGGTCAATTGTATGTCTTATAATGGAGTATAAGTATACATAAGTTACAAAATTCTAGGGCTTGACCTCTCTAGGTAGTGGACTGATTCTCTCCTAGTTTGGAGAGTGGAACCACTCTGAATAGATTATTTAAGTGTTTGTTTCAATCTCTGTCATCCTTGGTATTCATGTTTAGATGGCCATCAAATTCACTATTTGCAATTATTCCTATTTGTAGTAACTTGAAGGTGTAACAAATTTTTGCATGTTTTTTGGCTCTATTCACCCCCCTTTAGATCCCTTTGATCCAACAATTTGGACTTCACTTTGGGCCTCTCTAAGGGTAGAGAAACCCTAGGACCATTCTCTCTCTCTTTCATCCAAGCGTGGACCAAGTACCTAAAAAACATGCATATAACGTCCATAAGTGCACTTTATACAAATATACTTATTGAGGGGAATAACATGCAATCTAGCAGATATAGATGTGATTAAAGTGCAATAATACACATGATGAAGCCCTAAAATAGGGCTGCATCACATGTATACTTCCAGTGGTGTCCTTCACCTTTTCTTTTGTTGGATTTGAGATAAGGGGGTATTCTCATCTTTTTGGCTTATTCTAAATTATTTGGTCATGTGAAGATGACTTTGGGTTAATGAACGAACATGTCATGTCACACATGGTTGAAAAACCATATGTGAGAGCACATCAGCCCATTAGCACTAATTTTTGTAAACTATATTATCTATAGAAATTGATAGAAATTAATTTATGGCTCAAAACAATTCACATAAAATTGCTTCTGGAATCAGTGGAATTTTTTTCTAACTGATGTACACTTTTTACAACATATTTATCATATAATAAATATTTGAGTTTTTTTATGGAATTTTCTAATTGGTTAGAATTTCTAAAATCCATAGTGAATAATCTATAAGTCAGAAAAATAAATAAAAATATGATATGAACTCAGGATAATAAACTCTAGAAAATGATGTAGTTTTGAGAACTTGATTTGCTAATAATAAAAGTAATTATTTTTGGGCTATATAGTTAATGCTTACCTAACCCTGATCTCATATATGCCTTTAATAGGTTTCTTGTGGGTGAGATGGAATTAGGGTTTTGATTTTGGACACATGTAGACCCTATCTACGGTATGTTTCATCTATATTATTCCTATTGAGAAATGGACCTATTTTCCCTTTCTCTCTTGAAAAATTAGTTTACACCAGTTCTTTCTCTTCAGAGCATTTTTCTGATGTGAAATATTGTATTTTGAGTCTGATGTTGTGATCATATTACTTTGTTGGATATTCTTTTGGATCGTCATTCATATCTTCTTCATCTGTTTCATTGTGAAACCCTAATTTTAAAGCTATGAACTTTTGTGATCATGTGAACTATCTTAATTGTAGAAATGTTTGAATGCTTATTTATGGGTGCTTTGACCCCTTTGATATCAGTTGAATGATCTCATCCCTTATGTGTGCTGGACTATACTTTATCTTTCCTACCATACTTGCATAGATGATTATCTAGTCATATATATATACATATATTCATTTATATACATACATATATATATATATATATATATATATATATATATATATATATATATATATATATATATAAAAGTAGTGACTCCATATAAGCACTAGGTTTTATTCTCCTGCCATTTATAATGTTTTTAGGCACTGGGTTTTATTCCCCTTCCAGGCACATAGTTTTATTCCCCTACCATGCACAAGGTTTTATTCTACTATGAAATATTATATTTATTTGGCACTGACATTTTATTCCTCTTGCTCATTGGTTTGGAATACATATGGGTTGCTACTCTACTTTTTAGTATATGCTAGTCTGCTTATTACTCACCATGCAATTGTTTATGTATTGTGATGTTATTGATGTGACATTATTTTAAGGCTAGCAATCTCTTGCTTTTTATCTTCATTTTATTGAATTCATATTCTCTTTTGATACCCACTTGGGTGGTACTTTCCTTTTATATGGGAAGCCTTGATATATTTGATGTTTTATATTTTTAAAATTTATCAATCCATATTTTATATGCACATACCAACATTTTGCTGATAATATTCATTTTAGATTCTCTTATTGGGTATGCTTCCAACCCCAGGTGGATGACTTGGAAGACTGGACAGGTGACATGAACCTGCTAGGTGGAGCTCTTGGGGAAATAGTGTTGAGATAGCAGGATATACCTCTACTTAGATCCTTGTGTTGTAACTTTCATGTAAACCCCATTTGGGAGATGATGATGTACTTTTGTAAAATTGAATATAGCCATGAGATATTATTCGACTACTGTACTTTGGCTATTTTATAAATCATCATTTGAGAAATTTAAAAAAATATACATCTAATCCAGTATACCTTTTTAGTGTGTTTGAATTAGATGGGTTAATTCCTCAAATTATGTAGGGTGTGGATCCCCTATTGGGTCCCACATCTTACAAGATGGTATGAGAGCCATAGTGGTTGGATTTTTGACTATTTCAATTTTGTCTCCCACATTAAAACCCTTACCTTACATAGTCATACTCTAAGTGAGATTTTTGCCTTTGGATTGAACTATGTTATTCATGACATGGTGAAAGTCAATTTAGGATCATATGTGTTACACATAAGAATCATGATTAGTAAACCCTAATGCGATGAGACTTTAGTTTCTCATACCCTATGATGTAGCCTTAGACATGTACCTTTGAATATAATGAGGTTTTAATTGTGGATGGAGTTTGGTTATGAGGATGTTGAGGTAGTAAGATAAGGTGAGGTTAAATGGAAGATTGTGACTTGCTTTCTCATATCGATTTTGTGCCCATCATAAAGTTTTATCATTAAATTATTTTTCCTTGTAATACTATATGTACAAAAAAATGGTTTATGTATTTTATTGAGGTTTTCTTGAACTAGTCACAATGAATAGATGTATGAAGTTTTGATGGAGAAACCCTATAATTAGTTAGAATAGAAACTTTGACCCTAGTTTTTCCTATGAAGTGGTAACTATGAATGTGTGGAATTAATTAAGGGCTTAGTTGACCTACCATTTTGGACACTATGATCCTAGTTTTAAGATGTCAATCTTAGGGTTGATAGGCTAGTAACACATGGACCTAAAAATTCAACCCTAGGTGGTAAGACCAGTTCATTGGATGCATGATCAATGGACTTCATAATAACAATTAAAAGATTCATGACTAACCCTAGTACCTTGATGACTGCTTAGCTTGGCTTGTTAGTTAATCCTTTTGAGGGGTAGAGGGAATTTGGTTGGTAGTTTAAGGATGGCTAGATTTTGGAGATAAAATCCTCTTTAAGGGGATGAGTGTTGTAACATACCCAATCCTAGCATCTTGACTCTAGAAATCCTATTCCCATGACCAGGAGATTATAATGTTTGGTATGCTAATATTTAACCAAACATGGATGAAATTATACCTTAATGTATAAAGATAATACATGTAACATGAATAACTCATCCCAAGATTGTAAGGCTTGAATTAATATATAATAGATCCTATGATGGTCTTCATGAAATAAGACATAAAATCCTCCTTGCTAACTAATATTCATATAATGGCTAATATATGCTTATAAAAGGTATAATGTGCTTAATACATGAATTGGAATAATTATTAGAGTTTTCATATTCATAAATATGAATAATGTGTCATTATTTAAATAAAAATGACATTGCTAGACTTAATAGGTTAAATGAGAAAATATAGACATTCGTGCATAATAGTATAAGGAAACTCTTTTCGTGACAAAAGCACTTGAACTTATGATCATTGATTAAAATAAAGTATATAATAATATAAATATGAAGATAAATAGCCTATTCCCTAATAATGTTATAACTCATAGAATAAAATCTCAAAATGCTAATTAAACTCCAAAGTCGTGTTCCATGGGTCTTAGTTAGGAAAGATACAAAGTTTCAACCTGATTGAACACTATTTGCTGTCCCATTTTGTCTAAAGGATAAATTCTTTAAAACATATTCACAATATTAATCATATTATAGTTGGATTGGTTTTATTTGCCAAATTTTCTCAATTAGGATATGATTTTGAGGTTCCACCTATAGTGTATATGTCATGTAGTTTATTTTTGATTTTACTATTGTTTTGTTGTCAAGCGGTTTGTTGAAATTAGGTCTTGCATGGACCCTTAGATCTTAATCTTACAACCCACCTTCTGTGATGTACCTTCACTCTATGTTGATACGAAACCATTTTATGCTATTTTCTCTTCCCCTCTCCAATTCTTTCTCTCCATCTCTCTCACTCGTCTCTTAGTCTTTTCCATTGATTCTTTCTCCCTCACTTCCCTTACCTCCCTCGAAACCCATTGGTAATTTATGCACTAGGGTTTTGTCATCTCCATATGTAACAAACTCAACTTTAGGCACCCATATAATCCCTCCTCTTTTACTAGGACTTTATCACTCAAATAATGTTAGATTCCATTCTCCACAATTTTGGTCAAATTTGGATTTAATTGGTCAAATAACATCATCTATGAATAACACCCCTTCTAAATAAAATTATAGTTTATTTGTTTAATGGGGTCAATTATACAAATTTAACATTTAATAAGTTATGAATCTATTTTATAACTCTAGAGACTTAGATTAGAGGATCTAGAAAACTCAAAAAATATATAATGCTAAATCATAATTGATAAAAATTAGATAAATTGGAAATATTGTAATCAACTAGTTAAATGTGTAATAATGCATTAATATATATTTATTAATCCAATAGAAGAATAAATATCAAGTAGCATCAAAAAGAGAAAATGCAAATACAATCAGATTCCTCATATATAATATAGTCTATCTATCAATTCTATGGTCAATCAGACATTGATTTCACTCCTAATTATTCAACTAAAGTTACAAGGTATACCACATGATTATTGCATTCAATTATCTTTCCTTCACCAAGCTAGTATTCACCCTCCAAAAAATTATGCCTAAACCTATAACTCCTCTTGTGTGTTACTCCTCCTCTCTATCTCAGACGTGATCTCAGTGTTCTCTCCCTCTGAAACTGGAAACACCCCTCTGTTTAACTGACATCTTTCCCCTTGAACGATGGTCAACCACATCCTCTCCTATTTCCCCTTCCTTTGTTACTCTGTCTCATATATCTCCTCTTTCCTTCCCTTTTCTCTCCTCTAACATGCCAACCCTAGCCACCGACACTCTCTACTCCCTGCCACAACGACAAGCCTGCAACCCTGTCTCCTTGCGTCCAGTTTCCTGGTGACCAGGAGACAACACCACATGTATTCCTTTTCATCCTCCCCTACATGCACTAAGTAGAAACACGATCCTCTCACCTAGCACCCAGAAGCACCAAGAAGTTCTAAGGGTCTCCAGGAAGCGCCTCTATCCACCAACACTTCCTCCATCGTTCCCTTGTCTCCTCCTCTGCATTGTCCCTTCCAGTCCTCTGGCCAACAACCATAGCTGCAAAGTAGTGCCACAACAATCTCGACCACCATTCAATCCTCAAACACCTCAATGAAGCTAGGGGACAAGGAAACAACACTGAACACCTACAAACAACAATGCCACCACTTGCATTACCCTTTTTCCCTAGACTCTAGAACATCACTGCTAAATCACCATGGACTCAACAAAAAACCCTAAAGCAAGCCACTAGCTGCAACCGCTGCCACCTCCTTCACCCAGCCACTAGATTCTGATTCCCTAGCAACCTCTGGTCTACAACTTAGTGTTTCAGACCTAACTCCACATACCTCCCTTACAAGCAACAAATCCTGACAACCTACAAACTCTGCTTCACCCCACCACGAATTCATCCTTGCCACCACATCCTCCTACCACTGAGCTAGTGGAATCCATCTGCCTGACTCTTCCCTTCATCCTCTTCCTTGAGTTCTACTACCATGAGAGAGAAGGAGAGTTTCCTTCACTGATCTAATCATCAAAAGCTTTGGTGGTGGACAAGATCCTCTCTTTGGTGGTTCAAGATTTCAATATCTTACATCATTCCACTATAAACTAAACCCTGAAGCAAGATCGAACAACCTTCTGTTAGATTCTCAAACAAAGCTCCCTTCCCACCATTTCTGACCACACTAGAGAAGGTGATGGATGAGGTTGAAGCCTGTCTCAACATGGTTACTGCCTTACTGGTTTTTGACTACTAGTTCAATCACATGATTAGTATCGATTAATCTATGAACAACTGATAAGATCTATCAGGATACAATCACAAGAGAATAATCATGAGGGATCCTCCAAGTGCGCTAACCAAAGGTGAGTCATCACGATCTTTTGGTACATGCTTTAATAGATCAATTGGCAAGATAAAGTGGAAATCCATAGTATGTATAAAAATCTTAACAATAATATATGTCTTGAATGTGAAACATATCCATATAGCTAAATAACATAAGTCAATCGATCATGGCATGCAAGACAATTCTATACATATATACATTACTATATAAGTATATGAATATTATGAATAATGTAGTCGGTTGATATTCTAGGACAAAAACTATACTTTCATTTGAGATCATGAGGATGTTAACCAATGGAAATATTCGACCTCTAGTGTTTTCATTATATTATATGCATATGTATTAATAAAAGGGAGTTATGGAAATGGTGATTTGTCTATTGCAAATATGAAATGTTTGTGTGTGTGTCAAAAAGCATATATATAAGAGAACAAATTTTGTAAATATAAGTATGTGTGACTTTATATTTTAACAAACCTACTCATGATGACATATTCTTTGGATTATATTAGTTATTTATCTAAACATGGCAGTAGATACGTGCTAACATACATAAAGGAAAATGGAAATCAAGTTGTATGATATTCATTTTCACTCCTTCGTATATGAACCTATGTAGAATCAAAACAATAATTTAAAAAATAAGGCTGTTTTTATAAACAATGTTGTATGCAATAAATATATTTGACTTTAGTTCACAAATTGAAAATGCATGATGTTAGAAGACCGAAGTTAATACACCCTACAACTTGGATGAATGAATGACCTTGAAATTGATTAGTATAATTCATGGATGGAGAGTGTGAATGGAAATCTAAATTGAGGTGTACTAACTATAACCAACACATTCATGTAACTTAGACATACTTATACTTATGTGACTAAACATGGATATTAAAACTAAACATATTTATTAATGGATACTATTTTCACTTAATAAAGGTTAAAAACCCAAATATTTTAATAGGTGATCATAATTATGGTAAGAGTTATGTATATACCTATACTAAGAATGCATAACATGTTCACTTTGACATGACTAACACACATAATTGTTCCTAGGATGAATGCTCTGCTTTGGGGACCAAATATACTTAAGCTAACCATTAGTCTTGAAGACCAGGTATGTACTCCTCCCTATTTAATTTTGGGCATAAATTGACTAAATTTTCTTACAATAAGCCATCTTTTGATTATTGTATCCTTTTATTCAACCATTTGTGAGTTCTTTATTTCCCGATATTGAATCATCTAATTCCATAATACTTTATGAATATTTTGTTGCCTTGAGTCTATGACCCCACATGCTTTCTTGTTTGTACTTGGAAATGTTAATGGAAAATGCTTATGATCTTACTACTCTAGTTATGCATGTTAGATAATTTGACTAGATAACTATCATAGATGCTTATGTGTAACCATTAGGGTGTGCTTTTCTACCCTAATATATACAGATGCGTTCTTTCCACCTGGGGTGTTACAACCCGTTCCTAGCTTTGCTGGTAATCATAGAGATTTAAGATAATCTTAATGCTTATCATGTTTTTGTTAGTAATATTTTATCTTGTACTTTATATTAACTTTAGTAACCTTAAATACTTATTTGGGAAACTCATAATCATGACTTAAGCCTACTATAAAGATCTGAGATTGGAGTAACATAGCATTAATCCATACATGTATGCAAGAAGAGAGTTAATGACATTGAAGGAAATAATTAATAAACAATTTTTATTATGAGAATATTATCAAAATAATATTGTAGAATTTTATATAATTCAATTATGAATCCAACAAAAAATAAATGAACTAAATCGGGGTTAAAATGAGAGAGTTATGTCCTTTTTAGTAAACATGTACATAGTACCACGACCGACACCACGACCGCGATCGACGCTGTGTCGTGTGCCACGACCGCGACTGACGCTACGTCGTGTGCCATGATCACGACCAATGCCGCCCAAGACAACCAATCGTAAAATAATCATATCTCGAGCTATACTTATTTGTTTTTAACGAAACGAAGTGCGTTGGAACTGTGATTCGATCCTGTATCATCTTAAACTCCTTTCTCAACAAGAGGGTGACCTAGAAGTCAATTTATGGGGTAATTTTTGGGAAATAACGTGAAGAACGGTAGAAATCCAAAGGGGTTGCTATAGATTTGACTTGGTAAGTAGGTTTAACCCTTGATTCTTCCTTCTCTTCATTTTCCCTTAGTTGAGATCCCTAATCCAGTGATTTTGAGGTTTTAGTTAACCTCTAACCTTCATCTTCTACCTACAGTAGACCTCGTTTAGGGTTGAAAGGAAGAAGAAACTGCTAATTTTGCTAGAGTTTTGATATGGATTTGAGATTTTTAGAGTTGGGCTGCGTTCTTAAGATATTTTCACACCTTAGGATGAGTGGGTACTTCCTTTAAATAATAGATTGCATGAAAATGAGTTAAATCATCAATAATCTTCAATTGCTTGGCATGTGAGTACAAACACTAAGTTGCCTTTTTGATCTAGCTTTTGCAAGATGATATGAAATGGATTATTTCTCTATTGTGATGAATTTCAGATTATGAAATCATATTAGAAATTATTGCAATCTATCTAAATGAGAATTATTAAAGTAATTGTAAAGGTTACATGAATATACTGAAATCTAAGATTTTCATCTATGACTGAAATTGTTGTATAATTTAATAAAGAAGTTTGCCTAGTTGAATCTCCTTGGTTACGAATTATTGTTTTATTTGTATGCATATTACATATATGTCAGATAAGATCTTGAATTTCATTCGATGATATCAATGTTTGCTTGATATATCAGTAAGGAGGCTGAAACCCTAAATGAATGGAGAGTTGGAGGTTTGCAAATAGACATATTGATTCAATGTTATTCTTGATGTATTATGTTTTAGTAAATGGCATGGAAACTTTAGTTCAGTTCATTACAGGGTTTCATATATATATATATATATATATATATATATATATATATATATATATATATATATATATATATATATATATATATATATATATATATATATGATTATATGTGAACTGCTGAGAGCAATTCTGATTCAATGATGCTATGATGTATTAAATCCTTATGTGTGTCATGTGATAAGTGAATGAGGTAAATGAAACCCTAATGATAGGGTGTTCAGTGAATCAAGCATTATGATATCAATATTTCTCAATTTGAGATATGGTGATGCTTAACAATTCAGTTGTGGTAAATGTAATCAGATGGTTTATGAAATGAACAATTTACAAAGATGAACTAAGATATGTTGATGTGATGATTGAATTGTGAATTTGAAGAGTGAATTGGACATTTAGATGCCCTGAACACTGTAGAATCCTCACAGGATGAGGCCTGTGCTGTGGGGAGGATTCCTGACTGGCGGTAGTCTAGATTGAGGTAAGCCAGAGCACACCAGTAGGGTGAGAGGGTCTTGACCAGTAGGCAGACTCCTTACAGTTTTGTGGTACCCAACACAAATCGGGGATGCCAATGATACCTATGTTACATGTTGAGTGATCAGTGGTCAGTAGGTCCACTGATGCACAATAAGCCTAAGGGCTTTGACTCACTACCTGAGTACCTAGGTTGAGAGGTGGAGTCTGAGATATCTAGCGGATCCCATTAGCCACCAAGAGGCAGACGTTCCGAGGCCCATTACAGACGGGGTCTTACTCGAGAGATAGGCTGAGGAACCCGTGCATGCTTCTAAGCCTTGTATAGTGAGATTGTAGATTTTTTTTATTCTTTCACATGTTGTGGTACACCTCATGTGGGTTCAGGGCATAATAATATGAATGAGAGGTTAAACAAGTGTGCATAGTTATTCAATTATTCTTTATATGTTTTTGAATTATTAGTTCTCTTTGTGATCAATCAAGCATGTTCATATATTGATTCACTCTTGTAGATATCTAGAGTATTTTGACATATTTATGTTTGCGAATGATTAGTCTATTTAAAGCTTATTATTGTTATAATTGATATTAGTTGCTCAAAAGTATATCTGTAATTATAAGTGCTTTAGACTATTTCTTTGAAATACTCATTCACTGAGCGAGTAGGCTCACCCCTCTACTCATAATTTTTAGGGAAATCACATGGACTTGAAGAAGGTCAATGCATCAGAGTAGATCTACCACATGAGTTAAGTATGAGATTAATTAAGTTCAGTCAGTCCCTATCACTCTAGGTCCTTGTATAAATGTGAGAGAGTTGTAAATGATGTTTTGTATCTTTGTTTCCTTAATAATAGAGTATGTATCTGTTATCATGTCGTATGTACACATAATTGTGAGAAATAGAATGAATGTATGGATGTGTATCATTAATATTGATATCATATTAGAGTAATCAAATTTTAATTCTCTTATAAGTTTGATTATGTGATTGAATGCGAAAAAACAAAGAGTTTGAGATAAAGGGGAAAAAAGTTGGGAGTGAGCTTTGTATTAAGTATAATCCTCAAACTTATGCCCTAATCTCATGAGTAGTGGTAATTATGGGATGTGGGTGTAACATGGGGTGTGCTTTTCTACCTGTTTATATAGGCTAATGACTTAGTGGTGCCTTGGCCCTACTATTACTTTATTCCAATATATTTGCATGCAAATGATTATGATCGTTGTCATACTAGTGATCAAAATGAAAAGAGTTATTATTTCACTTGTTTATTTATATGCCTCATTCTTTTGGAATTCGTTTTCTTGATATATTTCTTTCTAGAATTTACTTAACTTTTTATGACCCTCCTTTATATGGAAAGATCTCTTTTTCTCTTTTAATCCCTTTAAATGCCCAAATATTATTAAATGCACATACTCAATTTTTTTATCATACATATCTTGTTTTCTTGATATTTTGGGTTTTCCCTCCACCCAAGTGTAGGTGCTTTATAAGGTAGAGACTCAGGATGATCATGAGGTCATTGGTGAACATAAGGATAGCTTGAGATAGCCTTGTTACCCTCTACAACTAGGGATCTTGAGAATTTATATGTAGAATTATCATTTTTATGTATTCCCTTAGGGTGAGAACTTATGTATATAGAACATCTTGTAACTTCATAATGTTTATGTTTTCCATTGCTTAAAAATTTCATGTCTCATGTTTGTATCAATGAGTGGGCCCATTATCAGATCCCACTCTTTATATAATGTTATAAGAGATTAAGAAGTCAACAACTTGACTATTTCAAGTTATCCCATGTAGTTCTCTAGTTAGATAATTAAGTAACCTTATATAGGTGGTTGACATGCATATCCCTAAGTTGAGGAGTACCAACTAGGGTTTTAAACCCTCATTAATTTGGTTATCACCACTCCCCTCTCAATTTCAATGGATGAGACTAAATCCATGGGAACCCTAATCACCCTTCCTTATATATTATGGTGGGATACCAAAATAGTTCCTTTAGGGCATATGGATATATACTTTTCTAATGAGACTAAGTTTGGATGCCTATATAGTTCCACTGGTGTCATAAACCCTAATCTCTAATAGGTTAGTCAGATGACCTGAAGACCTCCTGATACCCCATGTTGAGCTTAAGTATCCCATATCAGGATTAAGCATGTTTAAGGTGCAACGATAAAAATGTGTGAAGTAACGAATAAGGATCTAGTAGAAGTTGACAACATATTCATATATACTATATCACTGTCACTTATGGTACAATCTAGATATGTTTTTAATATGCCTTTATAGACCTTTGGAGGATTGACTCTTTTGGTAGAATGAGTTATGGTGAAAAGTGATTGACTTGGTTCTTGAATTGATTTTGGCGCCACTGATTTGAATCGCAAAGTTTTCATTGCCAAAATTGTTTTTATTATTAAACTATATGTATAAAAGAAAAGGATTAATGTTTTATCAAAGGGTTTTGGAACCTAGTCACCATTAAGGAATATTGCGTAGTAGACAAACCCTTTTTGGGAAGAAACCATTGACTAGTTTAATCAACCCTAAGATTTTAAGCCTTAGTATGATGTAGTGGATGCAAAGAAGAATCTTTGGATAGAAGACCGATTTGATCCACCTTGGTTTCCCCTCTAAATGATTATTTAAGTTATAGATTACCCCTTTTAGGGGATGGAATCTTGTACGCTTACTTCATTAGTAGTGTAGCTCAACCTAATGAACAACTGAAATTAAAGTAGTTATAAAAGATAATACTTAGGTAATGTCCATCAATAACATCAATCCATATGTAGTTATCACCTAACCAGATATGAGGGTAAATTTTACCAATTAGGGTATTATTAATATTATTTGAATAATTAAAATAAATCTTAAAATTTATTTCCACATTTATAAATTTATATACCTTACTGCGGTAAGAAAATCAATATCTAAAAGTCCCATTTTCTTTAAAATTTAGGGTATGGATAGTTATAATTAAGAAAAAATTGAATTAACTAAGTATGTCAAATTCAATATGTGCACTCCCTGTCCATGTTATCATGGAAAATTCAAGTAAATATAGGTTAAGTACACCTGAACCATAACTTGTATATTTTATCTATAGTCAAAAATTCTATGTGATCAATTCAAAGGCTACATACAATACACAATAATGAATGGTGACATCTTTTTTAAAAATAAAACCCTAATCATACACCATCACTTTAATATGCTTGATCAACTGTAAGTAATAACTTGGTTAAGAGAAATATGTTAATAATAGCTTTCGGTGTAACCTTAGATCAAAATCTTATAAGAGGAGACTAATGGAAAGTTGATGCATGTATGTTGCATCCTATTTTATATTTGACTTGGATTTGTCTTTTTGAGATGGGAGTCTGCCTCAGCAGACGAGCTCTCCACACTGAGTGATATAAGGAAAGAAAGAATCTAGCTTACAAGAAGGGAATTGAATTATAATAGGTTGCACATTGAACTAATAGGTGGGACACCTAAAACAATTACTGCTACTTACTTCACTTTCTTCCCAGATAGAACTGGAACTTTTCATCAATCATGAGAATTCGCTGAATTTTTTTACCTTATGTCAAGAAAACTAGACATCGCAAACAAATACTACTACTGACCACCTTGGGTTTGGCTAAAAGTGTGTTGTGAAGGAGCATACCATGATCCACTACATTAAGTAAATTAGAAACATATATTTTATCTAGAAGATATAACTTATTATATGAAGCCATAGTTGGATGGATTTTGGGGACAACATTCTCTTTAAGGACTGGAGTGTTGTAACATACTCAACTCTAGGATCCATCTAATCCCTCATCGTTTCCTAGGACTTTGTCATTCAAATAATGTTAGATAAATTTTCCCACAATTTTGATCATATTAGGATTTAATTCGTCAAATAACATCATGTATGAATAACACCCCTTCTATTTTTTTAGTTTATTTGTTTAATGGGGTTTATACAAATTTTCCATTTAATAAGTTATGACTCTATTTTAAAACTCTAGAGTCTCAGACTAGAGGATCGAAAAAATCCAAAAGACATAATCTTAAATCATAATTGATAAAAATAGATAAATTGGAAATATTGTAATCAACTAATTAAATGTGTAATAATGCACTAAATATATATTTATTTACCCAACAAAAGGAATAAATTTTAAACAACATCAAAAGGAGAAATTGCAAATAAAATTGCATTCCTCATATCTAATTTAGTCTACCTATCAATTCTTGTGTCAATTGGACATTGATTTCACTCCTAATTAGTGGGCTAAAGTTACAAGATATATCACATGATTATTTGATTCAATTATGTTTCTTTTACCAAGCTAGTATCCACCCTCCCTAAATTCATGCCTAAACCTACAATGCCTCATGTGTGTTACTCCTCCTCTCTATCTCATATGCGATCTTAGCATTCTGTCCCACTGAATTTGGCAAGACCCCTCTGTGTAACTGACATCTTTCCCCTTGAAAAACCGTTGTCCACATCCTCTCCTCTTTCCCCTTCCCCTCTTCTCCTATTTCCTATATCTCCTCCATCCTTCCCTCTTCTCTCTGCTGACATGCCAACCCTGGTTGCTGATACCCTCTACTCCCTACCCCCAGTGGAAAGCCTACAACCTTGTCTCCTTGCTTCCAGTAGCCAAGAAATCAGGAGATAACTGTGCTTGTATTCCTTTTCATACTCCCCTACATGTGCCCAGTAGAACCATGATCCTCTCACCTTCTGCCCAACCGTACCAAGAAATGCCAAGGGTCTCCAGGAAGTGTTTCCATCCACCAACACTTCCTCTATCATTCCCTTGTCTCCTCCTCTACATCATCCCTTTCGATCCTCTCGCCAACAACCGTAGCTGCAAAGCAGTGCCACAACAATATCGACCACCACATATGCAATCCCCAAACACCTTGATGAAGCCATGGGCAAGGAAACAATGTTGAACACCTACAAACAATAGTGCAACCAATTGCTCTACTTTTTTCTCCTAGACTCTAGAACATCACTTCTTAATCACCACAACCTCAACAAAAACCCTAAAGCAAGCCACTTGTTGTAGTCGTTGCCGCCCCCTTCACCTAGCCACCAAATTTCCATGCCCTAGCAAACTCTAGTCTACAACTGGGCATTTCATACCTGACGTCACCTACCTCCCACACAAGAAACAGATCCTGAAATCCTACAAACTCTCCTTCACCCCATTACTAATTCATCCTTTCCATCACATCCTCACCATCACCGAGCCAAAGTAATCCATCTGCATAACTCTCCCCTTCATCCCCACCCTTGTGTTCTATTGCCATGAGAGAGAAGGAGCATTGCCTTTACTGATCTGATCATCAAAAGCTTTAGTGGTGACCAAGATCCTCTTTTTGGTGGTTCAAGATCTGAATACCTTCCATCATTCCATAGTAAAGTGAACTATGAAATAAGATCGAACAACCTGATGCTACCTTACCAAATAAAGATTCCTTCACCACCATTTCCGACCAGAACTAGAGAGGGTGATGGATGAGGTTCAAGCCTATCTCAACATGGTTACTGCCTTACTAGTTGTTGAATACTAGTTCAATCACATAATTATTACATATTCATATATGGATAGCTGTTGAGATCTAGAATGCTACTATCAGATGAGATTAATCACGAGGGATCATCCAAGTGTGCTGACCAAAGCTGAGTCATCACGGTCTTTTAGTACATGTTTTAATAGATCAATTGGTAAATAAAGTGGAAATCCATAGTATGTATAAAATATTGACAATAATATATGTCCTGAATGTGAAACATATCCATATAGTTGAATAACATAAGTCAAACAATCGTGGCATGCAACACAATGTATACATATTTACATTTCTATATAAGTATATGAATATTCTAAAAAATATAATTGTTAATATTCATGGACAAAAAATATACTTTCATTTCAGACCGTGAGGAATCTAACCGATGGAAGTATCTGACCTCTAGTGTTTTCATTATATTATATGAATTTGTATTAATAAAAGAGAGTTATGGATATACTATTTTTGTATTTTGAAAATATGGAATGTCTGTGTGTGTCAAAGAGAGTATATATATAAGAAAAGTAATTTTATAAGTATAAGTATGTATGACTTTAGATTTTAACAAACCTACTTATAATGACATTTTTTTGGATTATATTACTTATTTCTCTAAAATTGACAGTAGATGTGTGCTTACATACATATTGGAAAATGGAAACTAAGTTGTATTTTATAACAATTTTCACTCCTTCATATATGAACCTATGTATAATCAAAACCCTAGATTTCCAAAATAAGGGTGGTTTGATAAAGGATGTTGTATTCAATAAATATATTTGACTTTAGTTCAACAAATTGAAAATACATGATGTTAGAAGATCGAAGTTAGAGAATACATCCTACAACTTGGATGAATGAATGACCTTGAAATTGATAAGTATAATTCATGGATATAGAGTGAGAATCAAAACCTAAATTGAGGTGTAATCACTATAACCGGCACATATATGTAACTTAGACATACTTATACTTATGTGACTAAACATTCACTTAACAAGAAATAAAAACACAAATGTGCTAATAGGTGATCATAATTTGGGTAAGAGTTATTTATAGCTATACGAAGAATGCAAAACATGTTCACTTTGATATGAGTAACACATATAATTTTTCCTAGGATGTATATTCTACTTTGAAGTATATACTTATTAAGCTAATCATTGGTCTTGAAGACTAGGTATGTACTCCTCCCTATTAAATTTTGGGCATAAATTGAATAAATTTTCATATAATGAGGCATCTTTTGAATATTACCTCCTTTTATTCAACCATGTTGCAAATTCCTTATTTCCTGATATTGAATCATCTGATTCCACAATGCTTTATGAATATTTTGTTGCCTCAGGTCTACGACCCCGCCTGGTTTGTTGTTTGTACTTGGAAATGTGAATGTTGAATGCTTACAATCTTGCCACTCTATTTATGCATGTTAGATAATTTGACTGGATAACTATTGTAGATACTTATGTTTAACTATTAGGGTGTGCTTTTTGATGCATGGGTTTTTAGTCATTCATAAGCATATTTTCCTTGATTTTATGTGTTGATTTGTCATTTATTTGATTAATTATGCATGAAATGCTATCAATGGTCTGTTCTATATAAATGCATCAAATTATATGATTTTTACTATTTAAAATGGGTTAATATTTATCTCAAGTACTTATCCACGTTCTTGTGCAATTTCAGGTACAATTGAGCCTCACAGACTTGGTACTACCTACAACAAAAGTAAGTGGTACCGACTTCACGTCAGTACTGAACCAGAAGACTCGCCAGACTCGATACTACCGATACTCCAAGTCAGTAGTACCAAAACCATGTTAGTAAAGTGCAAGAATGAATTGAGAAAACTCGGTACTACTGAGTTAACCAACTCGGTACTACCGAGATGGCATCAGGAAAGCAGTGCTCGAGCGACCTAAAGACTCGGTGCTGTCAAGACAAGTTGATAGTACTGACATTGTGATGAATCACAGGTACCCTAGAAACTCAGTACTACTAACTTTCTAGTCGATACTACTGAGTCTGTTCGATCAAGAAATCTATAGATAACACTCTAGTCGAATGACTGATGTTATTTCGTACCTTGAGTGATTCCTATGACTTGAGGGGAGTTTTGCCAGACCTAAGGAGGCAGTCATTTTCCATTGCATGACACCGAAGAGAAAGGAGACAAGAGCAAGGAACTGAAGGCTTCACCTGAGGCAATCTGAGCACCTTCGAAATGAGAATTTGTAGCCTAAAGACAAAAGATTGCACGCACTACATAGGGGGATCATCCATATCATCCATTCTCTAGGGGTTACTTTAGATTTTCTAATGTTTCCCATGTTTTTCTCCTTCTCAACCATGTATTCATCAATGAAAACCATGTAGGGCTAAACCCCTTGATTCCTTAGGATCCGGGAGTAGCCTGGATATGCATTGTAATTGATTTCCATGCATTAATACCATCTTTATCCCTATTTTCTCGATATAAATCTATGAAATTGTCTTGTTCTATTTATGCTTGATCACCATCGATAGATTATCAGGACCTTAATCATTTTGGGAGAGAGGTTAAGGGTTGTAAAAGCATAGATTTACCAATTTATTGAACCCCTAGGAAAAGGTGGAGAATAAAAAGGAGGAAAAATGTAGAGATTAATCTTAAAGCACCTAACTAATCAACTATTTACTATGGAAATGGGATTGGCATTAGAATAGGTAGTGAACTACACTACGGGAGTGGGTAGTTCTAGATACAAGCTCTTTATCCAGAGATATCAGTAATAGATATTAGTGTGTGGAGTAAATTGTAATTTTATCTGTGGTGAGATCATTGTCATGAGGAATTCCCTTTAATCTGAGTAACTTAATCTTTGAGTTTGTTTTATTTCAGCAATAGTTTCTGTTCAATCAAACCAATTCACTTTTACTGATTAGATCATATTTAGTAGTAGTATTCTGGATAACTTTTCCCTGTGTTTGACTCAAGCCTCAAAAAGCTTTCCAAAACATATGAGAGTCAACTAAATTGCAACATTAGCTAGATTTTATTCATTTGTTTTGAAAGTTTTTCATTGAAAGAGTGGTTGAAAATGCACTAAGAGCTTAGCGAGGGCATCTCATATTCTAAATGATGTTGTAAAGTTTATTTACTGACAAAAATTGAAACCATTACATGTTTTAAGAAATCAAGGATGTGAAATATGAATATTCAGGCTAGAAGCATAAACCAGAGTTAAGCACATGTTGATGGCCAAAAGGTTTCATTTGATTAATGCATGCCTTTTACAATTTCTCCAAATGATATTTCGCATCAAAAGAGAACAATCAGTTAAGAATAGGAGTTCTATCCACATATAAAACATAAAACTCATATCATACTAAATTTGCCACTAGAAGAGTAGAACTGAAAACAATAACTAAGAAAAAGACAATAGAAGGGAAATAAAACTACACTACTGACCGGTTTCTCTCCCCCTAAGCTTGAAATTTTTCATGTCCTCACTACATATAACAAACTCAAGAGGATTGCAATCAGATACCTGTAATGGTGAATGATGAAGATGGAGGTCCATTGCTTTGATTTGAGGCTGGAAATTGTTGTGCTAAAGATTGATGCCTCCTTGCAAATATGTCCTTGATTTGGGGCAAGAAAAAGCACCTATGAGCTACAACAAGAATAGTCTTTTGTACGCCAATACTATTTGTCTTTTCATTCTCCTTTGAAGAATCATCAAAATATGAGTTAGGAAGAGTGTTCTCATTATAAAGCAATGTGTCATCTAGAGTGTGAGGAGGAAGGACATGTGGCTTGCTTAAAGAATCTAAAAGTAGATGATGTGATGTATCTTTCGTCCCTTGATTTGTAGCTTCATAATCCTCATAGGTATCAACATCATCATACCTTGAAGGATATACTTATATGAAAACACCATTCTTCAATGTCATCGGCCTAAAATATCTAGGATTCATCAGTGGTGGACTAGGCAAGAAAGGTGGAATGCTTCTTTGTGAGAAAGAGCTTGCTGGGCAATTTGTTTCTCCAAGATGTGTGCATGAGTGGCAATATCATCCACCTTAGAAGAGAGTTGGAAAATGGCACCCTTCATTGATTGTATTTGTTGATGGAACTCCTCATTTTGTTGCATTTGAGTTGAAATAAATGTTGCAAGCATGGACTCTAATCTAGAAGTTACTTGTGGTTGTTGTGGCTGAATGAAATTCAGGTTCGCATTACTATAGAAGCCTGGTGTAGTGTAGCCCATTGGAGAATAAATAGAAGAAGCATAACATGTAGAAGATGAATGTCCAAGAAACACACATGCATCACAAATTGTGTTGGTTGTTTGAATTAGTTATGTGCTTAGATTCTCAAACCTTTGTGACAAAGTGTCTAGCCTTGCTACAATCAAGTCTATAGCACCAACCATGTGATCTTCCACTTGCATTCTAGAAATAGTATGTGAAAAGGATGGGTGGTAGCTTGTAGGCGGACCCCATTGGCAATGATTTTCTATCATATCTTCAATAATAGCATAGGCTTCTCCATAATATTTGTTCATTAGAGCTCCATTTGCAACTGCATCAATAGACATTCTTGTATTATAGCACAAACCATTATAGAAAGATTGCAATAGAAGCCAATTGCTTAGACCGTGATGTGGACAAATATGTTGAAGATATTTGAACCTCTCCCATGTATCATACAAGGTCTCTCCATCCCTTTGAGAATAATTGATGAGTTGACTCCTCAACTGTAAAGTTTTGCTAAGTGGAAAATATCTTGCCAAAAAGACCTTTAGAAGCTCCTCCCAAGTGCCAACAGACTTCTTTGGCAAAGTATAGAGCCATGACTTGGCTCTATCTCTAAGAGAGAATGGAAAAAGGATTAGGTGTATCCCATCAGTAGGAATGCCATATATCTTTATGGTGCTTAGTAACTGCATAAATTCAGCAATGTGGAGGTTTGGATCCTCCACTGGTGTCCCTCCAAATGCATTCAGCTATAGCAATTGTATGATGGTCGGGCTGATAGAAAACTCCTCTGCCTCAAATAAACAAGGTGAGTGAGATACAAAAACAAACATGGAAGTTACAACAAATTATGATGATCATGATGAATTATGATTTATGGATATGATGGTGGATATGAAGGTTGTGATCTAGTCTCATTTACTTATCAACAACTCTTACTCTAACAGGAATACCAATGCTCCCCGACAACGGTGCCAAAAACTTGTTGGTTATTACACTAACAAGCTTCAATCCTATAATGATCTTTTACTCAACTAGCTATTTCTCGCAAGAATACAAGAGTAGTTGTAGTCGAGGACGAACACAAGGAGCGTTTGTTAGCTAGGTGCAAGAGTTATGATTTTCAATAATCTAGATCTTTTCAACAAGATATGTTTTGTTATGTTAACTAATCAATTAAAAGGAAATTAAGTAAAACAAAAAATACTTGTATTAAGCATCAATTTGGATTAGGGATTCTTGAGGATATGGTTTCACATCCACATCATAACATGAAGAACAATAAAGATCAAGAACACTAGCAATAACACAAGGGAGGTTCGTATCCTACACCCACCTCCCAGTAGTGTAGAATATTCCTAACTTGGTATACCACTCCCGTGGATATACTAAGATTCAGACTACAAACCTTTACTCCCCTACACATCCCAGCCACTCATGTGGTTAAGGTAGTGCATCTAAGGTACAACTCCTTACTCTTATGCAAATCTTCCCAGATTATACAAAGAGCAAAAATCAAACATACAAAGTGGCCAGCCAAGCATGTAAGAAGAATTAAACACCAATGAACCTTAGAATAGTGAAACAACTAGAATTATATATGAAATTCATTCTCAAACATGCTATGACATGGGAGTTACTCCCCCATGCCCAAGAACAAGAGATCTACTCGTCTATGGCTGTAGAAAGTAGATACAAGCAGTAGAAAGTAGTGCGAGACATCATAATCGAAGGGAATAAACTTGGATGTCTGTGGAAGAATGAAGATAGACATGGAACTCCGACCCAGGAGTCACAAATCCGTCATTTCTGCTAGAAACTCTCCAAAAAACTTCACGCCGGAGTGTAGATAAGAGAACGAAAGAGATTCCTGCTGCAATTTTTGGGGAAGAAGGAAGAAGGAAGAAGTTTTCCTCCTGGAAAACCACATTTTCTCCCTTAGAATGTCTCCAACTCCTCCTTGGCTCTTACTTGCTTGAGTTCCTCTCCAAAAGGTCCAAAATATACTGTGGTAAATGTCCCAAGATGGCTTGGGGTCATATATATAAGTGTGAGACAGTTACATTCATGTTTGGGCAAAATCTATAGGTCACACGACGTGTCTTTTATAAGACTCAGTGTGTCTTATGCAATAACTGAAGTTTGGATCGATTTCTGGGAGTTCTGGGAGGTTACACGACGTGTCTTTAATAAGACACAATGTGTCTTTAATAAAACACGACATTTTGCTGCAAATCTGGAGTTCTGCATTCAATTTTCAGACTGAGACACAGGGTGTCTTTAATAAGACACGTCGTGTCTTTTTAAGACACAGGGTGTCTTTTTTAGACACGGCGTGTCAATGGCTGTTCTGGGCTGCTGTGTATTCTGCTCATAACTTACAGCATGTAGGTCAGTTTTACATGCCGTAAAAAGTGGTATTTGTGCAATTTCAAACCACAAAACATGTAGATACTTGAGGAGTGATCCAATAAGTGATAATATGATATATTCCTCATAATTTCATTACAAAATGTAGTACCTACAATCCAAACCATGAGATAAGTAAGAATAGCTAAAAATATAGAATCTAGCGTGAATGAGAGTGATAATTGGGTCAAAACAACATGGATATGCAACCAAACCTGATCCAAAAGACGATATAATTTGTGCACATCACTTGCGTATTACACACACATTATACGCATGTCAAGTTTTTGGCACCGTTGCTGGGGAAACAATAACATCCATCACTATGAGTGATGTGGTTGGCCACTCTTGGCCAACCCTTTTTACTTTTAGTTCTATTTCACTTAAAACTGAATCATAACATCATTATTGTTTGTAGCTCCACTATTGTGTTTTGACAATTATTTCTCTACATTTAGGTACTAGTGTATGGTGCATACTCGATCCCACGATTACGGAGAGACGTCTTCACCGGGTTTCAGGCAAGCAAAACTCCTTCACAAAGAAAGGGAATTTGGAAGATCTATAGACAGATTCAACAGAACTCCACCACTAACACCTCCACCTGAAGGACCTGAAACACCAAAGGAACCTAAGTCAGTAGAAATGGGTGATGGAGTAGAAGAGCAGATGACATGGGAGAGGATCAAAGCCTCTTACTCAACAGCTCAAAAAGGACCAATCAAAAGACATGCCATTAATGTGGGTAGCTATAAGATCGATCCAGGATTGATCTCTCTAGTCGAATACCAAGCTTTCCACGGCCACAGTTCTGAAGACCAGATGACATACATCAATAACTTTGTTGAGAACTTTGATATGGTCAAGATAGACAAAATACTAATGACTATCATATATTTGAAACTATTCCCGTCATCTCTGGCAGATAGCACAAAGTCATGGTTTCACAATCTTGATGATGAGTGTATCGAGACATGGGATCAGATGATCAATGCTTTCTTCGAGTGTTACTTCCCTCCACAGAAGACAAATGACCTGGTGAAGAAGATCCGTAATTTTAGGTAGCAGGCCAAAGAATCCTATTCTGAAGCATGGGAGAGATTCCAAAATATGCTGAGGAAGGTACCGCATCACGATATTGATTTGTTGGGGCAGGCGAAGATCTTCTACTATGGTTTGCATAAGGGAGAGGGAACCACACTTGACAGTGCAGGAGTAGGTTTCTTCCTCAACAACAAACATGCCCGTTGTCATGAGATATTAAAGAACATGTCCAAGAACCAGTCATGAGGCAATGAGAGAGAGATCCTGACAACCATCAAAAGTGTCGGGGAGTCCAAAATCATCTCTGTGTTAAATGAGAAGTTGGACCTGATTGCAAAAAAGTTGTGTGCCAATGATGGACCACCTTCAGAAGAAGAAGAAGAGGAATGCAAGTTTGTGTGCCAACAACAGTAGTATCAGGGTGATGACTATTCATGGAGGAAGGATCCTAAGTACTCATGGAAGGATCCCAACAATTTCCAAAAAGACCCTTCTCAGGTGCAACAACCCAAGCCAGAACAATTTGGTGGCCAAGCACAATATCAACAAGAACAAAAGAAGATTGAATATATTGAAGAAATGCTTGGAAAGCTGGTAAGTCAGAATGAAGTGCTTATTGGTCAAGCTCAGAGAGAACTCCAGAACCAAGGGGAACGAATCCACAACATGGAAACACATATTTCTCAAATAGCAGTGAATGTGGATACATTGAAGCAGCCAAACCACCAGGGGTTCCCAGCAAATACTAACAAACCTTCTAGAAATCAACATGTCAAGGCAGTCTTACTCTGCAGTGGTAGGATGTTGTTGAATGATGCACCAGCAAGTTTAGGTGTAGGTGAAGTTACAGGAACAACAACTTAGGCTGTGACAACAAATGCAGATAAACCTAATGTGTTAGAAAAGGAAAAGACAACTGAGGAGCACAGTGATGAGGTGGAGGATGTAAGATCAAAAGCATATGCCCCACCTCACCAGAGGACACCAGTGACACCAGTGCCTTTTCTAAACTGCTTGTAGGCAACCAAAGCAGACCGGTAGTTCCAAAAATTTCTAGATGGTTTCAAGAAATTATCTGTCAATATTCCACTTGATGAAATTGAGCAGATATCGTCGTATGACAAGTTCTTGAAAGACATAATCAATAAGAAGATAAGGATACCTGAGGCTAATGTGGTGGTGTTAATGGAGTAGGTGAGTGATTTTATTCTGGGAACACTCCTCCTAAAAGATAAGATCTGGGTTGTTTCAATATCACTTGCTTCATTGGAAAGTCCATGTTTGATGAAGCGCTATGTGATTTAGGGGCAAGCATCAGCCTTATGCCTTTGTCAACTTTCAAGAAGCTAGGTCTTAAGGAGACTAGGAAAAGTAGTATGACTATCAAATTGGATGACAACTTTGTGGTCCGACCGTATGGCATTTGTGAAGATGTTCTAGTGGAAGTGGACATATTTGTTTTTCCTGCTGACTTCTTGGTGATGGAAATGTAGGAGGATCATGGAAACAAACTCTTACTAGGTAGGCCATTTCAAGCCATGGTCTATATGATTCTAGAAATGGGTAGGAGACATCTTACAGTGGGAACCCATGATGAGCAGTTTGAGATTAAGATGCCTGAGCACTCACAAGAAAAGGGGGACAAAGCACAATGCAACATGATTCAACACGTGGAAGGAAAGATTTCTCTATTTCTGGGGAAACCATTCCTATACATGGCTCATGTAATGACCAAAGTAGATAGGGGCACTTTAGCAGTGGATATCATGGAAAACACCAAGGTGATCTCATTAGCCAAGGCAGTGAGTTACCCAAACGATGAAGAAGAAGACTATGACCCAAATACCATAGAGGAGGCCACAACTAATTCCATACTGTAGCATATCCAAAGCTACCATTGGAAGCATGCTTGATGAACATAGTGGAGGACAGTATATGCAGCCGCTCTCTAGAAGTGTGTGAATTGATGATGAAGGTGCTACCTTGATACTATGCAAGATATTTTGAATATTTTGGACCACCTCCTCCGCCATTGGTCCCATCTCTGTTGAGCCCACCTGAGTTAGAATTGAAGCCCCTACCACCGTATCTGAAATATGTCTTCCTGGTTGAAGAAGAGAAGCTCTTAGTGATCATATCATCATCCTTGAGAAGTGAGGAGGAGAAGCAATTACTAACTGTGCTGAGAACCACCAAGCCTCTTTTGGGTGGTCAATAGAAGACATTAAAGGAATCTCTCTGAGCTTGTGCCAGCACAAAATGCGGTTGGAAGTAGGAGCCAAGGCTATAGTTCAACCTCACAAGGACTCAACCCTATCATGACTGAGGTAGTAAAGAAGGAAGTGGGCAAGCTCCTATTGGCAGGTATCATTTATGCAATTTCGAACTCTATGTGGGTTAGCCCAACTCAAGTAGTTCCTAAGAAAGGGGGATCGCTATCACAACTAATGCTACTAATGAGTTAATCTCAACTAGGTTAGTGATAGGGTGGCGTGTATGCATAGACTATCGACATTTGAACACTTTCCCTTACTGTTCATTGATCAGATCTTGGAACGACTTGTCGGTCGTTCACACTTTTGTTTCCTTGATGGGTATTCTAGTTATAATCTGATTTCAATTAAGCCAAAGGATCAAGAAAATTCTACTTTCACCTACCCTTATGGCACGTTTTCATATAGACATATGTCGTTTGTCCTTTGTAACACACCCGCCACTTTCCAATGTTGTATGCTTGCCATCTTTTCCTATACAGTAGAGCGGTTCTTGGAGGTGTTCATAGATGATTTTTCTATGTATAGGGAGTCATTCAGTGATTGCCTGTACAATTTGGACAAGGTTTTACAAAAGGTGTATGGACGCACGCTTAGTCTTGAATTGGGAGAAGTTTCATATGATGGTGAGTGAGGGCATAGTGCTTGGACACAAGGTGTCCAACAAGGGTATGGAAGTAGACCCAATTAAGATATAAGTTATCTCCAAGCAACCTCCACCGACATTGGCGAAGGGAGTGAGGAGCTTTTTGGGACATGCTGGGTTTTACCGTCATTTATCAAAGATTTTACACAAATTGCTAAAACTTTGTCGGAATTGTTGGGAAAATACACTGAGTTTTCTTTCGATGAACGACGCTTAAATGCCTTTGAAGTGCTAAAGGAGAAGTTTAGCTCTGTGCCTATTGTGCAAGCTCCTGATTTGAGCCTACAATTTGAGCTTATGTGTGACACATCAAATTATGCAGTGGGAGCTGTGTTGGGTCAACATAATGATAAGGCTCCTACAATCATATATTATGCGTCCAAAACATTGAATGATGTGCAAATTAATTATATAAACACATAAATAGAACTCTTAGTGGTTGTTTTTTGCATTTGGGAAGTTTCTCCAATACCTAGTTGATGCTAAGGTGATTGTTTGGACCGACAATGCTTCCATCAAATACATGTTACAAAAGAAAGATGCAAAACCTAGATTAATTAGGTAGATTTTACTTTTACAAAACTTTGACATAGAAATTAAAGATGAGGCAGGGGTGGAAATTGTGGTGGAAAATCACCTAACTAGGTTGGAAAGAGTGAATGAAGAAGATGTAGATATCCCTATTGTTGAGGATTTTCTAGATGAAAAACATTTTTCTATCAAGACCAAGGATCCATGGTTTGTAGATATTGTTATTTATTTAGCCTGCAAAGAGATGCCTGCAGATTGGGGGTACCAAGAAAAGAAGAGATTTTTCCATTCATTAAAGTTTTACATCTGAGATTACACGATTCTTCTTAAACAATGTAGAGATGGAATTTTAAGGAAGTGTGTACCTGAATGTGAGGTTGAGAGCATTTTATCACACTATCATTCTCTACCTACAGGGGGCATCATGCTAGATCTAGGACTGTGGCCAAAGTCTTAGAGAGTGGGTCTTACTGAACAACACAGTTTAAAGATGCTCACAATTTTGTTCGTCATTGCGATGCATGTCAATGTGCAAGTAATATTTCTAAGCGACATGAAATGCCACTAAATGTGTATCAAGAGATTGAAGTGTTTGATATATGGGGCATTGATTTCATGGGCCCATTCCTATCGTCTAATTCTAATTTCTACATTTTACTTGTAGTTGACTATGTATCTAAGTGGGCGGAAGCAATTCCACCCCACACTAATGATGCACAAGTTGTGTGCAGATTTGTGAAGGATAGCATTTTCTGTAGATTTGGTGTCCCCCGACTGATTATTAGTGATGGTGGATCACATTTCACCAATAGGAAATTTGGAACCTTATTGATTAAATATGAGGTGAAACACCGAATGGGTACTCCTTACCACCCACAGATGCAAGTTCAAGTTGAGGTGTCCAACATATAAGTGAAGAAGATTTTGGAAAGGATAGTCTCAAGTAATAGGAAAAATTGGAGTTATGTGGTTAATGACGCTCCTAGGGTATATAGGATGACCTATAAATCACCTATAGGAACTACACCTTTTAGGTTTGTTTATGGATGTGCTTGCCATCTACTCGTGGAGCTTGAGCATAAGGCAAAATGGGCAGTGAAAAAGCTAAATTTTGGACTGGATGAAGTAGGTAGAAAGAGGTTATTAGAGATAAATGAACTCGATGAGCTTAGGATGGATGCTTATGAAAGTTCTAGAATATATAAGGAAAGGATGAAGAACATTAATGATAGGCATATATTGAATAGAGTGTTTCTCCCGGGACAAAAGGTTCTTCTTTTTAATTCTAGACTTAAGTTACATCCGAGCAAATTGAGCTCCAAATGGAGTGGACCATTTGTGATTGAGCATGTTTTTCCCCATGGTGATGTGAAGATTATAGATGGGTCTCGGTCATTCCTTGTCAATGGCCAGAGATTAAATCACTAATATGGTGGGGAAGTGGAGCCAAGAATAGAAGAAGTGCAACTTATGGCAATACATTTGATTCTTGCTCTTAGGAACATCTAGTCTAGGACGTTGAACAATGACGCTTGTTGGGAGGAAACTCAACCTTCTTTTCTCTTTATTCATGTTCATTTTAGCATTGTAGTTGCCTTTTCATTCTTATTTATTGAGAAAAGGTACATTGACTCATTTGTTGGAGTGTGCATATTATACAGAGTCGGTACTACCGAGTCCACAAGACAGTAGTACCAAATTCACATCAATAAATCATCCACAAAAGAAAGACATAATCGGTACTAGCAACTCTACCAATCGATACTATCGAGTCTCTAAAGATTTTTGAGTGTCTAATTGATAAGCACTCAGTAGTATCGACATCTGAGTCAGTACTACTGACTTTTTGGCACTCCTAGGTTTGAAATACCGAGATAGAAATTTGAAAATACTGAGAAAGAATTGCCAACTCGGTACTACCGACACCTGAAATTAGCAATCTGTGGATGCTCGTTTCAACGGAGGATGTGATCTTCATCAAGCGGTCGGTAGTATCGATCCACAATTCAAGTCAGTGCTACTGATTTGGACTCGGTACTACCAACTCTGAGTGATCTGTGCTTGGGACAACATCAAACGTCAGCCTTCAATACATATGAACCACGAATTAGTGCTTGCGATTTGGTACTACCAACTCAAAAGTCGGTAGTACCGACTCTTCCCAAATCAGCTATATAAGGAGGGGTGGTGAATCCATTCTCTTCACACCACCTCCTCCACTCCTCCTAAAACTTAGAGAAAAGCTACATTGGGTGCCAATGATCTTCACCGATCCTTTCTTTATCCACCCTCCTTCTTGCATCATCATCATGGCACCAATGAGAGGTCCTTCGACATCGGAAGAACAAGGGGAGTTGGTCCCTAGACCAACACACATTTAACATCCATCCCCAGATGTTAGGAAGGTGTATGAAGAGCTTTAGACGAGGACAATAGTGTCAACATGATATGGAGATCGCGCCTTGATTGAGAGAGTGGGCTTCACCAACAACCTATGGTGGGTTTGTCAATGCCAGCTAATGGAGGGGGATAACCCTTTATTTAGCGACTGGAAGACCTACCCAAAACTCATCCTTGAGTTCCTAGAATTTCTGGAGCTTCTTGTTACCCCCAAGCAACAATTAGGAGGTGAATGGTAGGAATGCAAAGTCAGTTTTTGCCTCTTCAACATCAACTACTCCATCACTCTGTAGACATTCAACCACATCTTCAACTAGGCTCATGTTATAAAATGCTCTGCCCCTTCAGATTTTGACTATGACCTGGCTTGGGAGTAGCTGACTAAGGTGCAAGAAGGCTTTGACATTAGCTGGCACATCAACTCTGTCACTGATATCGAGCATCCCTTTGCTTGAATTCTTCACTGCCTCTGGACCAACACTATCTTCGCTCAATCTGGACAAGCCCAAGAGAAGGTCCAAAGGACGAACGTCTACTTCCTCTATAGGATATTGGAGGGAGAAACTGTCAACTTTTGCTCCTTCCTTCTCCTCCATATGATCTCACTATGGCGTAATGTGCAGAGGAAAGTGTCAATTGTGTTTGGGGGGCTGATTACCCCAATAGCACTACATCTCTACCTCGACTTATCCACCCTCGTGCTGATGGATTCTATGAAGAAACTAGATCTCAACACTTCTGTAAGGCGAGCCTCCTTAGCTGTGTATGCAAGTTGAACATGTCAAGGACGATTCCAGGAGCGTAGCCTCCTTGATCCCATCTTCAACCTGTGAGGAGTAACACATCTTCGATGGTCGCTGGATGAGGGAGAGGAAGAGGACAAACCCATGGTAGGAGCTCATGATGACAATGAGCAACAAGGTGATGATGACAACTCCTACGATGAGGTTGAGGAGATGGAGGCCACCATCCCCATTACTCGGAGAGCAGTCCTGTGAAAAAGGGCCCACAACTATGCTGGCTCGACTTCATCTACCTGCCCCTTCTTAGGAGGAGCAAGACCCGTACAATCTGGTGGGTATGTATGAGATGCTGTAGGAGATATAGATATGACATCAATAACATTAGGACACGCTGGATGATGTGCAGGAGATACAAGGATGGATGTATTAAAATTAGCATGCGATATATGAGAATGAACACCTTCTGATGGCCAACTAAAAAAATGTCCACATGCGCCTGCAGCGGATGGAGCAATATCAGCAGCCATTCTTCGACCACTACTGGAACCAGGGGTACTTTGGATGGTACCCACAGCCGCCGTAAATGCTGCCATCAGATCTACCTTTTCAGGGGATCTTTCTCCCCATGACCCCAACATGCCACATCCACCACCTCCTCCATTTTGAGCAATGGTACCACTGTTCCACCTCTTAAGTGTGAGTATTGACTATGTGGACATAGTCTTATTCAAGCTTGGGGGAGGGGTGCTGGAACAACCATCTATCTTAGCTTTTTATTGCATTTTTATCTTAGTTGTTTTATGTTTATTTTGGTTTATGCAATTTTAGGACCCACACCTATCTAGTGTAATTGTGGAGAGATAAATGCATGGTTTCACATATCGAATAGATTTTACTCATAGGTGTCCTTGCATGGTTATGGTCATCTCTTCATAGCTAAATTTTGCAAAATCTTTCTACAACACCACTTGAGAAAGTGTTTGGTTAAGTCAACTTTAGGACATAGGATATGAATGAACATCTAAATCAACTATGAATGTGAATGATGATGTTGGATAGCCCAAGTCGATCAAACCTTTACCGACATCTTAAATGAAAATCTAAGAAAGAAACCTTAAGATTACCCTGTGCATATGTCATTAAAGAGGGACATATCATAGTCCTATGAAAGACATTGTCTCTTAGTTATGTGATTCCGTCCATCTGTTCGATCCAATTTTGACTCACCACCTCAAGATGAATGAGTAATCCAACTTATTTATTTTGATTGCACGGCATGACATAATTGGTGACATGATAGATTAGCTTGTTCTTGCTTTCATTTGAAAAAAAGAAGAAGAAAAAGTTGCATTTGTATGCATGAACAACTTTAGTGTATACCATCTTTGTTGCATACCAATTGCATCTAGATTACATACATTTCATCGCACTCATTTTTTTGTCATGTGGATTGTAGTCTCTGTTTATGAAGATTGAAGCAAGGACATACATCCACATCATGAAAAAAAAAGTATGAACTGAAAGCCCGGGCATAAACCCAATCATGTTAAAGATAAGAAAATTATGGGTGAGAGAAAAAAAAACAAACAAAATAAAAAATTTCTACATGAGAAAGTATGTCCTTGAGTCTTTTTGAGGAGATGCATTAATCCACGTGACACATTTTTTGTTTTTGAAAATCTCATTTTTCCATGAGATAGCTTCATACATGCATCACGTGTTAAAAAAAAGACTATAGGCATTAGGATATATGCATGCCATTCTTTTCACTCATGTAGGCCATCATTATTTTTGCATAAATAAGTTGGATGTACTTGTGATTCTTCACTTGCCACCTATCTCATATCATTAATTGCTCTCATTGGTAGGCAACTCAGATGATTTATCTCCTCAACCATTCTTATAAGGAGATCTACTTCCATCTAGTTGGTAGTTAGGAGAGAGCAATTTAGAATAGGGAATCACATAGTGCACCAAGCCAATGCCTGAATTATTATGATATTAATTATTTTCTTGATAGTGTTCATTGATCAAAAGGTGGACATCTTCTATGGAAATTTTTGATCTCTTCATAGAAGTCATCAGTTCAGTGGTCATTGAAGGCCGATTTAGGGATTGTTTGGTGGACATGATTAAGAAAAGAATTCACATGTTATGTCCTTTTGCAGACTTACATCAAACAAATCTAAGAGAGTGTTGCTCAAGGACGAGCAACATTTAAGCGTAGGGGAGTTTGATGCATGGGTTTTAGTCATTTTCACAAGCATATTTTCCTTGATTTTATGTGTTCATTTGTCATTTATTTCATTAATTATGCATGAAATTCTATCAATGGCCTGTTCTATCTAAATGCATCAAATTATATGATTTTTATTATTTAAAATAGTTTAATATTCATCTCAAGTACTTGTCCACATTCTTGTGCAATTTCATGTGCAATTGAGCCTCACAGACCCGGTACTAACACCAAAAGTTAGTGGTACTGAATTCACGTCATTATTGGACTAGAAGACTCGCTTAGTCACAATACTACTAACACTCAAAGTCGGTAGTACCAAGACCACATCGATAAAGTGCAAGAATGAATCAAGAAAACTCAGTACTATCGAGTTAACCAACTCAATACTATCGAGATGGCATTAGGAAAGCATTGCTTGAGCGACCTAAAGACTCAGTGCTATCGATACAAGTCGATAGTACCGACATTGTGATGAATCACGTCTACCCTAGAAGCTTGGTAGTATCAAATTTCTAGTTGGTACTACCGAGTCTGCCCGATCAGGCAATCTGAAAATAATACTCTGATCCAACAACTGGCGTTATTTCATACCTTAAGTGATTCCTATGACTTGAGGGGAGTTCGGCCAGACCTGAGTAGGTAGCCATTTTCTATTGCATGAAACCAAAGAGAGAGGAGAGAAGAGAAAGGAACTGAAGGCTTCACCCAGGAGGATATGAGCACCTCGAAAAGGTAAATCTATAACCAAAAGATAGTAGATTGCATGGACAATGTAGGGGATCATCCAGATCATCCATTCTCCAAGGGTTACTTTAGTTTTTCTAATGTGTTTTCCATGTTTTTCTCCTTCTCAACCATGTATTCGTCAATGAAAATCATGGGGGGCTAAACCCCTTGATTCCTTAGGATCTGGGAGTAGATCGAATATGCATTGTAATTGATTTCCATGCATTAATATCATCTTTATCCCTATTTTATGGATATAAATCTATGAAATTGTCTTGTTCTATTTATGTTTGATCACCATAGATAGATTATCAGACCCTTAATCATTTCGGGATAGAGGTTAAGTGTTGGAAAAGCATAGATTTACCCATTTATTTCACCCCTTGGGAAAGGTAGAGAATAAATGGGAAGAGAAACCCAGAGATTAATCGTAAGACATCTAACTAATCAACCAATTACTATGGAAATGGGATTGGCATTAGAATAGGTAGTGAACTAACTGTGGGAGTTGGTACTTCTGGCTACATGCTCGTTATCTAGGGATAGGGGTAATAGATATTAGTGTGTGGAGTAAATTGCAATGTTAATTGTGGTGGAACCATTGTCCTGAGGAATTCCCTTTAATCTGAGTAACTTAATCTTTGAGCTTGTTTTGTTTCAGCAATAGTTTCTATTCAATCAAACCAATTCACTTTTATCGGCCTAGCTGATTAGACCATAGTTAGTAGTAGTATTCTGGAGAATGTTTCCCTGTGTTCAACTTGGGCCTCAAAATGCCTATATTACTTTGATACATTCACTTGCGTATTACACACGCATTATACACGTGTCACTTTTCTACCCGGGTTGTGCGTTTCTACCATAATATATACAAATGCATGTTTTCTTCTTAGGGTGTGCTTTCTACTCATTTTATACATGCCAATGACTAAGTGGTGCCTTGGCCCTACTATAGTTACTTTAGTCCAATATATCTACATGTAAATTATTATGATCGTTGTGTTGGTGATCAAATATGGAAAGAGTTATTGTTTCACTTGTTTATTTATATGTCCCATTCTTTTGGAATTCATTTTCATGATATATCACTTTCTAGAAATTACTTATCTTTTGATGACCCTCCTTTATATGTAAAGATCTCTTTTTCTCTTTTAATCCCTTTAAATGCCCAATTTTTTTTTGAAGTACATACTCAACTTTTGATGATACATATCATGTTTTCCTATTTTTCTGGGTTTTCCCTCCACCCGTGTATAGGTGCTTTACAAGGTAGAGACTCAGGATGATTTTGAGTTCATTGTTGAACATAAGGACAACTTGGGATAGCCTTGTTACCCTCTACAATTAGGGCTCTTATGAATTTAGATGTAGAATTTTCATTTTTATGTACCACCCTTAGGGGAAAAAACTTATGTATATGGAACATTTTATAACTTCATAATGGTTATGTTTTCTACTGCTTAAAAATTTCATGGCTCATGTTTGTATCAATGAGTGGGCCCATTATTGGGTCCCACTCTTTATACCACACCTTGGCAACAAATCAACTCCCTCTTGCTCTATTCCTCCCTTGATCTCCTTCTCTTTTCCATTTTTTGGCTTCCATGGGTCATCAAATGTTTGTAAAATGCTTCTAAGTCATTTGTATTATCCCCTTGGATAGGTTCTAAGGTTTTGATCACCCTCATTTTCCCTAGCGCCTATCTTCCCTACTTAGCGTGTAACCAACACCTACTTCTCTAATGATGAAGAGGTTGGGATTGTTAGAGTCACCACAAGCTACAGGGTTTCTCTCAATAGGGTCTCACAACATTTTTCACATTGGCATTTTCTACGATTTAGGTATCTTTCTCACTCTCTCCTTTTTTTCTTTCTTCATGAAGTGTTGCAAACCTATGCTTCGATTTCCATCTATAGACGGTCTTGATTCATGAAGCTAGTAATTTTCTCTCTAGTTTTTCATTATAGACTCGGTAGGGTCCTTGATTTTCAGTGGTATATATCTCTTGTGGTCTTCTCATGGTATTCGACTTCCTATAGTCCTGGAGGGAGGTGCTTAAGGCACTCCAGGTTGACGTTTTGTCTCTATCATGACTTGCCACATTTGATAAGAGATGAGGAAGATGATGTGCAACTCCATTGCCACCCTCTCATCATGTTTAGCAATATCGGATCAGAGCTACAATATTCTAGGTCAACTGCTCCGCCAAGTTTATTCAATGATCAATATTGCACGTATATTTCTAATGGTGTCCTTCACCTTTTCTTTTGTTGGATTCGAGATAAAGGAGTATTCCCATAATTTTGTCTTATTATGAATTGTTTGATTGCATGACAATGACTTTGGGTTAATGATCAAAATGTTGTGTCACACATTTGGTTGAAAAACCATGTGTGAGGGTAAATCAGTCCATTGTTTTTGGCTTTAATTTCATTACATCATATTATCTTTAGAAATTGTTAGAAATTAATATATGGATAAAAAAAATCAAATTGGTTCTAGAATTAGTGGATTTTTCTCTAACTAATGGCCTAGTTTTCATCACATGATTCTCATATAATAAATATGTGGTTTTTTATGAAATTTTCTAATTGGTTACAATTTCTAAAATCCATAGCTAATAATCTATAAGTCAGAAAAATAAAGTAAAATATGTTATGAACTTAGGAAAATAAAATATATAAAATGATATTGTTTTTAGAATCTAAATAACTAATAATAAATGGAGAATTTTAATAGTTATACAAATAATGCTAACCTAACACTAATCTCATATATGCCTTTAATAGGTTGCTTATGTACAGAGATGGAATGAGGTTTTGACTTTGGACACATGTAGATCCTATCTGAAGTATTTTTCATCCATATTATTTCTATAGAGCAATAATCCTATTTTCCCTCTCTTCTCTTGAACAAAATTAGTTTACACCAGCTCTATCTCTTTTGATGATTATTTCATGTGAAAGATTCTATTTTTATTCATATCTTGTGATCATTTTACTTTGTTGTATATTTTTTTGGATCCTTATTTATATCTTGTTTATATTTTTCCTTATAAAACCCTAATTTTAAATTTTTGGACTTTTGTGATCATGTGAAGTATCTTAATTGTGGAAATGTTTGAATGCTTATTTATGGGTCCTCTGACCCCATTGATATCAGTTGGATGATCTCATCCCTTATTTTTGCTTGAAAATACTTATCTTGCTTGCCCTATTTGCATGGATGATTGACTGGTCATAATTATAAGTACTGACTCCGTATCGGCACTAGGTTTTAGTCACTTGTCACTTATATATAATGTTTATACACACATGGTTTTATTCCCCTGCCAGACATTGAGTTTTATTCTCCTGCCACACATGATATTAAGTAATGGGTTTTATTCCCCTGCCATGCACATGGTTTTATTCCCTTGCAAAGTACTAAATTTATTTGGCACTGAGGTTTTAGTCCTCCTACCCTTTGGTATGGAATACATATGGGTTCCTACCCTACATTTTACTATATGCTAGTCTTCTTATTACTCACCATGCAACTATTGTGACATTATTGATGTGACATTGTTTTAAGGAAAGAAATCTCATATTCTTTATCATCATTTTATCGAATTCATATTTTCCTTTGACACCCACTTCCATAATACATTCCTCTTCTATGGGAAGCCTTGTTATATTTGACACTTTTTTTTCTTAAGTTTCGCAATACATATTTTATATGCAAACATCAACGTCTTACTGATAACTTTCATTTTTGTCTTCTCTTCTAGGGTATGCTTCCAACCCCAGGTGTAGGACTTGGAAGACTGGACATGGTGACATGGACATGATAGGTGGAGATCTTGGGGAGATAGAGTTGAGATAGTTGGATATCCCTATACTTAGATCCTTATGTTGTAACTTTCATGTAAACCCCATTTGAGAGATGATGATGTACTTTTGTAAAATTGAATATAGTCATGAAATATTATTCTGCTATTGTAATCTGGCTATTTTTTATATCATCATTTGAGAAATTATTTTAAAATATACATCTAATCTAGCATACCTTTTAAGTGTGTTTGGATTAAATGGGTTAATTCCTCAAATTAAGTAAGGAGAAGATACCCTAGCGGGTCCTACTCCTTATAGCTGCAGTGTTTCCGTTTCACATGGTTCATTAGAACCATGCTTCCCCATTTCTCTTGTATAAAGGGACATGTCAACCAAGGTATTAAAGACACCTTTGGACTAGTGGTCATTACTTATAAGGAGAGAGAGATAGGACAAGGATGTGCAATGCTAGCACATTGCTAATGAAAATGATGCTCCTTCCACACCAGTTCTAGGAGCAAGAAGTGGATCCCCTGTCCCTCTGCATGGATGTTATAGAAATGTAGAAGCATTGGTCTCTATGTGGGAGAACGTAAATGACATCCTCCTCCATTTATATTCTTTTGAGAACTATCATTGAATGTACTATGTGACAAATGAATAAGTCACATCCCTTCCTTCCCTATATGTCATTGCTGACGTGTTTAGCTTGTGAGAATGTAGATAATATTATATTTTTTCCCTTCTATTGTGCCTGTCACATCTATAGAACCCTACAAGGTCTATGGTTAGTGAAAGGAACTAGTTCCAATACAATCTACCATTCCATCCATGGCATACTAATATAATAGGACACATGCTCTAGTCTAATCCTTGTAATTTGATTTGGTAGCTATTCATTAGATTTTTTTTAAGAACATGACCCTATACTTAGTAAATTAGTGCATACACCCAAACATATCACTAATTAATCTACTTACTTAAACCCTAGTTTTCCTTCTTGCTAGTTTCATGCCTTTAATTACCTAGATTGCTTGCTTTTTTCATGATAATTGGTTGTTGACTGGAGTAAGTAGTATTTTCTTAGTTACTTGTATTAATTTTTTTAGTTCTAGATTAGTGTAGTTCTTTCTTAATTTCTTAGTTTGTATCTATCCTTTAGTTGATTTCTCTTTCTTGCTCTCTTGCTTGATGTTTGTTAGTCTAATTTAGTTCATTTTCTCTCTTAGCTAGTTTAGATGAGAAATATTGATAGAGTAGGGTTAATTTAGGTTTGATTCTTGTTTATTTTGTTTAATAGTATGTCCACATTAGTTTAGTCAAAACCCCAAGTCAAAACCTTAAGAACCCTAATCCCATTCTCTAGAAACCTAAATAAGAAACACTAGCTAGTCTTCCTACCTGATTCCTCACATATCGACCCCAAACTTTTGCATTGTGTATGATACAATTAGAACTCACTTCTCGCTTAAGGGATACTTTTGTGTGTGTTAAGAGTGTGTCTAGTAGGGATTTAAAAATATTTGTTAGCCCACATGAGCCCGTGGATGTCAAGCTTTTTGACATTGTTGTTGAGGAGTAGCTTATAAGACCTAGTTAGTTTCTTTTTGACTTTTTCTGGTAGACCTCATAGTAATTATTCTTTATTATTTGGGTTACCTTTAAATTGGTGATTCCTAACTTACTTCCATTTACTTGTTTGTGCATGTGCATGTGCGTGTGAAATTGCATGTTCTTATGTCATTTTTCATTTATTGAATCTTTCATTCATAATCCAAAAGTAGGGGGGATAAGTTGAAGGAACTGGAGCATCACCCAAGTAGAGTAGTATCCATGGGAGATCACGAGAAAGAGAAAAAAAATGACCCACCTATTCTACTACAAAAAGGCCTCTCCATGGTTACTTCACTTTGAGAAACTACACATCTCCAATTTCCAAAAGATTTGAACAAATGTGAGTGCAACTATTCTCCATCCCACTAGCCCTTATAGGAATACTTCCAAATTTCTATGGGTATAAAATGAGAATCCCTACAAGCATGTCGATATTTTCTTTGAGAACTCTGCTACTTTTGGCATTCATCTGTCACCAATGATTCCATTCACCTTACACTTTTCCCATTCTCATTGAAGGATAATGCCAAAGAGTGGTATTCCATTAAGACAGAGGTAACAATACGTGTTATAACCTCAATTTCCTAAGTATATAATGAAAAGTTTCATTCTCTTTTAAAGAATAAATGAAATCTATTTCTTTGATTTGTGATGGATTTCGAGTGAAATGGCCTTGATTGATTGATAATGGGCTTGGTTGGCCATTGAGCCCAATTGAAAAGAAACGAGAAATAAAAAGGAAAAGGATTTAATTAAATAAAATGAGAATATGTGAAATAGAGATAGATAAGAGGATAAAGGAAAGTAAATATTCTCCAATATATGAATTCATGCCTTTAGGTTTTCTTGAGGTCTAAGGGACCTAAAATAACAAGATAATGACAAAGTGAAAAGGAATACTAATTAATTTTGGATTAATTAAAGGATAATTTGGGAGGGAAGGAAGCCTTCTCATCCATTAGAATTTGTTTCCCAAATTTCGTAAATAGCTAGATAATGTCAATATGAACTTTCCCTTAAATTTTGAGATACAAAGGAGCTATGGTTTAGGAGATATGATTTTCTAAAAAATATAGCATTATTTTGCAAATAGGAATATGTTTTCCCCTTTTGATGGATCGCGAGCGATGAGAACCGTTGGATCTTGATCCAACGCTAGACGCTCATCGTCTAAGTCCCACTGGGACTCGGACTCTATGAGTTATAGAGGGTTTTTCCTCTCAGGTTTTCTCATGATCCAGGGAGTGTGAAAACCTGAGGATGATTCCTTTGGACTCAGAAGAGGAAAACGAACAAAATCAACCCTACTTTGTAGTGGATTGGCCGCCTATTGGGAGAATTCCCAATCCTATATATAGGGAAGGGTGCGTGAGTGCACCGACACCCCTCTTTGCTACCCCAACCTCTACAGAAGAGCACAAGGAGTATTTCCATGCCTTCAATTGATCTCTTTGTCCTAACCTTCACCCTCGTCACCTCAACAAACTTTGCCGGAGTCTGGTGAGTAGGAGAGGGTCACAATGTGATCGCGACCTGCAATTGGACCCCTGGTCGAGTTAGACGAAGGGAGACAAAGCTCCATGGATGTTTGGTGTGCTCGCAATTCGACGTGATCATGAAGTCAACTACGGAGTTGACCCTCGCAACAACTATAGTGTCACGAGGTTGAAGAAGGTGTCGACCCACGAATTTACCAAAATACCCCCGCGGTGCCTTCAATACATGTAAGGGTAGACTTATCCTCTGGCTTACTTTTGATCGCAAGAAAGGCGCGTGCATCCTAGGCCGTTGGATCCTCAGTGGACCCGCGGACCATGGATTGAGCGATCCTTGTTTTTCTGAAATTAGCAAATAAATCAGAAAAAGGAATTTTCTTGTTAAAATCGTATCTTTTGATAGAAAACTCGGATGAGGAAAGTTAATACATGAAAATTTATCAAAAAAATAAGAGGGATACGATAGAAAAGGTTTGGGAACCTATATCAGTATCTTTTTGCAAAATCATATAATTTTGATGGAAAAAGTATTAATTTGTGGTTAGAAACCCTAATTGTTGATAATGGATAGATTTAATCTTGCAAATAAGTTAATTTGAGCATTATTAACTTGATTAATGATAAATATGGATTTTAACATGTTTTGATAATGGAATTTCAAGGTTTAGGGTTTTAAACCTAATATGATGATTAATATGCTTAGAAACCCTGAAAAAGAGAAAAAGAAAAGAAAAGTACTTATAATCCGAAATAAGGGTTTCATGTTGCTAAAATATGAACTTAGAATATTTTGTCAATGAAAGATGAAATAATTAGGGCTTGTAAGAGATTTTATAAAATTAGGGTTTAAAGTAATAAAAATGAAGTGGAACCCTAATTGTGATCAAAACCCTAAAAATGACTAATAATCCTAGGAAACAACTAGGATTAATAGATCACGATGACATGATGAATGATAGAAGAATTGGATGCCTTTTTCAGGATCAACTTGTGTGTGCTTGCTTGATTTCTTGAGTGAGTTATTTATGCATTCAAGCCATCTTGATAGGTATGTGGTTAATTATGATTAATCACAATAGTTTCTCGAAGGTTTTCTGAATGATTAATCACATTGAATAGAAGCTATCAGTTGGATGTTCATTCTTGCAAATTATAAAGACACTATGATTATCACACTTGTAATATAAATGTGTATTCTCACACCTACATGCCACCCTGATGGATGATGCAAAAAGGTCAAGCCCAGGAGGGAAGATCAATGGGCACCATGAGAGGTGACCCTAGACACCAAGCTTGGGAATGAGAAGGTGGTCTATGTTGCATGACTAAAGGGCACCATGAGAGGTGACCCTAGGCACCAAGCTTAGGATTGAGAAGGTGGCCTTAAGTCAAACCCTAGAGAGGGTATTCCAGGGTTAGGGAAAAAGCGGCGGAGATTGACACATTGAAAATGTAAATTGACTTGTTAATTACCTTGGTTGTGATAATTAGTTTGTTAGCCATATTTGTGAACTTTTGGTTGTCCCCACATAACGACATATTCTTATATGCTGACCATTGTTTTGTTTGTCAGCATTTTAGGTACAACCCTGAAATGAACAAACAGTAAAGTGACACATTTTGAAAATAAGAAATAAAGTGCAAGGAGGATTAGATAGAATAGATCCAAAGCCGTGGATAGAAGTAGATTTCCAAAGTTTTTAAAAGGTATGCAAAATTTTATTTTATACCAGATTTCAGTTTAGTTGGTAGAATTTCTTAATTATTATTGATTAATTTCCTAACCTTTGATCCGATTTATTGGGATAATGACTCTGACCTCTTGGTCTCCTTTAATTGGGGGTCACCGAGAGGCGGGGTCGTTACAATTGGTATCATAGCATGGGTTCCTCATTTAATCTTTAATAATTATTAAATTTTATAAATTCTATAGAACTGAGGGAGTTATTAGAGGATTTTCTGAAAGACATAAGTGTCTAGAAAAGGATCACATCTGGGGGCTGGTAATATTTTCCTCCGCACTGCTAGTCGGAATACGAGAACTCCTAGATTGTGTGACTTCCTGGCCAATGTCTTAGGATTTGACTCGAAATAAGATACCTTTAGGACTCTCTCATCTTGTTCATACCTTCTCAACTCAAATTCTATTAAGGATTTTAAGGATTAGGGTTTTCTCTCTCTTCCTCACCCTCTTGAGGTATGGGTAAGGTTGATAAGGTTTAAGGAATCCTCCATCAAATTAATAAAAGATACATAATTAAGATGTCATCGACATAAGTATAAATAGTTAAGTATGGACTAAAGGTCTGTTTGTGTGCTTATGTAGATGGCTCATACAAAGATTAAGTCTATCCCGGTTACCACCAACAGTGGTGGGCCTCCCCGCAAAGAGAATGGGTCTTCTGAGAAAAGGAAACGGAACCATGGTGGTGAAAACTCAAAGAAGAGAAAAAGACCTGAAGGAGCTGCTCATGAGGCCCCAACCCTGACCCAATACCCTTCAGCAACCTTGAACAAGAGGAGGGACCGGGATATGAGGAACAACATGTATACGAGGAGGTAGCCCAGATTGAGGAGGACCAGGCTGGTAGTATGGAACCAGCTATGATAGTCCACACTACAAATGTGGTGTAGATGGAGCAACAAAAACGGCCGACTGAGGCTATCCATGCCTTAGCCCTTAGGGACATAGCTAGAGATGAGAATGGTGAGCCACTACCTGTTCATCCTTGATTGGGAGCCACCATCTTAGACTTCATCAAGATGAACATTAAGAAGTTCTGGGGAGAAGATAAGTCTGAAGTGGTCGACAAGGCAGAAGCTTGGCTACTTGCAGTTGAGAATGGATTCTGTATGCTTGAAGTATAGGCAAACACGAATGTTCTATTTGCTACTCACCTTTTGGAAGGTGCGACCAAGATAAGGTGGGAGAACCATATCACGGGAAGAGACCTAAGAGAATAACCGATGGTGTGGACCAATTTCAAGACCATCTTCACTGCCAGATTCATCCCCGTCTCAGCCAAGAAGGAGAAGGAGCGAGAGTTCACCAACATGACTCAAGGAAGTTCGTCAGTTGTAGACTTTGGTCGCAAGTTCCGCATCCTGCAATGCTTCGGTCACATGATGGATGGAGAAAGAAGGGTGGGCCACTTCATAGAGCATTTGCACCCTACCATCAAGCCACATGTGATGGCTAGTAAGCTAAAGACCTTCTCTGAAGCCTACAACACCACCTTAGACATGGAAAGGATGGTGATGCCTGCATAGAATCCCTCCAAATGATACTTGGGTATCACTAAAGGAGCTCAAGGGCAATGGAATGAACACAAGAAGGGACAAGGACACAACCACAACAAAAGCAAGCATGGGCACAAAGGCAAGCCCCATGGTCGCCTCCAGTAGAATCACACCTGCAGACAGACACATTCTGGGAAGTGCCATTTTGAGAAGAAGGTGTGTTTCAGATGTCAGTAAGAGGGACACTTCATCACCAATTGCCCTCAGCCCGACCCAAGAGGACCTTTGGGGTCATAGCCTATTGCAGCACAACCAGTCGCTGCAGCATCTCCAGTAGGATCACCAGCCAGAGCACCCCCAGTTGGAGAGAGAAGGCAAGCTAGAGTGTTTGCCATTGACAATGAAGAAGCTCAGGTGAATGCTAATAGACTGATTGAGGGTAATAACCCCTAGAGTTTTCCTTTTAATTTAGTAGATCATGTAATAGCCTTCTTATGTGGTATAAACTATGTAGGCTTGTTGGAAGTCATGGGACAAAATGTAAAAGCAGTCTTTGATTCTGGTTCTACTAATACTTTTATTTCGAGAAATTTGGCAAGTATGCTTGGTTTGGATATCAAGGATTTGGGTTATGTTTTGGATGTCACAACCCCGAGTGGTCGTATTTATACCTCTCTTTTGAAAACCCCTATTTTGCTAGTTAAGTATTTGAACCATGAGCTTCCCACTGACTTCATCCTTCTTGATATGAATGACTTTGATGTAATCATCGGTATGGATTGGCTTTCCACCTACAGAGCCCAAATTGACTGTAGAGAGAAGAAGATTCTTATTAGGAAAACTGGCTATCAACACTTCATCATTCGAGGAAGGAAGGATGCGACAACTGGCCTTTATGTGTCCACTTTGAAAGCTAAAAGGATGCTATCCAAAGGTTGTCGAGCCTACCTAGCCATAGTTACCATACCTGAAGTTAAGGGGCGATCCTTAGAGGAGATAGAGGTGGTTCGGGAGTATGCGGATGTGTTTCCGGATGATCTACCAGGAATTCCCCCTGAGAGGGAGGTAGATTTCTCCATAGAGTTAGCTCCTGGGACTAACCCTATATCTAAGGCACCCTATAGAATGGCCCATGTAGAGTTGCTTGAGTTAAAAACCTAGTTGCAAGAGTTGTTGGATAAAGGTTTTATCCGGACTAGTACATCACCTTGGGGAGCACCAGTCCTCTTTGTAAAAAAGAAGGATGGGTCGCTTCAGATGTGTATTGACTATCGAATGATTAACCATGCAACCATTAAGAATAAGTATCCCTTACCTAGAATAGATGACCTATTTGACCAACTCAAATCAGCTTGAGTCTTCTCCAAGATTGATTTGAGGTTAGGATACCACCAAGTGAGAGTAAGGAGTGAGGATATACCTAAAATGGCTTTTCGAACCTATTATTTGCCACTATGAGTTTGTGGTCATACCATTTGGATTATCCAATGCACCTAGTGTCTTCATGAACCTCATGAACAGTGTGTTCCAGCCTTTCCTTGACTCTTTTGTGATAGTGTTCATAGATGACATTTTGGTGTACTCGGATGACCTAGCCCAACACCGTGAACACCTGGGTAGAGTCCTTGATATCCTAAGAAAGCATAAGTTTTTTGAAAAGTTCTCAAAATGTGAGTTTTGGTTAGACCAAGTCATGTTTCTTGGACACATCATCTCAGGAGGAACAATCGCCGTAGATCCAACCAAAGTATTGACAGTTCGAGACTAGCCAGCACCAAAGAACCCCTCTGAGATTCACAACTTCTTGGGGTTGGCTGGATACTATTGTCGCTTCATCAAGGATTTCTCAAAGACTGCTTTGCCACTAACCATATTAACCTAGAAGGATGTGAAGTTCGTGTGGTCTGACATATGTGAAGCTCACTTCCATGAGTTGAAGGGGAAGCTGACCACTAACCCTGTGTTGACTCTACCTTCTGGCAATGAGGGTTTGAGGATATTCACTGATGCTTCCAAGATGGGACTTGGCTATGTGTTGGAACAGAATCGACACGTGGTTGCATATGCTTCCCGACAGCTCAAGCCTAATGAGGTGAATTATCCGAGACATGACCTAGAGCTAGCTACTATTATCCATTCCTTGAAGATATGGCGGCATTACCTGTACGGTGCTACCTTTAAGATCTTCGCCGACCATAAGAGTTTGAAATACCTACTAACCCAGAGAGACATGAACCTACGACAACGACGATGGATGGAGTATATGAAGGATTACGACTTCACCATCGCCTATCATGTTGGTAAGGTGAATGCCATAGTAGATGCTTTGAGTACGAAACAGCTTGAGTGTGCAGCTGTTTTGCCCAGTCAGTGGAAGAGTTTGGAGGAGTTGGTGGAGTGGACTCCACAACTACTAGAAGATCGAGTTCGTTTGGCTAATATCCAGATTCAATCTGAGTTGTTAAATGAGATCATAGCAGCACAGTTGACCAGTGAAGAGCTAGACAAGATGAAAGGTTTAATGTTGAAGCCACAGACTTGTCTATCTGTGGGAGTAGACGGAGGAATCAGGTTTGAGAATCGCATATGGGTTCTGACAGATTCATCGATAAAGGAATGTATCTTGCAAGAGGCTCATGGATCCAAATATAGAGTACACCCAGGAACTACTAAGATGTCCAAGGACTTGTAGGCCAAGAATGAAGAAAGACATTGCGGCATGTGTGGCCAGCTATCTTATGTGCCAGATGGTGAAGGCTAAACACCAATGACCCGGTGGGCTTTTACAGTCGATAGAGATTCTAGAGTGGAAATGGGAACATATCACCATGGATTTTGTGGTGGGTCTACCCCATACCAAGAGAGGTCATGATGCAATATGGGTCGTGGTAGATCGTCTTTCCAAGTCACCACACTTCCTTGCCTTAAAGACTACTGCTAAAGTGTTAGACCTAGATGAGTTGTATATCCGAGAGATAGTGCGTTTGCATGGTGTACCCAGATTGATCATCTCTGATAGAGACCCAAAGTTTACTTCCAAGTTGTGGAAGCAAGTTCAAGAAGAACTTGGTACCAGGTTGAAGTTTAGTACCACTTATCACCCCCAGACGGATGGTCAATCAGAAAGGACAATCTAGATGTTAGAAGATCTATTGAGAGCTTGTGTGCTCGATTGGGGTGGCTCATGGGAGCAATACTTATCTTTAGCTAAGTTTGCCTATAACAATAGCTACCAAGTCAGTATCGGGATGCCTCCATATGAAGCTTTGTATAGGAGACCGTGTAAGTCCCCACTTCACTGGGATGATGTGGGTGAAAGGACCCTATTGAGGTCAGATGAGCTCCAAGTGTATGCTGATAAAGTTGCTTTGATCAAGAAAAGGCTGAAGAGAGCCCAAGATCGAAAGAAGTCATATGTTGATGCAAAGCGAACTGACATGCATTTCACTATGGGAGAGCATGTGTTTTTGAAAATCCGACCGCTCCGAGCTATAGCTAAGAATAGAGGAAAGCTGAGTCCCCAATACGTGGGTCTATTTGAGCTGTTAGAATGGATTGGTTAATCTACATATTGTTTGGCATTACCCCCTCAGTATAGCATGATGCATGATGTGTTTTACATGTCCAACCTGAAGCGATATGTGCAAGATCCAAGCCATGTGCTGAGCATTGAACCTATTGAGCTTCAAGGGAAGCTGACTTATCCTGAGACACCTTTGTGGATTCTAGATACCAAGGTGAAAGAGCTCAGATGCAAGAATATAGAGATGGTAAAGGTTCTTTGGAGGCACCATGGAGAGGATGAAGTCACATGGGAGCTAAAGGTGGACATGGAGAAAGCATACCCTGATTTGTTTGTTTGATTGTTTGAATTTTGAGGGCAAAATTCCTATAAGGAGGGGTGGATTTTATAACCTCAATTTCCTAAGTATATAATGAAAAGTGTAATTCTCTTTTAAAGAATAAATGAAATCTATTTCTTTGATTTGTGATGGATTTCGTGTGAAATGGCCTTGATTGATTGATAATGGGCTTGGTTGGCCATTGAGCCCAATTGAAAAGAAAAGAGAAATAAAAAGGAAAAGGATTTAATTAAATAAAAGGAGAATATGTGAAATAGAGATAGATATAAGGATAAAGGCAAGTAAATATTCTCCAATATGGGATTTCATGCCTTTAGGTTTTCTTGAGGTCCAAGGGACCTAAAATAACAAGATAATGACAAAGGGAAAAGGAATACTAATTAATTTTGGATTAATTAAAGGATAACTTGGGAGGAAGGAAGCCTTCTCGTCCATTGGAATTTGTTTCCCAAATTTTGTAAATAGCTAGATAATGTCAAGATGAACTTTCCCTTAAATTTTGAGATAAAAAGGAGCTATGGTTTAGAAAATATGAAATTCTAAAAAATATAGCATTATTTTGCAAATAGGAATATGTTTTTCCCTTTTGGTGGATCGTGAGCGATGAGAACCGTTGGATCTTGATCCAACGCTGGACACTCATCGTGTAAGTCCCACTAGGACTGGGAATCTGTGAGTTACAAAGGGTTTTTCCTCAGGTTTTCTCACGAACCAGGGAGTGTTCATACCTGAGGATGATTCCTTTGGAATCAGAAGAGGAAAACGAACAAAATTAACCCTACTTTGTAGAGGATTGGCCGCCTATTGGAAGAATTCCCAATCCGACAGGGACCTGCCCCAACCCTATATATAGTGAAGGGTGTGTGAGGGCACCATCACCCCTCTTTGCTACCCCGACCTTTGTGGAAGAGAACAAGGAGTATTTCTGTGCCTTCAATTGATCTCTTCATCCTAACCTTCACCCTCGTCACCTCAGCAAACTTCGTCGGAGTCTGGTGAGTAGGAGAGGGTCACAGCGTGATCGCGGCCTACAATTGAACCCCTGGTTGAGTTTGACGAAGGGAGGCAAAGCTCCCTGGATGTTTGGCGTGCTCGCAAGTCGACGGGATCACAAAGTCAACTGCGGAGTTGACCCTCACAACAACTACAGTGTCGCGAGGTTAAAGAAGATGTCGACCCACGAATTTACCAAATTACCCCTACGGTGCCTTCAATACAGGTAAGGGCAGACTTGTCCTTCGACTTACTTTTGATCACAAGAAAGGCGCGCGTATCCTCAGTGGACCCACGGACCATGGATCGGGCGATCCTTATTTTTCCGAAATTAGCAAATAAATCAGAAAAAGGAATTTTCTTGTTAAAATCGTATCTTTTGATAGAAAACTCGAATGAGGAAAGTTAATACATGAACATTTATTAGAAAAATACCAGGGATATGTTAAAATTAGTTTGGGAACCTAAATTAGTATCTTTTTGCAAAAGTATATAATTTTGATGGAAAAAGTGTTAATTTGTGCTTAGAAACCCTAATTGTTGATAATGGATAGATTTAATCTTGCAAATAAGTTAATTCGAGCATTATTAACTTGATTAATGATAAAGATGGATTTTAACCTATTTTGATAAAGGAATTGCAAGGTTTAGGGTTTTAAACCTAATATGATGATTAATATGCTTAGAAACCTTTAAAAAGAGAAAAAGAAAAGAATAGAACTTATAATCCAAAATTAGGGTTTCATGTTGCTAAAATATGAACTTAGAATCTTTTGTGAATGAAAGATGAAATAATTAGGGTTTGTAAGTGATTTTATAAAGTTAGGGTTTAAAGTAATAAAAATGAAGTGGAACCCTAATTGTGATCAAAACCCTAAAAAGGACTAATAATCCTAGGAAACAACTAGGATTAATAGATCATGATGACGTGATTAATGATAGAAGAATCGGATGCCTTTTTTAGGATAAACTTGTGTGTGCTTGCTTGATTTCTTGATTGGTTGAGTTATTTCTGCATTCAAGTCATATTGACAAGTATGTGGTTAATTATGATTAATCACAATAGTTTCCCGAAGGTTTTCTGAATGATTAATCGCATTGAATGCAACCTATCAGTTGGATGTTCATTCTTGCAAATCATAAAGCCACTATGATTATGAAACTTGTAATATAAATGCATATTCTCGCACCTACATGCCACCCTGATGGATGATGCAAAAAGGTCAAGTCCAGGAGGGAAGACCAATGGGCACCATGAGAGGTGACCCCAGACACCAATCTCGGGAATGATAAGGTGGTCTATCTTGCACGACTAAAGGGCACCATGAGAGGTGACCATAGGCACCAAGCTCAGGATTGAGAAGGTGGCATTAAGTCAAACCCTAGAGAGGGTATTCCAGGGTTAGGGCAAAAGCGGTGGAGATTGACACATTGAATATGTAAATTGACTTGTTAATTACCTTGGTTATGATAATTAGTTTGTTAGCCATATTTGTGAACTTTTTGTTGTCCCCACATACCGACATATTCTTATATGCTGACTGTCATTTTGTTTGTTGGCGTTTTAAGTACAACCCTAAAATGAACAAACAGTAAAGTGACACATTGTGAAAATAAGAAATAAAGTGCAAGGAGGATTGGATAGAATAGATCCAAAGCTGTGGATAGAAGTAGATTTCCAAATTTTTTAAAAGGTATGCAAAATTTTATTTTATACCAGATTTTAGGTTAGTTGATAGAATTTATTAATTATTATTGATTAATTGCTGAACCTTTGATCCGATTTATTGGGATAATGGCTCTGACCTCTTGGTCTCCCTTAATTGGGGGTTACCGGGAGGTGGGGTCATTACAATACGAGTGGCAATGAAAAATGAAATTCTGATGAAGTTTTATCTGATATCCAAGCTTACCCAATTGAGGAATATCATATCTTTTACCCATTTGGGTCATTAACAGTTTCATGAGAGCTGGGAGAGGATTCAAAAACTTCTAAGGGACTACCCACATCAAAAGGTGCCATAATAAAAGCTAGTTCAATCCTTCTACTCTGGGTTGTCATGAATGGAGCAAATGGTAGTAGGTTTATATTATGGTGGCACTATAGTGGAAAATCCTCTTAAAGAACCAAGGCTTCTTTTTGAGAATTAGGCAAAAATTTCTTGAAATATGGCCTCAAGTACTGCAAGTGATTGTGATAGAAATATTAATACTTCTACATATACTCCACTACACCTATCTTCAAGTGAAGACAACCACAAATAATAAAAAATATTTCTAAAATGATGAAGTTGATGAAGAGCCAAGTGGGAGTCATCTCAACCCACTCTATGCAATCTAAAAATTTCCTTGAAGAGGAGGTCAAAGATATGTAATCCTTTGGGAACCGCAACAACTATGGACTCATTTCCAACTCTTATACACTCGAGTGGGGGAGTTATCCCAATTTTTCATGGATACAATAAGGGGATGATGTGCACAATCATCCAAGGTCAAATCAAAGCCAAAGATGCAACTTGAGGTTGGAAATTGAAGCTCTTGGATGATTTAGAAGCATTGATGAGGTCAAGGAAGATATGACGACACATCAAAAAAGTACGGACATGCTGGGACAAAGGCTAGATTATCTAGCATTGACACTTTCTCACTGAGAGGAAGGGATGATTCCCTTATAAACTTTAATGAACCCGAAAAATTCATGTGAAGAAGTGGTCACCCGTCAAGGCTCCTATGGTCCACCACCCATGTAAGTGTATATCTAGAAATATCTAGGTCTCCCCATCCATTTTCTTATCCACCACAACAACCCCATTTCAATAATCAATTCCATCATCCACCTTAAAATCCACATCAATAACCAACACTACAACCACATTTCAATAATCAATTCCATCCTTCACCTTAGAATCCACATCAATAACCACCACAACAACCATATCTCCCACCGCCACCACCTCAATGACATCAACCACCACAACAACCATACATCCTCCAACATCCATTCCACCACCAACAACACCTAAGACCATCACCACCACCACAAACATCACAAGATACCCATTCTTCTATTGATAAAGTGAATGTAGTGACCACTTTTAACAATGGAAAGGTGCTTGAGCATCCTGAGAGGGGCAAGAAGAAAGTTGATAAAAATCATGTTGAATTCCCATTGCTAGAAAGGTCTTGTAATGGTGATATGAGCACCAATAGTTTTTTCATCCCACCCTTTGTTGAATTTGTAAAATCAAGCGTACTACCTTTTCTTTGAGAATGTAACACCAAGTGTTCCTCCCGTTGCACCAAGTATTCCTATTGTTATAGCCCAAGGTCCTCAAGTTATTTCAGGCTAGAAAAGTGCTATTTATCCATCATTCCCTGATGGTTTGGACAAGCCCTCCATAACAAGGAAGACACATAATATAAATATATTGGAAGTCTTTAACTAGGTGAAGGTAAACATCCCATTGCTTGGTGCTATCAAGGAAATTATAAATTAAGCCAAATTTCACAAGGATGCTTATACCTTAAAAAAATACAACATGGAGGTTTCCAATGAAAATCATGTTGATAGAGAAAGTGAGCTACATACTACACATCCCTTTCCCCCATGAAAAGGGTGATATGGGGATCCCACTTATTCCTTTCTACAATGGTCACCACATCATTGAGTGCTAACTTCTAGATCTAGGTTATAGTGTAAACATCACACCTTACAATCTATATGTGGAGTTAGGGTTGGGCAAGCTGAATTTGACCAATTACATTCTACTACTTGTCGATATATACATGGAGATAACAATGAGAAGGGAAAATGACATATTAGTTATGCTTGATAAGGAAACATAAGAGGTATTCTCAGTATACTTTCTTATGTTATACACGGATCTAGAAGATGAGAGGATTCTTATTATCTTAGAAAGGTAATTCTTATCTACAACTAATGTAGAGATTAGGGTACATGTTGGTACCTTGAAAATCTCCTTTTTGAACAAGAAAATAAAGATATACATGTTCAACTCCATTAAATGACAAGAATTGATTGATGAGGAACATTCTTTGGAGATCTATAATGATGAAACAAATTTGGGAAATTAAAGAAAAACATCATAAGAGCTCATACAATCCTTGGAATTAGAACCATGTCATGCATGCCTTTGTAAAAATAGCATGTTTTGAGGTAGGAAATGTCACATTTGAGAATTATTGATGATGATAGAGACCCATCCCGATTGAAGGAAAATGATCTGGCATTTGTGGGAGACAACCTACCATAGTTTGAGATTTATTTCACTAAAAACCCATTTTTCTTATAGTTACGTTTTTATACTTCCAAAAAACACACGCACATTACACTTTGTAGTTTTTATATTTGTGATTTTTTTATAATAGGAACCTATACAAGAAAGGATATATGGAGTGGCCAAGACAAAGAGAAGATGGAAGTCAAGAAATGAAGAAAGGAGCTGAGTTGAAAAAGCTACAAGAAAGCAGCCACCACAACCATTCTATCAACCACAATCGTAATTCAAGCAATCCAGAATGGTCATTCTCCACATACTACCTTGATCACTAAAATTACACATGAATTTCCCACCTCTTGAGGAGTAGCCACTAAAGCTCCATAACCATTACCCTATCATTCTAAGCTTCAATTTCATGCTAAGGGAAACATGTATTATGATCTTGGGGTGGTAGGGTGGTAAACTTTTATTTTCCTTTATATTTCCTTGTTCTAATCTTTTATTTAGATGATCAAATAGTTCAACTAACCATTATACTTATCCATCTACATTTGAATGTTACACTCCATAGACTTGCATGCCATATAGATTTCTTCTTTCCAAGTTTTTGTATGTTCTATAAGAAAATTAACTTCTTGCGACGCCACCCATTTATTTTGCATTGCATGTATGTTTTGACAATCTCTTGTATGTGATTAGCTAAACTTTTATTTCACGTCACTTCTTGATCACTAGATTAGATTTTGTTGAGATAGGGGAACTTAACACTATTTTTTTCAAACTTTTAACTAGCTTAAAATGTTTTGTTCTAAAAGCTTCTTGTAAATGAATCTCCACCTTGTTGATTGAAAAATTAGAAATTGAATGATAAATGATAATTGCACTTCTACTAACAACTAACTATGACCAAATGAATTCCAAATTGAAATTTATGCATGTTTTTTTGTCTCTTGTTAATTATTGGAATTATTTGTTGAATGTGATTGTGGAAAGACATAGACATTTAGAGTTAATAAAGACTTGCGAAAAGATTGTTGTTTACCATGATTTCTCATTCAACATAGTTTTTCTAATTGTATGCAAGGTATCCTTGGAATGGTTTGCATGTAGGAAAAATTTTATATGAAAACCAACCTCATGAGACCACTCCCTTGATCCACCATTCTTCCATTGTATCTTATCCGTCTTCCTCATGGAAGATGCTTAAATCACAAAAATAGTAAGACCTCCAAAATCTTATGGTGACCAACACTTCCTCCCCTATGTTTAACTCCCACCACCATATGCCCTAACTACACCATCGGTAAGAAAAGGAAAAACACAAAAAAATATGTTCCTATGTAATAGCATCTAAATAATGAAAAGAAGAGTGATTCTACATAATAAAACTCCAATCTCTTTCCACAACCCCCTTCTCCTAATTGCAAACATGTTATGCTAGTTAACATCAAGCCTAGATCATTTTATCCCTTTTCTACAACCATGTGAGTCATGCAAAGTAAATATATATATATATAAGGGTGAATGAAAGCAAATGAGATAACATACTAACTATTTCATTAGTTCCAAAGACGAAATGCTTTACTCAAAGCTTTATCAATACTCTTTTTCTTGCATTAGTCTTATTGTTGTATTTGGAAAGTCTTTTCTCTTTGTGCCTCATTTGTATCTTGGAATGTGTAAATAGGAGAAAGGAGAGGTATATCATATGTTTGAATTCATCTTTCAACTAATTTGGTCAATAACCATCTACTTGATTGCATTTATCATTGTCATATGTGAATTGAATTGGAGATAGAGATTCACTGGGAACATACTTAAGGACAACTATTTTTTAGCTTGGGGTGGTTATGGAGCCCTAGTTTGGATCTCCATATTGTGAAAATTTCCCCCTTATTTATGATAATATATGTAGCATGCATGCTATTTCTCAATAAGTCATTTCTTGCCAAATGCAATTCTGGCACATAATGATGGAAGGGAGATAAGAGGGAGGATCCAAATACTTGTATGACCATGGATGAGTCTAAGAGACACCTAGAGATATGAAAACATACCCCAAAAGACCAAGAAAATAATTGAAGAAATAAGTACCCTGGAACTATACTTAGAAGATCAAAGTGCAGCAAAAATCCTCCAAAATGATCGTGGTATTTTTTCATGGACATCCCACAGTCGATGAATTCAAAGACATGATCCAATTAACAAGCATTCCAAAATGTCGTAGCCATCACAGTCGTTCCCACCACCATGGTCATAATTCCAAGCGACCAAAAACAATTGTAACGAGCAATACAAACATGCCAACAAAGCCCCTTGACTCACCTCCTACCGCCTCCACTATGACCGTGGTACCTAACATGGTCATTTTACCATGAAGACACCATGTCCATGGTGCTCACCAAGTTTTTTCTACTATACCTCATTCCACCCAAATATTATCTAACATTTTCAACTTTTAAACACAATGATTTTCACTCCTACCCAACTCGGTCATGGTGCCCACCACAACCATCTTTCCTAACAAACTCTACTGCTTCCTACACATCACTTTACTAATTAACTCCCACTTAACTCTAGACCCTCTAGGCCACTATATATATAGTGGTAGTGAGTGGGAGTCTAAGCTTAGACAATCCAAGCCTTCACTACTACCACCCTTGATTCCTTACCCATTTGACCTCACTTCCTTCATCCCTTCACCCCAAAAACCTAGTTTTCTAGGATTTTAGGTATATCCCTTCAACTTTTATGGCTATCCTACACCATTGGAGGAGGAGAACACCTTTGGAGATGCTGGAGGTGAAGAGAGGAGTTCCTTCATCAACACCCATTGAGTTTCTATTATCATTTCCCCGTCCTTTTGTTATTTCTTTCATTAGAGTACCTATCTCCTTTGTGACTGTTTGAGGGAAAAAATGTAACTATGATACTATGTTGGGAAATATTTGTGTATATGTTGTGTAATAATGCACAACAAATCCACTGGGGGAGAGATCCATAGAGTTTAACCTAGATAACCACAATTAATCTACCCACAGGCGAATGGGTGAAAAGTAGTATATATAGGGTCGAACCCAAATGACAACTTGCATTCAAACCTTATTACCTTGAACAATGTTAAGATTCAGTTCGGTTGAGAGTGATTATGCTAAGAGTATAAATAAAAGATTGTAATAAAAGATGTATTAAACTAAGGTTGGATCAATCTATAAAGAAATATTAGGGGTTTGGGGTTCACACCCACAAATTGTGCAAAGTTCAAATTGAAGAAAACTATTCAAGATAAGCAAGTTAGATTAGAATAGGAAAACATCCTTCCAAAATGCATTTTCAAGATCGAGCTTCTCGCAAACCCGTTGATCCTAATGTTTGCAGATCCTTGTCTAATCATCTAATAGAGATCCTTTGAGATCTCATTCGGAGCTCTATGCGTCTGTTTAGTTGTTCTAAATATTTGGGGTCTGAGGTTTCTTAACCTAAAGTTAACAAGAGGTCAATTAATAAAACATGATGGGAATCGAATGAAACACAATCTAATGAACAAGAACACATAGTTAACATAACAAAGAACAAGTATGGGCTAGGGGGCTACACCACATACCCCGATATAGAAAAATACTCATCCATTAACAAAGATAATACAAGAGAAAAAGAAAGGAGAAGATAAGTCAGGGGCTAGTGACAAGCAAGGAGAAGAAAATATAAATCAAACTCTAATCTAACTAGGAATGGATTTCCTCTCCAATCCTTTCCCAAGCATACAAGAAATCCACGAAGAATTACAAGGTTGAAAACTAGAATAAGAGATACAAGAAACGAATGATCCCTAAAGGGGAGATTTTATCCCTCAAAAGTGAGATGATATTTGTTCTTGGATTCACTCTCCTTATATAGGAGGGAATGGGGAATTGCTTTTGTAGATTTCCAATTGTTCTCGGTCTGAGGACTTTAATTATATCCTTTCTTCTATAAAATAGCAGATGGTCATTGGTAAACTTTTCTTTATGCCTGGTCAAGGAAGAATCTTCGACAACATTAATTGCTTGACTCAAATGGAGAAATTCATTGAAATGTCTCACTTTAATTACTTTGAACACTCATTAAATTCTTTGATTCTCTTTGTAGTAGATTTTCATTACACAAATTTTGAGCAAAATTTGATCCAGCCAAAATCTAAAAAGTAGTCCAAAAATACATTTTTCCTATAGAAAATTATATTCCCTTTCCAACACATATTTGAACATTAAATTTTGATTCCATATGCAAAAGATATAGCAACTTTGGTGTGGTATATATATGTATATATATATATATATATATATATATATATATATATATATATATACATACATACATATACATACATACATATATATGCATACATACATACATATACATATATATATACATATATAGACACACACACACACACATATATATATATATATAGTTGTCTTTAATACTCGTGTGGGTATCCTGGAACTCGCTACCTATGCTGCCCGAAAAGGGACTATTTGGTAAGAAAAGTAACTTGGTTGACAAAAAAGTAAATATGTTGACAAAGAAGTAACTATGCAACTAAAAAAGTAAAATAAAGCAGAATACACAATAAAAATTCTAGAATAAATATGTAATTGTATATTTGTTACATCTGTTACAAATGTAACTATTTATGCATGTAAAGTAACAGTTTGGAAGGTAAAGTAACCATGTACATGTGTGAAGTCAGAAAATCTAGAAAAAGTAACCAAATTTGAAGCAGGTAGCTACCCGCACGGGCAATGAATGAATGCCCTATATATAAATATATATATAGGCTCAGGGAATTATGTACCTGAGTACATGTATCTTACATGTACCTATCTTCATTTATGATGATTACAAAAGTATACAAAGAAATCTAGCCTTAAGAATGTGATGCATACCCTCTAAATAACATGTGCATCAAAAAACCACTTCAAATTGGCGTTCCAAGATCATCAAATGAAAGAAATGCATATATATCCGTGAGAATTTTTGCATTGAAGTGATTGGGGTATTATCATACAAAATCTAATAAAATATAATAAATACTCCAAAAAAAGAGAGAAAAGGTAAACCAAGACATTTAATTCTAAAACTAGGGAATAATCAACAAAATGATCCTAGGTAATGACCTAAAAGATGAAAACAAAATGGATACATATATATTTATCAGAATGAAATAGCTGTTTCATTTTCTATTAGTTGTTATCCTTCCTTACCTCTTGATATGGTTGTTTAATCTATGAAATACCTAAGGAAAAGGTAAAATTGATGATTTTGGGATTTTTGTGGAAAAATTCGTAAGTCCTTGGTGGATACTTAGCAAATTTCACCACCTTCTCCTTTGTCTACCCATTTCCCTAGTCCTAGGTATGAAATTTAAGTAACTAGATGTGCCCTTCCACATACACTCAGCTAAATGGCTTGCTTATTGGTTAGATGGTACTAGTAAGCGGTGAAATACCCTCCTTCTACTCTCCACACCATTCCTATCCAATCTTGACCTATGCCTACCTACACCTTAGTCAATGGAACCTTGTAAAGGTAGATTGTTAGTGACAGTGACTAGTTAACCTACACAATACCATCCATCCATGGTCCGATACTAGAATAGGACACATTATCTAGTCTAATCTTCGTTGTGTAGTTTGGTAGCTATTCATTGGAGGTTTATGTCTTAACATGACCCTATACCTAGTTCCTTAGTACATATTCCCTCAAACAACCCACTACCCTATCTACTTGCTTAAACCCTAGTTTTCCTCCTTGCTAGTTACTTACCTTTAATTACCTAGCTTGATTTCTTTGTTCATGATAAATGATTCTTGATTAGAGTAAGTAGTGTTTTCCTAGTTGCTTATGTTAGGTTTGTGTAGTTACTTGCTTAATGTAGTTCTTTCTTACTTGTTTATTGTAATATCTAGCCTAGATTAGTTGATTTATTTTTCTCTCTTTCTAAATTATTAGCCACTACTATAATTTAGTTCAATGTAGCTTACTTGAATTACATTGATAGAGTGGTGTTAATTTAGGTTTGAATCTTTTTCCTTTTCTTGTTTATATGTCTACCCTATTATAATAAAAAAATCAAATCTTACTAACCCTAATTCCTTGTTGTAGAAACCTAAGGAAGAAACCCTAGCTAGCCATCCTATCCCATTCCTCATAGATAGACCATTAACTGGCTCACTCTACATTCTACACTTCAAACCCCATGCACTTGCATGATAGTTTTGTTTGTATTAAGTTTGCATCTAGTAGGTCTTTATAAATCTTTGTAAGCTCACCTCCCCCTATGTAGGTGATGGAGAAACATGAAGAATGACATTCTGAATTTTATCTATATATGTCTGACATGTTAGCTGAGCAAGGTTGAGTACTGAAGACCTAGAGGTCTACTGCAACCTTTACCTATCCCTAAATGAAAACATGATAACATCACCAAATGCAATTTGTGGTGGGCTTCCAGGACCAAGAACGAGATTGATGAGATCTTGGTTATAGTAGATATCCAGATGAAGTCATCTCTCTTCATTTCAATCTAGATGACTACAAAGGTTTGTGGGTAGGCTAATTTATAGATCGAGGAGATAGTAAGACTAGATATGATCCTCATTTATATTGCCTTGGATAGGGATGCAAAGTTTCTTTTACCCTTTGGAATAATGTCTAACATGATTTAGGGACACAGTTAAATTTTAGTACACCACACCACTCATAGAGAGACTTATAGTCTGATAAGCAATCTAGATCTTAGAGAATTTACTACAATCATGTTTCCTAAACATGATAGGCTTGTGGGTCCATTATCTTCCTCTAGTAGAGTTTGATGAAAACAATATTTATCAATCTAGCATCGTCATGCCTACATATGAAGCCTTGTATGGAAGACTATGAAGATCACCACTCTACTAGGATGAGTTTGGTAAAAGACAATCTGAAATATGATGAACTACATTTGTACTGTAACAATGTGAATCTTATCAAGCAAAGGTTGAAGGGGGTACATTATATATAAAATCCATATGCAAAATCTAACCCTCTAGACTTGTTCTTCCAAGTAGGTAAAGATTTGTTTCAGAAGATCGTATTTATCATGACCATCACAAAGAATTAGGTGAAGCTCAACCCTATATATGTGGGTTTGTTTGAAATCATATACCGTACCAAGGAATAAGCTTATAGGCTGGTGTTACCACCTCTTTATAACATAATACATAATGCCTTTCATGTATCCAAATATTAAGTGGTACACCAAAGTTCCTAGATGTATCATGAGCCTATTGGGCTGAGTAACTCTTTGGTCTATCAAGAGGTTCCCATGAATAATTCAAACATTATTACCAAGGAGGTTAGAAACAAGAAGATCCATATGGTGAAAGTTTTCTAGAAACACTAGAACAGTGATGATGCAATACGGGAGCTAAAGTATAATATGGAATCACATTTTCTTGACCTATTTTGGATGTCTAATTTTTAAGACAAAATTCCTTTTAAGGAGGGGAGGATATGATGAAGTGAATTTTTCTCTTACTTCCATGTGTGTACTCTCATATTCATATCCTATTCAGTTTCACTCAATTGTATATCTCTTCATGCCTTGAGTAAATTTGGAGCTTATATTTCTCAAATGTCACCTTATGATTGTTGATGTGACTTTTTAAACTCTTTTGACCTATGTCCAATATATATATATATATATATATATATATATATATATATATATATATATATATATATATATATATATATATATATATATATATACACATATACATATACTTAATGTCCTTCCTTTTTAACCCCATATAAACCTTCTCCTATGAACCTTAGTATTTTTCTCTACACAAAGAACATTTCTATGAGATCATAGGTGTAAAACCTCACACCAATTAGATTAATAATTAAGGAGCTATGGTTTTTGGAAGAAAACCCCTTTTTATATAATTTTTACCCCTTTTTCTTGTCCTCCCCCTCGTGATTTCTCAGCTTGGTATGCTTTTGAACTTACATATAACTCATTGTAGTCTAGTCTAACACAAGTCTAGGTGATGGGTGCATGATCCACACAGAAGGCAGAGATCACCCCCAACCATCTGATCTGGTAGCCACAGATCAATGCCAAATCAAACGACTAAGAAATCATTCCCAACCTCACAACATGCCAACTTGCAACCACCTTTTTCTATATTCTTAGTATTCCTCTCCCCACCTAACCTTTTCCTCTTCCCTGATGACCCAAACAACCTCGTATCTAGTATGAGTCATGATGAGAGAGGGACACGGTTGGGTGTATTTCTCCCCCAAAACCCACTACGGAAACCCCTCCTCTCAAACCTTAGTTACCCGAATTCCACATCCTTTTTGCCTATAAACCCCTCATTGAATCAATGAGTTCCCGTTGGATAACCATGTCACCTTTGATTGCCCCCTCAGGCCCTCCATCTCTTATTCCCCTTTACTCCGGTGAGCACCAACTCGGCCCATCTGCACAAGCGCTAAATGAAGATGACAAGCACTAAATAAATACGACAAATAGGGAATAGAGGATCAAGTTGTAGTTTGGTCAAACTATCACCACAACCCGATGATCCTAGTCTTGCATCGCCACTCATGATATCTCCCGCTTTCTCATTTTCTCTCTTGATTAGTGACCCTGTATGACCCCTCTGACCCGAACTCAACCATTGTGAGCCGGTTGCAATCGTACGCCACATGCACCCTCTTAGACACCTACTAACTAGAGAGCACCACACACAGCTCTTTGTCTTAACTTGGTCCCAACCTAGTGAAGCATTGTGGAGTGACCACACATCCCAACTACCAACTCTCCTTTCCTCTCCTGGCCCCACTCTTACTCACACATGCACATGAAGATCTAAGCCATTCCTTTTCAATCCAACATCAACACTCTTTCTCCTTTTCTTGATATTTCTCCCTCTAAAACATGTAACATACCCTTTTCTTGTATAATACCTAGTATTTAGACCCTTGCACCAAATATAACAATGCTACATACCATTTTAATAAAAAACTGAGATCTTTCACTTAAAAAAGGTTCTTGACCCCAAATCCTACACAATTTTACTGACTTTTGGAAATGTACATATTTAGTTATTTTGAAAAATCAACTAATCATCTATGCTCAACTATTATCAATATTACATCAAAACCATATCCTAACTTGAAATCAGTAACTTTTAATACATTATGACATGAAATCCATACTTGACATTTCCCATGCACTATTTTGGATTAGATGACATCTAATTTCCATAAGTGTGATTTAATATGATCATATGTGCTTAACTCATTAAAGTATATTCAAATCCTATGATTTCTTCATTAAAATCATGGAAAACTTTAGCATGTGGTGGATGTTTCACCTAGGTTTGGTGTAATATATAATGTTATACAACTCATGATGATGAGTCTACATGCACATATGTGATGACAAAATCAATGTATGAAATAGATGATACATAGGCTTAGGGAAACATCCACCCACCTTGAAAATCACTTACAATGACTAAATACTACTGATTTAAATCAATCATAACTTCTTATATCTTAGGTCCTTTTGTAGGGACACTTTTCAATGATCTAACCAAGTTTATTGAACTAGATCTCTTTGTCAATGTACACTTTAACTTCTTGACCATATTATGTTATAAATTGTTTGTATGTATAATTGCTATTAAATGTTTATATAATTTTATAGTTACTTAATATACATGTTCCCAATGAATATACTTTCTTTTTGATAATTTTGGGTTCAAAAAGTGTCAACATAATATACATGTTCATTATATAACACTTGTTCACCTTCTTGGATTATAGGGCTAAGGGAACAAGGCTCAGTGTACCTACTTGTCTCAATCAAGTTAAGGAACAACATGAAATAAGGTTAGATCTTAGTCCCTCACAAACCTAGAAACATGGTTATCTCTTGACTCTTACCGTTGAGATCCTCATGGACCCTCCCTTTGGAAGTTAGTCAAAGGCATAATAATGATGTTGTTGGTATGATGGAAAATGCACTAAAAACATGCATTGTCTAAAAAAAAGTCTTTTAGGTTTGCTTACTTTCTTTCTTATTCGTATAATGCTTCTAGCCAAGTATGTCATATGTTACTCTAAACCGTGTTTTCATATCCTTGCATAGCATATGAATGCATCCCTATTGATTTTTAAGACACTTCCAAGTGATGATCCTCTTCCTATATCTTCTCGACACTCATGTTATGCCAATGTAACACCACAGAGGTTTTCTTAATAATCATTAGACTAGACCTCTATATCCAAGTTGTATCTATGTAGATTATATTCAACATGTTTCTTTCCTTTTTATTTCCTATGGATTTGATGTATAAACCTTTGGTTCATTAATGACAAAAGAAATGATTGTTGTTTCATTTCATATATGTCCTTATGTGTATTTGTTCCATTCTAGGGACATGAACTCTAGTTGGGGAGGTGGGATTTGAGTAAAAATGGTTATGTGACAATTAAACTACTTATGGAGTTTACCTCTTAGGTCCATATTCCCACTATAGGATGTGACAATTTGTGTATGTACATCCTCCATCCACTAACCTTGGACTCAAACATGGTATTTGTATCCATCACGTTTCAAGAGTCATCCTTCTCTAATTTCTATCCAAATGATAACATTACGAATAGTTTCATTATTTTATTAATCACCAAAAACAAATATACATGATTTTCATTGTATGTTTGTCTTGAAAGTGGATTGTGAACAACTAAACATGGAATACGTTGTAAAAAACCATGTTTACATGTTTATGCATGACACTTAATTAGGCATGCATTTCAAAAAGCAAATCATTGATATTTATATAGAAATAACTTGGACTTCTTGGGAGACTCTACGTTAAGAGATATACATATATTTGGTACATTTCATATAGATGGATGATTAAATAAAGTTGTATATATAATAATGTCAAGTTCTATCTTTTAGGTCTGAGTCTACCTCAGCACATGTCGACGAACATGTAAAAAATCTATGACATCATTCTTGGTAGACCCATCTATATAAATATATGGTATACTTGTGAATAGGTTATGTCGGACATATGGGACAAATCATTATGGCCCAACTTGATTCTCACACTGTGTATATAACACCCAAAACTCTTTGTATTTATTAATAAAATGAAAAGGGCAATAACTATAATTATACAAACATCATTATAAATTATATGCCACTCCTCCACAACTTTTCATATACAATGTGTAATAGAATGGCCTACCTGTAGTTATGAAAATTATTATCATAAATTACATAAAAGTATTATCAAAAATTGTATCCTACCCTCTCTGTAACATAAAAAAGGATCTAACAATAATAATACAAAATAATAGTATCAATTTTATCCTACCCACTCTACAAATCTATTCGCATAGTTTATATAGGGCTAGCACTCACTCCTTTGTGTCATGTCTCTCCTCTCCTATTTTCTCATTCAAAATTATTCCCTTTCATATTAATCTCTCTCATATGTATCTTTTTCATTCTCTCTCTTCCTCAAAAAATACATTGCACTAGTCACCAATTGTTACATTTTCTTAATGATGATCATAGAGATTTCATAAATAAATAAATATATATATATATATATATAGAGAGAGAGAGAGAGAGAGAGAAAGAGAGAGAGATAGTATATATATACATAGTATCACATTCAACACTTACTGTGTTGTTTTACTACAAATGTGATGTTCTTCATGCAATGTTATGTGTTGGTTGTCACATAACTTGTGTTTTTCCTATAGAATTGACTACATTCATTCATTTTGTTTGCTTTGTGCAAAAAAAAGTGTTTTCCTATAATGCATTGTGTAAAAGAAATTTAAGTGTAAGACCCAAACAGTTGTTTTTCTTAATAATTATTTTCCCTAATCATATTATTATAAGATTAACTATAGATATATTTGAAATTATTTGTATAATTAAAACATGCTTTTTGATAATTACACATTGTCTTTAAATTGCAAAAAAATATATGTTCAAATATTGGTTAACTAAAATTGTTGAAGTTGTGGACTTCTGGAAATGTACCTTCTTTTTTGCATTGGTAGAATGGATACATTGAAGCAATGTGATAAGTCATGGGGTTTGGAGCGATCCTTGGAGGGCCGCTTCAGTCGCCCACAATGATCAAAGCAACCAATTCAGGATGCATTAGTGTGGTAGGACGGTCGACTTGTTCTTGGGTTTGACTCATTCAATTACTTTGGGTTGGGGGCTAGGGCGATGTAGTTGCATCAAGCTGAGTTGGAGATCAAATATGGTAGAGTAGAGGCCGATGTGGTCACTTTAGGCCAATGGTTGGAGTTTTACATGTGAAGAAAAATATGTGAAATGCAAGTTTGAGGTCACTGTAGAACAATAAAAAGATAAGGAAATTTGAAGTTGTCACCTTATTTTATGAATATTATTATGGATGGACGTTTCAGTGAGTAAAGAAAAATGAAAATGACTACAGATTGATTCCACACAAGGGAGGATAAGAGGTGGTAAATATGGCCTTGACACTCGAATTGGCAACCATATTATGACTAGGGAACGTGTTAGACATCCCAAAATTTCTAGAAAGATGAATATTGCATTTGAATTCATGAGTTTGTGAAAATGAATTTAGTTTTCTTGATTAAGAAAATAAAATAAGGTAAACATGATGTAGAACTTGTCAACGTCATCCCCAAATACTGTAATTTTTTAAAGGGATCAATTGCCTCATTATCTCTAACAATAGTGACCCATCCCAGGTGAGTAGGATGAGTTGTAGGAAATAGAGAGAGGGACAATAATATAAGAAATTGAGTATTATCATTATATAATTCCTCAATTAATTAAGAAAAAAATATAGAAGAGACAACTAGATTAGCATGGTGATGATCTAGTTATACAATTGCACTTGAGAACTGATCATATGTGTAAGGAGTGAGACTCGAGAGGGGATCCACTCCCTACTTAATTTGAGGAATAAATCCCATCTAATAGAATATACTGAAAATGTATGTTGGGATAGGTGCAAATTTTTATTTTCTCAAACGATGATTAACAAAACCAATTTATAGCAGCAAAATAATATTTCATGACTATATTCAATTTTACAAAAGTACATTATCATCTCCCATATAGGGTTTACTTGAAAGTTATGACATAAGTATCTAGGTAGAGGGATATCCAACTATCTCAAGTCTATCTTCCTAAGAGCTCCACCTAGTAGGTCCATATCACCATGTCTAGTCTTCCAAGTTCTACACCTAGAGTTGGAAGCATACCTAGAAGAGACGACAAGATAGAAGTAATCTGCTTAAACATTAGTATGTGCATATAAAATATGGATTGAGAAATTTAAGGAAAAAGGACATCAAGTATATTAAGTCTTTCCATAGAAAAGGAAAAGTACTATCCAAGTGGATATCAAAAGAGAACATATATTCAATAAAATGATAATCAAGAGTAAGAGATTTCTTGTCTTTAAACAATGTCACAATAATGCTATCACAATTCATAAAAAATTTCCTGGTGAGTAAGAAGAAGACTAGCATATACTAAAAAGTAGGCTAGGAACCCATATGTATTATATACTAAAGGGCATGAGGACTAAATATAGTATTTTGCAGGGGAATAAATCCCCGTGGATGGTAGGGCAATAAGACCCAATGCCTAATATCATAAGTGGTAGGGGAATAGAAATTAGTGCCTTATAGGGGAATAAAATGCAGTTCCTAAAACATTATAAGTAGAAGAGGAATAAACCCACTGTCTATATGGTGTCACTATGTCTAGTTATGACTAGTCAATCACATATGCTAATAGGGCAGGGAAGATAAAGTAAAATCAATTTTAAATAATAGGATGAGAACATCCAATAGTTACCATATGGGTCAGAGGACCCAAAAACCAATATTCATCAATATCCACAAATAAGATGCATAAGAGTCAACATTTAATTCAATATCTCAAATTAGGGTTCAACAAGAAATAAGAATAACATGATACAAATTAGAGTCCAATAAGAATACCCAACAAAGTAAGATGATCACAAGATCATAATCAATAGAGAGGAAAAGTAGGTGATTTCTCAAAAAAAAAAATCAATGCAACATACCTCACATGAAGTCTGCATATGCCCATGGTCAAAACCCTAATTCCATCTCCATCCACAAGTAACCTATTGAAGGCATATATGAGATTAGGGATGGATTTACATTAATTACATAGAACATAAAATTGACTTTTTATTATTAATGAATTAGCTTACAAAATTATGCAATCTTATAGATTATATTTTTCTGAGTTCATAACATATTTTACTTTATTTCTCAATTTTATATATTATTAGTTGTGAATTTTGGAAATTACATCCAATTATGTAAATACTTAAAAATACATATTTATTATATGAGAATCATGCAACAAAAACCTTACAATTAGAGAAAAATCCACAGATTTGAAAACATATTTTATTTTATTTTATTTATGTGTAAATGATTTACTGTGCATTTAAAGTACACAAGTAGTCAGAAAATTGAATAAAACCACATATATAAGATTATATATTTTATAAATCAAGCTGAGATGTCCCTATCAGAATTGGCAAACTAGACATGGCGTACAGAAGGATCGACACATAGCTCAACATGTTAAAAACAAAAAGCGGTGGTGAAATGACAATTTTGCCCATAATGACGTGACAAAAATAAAACAAGTAGCAAGAGCTTTATCATAAAACTAGAGGCTAGAGGGTTCTTTGCTTCTTGCTCCTCAACTCAGAAAACACCCAATGCTTGAAGCATAGATTGTTGGAAGAGAAGCAAAACACTCCAAGCGAGAATCTAACATGTTGGAAAAATGAAGGCATTCATCCACCTCTCTGAAATCTGTCAGACTTAGAAGGATAGTGGACCATGACCTAGATCTTGCAATATTGCTGCCTCTATGCAGACACAAAGGAAGAGGAAAGATAAAAAAATGAATCATGAAAAGCACAAGTACTGTAAGAATCAACATTTGTAAAAGCATCATCGTCCAAGGCCAAGACAAATGAAAGTAGACTGTGAAGAAAGTGGAATGAAAACCCCTCAAGCTCCACCTCAATGCCAAAGTAGGGAGAATATATGGAAAGGGTGAAAATAGAAAGGAACCTTCTTAGAGGAAATTGACATTGCCAATCTCTTCCAAGGCTCCTAAAGAAGGATCAGGGATGATGCCCAATTCCTTCTATAGCTCCTAGAGTCATAACGAACTCACAGTTGCTAAAGCTAGGAAGTGGGATTGTGTAGTAGAGTTCATGGAAATACTAAGAGAAACCAAAGACTTAGAACATTTGGGGTATATGTATTTGTGGTAGAGGAGTATATATATGTAGGGAAGACGGATTAATGAGGAAATAGTCCCAAACAGACTAGGAAATAGAGGGCAAAAGGGTGTTGGGATGCACCATGTAAATAGGCACCGTAAAACCCTAGAAAAGTTGTGATCAATCTATATTGAATCAGAAGAGGAAGTTAAAGGGAAAGGAAACATATAAAAAGGTGTGAATGAAAGAGAGATATCATGAAGAAAAAATCACCCATGTAGTAGAGCCAACAGAAAAGGAAAGGCAAGTGAGGTAGATGAAGGCATGGTTTTTGGATGAGTCTAGGTATAGAGAGAGAAGAATGTGGATACAATGTTATCATTAGACTAGTAAACCCCATTTAGAAAAGATGTAACAAATATAAATCTAGAAACTATAGGAAAAGACTTAAACACATTGATTAGTAAGCATTTAAATTCTAGTTTTCTTTCTTTATTTATTTGAGGGATCAAATATTGTTCAAATTATACCATATTTGGTACCTAGAAAAATTAGGACATGAGGAAACTATTTTTGGCATATGTTTGCACATTTGGGACTGTTTAACATTTTATTTAATACTTTTAGACTCAAGTATATTCTCTCAACCAAATACAACTAGGATAGATAAGATTGTTCAATTAATGTGTAAATTAGTACTTAGAATGATTTTGGTATGTAGAATATGTTGTTGGGATTGGTTTCCACTTTTAAAGTCATTAAAAATATTATTTAATATTTTGAAGAAGAACTATTATTTTCTTCTCTAAATAAATTAGGATAGTTATTATTGTTCAAATAATGTGAAACTTGGCACCCAAGCTATTTGTGACCCATGGCACACATTTCTACCATTATATTTCATTTTTGAGATTTACTTTTGTGAGTTATATGACCATTATGGTTTTAGACAATTTATCTTCATATATGTATTAATAATATTCAAATAGAGTCTCATTAATTTCACATTATTACAAAAAGAGTTATATTTTATTATTATGCATAAAAATCCTCATTTTACTCATTTAACATATTCATTCCATTACTCCACTAATTTATATGATCGTACATGAAAATTCCAAGTGTTATTCTAATACATGTATTGAGCACATTATCCTCTTATTTAACCATTATGTGAATATTGGTTAGCAAAGAAAATACATGTAACCGATTTCATGAACTTACCAACATGTTAGCACATACTGAAGTTATTATGTAAATATATGATGTTGATTATAGAACCTATTTCCACATATAATGCTATGTGTATTATCCATTAAGGTATATATTATCTTTCTTTAGCCAAATCTAAGGAACTAACCTCACTAGCTTTCTAATCAGGGAATATGGTAAGATTCTAGGTTTTGGTTTGTTACAATATGTGTGTGAGATCTAGTTCATTTAAGCATGTAGTGTTGTTGTTGCATGATAGCTGAGCATACAATTAAGAAATTGTTATGCAAGATGAATAGATAGATATGTAGTTATGATATGAACAAGTGGTTGGTGTGATCTGGATTCTGCAATCGGGATGAACAATTAGATTAGTTCAACTAGATCTAGAGGTCCTTAAATCCTTCTTACCATTTTTGCATCATCCTTGTGTATCAGAATCATCTTTCTCAAAGAAGGATCTTCTAATAAATCATTGGTGGAGTCTGAACAAGATGAGGTAGCATTCTCTCTGGTTTTAGTAGAGTCAAAAGGCCCATTAGATGCTGGATATGGGGGATATTTATGTGTGATGCTAGGTTTGAAGAACTCATTGTAGATGATAAAATTTTGACAAATGAATTCCCATCAAATTAGGAATATGATATAAAAATCAAGATTTTTTCCATGAGGAGGCCCAATTGAACAGTGATGTCCTTGAGTGGGTCCACTAGAGGAAGGTCGTATTTCTTCACATTGTACCCTGGAAGAATCTAACATTTAGTGAGGTGTTTATGAGCATAAATCAAGAGTTGTCCTTATCTGAGTTTCCAACATTATGGAAGATTACGACATTATCTAAAATAGGAAATTCATCTTTGATCGTGATATTATGTATTTGAGAAAATAATTTAAGCTAAGAAAAAGAGATTAGAGGGAGAGAAAACTTGAGGCATAAGTCTAATTTTTCTATTTGTTTGTCAAACGATATGGAATTAAATTGGATACCCTTCACTAAAACAATGGCTTGAATTTTTTAAGAGAGATAAACAAATAATTGAATTATGAAACGAGATTGGATGTTAATATTTTATTCATGGATACAACAATTGGGAAATTTATCAAAAAAGGCTTCTATAAAGCTCAATAAAAGGTCACATTGTGCTTAAATCTAGACAAAGAATTTTCTATCTATAAATTCTCAAGAAGTGAAAAATGGATAAAATGAGATGGAACTAGCAAGTGAAAATATGGAATAAGTCAGATAAAATTTGATCATTATCTAAAAAGCATAATTAGTTGTGAATGTTGATCCTATAGAGAAACATAGGGTGTCAAAATTTTAAATGAATTCTAATAGGAGACCAATGTGTATTTGGGAGGCCAAAGCAGGTGATTTGGGATATGTTTGGGGCGGTTTTAGAAAACTAGGAGTTTGAAGTGTGTCTTATATGGGCTTAAATGAAAATTTTGGCAATCTGAGCTGTAAATGTGCAATCACTTCATCCCTAGGGATCATTTAGATTTCTTGGATGCAAACATTTTTGGAGTTGTAGGAGAGGGTTCTTGGAGGTGGAGGTCATGTTTGTTGATGCATGTTGGTGATTAGTTCACTTTTAGAGGCTTGAAGACTGGAATCATTATCTAAATGTGTTTACACAAATCCATGTAAGTTCCTAACTTTTTTCTCATATTTTATTATTATTTCCTATGTTTTCTACATTTTTAGACAAGGTTCTTCATAATCTATGGTGGAAAGCTTGCTCTTTCCTTAGTGATATCCTACTTTCACTTTCTTTGGCTTAGTTAGAGCTAGAGTTACAAGGTGGACATTCTTTGGATTCTTGAAGAAGCATGGAGGAAGGATTTCATTCTTTCTAGATGGATCTTATGTTCTTCATGCAAGGTAAGTGACTTAGCCTCTATTTAGTATTATACATGATGCAATTTCTACATGTAACCTCTAATTCAAAATGCATGCTAATTGATAAAAGTATTGCACTTTTATTGGTTTTCTTACTATAAATTGGTAAAATTTGAATTATGAACCTATTTATTGTTACTTATGCTTATAACATGAAAATGATGAACTTTGCATCTTTTGTGCAGTTGAAATTCCAAATTTCACATGTATCTAGCCCCAAAGTGGCCGATGTTGGTTGTTAAACATTTTTTTCTATAGTGGTCTCATACTATGATCTTTTTGAAATGAACCTAGAGGGGGTGAAAGAGCCTTATAAAAATTAAAGAAAAAAATGAAAAGAAAAAGGCAAGCAACCAAAATGGAGGCATGATTTAGTGTGGTTCTCACTAAAATGTCAGTCCACTATCTAGTTGTTTCCAACTAGGATTTCGCAACAATTTATTTCATTAACTTATCGGTTAGGACAAAGTACAAAAGTACTTGTTGGAACTAAACCCTCTTCTTCAGAGGCCATAAAAGAGCTCCATGCAAACCTCTTCTTTAATGAAAGATAGATTCATAATGATCTCCTCTTGTTTGACAGACGATAGAAGAGAACTGTAGCACCTCCTCTTCTTTGACAACCACGGAAGAGCACTTGTGTGGAGACACCTTCACTTGTGAGATCTCAGACAACCTTCTCTCCTTCGAGTAGTCCCACTGCATTTCACAAAGAGAGAATAAATATTGGAGAAGACAGAACACCAATGTAGCTCAACAATGTCCTTGATCAAGCTTATGGACCGATACGACTAAAGATTAGGCAATTATGGCTGGTGGTGTTGGGAAGCTATGGGTAGGACACAAATATTAAAACTATATAAGATTGCAAGTGGATTTCTATAGCTTAAGATTGCTAAACTATTTCTCAACTCTTGTATCTCAAGTGTGCAAGTTGTGATTTTGGTGTTCTATGACCACTACTATTTATAGGAATGGATTATAAGTGGCTATGGAAACATAGGAAAGTGCCTAGAATGTTCTAGGATGAGAAATAGAAATTATAATTTAGTCAATATAGGTGCAACAACTAATTTTGTCATTAATAATTTAACATTCCATAACCCATCTCGGTCGACAATATTTTTGATTGGATCTGACTCAGTCGACAAATTCTTTGACCGGTTTGGTCTAAGAGTCCAACTTGGTTCTAACGGCTAAGTGTCATTCTAACTAATTGGTCAACATGTTTAACGATCTATCCTCGATCCACAAATTCTTCGATTAGAAATGTGCCGATCAACAATATTTTCAATTTAGAATGACTTAGAACCAACAATTTGTAAAAGTACTTCTAGTGCTCTAAGTCCTCGATGGGGGGGATTGTCGGTCGACAATTTCTTCGATCGAGAGAGTCTCGGTTTATAAGTTCTTGACCAAAAATCCATAGAAATTTATTTACAATTCTTCTAAAAACCTAACTAATGATTTTTCTAATGTGACCTACCTATCCTAGACACTTAGTTTTGACATATGAATAGGTTTGAGATAAGTCAGGTTGGTCCATAGCTTGATTTTACATGAGTTTTAAATATTTTTACATTTACACTAAAAATAAGCACATACACACAATAATTCAAGCATTTGATACTTCAACATTGATCATTATTTCTCAAGATATGTTTGGTACCTGAAATACTTAGATAGAACCTTAAATCCACAAATAAGAAATGTTTATCATCATCAAAAGACAAGATGAGCTAATTTCCAATTTAGCCAAAACATTTTGACCAACATTTGCATGGTTATGCTCCACTAGTATAAGAAGAGATTCTGATATAGAAAATGGATTATGATCCCTAATGATTTTGTACGGTTGAAATAGTAAAATTGTGGGTATGTGTGTACATGATGACTTTGAAATAGGTCTTTGTTGCTTCTTATGCTTTACATGTTCATAATGTTGTACCAAATTCTAAATTATGTTCTTTTTTCCCTATGAAAATGAATAATTTCATTAACTAATAACTAAATATTAGCTTATCTAGTGCCTTGTCACTATATAACTATCTTAATGTTTGAAAGTTGGGATCAAAAATTGATATCCTTGTTGGAGTCTTGAAATTTTGAGAAGGAACTCGAGGTCATATATTGTTGAATATACACGGGTACCTGAGATTGTAAGGGATGGTCCTCTCAGAACTATACAATTACCATCAGTATGAGTCTAGTCAAGGCTATGTATCCTATTGTGAATGGGAGTCATATGAATGTGAATGGGATATATGTGAGTATCTACGTGATATGATAAATGTTATGACATGAGTACCCATATGTCATACATCCATTTTTACCCCAATCTCGATCTCACTATCTAATAAATGGTGTTAAAGGGATTGAAGCACCTATCTCTAAGCAGTCCAAAAATCATACACACAACATAAATTACAATTAAATAAAGCTTCTCTATTTTTGAACGAACTTTACAAGGGTTTACTACATGACTCAAGGGAAAACATAGAAAAGATAAAAAGAGAACACTAAAACTTACAACCATGTAACCTTTGTTACATTTATCAATATCTCTCATGAACATGTGTTGGACCTTGTTCATTTCTCTAGTGTAGTTTCATTGAGTAGAGAAGCATGATTTGTCATAGCCCACTTGTAATACCTAAAATAAAAAAATTCAAGACAACATCATCACAAACATAATGGTACGTTGGAGACTAAATTAATATAGTTATTAAACTAAAATAAAGTATGCAAGAAGTGACTTATAGAAAGAATGTGCATATTTTACAAATGAAGTCATAGAAAAACTTGGACCTTTTATCATGATTTCTTCCATTTTAGTCAACAAGTGACAACATAAGTTTAAGATACTTTTAATTGAAGTGCGATCCAAAGTGTCAAAAGTAAATGACTATTTGTTTATGAAGAGAAATCCTAGCTACTTCTACAAAGAGTGTTATACTTGTCACTTCCAAGGAAGAACGATACTCAACAATAATGGAAGGTATTTTCATTTCTTATATTAATAGTTTGATTGACATATATTAGAAAAACAAAAGGTTACTCAATAGAGAATAAAGTAGCTCATATACATATAATAGCCAATGTGTGCACAAAGGATGCATATGAAACAATATAAGCAATACTATCCTCAAGTCAAAAATAGGAAAACATACCTTTTATTTAAGAGTAGAGATCTTAGAACGAATTTAGAGTCCCAAGATTGATTAAACCGTGAAGATACAATTCAAAAAATGGTTTTTCACAATATAGGTCATAGGCCCATACAATAAGAATCCTTAGATCTCATTAATGAGTTTTGGTGTGGCATTGCATCCATGTTCAAGATGTTGGATCTAGGGCTCTAGGGGTGAATAGATCTTCAAAACTTGCACAAGAATAGTTAGAGCTTCATATTATATCACTTGAAACCAAATGCTAAAAGGAATTTAAAGTCATATCTAAAAAAGCATAACAAGGATGAGAGAGATTGAATCAAGCACTTGTACAAGGTGTTTAGAGTGGTTTCAATCTCCAAACTAGGAGACCGTAAATCCACAACCTAGAGAGGTCAACCTCTAGGACTTTGCAACACATGTATACTTATATTCCATTATAAGACATACAAGAAGACCACCTTACATACAAGGGATTATCTATCCAAGAGCTACCTCACAACAAGTCTTACCCACTCTTGCAAGCAACTCTTTTCCTTGCCTAGTACATCTCCTCCTTGCAACAAGTCTTCAACCTTGAGGATTTACCCACCAAGATCCTTGGATCTTCCGCCTTGTCCTTCTCCTTCACTTGGATAAGATCTTCACACCTTCTACAACCTTGAAGAAGAACAACAACTCCTCCTTCACTCAGAGAACATCACTTAAGCCTTTGCTATTTGAGAAAGGGGATTGGGAAGTGGGAAGATGGAGAGGTTTACAAGGTAACAACGGGGTAGCTCTCTTAAAACATTCCTAACTCACTACTAATCACAAAATCCTTTGTAAATGAGAGAGAGAGAAAGGGGCTCAAAGGGTTGTAGCAGATTCAACTATAGAAAGTACCAAGGATAGCATGAATGAGCAACCTTGAAACGGATCACTCCAAGAGGTCCTATTTATAGTTGGGGGTGTTCCTTTGAGTGTGGAATCACTTAAGAAATGAAAAACAACCATTTTACAACTTGAAATGGATCTATCTTCATTTCTAACAACTCTTAATGATTGGAATAACTTTTTCTATGTTTTCCATACAATGCATTCAGTCAAGTTTCAATAATGATAGCTTGAGCGATCCACTATCTGATAAAGACAATTTTCAAACTATTGGTTGAGTTTGTCCTGGGTAATTCGAATGATCGGCCAAAATCAACTTTGTTCAAAAAGTTGGTCATTCAAGTTCTATAAGTGTACAACTTGACTGATGCAATAATTTCCAAAATCCATCACTGGTCGGTCGAGATTCAAACTCGACCGATTAAGTTTCTATGAAAAAATTCCAAAATGATTTTTAAGTGATCAAACGATGGAATTAAGTGTCCCTGATTTTTTCTCATCTTAGTTACAAGTCATATCATCAATAAAAATGATTACAAAAATATTCTAAGGTGATTTGGAGTGATTTCTCAAATTGCACATTTGCATTGCTTTTGACTTGAACTTGGACAAGCTAGGGCATGGTGGATTTGATCCTTTTCATGTATCTAATGTCTGAAATCAATCTTAAACAAACATATTAGATACATATGAATGGAATGGTTAAGTCATTATCAATATGGAAAATATATAACTATCAAGTCAACATTCTCCCCCTTTTTGACAATTACAAACCATTCCTCAACATGTTGAAAAGGATATCTAAAGTTATACCTTGGCCTTGTGAATTATAAGGGGATTCATAATTTGAACAATGTGAACTGCTCCCCATCAATCTATGCTCACTCTTACCTGCATAGTTAATCTTTCTACACAAAGCTATATAACATGTATACTACATGGTCCTTTAGCAAGTCACATGATAAAACATATTCTTTGAAAAGAAAAGGATCATATAGGAAGTAAAAAAAATATGGTTGAGTTGCAAAACATCAAACTTCTCTCCCCCTTTTGGCATTATCAAAAAATATAGGGGGGGGGGAGAAGAGCACAAAAAATAGGTCTCCTCCAAGCACAACCAAAAACATCCAACCACATGATAAAACATGCACCCACATAACACACATTAAATAGAGACGAGAGAGAAACAAGCAACCCATTTCATAATCAAAATATGGGTAACATACCACCAATTCATGAAATATAGTCAACCATATAGTAAAGGTACATGTGATTAAGATTACAACACTGAAAGCATGTCCTCAAAATAACTACAAGCTAAATGAGGAAAACAACATGATGATAACAACAGTACATCTCAAATAACGTGCCCAAATGTCTTAAGTATAAAATAGTCTAGAGAGATATATATGATCAACATCTAAAGACTAAAAATGAAAACAACTAAACATCTAAGCTATCTATGTCCAAAGGTTCATCATCAGCAGCATCAACTTCAAGCTTGTAGTCCCCATCATTGTCTGAAGGTTCAGTAAAGACAACAACATCGCCTTCATCACCAAAGGCACCAGTAAAGCCATCATCATCGGAACCATCCTCATGGCCATCATCCTCAGAACCCTTCTCGACATCAGTAGTAGCTTCCTCATCAACCAGGTTAGACATCTCCTCATGGAAGAAGGACTAAAACTGGGATTAGGCCACATGGCATTATGCTTGTCCTAAGTCATGCCAAGACCATGGAGCTCCTTAGCCTGAGGGAAGGTGGGAGCAGAAGTTCCAAGACCTGCAATAAGGGTAGCTATGGGGCCAACATGTAGAGATAGAACTCCAGGGGTATGTGCAGGGGCAGATGCACCAATAGTAGAGGGTGTTGCAGTGAAAACAACATGAGGAGGGTCCAGGTAGAAGTGATTATATGCATAGGAAGCATAATCACCACCTAGGTAGGGTTAGTAGGCAGGGTAAGGATGGGTACATGATAGGTTCACGGTTGACATGATTTGTCAGAGATCACGATGAAGATGCTCCTGAACCTATAGGTTGTACTCCGACTGATGCACCATGTAACCCATGAGGGCTTCATTGGATACAATAAACTAGGTGTGGGTAGGTCGAAAGGGTGGTGGAGATGGAGGTGCTCAGGTGAAGGTAGAGGCTCCAGGTGTGGTGAAGGACGATGTAGGGAAACATGTTTTCTTAATAGAGGTCTCACGGATACAGACTCCTTTTCTAGAAGGTTTGTAGTGAGAATCATGGAAAGTTGACTTCTTAGTCGCAAAGGGGAAGAGACCACATATCGAGGCTGGTAGGGTGGGTGGGTGCAACATGTATTCTTCCCGGAGTAAAAGAAGGCATGTGGTGGAGAATGTATCAAGACCACTTGACTCCTATGTTCTTCAAAAGACAAAACATAATTATTGCGGTATTTTCAACAATTTCAGTTTGATTCTTCCTAGGGTGAATATTGCAGTTGACTACCAGAGCAAGTATGCAGTTTTTGAGACCCAAATAAGAGGATGGCATGGTGGATTTCTTCCTATAGGGTGTCTGTGACTTCTTCAAGAACTTATGAATATTAGGGAGAGTAATATCATATTTCTCTTAGAAGGCCTCAAGGTCAAGAATGTCAAAATACTTAGGATAGTCCTTCCTCCATGTGTCAGTTACGTTAGTACCATTGAAAACTATAATCAAGGTATCTTCTGAGATTATGAATTTCTCACCAGCAATCATAGAGATGATAATCACTTGAGTATTAGGAGGGGGTACAACAATGTCATAATTCCATGATAGGTTTGTGTAAAATTCATGAACTGCCTTAGTTCTTGTAATGGAATTGTGAAAGCACCGTCGTTCAACACTCAAGAGTGCAAGGTGATGGTCATAAAGCAACTCGACAAAATCATCTATCACCTCTTATTTACACGAACGAGGCTCAAACAAGGCACCGAAAGGGAAAGGGTTCCTAGGAAGGAGCCCTTGTACCTATTTAGAGCTTCATTTGAAACAAAGAAGGTGTCATCAAAGGGAATGAGGTGAGAGTTGGAGGAAGATGATGGTGCTCTAGAAGGTGCAGTCCTCTTTCTTCTATTAGAAGCCATAGAGGTGAAATGGAGAATATTGAGAGACAAAAAAATAGAGAAACACCACCAAAAGCCATCTAACCACCTAGGAAAGATAGGAAAGGATTCAAGGTAGGTCAAACGAAGGCTGGTTAGGGCAAGGAGAGGGAAGGTCGGGGCTAGGGTTGAGAGCTTGAGAGAGCTGGAGGAGGATCGGTCAACTTTTCTCTAGTTGAGAGGGATCATAGTCAGCCAAACCCTACTTAAGATTTGATCCAAAACATCCATCACTTGAGTTCTGTGAGAAAGAAACTCGACTGAATGGCTTTTCACAAAAGCCCTTGGCAACCAATCGGTCGAGTTGGCAACTCGACTAGAAGAAGTTCTATTCCAACTTTAGAAATTTTAGTTTCTAGACATTTGAGTGCTAATTAAATTTATTTTTCTAGTCCATTTTGCATTATAAACATACTTATGCACGTATCACTCATCATTGGGTACTATTTAGAAATAAAAAAAATCATTTGCAAAAAATACCCAAAACAAGCAAAAACAAGGCACACAAACATGAAAATTTAACACTTTAGCAAGCAAGGGTGATGAAGACATGATCAAAGCATATAGGATAGATTGAAACCAGCTAGAAGGCATATTTGATTGATCTAAATCAGTTATGAGAAGTTTGGATCTAATAAAATTAAATTGCTCTCTAACTAAAGGTTTAGTGAAAATGTCTGTCGACTGATTTTCTATTTCCACATGCATGATATAAATATCCTTCTTGGCAAAGTGATCACAAAGAAAATGATGATGAACCTCTTTATGCTTGGCTCTACTATGCAATATAGGATTGTAAGATAAATATATTACACTAGTATTGTCACAAAAGATAGGATAAGCATCAAAATAAATGTTAAAGTCTTCGAGCATTTGCATCATCCATAGAACCTGGGCACAACAACTCCTGACTACAATGTATTCAGCCTCTGTAGTTGATAGATCCACTGTGCTCTATTTCTTCAAAAACCAAGACACCAAGCATGGTCATTGGAGGAAGCAAGTACCACTTGTGCACTTTCTATTAATCAAACATCCTACATAATCAACATCACTATAAGCAGTAAGAGTTAAGTCCCTTGACTTAGGATACCATAGTCTAAAATTTTGGGTTTTTGCTAAGTACCTTAAAATCCTCTTAACATCTATAAGATGTGATTTCTTGGGACTTGATTGAAAGTGAGCACACAAGCCAACACTAAAAGTTATGTCAGATCTAGAGGCAATTAAATAAAGTAAACTTCCAATCATACCTCTATAGAGATTCTTGTCCACTTTCTCACCTTCTTCATCGTTATCAAGTTTGGTGGTGTTTGACAGAGGGGTGTTCATCAACTTAGTATTCTCCATCCCAAATATCTTAAGTAGCTCACTCGTGTACTTGCCTTGGTTGTTGAAGTTCCCATCTTTAGTTTGCTTGATTTGATAGCTGAGGAAGAAAGTAAGCTCACCCATCAGCTCATCTTAAACTCACTCTGCATAAGATCACTAAACTCCTTGAAAAGATCAAGATTGGTTCCTCTAAAAATGATAACATCAACATAAATTTCAGTGATAAGAAAATTGTTAGAAGTGTGTTTGAGAAACAAGGTAGAGTCTAATTTGCCCATGATATACCCATGAATTAACAAAAAGTTATTTAGTTTCTCATACCAAACTCTAGGTGCTTGTTTGAGACCATAGAGATGTTTTTGCAACAAATAAACATGGTTAGGTAAACTATCATATTCAAATCCTGTAGGTTGTGCAACATACACCTTCTCAATTGTACCATTACAAAACACACTTTTAATATCCATTTGATATATTGTAACTAGAAAAAGCAAGCAACATTCTAATTGACTCAAGTCTAGCTATAGGTGCATATGTTTCATCAAAATCTATACCTTCTTATTGATTTTATCCTTGAGCTACTAACCTTGCTTCATTTCTTACCACCTTGCCACTTTCATCTAGCTTGTTACAGTAGACCTACTTGGTTCCAATGATCTTTCTATTACATGGTCTTGGAACTAGAGTCCACACTTTGTTCTTCTCAAATTGAGTTCTTCTTGCATGGCTAGGATCCATTCATCATCCCTAAGAGATTCTTTGGCATTCTTTGGTTTGAGTTGTGAGATGAAGGCATTGTTGGCTTGTTCTTTGTTGTAGGCAACCCGCGTCTTCACTCTTTCAAAGGGATCACCTATGATTAGTCCTTTAAGATGATTATTTGCAAAGAGGGGGTTGGATCCTTCTTTTCTTCATTTATCTCTTCTTGTTGAGCGACCACCTCTTTTTCTTTTTGGGTGATGTTGAGTTATTTTAAGATAAGAATTACCTCATCTACAACATCATCATTAGCAAAATCCTTGGAAACAGAGGGGTTAGTCTCAATAAATTTGACTTTAATAGATTTTCTACTTTAGATAGATCAACATTATACACTCCATAAGCCTTTCTAGTAGAGCTATAGCCAAGAAAGAAAGCCTTGTGTGATTGCAAATCAAACCAGTCAAGAAAATCTTTCATGTTCAAAACAAAACAAGGACACCAAAGAACATGAAAATACTCAATAGAAGGCTTCCTACCATGCCATATCTCATAGGGAGTTTTCTTCAAAGAGGGATCTGTGAAAACCCAATTTTGCACTAAACATGAGGTACTAACAAATTTGGCCCAAAACTTCTTTGGAGTGTCATACTCTAAAAGCATTGTCCTAGCCATTTCCTGTAGTGACATGTTCTTCCTCTCTACAACCCCATTTTATTGAGGTGTTTGATGCATGGAATTTTAGTCATTTTCACAGGAATATTTTCCTTGATTTTATGTGTTGATTTGTCATTTATTTGATTAATTATGCATGAAATGCTATTAATGACCTGTTTTATTTAAATGCATCAAATTATATGATTTTTACTATTTAAGATGGTTTAATATTCGTCCCGAGTACTTATCCACATTCTTGTCCATTTTCGGGTACAATCGAGCTCCACAAACTCAGTGCTACTGACACCAAAAGTCAGTGGTACCAACTTCACGTCATACCTAGACCAAAAGACTCGCCCAGACTCGATACTACTAACACTCAAAGTCAGTAGTACCAAAATCTCATCAGTAAAGCGCAAGAATGAATCAAGAAAACTCAACACTACCGAGTCCACAAACTCAGTACTACTGAGATGACATCAGTGAAGCATTGCTCGAGTGACCTAAATACTCGATGCTATTCAGACAAGTCGATAGTACCGACATTGTGATGAATCGTAGCTACCCTAGAAACTCAATACTGCTGAATTTCCAATCGGTACTACCGAGTCTGCCCGATCAAGAAATCTGAACATTGCACTGTAATCCAATGACTGACATTATTTGGTACCTTATGTGATTCCTATGACTTGAGGGGAGCTCGGCCAGACCCAGGGGAGCAACCATTTTCTATTGCACAACACCAGAGAGAGAGGAGAGAAGAGAAAGGAACCAAAGGCTTCATCCGAGATGATCCGAGCACCTCTGGAAGGTGAATCTGTAGCCCAAAGATAGCAGATTGCATGCACGACATAGGGGATCATCCAAATTTAGCTATTCTCTAGGGGTTACTTAGTTTTTCTAATGTTGCCCACACTTTTCTCTTTCTCTACATTATATTCGTCAATGAAAATCATGCGAGGCTAGACCCCATGATTCCTTAGGAATCAGGAGTAGCTCATATATACATTGTAATTGATTTCCATGCATTAATATCATCTTTGTCCCTATTTTCTGGATATAAATCTATGAATTTGTCTTGTTCTGTTTATGCCTGATCACCATAGATAGATTATTAGACCCTTAATCATTTTGGGAGAGAGGTTAAAGGTTGGAAAAACATACATTTACCCGTTTATTGCACCCCTTAGGAAAGGTGGAGAATAAATGTGAGGAGAAACCCAGAGATTAGTCGTAAAGCACCTAACTAATCAACCAATTACTATGGAAATGGGATTGGCATTAGAATAGGTAGTGTCCTACACTGTAGGAGTGGGTAGTTCTGGTTATAGGCTCTTTATCCAGGGATAGGGGTAATAGATATCAGTGTGTAGAGTTAATTGCAATGATATTTGTGGTGAAACCATTGTCCTAAGGAATTCCCTTAAATCTGACTAACTTAATTGCTAAGCTTGTTTTGTTCTGCATTTAATTCTGTTCAATCAAACCAATGCACTTTCATCGGCTTAGCTGATTGGACCATAGTTAATAGTAGTATTCTAGAGAACATTTCCCTGTGTTCGAATCAGGCCTCAAAAGGGCCTAAAATAGTTCGATATGTTCACTTGCATATAATGCACAATAAACACGTGTCATGTTTTTGGCACCGTTGTCAGGGAAACAACAACATCCAACACTACGAGTGTTTTGGTCAGCCATTCTAGGCCAACCCTTTTTTTTACTTAAAGCTAAATCATAACATCATTATTATTTCTAGCTCCATTATCATGTTCTAAAAATTGTTTCACTACTTTCAGTTACTAGTGTATGATGCATACTCGAGCCCATGATTAAGGAGAGCCGTCTTCACCTGGTTTTGGGCAAGTAAAACTCCTTCATAGAGAAAGGGAATTTGGAAGATCTATAGATAGATTTAAGTGAATTCCACCACTGACACCTCCACCTCAAGGACCTGAAACACCAGAAGAACCTGTGTCAGTAGAAATGGGTGATGGAGCAGAAGAACAGACGATATTGGAGAGGATCAAAGCCTCTTCCTCAACAGCTCCCATCAAAAGACAAGCCATCAATGTGGGTAGCTACAAGATTGATCCAGGGTTGATCTTGTTAGTTAAATCTCAAGCTTTTCATGGTCACTATTTTGAAGACCCGATGGTGCATATAAGAAACTTTGTTGGGAACTGTGATATGGTCAAAATAGATAGAGTATTGACGACTGTCATGTATCTAAAACTGTTCCCATCATCTCTAGCAGACAATGCAAAGTCATGGTTTTACAATCTCAATGATGAGTGTATTGAGATGTGGGATCAAATGATTGACACCTTCTTCGAACGTTACTTTCCTCCACAGAAGACAAACAACGTGGTAAAGAAGATCCATAATTTCAGACAATATGCCCAAGAATCCTATTTTGAAGCATGGGAGAGATTCCAAAATATGCTGTGAAAGGTACCTCATCATGGTATTGAATTGTTGGGGAAAGCAATGATTTTCTACTATGGTATGCATAAAGGAGAAAGAACTACGTTTGACAGTGTAGGAGCATGGTTCTTCCTCAACAACAAACCCACCCATTGTCATGAGATATTAAAGAACACATCCAAGAACAGTCATGGGCAATGAGAGATAGCTTTTGGCAACCGTCAAAAGATTGGGTGAGTCCAAGGTCATCTCTGTATTAAATGAGAAGTTGGGCCTGATTGCTAAAAAGTTGTGCGCTAAAGACGGACCTCCCCCAGAAGAAGAAGATGAAGAGTGCAAGTTTGTGTGACAACAATAGTAGTATAGGAGAAATGACTATGCATGAAGGAAGGATCCCAAGTTTTCATGGAAGGATCCTAACAATTTCCAACAAGACCCATCTCAGGTGCAACAACCCAACACACAATTGTTTGGTGGCCAGGCACAATATCAATAAGAACAAAAGAAGATTGACCGTATTGAAGAGATGCTGGGAAAGCTGGTCAGTCAAAATGAAGTGCTTATAGGTAAACTCAGAGAGAACTCCAGAACCATAGGGTATGGATCTGCAGCATAGAAACTCAAATTTCTCAAATAGCAGCAGACGTGGGTACATTGCAGTAGCCAAACCAGAAATAGGGGTTCATAACAAATACTAATGTGCCTTCAGGAAATCAACACGTTAAGGTCGTCCTACTTCACATGGTAAGACGCTATTGAATTATGCACCAACATGCTCAGATACAGGTGATAGTATAGGAAAAACAACTCTGACTGTGAAAACAGATGCAGATAAGCCTGACGTATTGGAACAGGAGAAAACAATTGAGGAGAACACTGATGAGGTGGAGGATACTAGATCAAAAGCATATGTCTCGCCTAACCAGAGGACACCAGTGACCCCAGTGCCCTTTCCAAACAGCTTGAAGGCAACCAAAGTAGACCGATAGTTCTAGAAATTCTTATATGGCTTTAAGAAATTATCTGTCAACATTCCACTCATTGATGTAATTGAGAAGATACCATCGTATAGAAAGTTCTTGAAAGACATAATCAATAAGAAGAAAAGGATACCTGAGGCTGATGTGGTGGTGTTAAATGAGAAGGTGAGTCCTTTTATTTTGGGAACACTACCTCCTAAAAGACAAGATCCTGGTTGTTTCAACATCACATGCTTCATAGGAAAGATCAAGTTTGGTGAAGCTCTATCTGACTTAGGGGTTAGTATACACCTCATGCCTTCATCAACTTTCAAGAAGCTAGGTCTTAAGGAGAGAAGGAGAAGTATTGTGACTATTTAATTGGTAGATAACTCTGTGGTTAGGCTGTATGGCATTTGTGAAGATGTCCTAGTGAAAGTGGATAGATTTGTTTTTCCTACTGCTTTTGTGGTAATGGAAATGCAAGAGGATAAAGACAACAAAATCTTTCTAGGTAGGCCATTCCAAGCCACTGGTGATATGATTCTTGAAATGGGCAGAGGATGTCTGACCATGGGCACCCATGATGACCAGTTTGAGATTAAGATGCCTGAGAACTCAAAAGAAAGAGGGGATACATCACAGTGCAACATGCTGCAACACACGGAGGGAAAGATTTCTCTATTTCTGGAGAAGCCATTCCTTGACATGTCTCATGTGATGACCAAGGTGGAAAAAGACACTCTAGAAGTTGATATAATTGAAAACACTAAGGTTATCTCATTAAAAGAAGTTAATGTGTTACCCAAATAATTGAGAATAAGATTATGATCCAACTACCATAGAGGAGGTCACTGTTGATTCCTTGATGCAGACATATCCATAGTTACCCATGGAAGCATGATTGATGAATAAAGTAGAGGACAACACATGCAACCTCTCACTAGAGAAGTGTGTATTGATGCTGAAGGTTGTACCTTGCTATTATACAAGATATTTTGAAGATTTGGGACCACCTCCCCCACCACTGGTCCCATCTTTGCTGAGCCCACTTGTGTTGGAATTGAAGTCATTGCTACCACATCTAAAGTATGTCTTCCTGGATGCAGAAGGGAAGCTCCTAGTGATCATATCATAGTCCTTGAGTGGTGAAGAAGAGGAGCATTTGCTTGCTATGTTGAAGAACCACCGAGCTACTTTTGGGTGGTCTATAGAGGACATCAAAGGAATCTCTCTGAGTTTGTGCCAACACAAAATCTAGCTAGAAGAAGGAACTAAGGCAATAGTTCAACCTCAGTAGTGACTCAACCCGATCATGACTAAAGTAGTGAAGAAAGAAGTGGGCAAGCTCCTATTGGTAGGTATCATTTATGCAATTTTAGATTCTTTGTGGCTTAGCCCAACTCAAGTATTTCCTAAGAAAGGGGGCATTACTATCACAACTAATGAAGCTAATGAGTTGATTTCAACTAGGTCGATGATGGGGTAGAATGTATGCATAGAATACCGATGCTTGAATGTCGTCACCTTGAAAGATCATTTTCCTTTACCTTTGATTGATCAGATTTTGGAACAACTCACTGGTCATTCACACTTTTGCTTCCTCGATGGGTATCCTGGTTATAATCAAATTTTGATTAAGCCAAAGGATCAGGAGAAATATACTTTTACCTATCCTTATGGCACGTTTGCATATAGACAGATGTCGTTCAACCTTTGTAATGCCCCCTGCCACCTTCCAATGATGTATGCTAGCCATATTTTCTAATATTGTAGAGAAGTGCTTGGAAGTATTCATGGATGATTTTCCTGTGTATGGGGTGTCATTCATTGATTGCCTGTACAATTTTGACAAGGTTTTACAAAGGTGTGAGGACACTCACTTAGTCTTGAATTGGGAGAAGTGTCATATGATGGTGAGTGAGGGCATAGTGCTTGGACATAAGGTGTCCAACAAGGGTATGGAAGTAGACCCAATTAAAATAGAAGTTATCTTAAAGCTACCTCCACCGACATCAGTGGAGGGAGTCGGCAGATTTTTAAGACATGCTAGATTTTACCGTCATTTTATCAAAGATTTTTAAAAGATTTCTAAACCTTTGCTAGAACTTTTGGAAAAAGACGTTGAATTTACTTTCGATAAAGGATGCTTAAACACCTTTGAAATACTAAAGGAGAATCTTAGCTCCACACCTATTGTGCAGGCCCCTGATTGGAGCATATTGTTTGAGCTGATGTGTGACGCATCAGATTATGCAGTGAGAGTTGTGTTGGGTCAACACAAAGATAAAGCTCCCACAACCATATATTATGTGTCCAAAACCTAGAATGATGCGCAACTCAATTATACAACCACAAAAAAAGAACTCTTAGCAGTTGTTTTTGCATTTGATAAGTTTTGCCAATACCTAGTTGGGGCTAAGGTGATTGTTTGGACCGACCATGCTGCCATCAAATACCTATTACAAAATAAAGATGCAAAATCTAGATTAATTAGGTGGATTTTACTTGTATAGGAATTTGACATAAAAAATAAAGACAAGGTAGGGGTGGAAAATGTGGTAGCATATCACATATCTAGGTTGGAAAGAGTGAATGAAAAATATGTAGATATCCTTATTGTTGAGGATTTTCCAGATGAAAAACTTTTTGCTATAAAGACCAAGGATCCCTCGTTTGTGGATATTATTAACTATTTATCCTGCAAAGAGATGCCTATTGATTGGGGGTACCAAGAAAAGAAGAGATTTTTTCATTCATTGAGGTTTTACATCTGGGATGACCCGATTCTTGTTCAACAATGTAGGGATGGAATTTTGAGGAAGTGTGTACTCAAATGTGAGGTTGAGAGCATTTTGACACACATTCACTTTTTACCTACAGGAGGGAATCACGCTAATTCTAGGACTATGGCCAAAGTTTTACAGAGTGGGTTCTATTGTCCAACATTGTTTAAAGATGCATATGATTTTATCTATCATTGTGATGCATGTCAATGTGTAGGTAACATTTCAAGTGACATGAGATGCCACTAAATGTGTTTCAAGAGGTTTAAGTGTTTGATTTATGGGTTATTGATTTGATGGGCCCATTCATGTCATCTAATTCTAATCTCTACATTTTACTTTTGGTTGACTATGTATCTAAGTGGGTGGAAGCAATTCCAAGCCGCACCAATGACGCTCAAGTTGTGTGCAGATTCGTGAAGGATATCATATATTGGAAAGGACAGTCTCAACTAATAGGACAAATTGGAGTTTTATGCTTAATGATGCTCTTTAGGCGTATAGGATGACCTATAAATCATCTATAGGAATGACACCATTTAGGTTGATTTATGGATGTGCTTTCCATTTACCAGTAGACCTTGAGCATAAGGCAAAATGGGCATTGAAAAACCTAAATTTTAGATTGGATGAAGCAGGTTGGAAGAAACTGTCAGAGTTGAATGAATCAAATGAGCTTTGGATGGATGCTTATGAAAGTTCTAGGATTTATAAGGAAAGGACGAAGAAGATTCATGATAGGCATATCTTGAATAGGGTGTTTCTATAACGACCCCTCTTCCCGGTAACCCCCAATTAAGGAAGACCAAGAAGTCAGAGGCGTTATCCCAAAAACAGGATCAATGGCTTTGCAAATAATAAAAAAAATTAATAAATTCTATGAAAGACTAAACTTTAAAGATGGAATAAAAAATTACTTTTCACATACCTTTCAAATATTGGAAACTGGAACTTCTACCCTCAGTAGAATTCTATCTATCCAAATCCTCCTTCATGAATTCACTTTAATCTTCACAAGTTTCACTTTTCTGTTTGTCCAATTTTAAATAATCCTAAAATGCCAAAAAATAAAATGTCATTCAGTATAAATGAATATACTTGTATGTGGGGACAAACAAAACTTTGCACATAAGTTCTAACAACATAATCACGACCATTAGTTGTTAACAATGCAAATTACGTTTTTAGTATGACTCCTCAACCACTTTTACCACCTTTGGGATACCCTCTATAGGTTTAAGTCCTTGCAAGTGACTTTAAGACTAACTTCTCCATCCTGAGCTTGGTACCTGGGGTCACCTCTCTGTGTTCCCTGTGGTCTTCCCTCTAGGGCTTGACCACCTTGACCTTCCTTTCAGGGCTTGGTCTCTTATCTTACATCCAGAGGGGTATGTAGGTTCGAGCGAGTCACACACATATATAAATTTTGATAATCTTATTCACTTTAAGGATTGTAGTAATGAAACATCCAAGTAGTTGAATTTCATTGCAATCGATAAATCATCGGAAAAATGCCGAGAAACTAAAGTGTGTACTCATAAATAACCACATACCTGATTAGGAGATTTCTCAAGAAATAAGCACAGTCCAATCAATCAGGAAATCCAATCCAAGCAAGCAAGTCAACCACACAAAAGCACAGAATCCTGAAAAGCATATGCAACCTATTTACTACACAATCCTCAAGAATCTACTTTATTGACTTGGATTCACTTTCTAGGGTTTCTAATCCAAAATTGGGTTTCATTAGGGTTCCTTTAGATCTATTTACAACTTTCCTCTTTTATGTCTACAAAACCCTAATACAACTGTTCTAGGTTCAAAACCCTAATTATCCACTTATTCGTATTAAAACCTTCTTTTCATCAATTTGGCTAAGGATTAACTTAATATCACTTTTTTACAAGGAAACTCGAAATATACTTCATTAAAACCCATTAACACTTAGATTAGGGTTTCTACCCATTAATGAACATTAACATATCAAACCCTAATTTAGGATATTAAGCATATGGATCAATCTATTTGTACATAAAAATGTCTTTTTATTAACAACATGTTAATTTACTCATAGATCATCCATATCAACATTCTCAATTTCATTAATCATAAAATTAGGGTTTCTTACTCATGAAAGCATTAAAGATGGTAACTTTAGGTACTTTTTAAACTACGGTCAGATTTAGGCTCTAAAACTATTTTTATTGAACTCCTCGCGTTCTCTTGATCAATTTTCATATATAATACATCTTAATCCAAGATACCCATAAATAGTTAGAATTTATGCAAAATAACTTACTTGTGGCCAAAGAGAAGCCACGACGTCAGCGGGGTGGCCTGCTCTCCCTTTTCCACATAGGTCATGAATCTATGAATCATTGTCTACCACATAGGCGGCCGACTCCATGCGAGTAGGTGCCTAGTTGGGGTGTTTTCCACTTTTCACCCTTATGTCCCCCGGTTCTAGTCCTCGTGCGATCAGGGCAAAAATGTCAACTCGTTCATGTCCTTCTTGTACCTCACGGTGACTCCAAGCAAGGGACCTAGCGAGTCAACAGAGGATTGACTATAGGCTCCAGTTCTCTCGAGCGGCGAGCAAGGGCATCACCCCCTTCGACTCACCACACCGGACTAGGGGGTGCGTCGAGATTGGCCTACGATGGCTCCTAGATGGCTGGCGATGAGGGTGGCTCCATGGCATACTGGAGGAAGATCAAGTAGCAAAGGGAAGGTTGGAGACCAAAATGTCAATAGGGAAAGATGCCCCTGATTCCGGCGGTGCTTTCTAAGGACTCCCCTCCTCTCAAAAAGGGGTATAGCCCCTTATATAGCCCCGACTCCGGATATCAGGTTTCCATGGAGTCTGTCTCCAACAAACACTTGGGGAAAGTGTTATTTCCCTCCAAAGTCCCACAAAACCAGGGTCTAAAAGGTCCAAAACTTTCTCCCAAATTGATTGGGAGTAGTATACTTTCCAGCCAAGGACTGTGTAGCAAGAGGGGAGTGCGATAAGATCGCACCTCCTATTACCCCATTTTCCAGTCAGACTGGAGGTACAAGACAATCTGACCACCATCAATCTTAAATCAGATGGCTACCAAAGGGTGTGACACATGAATGGGTCATGCCCTAGATTCCAATTCAAAATTAAAACATGACATTTAATGTATCTTTCCTTTTCCTTCCCACTTTAGGAAATCTTACAAAATTCATATCTTCCAAACCGATTATCATTTTAATCCCAAATTTTAGAGGACAGTCCATCATGACTTAGCTACTTGTGTGCCAAGTTTGAGACTCAAAATAAAAAATATGAGAGACTTTTCTTCATATGCAAGTTATTACTTATTAAGGCATATTTTATGCATATTTTCTCTCTCCTATTCTTTTATATCATTTATTTGGATTCCTTTTACCATTAGAAACCATGTGGACTCGAAATCTCATCTATAATGATTCCATTATCCATATTTCCACATATTTCTTATAATTTCATCATTATCTCATATTTCCTTCTTAATAAAATAATATTTGATTTCTTCTTTTCTTTTAATCATATTGGACTCATTAACATATTATGATCCATGAAATCACATGCACAAAGGAAATATTGTAAATGAAATCCATTGAATACACATAATGCATACAATTCCCATAATCATACATTTATTGAGGAAATTGCATTTCCAACTAAATGAACCCAAAAATTGGGGTTGTAATATTTTCTCCTAGGAAAAGGTTCTTCTTTTTAATTCTTGACTTAAGTTACATCCAGGAAAATTGAGGTCCAAATGGAGTGGACCATTTTTGATTTAGTAGGTTTTTCCCCATGGTGTTGTGAAGATTATAGATGGGACTAGGTCATTCCTTGTTAGTGGCCAGAGATTAAAACACTACTATAGTGGGGAAGTGGAGCCAAGAATAGAAGAAGTGAAACTTATGGACATCCATTAGATTCTTGCTCTTATAAACATCTAGTCTAGGACATTAAATAATGGAACTTGTTGGGAGGCAACCCAACCTTCATTTCTCTTTACTCATGTTCATTTTAACATTGTAGTCGTCTTTTCATTCTTAATTCTTGAAAAAAAGGTACTTGACTCGTTTGTGGACTGTGTAGATTTTTACATAGCTGGTACTACTGAGTCCCCAAGTCGATAGTACTGAATCTACATCAGAAAGTCACCCACACAAGAAAGACAGACTCGGTACTATCAACTCTACCAGTTGATACGACTGAGTCTCTAAAATTTTTTGAGTGCCTAACTGATAGGCACTCGGTAGTATCAACATCTGAGTTGGTACTACCGAGTTTTTAGCACTCCCAGGGTCAAAACACTGAGATGGAAATTTGAAATATCAAGAAAGAATTCCCAACTTAGTACTACTGATGGAACGGGTTGATAGTACTGACACATGACATCAACAATCTGTGGACACTCGATTCAATGAATGGATGCAATCTTCATTATACGGTCAGTAGCATCGATCCGCAACTCAAGTCGATACTATCAACTTGGACTCGGTACTACTGACTCTGAGCGATCCATGCTTGAGACATCATCAAACATCAGCCATCGATACATCCTAGCCATGTATTCATGCTTGCAACTCACTACCACCGACACAAAATTGAGTAGTACCGACTCTGCTCGACTCAGATATATAAGGAGGGGTGGTGACTCTATTTTCTCATCATCACTTCCTCCACTCTTCCTACAACTCAGAGCAAAGCCGAATACGGTGATGACAATCTTCTCTGAGCCTCTCTTTCTTCATCCTCCTTACATCATCATCATGGCACCAAGGAGAGGCCATTCTACATCAGCAGAGCAATGAGAGTCGGTTCCTCGACCAACACACATTCAACATCCATCCTTAGAGATCAAGAAAGTGTATGAAGAGCTTCATACAAGGACAATAGTGCCAACACGATATGGAGGTCATGCCTTGATTGAGCGAGCGGGCTTCACCAACAACATGTGGTTGGTGTGTCAGAAGAAGTTCATGGATGGAGATTGTAACATCCCACTCTTGTTATGCAAATTTTCAAACTATTTTATTTCTTGCATGCTCTTTTTCTAAATTAGATAATTTTTGAGGACTTAAATGTAATTTTCCCATGTTATTTTACAAAATTATTTTATTATGTCCAATTTCTCTCTTAAACTTGTTCTATTTAAAGAAAATGTTTTCATATATATATCCATGCCCTTTTGTTTAAGAAAATGAGGATAAATGTTTTATGTCCAAATTTTCTCTCTCTTATGATAATTAGTGATTTACTTGTTTAATTATTTGCTTAATGGAATCCATATTGTCAATTGAAATTAAATAAGGTTGAATGCACGTTTTCATGTTTTTCAAATCTTATTTGAAGAATTAATGGCTTTATTTGCATTAATTGTGGTCATTTAAGCATACATGAGGGTTTTGCTATTTTTAGGCCTAAATGGATACAAGCACAAAATATAATGGCATAGGAATGTTCTAGACACTCTAATGAACCTATGGTAAAAATTTGAACTCATTTGGCCTATGTTTGACCCTCCAATTAATTGGAGAAAGATTTGAATATCGTATGACCAAGATTTGAATACAATTTCATCAATTGGATGGATATAACCTATGGTTCGCATTAATATGTTGGTCACGCGTTACTTTTTGCTTTAATACTCACGCGCATACATAGTGACCATTGGATCAAGATCCAATGGCACGCCTGCTGTCTTCTTCCTCCGTTTTTCTCGCGAGCTGAGGCTGTTTCACAGGCCGTTTCTCTCTAACTCGGTTCTCACTCCACCATGCATCATTGCTCGTGATTCTTTCACCAAGTAAACGGCGAGATCAATCCGATCCGTTTGAGCCCTAACTTATGCGCTATCGTGCCCTATAGAAGAAATGCCCAAAGTAGGGCTCACTGCCATTTTGCACAGGCACCTTCTCTCTCCCTCACGCCTCCATCTAGCTGCTTTGAGAGCACCGCCGACCCCCTAGCAACAACTCTCGTCGCTCAATTTCTCCCCCGGCTCTCCTAGCAACCCCGACATACTCGGTTTTAGTTTCCGGCGACCTTGAGTCTGTCCGACCTTCTCTGGTCATCTCGGCCTAATTACCTCTCCGGTGAGCATACTCGGAGCCTTTCCTTTGTCTTCCCGACCTCCTTTTGCCTCGTGTTAGCCCCAAGTGTTGTACCTTGTGGACCTGCGCAAGGTCCTCACAGGCGCCTTGACGCCATGGTGCCTCAGGGCCTCGCTGGCCAAGGTAACACTGCCAGTGGCTTCGCACGACTCCGCCGGATCTTTCTCGACCCTCATTTTTGTGTTTTTCTGACTTGAGTCTGCGCGAGCAACTTTCGGCTTGTTTCCCCTGTTTCCAGCCTTGCGGAGGAGCGTTCTCGAGCTCCTAGTCACCGCAGAGCCCACGATTGGGCTTGGTGAGTTTGTTGGGTGAAGCTGATGAGTTTTCTGCGATCGGTTTTCAACAAAACACACTGATTCATGATCTGAATCCCTGGAGTCAATGACTGGCTGCTCGTCGAGCGCCATGGTTTGGGCAGGAACAAACCAGGTCAGGAAATGACCTTAGTGCCCTGTCTTCTTCTTTTGTTTTTTTTTCACCGTGAGGGCATTTTAGGGTTTTTACATGCCCTCCCGTCTTTGATCGCGAATCCTCAGAGGCAGTCCTCACTGCTGAGTTGGCCACGCATGATTGGCCCAACTCATAGTGGGCCCGAGCCCAGTCAGAAGCCACATGACTTTTCTTTAATTTTCGATAGGCTGATTCTTTGAAAATTGATAGTAAATCGCCTGTTTATCGGAAAATTATGCAAAAATACATTTTGGAAAGGATTTTTGATGAGGAATCCGATTTTCTTGTTTTTATCACCTGATTTCTCTGTTTTCACATCTCAATTCTTATATGAACGAATTATGGTTTTTGAGGCTATGAATTCATGTACATATAATATTCTAATCTAATTTCAGGTGTTTAAGGGGATCCAATCAGTCAAACTAGGTTTGACTTAGGTGATTTAGTTCAAGGTAAGCGGGCCATGCCCTTGGCATAGTAAATTTGATTTATTGGATGTTTATGATATGTTTATGCACTTAATGTTTAAGTCATGACAAATGCATGTCTTCCTTCAAGAATATGATTATTGAATGATTGTTTGCTATAGTATAAGTCTAAATATAGAAACCCCATTTATGCTATGAATTATGGTTAAGGAACAAGAAATCAAGATTAAGAGGGAATAAGTTTCCCATTCATGCTTAAGAGGGAGAAATCCCATTATGTTTCATGGGGAGAAATCCCATTATGTTCAAGAGGGAGAAATCCCAATTAAGATCAAGTTTAGGTTATTAAGAAGATAAGTCAAGTCTAAGAAAGATCATGATTAAGGGAATTTGATTTAGATTTATATGCACCTTGTTATGGGCTTTCCGAGCATTATGGGCTTTCCGAGCAATTATGGGCTTTCCGAGCATTATGGGCTCCTTATGGGGCATTAAGAGAGGAGCATATACTTCTAGTCAAATTCTTTATGTAAAAGATGCCAAGAAATGATTAATGTTAATGCATGTTCATGTTTATGTCAAATCACTATATATTTTACTTTCATGCTTTATAACATGCCAATGCCACTTACTCACCATGTTTGTTTTTCCTTTGCATGGCTGGGGACGAGATGTCCGCAGGAGTTGCAGCTAAAGAGAAGGAATCATCTTGAGAATACTAAGGACCCAAAGATCTAAGGAGTTGTTTCCTGGTGGGACGTCCATCTATGGAGATCCTATCTTCCTCATGATTATCTAGTTTATGTTTAGTATACCTTTAGAAACATGATGTAGCTTTTCTTCCAAGAACTAATGTATGAATCTATGTCTCAATAATGCCAAGTGTTATTTGTTTCTTGATATGAGATCATGTATGTGACAGTCCCTCCCAAATATGCCAAGTACCCCACATTATGGATAATGCTGGGGATTAGGTTGTGCTTCCGCTGGTTACGTAAGAAACCCTAGGGAGGGGTGTTACATTAATGGTATCAGAGCAAGGAATAGATGGCCACTAAGGCAACGATAAGGATTCATAGAAGTAGAGAACATGATTATGTGTTCTAGTATGTCTAGAGAACCCTAAAGATGACTAGAGCCCTCATTAGAAAAGTACATGTTAGTATGCTCATGTAGTTGAAACCAAACCCTAGATGATGACATGTTTCTCCTTATCTCAATGGTAAGGGCCACCCAATTGAGATTTGAGGAAAATATCATATAATGTGACTTCTTATGTGTCTTACCTTCTTAATTGTGTGTGTGGTATGGGACACATGTACAAGTAAGTTGGTGAGATGTAGCATAAAAAGATCCAACATTTCTAAATATGTGCTTGATCACCACATATAGAGAGATGAAGGATATATGACCTAAGGTTAGACAACTATAAAGAGGTAGTCATGGTAAGTGAAAGATGGATTCCCTAAGTGTAATGAGTTAGGTGTAAAGATAAGGAGTATGTATGAGACTTAGGAAGGGTAGTTAAGTAATTTTTGTTGAATAATTATGCTTTGTTTTTATATGCCTCCTTCTAAAATGAAAATTTGTATGGAAAATTTGCAAGTTTATGTGAAACCCTTAAGGTGCGTAGAAACTCTAGGAACTTTCGAGGACGAAATTTATTTAAGGTGGGTAGTATTGTAACATCCCACTCTTTTTATGCAAATTTTCAAACTATTTTATTTCTTGCATGCTCTTTTTCTAAATTAGATAATTTTTGAGGACTTAAATGTAATTTTCCCATGTTATTTTACAAAATTATTTTATTATGTCCAATTGCTCTCTTAACCTTGTTCTATTTAAAGAAAATGTTTTCATATATATATCCATGCCCTTTTGTTTAAGAAAATGAGGATAAATGTTTTATGTCCAAATTTTCTCTCTCTTATGATAATTAGTGATTTACTTGTTTAAATATTTGCTTAATGGAATCCATATTGTTAATTGAAATTAAATAAGGTTGAATGCACGTTTTCATGTTTTTCAATTCTTATTTGAAGAATTAATGGCTTTATTTGCATTAATTGTAGTCATTTAAGCATACATGAGGGTTTTGCTATTTTTAGGCCTAAATGGATACAAGCACGAAATCTAATGGCATAGAAATGTTCTAGACACTCTAATGAACCTATGATCAAAATTTGAACTCATTTGGCCTATGTTTGACCCTCCAATTAATTGGAGAAAGATTTGAATATAGTATGACCAAGATTTGAATACGATTTCATCAATTGGATGGATATAACCTATGGTTCGCATTAATATGTTGGTCACGGGTTACTTTTTGCTTTAATACTCACGCGCATACATAGTGACCATTGGATCAAGATCCAATGGCACGCCTGTTGTCTTCTTCCTCCGTTTTTCTCGCGAGCTGAGGCCGTTTCACAGGCCGTTTCTCTCCAACCCGGTTCTCACTCCACCATGCATCATTGCTCGTGATTCTTTCACCAAGTAAACGGCGAGATCAATCCGATCCGTTTGATCCCTAACTTATGCGCCCTCGTGCCCTATAGAAGAAATGCCCAAAGTAGGGCTCGCAGCCATTTTGCACATGCACCTTCTCTCTCCCTCACGCCTCCATCTAGCTGCTTTGAGAGCACCGCCGACCCCCTAGCAACAGCTCTCGTCGCTCAATTTCTCCCCCGGCTCTCCCAGCAACCCCGACATACTCGGTTTTAGTTTCCGGCAACCTTGAGTCTGTCCGACCTTCTCCGATCATCTCGGCCTAATTACCTCTCCGGTGAGCATACTCAGAGCCTTTCCTTTGTCTTCCCGACCTCCTTTTGCCTCGTGTTAGCCCCAAGTGTTGTACCCTGTGGACCTGCGTAAGGTCCTCACAGGCGCCTTGACGCCATGGCGCCTCAGGGCCTCGCTGGCCAAGGTAACACTGCCAGTGGCTTCGCACGACTCCGCCGGATCTTTCTCGACCCTCATTTTTGTGTTTTTCCGACTTGAGTCTGCGCGAGCAACTTCTGGCTTGTTTCCCCTGTTTCCAGCCATGCGGAGGAGCGTTCTCGAGCTCCTGGTCACCGCAGAGCCCACGCTTGGGCTTGGTGAGTTTGTTGGGTGAAGCTGATGAGTTTTCTGCGATCGATTTTCAACAAAACACACTGATTCACGATCTGAATCCCTAGAGTCAATGACTGGCTGCTCGTCGAGCGCCATGGTTTGGGCAGGAACAAACCAGGTCAGGAAATGACCTTAGTGCCCTGTCTTCTTCTTTTGTTTTTTTTTACCGCGAGGGCATTTTAGGGTTTTTACATGCCCTCCCATCTTTGATCGCAAATCCTCAGAGGCAGTCCTCGCTGCTGAGTTGGCCACGCATGATTGGCCCAACTCATAGTGGGCCCGAGCCCAGTCAGAAGCCACATGACTTTTCTTTAATTTCTGATAGGTTGATTCTTTGAAAATTGATAGTAAATTGCCTATTTATCAGAAAATTATGCAAAAATACATTTTGGAAAGGATTTTTGATGAGGAATCCGATTTTCTAGTTTTTATCACCTGATTTCTCTATTTTCACATCTCAATTCTTATATGAACGAATTAGGGTTTTTGAGGCTATGAATTCATGTACATATAATATTCTAATCTAATTTCAGGTGTTTAAGGGGATCCAATCAGTCAAACTAGGTTTGACTTAGGTGATTTAGTTCAAGGTAAGCGGGCCATGCCCTTGGCATAGTAAATTTGATTTATTGGATGTTTATAATATGTTTATGCACTTAATGTTTAAGTCATGACAAATGCATGTCTTCCTTCAAGAATATGATTATTGAATGATTGTTTGCTATAGTATAAGTCTAAATATAGAAACCACATTTATGCTATGAATTATGGTTAAGGAACAAGAAATCAAGATTAAGAGGGAATAACTTTCCCATTCATGCTTAAGAGGGAGAAATCCCATTATGTTCCATGGGGAGAAATCCCATTATGTTCAAGAGGGAGAAATCCCAATTAAGATCAAGTTTAGGTTATTAAGAAGATAAATCAAGTCTAAAAAAGATAATGATTAAGGGAATTTGATTTAGATTTATATGCACCTTGTTATGGGCTTTCCAAGCATTATGGGCTTTCCGAGCAATTATGGGCTTTCCGAGCATTATGGGCTCCTTATGGGGCATTAAGAGAGGAGCATATACTTCTAGTCAAATTCTTTATGTAAAAGATGCCAAGAAATGATTAATGTTAATGCATGTTCATGTTTATGTCAAATCACTATATATTTTACTTTCATGCTTTATAACATGCCAATGCTGCTTACTCACCATGTTTGTTTTTCCTTTGCATGGCTGGGGACGAGATGTCCACAGGAGTTGGAGCTAAAGAGAAGGAATCATCTTGAGAATACTAAGGACCCAAAGATCTAAGGAGTTGTTGCCTGGTGGGATGTCCATCTATGGAGATCCTATCTTCCTCATGATTATCTAGTTTATGTTTAGTATACCTTTAGAAACATGATGTAGCTTTTCTTCCAAGAACTTATGTATGAATCTATGTATCAATAATGCCAAGTGTTATTTGTTTCTTGATATGAGATCATGTATGTGACAATCCCTCCCAAATATGCCAAGTACCCCACATTATGGATAATGCTGGGGATTAGGCTGTGCTTCTGCTGGTTATGTAAGAAACCCTAGGGAGGGGTGTTACAGAGACAATCCTTTCATCAGTGAATGTAAGACTTACTCAGAGCTCGTCCTTGAGTTCTTGGCATTGCTGGAGGTTCTTGTCGCCTCCAAGAAACAATTAGGAGGCAAATGGCGGGAAGGCAAAGTCATCTTCTCCCTCTTCAACAACAACTACTACATCACTCTACGGACATTCAACCACATCTTCAAATAGGCTCGTCCTAGAACGCTCGACCCCCTCAGATTTTGATTATGACCTGGCTTGGGAGCAGATGACCGAAGTTCCGGAAGGCTTTCACATCAGTTGGCATGTCAACTCTATTACTAACATCGAGCACCCCTTTGCTTGAGTTCTTCACCACCTATGCACCAACAATATCTTCGCTCATTCTAGCCAAGCCCAAGGGAAGGTCCAAAGCACAAACCTCTACTTCCTCTACATGCTATTGGAGGGAGAGACCATCAACTTGGGAGCCTTCCTTCTCCTCCATATGATCTCAGTTCGACGCAATGTGACAAGGTAGGTTTCGATTGTATATGGGGGTCTCATCACTCCAATTGTGCTGCATCTCCTCCTTGACTTGTCAACCCTTGTGCTGATGGACAATACAAAGAAATTGGACCTACAACACTTCCACAAGGTGAGCCTCCTCAGTTCACACCATAACACATTGTATGTAAGCTACAAACATCGAGGACGGTTCTGGGAGCGTAGCCTCCCCAGTCCCATCTTCAACATGTGACGAGTAGCCCATGTTCAGTGGCCTCTAGACAAGGGCGAGGAAGAAGACAAAGCCAGGGTAGCAACACATGACAACAACGAGCATCTATGTGATGATGGTGACTCCAATGATGACATTGAGGAGGTGGAGCCCACCATCCCCATCACCCAGAGAGCGGTCCTGTACATACAGGCCCACACCTATGCTGCCTCGACTTCATCTACCCTACCCCCTTCTCAGGAGGAGCAAGACACGTACAACATGGTGGGTATGTATGGGATGCTATAGGAGATCCAGAAAGGACAGCAATAACATCACACGAAGTTGATTGGTGTGTAAGAGATACAAGGATGGTTGTACCAAAACCAACAGGCGATATATGAGAATGAACACCTTCTTTTGGCCAACTAAGAGAATGTTCACATGCACCTGCAACAGATGGAACAATATCAACAACCCTTCTTCAAACATTACTGGAACCAGGGTCACTTTGGAGGGTACCCACAACCACCGTAGATGCCACCATCAGATCTATCTTTTCTGGGGATGTTTCCTCCCCATGACCACAACATGACAAAGCCACCTCCTCCATTTTGAGAAATGGTATCGTTGTTCCACATCTTGAGTGTGAGTATTGACTGTGTGGACTTAGTCTTATTCAAGCTTAGAAGGGTGCGGAACATGATCATTCTATCTTAGTTTTCATTGCATTTTTTATCTTAGTTGTTTTATTTTTAGTTTGGTTTATGCAATGTTAGGATCCACACCTATCTAGTGTAATTGTAGAGTAGTAACACATGGTTGCGTATGTCAAATAGATTGTATTCATAGGTGTTTGTGCAAAGAAATGGTCATGTCTTTATAGCTTAATTGTGACATCTTTCCACAACACCACTTGAGGAAGTGTTTGGTTAAGTCAGTTCTAGGATAAAGGATATGAATGAACATATAAATCAGCTGGGAATGTGAATGAAGATGTTGTTGAGCCTAAGCTGATCAAACCTTTAATGAGATCTTAAATGGAAATCTAAGAGAGAAACCTTAAGATTACCCTGTTCACAAGTCATTAAAGAGGGACATATCATAATCCTAAGAAAGGCATTGTCTCTTAGTTAGGTGACTCCATCCATCTTTTCTATCTAATTTTGACTCACCACCTCAAGATGAACGAGTAATCCAACTTATTTATTTTGATTACATTGCATGCCATAATAGGTGACATGATAGATTAGCTTATTCTTGCTTGCATTCCAAAAAAAAAGTTGCATTTGAATGCACAAACAACTTTAGTGCATACCATCTTAGTTGCATAGCAATTTCATGTAGATTACATAAATTTCATAGCACTCATTTCTTTTTGCCATGTGGATTATAGTCTCCATTTATGAAGATTGAAATAGGGACATACCTCCACATCAAAAAAAGGAGAAAAAGAAAAAAATAGTATGAATTGAAAGCCTGAGTATAAATCCAATCATGCCGAAGAAAAGAAAAATTATTGGCAAAAGAAGAAGAAAAAAACAAATATCAAAATTGTTTAGGGAGAAAGTATGTCCTTGAGTCTTCTTGAAGAGATGAATTAATTCACATGACACATTTGTTTGTTCTTGACAATCTCATTTTCTTTTATGAGATAGCTCCATACATGCATCATGTGTTAAAAAAGAAAATAAAGAAAAAGACAATAAGCATTAGGACTCATGCATAAATTCTTTTCATTAATGTATGCCATCATTATTTTTGCATAAATAAGTTGAATGTACTTGTGATTCTTCAATTGCCACCTATCTCATATCATTAATTGCTCTGAATGGTAGGCCACTCACATGATTTATCTCATCATTCATTATTAATAAGGAGATCTGCTTCCAAGTAGTTGGTAGTTATGAGAGAGAAATTTAGATTAGGGAATCACATAGTGCACCAAGTGAATGCCAGAATAATTATGAGTTTAATTGTTTTCTAGATAGTATTCATGAACCGCCTTAGTGCTTGTAATATAATTGTGAAATCACTATCATTCGACACTCATGGCTGCAAGGTGATGGTCATAAAGCAACTCGACAACCTTATCTATCACCTCTTGTTTACACGGACGAGGCTCAAACAAGGCTCGGAAAGGGAAAGGGTTCCTAGGAAGGAACTCCTTGTACCTATTTAGAGCTTCGTTTGAAACAAACACTACAAAAAAATTGGCCTTTGTTGAAGAACATTTGTGAGGAACCATAGATTGTGAATAATGATGGCTATTTGTGAGGGCTCATCCTTCAAATATGGGACCAAATCCCTCAACCGTTTTTTTAACATCTTTACAAATACTAATCCCTCACAAATACATTAGTCACTAATCATCCCTTGAAAAATACCATGACAAATGATTCCCTCCATCTCATATCCCTTCCCTCCATCTCATTTCCCTTCCCTCCATTCTAAAATACAACATTTCGATATCAAAATTAAAAAGGAAAACAAAAACCCTCCCCACTCGTCCCTCTGCACAATGACGAACTAGGGAAGCACTGATCACCTGCCACTCGTCCTCGGTGCCTCCTTGATTACATCAACCACACCTTCAGTCCGTCGACCAGGCCTCCCTCACTCCACGGCCAGGGTCTACTCCAGCTTAATGCCGCCCAGCCTCAGCAACCCTACGACCCCAGTCAATTAGCATTTCCCAAATCCCACTGGTCGCACCCAACTGCAACCGCGCCTACCTCCCGGACGGCGCCCCAACTACCTCTCGGACGGCACCCCAACTGCTCCTGCCACCCCAACTGCAGCAGGTCGTAACTCCAATCGTCGGCCGACTTCCAATTCCATGACCAGGAGTAGCCATATCATGCTGGATCCCAGCGAAACCAGCGACACCCGACTCAGGCGGCGTCCAGCAGGAGCTCTGAACCTACTTCAACCTTGGATCAAGCTACTGGTCTCTTTTCCTTGATCTGACACCCATAAGCTGCCCAACCGCCTCTGCTCCAGTTCTTCTCTTGCAACGTCCATTGTTCTTCTTCTTTTGTTTTAATTTCGTTGCTTCTGTCCATTGACCGGAAGCGTGGGAAAAGGTACTGCTACTAAAACTGCATCTTTTTTCTGTGCTACTTGTTTTATTATTCTCTTGCAACTGTTGTGCTTGCTTGTTGTTATGTTGTTTGATTCAATCATGTGTTGGTCATTTAGTTTTAGGTAATGATTCCAATGTGCATCCTTCTTCATGTGTATCCCAGATTTGAGTTCACTATAATGTACTGTTCACTGCCAATGCTTGCTTATTTCTTCATATGTGTATCCCAATAGTTTACTGTAATCTGTTGATTACTGCTAGTGTTTGCTTCTTTCTTCATTTGCGTATCCAAATTTTGAGTTTCCTATAACGTATCTCCTCTTTACATAAAATAGCCATATAAATTAAATCTCAAACCTTATAGCCTTCATTCGGAACTCACATTGTGATGTTTGATAAATGGGTAATATTACTATGGACTGAGAATGGGTTGATGTTTAAAAATAGACATGTAGTAAGCTAAGTGTAATGATTTATTAAAATTATATGGGTCAAATGGAAAATGTAAGAGTCTAGTCACCACTTAATTTTGTTTTTGGTTGTAAGTATAATATATCCTGGTGTTTTTGCATTTTGCAGAGGCACACTAAGTCATTGTCAACATCTCAAATCTGGTTGGGAAGTCTAGGCAGAAGCCTCAAGAACGAATGGGTGTTCTTAGTAATGTGGGTTCCTCCTAAAACAACAATTGGATATATTATATGTCTTTTTTCCTTTACCCCCTCCATCTAAAATAATACCCTTTATGTAACATGTGGTTGTGATGTATGACCTAAAAGCCAATAACTAAGGTAATGATCCTCTGGTAAGTGCAGCTCTGTACTTAGAGATTAATTAAAGGCTGACTGCCTAGGGCTCCCATGTGACACATCCATTCCTAATATAATAGTTGGCACTTTGGATATCTTTGGCATGGATGGAGGATGCTCAGCTGTGGTGAACTTCTCTACATCTTCCATCCATGCCAAAGATCTCCTAAGAGCCAACTATTATATTAGGAATGGATGTGTCCCATGGGAGCCCTGGGCAGTCGGCCTTTAATTAATCTCCAGGTACAGAGCTGCACTTAGCAGAGGATCATTATCATAGTTATTGGCTTTTAGGGCCTGCATCACAACCACATGTTAAAGAAAGGGAATTATTTTAGATGGAGGGGGAAAACGAAAAAAGACAAATATACTAATGTTGTTTTAACAACAAAGGGATCAAGGAGGAACCCACATTACTAAGAACACCCATTCGTTCTTGAGGCTTCTGGCTAGACTTCTCAACCATAGCAGACCTTTTGTTGAATGCATGTCTGAAGCTTTCCATGGTCATGACAGACATTCTATTGATGCTTAGCGTGCACAAAGATGGTATGCTACTAACTTATAATGATACATATCATACAAGTGAACCAGAAGTTACATTCATTTTATGCCCATGCTTTAGTGCTTCTATGCCCATCATTTGATTTTGAAAGATACCAAACTTATTTAAATATCATTTTAGTTTCCATTGGAGACTAGAACTTTGTAATTCTACTATGTCCGCCAATCAAAAATTATGGTCCTCTTCCTTTTCACTTCCTATTTCTATCTGTGATGAAGTGGAAATAATTATTATAAATTTCTTGTGGGGATAGTGTGAAGGCAAGAATGATATCCATATTCTTAAGTGGGATGATGTAACCATCTTCTTAAGGTAGTCTATGGATCAAATTGATCCATGAGAAATACCTTCTTAAGGATTCTATCTAAAATATTGATATCTATGGTCAACTTTCTTGGTATTTAATTCAGATGATCATACATCTGAATTTAAAATCCTATTACGAAAGATTGCTAGAAACAACATCTCAGTGATGAACAACCTAAAAAAAGAGGGTTTTTCTATACTTCTATATGTTTTCTGTGTAGAAGTTCTAATGAATTTATCATTCATTTATTCTTTAATTGCCATGTAGCTGATTTCATCGGGGTAAGGCTGTTGAGTGTAAACTCATTGATAGGATTCCCCTGTATATTTACAAAGTTAATCAAAAGTATATACATTTTTAAATGTGTTTATTGTACTCCCAGGTTGGAGGCTATTGCTACTCATCTCTGTATCCAAATTGCCATTTTTCAGAAGGGGTATTTTCCTCTTTTGATATCTAGCAGCTATCAATGAAAGTAATCTTTTTAGATGGGATAAACACTTCTACAATGTTTCTCTTGGGAGGAAACTTCTTTTCTTCTGTAGTGGTTGGTATATATGAACTGTTTTCTTCTGCTAGTCTATTGTTCTGCTGGTTTACAGTCTCCTACTATCATAATTTGAGTGTTGTGTTATTAACAATATACCAAACAATGAAATTGTCCCTGTTGTCCTGGTCTGCATGTCATATGTTCTATCTTGGTTGGTGTTAAGTCTTATGCAACTGACTTATTTTAAGTATTTCATTTCTTAATTTTATGAGATGTTATACATGAAATCATATACTTATATGTTTAAATATTTCAGCTGACTTATAGGGACAGTTAGGTATTTGTCTCATAATGCTTGTTATAAGTAATAACAATATGTTGATATCAGATCTAAGAAGAAATAGACTGTCAGTGCCTTTATGCATAGAGATCTGCTACAATATTGAGATTCTATGGGATATGTTGGACATAACCCATAGCATCAGGACCACACACAACTTTGAATCTCCTTTGGTAGAGTCTAAATAGCCATGCGTCAAAATACTCCTTTGTAGTAGAGACATCGCCTAGTTTGAGAAGAGAAGCTGTGTAGCTAGTCTGACAGTATAAGTAGCCCCTGTAATCGAGTATATGTTGAGACATGTGAGCAAAAGTTAATGGATGGATCTGTGAACTATTATTGATTAGGTGGGTACCTATGCTATTGCAGTTCTTGAAGGATTTTTCTTGTAGGATGTTTCTTCTGCCTCTTTTTTTGCTTCTTGTATATTGATAGACTTCATGTATGTCTTCTCCCTTCCCTCCCCTTTTCTCTTTTTCCTTTTTCATGTTGTATATTCGACCCCCTTTTCTGCAATTGTTGCAAAAAAATCAGTCCTTTTATACTACTGTTTCTTTGATTTTTTTCTATTTCCTCTTGTGTCTCCTATTCTAGCTTCTTTTATTTTCTTTTTTTGCAATTTCTCCTTCATTTCCTATTCCTGATATTGCATCTAAATTTTTGTTACTTCTATGTCCCCTCTTATTGCTATTTCCTTGTTACTCATATCAGAAATCCAGATTCTTACTTACATCTCCTGCTCGCACATCTACTAGACTACTAGTATCACTTCTATTTGCAAGTTTTCTTCTACTTTTTCTTACTTATTCTTGCTCCTACATGACTACATCTCCTACATGACTACATCTCAAACAGCTGTTCCTCTACTTATTATATATTTTCCTTCATGTAGATGGATTTTCTAATAGATCGGAGTTGGATGTATATTGGGAACAGAGTGCGAAGTGATGTATTCAAGGCAGGGTTACGAAAGTTCATTGAGTTTGCTCTTATCCATCAGAGACCAACTAGACAGGGGAAATTAATATGTCCTTGCAAGGTATGTTTGAACAGATACCTTAAAACAGAGGAGGAGGTATTCTCACATGTATTAAAAAAAGGATTTGTGCATAGCTATGATGTTTGGACGTTTCATGGGGAGGTGATTGGTAGGAGCAATCCTGTTGTGGCACCAAACATGCCTAGCACCGACAATATGCATCAGATGTTGGAGGATTTGTTTGGTATGTGTGACACAACAAATGACCACTCTACTGAAGCTACAGAGGAACCTGCAAATGTAGATGCACAAAGATTTTACAAGCTACTAAAAGAGGCATATCAACCACTCTATAGAGGTTGCACAAGTCCGTTATTGAGCTAACTTATGGTCCAGGAATCAAAGTTCCGTTATTTAGATGTTCTTGGTATGATGAAAGCACTTCTAACGGGTTGCGAATTGATGAGTATGGGTTCACACAAATTAACACTTCAAGGATAAAAAAAAGGAGGAACCATTTATCCTGGCTTCTCAAGCATTGCAATGCTTTTATGTGAAGGATCCTAATGATGATGATTGGTGCACAGTGCTAAAGCATCCTCCTAAAGATTATTCTAAAGTACCTCTTATTGAGAATTGTTTGAATGGTTTACAATCTGATGGTGGTGTAACTAGTGATGTGTCTTGGACGAGGAGTGACACCGAGGGATCTTTTGTTGATAGAACTAAAAAAAGAATGATGGGGCTAATGTTTAGTTCATTAATCTATCTGTTTTGTTTGCAAGTCTAGAATAATTTACTTGGGGAATATGTTGTATTGCATTTTTTTGGCAAACTGTTACTATATGGCATATTCTTTGCAATTTATTTAGTCTTGTTTCATATACCAGCAAGTAGGACATCATTATTCTTTTTTGGGATATGAAACCAAGGTACTCTACAAGTTATATGTTTTTCAAATGCTAAATATTCATATGTTGGTGTCTCATATTCTCCGCAATTTATTTGTTTTTCAAATGTAGCTACTACTTTTGTTACTGACATTTCTGCACTAATAATCTAATTTTTTTCCTAGTCAATTGAAGGATGGCAGGAAGAAGATTCACTAGATCTAGTTGTAACAACACACTCAGTCAACCTATTGTTGTCCCTCCATCCACAATTGAAGAAAATTGTGAGGATGAACCTACTCTACTGTCCAACAATATTGAAAATGATGTAATAGTTGAAGAAAATGTTGAGGATGAACATGAGAATAGGAAGTATGGACGTGGGCCTGCAAGTGAGCAAAGCCTACTTCCTAAGCAAGGGCAGCCACGTCACAAGGTCCAATGGGATGATGAAAGAAATGCTATTGGGGAGAATGGTGCCAAATTGAATCGTTATTGTCATACGCTAGCAAGGAAACCACACATATGGCATCTAGACTTGAAGTGGAATGAACAACCAGAACAAGCTTTTGCAGATAGAAAATCATTTATTGAGGTAATCTTTTTCATAAAAAGACCAACAAATTGTATGATTGTTATATCTAAAGTAATATTTTCTATGTTTTTGTAGAAATACTTCGATTTAGGCAGTCATCCTGATGCATGGAATCACATTGATGAACACATTAGCAAAGGGATATCAGTGTGGAGGGCACGTGTAAAGAAAGATTACTATGAAAAGTACAAGATTGAACCAGAATTGATGATGAAGAAAGTTGAGAAAAATGCTTCCATAGATATGGACCAGTTTAAAAATCTTGTTAAAGAATGGGGAACCGAGAAGTCTAAGGTACAATGGTTTCATATAACTTTTTTTTTATCAATAAGTGCGTTTCTCTTTCATTACTCACAAAATTTATAAAGGGGAGCAAAGCTCAATACATCTATAAAGATAGATATCAGTATTTATGCAATGCCACACACTGTTTGGTTTGCTCCTACTGTCTTCAAAAACATATCTGTTTCTATGTATCCATATGTGATAAATGATAAGAGTAGCAAGAAGAGATTCATTTCTATTCTTTAGCATGTGTACTTCCCGTATATCTCCTGGTACAAAGGATAACAGGGGCGTAGCTCTGCTCCATATTTCTGCTGCGAACTCACATCTCCACATGATGTGGTCATTTGTTTCTCCTTCTTTGCAACACAAGCTACATCTTCATGCTAGGTTAACACCAATTTTCTGCAGATAGTCTTCTGTAACCAGCCTGACGTGCATAGCTTTCCAGCAGCAAAGTATTGCTATTTTAGGTGCTTGACACTTCCACAACCACTTGGTCCAAGGCAAGACCTCATGTTTAGACCTGCAGACCTCCCAAGTGTCTTTTAGAGAGATAGTTTTTAGTTTCCCGAGCATGCAGATATCATCTCCACTTCCCAACTCAACGCTGCTGCAGATTTTTTGAATATGCTCAATTCCTCTTATCTCAGGGAGCTTCCACACTCCACTCACGATAATGTCAGATAGCTTGCTATTAGGACCAAGATTGGATCTAAGTTGAAAGTAGACGGGGTCTTCAACACATTGAGACAGAAATCTCCCTTTAAACCACGGATCTTTCCACAATTTCACATCAGTCCCCTTTCCAATGTGGAATTGGACATTATAGAGATATCTATCTCTTATATTGAGGATGTTCTTCCACATCCAGCTATTGGCTTGCTTATATTGAGGATGGTTTCATATAACTTGCATGTATACCTATCTACTTTTTCTAATTATATGTTTCTTATGGTTTAGAAAATTTCCGAGATCAACAAGGAAAACAGAGAAAAAAAAGTGATGGATCATACCACAGGATCAAAGCGATGGAGTTGTTATCGGGCAGAAATGGTATTAATAATGGACACTTGTCTTTCTTAGTAGGAGTTGAACATATAATATGGACAATTATTATGTTATCTATCATGTGTAGGTCAGTGAAGATCAACCTGTTGTGCCTCTTAACAAATTTTTGGAAAAAGTTTACGAGAAAAGCCCACAAGTGGTTAGAAAATGGATATTTGCTTTCCTATGATGTCTACAAAGCTACATATGCTTAGATATCTCAATTTAATCTTTCCTTTTATGATGCTTTCTAATTACAGCTTGAAATCTCTGATATCGTGGAAAACCAAGTAGCAAACCAAGAAGAAATAGATCCTAGAAGTGTTGATAATTTAACACGTGCTTCTTATTTGCAAGTTTTAAATCCTTCCAAAAAGGCTAGGATCCGAGGTGTTGGAATTGGGCACAAAGAGATAGGATATAGGGGAAAAGCTGCCTGTATAAGATATGAAATGCTTCTTGAGGAAAGCAATGCAAAGGATGTATGTTGGATTATAACTAAACTTGAAGTATTAGTTACAACTAGTCTATTAGTTTGATGTTTGTAATTTGTTTTCTATTTCAGGATAAACTTAAGGAACTTGAAGAAACAGTAAATGGATTGAAGAACTACGTCTCCCAATTAATGACTTGGTATAATCAATCACATGTAACTCAGATTCAGTTGTCTATGTCAATGTAATATATAATTTTTTTTTGACATTGTTGATATATTTGTTATAGGATGGCGGTATTAATGTTGATTGTGCAGTTGAATACCCCAATCAGAATACTACATGTGTCTTACACATGCAAAGTGGCACAAATAGGTCGGATGTGGGTTCTTTTCACATGCAAGACAATACAAGTAATGGTGCAGATGTAGGCATGTTTCCCAGCCAAAATAATTCAAGCGGGGATGGCTTAGGAAGACTTTCTAGACAAAGCAATTCAAGCAATTCAAGGGAGACTGGAGTAGGCATGCTTTCCATACAAGGCAATTCAAGGGAGAATGGAGTAGGCAGACTTTCCATACAAGGCAATTCAAGGGAGAATGGAGTAGGCAGGCATTCCATACAAGGCAATGGCCATCCACGGATCTTTCAGCCACAGGTAACTCATTACAACTATAGATTATTTTCAATATTCATACACATAAGAATATTAACATGTACACTTTATTAAAGGTTGCTGTTGAAAGTTGGTCCCCTTCTTCTGGTAATAATCGACAAAGTTATCCTCAAATGCAGAACACACCAACCACATCTTCATCGGTGTCTTTCACACCAAGAAATCATCGTTTAAATCCTGTAAGTAATTCATTTCAGCTTATCTACATTTTAGCCATATCTTGGTCAAGCCTCAATTCATAATATTTCAGATACAAAGTTTATAGTGACTTTTCTTTAGTCAGTACTGAAGAAGTTGCAATGTTTAGTCTAAACTTTGAATCAAACCTCTGTTTTCTAGACTATCTAAATAACTAATAGTTGAATAATTAATATAGAGTGGTCATTCCAGATTTTGCTTAGGAACAGAGTGAATCTTTTGCCTACTTCTGAGTGGACCAACACTCTCTAGGTTATACCTGCTTGTGCACCAACACTCCACGAACTTTAAAGATGGCAGTAATTGTGATGATGAATACTATTATTGCCTACAATTTCTACTCCAGATGTCCTTGTCCCCTGCTTGTCCCCTTCTTTGGAGTCATTTTCTTAAGGGGCTGTTGATATTAATAACCTTGGGAATGGCCACTCTCTGTATGGGATAACTCTATCTACTTTGTTTTTAACTTTTGGCTGTACAAGCTGCTCCAAATTGTTGGGAATTGTTCAAAAACATATATTTGTTATTCTTATTATTCTGCGTTGTAATATGGGTCTGAATTGGTTTGTGGCCCTTTCCTTGTTGAGTTCAACTCTAATTATGAATTCGTTTCTGTTCATATATATATTATACATGTATGTCTGCACGTATATATCTGTATATATTGAACAGTAGGGTTTTCTTGATAGAAAATGTGCCTCTTGCCTAGGTATATTTCTTTACGAGTATAAACGTTTATTAATAGCTACATATCACCATATTGAACGGGAAAATGAGGGAAAGGGCAATCAGGATCATAAAAAAATGGATTGCTTTGCTGAGGATGTAATTGAATAGACAATGTATTGAACTGCATAATAGCACACATAATATTTACTGGAATTTCTTTACTGGAATATGTTCACTTATATTGATTGGAAGATTAGATTCATGTATTATATGAATCAAAGTTTATGTTTATTTTGTAAAATGATGCATCTGTTTTATCAAATAAACATTGTAATTGTATTTGACTTTAGTATGTAGTATGGCTGTGTGATTGGAAATAAGAGTTGACACCTTGGTTGAGGCTGGACAAACTCTGCCTGGACAAATACGTTGAGGCTGGTATTTATAGCAATCCACTAAAAACCTTGGTTGTTGCAACCTTTGTGACAAACTCTAGAACTTACCAACAAGCCCCTGAAATGAAATAAGTCCTTTTTGCATGTCGCCACAGGTTGTGGTTCTGTTGATCTGGAATCTATCTTTAGATTCTATTTTAACTCACACAGCTTCATCTGTAAGGACTTTTTCCAATTAAAAATTAAGCCTTACCATTAGTGAATAGTTTATCAAAATGTTACTGCTATGTTGGTTCACTTACATTTATCTCTACTTCGCACTCACTCTGATTCCTTTTTGTATTTATATTGATAGGGTAGAATTACTTTTAATGATGGATTTCGACGAACAATTCACCTTGGAGTAGACCAAAACCGAAATATAAGGGTAAGTTGTTTGTTGTACTATGATTTATGTATTAACTTTAAATTCTATTAATATGATGACTTGTCATTTTTAGAAGAAGAATATTCAAGTACCTAACTGTATGAGGCGTGGCATTGATGAAGAACACAACACCATTTGAAGGAATATGGAGACATTATAGATCTTAAGAGTTTCTAGCATGATATGTTGATTGTCATCAATCTCAAATTTTAAAACCATATGTACTCTTTATTTATATCAACGTTGAGCACGCAATGTATGAATAATATTTTGCTTCAATATCAAAAATTGGTTTGAGGTGATTTAACATTTTTATGTGTCATTTTGGTGTTGAATCTTCTTATGATGTCATGTGAATTAGTATAAAAATATTGCTTGAGGTTATGTATACAAAGTTTTCATTTAAAATTTGATATTCACTATAGTAACAATTAATTAACATTTAATAAATCATTCAATAATCAATAACCAAATCATTTACAGTAGTCCCTCATAAATATATTGATAAAGGTCCAGATTGACCATCAAAATTGCATTCATGACGACCACATAGCCCCTCAAAAATATATTCTCCAGGACCATCAAGTCCCTCAAAAGTGTATTCATGAAGGCTAAATAGTCCCTCAAAAATGTATTTATGAAGGCTAAATAGTCCCTCAAAAATGTATTTATGAAGGCTAAATAGTCCCTCACAATTGTATTCATGAGGGCCACTGGTATTTGTCACGTGAGTTCTCTTCACGGACCATTTGTGAGGGCCAGACCCTCAACCGTCCCTATTTCTGAGGGCCTATAGAGAGGGGTTTGTGACAGGATTCTCCCGTGAATAATGACCCAGTTTTTTGTAGTGAAAGAAGGTCTCATCAAAGGGAATGAGGCGAGAGTTGGAGGAAGATGATGGTTCTCTAGAAGGTGTAGTCCTCTTTCTTCTATCAGAAGACATGGAGGCGAAATCGAGAAGATTGAGAGACCAAACAATAGAGAAACAATACCAAAAGCCGTCTAACCACATAGGCAGATAGGAAAGGGTGTTGGGTAGGTCAAACGAAGGTTGGCTTGGGCAAGGAGAGGGAAGGCCGGGGCTAGGGTTGAGAGCTTGAGAGATAATAGTTGGCCAAACCCTACTTAAGATTTGGTCCAGCCAAGCCATCACTCGAGTTCTATAAGAAAGAACTCGACCGAATGGCTTTTTACAAAAGGACTCGGAAACCAATCGATCGAGTTGGCAACTCGACTGGAAGAAGTTCTATTTCAACTTTAGAAATTTTAGTATCCATCCATTTTAGTGGTAACTAAATTTATTTTTCTGGTCCATTTTGCATTTTAGACATACTTAGTCTCATATCACTCATCATTGGGTACCATTTAGTGATAAAACAATCATTTGCAAAAAATACCCAAAACAAGCAAAAAACAAGGCATAAGAACATGAAAATTAGCACTTTAGCAAGCAAGGGTGATGAAGACATGATCGTAGCATACAGGATAGATGGAAACTAGTTAGAAGGCATATTAGATTCATTCAAAGCAGTTATGAGTAGTTTAGATCTAAAAAAATTAAATTTCTCTCTAGATAGAGGTTAAGTGAAAATGTTCACTGACTGATTTTCTATTTCCACATGCGTGATATAAATATCCTTCTTGGCAATGTGATCACAAAGAAAATGATGATGAACCTCTATATGCTTGTCTCTATTATATAATATAGGATTGTAAGATAAATTTATTGCACTAGTATTGTCACAAAAGATAGGTGAAGCATCAAATAAATGTTAAAGTCTTGGAGCATATGCATCATCCATAGAACCTGGGCACAACAACTCTCGACTACAATGTATTCAACCTCAGTACTTGATAGAGGCACTGTGCTCTATTTATTTGAAAACCAAGACACATGATCCTCAGAGGAAGCAAGTACCACTTGTGCACTTTCTATTAATCACACATCCTGCATAATCAACATCACTATAAGAAGTAAGAGCAAAGTCCCTTGGCATAGGATACCATAGTCCAAAATTTTGGATTTTGGCTAAGTACCTTAAAATCCTCTTAACATCTATAAGATGTGATTTCTTGGGATTTGATTAAAAGTGAGTACACAAGCCAACACTTAACATTATGTCAGATCTAGAGGCAGTTAAATAAAGTAAACTTCTAATCATACCTCTATAGAGTTTCTTGTCCACTTTCTCACCTTCTTCATTGTTATCAAGTTTGGTGGTTTTTAACATGGGGATGTCCATTGGCTTGGTGTTCTCCATCCCAAAGAACTTAAGTAGCTCACTCGTGTACTTGCCTTGGTTGATGAAGTTCCCATCTTTAGTTTGCTTGATTTAAAAGTTGAGGAAGAAAGTAAGCTCACCCTTCATGCTCATCTCAAACTCACTCTGCATAAGATCAGTAAACTCCTAGAAAAGATCAAAATTAGTTCCGCCAAAAATGATATCATCAACAAAAATTTGAATTATAAGAAAATTTTTAGAAGTGTGTTTGAGAAACAAGGTAGAATCTAATTTTCCCATGATCTAACAAAAAGTTCTTTAGTTTCTCATACCAAGTTCAAGGTGCTTGTTTGAGACCATAGAGATCTGTTTTGCAACAAATAAGCATGGTTAGGTAAACTATCATGTTCAAAGCCCGGAGGTTGTGCAACATACACTTCCTCCTCAATTGTACCATTAAAAACACTTTTAATATCCATTTGATATAGAAGGAAATTATTGTAACTAGAAAAAGAAAGAAACATTCTAATTGACTCAAGTCTAGCTACAGGTGCATATGTGTAACGACCCCGCCTCCCGGTAACCCCCAATTAAGGGAGACCTAAAGGTCAGAGCCGTTATTCAATTAACAGGATCAAAGGTTCAACAAATAATCAATAATAATTATGAAATTCTACAAACTAACTAGAATTTGGTATAAAATTAAAACTTTACTTACCTTTGAAAAACCTTGGAAGTCTATCTATCCAGAGCTTGAATCTACTCTATCTAATCCTCCTGGAACTTTATGTTTTATTTTCACAATGTGTCACTTTACCGTTTGTTCATTTTAGGGTTGTACCTAAAATGTCGACAAACAAAATGTCGGTCAGTATATCAAAATATACTGGTATGTGGGGACAACCAAAAGCTTGCACATATGGATAACAATCTAATTATCATAATCAAGTTAATTAACCAGCCAAATTACATTTTCCAGTATGACATTCTCCACCGCTTTTTCCCTAACCCTGGCATACCCACCTTAGGGTTTCCTTTGCTAATGACTTAAGGCCACCTTCTCAATCCCGAGCTTGGTGCCTAGGGTCACCACTCATGGTGCCCTCTAGCCATGCAATATCATAGGCCACCTTCTCATTCTCGAGCTTGGTGCCTGGGGTCACCACTCAAGGTGTCCATTGGTCTACCCATCTGGGCCTGACCTTTGGCATCATCCATCAGGGTGGCATGTAGGTGCGAGAATACATACTTCTATTATTAATGTGATAATCATAGTGACTTTAAAGTTTGCAAGTATGAACATCCAAACTGATAATTTGCATTCAATGCGATTAACCATCCGGAAAATCCTTGGGAAACTAAGACGGTTATTCATAATTAACCACATACCTGTTAAGAAGACTTGAATGTAGAAATAACTCAATCAATCAGGAAATCAAGTAAGCACACACACACAACTTGTCCCTCAAAAAGGCATTCAATTTCTCTATCATTAATCATGTCATCTTGATCCATTAGTCCTAGTTGTTTCCTAGGTTATTTGCCCTTTTTATGGTTTTGAGCATAATTAGGGTTCCACTACATCTTTATTACTTTAAACCCTAATTTCTCCAAATCACTTACAAACCCTAACTATTTCATTTTTCTTTTACAAAAGATTCTAAATTCATCTTTTAGCAACATGAAACCCTAATTTCATATTATGAGCACTTTTCTTTTCTTTTCCTCTAATTTAGGGTTTCTAAACATATTAATCAATATATTGAGTTAAAAACCCTAAACCTTGTAATTCTATCACCAAAACAGGTTAAAAACCATCTTAATCATTAATCAAGTAAATCATGTTCGAATTAATATATTTGCAAGATTAACTATATCTTTTATCAACCATTAGGGTTTCTAACCACAAATTAATCCATTTTCTATTCAACATATGTACTTTTGCAAAAATATATAGATTTAGGTGTCCAAACCATTTTTAATGCATTCCTCATATTTTTCTGACCATTTTTCATGTATTAACTTTTTGCATCTGAGTTTTCTATCACCAAATACAATTTTATCAAGATAATTCTGTTTAATCGATTCATTTGCTAATTTTCTAGAAAACCTAGAACCGCCCGATTCATGGGCCTTGGATCCACATAGGATCCAACGGTCCTGAAGGAGCACGCCTTTCTTTTGCAAACAAAAGGGAAAAAGGACAAAGGTGCCCTTACCTGCAAAGAGGATGCGGAGGGGCAGAAGTGTAAAAAGGCTGGCGACCTTCATCTTCTTCCTTGCGTCGAGCAAGCAGGTCCAGGTGGTCAACTCGAGGGTTGACTTCAGGCTTCGGCCTTCCTCCTCTCACGTCGATGGTACAGGGATCTCCGCCTCCCTTACTCGAAGCTGAAGACCCCCTCAATTGCTCACACGAGCCCCGCCAAGCCACCTCCCCTACTCGCCGGATTCCGACGAGGTCTGCTGGGTCGATGAGTGTCCAGGTTAGGGTTGATGGCACAATTGAAAGCGCATAATTTATCCTTGTCCTCCGCCGCAGAGCTCAGACTATCAAAAAGTGATGTTGGTGCCTTGGATCGCCCTCCCCTATTTATAGGGTCGAGGCAAGGTCCCTGCTGGTTTGGGTGTTTCCTAAAACCAGGACCAAAGCTACTCAAACCGGGGATGCTTCCCCGCGATTTCGTCTCCTAAACCCAATGGGAACCTCAGCCAGCGTGCAAACCCAGAGGATCGCGAGAAAATCAAGAGGGAAAGTCCCTCTATTAATTCGCAGAAACACAGTCCCAGTGGGACTTAGGCAAAGGGCATCCCACGTTGGATCAGGATCCAACGGACCATATTGCTTGCGTTCAAAGCAAAGGAATGATTTATTCCATTAATTCAGAATTCATTCCCAAATCGAATATAACTTGCAAAATCAATTTCTCCCAAACCACAATTTCTTTCTTTCTCAAATTTTAAGGAGATTTTCATCTTGTCATTATCTAACTTTGTACAAAATTTGGGAAACAGATTGCAATGGAAGAGAATGATTACTTCTTTCCCAAGTTAATCGTTAATTAATCCAAATTAATTTATATTCCTATTCCTTTTGCCATTATATTATTATTTTGGATCCCTTGGACCTCAAGGAAACCCAAAGGCATGGATTCCCATATTGGGGAATATTGGTTTGCCTTTATCTTCTTTTAATTATCAATTTCTCATATTTCCCTTTTATTAATCAATTTCTTTTCCTTTTTAATTCTCTTTTTAAGGATTTCTCTTCATCTCTCTTCTATTTTCCCATTGGAATTCATTTTAACATTAGGAATCCTTAGGATACGAAAATCCACCAAGGATAACTCAATTATACCTCTTTTCACATATTTCCACCTTTTATCAATATTTGCAATTTCTTTCTTTAACAAGGAAATACTTAATTGGTCTTTTCTTTTCTTATTGCATTCTCTATGCAACTTTGGACTCCTTGTAACCCAAGGAACCCAAGAGGCACGAAATCCCTCTTTGTATTTGCCTTCTAGAGGTTTCCACATTTCTTATTTTCTTATTTACTCAGTAATAGAATTTTCTTTTGTCTTTTTCTTTGTTATTGGGCCCAATAGCCAATAAAGCCCACAACACAACCATCAAGGCTACTGTAAACGAAAACATGCATTCAATCAAAAGACATCATTATTTGTTCATTTATCTTTAATATGAGAAATTACATTTCTCAGCAAAGGAACCCAAAAGTTGGGGTTGTAACAATATGTTTCATAAAAATCGATACATTCATGTTGATTTTAGTCTTGAGGTACTAACCTTGCTTCATTTCTTACCACCTTGCCACTTTTATCTAGCTTGTCGTGGTAGACCCACTTTCTTCAAATGATATTTTTTATCACATGGTCTTGGCACTAGATTCCACACTTTGTTCTTCTCGAATTGAGTTCTTCTTGCTTGGCTAGCATCCATTTATCATCCCCAAGAGCTTCTTTGACATTCTTTGGCTCGAGTTGTGAGATGAAGGTGTTTTTGGCTTGTTCTTTGTTATAGGAAGCCCACATCTTCACTCTTTTAAAGGGATCACCTACGATTAGCTCTTTATGATGATCTTTGCAAAGCGGGGTGGGGGTGGATCATTCTTTTCTTCATTTATCTCTTCTTCTTCAGTGACCCCCTCTTATTCTTTTTGTTGATGTTAAGATCTTTTAAGATAGGAATTACCCCATCTGCAACATCATCATTAGAAAAATCCTGGGAAATAGAGGGGTTAGTCTCAATAAATTTGACATTGATAGATTCTTCTACTTTAGATAGATCAACATTATGCACTCTATAAGCCTTTCTAGTAGGGCTATAGACAAGAAAGAAAGCCTTGTATGATTGCATATCAAACTTGTCAAGATAATCTTTCATGTTGAAAACAAAACAAGAACGCCTAAAAAGGTAAAAATACTCAATATAAGGATTCCTACCACACCATATCTCATAGGGAGTTTTCTTCAAAGAGGGATGTGTGAAAACCCAATTTTGCACTAAACATGAGGTACTAATGACTTTGGCCCAAAACTTCTTTAGAGTGTCATACTCTAAAAGCATTATCCTAGCCATTTCCTGTAGTGACATGTTCTTCCTCTCTACAACCATATTTTATTGAGGTGTTCGATGCATGGGATTTTAGTCATTTTCAGAGGCATATTTTCCATGATTTTATGTGTTGATTTGTCATTTATTTGATTAATTATGCATGAGATGCTATCAATGGCATGTTCTATTTAGAAGCATCAAATTATATGATTTTTACTATTCAAGATGGTTTAATATTCATCCCGAGTACTTATCCACGTTCTTTTTGATTTTCAGGTACAATCGAGATCCACAGACTTGGTGCTACCGACACCAAAAGTTAGTGGTACCACTTCATGTTAGTACTGGATGAGAAGACTCACCCAGACTCAATACTACCGACACTCAAAGTTGGTAGTACTAAAACCTCGTCAGTTTAGCGCAAGAATGAATCATCAAAACTCGGTACTACCAAGATGGCATCAGTGAAGCAGTGCTCGAGCGACCTAAAGACTCAGTGATAACGAGACAAGTTGATAGTACTGACATTGTGATGAATCGATGCTACCCTAGAAACTCGGTACTGTCGACTTTCCAGTCGGTACTACCGAGTCTGCCTGATCAAGCAATCTGAAGACATCAGTCTAATACAATGACTGGCGTTATTTGGTACCTTAAGTGATTCCTATGACTTGAGGGGAGTTCATCCAGACCTAGAGGAGCAACTATTTTCTATAGCGTGACACTGAAGAGAGAGGAGAGAAGAGAAAAGAATCAAAGGATTCACCCGGGACGATCTGAGTACCTCTACAAGGTGAATCTGCATCTGAAAGACTACAGATTGAATGCACGACATAGGGACTCACCCAGATCAGCTATTCTTCAGGGGTTACTTAGTTTTTCTAATGTTTCCAACATTTTTCTCTTTCTCTACCATGTATTCATCAATGAAAATCATGCAAGGCTAAATCCCTTGATTCCTTAGGATCTGGGAGTAGCTTGGATATACATTGTAATTTATTTCCATGCATTAATATCATCTTTGTCCCTATTTTCTGGAAATAAATCTATGAAGTTGTCTCGTTCTGTTTATGCCTGATCACCATAGATAGATGATCAGAACCTTAATCATTTTGAGAGAGAGGTTAAGGGTTGGAAAAACATTGATTTACCCATTTGTTGCATCCCTTGGGAAAGGTGGAGAATAAATAGGAGGAGAAACCCATCGATTAATCGTAAAGCACCTAACTAATCAACCAATCCCTATGGAAATAGGATTGGCATTAGAATAGATAGTGAGCTACACTGCGGGAGTGGGTAGTTATGGCTACATGCTCTTTATATAGGGATAGGGGAAATAGATATCAGTGTGTGGAGTTAATTGCAATATTATCCGTGGTGAATCCATTATCCTAAGGAATTCCCTTAAATCCGAGTAACTTAATTGCTAAGCTTATTTTGTTCTGCATTTATTTATGTTTAATAAAACTAATTCACTTTCATAGGTTTATCTGATTGGACCATAGTTAGTAGTAGTATTCTAGAGAATGTTTCCCTATGTTTGACTCAGGCCTCAAAAGGGCCTATTTTACTTTGATACGTTCACTTGCGTATAATGCACGGTAAACACATGCCAGTGTTGGATGTGAAGAAAAGTTGTGTGCATAGCCCGAAAAATGATTTTCAAATTCTCACTCATGATCACTACGGATGGAAACAATGCGGCAAGAAGCTTCATTTTCAACAAGTTTGCAAAATCTAGAGAAAACATCAAGAGTATTGATCTTATAAACTAGGAATAAGGTCCAAGTATATCGAGAGAAATCATCGACAATAATAAGACAATACTTGGAACCATGAAGCAATTTAGTTCTCATAGGTCCAAATAGATCAATATTGAGAAGTTCAAGAGCTTTCTTGGTACTAAGGACTCCTTTGGATTTGAAGGAGGACTTGGTTTGATTTCCTTGGGTACAAGGTTAACATTCCTCATCCTTTTCAAAATCCAATTTGGGAAGTCCCTTGACCAAGTCCTTTTTGTTCAACTTCTTCAATTGATGCATATTTAGATGACCTAGACGATGATGTCAAAGAGAAATATCATTCAAATTGACTACAAGGCATCTACCAACAATAGGCTCAATAGAGTCAAGCACAATTACATAAAGATTACCATTCCTAGTTCCCTTATATATGACATTGTAAGTGAGGGAATCTAGTAGCAAGCATTCAAAAGAAGTAAATAGCATAAGGTAAACATTATCACGTAATTGACTAACACTTATTAAATTGTGATGTAGGACATCAACAAAGAGAACATTCTTGACACACAAGAATTCACCTACATCACCACCACCTTTTACCTTACATTTCTTATTGTCCCTGAAAGTAACTAATACTCCTTTCTTCTTTGTAAAATTGTTGAAATGGCTTATATCACCTATCATGTGCTTTGTATAGCCAATATCAACAATCCATTTTTCTTTTTCCTGCAAGAAAGGAGTATGTCAGTTCCCAACTCAAACTTTGGGATCCGGTGTTATCTTGGGGACCCATTTCATCTTTGGGTTGGTCCCCTTAGGCTTGTACAATCAATAAGTAGAATAATGATAATTACTTTTGCAATGAGAGAAAATCATAGGGTTCTTAGATCCAGAAGACTCTCCAATGAAAAGAGGAGTTTCCTTACTCTTTTTCTTACCTTTAGCCTTACTCTTGCCCTTAGGAGCTTCCCCTACAAATCCCAAATCACTGGTACCACTTTTTTTGGTAGAGTGATCAAGGATTTCATTTAGGGAGTTCTTCCCTTTAAGGAATTTCTACAGAGAGGATCTAAGTCTATGATTGTCATTAGTAAGAAAGATAATAGTAGCAAACAAACTAGCAAGATCATCTTTATCATGTACAAGGTCGACCATTAAATAGAGGGCTTTAGTCAAATAAGAATCCTTTTCAAGAGTAATAGAAGAAAAATCATTACTAGGAAAAATAGGTTTAGAAGATAAATCATTAAATTGACCAAGTAACCTAGCATTTTATATTTAAGCAATTGAATTTCTTTGAGATAAACATCTCTCTCATCTCTGCAAGCATCACTAATGAGCTTAAGTTCAACATTTTTAGTTTTAAGTAACTTAAGCTCATTAAGGCACTTTTGGTTATCTTCCTTAAGAGATGCAATATTCATAAGATAGACACCATTCTCTACTTCAACTCCATTGTATTGGATCTCAAGATCAAGAAATTAGCCTTACAAGAAATCAATGCTCTCAACATGAATTTTCTCATTTTGCTCAAGAATATCAACTTTAGCATATAAGTCATCAATGATTTTACCCAACCTCATGTTTTTAGATTTACATTTAGAATAAGAAGAATGGGTATAATTAAGCCTGTCAATTAGAGTTTCTTTAGCTAACTCATGCAAACTTACCTTACTTACCTCACCAATATCTTCACTTATGGAGGCTATGAGTGTGAGGTGGCATTCTCCATATTCATCAGAGCTTGAGCTACTAGAGGATGATCCTTCCCATGCGACATGAGTTGTGTCTTTGTACCTCCTCTCCTTCTTATCCTTCCTCTTGTATTTGCTATGTTTCTTGTACTCTTCCTCCTTCTTGGAGATGCTCTTGTGGTGTGACTTTCTATCCTTAGGACATTCACTCTTGTAGTGTCCTTTTTAACCACACTTATAACACCTATGACTAGATGAAGAATATAGCTTTCCTTTGAAGGATTTCCCTTTGAGATGTTGGTTTCATGCTCACTAGGGCCATCATATTCACTAGAGGAGTAGGGAGAGGTTTGACAAGCAAGTTGTTGTTGAAGGATGAGAGCTTCCACTTGAGATTTGAAGGCACTATCTTTGATCTTCCTTGATTTTTCTTCATGCTTTGCTTCCTTTTATTACTTGTCAAGTCTTGGAACATGAGCTTGTACATTTCCAATAAACTCCTCATTTAGAAGATCACCAAAACTTCTTACTTCTTCAATGGAGGTCACCTTTGACTCCCATCTCTTTGGAAGAGACCTTAGGATCTTTGAGTTGATTGCTTCTCTATCCAAAGTATGTCCCAAAGTAGCTAGGCCGATGATGATGATGTTAAGTCTTGAATACATCTTGGGAAATCCTTCTTTCTTACCCATCCTGAAGTTCTTTAGGAGGTTGTTCAACATGGAGATCTTTGCCTCCTTCACTTGCTTTGGCCTTCATAAGTGATGCACAACTTGTCCCATATCTCATAGGTTGTATCCCATTAGGAGATGCGGTTGAACTCGGATGGAGTGAGGGTTGCATAGAGGATGCTAATTTCTTTGGCATTGAGCTATGCATTCTTTAGAGTTTCTTCATCCCTAGTTGATACAGCTCCAGTCGGCTCCTTGTAGGGTGCAATCATTACTTTCAACATATCAAAGTTCATCCCTTGAATGTAAAATTGCATCTTCCGCATCCAATAGGGGAAGTTGGTGTCGTCAAAGATCGGGGGGGGCATGGAGAAACCTCCATCTAGGTTGAGAGAACCAAGTAGGTTCTCACCCATCTTCTCATTGCATTGGATATTTGGATAAGATCCTTCCTCTGATACCACTTGCTGGATCTAGGGCTATAGAGGGGGGGGGGTGAAAAGAAAGCTTCAAAACTTGCACAAGAGTAGTTAGACCTTCAAATTATATCAATTGAAACTAAATGATAAAAGTAATTTGAAGTCCTATCTAAACAAGAATAGCAAGGATGAGAGGAATTGAAACAAATACTTGGACAAGGTGTTTAGAGTGATTCCAACCTCACAAACTAGGTGACTGTCAGTCCACTACCTAGAGAGATCAACCTCTAGGATTTTGCAACCCATGTATACTTATATTCCATTATAAGACATACAAGAAAACCACCTTACACCCAAGGGCTTACCTATCCAAGAGCTATTCTTCTACCTTACAACATGTCTTACCCACTCTTGCAAACATCTCGATTCCTTCTCCTAGGACATCTCCTCCTTGCAACAAGTCTTCAACCTTGAGGATTTACCCACCAAGCTCCTTGGATCTTCCTCCTTGTCCTTCTCCTTCTCCTTCACTTGGATAAGATCTCCACACCTTATTTAGCCTTGTACAAGAGCAACAACTCCTCCACTCAGAGAAGATCACTTCAACCTTTTCTCTTTGAGAAAGGGGATTGGGAAGTTGGAAGATGGAGAGATTTACAAGGTAACAATGGGGTAGCTATCTTACAACATGCCTAACTCACTCATAATCACAAAATGCTTTATAAATGAGTGTGAGAAAGGGGATTAAAGGGTTGTAGCACAATCTCTATAGCAAGGACCAATGATAGCATAAATCAAAAACCTTGGAATGAACTCCAAGAGATCTTATTTATAGTTGGGGGGTGTTCCTTTGAGTGTGAGATCATTTAAGAACGAAAAATGTCCATTTTACAACTTTTAAAGGATCTATTTTTGTTTCTAACAACTCTCCAATGGTTGGAATTACTTTTTCTGTGTTTTCTGTACAATGCATTTGGTCGAGTTTTAATAAAGGTAACTCGACCGATCCACTATCAGACAATGAAAATCAAATATGGATCTTTTATGAAGATGTAATTATAATAATCTAAATCCTAATTAGGTTAGAGTTGGGTTCACTTTTGAAATATATATATTAAATATTGATATTGACATTCTTTATGTGAACTTAAAACAAAGAGAAAAAATAGACTTATCCCTCAAGTTTTCTCTCCCTCTAATCTCTTTTTCTCAGCTTAAATTGTTTTCTCAAATACATAATATCACGATCAAAGATGAATTTCCTATTTTAGATACTATCATAATCTTCCATAATGTTGGAGACTCAGATAAGGACAACTCTGATTTTATTCTCATAAACACCTCATCAAATGTGAGATTCTGCCAGGGTGCCATGTGAAGATATATGACCTTCCTCTAGTGGTCCCACTCAAGGACATCAATGTTCCATAGGGCCTCCTCATGGAACAAATCTTGATTTTTATATCATATTCTTGATTTAACGGGAATTCATTTGTCAAAATTTCTTCATCTACAATGAATTCTTCAAAGATAACATCACACGTAAATATCCCCCATATCCACTATCTAACGCCCCTTTTGACTCTACTAAAACCATAGAGCATGCTACCTCATCTTGTTCAGACTCCACCAATGATTTTTAAGAAGATCCTTTTTTTAGAAAGATGATTCTGATACACGGGGAGGCTGCAAAAATGGTAAGAAAGTATTAAGGACCTCCAAATTTAGTTGAACTAATCTAATTGTTCATCCCAATTACTGAATCTAGATCACACCAACACTTTTTCATATTATAACTACATATCCATATATTCATCTTGCATAACAATTTCTTAATTGTATGCTCAGTGATCATGCAACAACAACACTACCATGCTTAGTTGAACTAGATCCTACTGACATATTGTAACGAACCAAAACCTAGAATCTTACATAGATTGCAAGCATATAGGAAGCCCTTAATGCCAACTTCCAATCCTGTCTCTAGTTCATAGCTTATGGCACAAAATCATGTCCATGGCCATCGCCGCATGCAAAGAGATAGAAGTTACGGGTAACGGTACCACCACGGGTCTCCTCCTCCACGGCTTCTCACTGCCGAGAATCGTGGGGTACCAATCAATAGCCATTACATGGCAACCCCCCAGATAGGAACCTACTTAAGATGATTCTTGCAGTCAAACCTGCCTCTAGCAAATGTTAGCTAATGGCAGCCATGGGCGGCTTAGTGAAGAATAGTGAAAGGACCCTATCTTTTTCAAAATGCATTGCATAGTGGGCAACCCAAAGGTGCCACCAAACAATTTGGGGCAGGACCCTCCGAAGGGCCTCTGAGAGATTTAGCTTGTTCGTCGCTGCCCACACTGTGTACAAGATGTCAATGATTGGCGAACCTGAGAGGGGTGTGTACTTCATCAGAGCCCAGGCTTTGGGACATAATTGTTTAGCTATATCCCCTTCGACTATAAGATGATCCACCGTTTCTATAGTCGGTTTGGTGCAACAGTTGCATCTAGATGCCATGTGAATATGGTAGTCCATCACGCGTCGGTTAATCAGGATCGCTTTGTGGACAAGCTTCCAAGTGAAATTTGCCACCTTCTACGGTGTTTGTTGGGACCAAATAACCCAATGGAAGGGTTGATATGACTGTGATGAGAGGAGTAAGCATGTTGCTGACTTGCATGAAAATAAGCTGTCAAACGAGGGTTCCCAAATTAGCTCGTCTTTGTCTGATGATGAGGTAGCACGTGATTGATGAATATATTCCTACCCCGAATGGATACAATGGCTCATAAGCCGACCCAGGGCACATTTCATTAGCTGGATCTAGCCGTAATGGATTGTATTTCATTCTCTAGCACGCCAGAAACTATGTTTGATTCATGGGACTGGAGAAATTGAAGAAATCCTACAGTTTTGGGCAAGTAATAAAAGCTGGATATTCAAAATGGTCGGACGCCATTCTCCCTCATCTTTAACACTGCGCTCCATAAAAAAAGAATGCGAACAGCCTGGTATTGCTTTCCAAGTATAAAATCATGTACCGGGAACACAACAAAAAAAATAACGCTCCCTCTGTTGGCACAACGTGCCCTCTATTGACACTAAAGTGTCCTCTACGGTGTAACACACCCTCTGTTGACACAACGTTCCCTCCGAAATAGAATAAACACTCCTATGAATCATCTTGGGACTCTCTGAATGAGGACTTATTATATAATGTATTATGTGAAGGTTCTGAATTAATTACCTCAAGTCTAAGCTTACTAAATTCTAAATCTGAACTTATCTAAAACTAAATACTAAGTATTGACATGTATTGAACTGAGAATCTAAATCTATGCTTGTAAATTTTGAATTGTATCTATATCTGAATAAATAATATTAGCTACAAAATTGAGATTGGGTCTAAAACCCTTATCATGTATCTTTATAAAATATATGTCTACTTACATGTTGAGTAGTTTAAATATGAATCAAAATTTGAATCTTATCCTGAAATCTAAAGCATACATATTAATGCACTTGCATCATAAATCTTAAAGCATTTTGTTCTCATACTCTTATCATGACTCAAATCATGAATCTTAATAAAATCTAATCTTAAAACTTTATCATGACATAGTACATTGTAATCTAATAACATCAACATAAAATGAATTCTCAATACATGTTGATCTTAATAGAGTGTTTATCTTGAAAACTTAATCATGTCTTAATATGTTCAAAACTTGTATTCTTACATCATGCTTAACTCTAAAATCCGAATCATTCTAGGAAATCTAAATAACTTCTTAGTTATCATATCTCTATCTATATAAGAAATCCTAATAGTATATTTCTACTTGAAATCTTACTTACATGGTTATATCACAGAATCATGAAGGTATGACAATCTTAGTTGCATATGTTATCATGTAGTCTTATTCATCAATACGATTCTTTACTAAGAAATCTTATAGGAATATGATACTTTAATTTCCTCATGAACCTGGTTCATGAATCTCAATCATTCTAAGAAATTTAAATAACATAACTCTACTTGAGATATTAGGTATATGAGAGAACACCATCATGGAGTTGTGAAAACTTTGATTTCACATCTTACTCAAAATCTTAGAATAGTAGAACACATAAATCATAATGTCTTATCTGATAAACATGTAAATATTTCAAGCTTAATAAATATGAATACTCATGGTCATGAACCACTTACCTATTTTGGAGCAAACCCGAGTTAATTTCCATAGATTGAAAAATCCTAATCACATTTCTTGGGGTTGATGGACCCTGATTACCCTGTTCATTCAATAATCCTTTATTAATAACTATACTCATTGTAGTTTCTAGGGTTTTATGGTTCTTATCTAAAATATAGAAACTCAGAGTCAAAACAGGCTCTGAATCCTAGTCCATCATCAAGATCTTACAAAACTGATCAAAATCCATGTATAACTTAACATGATCTAACTTATAGATTTATTTCAATGATTTATACAACTTATAGACTTACTTAAATAAAACCATCATTTATTTACCTAATATGGAACTAATCGGGTCAGGCGGGATCCACCTTGGAAAAGATCCACTTTACCCGGTCCTCAATTCGCCTAGTTGGTCGCGAACGGGGGCACACTCCCTATTTCCTGTATTTTACGAAGTACCAGGTTGGGGGCTTCTCGATGGCGCTCTAGTCAGTGGGATTTTGATCTTACTCCACGTTGAGGTTGTCGAGATCCCGATCTTCCACCTAAATCAGCCATAGTCACAACCTCTTTAGCATCAGTGATGACACCTGAAGTGGAGGCACAAATGGAGGATGCAGGCGCTTCATCTCTACGTAAGCCTGGTAGATGGGTGTGCCTTTTCCTAAATAATGAGCAGTTAGGTTTTGATGCTAGATCAATCACCTCCTTGCACTAGAGACTACATCTATCCTACAACAACACATCCTGAGGGAACCGGTGCTTAAGGAAACATTCCCTTCCCCTCCGTCCTCGATGTTCACTATAGAGGTCGCACCCTCTATTTACTATGTAAAACATAGTAACACCTCATGGATTTTCAAGATGATCAGTCGTGGTGCCCCTATGAACCTTGGCCTACGAAATCCGCTCCTGAAGCTCTCTACATGAATATGCACCCACGAGTGCTCTCTGCATTTACTATACCCACGAAAGATGCTTGCTTGAGTGTGCGGCGGCCACTTCCTGGGTTGCCTCTAACACCCTGCAACTAATTGTGGGAGAGGTCCTAAAACCAGAGATCGATGAAATTGACTCTTCCTCAAACTTCATCATCACATAGAGGCCAAGGGGCTAGAGTTAAAATAAGAGGGGGATATTGGATCAAGAGGAGGTTTTGAGGATTGCTTGGATGTCCACACAAAGGCACTTAGTTCATCTGCAACTCGCGTTGGTGAGGGCAGAGCTGTCAGGGTAGAGAGGCCAAAATTGGGAATTCTTCCCAAGACTATGATCTAGGGTTCCGGCTTGGGGTTAAATAGGATCACAAGGCAGTCCTGATTATAAAGGGACAACAAATTTGTGATGATATGGATCGCAATCATGATAAGCACTAATGAAGGGATCTTCTTTCTATTCTGACTTGCTCACACAGGTAGATCCAATAGTCCACTTAGTTTGGGATCTAAATAGAGAATTCTATTTTCTATATTTATAGCTAATTTCTAATCTATCATACCATTATCTTATTTGATTTACTTGGACACTCAAAAGAATACCAAAAAGAGTCAAAATTTAACCATAGGCTTATTTTCTCATGTAGATAATTACTAAGAATTAGATTCTTAGTTTGGGCATTATAAATCATCAATGATTTGATGTTGTTGTAAACATCAATATTCCCTAATAAATTGCAGGATAATCATTTATTTTTCAAAATTTTCTATTAGACTAACTTCTTATTATATGAGAATATTTCAAGTTTGAGATCAAATGTACTTCTATTTCTAGATATCATCAAATCTATGTATACTTAATTATCTTCTAAATTATTCTTCATTGAATTTAAATGTAATATAAATATATGGAATGTCTTAGAAATAGATTTAATATCTCAAATTACCATAATGTATCGATTAGTCACATTGTTGTCCATATGAAATATTCATTCATATTCATACAACCTGATTACTAATTCTATACACTTAAGCCATTACGTGTGGATTGGTGAGTTAGGTGGCATATAATACATCTTTTATGAACTCATTACATAATAAACCATGGCTAGGTTTATTTGGTCCCTCAGTTAAATGTTACTGAGAAAACCTCATTTTAATTTTAAATTAGCCATGAAATTTTAGATGTTACATAAGACTTCCTTAACCAGGCCATATGAGATATGACAAGATTGGGGTTACTCCAGATGTATTTTTGTCTGTAGAATGAAGCCCAGATTGTGTCCTCCTTGAGGACCTGTCGCACAACTTTCAAAAGGAGGGTGTACTGCATATACTGTAGTCTTGGGATGTCGACACCACCATCTCGAGTTGGTTTGGCTACTTTCTCCCAAGAAATCCAGTGTCTACACTGGCCACAATCACGAGCATTCCAATGAAAGTTGGCCATCTAGCTACCGAGATGCTTGATGATCGATTGGTGAACAATCACATATGAAAAAGAGAAAATAGGAATGGAGGATAAAACATGCCTAATCAAAGTGATGCGCCCACCCATTGACAACAACTTCCCATGCCAGCCAACGAGACGTGCGCTAAATGTTTCCACCATGGGGTTTTAGGCTGATGGGGGAAGATGCTAGCTTGGTAGAGGCAAGTCGAGATAGGCCATAAATCTATCTTGATGATTAATGCCCATAAGATTGGCAATCTCTGTCACTCAGTGTGGAGATGCGTTGACCATGAAGGACGATTTAGCTAGATTGATCTTTTGGCCTAACACCACCTCATAGTGGTCCATTGCCTCCAGCCAGCTTGAGATTGAGGTCGAGTTAGCTTTGAAGAAGAAGATGAGCTTGTCGACATAGCTAGGCAAGGTGTGATGGAACTAGGCCATTCCCGCGTGTCTTGTAGGTTGTCAACATATCATCCTGGGAGACTCGCTTAATCATCCATCTTTAGTATTCCTGATGGATGATGAAGAGAGAGGGGGAGAGAGGGTTGCCTTGTTTCACGTCGTATAAGTATGGGAAGAAATCGACAATGTTGTCATTAATTGATAATGAGAACCATAATCTTGTCATGAAGTGTATCACCAGCTTCATGAATTGGTCTTCAAACCCAAAGGCTAAAAGAATGCTCCACATAAATTCCCAATCAACACGGTCAAATACCTTTGACATATCGGTCTTCACGATAATGTTCTCACTTCCTTCTTAGCATATCTTCAGGTCATAACACAATTCGTGCGAGAGCATGATGTTGATAGAGATGGTGCGACCTCAGACGAACACATTCTACTCCGCTGAGATGAGACGAGGAAGAAAGGTTGCAAGGCAGAGAGCAATCACCTTACTGACCAGTCTAATAGCCACATTTGAGACATTGATGGGCCGATAGTCCATCATCGAGGTGGTTTATCGACTTTGGGAATCAACACCAGCCTAATTGCCAGTAGTCCATATTGTATCTGCTCCAGTGTGAAGCATTGATGGATGAAGGCCATGCCTTCTTTAGTTTTAACTATGCTCCAAGTGAATATGTGGAAAGCCACCCCAAAACCATTGGGGGTGGGGGCACTGTCTCTGTTGAGTTTGTCGAGAGCCTAAAGTACCTCATCTTCAGATGGGAGTGACCATAACATCGTGTTGTTGCTAGAATGAATCAACTGGGGTATCAAGCCGGTTTTGAGAGTGAAATGACAAGGAGGAGAAGATGCAAACATATCCATAAAAAACCCACATCATCATCTCATCGTCACATCTCGCCTACACTCGATATTCTCCTTCTCGTCTTGACATTTGCATGGAAGAATTTGGTGTTACATTCCCCTTCTTTCAACCATTTGACACATGACTGCTCCTTCTAGTAGGATTCTTCTTGGTCAAGGTCTAGAATGAGATCTGTGTTAGCATCCATGAGCCTCCCGTACCATTTGGTGTCTGGGTGGAGGTCATAAGCGGTTAGAAGCCCCTCCACTTTAGACTCTAACTCTTTGATGCGTGTAAAGAGATAACCAAAAACTTCTTTGATCCATACCTTGATGGCCGAGCGAAGAGATTTCAATCGAGAGAATATCATGTAGCTCGGACTACCCTAACCTAGAACCACCCAGTTAGCCTAGATTTAATTCTGGAGACTAGAGTGGGAAGTCCACATCTTGCGAAATGAGAAGTTGCTCCTGTGAGAGGTGGCATTCCCATCAGAGAAGGAGAAAAGGAGAAGTCTTTGATCAGAGAGGGATGTACGTCCTAGATGCTCAGGATGACACCAGAGGCCCTCTGATCATTTTGAGCATCTAGGGCATACATGTCACCCTAGATACATCCGTGATCATAACATTACTATGCATAGCTTTTTGGACCCTTTTGAAAAGTGGGTCATATAGTGTTTTGGAAGATTGATTTTGCCATTTAGACTGATTACGCAACTTATTGCCCGTCTACCTTATATTCTTTATAACTAATTCTCCCAATTAACTATACTTTCGACCTCTACTTTCCTCTATTATTCCGCTGTTCTTTGCATTTTTAAGACAAGACAAAAGTAACTTAAATGTTACTCAAACTATCTAAAAATAATCTGTGATTGGTTAAGAAAGAGTCAAAGCACATACATGTTATAAGAATAGCAAAACCTCTAAAATTTGGCCATGATTTTCTTTTAATTAAAATCTCATCTAGAGAAAATATGAATCCACAATATATTCTTTTGACCATTGAAACAATTTATTGGACAAGATAAACATATATAGATAGCATTCATTACAAAAGTGTATCTAATCAGTCATAAGATCTTTTTATGGAGGTAAAATTTATGTAATTCAATATATCTATTTTTCCTTATCTAAAAGGTAACCTTTCATTTTTGAAAATTCTATGTTTCATTAATAAGTCAAAAAAAAGTCATTAATATTGTTTCAAAATTTTAAAAATGACACTTCTCAATAAATTTATAACTTATAAGTGCAAACTCCCAATCAAAATAAATCTACAATTGTTTCCAAATAGTCTAAATCCATGTTGACTAAAGATTGAAGCAAAATCAATTTTTTGACAACGTAGCTATTATCTCAAAAAGAATACAATAAAATCCATATATCTTTAAAAATTCTCACTAGTCTCTTCAACACGATTTCCCTAAACCAACAAATTATTTTCTAATATATTAAATTTCATTCTATTTCCTAATAAATAATCATTGGTCACGACAATGTCAGTTTCTTATATATCCTTAATTTTATCAAATCAAGCCACAAAAGACCACAATAAGTCTTTCCTTTTCCTCTTGACTAACTTTTCAATTATTTTGAATATCATCATTCTAGATTTCTAAAAGTAACAAAGATTTGACCAAACTATTGTTAGGATAATTATTTATTTTGACCAAGTTTGAGTCAAATAAACTATTTGATGACCCATAAAAGGATAATTTTCAAATGCTTAAAATAAAGAAAATTTTTAATTGATATTTCTTACAAAAAGATTTTAAACATCCTTAAAAGGTCATATTCACTATGTAACTCATTTTGCACATCCTTCCAATCCATAATTTACTTCCTTGTTTCTAAAATTTAAAAGATCCTAAAATTGTTAAATATCACTCATCTTGAAATGTATAAAGGCAAATGAGTAACTAGAGTGAATTCCACTGTTTCACAACCTTCACACCTTAAATGGAATTTGTCTCCAAAACTTTAATTCTTCCTAAAAATGTATGGAATAAAATATTCCATATCATCATTACGTCCATCTACAACATTATCAATATCATGATTAAATTCTATCCATTTTGTAAATCTGACTATATTGATCACTGGAGGTTAAAATTGGAATTATTATCTTATAGGTCAAAATATGATAGTTCTATGATCCAAGTGTAGAATCCAGTTTTCGGTCAGATCTTAATTGAGTCAATTGACTTCAACAAATATCATCACACCAAGCATTCAAGGCTAGTGTTTTAATTCCTATATACATCCTAAGTGTGGCAATACATTAAAAAAAACAATTTAGTAGTACTTAAAAATACTAATATCAATCCCTTCATCAAGGTATTCAAGGTTGACGAATGATCCTAATTTAGGTCTTTGTAGTAAGTTAATCCTATGCATATATTCAACATTAGCATCTTTAAAATTATCATTAAATCAATATATCAAGATCAGAATATTGGGTCAATGCCATCAAATTACAAGAAGTTATCATTTTCCTATTCATAAATATAAAAAATACATACTTTTAGATAATATCTAAAGATCCCAATTTCATTCGCTTCTCTAAACGATGAACTAAGGGGTACATAAGGAATGGACACATAAATTTTATCTCTTCAACAATGAGTCTATCCTAGGATATGATCCATATGTAATATCACACAACTTTTGAAAATTGCTTACTCAAAATGCATTTTAGTCAATAGGGGCCTTTCAACTTTAAGATATTATGTATAGGTTCTCTAACTTGAAGTAGAACAACATAAAAATATTTTAGGTTTAATTTAATATAGAAAATATGCTTGTAAGATCTAGAAAATAGTGTTTGCATGTTTTCGAGAAGCACCACAGAATTCATCATGAAAAGGTCACTTTCATTTATCATAATAAGATGTTTCGAGTCAAACATCCAGATCATGGCATCATAATCACTTTAGCCAACCTTTTTGGATTCATTCAAATTTTAATTATTTCTCGTATATAGGCTATCCATAATCTAGAGATCATAAATCAAGTTGTCTTAATAAGAGAGAGAAAGAGACACAATAAAATATTTTTCAATTAGGTGGTTTAGGGCAACCTTAGAGAAAAGTTGAAACAATAGAAGACTCTCTAGGGTTTTCAAATAAGAACCTTTAGGTCTAATTCAATATCTATTAAGTCCAAGTAGAGCAGGGATCATCGATCACCATTACAAGACATATAGGATGTGATTCTAGCCAGAACTCCTTGTGCTCAAATCTAAAACACTTGACTTTTCACCATTGTGGACTTTAGGGTTCTACCGGTTCATTCAAGATTTGAAATTTTAAATACTCATCATATAGAGGTTGTGTGTTTAGATATGATACCAACTACTATGTATTTATTTTTACCCCAGTTTGGATCCAACTTCCTAATTGATAATGTTAAAGGGATTGAAACACCTATATCTAAGTGGTTCAAAAATCATATACACAACTTACATGAAAATTAAATAAAACCTCTCTTTATTTATTGAATGAACTTTTCAAGGTTTTCTACATGCCTCAAAAACAAACTTGGGAAGGATAATAAAGAACACTTAAACTTACAACTATTCAACTTTTCTTACATTTAACAATATCCCTCATGAATATGTAATGGAGATTGTTAATTTCATTATAGTAGTGCAATCTAGTGTCGAAGCATGGTCTTTATAGTACACCTATTATACCTAAAATCATAAAATGAGACACATGCTCATTGCAAATACAATGATACACTAGTGGTGAAAGCAACATAGCCAGTATGAAAAGGTAAAATGTGCATGATGAAACTTATCCAAAAAACATAAAAATTTTACATATATTTAAGTCATAGAAAAACCTTGTCATTTTATAACTATTTCTTTCATTTTTGTCAGCAAAGTATCAAAATAAGTTTTTAGCCACTTCCAAATGAAGTGCGATCCGAAGTTTCAAAAGTTAATGGCTATTTCTTTATGAGGAGAGATTCTAGACACTTCACAACAAGTGTTATACTACTTCTCAAGGAAGTGTGATATATAACGATAATGGAAGATCTTTTCATTTCTAATGCTACAATTTCCATTAAAATATAGAAAGGAAAAATAGAAGATTACTTAATACGGAATGGAGTATCTCAAACAAATAATAATCTCCAAAGTACACACGAAGGATATATATCAAACAATATAAGGCAATACCATAGTTAAGTCAAATAATCTGAAAGTGTACCTTTATTCAAGAGTAGAGATATTAGCACAATTCTGGAGTCACAAGATTGATTAGTCCCAGATTTAACAAGAGGAGGGTCAAAACGAGGCTTTTCACAATATAGGTCACATGGACCAATTAGGGTCCTTAAATCTCATTTTTATAACTAAGGTATGGTATTGAATCCATATTGAAGATTTACATTTTTGAAATTTCAAGACCAATATCATATTCCAACATCATTTTTAGTAACAAAATCAAGGGATGGTCTACACCTAGTTCATAATAGGACCTAACCCTAAACCATAATAGACATCAAATAGCCCTATGTTTTCATATCAAGTTTTAAGTTCCATAAAGAGTGTCATCATCAATCTTCAAGAAATAGGTTTGAAAACTGATTTCCAACTTTGAACCAATTAAGGTTTAGATTATTATGATCAAGTCTTGATAAAAGATCCATATTTGAGTTTCAAAACTTCATAAAGAATCATATTTTTACGAATATATCGGAATAGGAATGGCATTTAGACCTTGCAAGTTGTTCTATTTGATTCCTTAGATTTCGTTGATTAAAGCTAACTTTTTACACAATTTATTTGGACCATCCTAGCATTTATTAGGGATTTATAAGATTACCTTAGTCATATTATTTCTGAACCTGTCTTAGTGGGCTGCGCCCACGTACTGGCTCGGCCCATTCAACTGACTCGTTCGGCGGAAGTGCGGGCCACCCCCACTTCCCCTACTCATCACCCCTGATTGCCGCAGCGAGCGTGCGATCTCTGGCGCGAGAACACAGGGTTCCGCGTGAGTTTGCCATCGAGCAGCCCGAACTCCACTGACCTTTGCCCTCATGTCGTACCCCATCACCCCAACGATAGAAGCATCTCCAGGAAGATTTGGTAAGCAAGGGCATCGCAGGGCTGATATTTGGTTCTGCTCAGGAGCAGGTTGCCAGAGCGCATCTCTGTCATGAAGACGCCACCGGGAGTCTAATTCCGGCGGACGAGTACTCCAGATCCAGACACAGTGGTTGGATGCCCATTGTCCATCCGTATTCACGAATCACGGTGGGAGTCTGGGAGAGAGGGACATGGACGGCTATGGGTGGCATCCTTCAGAGCTACGACTCCCTCTGGAATGTTGACGGCGGGTTGGAAACCTCTCGCTCTACGGTTCTTCACCTCAGGGAGGTTTCAGAAGGTCCGCAAGGGCAGAAACAAGGCAGTGGCGCTGCCAAAAAGGGCAGAGGAGAGGGAAAGAGAGGAGGAAGATGCAAGGGGCAAGGTCACATGACATTAGAGTGAAAGGATCGAAGAGGAAGAAGAAGCTGACAGTGACTGCAGTTCGGTTCCTTCCTATTTCCATGGTGGTCAACATGGCAACGTAGATTATGGAGATGGTGAGGAAGACTGGTCTTTGGGGTGGCTAAGGTGTTGCACTAGCCGGAGAAACTCTTATTAGGTTTTAGTCTATTGTTGGCACATATAGGGTGAAGGGAGAAGCGAAAGTAAAAGAAGGAAAGAAATTGGCTGTTACCCAGCGTAAAAAGTGGTAACGATGTATGTGAATTCCAAGTCATCCTCAAAGGTTTCTTATTCACCCTTTCTTTCTACTTCTACTTTCCTTTATTATCCTCTCGTTCTTTGCTTTGTTAAGACAAAAAAAGTAACTCTAATGTTATTTTCACTCTCTGTACAAAAAAACTTGGTGATTGGTTAAAAAAGAGTCAAAACACATAATTACTTGTTATAAGAATTCCAAATGATCAATTTTTTGGCCATAATTTTCTTTTAATTATTTCCTCGAGAAAACAAGAACCTACAATATATTCTTTTTGACCATTCAAACAATTTATGGGACAAGGCAGGCATAAATAAGAAACATTCGTTATAAAAGTATATCAAACCAGTCATATGACCTTTCCATGGAAGAAAAATATATCTAAACGATATATTTCTATTCCTTTGTCTAACAGGTAACCTTTAACTGCGAAAAACCTTTGTTTGATTAATTAAGTCGAGAAAAGTCATCGCCGTGGCTCTAAAATGCTATAAATGACACTTATCAATAAATTCATAACTTACAAGTCACAACTCCAAATGCAAATAAAATGACAATTGTTTCTGGCCAAAGATCCAAGCAAAAAGAAAAATGTTATGGTATAGCTATTATCCCAAAAAGCATACAACAAAACACGATATATCGACATAAGTTTTCACTAGTCTCTTCAAGCGACCTTTTTTTTAACCATAAAACTCTAACTAGATGCTAACCATATGCTAGTAAAATTGTTCATACAAAGGTTGGCCTCCTATGTAAACCACAAAGGTTTTAAAGTAAAGTCCATCATTGTGGAAGTTCTCAAGACATGTTTTCATCTATCATCAACTAAATTATCAATGCAAGGAGTGAAAGAGAGGTTGGAAGGGTTTATATTCTATTGAACTTTCATTATTTTTCCTAGTACATAATCATTGGCCATAGTAATACTAGATTCTCATATATCCTTAATTTTACCAAATAAAAGCAAAATCTACCACAATAAGACTTTGTTTTTTCTCTTGAACACCTTTTCAATGATTAGAAATCCAATCATTGAAAAATCTCACATGCAAGAGAGATTTGACTTAACCATTGTCACGATAATTATTAAATCTTGACTAAATTTGAGCAAATAAATTATTGATTGACCCACAAATGGATAATTGTCAAAGTGTAAAAATAAAATAACTTTTGAATTGGTCTTTCTTACAAAAAGATTTTAACATCCTCAGATGGTAATATTCACTATGTACCTCATTTTTATATTCCTTCAATCCTAAACAATTTACTTCTTTGTTTCTAAAATTCAAAATATTCTAAAAAACAAATATCACCTATCTTGAAATGCACAAAGGAAAATGAGTCATTAGAGTGAAATTCCAGTTGTCACACTATGACGAGCCTGATGTTTGTATGTAGGCCACCTGCTGATGGGCCCCTACTTGTTATACTCACACTTACCAACACAGACAAGCTCTTATGGATATCAAATAATCAAAAGATCATGTATGGTGGGTTTTGGAGACAATACATTCACTAGTAAGTAGTTTAACCAATATATCCCAACTACCCACAAATATGTAATTAAATATATAACCAGGCTTAGTAGCATTACATGTATAATAATGTTGTCAACTTATTGCATCTTATTATTATTATTATTCTAATGTTGCTTATATGTGTTCGTGACTTTACTTTACATCATATATATTTTTTAGAGATGTTTTGGGTATGTTGTTTCTTAACAATAATTATTTAATCCATCCTATAAAGTATTACTTTCATGAATATAATACAGTATATGTGATTTATCTCTCCATCGGACATTGATATCACTATCACAATGCTCCTTACTTATAAGGTTCTCATCATTTACCCTAGGGGTAAACCAACAAGGAGTCGCCTTTACTTGGTGAGTAGGAGGTTTCATGTGGAAGTTTATCCTTTTTTGGTGTCCTAGAGTAATCCATGTACACTCGGGTCCTAGAAGGGATTTTTATATGAAAATATATTTGTAAATGAATTTTAACTTGTATGCCCTGTATATTATGTGTATATTGTATACATGAACTAAGAGGATATATTATATAACATGAGGCAAGTTTTATCACATGCCATAAATTACATACATTTATGTATTGGAGATGAACATAATGAGCCTTCTACAGTCATACATGAAAATAATATGGGAATTAATATTCAGACTTTTCTTTTCCTTCTTGGTATGTGATGATTCAGTAAGATCTATTCAACCTTTTTTTTCTTTTCTCATTTTATAGCCACCCTGAGGTTGAAGTGTCACATTTGTGGTACCAGGGACTTGGTTACAAAGAAATACATAGATATAACATGCCATATGTTCTCCAAATCTAATCACCATTATGGATATGTAGAAATGGTTCAATGACGTGAAGTGAATGTAGAGAATCGTTTCATTCTATTGACAACTGAGGATTGGGTGAGGACACATGAGTAGTGGGTTCTTGAGGTGAGGCCTTCAAAACCTCCAACACCTCCCCTGAACCTAACAATATTGGTTGATCCATATATATAGGCCATATTTGAGCATCTAATGTTCACCATCATACACATGAAGCATAGAATTCATATTCCCTAACCCAAGACACCACCTCAAGTGGTGAGTTTTTCAATAGTTCATGGAAGATCTTTGAGTGTCTAAAGAGTTTTGGAGTGATAGACTATTCTAGTACAAGTTATCTGACAAACGAAGTTTGTAGTTGGTGAAGGTGTTCCTAATCTTAGGAGAAGGCATTCCTGATCTTTGATATGCTAGAGGAGGAGAATATCAAGCACATGATCTCTTTCCTGAAGGGAACTTTTGGAATGGTGGACTATAAAAAGAGAAAAAAAGGCAGGATAACTGATCACTTGGGCCAAGTTAAAGGAGTTCAAGGGTAGGTACTTACCCTATCATACTTGTGGGAGAAGAATAGGTAGATTGAGAACCTACGATAGAGAATGATGTATAAAGTTCATTCCTTGGACATGTGAAGTTATTTTTTCATCATATACCTATTAGTGAGTGGATTTTATGTTTCGTGGAGGGCCTAAACGTGGAGTAGCATCAAATAGAGAAGGATTGGGAGGATGATGATGGTTGAACATGAGTTTCTATCTAGAAAAATGTCAACTCAAGATAATAGTAGGAAGTTAGAAAATTTCTTGAGGTTGAGGTATTTTGCTTCACAACAACAAAAATAATATCAACCCAAATGGGTAGTGTCAGCATACATGATCCATACTTCCATAGTTAGTCACAATAGTAAGCTAGCAAAGGAAAAGGAAGATGTTTGCCACCCTTAGAGCTATGCGTTCAAGATCTATGTCAGTGAGAAGGCTATCTAAGTTGTAGTCTAAAATATGGTGTTGAGTTTGAGACAACAACGACACCAGACCATGCTAGTTTTAGAATAAGAAATGTTATTAGTGTTGCTAAGGGCTTGTCATCACATTCTATCCACAATTATAAAAAGAGATGACACAATTGAGGAGAAAATTGTTTAAATATAAGCTTGGAGGAAGTGGAGAAGGGTAAGATTCACATGCAAGGTCACTTGGACCAATAGCCAACAGTTAGGAGCATCACTGCCACATGCAACAAGACAAGTCTATGCTATGATCCTCCAGTATGAGTTGTTTCATTACTAATTTTTTTTTATTTTTTTTTTGACTATATTTATTTCATATTAGTTTTAGTTGACCCATGTGTGACACACTCATTTATCACTATACATGTGAATCCTTGCATTGTTTTCCTATTACAATACATCATAGGAGCATTTGCTACAAACTCTATTGTGGGTTCATCTGTGTTGATGGGGGGTTTTTCCATCTTTTGTCCTTCATTTCTTAAGATACATCATTAAAGTGGATCTATAACCACTTGACACGACTTAAACATGTGTGTAATACACAAGTGTTTGTGTTACAATTGTTAAGGGACTCAAAGAGAACCAAGTTGCCGATCTTAGGGAAATGGGTAGCTAGGGACTTCTACTAACTAAAATAAATTAGTTATAGCTAAGGAAAGAGTTATCTGGGTTGATTAAACTAAATTGAAAAGTAAATAACAAATAAGTAGAAAAGGTTTTAAGATCAGACTAATGGGATTGTTAGGATTCCAATTTCATCACAATGTGATTAATACATAGATTCTATTTGATTCTCATAAATGATACCCACCTTTGGTTAGGCGTATGTATCTTGCACTACCTTTTCTTGTAGAGTAGTGCATTGTTTAACCAATTACTAACCTACTTTCGTGTTCTCAGTATAGATAATTAAATGATATGATCTCTATCTGGACAACCGACTTCAAAATGGTTCAGCTGCTTCTGTAGAGAATTTTGATTATCTTTATAAAGTCTTCTCCAGTTTATCATTCCTTCATAGTAATCAATAATGTAACACATATTCATGGTGATCAAGAACAAATACGAAAAATTCAATGACTTACATTATTAAAATACAAACCAAAGAAATCTGTACTAAACTTAATATTATCATGGAAAGAGTCAACATTAGGATACTCTGAGGTACTAAAGAATTTGGGGTTTAGCACCTCCTACTCGACATGAGGTTGAAAGAAGATTTGGAGAATAAGAATAAAATAAATAATGGAGAACCACCTATAGAGAGGTGTGAGGATGATCCCCTACAAATATTTTCACAACCATACAACATTTTGGATGTGTAACCACTCCTTAGAGGTGCTAGGTTGATCACAGACCATGTATCCATGTCTCTATATCTATTCTCTCATAAAATGGTCGATGCTTTCTTTTTGGCTGTCCTCCTAGGTTTTGACCAAAGAGGCTAAAACACAACTTTCTGAATAAGTTGTTGGATGTTGCTCCTATTAATTATGGTTGTCAGGGAAATCTAAGTGTCATTGAATTGGAAGTTGGTGCCACCAAGTTAGCTTTTTTCTTGACTAGGGCATTGATATCTTGGTGCCACTGACTTGTTTGTTGGTGGTACTGAGATTATACTAAGGCTTTCTGATCCTTCTTGTCAAGATCACCAAGTTGAATGTCATTGGTACCGACTTGGCATCTTGGTGGAATCGATTCCTATCTTAGTGCTACCAAGATGACTATGTGAGTTTGCCACTTTTTCACCAAGTCTTTAATATTGATAATGTTGTAGGTGGTACTGACTTTCTACAATTTATACTTGATTTGTCTGCAATAAAGCAAACAATGCATTAGGATATAATAAAATACAATAATTTCGAACCAAATGCATGAAAAATAGATAAACTAGATGAACAAGATCTATCATAAACTATTAAAGCAAATTATACATGAAGTATGTAAATATCAAAATTTTTTATAAAAAACATGGAAAAAATAACCTAAAAATGGTAGTAGAAGTATGTGCAACAAAACCCCCTAGTCTTGAATATTTCTTATCTTCAAGCGACATTGCTTTGAATTTGGTTGAAACTATCAAAACAAAGAGACATATGTGGGTTATCTCATCTAAACATCCCTGAATTAGAAGATCCAAACCGGTCCTCTCTAACCAAAAAGCAAATAACTACTATTCAAATGACCAATTATGAGAAAGAAAAATATTAAAATTAGACCACTTAACACAAAAATAAGTAAAAAAAGAGAGAGATCATGGAAAGATCAAATAATACCGAGTGCTTAAAAAGATCTCTTAATCTACACTGCTCTATTCAAAGATATCATCTAAGTGTATGTAGTTCCCTAGATATTAATGAATGAAGGGAACAAGCCATTATGGTTACCTCCATATAGAACAATGAGTGGATGGAATGGTAGACATGGAATAAGATTCATACATTATCCAAGTCAAGAAATAAAAAATGATGCACCTACTTGATGGATGTAATGAATTTTAATGTCGCATAATGCCTACCATTTCTTATGGAATGATGCATGTTGATGATGCATCATCCTATTAATGAGTATAGGTGGAAGGTGTTCGTAAAACAATTCTACAATCTCTACCTTTTGTACTTCAAAGAGATATAAATATTATTTCAAACCTTTTTTCTTTATTATACGTTTCTCTTTATTTCTCCTTCTCTCCCTTTTCTCAATTTCCCATTCATTATCCAAGTTCGCGACTAATATATGAGCGAGGTCTTTTTTAAAAAACATGGAGGAGTAAGTATGATAATTTTTTGCTCTTATTAATTAAGAAAGACTTGAACAATCTAAAATTACACCTTATGAACAATGGTTATGCATCATGCAAATTGTAGGAATTCTTGTTATGCAAACTTATAGAAATGAAAATATTCATGCAATTATACTTTTCATTTTCCGATGTAGATATATAAATGTATGATTCCTATCATGTTACACAATGCAATCCATAAAGAAAAATGACTTGAATCATGTATTCATCCTATGGTGAAGGTGGATGAAATGAGGGTACATGAGATCATCTGACTAGGAGACATATCTTTGTAACCATGATACATCTCTATCGTCTTAACTCATGCACTAAGGTGATCCAAATTTTATTGTTGAATTAACATAAAAGGTCACATTAGTTCTTTGTCAAATTGGACTCAAACACCTCTTTACTTCAGAAGTCAAGGGTAGTATTAGATCTCAAGTCTGCCACATATGTTTATGGACTGACTATTTTGCAGAATTCCTAATGTAATGTACTCTTAAATAGCTAAACTAATTTTTCAAGGGTAAGGGGTACACATAGACCACTACTTCATTTGAAATATATGATAATTTACTTCTAAATTGACTTTTACACTAGCCATATGTAGACATGATCAAATAAAAAAATAAACCAAAAAAAAGGTAAGATAGAAAGATACACTACAAGATAGATGCAAGATAAATCATGTTTCTTAACCCCCAACCTTGAATTCAATATTATCCTCAATATGGAAAAGCCAACCTAGAGGTGGAAGTCATGTACCATATACTCAGGCGTCAAGAAAAAAGTAGGTTTCCTACGACATATGTGGGGTCGATGGATAGAATGTTCCAGTGATCTGGGGTGGATCTCCTGGCATCTATGGTGGCTATGGGCAGTTGAAAAAGTTGACCTAATTGCAGTAAAGATCATAGCTAGGTTGTTGAGTTTAGTCCATGCACTGTAGTTGATGATGAATATTCTCCTCATTTCTCAATAGGAGATACTCATTAGAAAGCATTTCCTAATGGTGCATGAGGATCTACTACTAATTCTAGAAGATCCTCTTGTACTGTGATGATGTATGAGTCATGGTCATTTGTTGCTTCTTCTAAATTGTCTTGATAGAATTGAACATGTTGTACATTATCTCAAAGGAATATAGGCTATCCTGAGGCTAAGTAGGGGGGAGGAAGATGTTCCCTGGAATTGTGGAGTATCTTGCAACCTCATTTGATGCCTAATAGGTGTAGCTGCTACCTCCGTGCCTCCTACTCTTTATCATTGTCGAACGGCTTGACAAAAACATATTTTTTTCCGTCACTGCCTCTCACATCATTGTCCAACTAGAGAAGGTGTTCTAGACTGAAAATGTTGGAGAAAGGACCTAGAAGAGCTGGCTTAGATATCTTGGTTATGGTATTGACTTTGTCTCCATACTGGACAAAGAGTTTGGTTTTGTCAAAGTATATGAAGTCTAGATTCCCCTTTGAATTGACAGGTTGGAGAAAAGAGAGGTCAAGGTTGAAATGCATGGCAATCTTTGTGATGAGACCACCAAAGTGGATGTGCAACTTCCTCTTCTCACTTTTGGCCACCTAATATGCATGTCCTGAGAACAATGCATTGAGGTTGACCCTCTCACTTCCTTTTGAGATAAAAGCCCAAAACACATAGAGTTCCATTGCTTGGACCTTCTCTTTCCCTCATGTACATCTTGAAAAATAGGTGTTCATTAGTAGTCATTGTAACAAGGACAAGGGTTGCTAGATGTCAGACAAATATGGATTCACCAACTAATTTGGAATCTATCTGACATCCCTATCATCTTGTTCTATGCCATGGAATGGTCAAAGTTGTCCAATTTGCAGAAATTCCATGGTTGGCACACCTGAAGATTGTGTTGAATGCCTCCAATGAGAGTTTGTGGGTGGTAATGTACAACAAGAACTTTACCCAACCATATTCCATTCATTTCTCTTGATGTGGTGTGTAAGGAAGCACACCTCAAGTGACACCAGGAACTCTAGCGTGATCTCTGCTTATGTCGTACATGCACCCAACAATAGGTGGTTTGTCATCATCTCTTGGCCTATAGACACCTTGTGTAGGTTGTTAGTAAAGCTCAACTACTTGATGAAAGTTGCACCTCTATAGCGTATAGCCTCTAGATCATGTTTTGCAATCTCAATGTAGATCTTCTTTTTCTCATCACTCCCAAGAGCTAAGTACAACTTGTGGATGAGCTAGGAAGTGGCTTCCTCAAATGAATCTCCTTCTTGGTGGGGTCGCTTGATTGCATTAAGAGAAAGAGGTGCAAATAGGGAACTTGGTGTAGTGATTGATCTTCAAAGAAGAACTCAAAGATTCTCACATAATAGTTCTCAAGAGATGGTTGCATGAGGTGTGAAGAATACAAATGAATCCCACTCATACAGGAAGGGCGACGCCTTGTTAGTGAAAAGTTAGTGTTAGAGACGTGGAAGTTGGTGGGTTCCAACATGTAACCCAATCTAAGTGCACTCTATGTCAAGTATCAATATTGATGGCTTTGATTGAACCAAGTACCAACACATAGAACCCCCTATATCTTTGGTACAGACTCAAGTCAGGGGTACCAACTCTTAGGTCATCCACAAATTGGTATTTGCAGTCATTAGATTCCTACACTTGTAGTTGTTGGATTGGAGGTGACATATCACTGGTGTGTCAGCTCCACCAAGATCTCACCATAAAATCCTGCAATGACCCATCAATATGCAAATAAAATGATGTCAGTGGTACTGACCCAAGGGTAGGTGGCATCAAGATTTACCTATAGAAGCATGCTAAGTAAACATTTATGTTGCACCAACTTGGAAATTGATGCTATCAAGATTTTCATATATCTACAAAGGGTGACTAGTGGAAAATTAAATCAAGTTGGTGTACCGACTAAGGAGTTAGTGCCACTGACATTTCCTATAACAAATCATCAACTCTATTTAATTGGATTGGTGCTACCGACTAGGTTGTCAGTGGTAGTAAAATATCTCACAAATTACTCACTATTTCAGTACTCAACTCATAAGATTATCAGTGGTAAAGAGTGTTATTTTGATGCCACCAAAATCACCTATAGCATCATAAAAAATATTTGGCTTACCAAAGTCTGAGTTGGTGCCAATGACTCAGAAGTAGGTGATACATAATTTTGGCATTTGAAGTCATAATGAATCACTAATGTGGAGTCAGTGATTGGAACTTGAAGGTTAGTGGTACTAACATCACTCTGCACAAATAATAATCCCATCACGAATCTTATAAAAGCATCAAAACTAAGTAATAAAAGAAAAGATAAAAATGCAAGATTAAATATAATGAGATGCAAACCAATTGTATCGGTTTCCTCCCACTAAGTGCCCTTATTCAAATTCATAGGCTCAAATAAGTCGCATGAAATAAAGGGAGGAATAAGAGATTAAACTATTTATGGTCACAAACAATCTCTCCTCAAAAATAATGTTTCAACCTTTGTCCATTGGTTTTAAAAAGCTATGATTCATATCTCACCTCTACAACTGCATGGAGATATGCCTTGAACATAATGTCAGGACCAATCCATAAAGATATTAATTTTCACAAGTGCAATTTCATCCTCGTAGTAAACTACAACACCTATTGCCCCACTAGGAAGGTCCTATGTAAAATGTGCTTATCATGGATTTTGTTTTTATGCTCTATGTACAATCTTGCATTCTCATAGGCATCTAGTATAATTTCATTTAATTCAACTTACTCTAACTTGCACTTTTCACGTACATAAGATAAATAAAAGTTCAACTTCTTAAGAACCCACATAGACCTATGTTCTTATTTTAGTTGGAATGTGCCAAGCACAACCATAAACTAGCCTATAGGGTGTGGTACTGATGGAAGTCTTGAAAGTGGTCCTATATGACCAAAGGATATCATTAAGTTGTATTCTCCAATTTGTCCTTGTGTTATATAAATTTTTCCCTATAATGATCTTCACCTCCTTGTTGGAGACCTCCACCTGCCCTTATATTTGGGGTGGTAGGATGTACCTACTCAGTGTGAGGCCCCATATTTCTTCAATAGGGTGCCAAATTGGGGGCATATAAATTGTGAAACCCCATCACTAATTATCATCCCAGGCACCCTAGGAATTGTAAAAGTTGTTTTTCTTTAGAAACATGCAGACAATCTATGAAATATTGTTCTGGGTGGGTATTGCCTCCACCCACTTGGACGCATAATCAAAAGATAGAAAAATGTTAAATTTTGAATTTAAGGAAATGAATGTCCCCACAAAATCAACCCCCCATAAATTAGAAACATCAACTTCCTAAAACACAGTTGGGGGTATTTTATGTCCCTTAGCCATGTTTTTAGTTTGTTGACACGCATCACACCTTTTCACATAATTATATGCATCTTTGAATAAGGATGTCCACTAAAAGCCACACTCTAAAACCTTAGTTGTTTTTCAAGAGCTTGCATTATGCCCACTTGTGGAAAATGTATGGCAACATGAAATAATTTTTTCTATATCTCACTCAAGAGCACAACATGTCAAAATGCCACAATCACTATTCCAATAAAATAGGGTCATACCAAATAAAATAACACAAAGAATGAATGAATATATTCCTATCTTGGGAGTTCCAATCATCATGTATCACTCCACTTTCTAGATAGTTCATGATGATAGAAAATTGTGGGTCTCTATGTTTAATAGAAAATAACTTCTCCTCATGAAAAGTCATTTGAATGGGTCATGTATCCTAGTCTCATCCACTCTCTCCAGACAAGGGAGATAGTCTAATACAAAAAAATTTATTCCAACCTCATCCATAATCTCTATATCAAATTCTTGAAAAAGCATGGTCCAACGAATAAATTGGGGTTGTCTTCCTTTTTTAGTAGTAAATACTTTATTTCCGCATGGTCAATCCAAGAAATAACTTTTACCCCAATTAAATATAGTCTAAATTTATTGAAATGAAACACCACAACCAAAATATCTTTCTCAATGATTGTGTAGTTGAATTTAGCATCATTAAGGGTTCAATAAGTATAATAAATCATTTACTGAGAATGATATTTCCTTTGGGTCAAAACTACCCTTACTGCGTAGTTGGAAGAATCACATCAAACCAAAAGGTATAATTCAATCCGAAGCTACCACCACAAACACAAACCTTTAAAACAATAAAGGCGTATAAATAATGATTATCAAAATCAAAATCCATTTCCTTGTTCAAAGTTTCCAAAAGAGGTTCCAAAATATTTGAATTTTTCTTAACAAATCTCCTATGAAAAATTGCATGCCCTTAGAAACTCCTCATTGACTTCATCAAGGATGGTGGAGGAATCTTGGAGAACCTAAATTTTTAACTAGGTCAACCTCCATACCCTTGTTGGACACCTTGTATCCCAAGACTATCCCCTTGTTTACTATTGTTTGACATTTATCACATTTCAAAATGGGGTGGGTATCCTCAGATCTTTGTAAAACACAATGTACCCTTGATAGGCAATTCGTATCAGACTCTACATGCAAAGGAAAGTCTTCCATAAAAATCACAAGGCATTGCTCGACTATATCATAAAAAATGGTGAGTGTGCACCTTTGGAAGGTTGTAGGCACATTGCAAAGTCCAAATGACATAGAAAGATTGGCAAACATGCCATAAGGACAAGTGAAGGTAGAGTTCTCTTGATCTTAGGATCTATATAAATTTTACTACAGCCTGTGTGACTATCGAAAAATAAAAAATGAGAGCATTTGGTGAGATTCTTCAAGATGTGGTCAATAAAAGGTAAAAAAATGGTCCTTAAGAAATAGTGGCATTGAAACAGGTGTAATATGTACAAACACGCCAACCCATCACTATCCTGGCATTTGGAATATTTGTGGTAAATGTAATACCACCTTTATTGTAACTACATTCATCAAACTTACCCATTTAGAATAAATAGTTGCATAAATTATACTTGTCGATAGGACTTATATTACCTCCTTCTACACCACTTTTATCATGATTGGATTTAATCTCCTCTGAGGTTGAACCATAGACATGGATCTTTCATCCTAGGGAATCTTACGCATGCAAAGGCCTAGAGAAATTCTCTTGATGCCTGCTAATGACCACCTAAATGCTATACAATAGTTCTTGAGTATTGCTACGAACTGTTCCTCCTCTAAAATACTCAATGAGGAACAAATTATCATAAGAAGCCTCCCTTTTTCTGCCAAGAAAGTGTACTTCGAATGTGGTGGCAATGTCTTCAACTTCGGATCGAGTGGGCACTCAAGTGAAGTCACAAATCGAAGTGGTAGTGGACCTATGTCTTTAAAGTGTTGAGTATAGCAAGCATTCAGAAATAAGGTACATTATTCTATAAGATCTCATGAATGGTAGCCTCTGTCAGATTCATCAAGTATGTATTAAATAGGAGTTTCAGATATGAATGTTGCAAGGCTTCCCTAAATCCGTCAGATATATGAGTATGCACAAGAAAACCTTTTAGTTCTTCTAGAAACCTTGCAGATTTTGCAAGAGAGACTATATAGATCTCCTCCATTACTCCTACATAGAGACGCTCATCATCAAACTATTGCGTATATATGCCATGTCTAAGAAATACTTTCCAAGAGTAGGGAAACATTTGTAACATGGTTTCACTACCCAACTTTTTTGGCTTATTTGGTTGACATGAAGTTTGAACTCCATCTTATCATCTATAATACTAAGAGTCATCCTTCCTAGTCCCATCTCCAAAGTAATATATGTTTTTTACCTGAAAAGGCCTTCCTAGGAGTGGCTCAAAATTGTATTCCTCTTGAATCTCTATGACTTTACAATATATATGAAACATAAATCAGTTTAAATTGACCAAGACATCTGCATAGAGGTCATAAATCTGTACAATGGATTTATCATACTGTTAATTATCATGTTGGTATTCTTGCTATGTGGAAAACCCATGTTATTGAATGTCTTCAGTGGCATTAAATTGATGCTAGCTCCTAAATCACACAAGGCATCTCCAAAATGGAAATTACCTGAATAGGGTTTGTTAAAGCACCCTAGATCTTCTCTTTTCATGCATAGTGATGGATGCATATTCATTTCACTTTTAGTTGCATTTTTAGCATAGTTTTTCATTCACATACTTCATCTTACTTAAGAATTAGATTCGATTTAGTCATCCTTACTTTTATGTTTATTGGTAGGGTTTTGATCCTATTTTTGGTCCCCACATTAGGTTTGAGCTTCGTTCTGTACCAACAACATAGGAGAAAATGGTCCTACTAATATCCCCTTTTCATTAATTGATGCTTCACTGGAACATGACATTCTCCTCATGCCAATATCTGCACCAGGGTGGGTTTGCCTTATACAAAAATCTCGTCGGTTCACTTAAAGTTTTCTCTTCAATCACTTGACTACTGATGGAAAACTCTACTTAAGAACTAATAACAACCCCCTTAGACAATAACCAATAGAAACAATACCCACTCGCCTACTGATGGAAGTTAAATTCTGATCTATTGTCTGCCTTCTGATCGAGTCCATGGACCTACTAACTGATGAAGCTCCAAGCACCTCCATTGATTAGATCCTAGATGCCATCAACCAATAGAATTTACACCTCATTCTTCCTATGGGAGTTCTTCCATTACAACTTCTGAGACCTCATCTCATTCATATACAAATGGGACCTTTGGGAGTTGCAAGACCCCTTATCTTCCTCCTCCAATTGTCCCTTCATTTCCCTGGAGGCTAGAAACTTAATAAGAGGAGGGTTCAAAACCCTAGTCCTCTGCCTAAAATACATGTACATGGCCTCTAGAAAAAGGATCTGCCTCTAAAGCTTCCAAGATGCCAAAACCAATCCTCAACATCCATCTCCAGCTTCCATCAATTGCTTTCCTCGAGTTACCAACTAACGATATCTCCATAAAAAATCCAAGATCCTGACTTTGAATGATGCTAGATCCAAGACGTCTTCCACCCATCGATCTTGTGAGACCCCTAACCTTGATTAATGTGTTGAACAATATTATTACCATAATTTAATTCTTATAACCCTTATATAGACTTGTAATATGTTTTGGTATTGTGTGACAAGCTTAAGTTTCAAGTTTGATCCAATTTGGACACTATTTGTGCAAGTTCTGCAATTTTATGTACATTTTGGACTTTTCTATAATTTACCCAATTGTAAGGTTTTCTTCACAATTTATCACTTGAGTTATGTTCTTTGGATGTTATCTCATAATTCTTGAGCTTTTTGATCCATGGAATGCTTAGTTGAACCTTTTCTTGGAGGTGTTTTCCTCAAGGGTATTTTACGGTTAACCCCTTTATGGATGAGCTACCTTTAGTAGCTATCAACTAATGAATTATTTGATTGGCTTGGAAATTTGAAAAAGGAGAGATAAGAAGGTCTATATGGACGATGAGGGATCTTCTTGTGTGTGTTCTTGTATCTTCTTAATAGTTTAAGGCCATGGACACTTGAAAAGATACTAGAACTTCAACTTTTTCTTTTTCTTTATCTTAAAGTTTCATATACTTATCCCTAAGCACCCAAACGAGACATTTTCTCTCCACCACTTCCCTCATTCTATGAACCTCATTCTCCCTCTATACTTCTGCAAAATTCCTATCCAAGGAAGAAGAAAGTGGGGATCTTCTTGGGGAAAAAGTTCTAGGGTTGCAATTGACTTCCTTTTTGGGTTTAAAAAGCTTCCTTCTAGTGATCTTAACCTAAAAGAGTAAGAATCCCCTTCTCTCCTCCATTTATTTCTTTTTTACCCTTCCTCATAACTTTTTTCCAGGTCGGAACCTTGCTGTTCCATGGTATAAATTGCTCTAAAGCTCTAAAACCCTACCTTTCTTGCTCCTTATGCTTAGGGTTTGCTCATTTGATTAAGAAAGGTGCTAGATGGATTTCACAGCTTATGGTTGTATTTTGTACCCTATATGCTCGTGTTTTCTTCAGTTTGGGAGTTTATCTTCTAATTATAGGCAAGTTTTATAACTTTCTCAACATTTATTGCTTACCATAAGCTTGCTAGCTCATGTTCTAACTTGAAAATGATGATCCATGTACAAAAAGCTACGCTTGACTTGGATTTCAATTTTTTAAAATGTTCCCTATTCTGATTTCAGTTATAGATGAACATGTATTCATTTGTACATTCTTCCTAAGATATAATATGACTTGGATCAGGTTGTTTTGACAACCTATGGTGCTATGCACCTATAAACCAATGGTCAATTTTAGGGTTTTAAGCTGATTTCTTCTATAAATCCATGACCCGATGGTGGTACCATTGCAATAACCATATGGTGTTGTCTTCATGACAACTGATGGTGGTGACCAAGGGTGTCAACTGTCGTTCACCCCTTAGGTCATGTTTTGGCCTAATTATAATCTTAATGATCAACAACTAAGTACCCTAATGATGCTATCAATCAATGGTGACATTAGCTTGATATTCGATGGTGATTAATGAATATAGTGCTAATATAAAACCTATGGTGACTTAATGGTAAATAATGATGGTGGATCAGGTGTCCACAACCTATGGTGAGTTAAGCATGTTGTTGTAGCATCAATTAAGCCTTAAACCAATGGTTTCTTGGGTCATTTGATGTAATGTTCAGACCTATACTCCAATTGATGGTTTTAATATATGAACTTACCTAATGGTTAAGATCTAATGTTTCTTCATCCAATAAATTGGAATGATGCCTAAATGTAATATTTTGGTCCTAATAAAGTGATTTAAATGGTTTCCTTTAGGAGATCAACTTAAGAAGCTCATTTACTGACGGCTTGTTTTAAATAAACAATCACTTATGGGTTTTACCCTACTCTAAATGGAACTTTTATGTGGTTAATCAGGGGATGACTAGGGTTAGATGGAGACTCTTTCTAAAGCACAACTCAATGACTTCATAGGTGGTTTTTTCAAGATTTTTACTTATGTAAACGACCAATGGCTTTACATTTTCAACATTTAATTGTTGGAAGTTGATGCCTCAATATTCCTTTTGTTTTGGGGTGAAGTGTGTAGCGTAATGTTATGATTATAATGATGAGAATTTGATGGTTCAATGCCTTAAACTTGTAGTATTACCCTTTCCCTTGTATGATTATGATTTATAATCACCATAATGAACCGTAATGAGGTATAGCTTGTTATACCTAGCTTTAATATAACTAAGTCATGGTAATTGGGTATGAATAGTCTTGTAATGACTAATACAATCATGGAGTACTCTCTTATTGTTGTTGAAACCCTAGTATGCTATAACCCCAAGGTTACACCTTGATTTATGTATGGGTTCATACTTTAGAATAGTATGGAATGTGATGGTGATTCTTCCCCTTATGCATGCATGATCCAATGGGGATGCCATGAGTTAGGGATTGGGTATGAGTGTTGATTAGTAAAATTAATATAATTTATGTTGTTGAACCCAACTCTAATGCAAATACATACAAATGAGTATTCATGTTTAACCTTCTTATATGATGGCATGATGGTGGAATAACCTCCTTAATATGATCATAACCTTAATGTGTTAATTGGTAGTTAACATAGCCATGTGGTTGATTCTTATGCTAAACATGTGCATTATGAATATGATGAGGGTTTAATCATATCTAGATTCCTTGCATGTTAATGTAATAAAGGAATGCTCCTAATGTTAATATAACCTTGCTATGATTGTTTATGAATATCTCCTAGCTCATTAATGCAATATTGTGTTGATCCGGTGTATTATAGGTAAGTGATGTTGTTGAGCCTTGTTATAAGGCATGCCAAGATAATGATGATCTTGTAGGGAATAGCATGATGGTCTTAATGACCTTTGGGAAGGGTTGAGCCCCGAATGATGTGTAATCCTCTTGTGTTGATAAGGGTTGATACCATGTGATGGTGTGAAAAGGATTTATATCTTGTGATAGTATGATGACTAGTGTAGTCTCATGAATGGAAAGTGAATAGTACCATGTGATGATGAGATGAGAAATTATGTTTCACACATTTTACATCTTTGAAGTTGTGATATTTATATGCTTGCTAGAAGTGAATTAGGGTTTGTATGTCCATTTGTTTGATGCAGCCTTAATTCACTCAATTGGAATAACTAATCAAGTGCAACTCTAATCATGTAGTGCCATGTGTCGTAGAGCCATATTCAATGTCAGAACTTGCTGGATGGTGAAACGAGTATTACTAAGGGAAACCCATAGCTCAAACTATTGAGTATGTGGGGGTGGTAAGTTGAGGAAATATCTTTGTCATCCACAATACAGGTTATGGAAGATGGCTGTGGTCATGCCTCAAACATTTGATGTGATTGAGGACAACTGTAGTTGTACCTCAGATTAGAGGATTTTGTATACCTGGGTTTCAAGTGTCGTGACCTGTACCAAGGCTGGACTAGTGGTTAGAAGCTTGGCTATATGTCAACGTAGTGGCAACTTTGACTGATATGTCACTACCTTTTTACTCATACTGATCGAGGGGAAAAGATCTTAGGAAACCGACACTCCTAGATCTTATACGAAACAAAATAGCCCTTTGCAGGGGTTGGTTGGACTTTGGATGGTACGATTCAAATTCCTCAGGGCAAAATAAAAGATGTAATATAGCCGTCTAGAAAATCTATTTAGGGTTATACACGACGTTTCATATTGGATGATAACCCTTGTTGTTCTCTGTACATAGAGATGATGTTTAATGCATTAAAAGATAGTAGATATTCTTGTGTTTTGGATATGCTCATGTTATAAATGTGTACATACAATAGTAATGTTTAAGTTGATAGAGATATTATTACAATTGGCTATGATTTTCACATTCGTTATCACATGTTGTTACCTATTCTTATATTGCTAGCTATGCCTTTGTAACTAGAGATGCCTATACTACTAATCATGCTTATGTAGATAGTTTTGCTTATATTGTTATCTCTACTTATGATGTTGATATGTTCACCTTGATAGACATGTTGATGTTGTTAGCTATGCTTATGATACAAGACTTATTCATGACGTTTGATATGCTCATGCTGCTAGACTCCTTATATTGTTAATAGGGATATGAAAATAGTCTGGATAATGAAGATAGTTATTATATTCTCCTTTATGTATTTTGTTAATCATTAGTGTTGTCGAGCTTATTTGTTTTATATGATTAAACTACTTAAACTGTCTCATTACCTAAAAATGTTGGAATCAATAAAGATTGTTAGAGGTTATGTCTCTTGCTGGGACATGGGTCTCACCCTTGTGGTTCGCCACATCTTTTAAGGTAATTGAAATTGATGAAAAAAAAACATGTGGTAGCAAAGAGGAAATATAGTAATGAATCTATGAGAAAGTTGATTAGATGTCTAGTGTGTCCTTGGGTGGTCCCTATACTCTCAAGTCCAGGAAGGAAAAGTTTGTATATGGTGTTTCAAATGAATCAGAATTTTGTTAGCATGTTAATGGTTGTTTGTGTGGCATATACAAATAGTTATTCTATGTATATATGTTGTATCTAAGGTTATAGAACAATTTGTATCAAATTATTATCATAGTATGGATATAAGAAATATATTGGCCTCTTATGCAAATGTTTCTGAGCGGGTGTTGATATTGAAATTGGTTTTAATTTACCCATATTTTTTGGTATGTGGTTAATTGGTGATCGATAGTTTTTATGCTTTGAGTAATCTCATTTAGTGTAACGGGTTCTTACAGATCAACCATTATCATCCACCTTCTTTGCCTCCATGATAGTAGATCCAACTCACAAGGAAAGGAGATCGATGACTTCCTTTGAAGACTAAGGAGATGATATTGTACACCATGAATAAGCCTTCATCTTGTATTGTGATGATGACATTTTTTTTCTCTTCACTTATTGTGCTTTTCAATGCTTTCACAAGCAAGTAATCCTCTCACTAGGCTTCCAAGAATAGCGTTGCTACCTGATTCTACTATTTTGTACTGCTATGTCTGTACGAACATCAATTGTTATGTATCAAGTGTTTTATTTCTAGAAAATCTTGTTTTTACAAATATTTTGCATTTTATTAGATCTTAGATGTAGAGAAGTACAAACCTAAGGCCTAGGATATCATTTTATGCATGATAAACCCTTTATGAGAATTTTGGATAAGTGTTTTCAGGGGCAATAAATAAATGGTTTCTAGGTAAGACAACATAGAGCTTAGAATAATATATATTCAACTTTTGTTCTAACACCATAAGGGGGACTTAACATGTCTTAACATATGTATGTTCATACTTTTTATGATGCAATGAGAGAGTGATGATAGGTTGTGGTGGTGAAACCTATCCATCTAGGTGTTTCATCCATTGATAAAGACAACCTTAATCTAGCCTTTTTGTTATTTAAATCTTAGTTAATCAAACCAGGCCCAAATTTTGTGATAAAGTCTAGTTCTTTTGGGTTACATTGACAAGAATTATCTTAAATACATTATCCTTTGAGTTTGATCCTAAACTATACAATGATAAGATCCATCCTTTTGTGGATGGGATTATCGTATAGATAGTTAAGGAAAAACCTAGGATTTTATTTTTTTGGGAATTTATTGTGCAATAATCACCACATTAGGTAGCTTTCTTTGAATTATCATGTTCAACTCCTCATGTAGCACAACCACATTAGAATATGCAATCATCCTCTTCTTTGTAATTATGTCCTTAAAAAATTTACACTAGGAGAAAATTCTTCTAAAGGGATTCTACTAAGAGAAGATTCATATAAAGCTTTCAAAATGTCTAAAAGCTTCCTTTATTTCTAATCTTCCTTTGTCTTCTTAAGGTTATTTGGAAATGGTACGAGCACCAAAATTTTCCTAAGATATGGTGGAACATAGTCCTTCTTAGGGAATTTTTCTCCACTAGTGTAGGCTCTACAAAATCTTCACCAACCACTTCTTTAGGTATCTAATTTAGAACTACTTTTTCCCCATTAACTGCTTCTTCAGGAGTGGTCGTAGTTGACCTACTCTTCCTTTGTTCTCCCCTATCACATTTTCCTTCTCAATCACCTTCACACAGTGTAAAGTCATTACCTTGGCTTGTTAATTATTATATTGGATTTTTGTGTTTCCTTGGAACCCTTCCTAACTAGGCTTCTTCTAGTATGCTGAGTCTACTACTTTATGTGAAATTTGAGTTTCCAAAGTTTTAATTTGGGTGCCCTAGTTTTTCTTGTTTCTCTCTGATTGATCAAGATATGACTCATTCTTAGTCATTAAGTCCAAACATGTCCTCTAGATTCTCAATCCTATGTGGACCTCATTCATGCTAATTTTGTTGTGAGATGTTCTATTAGTGTCCTTGAGTTTGTTATAAGTATGATAGATCTTGCTCAAAATTGTTGGGATCCTTCCCCAAAACTTTGGGGTTGTTCCTTCGTGAGTATTTGTTTCTTCTATTGGTAGACTTTTGCATACACATACACTCTTCTTCCTCACCTCTAGATGAGGTGGCAATCTTCCTCTATATTTTCCTTATCAACTCTTGACCTCCATGACTTCACATGATACTATGAAGCTGATTTTTACTATAGGATGTTCACACTCATCACCACATTATTGATTCTAAGGCATGTGCTTCATAATTTAATGACTCATTGATGCCTTATTATTTAGAATAAAATCCATACACCTATGTTATTTAGAGTGGTTTTCTCTCCTTATGCAAGCCATAGTAGAAGGTCTTGGACTGATCATACATATCAATCCCATGATGTGATACCTTACGCAACATATTTTGATTTCTCTCCCAAGCCTCAAAATAGGATTCATCTGCATCTTGCTTGAAGCTATGAATTTTTCCCACCAAGTCATTGGTGTTCTAAGGAGAAAAGTACCTCTCATCAATCATCTTGTCCCAAGAACCTATTGAATATGAGGGTATACTAAAAATCCAAGTCTTCACCTTGTCCATCAATGAGTAAGAAATAATTTTAAAGATTACAATGTTTCGAATTTTACATATTTCCAACATGTCACATTGATGTGTGCACAAATTGTCACTATTTGGATATATAATTTGGTTGTTTTCCTTTGTCATTTGTGCTTAATTGAATATATTTTCACACATATTTCACCAAATTAGTATAAAATCATGTAAGCATCAATTCTTATATTTTATACATTTATTTTACATCTATTGTACATATTTTAATTATTATAATAATTATTTGATTCAATTCATTGCTTATTTTATTACAGATAATTATTATTTACAAGAGAAAAGTCGATACTACTGACATGCAACTCGGTAGTATGGATATGGTATCGAATTACAAAAAATATTATTGTTCCAGATCGGAAAGGAAAATGATTTCTACTACAACTAACTCGGTAGTAGAAACTTCCAAGTCGGTAGTACCGACACAGTCGATGATGGCAAAGATTAACCTAAATATATAATATGGATGGAAAGGGCACCATTAGAAAAAGATCTTTGAGATCTAGCGCTTGGGATGACACAAACAGCGAAATGAGGGAGAAAAGTGAAGGAACCCTAGCCCACGGAACTCGGAGGCATTTTGGAGGCGGAAACGAAGGAAAATCTTCTCCATCTTCTCCAGATCTATTCTTCAACCTTTTCTCCAATTTACTATATCTCAAAATTCATGTTTTATGTCTTTTCAATTTATAGTGATACCATGTCATATATTTTCAGCTAAAAAAATATTCCTTAGGATCTGGGAGTAGCCCAAATATGTATTGTACCTGACTTTTATGCATTAATATCAATTTTACTCCTATTTTTTGGACATAAATCTATGAAGTTGGCTTGTTCTATTTATGTCTGATCAACATAGATAGATTATTAGACCCTTAATCATTTTGGTAGAGAGGTTAAGGGTTAGAAAGCATAGATTTACTCATTTATTGCACCCCTAGGGAAAGGTAGAGAATATACAGGAGGAGAAACCCAAATTTTAATCATAAGCACCTAACTAATAAACCAATTGATATGGAAATGGGATTGACATTAGAATAGGTAGTGAACTACACTACGGGAGTGGGTAGTTCTGACTATAGGCTCTTTATCTAGGGTTAGGAGTGATGTATGTTTGTGTTTAGAGGTTAGTTGTAGTGTTATCTGTGGTGAAACCAAATGTTTTAAGGAATTCACCCATTCTTCATCACAACAACCTTAGTTAGATTTACTTTTTGTTCTTAGTTAATTAAACAACCACTCAACTCTTTTTTTAGGTCTAGCTGATTTGGTTTTAGTAAGTAGTAGTCTATGGTGTATGATTCCCAGAGTTCGACAACTCATGCCTCTTTTGGCCTATATTACATGACACGTATAGTTGTGTATTACACGCACGTTGTATGTGTGCCAAGTTTTTGGCACCGTTGTTGGGAAATCAGCATCACCAGCACTATGAGTGTTGAGACCGAACACTCTAGGCCATTGTATTTGTTTTCATTTTTCCCTTTCTTTTTATTTTTTTTTCATTTTTCATTACATAAAACTTCAGTGTTAATTTAGGCATTGTTGATATTTCATCTGATATTTCTTTATAGTTATTCTTCTTTCCTTTTGAAAAAAAAGAAGAAAAAAAGAGGCACATGGCTCCTATTTGTCTTGAGTGTGGAATTTGCAGATGTAGGTTATAGATGTCTGAGTCCACCTTTATCACATAATGGGAAAAACTTCAAGGAAATTCATCATGAGTATATTAGAATTATGGTTCAATCTGTTTTAAATCACAAAAGTCCTATTTCTAATGGAGGTTGGGATAGAGTAGAGAAAATGGAAGAAGTTTAGGTTGAGGATAAGGGATTAGAGAGTGAGGTGAACATACTGGAAGAAGTTTTAGAATCACCTCTGGCATGTCCTTCCCTTGAGCCCACACCCACACCCTCAATTCCTAGTATTGATCTTGAATATGATTGGGGATCTGATGAGGAAGATGAGGAGAATGATACAAATAAGGTGGAAAATAATTTTAATACATGAGTTTAGGATATGAGTGAAGGAGAGGAGGATCCACATGGTGCTTTATTTAATAGTGATCTTAGAGAGGAGGAATAAAGTGAGGAAGATGATATTGAGATTGAAAAGGTGGAGGAATTTCCCATTACCCATCACGTAATTCATTCACCACAAGACCCATCTTTTCATTTCCTTATGGGGGATCCTATATGGGATATATATCCAGATGATAAATTTGAAAATTTTTGTGAGGATATTAATGAATGTGGGGGAATTGAATTATTAGAAGAGGAGGAGATACACAAATTCACCTTTGATATAACCCTCCATTATGTGTAGATAGGAGTGATCCATTGGGGATGGTCATAGAAATTAAGGAGCAATAATCATTATACCTTTCACCTCATGGCTACCTATTTCTACATGTGCTCCCATGCCAAGACTTGGTTTTGATTCATGTCCATGATCACTACAATAATGATTTACTTTTAAATGGAATGTCAACAATACACACTAGTCTTCTGACTATTTTTTTTTCTCATTGTTGCAAGGAACTAGGCATTTAGAAGGAAGAAGCAGAGAGAGCTTCACCCTCCTCCACGACCACCTAATTATTGTTAATTGACATGTGTCCATCCTAGGATGTTAAAAAAGGGTGCTTGTGGGAGGCAACCCACCAATCAGGTTTATTTTGTTAAACTTTCAATTCTATTGTTACATTCCTATTTTGTAGTTTTGTGATATTTAGTTTTGATTCAAGTAAAAAAGGTACCGTGATATGTGTATTTAGTATGCAGGAGCTCACTTAGTCGATGTCACTGAGCTAGAGTGCTTATTTGATGGCATGTCTTCATGTGGATCCCACCCACCCATCTTTTTCCCCAGATCTCACCTCACATATCAGTACAACCATTCCATTTGTCTTCTTTTACTTTTGACATTGGGGACAATGCCATATTCAAGCTTAGGGGGTGGAATGGAACGATGCTTCTATCTTTATCTCTTGTATCTTTTCTTTTTATCATACATCTATATGTTTTGTTTAAAAAATTTAGATTTTCCATCTTTATTTTTAGGGTCCACTTCTATATAGTGTAATTGTGGACAAAATAAACATTTTGGTTAGGATTAGCAGTTTGTTGATGATGTGGTATCAATTCTGAAAATTGTAAAAAAAAATGAATGTGCTTTTCTGCTTTACTCTATAAGCTAAATTTGCTATGTTTAAAGAGTACATAACTGGAGAAATTGTTTGGATTAGTCAGCTCGAAGACATACTGAATGAATGAAAAATAACCCTATGGCTTGAGTTATGACAACGATGTTTGAGTCCAAACCAACCAAACAGTAACATGATCTTTAATGTAAATTCTAGAAATAAACTCTAAGGTCACCCTGTTACACAAGTTGATAGAAGAGGGACACATCATGGTTGGGAAAGACATTATCACTTAGTCATGTGATATCATGCACCTTCCATTCATCTTCATTCACCACCATAGGATGATCAAGTTTAATCCAAGTTATTTTCCTCTTGTATGCATTACATGGCATGATAGGAAGCATATAGTTAGTTCATTTTCTTTTGCATTAGAAAAGGAAAGAAATCATATAATATCATTTGAGCATTCATACTTTTCATAACAAAATTACATATAGTTGCATTTTCATTACATATTTCATAAGGTGTTACATGTTGTTATCTTCTATGGTCTTCTCTCAAAAAAATGTGTTTATCCTTACTCCTTTTCCAAATAAAAAAAAAGTAAAAAAAAATCCCAAGAATGAACTGTTTATCTTGCTAAAAGAAAGGGTGAAAAAATGAATTATTGAAAAAAGAAAAAAAAAGAGGAGAAAAGGAGGGAATGATTTTCAAAGTTCAATGACATATTATCTCTAAGAATAAAGAAGGGGATTGTGTATTTTTTTTGTAAACACCTTTACACTGATACTCATCATTAGGATGAGACATCCATTGCATGCATCATTCCACCAGAAGAAAATACGCATTAGAAGGGATACATTCACATTTTATCAATCATATAGGTGCATCATATTTTTATTTCTTGCATAAATAATCAGGATAATTCTTGTGAATCCTATTTTCATAGCCACCCATCCTTTTCACCCATTGCTTTGAAAGGTAGGCCACCATCATAATTATTCCCCTCATCCATATTTATTTGAGGATCTACTTCCAAGTAGTTTATTTAGGTAGATCAGAGCAATGTAGATAGGAAAATCACATGGTGCATCAAGCATGTGTCCTACTGGCCATGATTTTAACTGCTTCATATTGATAGTGTTTTTCATTGATATTATTATGGACATCTATTATGAACATTATTGATAACTTTAGAGTAGTTACTTATTCAGTGGTTGGCAAGGACCAGTTTGGGATCGACAAGTGGAGGGCAGTTACAAAAAGTAATTCATAGGTATTTGTCTTCTTGGTGACTTTTTTCAAACAAGTCCAAGAGTAGTGTTGCTCGAGGACGAGCAATATTCAAGCTTAGGGGTGTGATGTGTGCACCAATTGTCACTATTTGGATATCTAATTTAGTTGTTTTCCTTTGTCATTTGTTCTTAATTGAATATATTTTCACACATATTTCACCAAATTAGTATAAAATCATGTGCACATCAATTCTTATAATTTATACATGTATTTTAGATGTATTTTACACATTTTAATTATTATAATAATTATTTAAATTAATTCATTGCTTTTTTATTGTAGATAGTTATTATTTATTGGAGCAAACTCGATACTACCGACATGTAATTCGGTAGTACCGACATGGTGTCGAAGTACAAAAAATATTATTGTTCCAGATCTAAAAGGAGAAGGATTTCTACTGTAACTAACTTGGTATTACTAACTTTCAAGTCGGTTGTACCAACACAGGCACTGATGGCCAGGATTAAATGCATTAAATCCAATTGTTACTGTTAGGAAAAATAACATTTAGGTTTTCTCTTAACCTAAACATATATAATAGCTGGAAAGGGCAATATTAGAAAGAGATCGTCGAGATCTATCGCACGGGGACGACACAAATGGTGAAAGGAGGGATAAAAGTGAAGGAACCCTACCCAGTGGACCTCAGAGGCATTTTGGCAGCGGAAATGATGACAAATCTTCTCCATCTTCTCCAGATCTATTCTTCAGCCCTGTCTCCAATTTACTATATCTTGAAATTCATGTTTTACATCTTTTCGATTTATAGTGATACCATGTCATATATTTTCAGCTAAAAATATATTCCTTAGGATCTAGAGTAGCCTAGATATGCATTGTATCTGACTTTTATGCATTAATTTCACTATTACTCCTATTTTTTGGATATAAATATATGAAGTTGTCTTGTTCTATTTATGCCTAATCAACATAGATAGATTATTAGACCTTAATCATTTTGAGAGAGAGGTTAAGGGTTGGAAAGTATAGATTTACCCATTTATTGTACCCCTTGGGAAAGGTGAAGAATAAATGGGAGGAGAAACCCAAATTTTAATCGTAAAACACCTAACTAATCAACCAATTGCTATGAAAATGGGATTGACATTAGAATAGGTAGTGAACTACACTACAGGAGTGGGTAGTTCTGACTACAGACTCTTTATCCAAGGTTAGGAGTGATGTATGTTTGTGTTAGAGGTTAGTTGCAGTGTTATCTGTGGTGAAACCAAAAGTCCTAAGGAATTCAACCATTCTTGATCACAACAACCTTAGTTAGATTTACCTTTTGTTCTTAGTTAATTAAATAACCAATCAACTCTTTTTCTTAGGTCTAGCTGATATGGTTTTAGTAAGTAGTAGTCTTTGGTGTATGATTCCCTGAGTTTGACAACTCAGGCCTCTTTTGGCCTATATTACACGACACATACACTTACATATTACACGCACGTTATATGTGTGTCACACATATATCAACTAGGATTGTAAATGGGTAGGATAGGGTAAAGTCTTACCCTTAACCTATCCTACAATGAAGTTGTACGTAACAGGTAGGGTAATTACCCTTTCCTTAAATCCATATCCCTACCCTTACCCGTTGTCATTTACCCACATGGTAAATTGGTAAAATAAGGGTAAAATGGGTAAAGCAACATGAAAAATATATGATATTTTCATGGTTATTTTATATGATATGCCCTACATCAAACATAAGATAATAGGAACACTAATTTTAGACAATAATAATAATTATGTCTTTAGTGATATACAACAAGATACTAATATTTAACATAATATTGAATGTTACAAACAAGTTATAACCTTTTTAATGTATTATTCACTATTGATGAATTTGTTTTTATTTAATATATGATTGCAAAAAGTGAGACATGCTACCACTTGTTTAGTAAAGTATCTCAAATCAGATAATAGTACAATTAAGAAATTAGTGGTGAGAATTGTTGGAGTATATAGTAGGCATTAGTGTGCGTATTAGAGTCTAAATAAAAATCCAACCTTATACTCTTAGATAAATGGGTAAATTAGGTAGGGTAAAGCTTCTCCCTTTACCCTACCCTATATAGATGCAGGTAAAACATGTAAAGGGATGGTGGTGGGTAAAAAATATGCTTACCCTTACCCTAACCTATAGGGTAGATGAGTAATACCCTACCAATTTACATCCCTACTCTCAATAAAGTTGTTAGTATGTTCCATTGGGTCATATGTGTTGTTCCTATGGAATGCATAAATCTTGACCAAAGGAAAAGGTCCTCGATCAATTTTATAGCTTCCTACATTTCCTTCCCGTCTCCTGACAGGCCCAACTAAGCTATGACTAAAGATGACGTAATTTTATCCCAAATAGTCTTCTCATCCCAAACTGCCACATCTTCAATGGCAACCCTAGGCTCAACATATCTTCCTTTTCTTATTCTATTGTAAATCTTCTGGAATAATTAACACTCTCCCTTGTCTTCCAGTGTAACACATGGTGTTTTTGGTGGTGTACCTGAAATTATCCTTGGAGATGAGGCTATCTATTTTTGATCTCTTGCTAAGAGCTTTGCATGGTCTACCAAGAATAGAGTAGGATCTTTGCAGTCAATAGTCTGAGTTTGGACTATAAACTAATGTATGAAAATTAGAAACTTAATATGAGAATATATAATAATAGTGATAAGTAATAAAAGAATTTTTTTCAACTAATTTTGGTTTAAAAGAAAACTAACAAAAGGTAAAATTAGCCTAGAGAGGCTGGTTACCACTCATAGGGCTAGTGTTGCCAATTCCCCCACAACAATAGCAGAATCTTGACACGACTTAAACTTGCATGCAGTATGCAAATGTACATGTAATAGTAGTAAAGGGACTCAAAGAATCTTGAGTTCTCGATCTTAGAGAATTAGTCTATCTAGTTGATGAATGCATGTTCATCCTAGATTTTGTTCCATTTTTTAGTGTTGCATTCATATTCCTATTTTTTCTTTAGAATTTGCTTCCATTTAGGTTTTGTTTATTTTATGTTATGGTCAAATATTCCTTGGTTTTCAAAGTAGGTTTTTGCTTCAATATATACACACCACTGTAAGAGTTGGTGTTCTTGCTAACTTACTAGAGGGCACATGAAAATTTTGATAAATGGACCATATTTTTGTTGATCTGTCCATTCGTGGTATGACAGCTTCATCGATCAAAAACCCCATGGACAGAGGCCCTTGACAACATGACAATAGACCAAGCCCCACAAGGTGGTTTTGTTTCTAAATGGAATTAATGTCGCTTACGCCCATGAAACGTTGACCGACCCTATACTTATGTACCAATGCTCAACGCTCGCTTTAAGCCAAGACTCTAACAAAATATTCACTATTGACCAACCTAGCATTGAGCATCGATGGTCAACCACATCCAATGGAAAGAATACTTTCACACTTTGATGCTTGTCCTACGCCAACCTCAGGTAGAAGTCTTGCATCATGCAATGATGGGAACCATGTATGTACCAATTGATGAGTGGACTACACCTCCATCCATGCCTGATCTGTATCGACCACCGATGGAAATCCTGCACTCATCAACTGATGAGATACTTGTGGCTACACATCAATGGTCGACCAAACTATTCCAACTAAAAACCAAGGAAGACTCCACCAATTGATTTCCTACCTAGACTCAACCTCCAATGAAACTTCTACATGACTCAATTGATGCTCCCAACATTGATGTGAATACTGAGGGTCATGAGACTCTTGGTCTACCTCCCTTTTTTGCCCCTTTGAATCCATGGTGGTTGATACATAAGTGCAAGGAGGCTAATATGGTTTCAGAATTCTAGCCTACACCTATAAATATCGGGACATGGACTCCAATGAAGGGATCATGCCTCCAACACCACCAAGATGCAAAAATCCATCCTGAGCTATCTATATCGAGTTGCCATTGACCATTAGTATATGCTTCTTTTGTCAATTGACCAACCAACAAGATCTCAACCTCGACTAAGACTTCATGGTCCTAAATTTGTAATAATGTAGATCGAACATATCCTCTGCCATCGATCCACCATTATCCTTCACCTAGAAGCAGTTCCAACCTATAAGGAAGAGAGGTTGACGACTTCCAATCCATCTATGAAAAACGTCAATGATGTTCTTATTGTTTGTTCTAAACCTTCATCTTTGAGTCTAAAGAACTTCTTCTAAACACCATGATTGTGGTTCCCTCTTCTTTTGTAATGATTACATTCACTCCCCTCCCCCTTCTTAAACTTGTTAATTCTATCATGAGCGAGCAGTCCTCTCACTAGGGTGTGAGGAGCAACCCCGCTACCCGATTTCATATTCTTTACTACATCTACTATTTTATGAACAATTATATGTTTAGAATACATTATTTTATTCTTGTACTCTTGGTTAGTCATCACGTCTACATGTTTATCAGATCTTGAGTTTAGAGAAATTTGAAACCAAGACCTAGGATTGTGATTGATTCTTATGAAACCCTTGATGAGAATTTTGAATAGGTCTTTTCTAATGTGATAGAGGTATAGTCTTGATATAATGTGATAGCGATATTGGAGTGATATATGTCTGGGTTGTAAACCTAACAACAAATGGGAGATTTACATGGTCTCACATATGTATTTTCATACTTATTATAATGCAGTGAGAGAGTCTATGAAAGATAAAGGTGGTGAAACCCATTTTACCCTAGTGTTTCCATCCATTGATATACATAACCATAATTTGACTCATTCCATTACTAGTTTAATCAAACAAAATCTAATCGTATGTTGAATACTAGTTGTTGCTTGGTTACTTTGATTGGATTATTCTTAAATATGTTAAGATCCATCTTCTTGGGGTTGGTGATTATTGTATGTGAACTAAGTAAAATTGCGGGACTTTTCCCTAGGTGAATTTGTCTGTTAAATAATCAAACATCAAATGTTGGCACTATTGTTGGGGACAAAGGGAAATTTTGATCAAATTAACGAACTTGGATTAGTTACAATTTAAATTCTGCAATTGTTAATACATAAAATCATATTCGATTTGACTGATCTTCAACCATAGGATCTTGGTTGTGTGCAATTCTCATGTGACATTTGTTGTGCATGTGATGCTCTTCTAGCACCGAGTCCGTCACATAATTCAACCTTGAAATAGACCAAACCTATTATAGGCTCCTTTGTGAATGCTAGGAACATATATACAACCACAAAATTGAAGCAACATCAACAACATAGGGAGATAGACTCATGTAAGAAGCCAGAGCTATTGCATAAGAAGAACTATGAGTAGTTGATGAAGTAGAGTGACAATGAGAGATACAATAGTTTTCTCTATTTAAAGCAATCAACATTTATAACGCTATTGTACAACCATACATCAAAGCACGAAACTATAAAATCTAGACTCAATGGGTTATGATGATGTAAAAAAAAGTTTTCTAGGAAGGCTTAGTAAGAACACACAAGAATTATAGGATTTCATAGATCTCTATGAACTGAGTAAGCAAGCTAGAATTTCTTGGGAAGCTATCAAGCTATGACTATTCTATCAATCCCTCACGGACAATAGGTAGGGTGTGGTACAACTCTCTAGATGATCAAAACAACACCACTTGGGAGAAACTTCATAATAAGTTCCTAGGGAAGTTCTTTCTATCCTCACCTTCCCCCCAAATTTGAGGGAAAATACCAAGTTTGAACAACTTCCAACTGAAACTCTTTTTAAAGGCTAGGAATAATTCAAGGAGCTACTACGTAAATGCCCTCATCTTGGGATCTAGGATGCACAATTATCAATATATTAGGTTCACATTGTACACTAGGTAAAGGTCCACCAAATTCCTATTTGCACATTTTGGAAAAATGATATCAATACTACTCATTTTGTTAACTAAGGCTTCACTTTTTTCAACCCATTTCTTATCTTCTTCCAAATTATTCTATATATTAAATAGTACTACTTCAAGAATTGGAAATTTGATATAACTTACCTCTTATGGTAGAAAAATAATTTATGATTCAATTCAATAGGGACGTTGATGATGACATCAACAATTCCTAGATGCTGCTTCCATCTGAGACTTCATGCAACAAATCTTCAACAACACATGGAAGTTTGTGAGTAGAGGAGTAGAGAACCAAACTAATTGGGGTTGATCACTAAAGAAAGGAGTTCTTAAGGTCATGATGACAGAGGATAAGTCTAATATGAAGGTGACAACTTAATCATTGAAGGCTCTTGCTCTTCAAGAAGACAACTTTGAGTCTTTCCTCTAGATATATGGGCAAGTAGGCTCATCTCCTTTCCAAGCTAAGGCAGTCAAGGAAGTCTTCAATGTTTGTAGTTTGAAAGGGTGCACAAGTCAAGAGTGCAACCCCTTCTAGAAAGCTACATTGAACAAGCACCAAACCCATTTTATTAGAAGCCCCCTCATCAAAGAAGTCAATGTTGTCAACTCAATTCTATAGCAGGGATACAATGAACCCAATCAATTGAGAAACCATCTAGGGTTGAAGTATGGGAATCCAAATAGAATAGAGAATACACATCAACTCAAGCAAGGACCCAACCAAAACAAAGTTTGGGGTCCTCTTGGTTTCCAACAGAATCAAAATTACTGGCAGAACTATTGATGTATATGTTCTATAATCTGATCATTAGATAATGTCTATAGGATATTTTGCACTTTTAATTTGATTAATAAAAAAATTCAAATTGTTGATGCACATAAGATTGCTACAATTTAAATGTACATAGTAAATGCCCTTCGAGTGATTGATTCAAATCCACGAGACTTCAAGTACATGATTTAAATATTATTAAAGCATCCCTAGTCAAATAGTATTGTGGATTGGATAACAACAATACATGTGGGACATGTATGTTTGGTGACTAATGACCACGTATCATACGTCACAAGTATTGAATACCAAGTCAGACACATATGTGCTTGTTAGAGAACAAGTATACTGGACAAACCCACCTCGAGAATGATTCATGGATCATTGTATGATACTCATATTTAACTCTCAAATGCAACAATGGTGTTGTGGTCCTTTGCCCTTAAGTCACTACATGGTGGAATGAAAATCATCATGCCATGACACTACCCAATGTGATATTGAAGAAGGCTGCAATAAAGGTAATTATTAGGTGTAATGAGAATCATACTACACATTGTGAGTAATGTAGATGGAATGTTTCCCTCTAAAATAAAGGGAGATATATCCAAGGTCACTTGATACGTGAAACTAGAGAAATGCATGGACATGCTCATGTAAGTTATTATATGATAATGAGATCATATGCATAGTTCTAGTCCACTTGGAAATCAAGGAACTTGGATTAAATGTAACTAGGATGACTTGTCCATGCCTCTAATATGGATATCTGTGAAAAAATGATTATATAATATGGTAACACTGGTTGTAGATTATTTAATCTTGTATGTATAATCCTACTACTTTGGTATCAATAATATGTAGATACACACCACTCACTACTTATGGATCTTAATATTGATTAGTGAACCCATTGTCAATGTATTAGGATGCCTACAGGGTCACACATATATAATTAGATTAAAGAAAGGTTGAATTTAACCTTATTGTAATTGTTACAATAAATCCATGGACCAAAAAGTAAGTTTCAACAACATAAATAAAATACAGATCTGAACTTAAGAAGTAAGTTACCATGAGTGAGGGACCGGCCCCTCGAGAAAGAGGAAGTCTGCCTCACACCAGAACTCACAAAAAAGTGTATTCTGCAGGACCCAGTGCATGGCCAATCCCCTCATTTCAAGAAGGAGTCCATAGCCTAGCCAAACATGGTTTAGGAAATGCTAACTCTACACTCCTCTATATATGTGATATGAGAGGAGGCTGACATGGAACACACTTAGATATTCTCATTACTTCCTTAAAGGTTTGAGAAACCCTAAGAGCAGTTTAGAGAGAGAAAGAAGGAGATGGTGAGACTAGCAACTCCACAACCCTCTTTTTGAGTGCTCGTGTGGATAATGTGGAGATGAGTTTGCACAGTGGATTCATTTAGAATGAAGAACTTCATTAGAGGCACACAAATCAAGAAGATGATAGAATGACACATTCTGGCACAAATGTTATGACATGATCCACCCATGCACACAAATAGAGAAGAAGGTCTTCATAGTAGAAGGGTGTGATTTGCTATGCAAATTGAGGAGAAGATCTGTAGGAAAAACAATGTGATCTGGAACACACCTTGACAATGTAATAGTGTGATTCACTAGAGGTAAGTTCAAGATAAGATCTAGAATCAATAGAGCTAACTATGTGACCTTGAAATTTGTGCAAGTAGCTAATGGAATGTGAAGATCCTCCATTGATAATCATTGGCATATTTCTGTGATTTTCCATAGAAAAATAGTTTTTTGCACACATATTGAGGCAATTACCAGAGTTCTAAAGACACCAGAAATGATTTTTTATTGCTGATTTGGTGATATTCAAGAGTGACATAGATTGGAGGGTCCAAATTTACATTAAGCATTACAACTTGAATAGTTTGAACATCTTCCATGATAAGGTACAAACTTGTAAACCCTAATATCATTTTTGTTGCATTAGATGAATCTTGATCGAAGGATTCTTGGGAAATTTTTTATTCTACTATCTTTTCTACTCCTAAGAATCCTACAAGAACAACATCAATGCTTGACAATACCACAACAAATTCAACGACGGCAAAAACTACAATCCAAGACAACAACCCTACAATAATTAAGGGAAACTTTGCCTAAGCTAGAGAAACCAACTGAAGGTGTCAGTCTCCAAAGATCAAGGTTGTCTGGATGACATTGAGAAGATCGTAGCAATTCATTAGTTGTATAGTAAATATATGGAGTCTAAACTTGCTCATATTATTGTAGAAATTACCCTCCAGTGAGTTCATTTACCAATTTACCTAAGAACAACCTTAAGCTTCAAGGGAGAAACTAAAGGATGTAACACCATTTTACTAGTTTTTTCTACTAGAACGACCAACCCTAATTAGTAACAATAGGTTTTTTCTTAAATATGATGATGATGATGATGATGAAGTCACCCCAGTAGTTGAAGTTGTTGAACCAGTGAATAAAGAGATAAGGAAGGATGATACATCCTCCCCTGAGATGAGCAACATACCCAATCCTAAGTAGGGATCTGATTCCAACCAAAACCTCTTGATCTTTTGCTCAACATATCATGATTGAGATTCATTCATCAAGACACCAACATTAAACAAAGGCATTTCTTAGGAGGCAACCCAAGTCTTACTTTTATTTCTAGTTGCCTTTCCATTTTAACCCATATTTTCATCTTCTAGATAGTGCATCTCATTACAAGATCATAAGTTTTTGCAATTTTATTTTAGGTGAATGAAATTTGCTAAATGGAGAGAACCATAATACATGGTCCAAATAACACATATATCTCTCTCCATAATGGATATAGTTTTTGAGAAAATACCTAATATAAGGTGGAGGATGGGTGGTACATATTCTACTCTCCAAGCCACATCTATCTTTTTGTAATTTGCAATCTCATCATTCCATTTATGCATTGCATTTATCTTAATTTTTTTGAATTTTTCTTTTCTAGTGTAATTAACTAGTCATCTTAGATTCAAATTTTCGATCTGCATCTATGCATGTTATCATCACCTAACTCCCCTTACTCAAAGCAACACCTCAGAATGACCATTTTTAAAACAAACCAATGGCTAGAAATCACCCTATGTGGCCTAGAAACCCAAACATCATGTATCCCTAAAATGATACCAAGTGTTTGAGGAACTAAGAGGATCACACATGTCAATATTCTAACTAACTAGCAAAAACAATTCATGGATTCATCACTTTTCCTTTATCAGACCACTACTCGAGCATAGTGGGTGTAGAAGAACAACACAGTGCACTAAATTGTAAAACAAGTTGCATGATAATCTGACCCCTCTTCTACACTTCTTCTTCAATCTTCTTACCTTCCATCCATAAAAAGAATAAAAAGCCATAAAAGTTCCAAACTCCAAGTTTAGGGTGGCACTCCCACTCCCTACTACATCCTCTTCTTCCATACCCCTTTGTGTGTAATACATGCATACCACAAAAAGAAAGATGCAAATGCGCACAAAAGAAAGAAATAATGTAGTAATATATGTATTTGTACAAATAAATGCAATGTGTAGTCATATAGAGGATATATTCACATCTTCCTTTTGCATCCACCTCCCCATTCCTACCCAAGGACACAATGGATATCTAATTTTTATATAATTTTCAAGCACTCCATCATTGCATCATATGCACAATTGTTATTCTATGTGATTTACTAAATTTTCATGAAAATTGTAGTTTTTTCTAGTACGAGGATACTAGTCAGGATGTGTTTTGGGGAAGTAAAATTTGAAACAAATACATGCATAGATGTGTTCTAGATCTTAGGAAATTGAGAAGCTTGGCCATATCAGGTGGTAGGGAAATGAGCATGATGCGAAGGTGAGGCAATATTATGGATTGGAGTATTCATATAGTGACTATTTTAGATTTGGTGTTACTCAAGGATGAAGAACATTTAAGTTTGGGGTTATTTGATGAATGCTTGTTCATCCTATTTTTTGTATTTTTTTTGTTTTTCTTTCATATCCCTAATTTTAATTTGGGATTTTCTTCCACTTATGTTTTCTTAATTTTATGTTATTTTTTAAGGTTTTGATCAAATGCTTGGCTTTCATTAAGGTTTGAGCTTCATTATATACACACTAGTGTAGGAATGGTGGTTCTACTAATCGACTAGAGGGCACAAGAAAATTTTGATAAAACAGACAATATTTTCATTGATTTGTCCCTTTGTTGAATAATAGCTTCACCAGTCAAAAACCTCATTAGTGCATACCCTTATCCACATGGAAATATTCCCACCAGGGTGGTCTGTTTCTAATTGGAATTAGCATCAGTCTATTCCCATGCATCCACAGTGGCAGACCCAGAAATTTAAACTGGGTGAGGCTATCAAATCATCAATCATTTTATCTATAATATTCTCAATTTATGAAATGTGAAAAGTAGGTAGTCTATCATTATTACGGTTACATTAGGCAAACAATTCTAATCTTTGACCTTTTAAATAAATGACATGCCTAACAAACATTTTTTTAGTCAATTAGATCATTCTACTTTTAAAGAAAATATATATAAAATGGTAAAAATCTAATAAGGCCTCATATTATCTAGCATGACTTATTGAGCATACTTGAATATTTATATTTGAAACAAAAATGTAAAAAACATTAAGATATTAATAGGTGTGTCGTCAGATATTGCCTTTGCACATAAGTCACAGGATAATGTATAATATATGATAAAAATATAGAACCCATTTTGGAAACATTATGCCTATATCTATATGAGATATATGAGTTAATATAAGATATCAACAAACTATCATTTTTTATATACAAGTTTATCATTCATTATTATTATTTATCTTCCACAATTTCGAAACTAAAAAAATGACATTTTCATAGGCCGGAGCTAGATAATGAATTTCTAGAAAAGAATTGACTACACATATACTCTACTCACACGGTTAATGTGATCTCAAAATGCATTTGATGTTTTGTTATCATATTTTATTTGGAAAGTGATTTCCACCTCTCTCTTCTATGGATTGAATGCATTATATCTAATAAATACTTTGGATGAGACTTGTTATCCTTTTGAAAATCCCTCTCTACACCTCCCAATCTGTCAGTTTGTTTCTTCCATAACTTCCGTTATTTTATCCTCATAACTCTCCAATTCTCACCTGTAGTGAATTCTCTCTGACTCTTCCACTTCCTATTCTCTCTTTAACATTCTCTCTGGTCAACAGATGTCCTCTCTCTCACACTTTCATTATCCTCTACATGATTCATATTTACACCCTTTCATTATGCCATTCAGGCCAACAAATTTTCACGACAACAAATTTATTTATAGGGGTGACGCCAAATGTATCGGATTGGTGAGACTATAATAATGTCCCCCCATTAAATGAGTGGAAACCGATGGGATTGGATGAGCCCAAGGCCTCACCTGGCCTCAATTTTCATCCTCCATTGTGCATCTATGACCGATACTATGCATAACTACCGATTTTCTATGCCTGGTATGTGCCAACATGGAAGAAACATGTACATATGGATGGCCTAGCATCAAGCGTGTATGTTCGACCCCCTACCATGCATTGATGACCGACATTATGCATACCTACCAATTCTCGATGCACAGTCTATGCCAATACTTGAAAGAAACATGCACACATGATTGCAAAGGAATCAAACATAGGTGGTCGACCCCCCGATGTAAATACTACTTATGCACTCCAATGCATGGACTATATCAGCCTGGAATGGAAGTTTTGCATCATGCATCAATTTGCACCAATGCCCATCTATCTTGACCTACATTGGAATACAAATAGTAATCAACTAACGAGAGCCCTATTAATGGCCAACCAAGGGTTTCCCACACACGAGGGTTGACCAGACTTTTCCAAGCTACAACTTGGCAGACTACACAAATTGATGGCTGACCTACACTCAACCTCTGACAAAACTTGTGCACTACTCAATTGATGCTCCCAACATGGATTGTAATATAGAAGGTCATGAGACTCTTTGCCTAACTCCAGATATTACCCCTTCACGTCCATAATGGCTAATACTACATTACAATGAGACTGGAAGGGTTCAAAAGTCTATCCTTCACCTACAAATATAGGTCCATGGCCTTCAAGAAAGGTATCCTTTCTTTTAACACTGCCAACTTCCATAATCAGCTCTAAGAAATCCATCAACCATTACCATCAATTAAATTCATTGGTTTACAAATAGACAAGATCCCAACTCCCCAACTAAGAATCCAAGGTCCTGACTTTGAAATAAGATAGATCAAAACAATCCTCTACCATCGATCCTTCCATCATCCTTCACTAGCTTTGCCTACATAGAAATAGATCCAATACATAAGGAAAAGAGGTTGATAACTTCCAATCCTTCTCTAACGAACATCAAGGGATGTTCTTGTTGTTTGTTTGAAGCCTTTATCCTTGAGTCTAAAGAACAACTTTTGCACACCATGGTTGTGATTCCCTCTTCTTTTGTAATGATATATTTCTCTTTCCTTCCCCTTATTAAACTTGTTACTGCTACCATGAGTTAGTAGTCCTATCGCTAGGATGCGAGGAGTAACCCCACTACCCAATTTTCTTCTCTTTATTTCATCTATATTGTTTAAAAAATTATATGTTTAAATCAATCATTTTATGCTTGTACTCTTTCCTAATCATCAATTTTACACATTTATCAGATCTCGAGTGTATAGAACATTGAGCCCATGATCGAAGTTGTCGATTGGACCTTGATGAAAATTTTGGATAGGTGTTATATGAGGTGATGTTGTATGATCTCTAGGTAACACAATGACAACCTTAGAGTAATATCTATCTGAGTTTTACTCGTAAAGACAAAAGGGGGATTTATCTGGTATCAACATATGTATTTTCATATTTGTTATGACATTGTGAGAGTGAATGATAGGTAGTAGTGGTGAAACCCATTCCACCCTAGTGTTTCCATCCATTGATATATACAACCTAAATCCAGATCTTTTCATTATTACAATCTTAGTTAAATAAAACCAAATCCAATCTTATTTTAACTACTAGTTCTTGTGTGGTCACTATGATCTGATTCTTTTTAAATAAATTATCACTTAGGTTCCAAACTAAATTATCTACAATAAGATACATCTGCTTGCTGGTGATGACTACAATACATAGTATGGCTAAAATATAGGGACTTTTTCCTAGGTGAATTTTCCTGTGCAATAACAACACATCACTAGGGACTACCACCAACAAAAGTAGATCATCTAGACCTAAGAAAAAATTGGTTGTTTTGGTTAATGTAAAAATGAAAATAAATAACAAATAATTAAAACTATTTTAAGACCAAATGAATGTGATCTTTATGATTCCAGTTTCACCACAACATGATTTATGCATAGGTTCTCTTCAAGTTACATAAATATATTTACTTCCTTAGATTAGGCATTTGTAGCTTGCACTACCTGCTCTCACAATGTAGTACACTATTTAACCTAATTAATAACCTACTTTTACAGTATCGGTATAGATGGTTAAACTATATGATATCTTTTCAATCAATCGACCTCACATTGGTTAGCCTGCTTTCATAGTGTGTTATCGATTATGTTGATATTGATTTCCCTTATTATTAATCACACTCTCATAGTAATTAACTATCTAACACATATTCATGGTGATCAAACACAAATAAAAAAATTCAACGAACTTCCACTATCAAAATTTAAATAAAAGAAATCTTTGTTGAACTAAAGATAATCATGCACGCAGTCAAAATAAGGCTACTCTAGGGTCCTACAAAATAGGGGGTAACCCCTGATGCTTGACATGAGATTAAAATAACATTCACAAAAGAAGAATAACATAAAGAATAGATAAACCACATAGACATGCATGAGGAAGATCCCATACAAATATTGTTGCAATTGGACAACATTTCAATTGTCTAACTACTACTTAGAGGTGTCAGAGATGATCCATGCTCCATGTCTCCACATATCCATTCAACAGTCTATGGTCTCTTATAAAATGGTCATGGTTTCCTGTAAAATGACCAACACTCTCTTTTTGATTTTCCTCATCGGTTTTAACTAAAAAGGCTAGAAAACAATTTATCTAATGAACTACTGGATGTCGCTACAATTGGTTGTAACCTTAATGGAAATCCTAGTGTCACTGACTAGAAATGGGTGACACTGAGTTGGCTCTTTGCTTGAATAAAGAAGGTCCATCTTAGTTCCACCACCTTGTGTGGCGCTTATACCGAGACTATAATGATGCTTTATAATTCTTCTCATCGAGACCAATGAGATGACCATTGATGATATCGACTTGGAATCTCAATGGAATCAAGCCCTATCTTAGTGCTATCGAGATGACTCTATGAGTTTTCCTCTTTACCTCCATGTTGCTTGTATTGACAATGCTATCAGTCATACCAAATATATGTAATTTATACTTGATTTGTCTACAACAAACCAAACAATGCATCATGATATAATAAAATATATAAATTTCAAATAGGTGCACTAAATGGATAAAATGGATGTACAAAAGATATCACACACTATTTAAGAGAAATTGGCATGTAATGTAAACATTAGAGACTTTTACATTAAAAGACTAAAATGGCCTACAAAATGGTAGTAAACATATGTGCAACATCACTCAAGATGCATACATTGGATGTGATCCTAGGGATAAATACTCTAGTGATGTTGTAGAACTTATTAGAAATTTGACCCCAAATCTATTTTATTCCAATTTTACCAACTTGACCTTATTTACAATGCAATCTTCTACGCCACCATGAAATTATGCACTTCTTCTTCATTACATGGTTCATGACAACTTCCACATTAATTGAGTGATACACTTCCTCTGGTGTATCCCATTGCTTCTTCACCCTTATCTTAGAACTTGACCGCCCTCTGGCATGAAACAACAATGCAACCTCTATATTCTTTAGTAATAATTTGAAAATTTTTCTTACAAAGCAATATGATGTTTAATATGGAAGTGCTTACCCACATACCCGCATTGTGCACCCACGTGTATTATGAGTATATGTATGATGCATTTCTGTTATTATGCAGGTCTAGAACTAGAAATGAACCCTCATTATATAAATGTGTATGGGAATGGGTATGGCCAGACCTGCACTATTTACACCCCTAAGAACATTATTAGTTGATGACAATCGATGATATTTCAGATTTAATCAATCTTTGTCATATCTACTTTTTCCTCTTCTTATCATCCATTGTGGAGGTCAACCTCTTTCCTTATAGATATAGATCAAAGTAAGTGGAACTCTTTTATTCATGCTATTTTTATGATTCTTCATCTTCCTCCTCCAAGTACCTTGTTCCTGGTGGTTTCTCTTCTAGGGTTTCAATTTTGGTAGCCTTACACCCTGTTTCCTCCTTTCCCTGCTCTAGTTGTCCTTAGATCATCGAGTTAGGGTTGTGGCGAGATTTGAAAGCTCATAATTTCACAAAGATCATGTTTTTATTGAGGTGGAAGATTGTTGGATATTAAAGGATAAATCTTGAGGTTTTCCATGGTCATATTCAAGTCGACACATTTCCACTATGTGGAAGGAGAGTAATATTACATATGATGCATTTAGTACTTAAATAATATCATACACACCTTAATCTCATTTGGAACCCTCTAATTTCAAATGGAAGGAATCTTTTGGATGATCTAAGTAAAAAGAAAGGGAAAATACGAACATGCATGTTCATTTATATGTCGTGCATATATTTGGTTGATGATAAAGTATGCATAGTCAATATGCATGTACTTAGAATCTTATCTATGATGGTGAGTGAACTAAAAGGTGGCTCCATAATGATGTTCTTATGCTACTGGAAACATGTGGAGTTATATTACTAGGTAGATATGTCCTCTTCTTGGTGGAAGTTAGCTTTCCTATTGCTTAAGACTTCATATAAACATGTTATTTATTTCCATAAGTGTTGATTTGCAACTATAGGTGAAAAATGAGTAGATCTCAGATGGTTATTACATCCTTGAGTGAACTTAAAGACTTTTCATGGTTCAAAATGTTATGTTAAAGAGGATTCGACCTTGGTACGATCTCTTATGCAATAATGTGGTTTCATGGAGCATGGATCTAAATGCATACCTTAGTATATCCAAAGGATGCCAGAGTACATCTTTGTCTTGGTAGATAAATTTCTATTTCAATATCTTTTATATCTTTTGAAGTTGCAATGGTCTTAATATTTTAGTTACTTGTTGTTGATTATATATATAACTTGATTGATATAGACATAAACAAATATATGATTAAACAAGTGAAACCCTAGTCTTATAGTGCCCTGAGTCCATAGATCTATTTTCCTGAGACATTTGAGTAAGAAGTAAAACATGTAACTTGATGACTGTGCTCCATCTCACTCAAGAATGGGACGATAGTGGTCCGCAACAATCTATAATTGTGAGAAGATGTTGAAATCCATATATTACTGGATATATAGTGAAGATTGGTGTTTTTATATGTTGGAATCTTTAAATATTATTAGGACTTGATTTTATAAAAGCTCCATAATATGCATTATGTGATGGAGAAGGACTTTAGTCACGTCTTAGATTTAATTGGTTGATACCAATGTTTTATGTCATGCATGTCTACTTGATTTTATAAAAGCTCCATAATATGCATTATGCCATCTTATTACTTTTGTAAAATGACTTGATAATCGTCACTATGAATAGTGGAATGTATATTTAATTGCATAAAGTTAATAAATCTTCTAGTCCTTATTGATATTAACTTGTGGTGTTGCTTCAAAACTTTTATTTGATGCTTTGATATCAAGAGTTTTAGTAATGTTAGTTGTTGGTTTCAATCGAGGTTTATTTTGAGTAATTTCAACCTTGTTATGGTGGGGCATTATATATTGTATCATATGATCTATCATAACATGTTTTGGCATCATTTCACACCATTCAAAAGTTGTTGTTTCTTAATAAGCTACTTCTCTTGATTAAAAAGTCATTTCATTTTAGTACACCACTGTAATTCATGTCTTTATGATTTTGACCCACTAACGGACCTCTATACAATTATGTTAGTATTAAATTATTCTACTAAAATATATTGAAAAACCCTTGTAATTACCTAGTAACATAAGTTTTAAGATTGTTGTCTTTGATGATAATAAAAAACTATAAATTTATTTAATATGGATTATTGGATAATTAATGAAGACAAATATATATTATAGTCTAACAGAAGACACCAAGATGGTTAGACACTCGAGTTGTTAGTGAGAGGTCCCAAGATCGAGCCCAGGCCACGGGATGAATAGAATGGCCAATTTTTTTTTAAAATATATATATATTATAGTCTCATTTTTAGAACCAATTTTTTTAGAATTCAGTTGAATAAAACTAGGCCATGGTCCAATATTCAAAGAAATTTACTTAATAACCTAGGTGATATAAAATGTGAAATAAATAAAAATAATACATTCTACCACAAGGAAGATGCAACAACTAGCCAAATGCATTTGAACATATGTTTGTTGGCTTTTGCATTGATGCCTTTAGAACTAAATAATGAGCTATGAAACTACCTTCTTCTCATAATTTCACTCAAATCCACATGTATTAGATTGTCCTTTGAAACTTTACTTAGGTAGCATATCCCAATGCGGTCCTAAAGACTTACATCAATTGTGTCATTATCATCTTCCTCGTGAGAAAAGACATGTTAGTGTTGTGGCTACATATCACCAAACAACCTTACAAGTGGGAAAGATTAATGTTTTGATTTGTAACATTCCTCTAACCCCTCAAAACCTTCTTTCCCTAGAACCACTCCTCTAGTTCTATATAGTCACTGAATGCAATATATCTGCTCCTATATAGGCATCAACAAATCTTAAGATGCGCAAAATCTCACAATCACATCAATACTTTTCCTCAACCCTTACCACACTCCAACTTGCCAATAACCCGAAAACAATTACCCCTCTAGCATTGCCCACTCCCATTTTTCTTATAGATGATCTCCATCATACTTAATTAGATGTCCATCACCCTCAGGGTCTAAACCAACCAAACATCAGCAAGAAATGCACACCTCCATAAATGGAACAACCACATATGTGATCCCATCCTCACTTGCCTAGAGTCTAGGGAGTCTACTCAAAGCTAAAGAAAAAAGAGAGTTATCCCATCCACCACTATAGTCAGGTATTCTACTAAAGATGCAACTTATTTAGTACCTTGTAACATTTGCAATTTTATAGTGTGTGGCTAGGAAGGAGAAGCGACATTTTCTCCTCAAATTGAGTTGTCATTGATAAAAACCTAGGATCATTTCTGAAGAGTCCATGGACGTGTTTGGAACCCACTCTTACCATCAAGTCTCTATTGAGGATTGGTCGATGAAGTTCAACCCACCTCCAATGATGTAAGTTAACAATTTGTATCCTATATTCCAAATTTTAGATAGCTAGTGTTAAGAAATATGCTAATAGATAATCTAAATGGTTGAGATAGAAACCTTAATCATTTTGGCAAGTCAGTAACTGATATGTCAAACTTTAGAGTATCAAACGATGGGTGCACCTTCTTTTCAGGTAGCCCATAAATAGGTAATATGTAGTTAAATGTGTTTAGCCTAGAATATTATTAGGCTAGGTGACCAGTTGAGAAGTTGATCCCAATATGTGCAAGAGTGAGGACAAAGTGCACAACAAAGGATATTGGTGGTCTTTGTGGCCAATCATCATTCCCAAAATGCTACTAGAACCTTGAGCATTGGTCTTGGGCATTACAAAATGGTATTAGATATTATTTTTCTTTAGTAGGTGAGGCCCACACGGACTTGTGACAATGTAGTCTCTAGTCATGTAGTGTAGGTATAAGGATAGGGGATTTAGGATAGTTGGATACACCCTTTTATTGGTAGGCATGAATGGGATCTAGCTTTGCATAGGCCATTGTTAGTCTACCTTGAAACAATGAAGAGATTATAAAGCCATATAGTCGATCCTTGGTAATGACATCAAGAATCCAAGTTGGGGAGATCATAAAATCCTAGAATTTATGATCTCAGAATAAATCATCATAAAACTAATGATTGGAATATTCATATCACCAAGGTTCACCCATGTTGGTATATTTAATAACCCACTTAAGTGGCCTTACTCCTATATATAGGAGTCTATGTACTCTCTTCTTTACTTATTAAAAGAAATCTATTCTACATGGTATCAAGAGAAAAATCCAAACCCTCCCCTCTCCTCTTCTCTCCTCTCCCAACCCGACGCTCCCTCTCCCTCACCTGGTGACCTCCGCCCCCCATCATAGCCTACCACCACCACGTCCACAACCCACCGCCAACCACCCTCCCCAATCCTCCTTCCGCTTGCTATAGAGGTCAGCAGTCGGCCAACCCAAGAGTGTTGGAAGCACCCAACTGTAACGATGGCCCACGACCAGACCAACAACCAACAACAAATGGTAGCTCCAAGCAACCGATCTGCACTAGTGTCTAGCGGCCACAAGCAAACACAACTGCTTGATAGTTCTAACCGCAACTAGTCAGATCCATCCACCGCCAATTTATGCAACCACCAAAAGTGGTATCTATCCGCAGGGTGTTTTGAAAGACTCCTATCTTCTTCTCCTTCCTTCTTCTATATGTTATAATTCAAACAAAGTCCTATATGCATATAAAAGTGAGTAATCAAAAGATCCTATACTGATCTATAAAGAAAAAAAGGCAAAGCATTATATTTTCCTTCCTCTCCATGAGGTTCCCCTAATCCACATGACTAAATGCTTGTATTCAAAATTGGGGATTTTATGTTCATCCATCCTACCATACCATTAATCTACTAGTTCTTTCTATTTTTCTACTGATAATCATTCCTATAGTTCCACTCCTATTTCTACCAAGTTTTCATTCCAATAGTACTATTTTCTTCCTACCAAGTTCTATTTAGATAGTGCCACTCATCTTTCTTCCAAGTTTCCAATCCAGTAGTATTTCTATTCTATTCTTTTTACCATGCTACATTCATGTACCTTAGTAAGTCAATTCTTTTCTTTGTACAATGCTATATTTTGATACCTTTACTACTTATATTGTATCTTGCTTATTCTGGTACTATTACTTTCATAGCATGGATGACTCTGTCAAGCCACCACCTTCTACTATCTGTAATGATATTCCCCATATTACTACTATCAAACTCAATGACGACAGTTTTCTTCTATGGATGAATGTTGTTAAGGAACTTCTAGAATCATGGGGTAAACTCAAGTTTATCACTGAGGATGCCCCTTTCGAGCCTGATACCTCTTGGAATATAGTCACCAACCAAGTTCTCTCCTAGTTCTAGAGGTGCATTGATCCTGACGTTGTAGTCAAGTACATGTGGCACAAGTGCACAAAGATAATGTGGGACATAATGAAGCATTTCTTCACTCAGGAGGACAACTCCTTGCACATATATAATGCCATGGACAAGATATTCTCTGAGCAGTAAGGTGATCGTTCCTTGTACTACAATACAATGAAGGCTTTATCAAACCAATTCAACTTCTTCTGTCCTATGACGTTTGTTGCGGTTACCAAAGAGAGGGAAACTATCCAAAATGGGAGCTTCTTCAATGGGCTTCTTCCTCATTTTGTTACTGCTTGACAACTCCTCCTTTTGGTGTGGTGTAACCCTTCCATCTATAGACCAGGCATATGAATGAATGGCCCAGTTTGATATGCTTCCTCCTTGCATCTCTCCTACTACTGCATCTAACTTCCACTAGCAATGGCTATAGTAGCCAGAGCCTATGATCGTGGATGAGGCCAATGAACAAAGTTCACTAATTGTAGCAATTTAAGCCACACTGAATATGTATACCACTTGAGGCATGGATATCCAACACACTAGAGGAGAGGATTTGGTAGGTTCTCTGCCCATGCCGCCCAAGAACCTACCCATGTTGATCTAGCATCTGCCCCACCAATTCATCTTGCATCTCCTCCACCACAAGCATCTTCTCAAACTCCTCATGTCTCATTGTCAGAAGAGGAGTATGACCCCTTCTCCAAGTTGCAAAATATTAAGGGAATTCTCCCCTAAAAAAACATTACCACATCTTCCTCCTCTTATTAGAAAATTGAGGATTTACCTATTGCCGGTTCTTCTTCCAACCTAGACACCTCTCTTCAAGGTAACTATGGGATGTTCATGCTTGCTTCCGGTTGTAACTAAATTGTGCAGTATGCTCCACCATATAACCTCATATGATTCATTTATCCTTTACTCCTCTAACACTATTTAGGATGGATCATTCAAATGAGTAATTGATGTGGTAGTGTTCCTATATCATCTAAAATCAAGTTCATTGTTGTCCACTTTGTTCCAAACTTCCCATATAACCTAGTGTCTGTAGAAAAAAAATGTTGATTCGCTCTGATGTTTCATAATCTTTGGTCCATCTATTTTTATTTTATAGGATTGCAGGAACTTAATTATGATTGGGTAGGGAGTACGCTCTGGTGATCTCCACTACTTCTCTGCCCCACCTTCAACCCCACCACATGTCCTTCTTTCCTCAACGCCACTTGGTCTTCACGTACGTCATGTCCATGTATCTTTGGACAAACTTAAACTATCTGATAGTTCTTTATCTTCATGCTCTTCTATTTCTTATAATTCCTTCAGATAGGGAAACACCATTGCGTGTCCTTCCCGACCTATACCTGTAAGCAATCATCCCATATGTTTGACTTGGTTCATAGTGACGTTTGTGGTCCATTAGGTACTATTAGATACAATGGTTATATATACTTTCCTACATTTATAGATGACTTTTTCTAGAATTACATTACTTTATTTACTTCAAACTCGCGATGAACATTTTACAATAATTTGTGAACTTGACATGTTGATTCTGGTTCAATTTTCCACTCCTATTCAGACTCTTTGAACTGACAATGCCCTCAAGTATACCGAAACGGTTGTCACATATTTTTTCCAAGACGTTGGGATGATTCATCAACACTCATACACATATTATTCACAAAAAAATGGCATCATTGAGAGTAAAAGTTGTCATCTACTTGACATTACATGCTCTCTTCTCAGTCATGCCTACTCACCTTAGCATTTTAGGTCTGATATTGTTCTCACCACTCTCTTTCTTATCAATCGCCAACCTGCCATTGTTCTTAGGAAGCAAACTCCTTTATCCATTGTTTACTCTCAGTCCACATCGTTTCCACTACAACCTTGGGTTTTCGATTGTATTGCTTTTGTTCATAATTTTGATCGCAAGGCAAACAAGCTTTTTCCCCAAGCTATTCAAATGATGTTTCTCAAATATCCTTTTTTTCAAAAAGGGTACAAGTGACTTGATCGTAGCTCTAATAGAGAATATATCTCTATGGATTTCACCTTCATGAGGATGACATGTTCTTTTCATCATCTTCACCCCCACAAATCATATTGATACTATGGTCTCAGTGCCTGATCCATTCATCCCATCAACACCACCTCCTCCACTACAATCATCTCCAAACAAACACATGAAAGGTCAGTCACCAGCTGCACATGCATCGTCATCGTCATTTTCAAACCAAACCAATCTACCATTGCACTACATCAAGGTATATGCTCCTGCACTATCAAACATCCCATTTAACACACATGTTGTTTCACACATTTTTCATCTTCTGCCTCATCCTTTGCTACATCCCTGGACACAATGTATGTCTCTAAGTGTCTGTAGATGATCTAATTCATCTTGTATGGAAAGATGTCATGCTAGAAAAAATGAAGGCTCTCACAATAACAAGACATTGTATCTTGTGACACCACCTATAGGCAAAAATATTTAAAGGCTATCGATGATTTTTCTCTGTCAAACACAAGTTATATGGCTATGTTGAACAACTCAAGATGCACCAGGTTGCCAAAGAATTCACCCAAACTTTGAGCATGGATTACTTTGATACATTCTCTCCTTTGACAAAGACTACTTCCACTCACATCGTTATGTCCCTTGCATCTCACTTTGATTGGCCTCTCTATTAGCTCGACATCAAGAATACCTTTCTTCACATATATCTCCTAGAGGAAGCCTATATGCTGCAACCACCCAATTTCATTGCTAAGGGGGCATCGTTACACATAGTGTGTCATCTCTGACAACCTCTCTACGGTCTCAAGCAGTCTCCTTAGGCCTGGCCCAACAAGTTAAGTGATGTCGTTGCATAACTTAACTTTCTGAGATCAGCCATTGACCACTCCTTGTTCTTCTTCAAGTCCTCCAAAGGCTATATTCTTGTTGTTGTCTATGTTGAAGACATCATTATCATCGGTGATGACATGATGGGGATATCTCAGCTGAAGCAGTCCCTACATGCACATTTCCACACAAAGGACTTGGACACCCTGTGATACTTTCTTGGGATTAGAGTCCTCTTCTCATCCTTGAGGATCATCTTATCACAGTGATGCTATTTCTTAGACCTCCTTTAGGAAACCAACATGACAAAAGCTAAATTGGTGTCTACTTTGATGGACTATCATTTGAAGCATATGCATGAAGGATAACTCTTTGCTAATCTAGAAAAGTATCTCGTATAGTCGGGAGGCTGATTTACTTGACTATTGCTTGACCATGTATTACATATGCTATTGGGATAGTCAGCCAACACATGAGTGCACCACTCTAGGCCCACTAGTCTAGCTTTCAATACATTCTCTACTACATCAAAAGTGCTCCAAGACGAGGCCTTCTCTACAAATGACAAGTTCAAGGTAATCTCTATCTCTGGATATGTACATGTAGATTGGGCGGGTTGGCTATTGTGTCAATATAGATACTCACCTAGTTTCCTGGAGGAGTAAAAAATAGGTTGTGGTAGCATTCTCTAGAATTGAGGTAGAATGTCAGGCAATGGCTCATGCATGCTATGATCTACAATGGGTCTGGTCCATTTTGAGTGAGTTTAGAACCCCTTTCCAAAAATCGGCTACTTTATACTATGAAAACTAGGCAGCCATACACATAGCTAATAATCGAGTCTTCCAAAAGAGCACAAATTGATTATCACTCCCCAACATTATGATAGGTGATCAAGTAGTAGACATCCTTACTAAACCTCTTCCTCCTACTTTATTCAAATATATGGGAATCAAGTTGGGACTTCACAATGTTTACTCTCCAACTTTAGGGGTTGTATCGTAATATTTGATATGGTTTTATCTGCTCTTTTCCTTGTGTTGTACTTACACCTAAGTGGGGCTCCTATAACCCACTTGAGTGGCCTCACTCCTACATATATAAGGCAATGTAATCTCTTTTTACTTATTGAAATCAACCTATTCTACAACGTCCTTTTGAATTAGAACATCAATAGATACTTCACATTTAAGAGTGATTGGCTCGAAATAGCACTTGGATGAGGGATCTGCCAAGAATTTAAACCAGAGTTGTATGTAAGTGAGAACAAAGTGCTTAGCCAAGGATAATGGTGGTCTATGGAGCCAATCATCCATCTCAAAACTCTACTAGAACCTTGGGTAGTGGGTTTAGGTGTTACACAAGTAATATGGTTTTTGACTACTGGTCGAAGGTGGAGAAGTTTTTATATTGTGATTTCTTGGTCTTTCAATACAAATATGAAGATCCTTCCTATGCATCTAGTGCTTGTATCCATGGCACAAAACATATTGATGCAAGGAGTGTAGCCTTTTTATAACATATTTGAGATACATGCACAAAACATATTGATGCAAGGAGTGTAGCCTTTTTATAACATATTTTAGATACATGAAAAGAGTCCTAATATAGGAGATGTTCATGTAGTGCATGAGATTAAAAATACATTTCTAAGGAATTTCCATCTATTCCACCTCCTAGAGATATTGGTATTGAGATCAATCTAGTACCCACTACTAATCCATGAGAGAAAGATGGCATTCACCATCTTCACTTTCACCAACTCCAAGTTCTACTAGAACTTTTACTTGTGATGGTGGAGTCCCTAGTGCCTTTATGACCATTCGATTTCATGTCCATCTCATAATTCTTTTCTTGACCATTCGTTTCATGTCCACATTATAATACTTTTCTCTTTTTCTCTTATTTTTCTGTGGTGATGTTTTTTTCCCCATATGTCCACACATAGAAAGGGTAGTGGAAGGATACTTGCCTATGAATGGTTTCCCTTTGGAGTATATGACATCTTCTTCACTTGGGAATGATTGATCATTTAAGGAGGAATATTAAGCATTTAAAGAAATCTAGTTTCCCTTTTACTTCTTTTGGTTTTATTCTTCAATGGCCTTTACCTCTCCAGGATTGAGTGTCACCTTATAGGTTTGATGGTTCCCTGTGAGGTCTTTAAAAGGATAGTTGAGATGTTTGTGGACTCATATATTGCTGGGAATTTCTTCTCAAGTATGCGAGTAAGAGAGTCAATGATTTTATCAAATTGATCTTTTGTGTTTATATCACTCATAAGAGAACCAATATCATTCAAGATGTTGAATTAGTGTGAGTGAATTTCTCCAGTGTATTGTTTCTTTAACATCTTTAAGATATCTAATTTAGGTAGAAGCATTTTGACCCTATTTTCTTTAGGTTTGATTGAAAGCTTTCTCCCAATAACATAAGCATTGCTTGAAGAAGATATCCAGTTGAATTTAGAGTGAGAGAGGGTGGAATAGAGGATGTGTATGTCTCAAGCATTCAATGTTAATTTCTTCAAGGTGGCAATATCACATTCCTTTAACTTTGCCTTAGGTTTATTGTATGGATGGTCCACCATTTACCATTTATTGAGTCTTACTCATGAATATATAATTGCATTCTTTTCTTCTAATATTGTAGTTGCTTTCATCAAGGAGAAATAGGTGGATGGTGTAGCTCCACTCTATGTTGAGATGACCATGTAGATTTTTCCCTGTCTTCTCCTATTCATGAGAGTATGGTTTGAGAAGTCCTAGGTTTGATACCACTCATTTCTATGGGTGCAAGTAGGGGGGGTTTAAATTCATATACAAACACTTAAACAACATTCGTTCGACCTTCAAAATATCTAAAGATAAATAATGTAAATATTAGAAAAGCGTGAGAGATATCAAAATGACCACAAAGTGAACCCAAGATTTCCAGTGGTTCGGTCTCAAATGACGCAGCTCCACTACCTAAATTGGTCGACCTCTAGGATTTGTAAAACTTGAGTACCACATATTCATTTCAGTAGAGTTACACCAAAGGCCTTTCATTTTAAATCAAGGGTTTACTAGATTCCTTTCAACGGGACAAGGATCCAAGAACCTAGCATGAGACTTATCTACCCTTACCAAGGGTCTCCAGTGCTTTGTACCTTCCTTAGCGAAGGAAGAGATTGAATCACCAAAGGACACTTCCCTTATTTTTGGTCACATACCCTCTAACTTCTCTTTTTAAAGAGATCCTTGCTTCACCTAGGGTGGCCTTCCTATTCCAAGGGTTAGTTGCTCTATCTTAGCCAAGAGAGATATTCAATATTCAAGAGACAGAGATATTGGGGGTAGAGAAGTAAAAGCCTTAAAATATATATAAGGTAGGGCTATTGATTTTACTTATGTGCTATTGATTCTAGTAGATGCATGCACGTGATTAAGCTAATGAGAATGGATAGAGTCAATTTGAGGAAAAACCTCACAACTACAAGGTAGGGGCCTCTTAGAATACTCGGGAAGCTACAATATGGGTCAATTTTATAATTTGAGGTGCCTACTAGCAAGTAGTAATGATAGAATAAATTTCTAGAAATTTTTGGAAGAGTAGTTGACCGTTCAATGGTTATATTTTCACTTTTTGGCCCCTCTAATGACTATATATGCATGTGTGGAAAGCTATACTATCTAGATCAATGACAAAGGAAACTTAGTCGATGACCAAGTCAACTCAGTCACCGACCAAGGAAACTCATCTGATTAATGTAGATTTGGTCTGTGGCACTTTTGGGCTTTATCTTTTTGATCGACAATTGATTTTTCTGCAGGGAAAAATCGACCAAAGAGTGGTCATTTATGGATATAACAAAACACCCCAAAGTGAAACATAATTTATTTGATTATAATAACTAATATGAGATTAATTACAAGTCTTTCTATCATTACAAGTGATTGATAGAAAAGATCTAAGAAGAAATTTCTCGAGTCTCCAATCTTGATATATGTGCATGTACAACTTGAGTTCTAAAATCCATTGGTTTGCAAGTTAGGGTATTTGGAGAGTGTATTTCTAATGTGAACCATTCAAGTAGAAGCACTAGAAACAAATAAATGGAATGGTTGAGTCACCATCAAAACATGGGATTAGGAACACGTAGCTTCTCAAGTCAACAAAAAAACGTCTAACGTAATGGATTTTTCTCACGACCAAGAGATGCAAACAATCATAATCTTACTAACTCATTGAAAGGTATAGTTTTTGGATAAACCTTATTGGTGAACACAATAAGCTATAGTGCAAATGATAAGTTTAGTCAACTCAACGTTCATTATCATGAGTACAAACATAGCGTTGAACCCACTATTTTAATGTACGGTAAGCTTGTATGGTGCGACTAACATGTATTATATTGTACGAACCACTAGCTTTAGATTTGAGGTGGTCAGAGTAAGTAGAAATTTGAAGAACTTGAGGTTGTCAAAGTGAGTGGACATTGAAGTATTGCGCTGCATATGAAAAAAAAAATAGTCTAATCCAAATTGGGTATCATAGTGAGGCATACCTAGTTAGGGTTTATACTTTCATATTAGGTCTAGTAAAAACTAAGTTATTGGTCCAAAGTCTCCCAAGGCCATGTCAAGTTGAGAATCAATCTCAAATTTATAAAATCATATATATATATATATATATATATATATATATATATATATATATATATATATATATATACTTAATTATTCCCACGACAACCAACCCACCAACATAACACGGCTGAATCAAGGCAACTCGGGACCCATGAGGTAGAAGTTTGAAGATTATGATATCATCTCTAGGAAAAAAAACATTGAAAAGATAAATAAAATGAAGACAGGGAACACCAAGTAGTATTGATGTAGGATACTGTTATATCCAGAGACGGTCATGAACTAGACCACACATTCTGACACGCAAACGACCATCCGCACTCCAAAAGTTGGGCTGGGTTATTACAGCCAAACCAGCTACCTCAACAAGCCACCATGGCCCATTTCTCGCAAGGAGGAAGCCACGAAGATTGCTGGCTTTCAACTAACCCGACACGTTGACGCCTGTCCCGTGTGTGTATTTCGTTATCGAGAACTACTATTTTGACGCGACAATTTAATCGAGGAAATGTTCCAACGCGGCAATCGCTTCACGTGTCCAACAAACAGACTCGGAGTTTGAAAAGGAGACCGCACACATTCAGATAAATACCCGGTAGCGGATATTATAGGACGGTGTCCTATACTTTTTGTATAGGACAACCAATCACAATGCAGTAATCCCTTCTCACTCATCTTTAAAATCCACCCCCTAAAAAAATAAGGAGAGTCCTATGGAGTTTACATAGGACTCGTCATATAGAAAATGCGTCGTAAATACCCTCCCACCCCATTTAGCAGCAGCCTCGAGTTAATTAACGATCTGTTCTCCCTCACCAGGCGTCTGCGTTCTGTCGACGTTATACCCCGCAAGAGAGGGCGGAGGATAGAGGACGAAGGACGACGGAGAGGTGCGCCAGAAGGTGGAAAGGGGAGGACGTACGACAGAGAGAGAGAGAGAGAGAGAAATGTGCCCTTTGCGTTTCATTCTCGTGTTCCTCTCGACAATTCTTGCCGGATATCTCGCCTGCAGGACATTGCAACACCCTGATCGATATTCCCAAGGCACAACTGACGACGACCGCGATACCACCACGACCTTGAAGGGGAGACAGAACCCGAGCCGAGATCTCAGAGAGGTATGTCATCGTCAATTTCTTTTCCCGCGCATCTTTAGTTATAAGCAGTTTAGCTTTTTACCGGAAACGGTAATGAAACGAAAGCTCGGGATATTTACAAAATCCCTATGGTGGGTTTGATCGCGAGTATATATTCCCTTCTGAACGTTCTTCTTCCTGCAGGTCGTCGCTGGCGGGTTCTGGGCATTCTTTGATATGGCGAGCGGGAGGTACTTGTGGAGGCATTTGGCTGCAGGGAAGCAAGATCAATGAGGCCAACAGATGAGACGAGCCTTCATATTGTATTTTAGAAAAGATACCAGCTAGCTTCTGTAGTTATAGAACAATTAAGCTTAATGGATAACTAGCTTACATTCATTTTTTATACTGTGGAGAAAGCAAAATAGTGTATTTTAGAAGTCTCTACCTTCGTTGTGAATCCCAGTCATAGCTATTCAACCACAACATGACGTAATATAACAAGAGAGTCTTCACTCGCCCATGTCATGTAATGTAAAATGTTTCAATACGTCCATTCCTGCTTCCCTAATTTGTGCATTGAAATCTATAAACTAGACATCCAGGAAATGTACACCTACTGAATGGAAAGGCAACGAAAAATTGAGTGAAAGTCCTTTCTTGCTTGAATCCGATTTCCTTAAGACGATATCTTCTTCACTTTCTAAGTTCACTCTTCCATATCACTTTAACTGATCACCTAAAGGCATATAATGTTTACTATGGTGTGACAGAAATAGGTCAACAAAATTGAGGCCAACTTCGTGGAACTATTCGCCGCCTGGGTCGAAATGCCATGTCTTGATTAAGACCGCGGTGTTGGCTTTGTTGATAATTCGCTGCTCAGAAGCACATTGTTGCAGTTTCCTTCTTTCACTCCAGCAAGAGTTGATACCGACTTAATTCTGTATCCTCTCATTTGATCTGTCATCATTGTTTTGATTTCCAGGTCTCCGTTCATGTCTTTTGCCATGGAACAATGCTCATATGAGAAGCCGAGCAGGTATCAAGTATTTACCATCCAAATTAAGCTATGTTGTAACAGAACTAACCCGTGTTATCCAAAGTTTGCTGCTTTCTCTTCAGAAATATACATGCCCCAATTCTCTTTCCCCACAAAGTCATTTTGCCAATGATCAATGTAGACATAGATTTTGACAATTCGCATCCTTAACAGCAATCTTATTATATAAGCAGTGGTCAGACCATTGTCACTAATTTTTTTTTTTAAATAGCTCACTATCATTAAAAGTAAGCCATACGGCATCTACAAGATAGACATCTCTCATCAAGTAATCAAGCAGCAACTCCTTTTGCGGAAAGACATAGCACAAAGCTCAGATTGGGATGTAATAGGTACGTTTCTGCACCGTCCACCTCTTGTAGTGGCTGTCTAAAACAGTTATCTGGGATGAAATTTATCAATCTACAAGAGCCTATGAGTACATCTAGAGAGGAGTTTGCATAGTCACTGACAGAGATTACCATCATGAAGACAAACGAAAGATCACCAGACAAAGAGCTTGACCACAAAGCAACAACACAGACCAAACAGCACAGACACAACGCCACACAAAACGAGACTAGAAATACAACTACCAGCGACGAGCACTAAGGTTGCACCAACTAGGAGACCCGGAAAGGAGGTCAAACCCAACGATGCAGATACAGAGAAAGGATGGCTCATGCGGATACAAATGCGGGAAGTAGAGGGTGCTAGGAACTCCACCATCACTCCCGACCACCACTGTAAATAGGGGGCGGAAGACCCGCACGAAGTACAAACCCAACTTTCTCCTCCACTGCCTGAAGCACCAAGGGGCGCTCGAGCTCCCCGACCTCCCAAGAAGGAACCTAAGGCATGATCGCGACCAACAAACACCCAAAACGGAGGAGAGGGGTGCCACCTCGGATGAGGACCAACACCCAAACCAACAAACAGGAACACGCTGATAAACGACGACTAAACAGGCATACACTTGCCACAGAAACCACAAACCGGACAAAAAAAGCCCCAAACCGCCGCCTAGCACCACGATCGGCCAAGATCCCCCTACCTCCAGCAACACCGGCCCCCTGCAAACAGACCACAAGCACCGTCGTGGATGAAGACAACCTCTGATCAAGAAACTGACGAACCAAAGCCCAGAGACCCAACTGCCCAAGAAACCAGATCAGAGAAGAGACGGAGGTTGGAGATGAGGCGACTCTCCGCCAGACACAGCACCAACAGCCAATCGAGGAAGAGGCCCAGGGGGAGCAGGCGGTGCTCGTTGGCGCCCAGCCCGTCCCCCAAGCCCGACGGGGACGAACGACACTTCCAATGCCCTAGATCGCCCTCCCACAGCGGACTCCTCCCGTAACGAACCACGATTACCATTGTCACTACTTGAAACATCTATATACATGAACTTTGACAAATGTTTACCTAAACCATTATTATTGTTCAATTTCATCATTATTTTGAGACATAAGGGCGTCCATCCATCGTTCCCCTGTACCCGAGAAAAGAACAACACCAATGGCTCTAAAAGGTCAACCATCGATGTGACGAAGGCTATAAAAGATCAACCATTGACTCTAGTCATGTGTTGCTAACGACTTATCTATTATAGCTATCCCGTCGGATGTCCAAGCTATGAACCCAAGGCACAGGGCTACAGGAAAAGTTACCAATAACGGCAGAAAAAGTTGATCGTAAATGTGAACAAGTTTGTCGTTAAAACTATTAACGACAAGGAAAAAAGTCGTCGCATCTTATCGTTATTGGTCTTTCCGTTAATAAAGATAATGACAAACTATTTCGGTTTGTCGCTAATATAAATCACGACAACTTAGATAGTTTGTCGTTAATAGTTTTAATGACTATATTAAATATTTAACGTTGATACTAGTTGCGACCACATAATCCTATCGTTGATACTATTAACGAAAACTAGCGGGCTTGATCACAAAGGTCAATAACGACGTCTTCTTTCCGTCGTAAATAGCTATAATGACAAAAAAAAATACAAATTTCTAAATTTGTCTATCATGTTTACAACACACTTGGATCCTAACTTAGGAATCACAGACATGTACACATGCATTAATTTAGCCACGGGCAAGGTGCATCACAGTTTCCAACAATATAGGCCACAAGTTAGAATACGTTTTAACTCACAACATATATTAAGATCTTTAATTATAAAATTTTTGCAGTATGAATATATGGAATTGTAAAATCAAGGGAGTAAGATTTTGGAGAAGTAAAATTTTGGACACAATAGTTTTTTTGTGTGTGTAGGTAATGATGAACATGCCTATTAGGAGGAAGAATGAGATGAGGTAAGGAAATATGTTGGTGGTCATGGAGAAGATGAAGAATAAGGTGTCTGGGTGGTTGAGAGGAAAGAAATGGAAGAGGATTACTTGTAAGTGCTACTTAAGATGCACGAGAAAGAGAAAAGGAAGGGATATGGAGATGTAGAGATGCCAAAAAAGAGAAGGGATAAGGACGACAACACTATGCTACTTACATTAGGAGAAGCAAATAAAGACAACAATACTTTTTTATTAAATGGACATGTTAGAGGCATGTTCGCCATGTGTCCAAGCAGGTCCATGTCGGAAATGTGTAAAAAACAGACACGACAACACCTCCGTGAAGTGTTAGTTCTTCCTAGATCCTACAATTTGAAATTTTTTCTATGGATCGAAAAATGTGAAATCATGCATGTTTGTGTGATAGATTTTCACAAGACTTAGTCTGCAAATGTCTATTACATGTATGAATGATAAAGCCCAAAACAAAATTATGTTTCAAAACCTAGTTCAATGCATCATATTTACAAAATGAATAAGGCCCAACATCTTCTGATTTAGTGAGCTTTGTTGTGAAAATCTAAAGATGTGACTTCTAATACAGTGTATACAAGTCATAAGTACAACCAAGTGGGTTCAACATATATTATTTGTACGTTTGAGTACTCAATATGAAGTGTACGACAAAATTGGCATGTTTACTATTAATTATCAAATCTAGTATATATATTTATTATGAATAGATGAAAAGTACTTACATTCGCATATATAATATGTATAAAGAAAGAGTACTTACTTTTTAATGCCCATGATTGATTGTTCTTGCACTAAAGAAATGAGGTGCTCATAGAAGTGAAGAACGTATAGAAGAAGAAAGACATATATAGTGCAGTCCCACAACAACATGCAACATAGCATGTGAATATCGATTGTCATCAATTTGAATGATAAATGAGAACCTACAAAAGAAAGTTCAATGCATTAGAAACACAATACATGAAATGCACATATCTCCGGATGTGCGTCAGACACATAAAGCCGAATGTGCAACAGACACATATATCCGTATGTGCAATAGACACATTTTTTGCATGTGCTACGGGGCATATTTTCCATATGCTCACTCGAAAACCAAAACAACATATACATTGTGTGTTGAAAAACAAAACGACATGCGTTTAGAATTTTAGGGGATGGAGAGGGTTTTCCAAGAAGTGTTTCAGTACAAGACTTCACGAAATATTTTCTAGGTAAAATCAACAAGAAAACCTGAAAATGCAAAGAAACATATGAGCATATATTGAAAATAACTATGTATCTACATATATAAAAAATATGAGTTGGTTCATGATTGAAAAATTACCTATTTGTAATATAAGACCAAATCCAAGGCATGTGTGGTATATTTATATATAAAAACTGCTCTCATATTCATATTTAGCATAAGGAAAGAATTTTGTTCACAAGTGTATCACTCCTTTAAATCGATGTTAGATATGGATAAAGAAGCATTTTGAGTGAATAATACATTATCGATTTCCAAATTAATTTGCACTCATCGGCTTGAATAACCTGAATTTAGATCAAAACATATAAAGATGAGAAAGATGGAAGAAGAACAACAAATATAGAACAACATTTATAGTTAATATTGAAGAAGTAAGGGTACTTACTTTTATAATTACCATATTTGATTCACTAATATGTGAAAGAGAAGGTAGTTATAAGAGCAAAGAGCAAACATTTGAAGAAAATCTTGTAAATCTTGGTCACATAACTAAGTGTAGAACATATGAAAACCTACAAAACAAAATTTGATATATTAGAATATTGTCTATGAAAATATATAAAACAACATATGAATGATATGTTGAAAAACAAAAAAACATGTGTTGATAGGAGGTAAGCAAATATGTTGGTGGTCATGGAGAAGATGAAGAATAAGGTGTCTGGGAGGTTGAGAGGAAAGAAATGGAAGAGGAATACAAGTAAGTGCTACTTAAGATGCACAAGAAAGAGAAGAGGAGGGGATATGGAGATGTAGAGATGCCAGAAAAGAGTAGGCATAAGGACGACAACACTATGCTACTTTCATTAGGAGAAGCAAATAAAGACAACAATACTTTTTTATTAAATGGACATGTTAGAGGCATGTTCGTCGTGTGTCCAAGAAGGTCCATGTCGGAAATGTGTCAAAAATAGACACGAAAACACCTCCGTGAAATGTTAGTTCCTACAATTTGAAATTTTTGCTATGGATTGAAAAATGTGAAATGATGCATGTTTGTGCTATAGATTATCATAAGACTTAGTCTGCAAATGTCTATTACATGTATGACTGATAAAGCCTAAAAAAAATTTATGTTTCAAAACCTAGTTCACTGCATCATATTTACAAAATGATAAGGCCCAACATCTTCTGATTTAGTGAGCTTTGTTGTGGAATTCTAAAGATGTGACTTCTAATACAGTGTATACAAGTCATAAGTACAACCAAGTGGGTTCAACATATATTATTTGTACGTCTGAGTACTCAATATGAATTGTACGATAAAATTTGTTTCTTAACTGTAAATTATTAAATCTAGTATATATATTTATTATGAATAGATGTAAAGTACTTACATTCGAATATATAATATGTATAAAGGAAGAGTACTTACTTTTTTAGTGCCCATGATTGATTGTTATTGCACTAAAGAAATGAGGTGCTCATAGAAGTGAAGAACGTATAGAAGAAGAAAGACATATATAGTCCAGTCCCACAACAACATGCAACATAGCATGTGAATATCAATTGTCATCAATTTGAATGATAAATGAGAACCTAAAAAAGAAAGTTCAATGTATTAGAAACACAATATGTGAAATGCACATATCTCTGGATGTGTGTCAGACACATATAGCCGAATGTGCAATGGATACATATCTCCGTATGTGCAATGGACACATTTTCCCATGTGCTACGGGGCATATTTTCCATATGCTCACTCGAAAACCAAAACAACATATACATTGTGCGTTGAAAAAAAAATGACATGCATTCAGAATTTTAGGGGATGGAGAGGATTTTCCGAGAAGTGTTTCAGTACAAGACTTCACATAATATTTTCCAGGTAAAATAAAAAAGAAAACATGAAAATGTAAAGAAACATATGAGCATATATTGAAAATAACTATGTATCTACATATATAAAAAATATGAGTTGGTTCATGATTGAAAAATTACCTATTTGTAATAGAAGATCAAATCCAAGGCATGTGTGGTATATTTATATATAAAAATTGCTCTCATATTCATATTTTACATAAGGAAAGAATTTTTTTCACAAGTGTATCACTCCTTTAAATCGATGTTAGATATGGATAAGGAAGCATTTCGAGTGAATAATACATTATGGATTTCCAAAATTTCAATGTGATGTAATTCGAACTCATCAGCTTGAATAACATGAATTTAGATCAAAACATATAAAGATGAGAAAGATGCAAGAAGAACAATAAATATAGAATAACATTTATAGTTAATATTGAAAAGAAGTAAGTGTACTTACTTTTATAATTCCCATATTTGATTCACTAATATGTGAAAGAGAAGAAGGTAGTTATAATAGCAAAGAGAGAACATATGAAGAAAATCTTGTAAATCTTGGTCGCATAATTGAGTGTAGAACATATGAAAAACTACAAAAGAAAATTTTATATATTAGAATATTGTCTATGAAAATCTATAAAACAACATATGAATGATATGTTAAAAAATAAAAAAACATGTGTTGATATGAGGTAAGAAAATATGTTGGTGGTCATGGAGAAGATGAAGAATAAGGTGTCTAGGAGGTTGATAGGAAAGAAATGGAAGAGGATTACATGTAAGTGATACTAAAGATGCAAGAGAAAGAGAGGCAAAAATAGACACGACAACACCTCTGTGAAATGTTAGTTCTTCTTAGATCCTACAATTTGAAATTTTTGCTATGGATCAAAAAATGAGAAATCATGCATCTTTGTGTGATAGATTATGATAAGACTTAGTCTACAAATATCTATTACATGTATGAGTGATAAAGCCTAAAACAAATTTATGTTTCAAAACCTAGTTCAATGCATCATATTTACAAAATGATAAGGCCCAACATCTTCTGATTTAGTGAGCTTTGTTGTGAAAATCTAAAGATGTGACTTCTAATACAGTGTATACAAGTCATAGGTACAACCAAGTGGGTTCAACATATATTATTTGTACGTCTGAGTACTCAATATGAATTGTACGACAGAATTTGTATGTTTACTGTAATTTATCAAATCTAGTATATATATTTATTATGAATAGATGAAAAGTACTTACATTCACATATATAATATGTATAAAGGAAGAGTACTTACTTTTTCAATGCCCATGATTGATTGTTCTTACACTAAAGAAATGAGGTGCTCATAGAAGTGAAAAACGTATAGAAGAAGAAAGAAATATATAGTGCAGTCCCACAACAACATGCAACATAGCATGTGAATATCAATTGTCATCAATTTGAATGATAAATGAGAACCTACAAAAGAAAGTTCAATGTATTAGAAACACAATACATTAAATGCACATATATCTGGTTGTGCGTCGGATACATAAAGCCGAATGTGCAATGGACACATATCTCCCTATGTGCAACGGACACATTTTCTGCATGTGCTACGGGGCATATTTTCCATATGCTCACTCGAAAACCAAAACAACATATACATTGTGCGTTGAAAAACAAAATGACATGCATTCTGAATTTTAGGGGATGGAGAGGGTTTTATGAGAAGTGTTTCAATACAAGACTTCACGTAAAATTTTCCATGTAAAATCAACAAGAAAACCTGAAAATGCAAAGAAACATTTGAGCATATATTGAAAATAACTATGTATCTACATATATAAAAAATATGAGTTAATTCATGATTGAAAACTTACCTATGTGTAATAGAAGACCAAATCCAAAGCATGTGTCGTATATTAATATATAAAAAAATCTATCATATTCATACTTTGCATAAGGAAAGAATTTCGTTCACAAGTGTATCACTCCTTTAAAGCGATGTTAGATATGGATAAGGAAGCCTTTCGAGTGAATAATACATTATGGATTTCCAAATTTTCAATGTGATGTAATTTGAACTCATCGACTTGAATAACCTGAATTTAGATCAAAACATATAAAGATGAAAAAGATGCAAGAAGAACAACAAATATAGAACAACATTTATAGTTAATATTGAAAAGAAGTAAGGGTACTTACTTTTTCAATTCCCATATTTGATTCACTAATATGTGAAAGAGAAGAAGGAAGTTATAAGAAATAAAATTTATTTTGAACACATAAATGTGTAACTCCTCAACTTCCTGCATCCATAAAAAATATTGCATTCCCAAATATAGTTAGAATCAATACAAATATCCTATTCAACTTTTGTTTTTTTTAGTAATTCCCATTTCCCCTATATTTTGGTACTTCTCAAAAAATAATCAAGTATGTTTACAAGGTTTTTGGTTGGATAATATTAAAATGTTTGTACTCCAGTATCATGTTAGAGTATCTACAAAAAAACTTCAATTTTCTTTCATATCCAAAGAAAACCACTTGATTCATTCTCTTGTTGACTTGTCATCAAATCCCTTGCAACATCACCTGTAAATGTGAAATAAATTTTTTTATATGTGATATTTGATTATTTTCATTTTGAATATGGCTTAACAAATTGTTAATTAAAAGGAAAAGTTAGAGTGAGGATAATTGTTCACCTTCTACAAAATATGCATCAACATTGCCCAAAATCTTCTCCTTGTATTTTTCTCAAGCTATCATAACCCTACAATATTGATGAAGAAAAAATAAAATGAATAAAAAGGTTAAAGCATAGAATAAAATGCATAATAGTTTACGAAATGGATATCATTCACATAGCTAACCTCATGGATAGTCTAAACTACAATCTTCAGATATAGGTGGAGAACTAGCACTAGCATCGCCATCCTCATCAAACTGCACAAGTTGCTGAAAATTTGGATTCTTGACTATCATCTCCAATAGATTTTCCACTTTGCTCAAGTGATTTTGTGTGGCATGCTTTTCAACTTCACTTGCTTTCAAGGCTTTCTCTTGAGCATTAAAAGCATCCTCCTTCCCTTTCAATGCTTGATCCTTTGATTTTAACTCATCCAATAGGGCATTCTTTGTTTTATATGGTCCTCTAACATCTCTAGGTTTCACTCCTCCACCATAACCAGATATGTATTTTCTTGTCTATGGTTCTCCATATACTTTTTCTGCAACCTCTACATGATGAAGGGATGGCTCATCTTGTTGTATGTTGAGAATTTTTTCCTATAAGAGAAAGTAATTTATATAGTGAAAATATACAAAGTGTGAAGTAACCATGTATGTTAAAATTCTTACATGAACTTGGGAGATCTCCATATTAGCTAGTGTATCACCCTTCTTGTGGCTCTCAAAATATATTTTTCCAAATTTAGGTGCATTCCCATCTTTTCCTCCCTATAACATCACCATAAATTACACATAAGAAGATATCTAAATATTGGATTAAAAGAAATATATTTAAACAACCTTCTACCAAGAAATTTCTTGAAGTGGCATGCTACCCGTGCGATGAAGTAGCTTCTTGTTCAATCCTTCTCTATTCTTTGTGTTTCTCTTACTCAAGGCCTACATTTTTATTGATAAAATTCATTAGATCAAGAATTTCCCAAGAATAAGTTCATATAACTAAAAACTATGAAATTGAATAGTCATGAGTATACCAAAAACGTTTCACTATGAAAAACTTCCTTTACAAGCCATTCCCAATCACTATCAACTTCAATTGTCATAGGCGTCTTTAATAGTTGTTGTTTCATGTCTATCCCTTTAACCATGTGATGCATTGTTGCTCTCCATTTCACCCATAACTCTTTCATATTCTTTATTGTGTGACTTTTAAAATCATCCATGTTGTTGTTGGAAAATTTATCCTAAACAAGTGAAATGTGCATTAAAGATATTTATGTCTAATGAATATTTAAGAAATTTAGTAAACTTAAAATGAATTAGTTGCACTCACCACAGCTGCTGCTCACATGTGATCTTTTTGTCTTTGGGTGATATCATTCCATGAATGAACCTTTAATGGGCAAATGTTTCGATCATGAATAATCCGCCCCAAGTGTCTACTCCATACCTTATGGTTTTTTCCAACAACAAGACCTTGATAGAAGGTGATATCAATCTTGTTACCTTCTTTAAGTCTAGCAAGCTTTTTACATTTGTTACTTCCTCTACGCCTTACTAGCTTTTCAAGGACATTGGCTATAATTAAGTCCAAAAAATCAATTAGAAATTCAGTTTATATCACATAAAGTACTACATAATAACAATATGCATTAGGAAAATGGTTAGACATAAAAATTGGTGTATGTCTATACTTCACATTAATGCAAATCAATAACTATAAAAATACTATTTTATCCTTCAAAAAAATATTTTGAAGGAATGTTACCGTACATGTTGATATGACATTGATGGAATGTGAAGAGATTGTTTCAGTAGCCGTGTGGCCTTGGTGTTGATTATGAGATTATTCAAGAGTTGCATGAATTTCTTCAATATATGGAGGAGAATTTTGAACTAGTGGAGCATCACTTTCAATTGATGGAGTAACACTCTCAATTGGTGAATGAGTATTCTCAACTGGTAGATTACTCTCAATTGGAGGAGATGGAACATTATTTTTTGAGGTAGAAGCATTCAATATTTGTGGAAGACAAGTTCTTTTTTTAGAAGAAAAAGACATTGATCCACTATTAAAATCCAGAAAATGACTATTATATAACTCATACATATCATTTCTATTACCTCCATTGAGATTTTGCATTCTACTTTTAAGTACCAATCCATGAACACGTCTCTTACCAATTACACTTAGTTGTTGTGGAAAGAGATAATTCTTGGACTTAGATTTAGTCCTAAGATCTTTCTCATTTTTTGACTTTCTTGTAGCCAATGTCCTGTACCACCATTATCAAGAATTAGAATCTCAATATCTAATAAGTACAACTGATCAAACCGTTCAAAATAATAATAATTCTTCTAGATTAAATATGAAACTATAGGATTACTAGCAAACATGATCCTGTAGATTATGCAGTTCTAAGCTTTACCTAATATATACATATAGATAGTAATTTTAGAAATAATTCATCTCTTCTGAAAACTTACAAAATACTACATTGTCATAGAACACTACTCGAACACATGACGTAGTCAAAGTTTGAACTTTGTTAAAATGATTACAACTATGGGGAGTATTTCGTACTACCATTGTCTCATCCAACGAACACACTAACATTAGGTTTTGGGAGAAATCCTATTACGGCTGTTTCGGATAGACAATGAATCTCGTAGCCTAACACAAACTGATGAACAAGATTAAAAAAGAAGGGATACCTATGAGTTTCCGAAACAACGAATGATTGAGGAACTGTGGACGATTGCTGACTAGTATTGCTAGGTGCCAAAAGAGGAGACAACAACAGGGAGTCAGAGGAGAAGATTTTCGTCGCCTGCTTCCTCTCCAGCCGTAAGGAGTGTTGTCGACTTCCTTCCAGGTTGCTAAGAGAACGCCTCCTCCTTTCTTCACGGCCACAGGGAGGAGCACTACCCTTACGACTTCAGAAGCCGCTGGTTCATGGCTAGCTATTGGGGGAATTGAGGGAGTCGTCTAGGGCTCACAGACGGTTGAGTGGGATGAGGAGATAGTGGGTTCCTTTCTATTCTTCGTTCCTTGTTTTTTATGGAAATCCATAATTAATTAAAAATGGGGAAGGGGAAGTCTGTTGGTGTTACAGCATTAGATAAGGCAAAGAATTTTATATTTTTTATTTATCAACCATCAAGTGTGCTAAGCGGTTAGGACATGTACTACTCGTTAGTATTAAATAAAATTGTCTAGTTATATTTGATTTGGATTTATAGCATTCAATTACAATATACCACATGATATATATATACATATTAGTAAATTAACCACCTAATTTTTTGTTTTATCGGTAGAATTTATCCGTTACTGATTTAATAATAATATAATAAGGTGTGTCTATGTATATATAGTTTTATTCATAGGAATAGGTTTTAATTATGGTAATGGAAATAAAGATGAGTTTTAATGATGAAAAACTTGTATCATTTACGTCAGAATAATATATCTGTCGTTAAAAACTGTACCAATAGCGGCCACAAAAAATACTTGTCGTTGTTAGTGTAGCAACTACGACAAGATAACAAGGTTGTCATAATCTTTGACGTTAATACCTGAGTTTCTTGTAGTGGGGTCTAGTATGTCTCCTTGTTGGTGTATTGCCATAGAAGCCAATCATTTGATGATGGATATAGGGATACTTAGCACTTATGATTTGATTAATAAAGGTAACTTTCAATTTATTGATGAACTTTTGATTGCTGCGATATTAATATACATAATAAATGACCATAGAATGATTGGTTGAAAGCCACGAGACTTCAAGCACGTGACTTGAACATGAGATTGAATTGATGCTAAAAATAATATTCTAAGATATTCATAGTTGAGTATTATTGAGAATGGGACAACATTAATACATCTGAGATTAGCATATGTGGTGCCTGATAACCATGTCTCATGGGACACATAGATACTTTTTAGAGAACAAGTGTACTAGATAGACCCGCCTGGAGAGTGATTCATTGACCGTTACATGATATTCATAATCGGATCTCAAATGTGATAGTGGTATTGTGGTCCTTCTACCTAAAGTCACTACAATGGTGATATGACAATCTTCATGTTTTGGTACTACCCAACGTGATCTTGAAGAAGGTTGTTATAAAAGTAGTGATTGGGTGTGCTGAGAATCATGCTACACATTGTGAGAGATGTAGAAAGAATTTGTCCCTCCCATATAATAAGAGCGATATCCAAAACCTTTTGATAAGTGAGACTAGAGAAATTCATGGTCATACTCATGTGAGTCAGCATAAAGTATTGAGCTCATATGTATCTTGTTAGTTTACCTCGAGATCAAAGAAATTAGACTAAATGCAACGAGGATGGTGAGTCCATGCCTCTAGTTACATTTGGGCATCTATGACATAGATAGCACTGATGTGTAGCTAGACACCTCATTTTTTATGGATCATAATACTAATTACTGAATCTATCGCCAATGTAGTATGATAGGGCGACACAAATAGAGATAACTTTAATAAAGGCTGAATTGGAGCTTATTGTAATTGTTAAAATAAATCCAGGGATAAGAATGTAAGTTTTGGACACCTAAATAAAATATGGACCCAAACTTAAGAAAAAAGTTTCCATCATAGAGTACCAATAGGTACACGTGAAGTACACATCAACAAAAAGTTTGCAAAAATTAGGGTTGGCTCTCAGCTGTCTCTCTAGCTGGTGAGGAGGAGTGCACCCGGAGGCCGCACGACAGCCAGCACTCCGCTGGTTGGGGTCTAATGCGATGGTGAAGCGTGGGAAGAACAAAGGATCAAGAGCTATGTGCATCACCCTGGAATAGGAGCGGCTCCAGGAGGCAGCAAAGAACGGTGCAGCCACAACCATGAGAGGAGGTGGCTCTTCCAGGGGCCGTGGTGGTGGACCGGGACGAGGAGGAGGATCTGGTCGTGGGGGCGTGTTGGATATCTGATAGAGATCGATTGACCATGGCAAGAGGCCCATGATGATGGAGACGGACGTGGGTGATGTAGGCGGAGGCCAGGGATCGAGAGGTGGTTGTGGTGGAGGGAGAGGTGGAAGATCTGGTGTGGCCAGAGGACCGGGTGGCTTTTCCGGTGGTTCGTTGGATGATCCAGAGGGTCACGCGGGGGCAGGCCCCTCATATACGAAGGTGACAAAAGATCACTTGTCTGTTGAACATAGGGTTGGGTAGGGAGGGATGGATGTCCTCTGGCATGACCCTGGTTGTTCAAGGCTAACAGGACTCCTTGGGTAACAGGAGGTGTGTGTGAGGAAGCCGATGTGGTCGACTCCGCCCACCTTGCTCTTACCAAGGTACCCTTGGTCCAGATTGACAACACCAAGATGGTGGCCATGATTCATCAAACACATCTGGAAGGGATACAAAAGAGATGGGAAAATAGGCAAAAAAACCTAAATGGCACATTTCCCATTTTTTATTCCCTAAATGGCACGTTCTTGAACTTATTGCCCAAAATGGCACATTTGCAGGCCAATGCGTCCTCTGCTGGGTTGGGACGCATTGCTCTCCCGAGAGAGCAATGCGTCCCAACCGGGGACGCATTGCCCCTACAGGAGGGTAATGCGTCCCGAAGCCGGACGTATTGTTTTTTTTATTTTTTTTGAATTATGATACCATGTATATTATATATACATATATATTTTAAATTGCTAAATTAATATAATCTAAATTAACTTATATACAATTAGCCATATATTTAAAATAATATCTGAAAATAATAAAAGAATAACAGAATATTATATTTATCAAAACATAATATTTAAAAATGTAGATAAAAATATTCAAAATTAATAGATATAATACTAAAATTATATAAGAAAGTGTAAAATTATAAAAATAAAGAAAATATATACAAGTATTTATTTGTAAACATAGAAGAAAAAAACTAATATAGCAATAAAAATAAGAAAATACTAATATCAAAAATAAGAAAATAAGAAAATACTAATATAGCAAAATAATATATATATATATATGTATATAAATGTGTATATATACATATATATATTATTTTTCTATATTAGTATTTTCTTATTTTCTTATTTTTGATATTAGTATTTTCTTATTTTTATTGCTATATTAGTTTTTTTCTTCTAAGTTTACAAATAAATACATGTATATATTTTCTTTATTTTTATAATTTTAAACTTTATTATATAATTTTAGTATTATATCTATTAATTTTGAATATTTTTATCTACATTTATAAATATTATGTTTTGATAAATATATATGTATATGTATAATATATATATATATATATATATATATATATATATATATATATTTGTACATATATATGTATATGTATATGTATATAATATATATATTATGTATATATTATGTATATATATTATGTATATATATGTATATATATTATGTATATATATGTTTATATATGTATATATATATGTATATGTACATATATATATATATTATGTATATATATTATGTATATATATATTATGTATATATATATATGTATTTATATTATATATATATTATGTATATATATATTATGTATATATATTATGTATATATATTATGCATGTATATATATATATGATGTATATATATGTATATTTTTGATATTATGTATCATACCTTTAATATATATATATATATATATATATTATTTTTCTATATTAGTATTTTCTTATTTTCTTATTTTTGATATTAGTATGTTCTTATTTTTATTGCTATATTAGTTTTTTTCTTCTAAGTTTACAAATAAATACATGTATATATTTTCTTTATTTTTATAATTTTAAACTTTATTATATAATTTTAGTATTATATCTATTGCTTTTGAATATTTTATCTACATTTATAAATATTATGTTTTGATAAATATATATGTATATGTATATAATATATATATATATATAAATATATATATATATATATATTATATTTTGTACATATATATGTATATGTATAATATATATATATATATTATGTATATATTATGTATATATATTATGTATATATATATGTATATGTACATATATATATTATGTATATATATATTATGTATGTATATATATTATGTATATATATATATATGTATGTATATGTATATATATATATGATGTATATATATGTATATTTTTTATATTATGTATCATACCTTTAATATATATATATATATATATATATATATATTATTTTGCTATATTAGTATTTTCTTTTTTGCTTATTTTTGATATTATTATTTTCTTATTTTTATTGCTATATTAGTTTTTTTCTTCTAAGTTTACAAATAAATACCAGTATATATTTTCTTTATTTTTATAATTTTACACTTTATTATATAATTTTAATATTATATCTATTAACTTTGAATATTTTTATCTTCATTTATAAATATTATGTTTTAATAAATATAATATTCTGTTATTATTTTATTATTTTTAGATATTATTTTAAATATATGGCTAGTTGTATATAAGTTAATTTAGATTTTATTAATTTAGCAATTTAACATATATATGTATATATAATGTACATGGTATACATGGTATCATAATTAAAAAAAATTTAAAAAAAAAGCAATACGTCCGGCTTCGGGACACATTGCCCTCCTGTGGGGGCAATGCGTACCCGATTGGGACCCATTGCTCTCACGGGAGAGCAATGCATCCCAACCGGGGACGCATTGCCTCCTGAGAGAGCAATGCGTCCCAGTAGGGGACGCATTGGTCTGCAAATGTGCCATTTTGGGCAATAAGTTCAAGAATGTGCCATTTAGGGAATAAAAAAGGGAAATGTGCCACTTAGGTTTTTTTGCCGGGAAAATATTGTCATTTTCCATGTTATCGACGCCAATCCACACCTTATTCCAATGAAAGCAAGGGTTCTCCATTCGTGGAAGCCAAAAGGACAGGTCGAACTAACGAAGAAGGAAAACAGTTTCTTCTTTGCATCCTTCACTCATGCCGCTAACCGAGATCAGGCCACGAAGTGTAGGCCTTGGTTCTATGACGGACGTGTTGTCTTGATGCAACCATTTGCAAATCTGGAAAGAGATCTGTTATCCACTGTACCATGTTGGGTTCCATTTTTGTCTCTTGGACTATTAAATTCGGTGGAAATTCTTAGTACGGCAATCCTTTGCGGATGGACCTAAGGACGGAGAGGGGATCTAACCCAGATTACTCAGGGTTTTGGTGGAGTTCTTGGCTGACTAGGAACCACCACTTGAAGTTGATCTATGGGTCGAAGGTGATGGTGTTCTTCCATGCCCTGTGGAGTATGAGTATTATCCTCATCGATGCAATACTTGCATTGCCTTTGGGCATACGGAGGATTGTTGCCCTTTTGCTCGAGGCCAGCCTAGGGGGTTTCAAGTTTGGCGTGATCGTTCACGATCACGCACGGCGCACGCCCGACAACATATTGATGTGGAGTCTGAAGGGGGGTTCAAGGAAGGAGATAGCGATGCTACCGTTGAGGGGGGTATGTCGGTGGAGTTGCCGACGAGTGAACCTGGTGGCGGCGCCTCCTGGCAAGGGGACACTACGATGGCAGAAGGAGATGATGGTTCCGATCACGTGCAGAACAACTCTCCTGATCCAGTGGAAGGTAACTTAATTGGGGTCAACACAATCAATATGCTACCAGCCATAGGAGCGGTGATTTCGATACCCATAATTGATGTGCGTACACCCCGTTACTGAATGGGGCAAAATTCCAGCTGTGAGGGCGCCTGTAGATGATACACTCGGGTATGAAAATAATGCTCAAACACCGCATCTAAATTGCCTGTGGATGATACACTGGCACACATCCGACTTCCCTCTAACCCAGTCATCCAGATGAGAGAAGACGCTCAACTTGTATTGAGTAATGAGCAGGAGGGTTCTTTGGTGGAAACTCAGATGGTGGAGGATACACCAACACTGGCTTTGCTGGTTGCAATACCTATCCCTCCCTTGGCACCGGGGCCCGGGTGCCATGCCCTCCCCTTTCACTGAGACACATTTACATGCATCAGTTGTATACAAAAATCGACGTCTAATTCATACAACATCGGTTAAATAAAATAACCGACATCTATCTGTGAAAGACGACCAGACGTGGGTATCACATTTTATTTAGTGTTAGTTTCTTAATAAGAAACCGACATCTGAAATTGACTGCCAAATCCAAATTTTCCAGTGAAAATAATTACCTCCAAAATTTAACATACATCGTTGGTTTTTAACAAAGTAACCAACGACTAAAGGTTTTCCGCGAGACAGAAATTTGACCAATTTTTATCGTCGGTTGTCTTACAATTACCGACGCTGATGTTTTTACGTGCGCTTATCCGTGAAAATTTTCACCTCCCTTTAGCGTTGGTTTTTATATAGAAACCGATGACTATAGTCTTAATTCGAAAATATTTATTTTTGTCGGCATATATAAATAGACGTCGATTTGTCTAGTTGAAACCGACGACTATCAACTAACAGAAGTGTTGGTTTCTTTTTGGTAACCGATGCTTATAGTTTTAAGCGTCAGTTAGTTCTAATAACTGACGCCTATTGTTAACTTAACAACACTCACGCGAGTCCGACTCTTCCCATTTCTCTGTTTCATTCATTCTCAATTGAGGGTTAGGTCCGACGATTCCTCTGCTCACTGCCGCCCGCTGCTCCTGTGCTCGTCGCCTCCGCCTCTGCTGCCGTTTGTTGGTGCTCTGGTCACCGTCGCCGCTCGCCTCTGCCGCCATCGCTTGCTGGTGCTCTGGCTGCTACTCTCCAGGCAGCGACTCTCCTTGTTACGACCCCATCTGAGCTTAATTGGTAAACTAGGGTTTACCTGGATGATTGCATATTTGATTGGATTGATCATTGCTTAAATCTAATTAATGATGATGTCTCAATTATAATATGTTAAACCTAATAAGAACCCCAAGCATGTTATCTCTTTGTATAATTAGGGTTTGAGGTGTATAAACTCTAGTCGGTTGAAATAAGGGTTTTCAACGAATGAGCTCATTTGGGAAGGAATGATAGAGTTAGGCATAGAAAAATAGAAATGATAGTTGGATGCTTGGGTAGCACGGCCATGGTGGGTAGCACGGCCGTGCTAGGTCTTTGGTGGCACGGGCATGCAAGGCCACACGGTCGTTTTGAAAGAATTAAACTATTAACCAACTTTTCTACTCAAATCTGCTGAAATCAATGCACCACGGCCGTGGTAGGCAGCACGACCGTGCTGGGTCCATCTTGCACGGCCGTGGCAGCTAGCACGGCCGTTCTGAGGCATTTTTGCTTCAAATGACATTTCTGCAGATTTCTGGATAGCAGTGCACTGTTCTATTTTTAATTATTTATTGGTAACTCCAAATGATCTCAAATTTTAACTGAAGATTTATAGAACAATTATAAACAACGTTCTAAATTCCCATAATTTTTGGATAAGGTTTGATCTCTGAAATAAACGAATTACAGTAACTTTTGTATAACTGAATATTCAGCCAATTTAATTAAAGTTAAGTGTTGGGTCAATATGCAATTGACCCAAGCAGCTCAAATGGTCTATATGAGCAACCACAAGAGTAGGGTGTTGGCATGTGATGAATGAAAAGGCAAATGAAACCCTAAGGATAGGGTGTTCAATGAATCATGTTATGGTAATATGAAAGGTCTCGATATGAGATGTGGTGATGCTTAATTGTTGAATTATATGTTTCTAGTGCATTTAACCTTATATGCTTGTTCTCTCTGAGATGATATCTATATACTGCAGGGCTCCTTATTTTCAATACATATCTCGTAAATTGCAGGTGATGAGTTATGACATGCCCTAGAAAGGGATGTTATTGAGATATGATATATGTTGAATACATGAGTTATGATGTTGCTTATGATATGATATGGCAGGCTGTGTGAGCCTTGTAAGAAATGTTAAATGAGTCATGATTTTCTGTTTAAAATGCACCTATAATGTTAATATTAGACTTAGGTGCCTTGAACACCGTAGAACCCCTAAGAGGTGTCTGCAACTTAGGGGTGAAACTCGTGTTGCAACATTATCCGTGTGATGTCATGGAGACACGAGGATAGAGAGGCAGTGTCTAACAACAACGCGTGCTTGTGTCACGGTGGCACTGGAGGAATGTGGGGGTTATTGCAACATTATCCGTGCTTGTGTCATGGAGATAACCCCGTGAAACTCCCCGCCTGTGTACTCAGGTTAGAGGAGGAGTCTAGAGTACTAGAATACTGCAGAGAGGCCCCTGAGTGCTGAGGACCTGCGGTGAGGCCCTTGAGCGCCTGAGAGTACAGTGAGGCCCTTGAGTGCCTGAGAGTCCTGTAGCAGAACAGGGCTGGTAGTCAGACTTAGCATTTCTCGGGTGTGTCGCTAAGTCTTGTACGGTGTGGTCGTAGTGCACTGCGAGTCTCTTATGCAGAGTACACTGCATAAGATCAGGGCATAAGCTAAAATATGATCATATAGGTTCATAGAGTCCTTTATTAATGAAAGAGTTAAGGAAGACTAGAGCATAGTCTTCTAGTAGTTATTCTTTGGATGCAATATTTACATTCTTTGTTATTTCAATTATATTGTTTTAGAACTGCTTAGTGTAATATTTATTGTTGTTAAATTTCATATCTTTTATTCAAATTATATCTGTAATCACATTAGTGCATTAGTCTGTTTCCATGAAGTACTCATTCACTGAGCGAGTAGGCTCACCCCTCTACTCAAACATTTTAGGTTAACCGCGTGGACTTGGAGATAGTCAGAGCTTCAGTGTAGACCTGCCACAGGAGTCAAGTACGAGATTAGTTGAGTCAGTCGGTCCTTGTCACTCTAGGTCCTCAGTAAGAGATAAGAGAGAGAGTTATAATTACAATGTGTAATATTGTTCCTCTTTGATATGTATGCTAATTAGCAAGTTTCATGTGCATAATGTGTGAAAGACATCGTGAATGCTTATACATGTATCTTTACTATTGAAGTTTGATTAGTTAAGGAAATGTTCAGATTCCCTTGTTAAGATGTTTTATGTGGTTCAATGCGAAGAAACAAGAGTTTTTAAGAAAAGAAAAGTTAAGGGTGTTCTTTGTGTTACATATAAATCCTATCTTATGCCCTAATCTCATGATTTGAGGAAATTGTGAGATCGGGGTGTAACAGCTTGGTATCAGAGCTTAGGGTGAGTTGTCAAGGACCATTAAGTTAGTAAGTTAGAGTCCTATGTGTGGCAGATAGGAGATGTTTGATGTTAGCTTTGGGGATTTGAGTATTTGGATATCCTGGCCCGATATCTGAGTACTTGGATCAGCCAGTACAAGCTACTCTGTCTATTCTCTCACGTATACCCTGGCCAGGTATACAGTAGAAGAATGGGCTAGAGAGGAACCCTAGAAATGATAGGGTTAGAAAACGAGAAAAGAAACAAGAATTAAGAGCATAAATGTAAAAGGAGATAGAACTTACATTTCATAATGTTGTTTTTGTTGGAAATGTATAGAAATGCTCTTATATGTTTGAATTGAAATATTCAATACTTTGAAATATGGGTCTTTAATATCTGTTGTATACTATGTAGTTGTAGCATTTATTGATTTCATTCTTTGTAACAAGTAGACTAGAATTGACCTTTGAATGGGCTTTTGTTCCTATAGTTTTGCCCGCTGATTCGAGTGAAATTGACATCAGCAGGTCTGTTTAGGTTTTCAGTTTGTACGCGATTCGGCCGAGTTGTATGTAATTCGGCCGAGTTTCCTTTTTCAAAACAAAAAATCAAAAAATCAAACGGCAAGTTGATCGGCCAAGTTTCAAGCGGATCGGCCGAGTTGTGAAGCAATCGGCCGAGTTTCTGACCAATCGGCCGAGTTTCTGACCAATCGGCCGAGTTTCTGAGCTGTGAGTGGCAGTTCAGGAAGAATGTAATCCTTTGTAGTTCTTGGCTTCAGGATTTCAGGTTTGGCCTGGTCCGGTTGGCAGGATGCGTTATTAGGATCTAATGAATCCTATCAATAGCATAATAAGAATAGAATTGGAATAATTAGACCCACATCAGAGTAAGAATGTACATACAGTAAGATGTTGAAACATATGGGCAAGATCAGAACAACTAAGAATTTGTCGAAACTGATATCTGAGGTTCAATTTTGGGGCCTCATATGTGAAACCCTTAATTGGGAATAATAGAACATGATATGAAGCTCATAATCAGTTTATTGGTTAATTTTGCATGAACTATACATATGAAATATAGAAAAGATATGTGAAATGTATGTATGTATGGTTCAAGATAACAAGAATCAATCATGAAGAATGAATCATATAATAGAGTATAATGCTTTTATGAACTCTAAAGAAAAGGCTAAGTAGAAGAATAGGGTGAGCTTTCAATAGGTCCATAAAAGTAAAAAGGATTGTATGAACATGTAATTCATAAGACTAGAACAATAAACTAGTTGCTAAGCAAAGAACATAGGTGTAGTTTAACGAATGAATAAGTCATACAAGGGTAGACTATATTCAGGAGGGAAAACTTGATTGAAAGAGAAACTGTGTTAGATCCATGCATGATCCCTTTGATTTAAAAATGAAGAATATGTAATGTATTCAACATGAGGAAAAACTAATAGAAGGACTAGTAATTTAGAACGTTAACTTCGCAATAGTATAAAGATAAAGGAGGAAATATGTGCAACATGGTATACATGACCATACATACGAATAAGCAACATGGTCATAAGAGAAAAAAATTTAGAATTAAAGATGACAGGTTAAAGAGTAGTATATGGTAAGAGGACTATGAAACGTAAGATAAGGTTTGAAATATGATGGAGAAGTTATAAAATAAATAGGTTGTGAGATTCAAGCAAGTACTAATTAATCAAATATCTCTGTTGATAACTAAGTAAATCTACATACGAGAATGTATTAAGGGAATGTTTGAATACAAGTATTCCAAGTCTTAAAATCATCTTCTCTTTCACATATTCCTTAACAATGGCAAGGTGGGAATGAAATGATAAGAAAATGAATTATATATGATGCATAACTACCTTGGTGGGGTCATCTAGTGAATGTAATAGTGACATACAGTATGATAAAGTGCGATAAGAAATAAAATTCTTGTGTGATAGCAAGGATGATGAATAATCTATTCCTACCTTAAATCCTTCAATGCTAATAATGTTTATTGTATATAATCATATGAAAGGATAGGTAGCAAAAGGTAAAGAAGTAATGAATGAACAGAAAGATATGGGAAAACACTAGCTTTGTGTAGTATGTGAATTTGTTTTTACATGTATGAGTTGTTGAAGGCATATTAAGGTATGAAAGTTGGTTCTACATATGAGTTCAGTGTATTTGTGCAAGCTATGTGTTAATTAAAGGTGTATGATAGTTGTAGTAATTCATACCAGATATGCATCCTAGTATTGTGTATTTGTGATATGGTGATACAGTTTGGATGATGACGGAAGACATGGAGTGATATCCTGAACAAGGTAGTCATACTTATTCACTCATATTAATAGAAAGGGATGATAATCAGATTGTCTGGACAAGTAACCCTAATGAGGTGTAGCTTGTTATACCTAGCTCTAATATAACTGAGTGATGGTAATTGAGTATGATTAATGCTTGAATGACTGATACAATTGTGGATTACCTTATTACTGTTGTTGAAACCCTAAAATGATATAATACGATTGTTACACTTTGAATTGTGTGTGGGCCCATAACCCACAGGTCCCAGGATCGAAACAGGATAGTATGGAATGAGGTGGTAATGCTTCACCTCATGCATCCATGACCCAATGGGGATGCCAAGAGTAGTATTGTGCAATTGATTGTTGAATCTAGTCTTTTAATTTAAGACTATTTTGCTATCTGAGTAGCATGTTATTAAAGTTTAAAACAGCATGGTGAACTTGCTTTTGTCACTTAAGGGTGATACAGAACAATAAAACTCTCTGAGCAGCATAAGTTGAGATAGTTGTATCAGAGTATCAGAGTTGCGCAGCGGAAGCGTGGTGGTTTATCTTTTCATTCTATGTTTGTCTGTGGCATAAAGAATTTGCTTGATATCATTGAGAACTATTTGATATATGTTGTGATTTAGTAAAAAATTAAAAGATCTAATGTTGAAAACTACATTCAGGTATGAAATACAAGAATATAATGATATGGAAGGCTTTAGAAGTTTAGAATAATCTTGTATGTATCTTTCTTGCAGGTTTATGTTTCGAGGACGAAACATTCTAAGGGGGGGAGAGTTGTTACGACCCCATCTGAGCTTAATTGGTAAACTAGGGTTTACCTGGATGATTGCATATTTGATTGGATTGATCATTGCTTAAATCTAATTAATGATGATGTCTCAATTATAATATGTTAAACCTAATGAGAACCCCAATCATGTTATCTCTTTGTATAATTAGGGTTTGAGGTGTATAAACTCTAGTCGGTTGAAATAAGGGTTTTCAACGAATGAGCTCATTTGGGAAGGAATGATAGAGTTAGGCATAGAAAAATAGAAATGATAGTTGGATGCTTGGGTAGCACGGCCATGGTGGGTAGAACGGCCGTGCTAGGTCTTTGGTGGCACGGGCATGCAAGGCCACACGGTCATTTTGAAAGAATTAAACTATTAACCAACTTTTCTACTCAAATCTGCTGAAATCAATGCACCACGGCCGTGGTAGGCATCACGGCCGTGCTGGGTCCATCTTGCACGGCCGTGGCAGCTAGCACGGCCGTTCTGAGGCATTTTTGCTTCAAATGACATTTCTGCAGATTTCTAGATAGCAGTGCACTGTTCTATTTTTAATTATTTATTGGTAACTCCAAATGATCTCAAATTTTAACTGAAGATTTATAGAACAATTATAAACAACGTGCTAAATTCCCATAATTTTTGAATAAGGTTTGATCCTGAAATAAACGAATTACAGTAACTTTTGTATAACTGAATATTCAGCCAATATAATTAAAGTTAAGTGTTGGGTCAATATGCAATTGACCCAAGCAGCTCAAATGGTCTATATGAGCAACCACACACACAAGCAGCTCTCATTCTTCGTCATTCACTCCAGAGAAACGAAAATCTAGAGAGAGAGGGAGAGTTAGGGTTTGAGTGGAGAAAGAGGAGGAATTGCTGAATTAGGGTTTTGCGATTCCAGGAAGGGTGAAATCAAGTAAGTTTGGATCCTTTGCATAGACTTTTATGGTGAATCTTCTCTCTCATGTCTAGATTCCGTCCATACTCTGATTTGATCCAAGATTATGTCGAAATTCCCTCTTTTCTCACCCTTTCTTCATAATCCCTCATTTTCAAGGTTCCCGAGTTGAATGGAAGAGGAATTGGGAGTTTTGCTAGGGATTTGATGTGAGTTCGAGTTTCCCTGAGTTGAGCTGCAGTTTTGAGGTGTTTTCACACCTTAGGGTGAGTGGGTTCTTCCTTCAAATAGTGTAATGCACGAATTTGATTATAGCATCCAAATCCCTAATTGCTTAGTATGTGATTCTAAAACCTGAAATCACTACAAGAAAATTGGCTATTTGTGAAGGATGATTCCTTCACAAATGTACATTAACTCCTTCAAAAAAAAATTCGGTTGAAGGGCATTCCTTCACAAAAAGTCCTACTCTAAAAGCCTCTTCACAAATACTTTGATGAGAGACTCTAGCCTTCACAAATACTATTTTGAAGGACTATTTTACCTTCACAAAAAGACTTTCCAGGCCTCCCAAATACATTTATGAAGGTTAATTTGACAACTTTCAATGAGGTTCTAGGGCCTTCAAAAATACTTTTGTGAATGACTATTTGACCTTCACAAAAAGACTTCCCAAACCTCCCAAATACATTTGTGAAGGCTAATTTCACAACTTTCAATGAGGTTCTAGGGCCTTCACAAATATACTTAATTTCCCATGAATTACAATTTTGATGTACGTTTATTTGTTTGTCAATGAGGTTTTAGCCTTCTTATATTTCATGAAATGATATATTTGTGGCTTTTATCAGACTCAAACGATATTTTAATCAACTCATCTAGTTAATAAGACACAACAACCATAACAAATCACTCTTTTGAAACATTCCTTTTTATTTCACATAGAAAAATTGTTCATCACATAGGGAAGGACATGGGCCTTTTCCCTTAATCAATACAAATTTCAATATAAATATATATCGACATTTTGACTTTATCACTCATTTAGCCAATGACCATCTTTGAGAATATTGAGAGGAAGCGTAGTGGTTATGAACATATTTTCTCCAATAATCCTCTAGTAATAGCCTTCAAAGAATGACTTAGAGCCAACTTCTTTGCATTGAACGAGATATCGATGATCTTTACTTTTTGGACCATCCTTTCCAATCTTTTGGTTTTCCTCGTCCATCTAGAAGTAACCCTCTCCATATATAAGAGTGCCTAAACCCTGATAGCACACCAATAAACCTGCAAACACAAAACCAATTACAAAGCAATAAACAAATGTGTATAATGAAGAAACCATTAATATGCAATTAAAATTTCCTAGCTACTTCGTCCTCGCTTTTAAGTCTTTGGCCCATTGTCTTTGCTTAATTGATTGAAAAGTGCAAAATAGAGATGACAAAAAGAGTTGGAGATAGAAGAGAATTGCACGAGCGAATGAAACGCAAATTTGTACTTTGATGAATATTCCAAGTGAATTGCTTGCAGGAACCTTGTGTAACTGTATCTACGGAGGACATTGACCGGTGATTATTCGACAGAGCAACAACATAGAATGTAACGTCAATAAATTCTGAAATTCGTCCACTGAAACAATGAATGAGTTGTTTTCTAACAATTGCATTTGTATCGGCCTCGTGAGAAAACCAATGGGTGAATCCATGTAGGTAATGAATCAAGAAGGATGGTATATGTTGTACTCAGGAAAATGCCACTACTACTCTGGCAGTGTAATCGTGGGGAGCTTGATGGACATGCTGAAGGAGACGTAGTTGAAAGGGTCCGATGAAGCCTGAACCTACTGAGTTGGCAGATGATGGAAATAGATAAGCAATAGAAAGGCGGCAAGCTTTCAAACCATAATAAGCGTAGCAAAGCCAGGCTGGCGATTAAACCATCATGTCTAGTCTCGCTGGCTTTGTGCGTTGAACCTGCTGTGGCTAATGAAAACTACACTGTAATATAACCGGGAATAAGTAAACCATAATTCTGTTGAGCGAGCAAGAAGGATGCTGGGCACTCTACCGTGAGGAAAGGCTCGCATCCACCATTTTCTTAAGATGCAGTAACTTGTGTAGACTTGCAGAAGATGAAGATCCCTGTGTGCGTGGAGGAAGACGGTGCGTGCAGCTACGATGCAGAATTCTAGATGACGAGGCAGCAGTTCAGCAAATTGATAATTTTGGGTTACCATACCGAGCGATAGGATATCAAATTCCAGGGGGTGGCGCCCCTTTTTTTAATCCACCGTATATCGGATAAGAAGGCCGCTTCGGATACGGTGTATCCAATACCACAGTCGAACCAAACAGAGTAAAACCTTTCCCTCGGAAAATAGATCCCTTCCGGTTGCTATGTACCGCATACCAAACACAGGCGATGATGCACAATTAAGGTCTTGAAGAGAAGAAAGGGGGAAGCGAGATCTATTATCCTAGTATTTACCAGAAGCAGTTGTGGTCAGTTGCTGCGTAATGCAAGCACTATAGTATGTATCTTGAATGAGATTATTTATGGAACTTCAAACCAGTCTGTAATATTTGTCAATAGAATGTTCCAAACAAATTATGAAGAACCAGAGCTATACACAGCCTTTGATTCTTTAGTGGATATATACAGAACTGCCTAAATCTATTACTATAAAACTTAATTTGTTCGAATAATAAAATTAGAGTAGCATCAGATGCAGTTTTGAATGTTCTTGCCGCTGTTGTTGGTTACACTACTGTAAGTGTATGGATCTTTAATTTGATGTTTGTGGATTTATAATACATTGAATGGAAGCTACATCATAATAGCATGTCACTAATTTGCTATTTGCAGGTCAGGCATCTAGTTGTGGAAAATGCCGACTATATTGTTGATTATCTCTGTAGACAAATGCGTCATCTAGATCTCAATCCCCACACTCCGCATATTCTTTCTGCTATGTTTTCTTATATTGGCGCATCCCATGAAAGTTTACCTCGGAAAATAGATCCCTTCCGGCTGCTATATACCGCATACCAAACACATGCGATGATTCACAATTAAGGTCTGGAAGAGAAGAAAGGGGGAAGGGAGGTCTGTTATCCTAGTGTTTACCAGAAGCAGTTATGGTCAGTTGTTGCGTAATGCAAGCACTGCAGTATGTATCTTGAATGAGATTGTTTATGGAACTTCAAACCAGTCTGCAATATTTGTCAATAGAATGTTCCAAACAAATTATGAAGAACCAGAGCTATACGCAACCTTTGATTATTTAGTGGATATATGCAGAACTGTCTAAATCTATTGCTACAAAACTTAATTTGTTTGAATAATAAAATTAGAGTAGCATCAAATGCAGTTTTGAATGTTCTTGCTGCTGCTGTTGGTTACGCTACTGTAAGTATATGGATCTTCAATTTAATGTTTGTGGATTTATAATACATTGAATGGAAGCAACATCATAATAGCATGTCACTAATTTGCTATTTGCAGGCCAGGCATCTAGTTGTGGAAAATGCCGACTATATTGCTGATTATCTCTGTAGACAAATGCGTCATCTAGATCACAATCCCCACACTCCGCATATTCTTTCTGCTATGTTTTCTTATATTGGCGCATCCCATGAAAGTTTACCTCGGAAAATAGATCCCTTCCGGCTGCTATATACCGCATACCAAACACAGGCGATGATGTACAATTAAGGTCTTGAAGAGAAGAAAGGGGGAAGCGAGGTCTATTATCCTAGTATTTACCAGAAGCAGTTCTGGTCAGTTGCTGCGTAATGCAAGCACTGCAGTATGTATCTTGAATGAGATTGTTTATGTAACTTCAAACCAGTCTGCAGTATTTGTCACTAGAATGTTCCAAACAAATTATGAAGAACCAGAGCTATATGCAGCCTTTGATTCTTTAGTGGATATATGCAGAACTGCCTAAATCTATTGCTACAAAACTTAATTTGTTCGAATAATAAAATTAGAGTAGCATCAGATGCAGTTTTGAATGTTCTTGCTGCTGCTGTTGGTTACGCTACTGTAAGTGTATGGATCTTCAATTTGATGTTTGTGGATTTATAATACATTGAATGGAAGCAACATCATAATAGCATGTCACTAATTTTCTATTTGTAGGTCAGGCATCTAGTTGTGGAAAATGCCGACTATATTGTTGATTATCTCTGTAGACAAATGCGTCATCTAGATCTCAATTCCCACACTCCGCATATTCTTTCTGCTATGTTTTCTTATATTGGTGCATCCCATGAAAGTTTACCTCTGTTAGAAGAACTGATAAGGTGATGGTTCGTGTATGCTCATGAAAATGTGCTTAGAAATGCATGCTTAATGTAATTTGTCTATTCTACAATACAAACTTTGTTCTATAACATTAAGCATAGTCAAATTACATTAAGCATGCATTTCTAAGCACATTTTCATGAGCATACACGAACCATCACCTTATCAGTTCTTCTAACAGAGGTAAACTTTCATGGGATGCGCCAATATAAGAAAACATAGCAGAAAGAATATGCAGAGTGTGGGGATTGAGATCTAGATGACGCATTTGTCTACAGAGATAATCAACAATATAGTCGGCATTTTCCACAACTAGATGCCTAACCTGCAAATAGCAAATTAGTGACATGCTATTATGATGTTTCTTCCATTCAATGTATTATAAATCCACAAACATCAAATTGAAGATCCATACACTTACAACAGCGTAACCAACAACAGCAGCAAGAACATTCAAAACTACATTGTGATTTAGGTTGTGATTTAATTGTAACTAATCCTATCTTGAGTGGTTATTCTTAATATTATAGGTTTTCTGAATGGGTTAGAAAATTAAAATGTGGTCTTTGTAAATAACACTATCCTATAAGGTGAGTTTGGGTACTGACTTCGAAAGTACTGATAATTGTTAGTAGATAGTATTCATATTTCAGAAACAAAGAGTGAGTGAAAAGCCAACCAGCTGTAGGTGCCGCTTAGGATAATAGCTGGATGAGTTGTAAAAAAACTTTGGCAGTTTTGAATCACCCCATTTTTGGTGTGACTCCAACTCCATCAAAAATCTGCTGAAACGTGTGCACATCAGTATTTATAAATTCTGAAGCGATGTGTTAGACCATTGTTTAGTAGCCTAACTACTAGGATTTGGTAATGAATAGAGAGGCACGCTTAATGATAAAAAAAAACCAGCGAGGAGGAGGATGAAGTTATGATTGCTTCCATCTGGGCAATTTGGACCAGAAGGAATGAAATCCTCTTCGGCAACAAGCTACAACCGCCGCTCATCATACAACGATCCCTGCTGACCTTGATTAGAGGACACCGAGAAGCTCAGACCGCCGGAAGTAAGAAGAGGGTAACCAGAGAAGTCCATGGTTGGCGGCCTCCAGAACAGAATGAGTTGAAACTGAACTGTGATGCATCAGTTTGCATTGAAGGTTTTGACGGAGTCAGATTGACATGGAGGAACCATGAAGGAAGAGTGCTTCTAGTGGCAGGAAGTCGACACCCAACTCTCAAAGATGCCCAATGTGCGGAATCCTGGGCAATCCGGGAAGGAATCTAACAGTCCAGGAGATGAGAATTGAAAGGTTGGTTATCAAATCTAATTTGGAAACCATTATCAACCATATTGCAGCTGGAACAGAAAGACCTGATCTTCTGGGGACCATCCTCAAAATGATTGTTACTCATTTCAATACCTAAGTGTAAATTCTGGTTATAGATTGAGGAGGAAAATTTGTTAATAATGCTATGCACAAGTATATGCTATAAGAAGGAATTGTTCATTAACTAGCTTGTCCACATACACATGAGAAAATGAGACTGGCTGAGAGGAAGCATTGCCATATCATTGATGTTGGTCATACCATGATTTTTCATGCTTGTATACACACTATGTTCTGGTTGAAGCATTTGCATCTGTAGTTTACATTATCAATGACTTACCTTATAGGACACATGCTTATCAGTCACGTTTGTTCAAAATATACAATAATTCACATGATTATACATCATTCATAAGTTTTGTATATTTGTTCTTTCCATGCTTAAGAGATTACAAAAAGCACAAACTTGAACCTAGAGCATTACTGTATGTTTTTATAGGATATAGTGATTCTTATAAAGGCTATCATTGCTTGCATATCTTGTCAGGACAGATATATTTTTCTAGACATGTTATATCAATGAACATGTCTTTCCTTTCAAACAAAAAGTTGCATCTGAAGTTGCTCTTGAAGATATAACTCAATATACTGATTTCATTAATGCCACTAATTCTCGAGTGCATGATTGTCATGAGAAAATCTTTTCAAATGCAATACAAACACCCAACATAATTATTCCTTGTCTTACCTTTTAAACATAATGCAAATGACCTTTGGTCTAAGGCAAAAACAACGTGACCGAATGTAGTGACAAGTCCTTCTGACCTCATGAATCTAAGAGGCAACAGGGATAAGGTGCTTGCTGTTACTATCATATACCGTATTTGGTATGGGAGAAATCAATTTATTTTAAATAAGAAAAGGCCTAAATCCAGTCAAATATGGTCTTTTATCATTAGAGATAGTGGTAACTTTTTTTTTTGAAATCACCTTTACTACTATTAAACTGAGCTCAAAACCGGCTCCAACCAATCAGTTACAAATGATGGAAAATTAGATGAAAAACAGAAAGGATCAGAGCGAAAGGAAGCTATAAAATAAACAAATGTTTGTGCATAAATATATGCATACTCATTTGGAATTTAAAATGGCTGGATGTTTCTCTATAATGTTAGAGATTTTAAAATATATATTGGGATCATGTTACAATAAGTTAGTTATTTATGATATTATGTGAAAATATTTTTATTGATAACCTAGATAATATACTTCTTGAGAGGAAATTGTTCAACATAAGTCTTAGAAAATCTTGCATGTTCTGTAGAGAATAATTTTTTTTATCATTACTGTAGAGAATAAACGACTCAAATATAACATGATGTTCACGCCTATAGCACAACAAAAGCTCATCATATGGATGTATTTATGGCCCGAGGCTTATATATTAATTAATAAGGTTGGGTTTTCTATCATTAGTGTTTTCAACCTTCTTCAATTGTGTTGACCATTCATGAGAAGTTCAATTACTATCTGAAACAGAGATATCTAAATCCTATTACCAAGCACTTTCAAAGGAACAAAAATTTAATGAAATAAAAATATTATTTACAATAAAATTCATCATCTAGATTACGCTGGGCTAAACTTTTGAAGAGCTAATTTAATATTTGAACTCTTCTATTGAGATAAGAAAGGCAATCATTACCATTTGCGCAATGATGATTCTATAGGAAGTTATTTAGATATTCAAAAATAGCAAAGCCAACACAATGTTGTTCGTCATAAGCCAACATTTAGAAGATACAAATATACATTAGGTGTGGGAATGATCAGATTGTTAACCTTATCTATAGGACTGTAAATGGGTACAGATAGACCCGCGGACCCGCAAATCCAGACTTTAAAAAACCCATAACGGGTCCAGATTTCTAGACCCGCATACCCGTATTATTGTAGGTCCACTAATGGGTATAGCTATACCCATACTCGCTATACCCGTGTACCCATATTAGTATATAAATAAATAAATAAATAAATAAATAAATATATATATATATATATATATTTGTCATAATCTAATGGCTGAAAAACTACGGTCTATGTTTCTTTCACATGCTCACAACCTTCCAGCGGTACTTTCTTCACACAATCCCACTACTAGTGTGCCATTTCGGTTCACGATTCTCTCCTCTCTCACAGTCGCGACTCTACTCTAGAAAGCGACGAAGAACTAAACCGAGAGGGCGAGAACTAGGGTTCTCGTTCCAACGGCGCAGTCCCGCAGCGGCACAACCATCGCGACTCAGAAGCAGGCAGCCACCAACCGGGCTTCCGTTCTTCTGTCTCCAAGCTGGTCAGGAGGCCACTTTCTCCTCGGGACCTCACCCGCGCTCTTCTGGGTATGGCCATACCCGCACCGTACCCGCACCATTTACAACCCTACTTATCCATTTAATTAGGTAGATACAAATACAATTTCATACCCACTTTGTCAAAATATGCGCCCAAACAATACATATGCCCATGTACCACTAAGGTATATGGATGGATAGATGGTAAATAGTAATGTATAAAATGTCAAACTAACCTTGGATTCAATCACTGCTGAGCCAACACGGTATTAAAAAAATTTCTTTCATTGAAAATATTATTTGCAAAATGCTTAAGCCAACTTTTTCATAGAACCTATTGGGGTCGAAATACAAAGAAGTTGCTATCTGTTAATTAGCAATATTTTTAGGGCAGTGTTGGATTATTTTTTCATAGGACCTGTTGAATAATCTCAAACATGTGTGATGCTTTTAGAAGGTGTATGTTTGCAGGTATGAGGGTAAAAAGTACCCAGTTACATCTTGATGTATTTTGTTAGTCACTAATAGATTAGTTATTTCTCAATGTATAATGTCAGACACAAATAGTCTATCTACATATAAAAATTTATGAGACCTATATCAACATGGCTGGGTTCGTTTAGGAAAAAGAAAGTATATGAAGAATATGAAATTGTGTCAAAATAGATTATAAGTCAGAATTTAACAAAGCTTTTATGATCTAAGTATGGGAATAGACAAGACAAATCAATGACAATTAAAGGGCAGAACATATAGTGATACGAACATCACATATTGTTGGCAGGAGCTGCATGCTATGAGAAAGAAGACTTCCCTAAAGTTGGTACTGCTCATCCTAGATGATGGTTGCAGTGGACATAATGGTGAAGAACAACAGACATACTGTATAGGAGCAATGCATTTCAAACCGGTGATTGTAGGGAGGATAATTATGCATTTATTCCGCAAAGCTTATCGTGATGATTGATAGAGAAGATGTATGAACGGAGTGGTAGATGAACATGCAAGTGCTCTATGAGATAAGTAGATGAACGGAGTGAGATATAGTAGTAATATGGCCAACGCTAGATCAATTAGATCCTTAAAAGACAGGATCCCCAGAGGCATGGGAGGACGGCTCATGGTCCCATAGACGGGAGTTGGAATATATGATTGAGAATAGAAGGCGCCCGTAGACAAAGAATGACATGACGGAGTCGTTGACGGTGATCACTTTTCTTCTGCTGGGTGAAATTCTGCCCTAACGATATTTATTGAAAATAGAGTCCCGACTTGTATAGACAACGTGCAGAACGGAAACGAGTCCTCACGGGCAGAGTTTTAATCATTGTTACTGAAACAATAGTGAACCACTGTAGTTTTTCCTATTCATTTTAGTAGTTGCAAGCGATCAATCTTGAAAAATCTTCATCGCGTGAGATACAAGAAGGGGAGAGTCGAAGCAGGGAGATCTACCTCACGGTTGAAGTAGGGAGACCTCACCACGGCAGCCGCTTCTTCCGGACAACAGTTGACGTCGGCATCCACTGCTTCTGCTGGGGGGATGCTCTTGCCGGAAGCCACCCTTCCTCTTACCGGTAGCAACTCCTGTTGTGCCGCTGCTGCTCGGGCGACGGCAGTCGTCGTCCGTAGTGGGCGATCAAACTGGGAAATGTGAGCGCAAGGGAAGAAACCGTTTCGACTTCTAATTACTAATTAGTGGGGCAGGAAATTTTGGTGGGAATCTTGGTGAAGGAATTTTTACATTCGGGTAGGATTTTATACATTCACTAATTGTCTTTCCCATAAAGAATTCGGCTGAAGAAAACTAGTTCATTTGTGTAGGACGACCCTTTACAAAATATCAATATTTTTGAAGGACTTTGGTCCTTCGCAAATGACCTTCACTAAAAACCCATTTTTTTGTAGTGAATGTCCATTTGATTTAAGTTGTTGCAAATTGATATGATATGGATTTCTTTCTCTGTTTGAATGACTCTTAGATGGTAAATTCATATCAGAAACGTGTACAACACATCCTAGTAAGAATGCTTTTCAGATTTTTACCGTATGATGTAATTAGGGTTTAACCTAATTGAGATCTCACTAGAGTTTTAATCCAATTGAAGAGATATCTAGACTTAAACCAAACCTAGGTCTAAATGCTCTTAATCAAGCTTAAGGCTATCATATTTCAATATCTAAACCCTTTGGGATTCGTCCCTAAGTCCATGACTTTGTTTTCACTAAGTTGAAGCTCAATCGAGCTGTGGCACGGCCGTGGTGGGTGACCACGACCGTGGTGAAGGGTCTATGCCACGGGCGTGCTAAGTAGCACGGCCGTATTGAATGCTTTTGAAACCCTGATCTCTATACACCACGACTGTGGGGGAAGAGCCACGACCGTGGTGAGGTGAACGTGCCACGGCCGTGGGGTGATACCACGACCGTGTTGAAGCAAACCCTAAATGAATACTTAAGGGTCAAAGTTAAATAAAGAGGACTGGTAATCCTATAAGTGGATAGGATGTACCTCATGGGTTATCTTATTGAATTTTATTCCTGATACATGATATCTCAGTGAATGGTATGGAAACCCTAAATTTAGTTAAATTTCCACGGTTTCATATCCATATTGATTGTATATGAATTGTTGAAAATAATCTTTATTTAGTGAATGCTTATATCCTATGAAATCCTCATGAGAGCCATGTGATAAGTGAATGAGGAAAATGAAAAGGTGAATGAGGTAGATGAAACCCTAAGAGTAGGGTGTTGGCATGTGATGAATGAAAAGGCAAATGAAACCCTAAGGATAGGGTGTTCAATGAATCATGTTATGGTAATATGAAAGGTCTCGATATGAGATGTGGTGATGCTTAATTGTTGAATTATATGTTTCTAGTGCATTTAACCTTATATGCTTGTTCTCTCTGAGATGATATCTATATACTGCAGGGCTCCTTATTTTCAATACATATCTCGTAAATTGCAGGTGATGAGTTATGACATGCCCTAGAAAGGGATGTTATTGAGATATGATATATGTTGAATACATGAGTTATGATGTTGCTTATGATATGATATGGCAGGCCGTGTGAGCCTTGTAAGAAATGTTAAATGAGTCATGATTTTCTGTTTAAAATGCACCTATAATGTTAATGTTAGACTTAGGTGCCCTGAACACCGTAGAACCCCTAAGAGGTGTCTGCAACTTAGGGGTGAAACTCGTGTTGCAACATTATCCGTGCGATGTCATGGAGACACGAGGATAGAGAGGCAGTGTCTAACAACAACGCGTGCTTGTGTCACGGTGGCACTGGAGGAATGTGGGGGTTATTGCAACATTATCCGTGCTTGTGTCATGGAGATAACCCCGTGAAACTCCCCGCCTGTGTACTCAGGTTAGAGGAGGAGTCTAGAGTACTAGAATACTGCAGAGAGGCCCCTGAGTGCTGAGGACCTGCGGTGAGGCCCTTGAGCGCCTGAGAGTACAGTGAGGCCCTTGAGTGCCTGAGGCCCTTGAGTGCCTGAGAGTCCTGTAGCAGAACAGGGCTGGTAGTCAGACTTAGCATTTCTCGGGTGTGTCGCTAAGTCTTGTACGGTGTGGTCGTAGTGCACTGCGAGTCTCTTATGCAGAGTACACTGCATAAGATCAGGGCATAAGCTAAAATATGATCATATAGGTTCACAGAGTCCTTTATTAATGAAAGAGTTAAGGAAGACTAGAGCATAGTCTTCTAGTAGTTATTCTTTGGATGCAATATTTACATTCTTTGTTATTTCAATTATATTGTTTTAGAACTGCTTAGTGTAATATTTATTGTTGTTAAATTTCATATCTTTTATTCAAATTATATCTGTAATCACATTAGTGCATTAGTCTGTTTCCATGAAGTACTCATTCACTGAGCGAGTAGGCTCACCCCTCTACTCAAACATTTTAGGTTAACCGCGTGGACTTGGAGATAGTCAGAGCTTCAGTGTAGACCTGCCACAGGAGTCAAGTACGAGATTAGTTGAGTCAGTCGGTCCTTGTCACTCTAGGTCCTCAGTAAGAGATAAGAGAGAGAGTTATAATTACAATGTGTAATATTGTTCCTCTTTGATATGTATGCTAATTAGCAAGTTTCATGTGCATAATGTGTGAAAGACATCGTGAATGCTTATACATGTATCTTTACTATTGAAGTTTGATTAGTTAAGGAAATGTTCAGATTCCCTTGTTAAGATGTTTTATGTGGTTCAATGCGAAGAAACAAGAGTTTTTAAGAAAAGAAAAGTTAAGGGTGTTCTTTGTGTTACATATAAATCCTATCTTATGCCCTAATCTCATGATTTGAGGAAATTGTGAGATCGGGGTGTAACAGCTTGGTATCAGAGCTTAGGGTGAGTTGTCAAGGACCATTAAGTTAGTAAGTTAGAGTCCTATGTGTGGCAGATAGGAGATGTTTGATGTTAGCTTTGGGGATTTGAGTATTTGGATATCCTGGCCCGATATCTGAGTACTTGGATCAGCCAGTACAAGCTACTCTGTCTATTCTCTCACGTATACCCTGGCCAGGTATACAGTAGAAGAATGGGCTAGAGAGGAACCCTAGAAATGATAGGGTTAGAAAACGAGAAAAGAAACAAGAATTAAGAGCATAAATGTAAAAGGAGATAGAACTTACATTTCATAATGTTGTTTTTGTTGGAAATGTATAGAAATGCTCTTATATGTTTGAATTGAAATATTCAATACTTTGAAATATGGGTCTTTAATATCTGTTGTATACTATGTAGTTGTAGCATTTATTGATTTCATTCTTTGTAACAAGTAGACTAGAATTGACCTTTGAATGGGCTTTTGTTCCTATAGTTTTGCCCGCTGATTCGAGTGAAATTGACATCAGCAGGTCTGTTTAGGTTTTCAGTTTGTACGCGATTCGGCCGAGTTGTATGTAATTCGGCCGAGTTTCCTTTTTCAAAAAAAAAAATCAAAAAATCAAACGGCAAGTTGATCGGCCAAGTTTCAAGCGGATCGGCCGAGTTGTGAAGCAATCGGCCGAGTTTCTGACCAATCGGCCGAGTTTCTGAGCTGTGAGTGGCAGTTCAGGAAGAATGTAATCCTTTGTAGTTCTTGGCTTCAGGATTTCAGGTTTGGCCTGGTCCGGTTGGCAGGATGCGTTATTAGGATCTAATGAATCCTATCAATAGCATAATAAGAATAGAATTGGAATAATTAGACCCACATCAGAGTAAGAATGTACATACAGTAAGATGTTGAAACATATGGGCAAGATCAGAACAACTAAGAATTTGTCGAAACTGATATCTGAGGTTCAATTTTGGGGCCTCATATGTGAAACCCTTAATTGGGAATAATAGAACATGATATGAAGCTCATAATCAGTTTATTGGTTAATTTTGCATGAACTATACATATGAAATATAGAAAAGATATGTGAAATGTATGTATGTATGGTTCAAGATAACAAGAATCAATCATGAAGAATGAATCATATAATAGAGTATAATGCTTTTATGAACTCTAAAGAAAAGGCTAAGTAGAAGAATAGGGTGAGCTTTCAATAGGTCCATAAAAGTAAAAAGGATTGTATGAACATGTAATTCATAAGACTAGAACAATAAACTAGTTGCTAAGCAAAGAACATAGGTGTAGTTTAACGAATGAATAAGTCATACAAGGGTAGACTATATTCAGGAGGGAAAACTTGATTGAAAGAGAAACTGTGTTAGATCCATGCATGATCCCTTTGATTTAAAAATGAAGAATATGTAATGTATTCAACATGAGGAAAAACTAATAGAAGGACTAGTAATTTAGAACGTTAACTTCGCAATAGTATAAAGATAAAGGAGGAAATATGTGCAACATGGTATACATGACCATACATACGAATAAGCAACATGGTCATAAGAGAAAAAAATTTAGAATTAAAGATGACAGGTTAAAGAGTAGTATATGGTAAGAGGACTATGAAACGTAAGATAAGGTTTGAAATATGATGGAGAAGTTATAAAATAAATAGGTTGTGAGATTCAAGCAAGTACTAATTAATCAAATATCTCTGTTGATAACTAAGTAAATCTACATACGAGAATGTATTAAGGGAATGTTTGAATACAAGTATTCCAAGTCTTAAAATCATCTTCTCTTTCACATATTCCTTAACAATGGCAAGGTGGGAATGAAATGATAAGAAAATGAATTATATATGATGCATAACTACCTTGGTGGGGTCATCTAGTGAATGTAATAGTGACATACAGTATGATAAAGTGCGATAAGAAATAAAATTCTTGTGTGATAGCAAGGATGATGAATAATCTATTCCTACCTTAAATCCTTCAATGCTAATAATGTTTATTGTATATAATCATATGAAAGGATAGGTAGCAAAAGGTAAAGAAGTAATGAATGAACAGAAAGATATGGGAAAACACTAGCTTTGTGTAGTATGTGAATTTGTTTTTACATGTATGAGTTGTTGAAGGCATATTAAGGTATGAAAGTTGGTTCTACATATGAGTTCAGTGTATTTGTGCAAGCTATGTGTTAATTAAAGGTGTATGATAGTTGTAGTAATTCATACCAGATATGCATCCTAGTATTGTGTATTTGTGATATGGTGATACAGTTTGGATGATGACGGAAGACATGGAGTGATATCCTGAACAAGGTAGTCATACTTATTCACTCATATTAATAGAAAGGGATGATAATCAGATTGTCTGGACAAGTAACCCTAATGAGGTGTAGCTTGTTATACCTAGCTCTAATATAACTGAGTGATGGTAATTGAGTATGATTAATGCTTGAATGACTGATACAATTGTGGATTACCTTATTACTGTTGTTGAAACCCTAAAATGATATAATACGATTGTTACACTTTGAATTGTGTGTGGGCCCATAACCCACAGGTCCCAGGATCGAAACAGGATAGTATGGAATGAGGTGGTAATGCTTCACCTCATGCATCCATGACCCAATGGGGATGCCAAGAGTAGTATTGTGCAATTGATTGTTGAATCTAGTCTTTTAATTTAAGACTATTTTGCTATCTGAGTAGCATGTTATTAAAGTTTAAAACAGCATGGTGAACTTGCTTTTGTCACTTAAGGGTGATACAGAACAATAAAACTCTCTGAGCAGCATAAGTTGAGATAGTTGTATCAGAGTATCAGAGTTGCGCAGCGGAAGCGTGGTGGTTTATCTTTTCATTCTATGTTTGTCTGTGGCATAAAGAATTTGCTTGATATCATTGAGAACTATTTGATATATGTTGTGATTTAGTAAAAAATTAAAAGATCTAATGTTGAAAACTACATTCAGGTATGAAATACAAGAATATAATGATATGGAAGGCTTTAGAAGTTTAGAATAATCTTGTATGTATCTTTCTTGCAGGTTTATGTTTCGAGGACGAAACATTCTAAGGGGGGGAGAGTTGTTACGACCCCATCTGAGCTTAATTGGTAAACTAGGGTTTACCTGGATGATTGCATATTTGATTGGATTGATCATTGCTTAAATCTAATTAATGATGATGTCTCAATTATAATATGTTAAACCTAATGAGAACCCCAATCATGTTATCTCTTTGTATAATTAGGGTTTGAGGTGTATAAACTCTAGTCGGTTGAAATAAGGGTTTTCAACGAATGAGCTCATTTGGGAAGGAATGATAGAGTTAGGCATAGAAAAATAGAAATGATAGTTGGATGCTTGGGTAGCACGGCCATGGTGGGTAGAACGGCCGTGCTAGGTCTTTGGTGGCACGGGCATGCAAGGCCACACGGTCATTTTGAAAGAATTAAACTATTAACCAACTTTTCTACTCAAATCTGCTGAAATCAATGCACCACGGCCGTGGTAGGCATCACGGCCGTGCTGGGTCCATCTTGCACGGCCGTGGCAGCTAGCACGGCCGTTCTGAGGCATTTTTGCTTCAAATGACATTTCTGCAGATTTCTAGATAGCAGTGCACTGTTCTATTTTTAATTATTTATTGGTAACTCCAAATGATCTCAAATTTTAACTGAAGATTTATAGAACAATTATAAACAACGTGCTAAATTCCCATAATTTTTGAATAAGGTTTGATCCTGAAATAAACGAATTACAGTAACTTTTGTATAACTGAATATTCAGCCAATATAATTAAAGTTAAGTGTTGGGTCAATATGCAATTGACCCAAGCAGCTCAAATGGTCTATATGAGCAACCACACACACAAGCAGCTCTCATTCTTCGTCATTCACTCCAGAGAAACGAAAATCTAGAGAGAGAGGGAGAGTTAGGGTTTGAGTGGAGAAAGAGGAGGAATTGCTGAATTAGGGTTTTGCGATTCCAGGAAGGGTGAAATCAAGTAAGTTTGGATCCTTTGCATAGACTTTTATGGTGAATCTTCTCTCTCATGTCTAGATTCCGTCCATACTCTGATTTGATCCAAGATTATGTCGAAATTCCCTCTTTTCTCACCCTTTCTTCATAATCCCTCATTTTCAAGGTTCCCGAGTTGAATGGAAGAGGAATTGGGAGTTTTGCTAGGGATTTGATGTGAGTTCGAGTTTCCCTGAGTTGAGCTGCAGTTTTGAGGTGTTTTCACACCTTAGGGTGAGTGGGTTCTTCCTTCAAATAGTGTAATGCACGAATTTGATTATAGCATCCAAATCCCTAATTGCTTAGTATGTGATTCTAAAACCTGAAATGTCCGTTTGATTTAAGTTGTTGCAAATTGATATGATATGGATTTCTTTCTCTGTTTGAATGACTCTTAGATGGTAAATTCATATCAGAAACGTGTACAACACATCCTAGTAAGAATGCTTTTCAGATTTTTACCGTATGATGTAATTAGGGTTTAACCTAATTGAGATCTCACTAGAGTTTTAATCCAATTGAAGAGATATCTAGACTTAAACCAAACCTAGGTCTAAATGCTCTTAATCAAGCTTAAGGCTATCATATTTCAATATCTAAACCCTTTGGGATTCGTCCCTAAGTCCATGACTTTGTTTTCACTAAGTTGAAGCTCAATCGAGCTGTGGCACGGCCGTGGTGGGTGACCACGACCGTGGTGAAGGGTCTATGCCACGGGCGTGCTAAGTAGCACGGCCGTACTGAATGCTTTTGAAACCCTGATCTCTATACACCACGACTGTGGGGGAAGAGCCACGACCGTGGTGAGGTGAACGTGCCACGGCCGTGGGGTGATACCACGACCGTGTTGAAGCAAACCCTAAATGAATACTTAAGGGTCAAAGTTAAATAAAGAGGACTGGTAATCCTATAAGTGGATAGGATGTACCTCATGGGTTATCTTATTGAATTTTATTCCTGATACATGATATCTCAGTGAATGGTATGGAAACCCTAAATTTAGTTAAATTTCCACGGTTTCATATCCATATTGATTGTATATGAATTGTTGAAAATAATCTTTATTTAGTGAATGCTTATATCCTATGAAATCCTCATGAGAGCCATGTGATAAGTGAATGAGGAAAATGAAAAGGTGAATGAGGTAGATGAAACCCTAAGAGTAGGGTGTTGGCATGTGATGAATGAAAAGGCAAATGAAACCCTAAGGATAGGGTGTTCAATGAATCATGTTATGGTAATATGAAAGGTCTCGATATGAGATGTGGTGATGCTTAATTGTTGAATTATATGTTTCTAGTGCATTTAACCTTATATGCTTGTTCTCTCTGAGATGATATCTATATACTGCAGGGCTCCTTATTTTCAATACATATCTCGTAAATTGCAGGTGATGAGTTATGACATGCCCTAGAAAGGGATGTTATTGAGATATGATATATGTTGAATACATGAGTTATGATGTTGCTTATGATATGATATGGCAGGCCGTGTGAGCCTTGTAAGAAATGTTAAATGAGTCATGATTTTCTGTTTAAAATGCACCTATAATGTTAATGTTAGACTTAGGTGCCCTGAACACCGTAGAACCCCTAAGAGGTGTCTGCAACTTAGGGGTGAAACTCGTGTTGCAACATTATCCGTGCGATGTCATGGAGACACGAGGATAGAGAGGCAGTGTCTAACAACAACGCGTGCTTGTGTCACGGTGGCACTGGAGGAATGTGGGGGTTATTGCAACATTATCCGTGCTTGTGTCATGGAGATAACCCCGTGAGACTCCCCGCCTGTGTACTCAGGTTAGAGGAGGAGTCTAGAGTACTAGAATACTGCAGAGAGGCCCCTGAGTGCTGAGGACCTGCGGTGAGGCCCTTGAGCGCCTGAGAGTACAGTGAGGCCCTTAAGTGCCTGAGGCCCTTGAGTGCCTGAGAGTCCTGTAGCAGAACAGGGCTGGTAGTCAGACTTAGCATTTCCCGGGTGTGTCGCTAAGTCTTGTACGGTGTGGTCGTAGTGCACTGCGAGTCTCTTATGCAGAGTACACTGCATAAGATCAGGGCATAAGCTAAAATATGATCATATAGGTTCACAGAGTCCTTTATTAATGAAAGAGTTAAGGAAGACTAGAGCATAGTCTTCTAGTAGTTATTCTTTGGATGCAATATTTACATTCTTTGTTATTTCAATTATATTGTTTTATAACTGCTTAGTGTAATATTTATTGTTGTTAAATTTCATATCTTTTATTCAAATTATATCTGTAATCACATTAGTGCATTAGTCTGTTTCCATGAAGTACTCATTCACTGAGAGAGTAGGCTCACCCCTCTACTCAAACATTTTAGGTTAACCGCGTGGACTTGGAGATAGTCAAAGCTTCAGTGTAGACCTGCCACAGGAGTCAAGTACGAGATTAGTTGAGTCAGTCGGTCCTTGTCACTCTAGGTCCTCAGTAAGAGATAAGAGAGAGAGTTGTAATTACAATGTGTAATATTGTTCCTCTTTGATATGTATGCTAATTAGCAAGTTTCATGTGCATAATGTGTGAAAGACATCGTGAATGCTTATACATGTATCTTTACTATTGAAGTTTGATTAGTTAAGGAAATGTTCAGATTCCCTTGTTAAGATGTTTTATGTGGTTCAATGCGAAGAAACAAGAGTTTTTAAGAAAAGAAAAGTTAAGGGTGTTCTTTGTGTTACATATAAATCCTATCTTATGCCCTAATCTCATGATTTGAGGAAATTGTGAGATTGGGGTGTAACACTCCTATTGCCATTTGCAAGTACACTGGTCGCCGTCGCCGCAGCCGCTCGCCTCTGCCGCCACCATTTGCTGGTGCTCCGGTCACTACTCTCCAAGTCGCGGCTCTCCTGCTCCCTGCTCTGCTCCCTGCTCTCCTGGTTGCTGCTCTGACCACAGCTCCTGCGTGCCTATTTGCCGCCGGTGCCGCCATGAAGGTCTTCTTACTCCTCTTCTTCCTCCACCCTCAAGGTACCCTACTCCTGCTCGACCACCATTGGCTGGCCCTTTTGTCATTAGGGTAATTTTTGTCATTAGTGGACTTAGATTGTATTTTTGCAATTAAGGTTACACATGTAGCATATTTTCTAATTTCCCATTTGTAGTAGCATGGACTAAGAGAGTCTCACTAAAATTGATGCTTATTGACACCTAATTAATTCATTATAACAGAATTGCATTGATTGCACTTGTGCTCCATGGTTGAATTGAGTTGTTGTGTCATCCATTTGCGTTGCTGACTTACATATATTTGTTTTTCAGCCTTCAAGGGAGGTATAATCTCACTCTCCCAATGTGCCATTAGGCTTCATTTTGATTCAAATCTTGTACTTGTATATATTTGTACTTCTAATCCTCATGCTTGACCTAATTCAGTAAATTTTGATGCATGTTGAAATAAGATTCAACTTGTCAATTCTAGCATCCTAATATGATTTAATTATGTGCTTTGAACCTTGAAACATGCGTGTTAAAGATACATTGATGTTAAATATCAAACTTAACTCACATGTGGGTCTTCTATTTCTAAAATGATAATGTGAACTCCTAAATCAGTAACATATATTATTCTTTGTGCACCCAAACACCTTGTGAATCATGTATGCGCCCTAAGGTGATTTAATGGCTACATCTTGACTTGAAATATGACCTAGTATGTATGTTGATATATGAAGCTCTAATGATAATGGTGAAATGAAGTGGATTTGAGGTGGATATGTGGTGGAAATGGTAGGGTAGGTTGGTCACCACGGTTGTGTTGGTGTGTCATGGCCGTGGTGAGGGTAGTATAGGACAGTCGCGGGGTAAGAATACGGTCGTGGTATGGGGCTGGTGGTGATATGCTATGTTGGTGGCCACGGCCGTGGCGGAGTTTCACGGTCGTGGTGGGTGAGTGGCACCCATTTTGGAGGAGAGGGATGTAGTCGTGGGAACTTCCCACGGTCGTGGTGAGGCCTGCACCACTTGATTATACTTTAAACTTCATCATTCTTGGATGTCTTTGCTTGGTGACGACTCTTGGCCATTGGAGGTAGGTTGAGGGAGATTTTGGGGCCTCCTTTGGACCTCCCCATGAGTGGAGGAGCCATAGAACTCTTTCTTTCTCTCTCTTCCATCTAAGGCATGGTCCAAGTACCTGAAATCAGTGCAAAGAACATCATAAGTGCATTTGGCAATGATAAACACATTAGGGGCAAAAGCTTGTAATCTAACATGTTTAGATGTGATTTAAGTACAAAATGGCACAACATGGAGCCCTAAAATAGGGCTACATCACCCCCTGATTTAAATCTTTGATATATGGAATCATGGTTTATTTACTGTTTAGTATTTACTGATAAGCATGATTAAATGATGTTACACAAAACTTAGGATATGAATGATGAAATTAGGATTGTAGGTGTAAGAATGACAACATATATGTATTTGTTGGCCTAGAAACCTGTCCAAGATTTCTTGGATAGTCCCCGATTTGGGACTGTTTTTGAACACCTAATCTCACTTAGGATGTAAGTGTATAATGTGTATTGGGTTTTCAAGAAAATTTTAGTAGCATTTCTCTGTTTGTTCTCTAAGTACATATGTACTTGGAGAATAGCGGGGAATGCTGCCGAATTTTTTTTGAAAACCCAATATACATTATACACTTACTAGTGAGATTAGGTGTTCAAGAATGGGATAGGTGGTACACATTTATTATATATAAGAATGACAATACATGTATTTGTTGGCCTAGAAACCCGTCCAAGATTTACTCAATAGGAGTAAATCTTGGATAGTCCCCGGTTTGGGACTGTTCTTGAACACCTAATCTCAATTAGGATGTAAGTGTATAATGTGTATTGGGTTTTTAAGAAAATTTGAGTAGCATTTCCCTGTTTGTTCTCTAAGTACATATGTACTTGGAGAACAACGGGAAAATACTATCAAAATTTTCTTGAAAACCCAATATACATTATACACTTACTAGTGAGATTAGGTGTTCAAGAATGGGATAGGTGGTACACATTTATTATATATAAGAATGACAGTACATGTATTTGTTGTCCTAGAAATCCATCAAAGATTTACTCAATAGGAGTAAATCTTAGATAGTCCCTGGTTTGGGATTGTTCTTGAACATCTAATCTCACTTAGGATGTAAGTGTATAATGTGTATTGAGTTTTCAAGAAAATTTCGGTAGCATTTCCCCATTTGTTCTCTAAGTACATATGTACTTGGAGAACAGTGGGGAAATGCTGCCGAAATTTTCTTGAAAACCCAATATACATTATACACTTACTAGTGAGATTAGGTGTTCAAGAATGGGATAGGAGGTACACATTTATTATATATAAGAATGACAACACATGTATTTGTTGGCCTAGAAACCCATCCAAGATTTACTCAATAGGAGTAAATCTTCTATAGTCCCCAGTTTGGGACTGTTCTTGAACACCTAATCTCACTTAGGATGTAAGTGTATAATGTGTATTGGGTTTTTAAGAAAATTTTGGTAGCATTTCTCCGTTTGTTCTCTAAGTACATATGTACTTGGAGAAGAGTGGGGAAATGTTGCCGAAATTTTCTTGAAAGCCCAATATACATTATACACTTACTAGTGAGATTAGGTGTTCAAGAATGAGATAGTTGGTACACATTTATTATATATAAGAATGACAACACATGTATTTATTGGCCTAAAAACCCGTCCAAGATTTACTCAATAGGATTAAATCTTAATTATATATAAGACCTTAAACCCTAAAGTTTTAACCATGCTTAAACTCTAATTTGTTAACCCTAGACCCTAATCTTGTTGTAATATATACTTGTTTTCTCTTTGATCATAAAATGGATAGATCATGGATGTCCATTCGCAATCGCTGCACCCCAGAGTTTATTTCTGGTCTTGATCAGTTTATTAGATTTGCCGAGGAACATAGGAAATAACCTGGAGATAGGTTCTACTGTCCATGTAGGCATTGCGGTAACAACTTGAAAGTCAGCACTGGTGACGAAATCAAAAGTTATGTCATGTGCAATAGGATTGTACTAGGCTATACAGAATGACACTGGCATGGAGGGATTTCAAACCCGAAACCAGTGGATGTCGATAGCAGTGCTTCTGTGGAAGAAGAAATTGCTTCTGATGACGTAGATGTGAACCAACCAGTTCCAGTAGACATCGTTGATCTGATGCTGGATAGTTGTGGGGTAGAGCACACCGAAACCGATCCGCCTCCCATGTTTCGAAATATTGTGCATGATGCTCAGATACCGTTATACACAAGTTGTACTAATTTTACGAAGCTTAGCGCTGTGTTGAGATTGTATAAGCTAAAAGCTAACAATAGATGGAGCGACAAAAGCTTCACGTCATTGTTGTCTTTATTGAAAGAAATGCTTCCTGAAGGAAACGAACTACCAATCTCAACATATCAGGTAAAGAAATTATTGTGCCCAATGGGAATGAAGGCCAAGAAGATACACGCATGCCCGAATGATTGCCAACGCTTGTTATTACATTACTATTTAATTATGCAATTTACTGTGTTACATTAACATGTAGGGGTTTACATGAGTTCAAAAATGCTGGAGGAAAGGTCCCCGAGAAAAAGAACTAGCCAATAATTTGGGAGAATGTGAAAGTAAGTTTCTGACTCCAATGTATATATTATTTATGTGAACTATGCTTAGTTGTATTTTTTTAATATTTTGTATGTTTCAATTTATAGTGTGCTACACAAGTCAACGGCTGGGCATGTGCATACTATGTGATGCGATTTATGCACATGATTATCAAATATGCAACAGTGGACATCGATACCATACATGAGGTATTATATATAGTCTCATTAGATAATACGAAATGTATCAATCTTATTTATATATTATTAATTATATATGTATACATCATTCTCTTATACATCATTCTCTTTACAGGTGTTTAAAACTGACCACACTACATGTAAGTCCTTATCAGATGTACATGCTTCCTATACGACAGAAGAATTAAATGATGTAAGAGAAGAATGGGCAAAAGCCATACAAGTAGTCGGGGTTTTAAAATATAATTGGGATGTTGATAGCAATAATGACTAAAGAATAATATTTTGTAAATGAATTTTTCTGAATTGTCATATGTGTGAATGTTTCTACATGTGTCTGAATGTTTATACATGTGTGGATGTGAAAATGAAATAACTGCAGGTTGCGACATGAATGTTTCTACATGTGCATGTGTGAATGTGAAAATGAAAGGAACTGTAGGTTGCTACATGAATTTTCTACATGTGTCTGAATGTTTCTACATGTGTAATGTGAAAATGAAAGGAACTGCAGGTTTGTGGTATGTTTCTACATGTGTGTGAATCTTGTTAAATTTGTAGGTTTGTAGCCTGTTGTTGGCTGATATCAATGGATGTCGTAAACCTGCAGTTCAGTTCCACTAAACTGCAGGTTTCTTTATCCTACGACCAACCACAACATGCCTACAAACTGATAAGAAAAAAAAATCAAGACATAGGCGTCGATTATTAGTCAAAAACTAACAGCAAAGGCTTACAACGTCGATTAATAACAAAAAATCAGCATCTAATGTGGCCAGACAACACGGGCGTGCTGGCCAGTACGGCCGTGGAGGTAGGTGATATGACGTCGGTTATTACTAAGAAATCGACGCCGATGGTGTCCTAGATGATGCCCTTTTGTGGCACGAATGGTTTGGGCGTCGATTTCCCTACTAATAACAGACACCTATAGTGCCTATGCTGCCACCCTTTTTGTGGCGCGAAGAGTTCTGGCGTCGATTTTCCCACTAATAACCGACGCTTATAGTGCCCCTGTTGCCGCCCTTTTTGTGGCGCGAAAGATTCTGACGTCGGTTTTCCCACTAATAACCGACGTTTTGGGTGGCGCGAAGGGTTTTGACGTCACTTTACCGACGCCTAAGAGTTCACCTTTTAGTATCGCCCACATAGGCGTCACTTTTTAACCGTCGCCAAATGCCTTAAATAACCGACACCAAAGGTCGGTTATGTAGTAGTGAATAACCAAGAGGGAGTGTTGCTGCCCATCCCTTTCCATGATGATGACCTAGTGGAGGAGGGGATTGTACCCATGACAATGATAAACAGACTTAGGGGCACGTTTGCTTTAATGGATTCGGTTGGATTTTTGAGTCTCCTGCATTTAATCAATTCGATATTGTAAATAGACTAGGATTTAAGTAGTTGAAGTTTATATTTGGTGAAATGTATTTGTTGCACGGGATACGTCTGATGATTTTTGGGCTTTTATCAGTTTACAGCAGTAGCAGACGGAAAACAAAAAAGGATCCGTATAGCAGCCAACTGAAGGAACTAGTGTTAGCTCTAGCTGGATGCCGGCGTCCCGCCGTTTTGAGAAGGAAAAGGTCATCCAGCATTCACAGTATATCACGGAACTATAGGATTTGTTGTTTTCTCCTGCTCCAACAAACCAAACTTATCATTTGTATTTGTATTGCTGGATCAAGAAATACAATCCAATACAGCCAGCTCCGTTAAACCAAACGTGCCCTTGTTGGCTCTTGCGTGTCCGATGATGAGGGGAACAATTTGGCTTATCAAACACCCTTAGCGCAATCCAGGGTATGTGAGACAAGATCCACTGGCAGGATTTCTGTTAATGCTACGACGGGAACCATTGCTTCGGCGCAGGGTATGAACAATGTGGATGCTAGGAAGGAGAAGCGCAAACAGCTACGCGACTCAGATGTTTTGAAGCAATCCAACAACTGCAACCGTGCAGCGGTAACATGCACGACACAAGGTGATCAATGACCCTTCTCGCATGGAATGTGAGAGGGGGGGGGTGTGGAACATCACCGGCAACATGAGGTGAGGCGTGTGATACAAGATGCTGGTGTATCTATGGCTTGCATTCTGGAAACACGTATTGCAGCAACAACGATTGAGAAATTCAAAACTCTATTCCATAATGGGTGGAGTCATATTTCTAATCATGCTCAGATTCGTGGCGGCAGGATATGTTGTGGCTACGATTCGAAGGCCTGGGATGTAGAAGTCGTTGACCAATTAAGGCAATCCATAACCTTATACTGTCGTAATAAAGGTGGTTCAAGTATCACTATTTCAACAATCAATGGCCATACTACTACCGTTGCGAGACGAGACTTGTGGTCGACAGTAGAGGAGTTGGCAAAGACTATTGATGGGCCATGGGCCCTTATGGGTGACTTTAACTGTACTAGATTTTTGTGGGAGAAAAAGGGTGAAAGGAAGAGAGGTCTGAGAGCCATAGCTGATTTTAACAATGCTGTAGCAACCTCGGAGCTGGTTGAACTCCCATTACATGGGGGGACTTAACTTAGGCAACCTTTGAGATGAAGATAGGCGCATTGCGTGCAAGTTGCACAAAGTTCCTAACAACCATTCATTCGTAGATTCTTTCCCTGATGATTTTGTGAATTTGACTTTCCCGGTGGCAATCAACAATCATGTGGAATACCTTACTCACCTTGTACAACAGCAACATCAACACAGAAGGATGCCTTTCCGTTCACTCAACTATTGACTGGAGTGGGAGGGCATTGAGCAGGTGGTAAAGGATGCATGGAGCGAACAGGTGGAAGGGAACCCCTAGTTCATTGTAGCAAAGAAACTCCAAGCAACGAAGTTTGCCATTAAAGCCTGGGCCAAATCCAAATGCAATATACCTTGCCTCAAACGAGAGGCGTTGACGGAGTTCACTAGTGTTTCTCTTGGCCTACAAGACGCACCGATGGACCAACATGTTATTGAGAAAGAGAGGGACATAAGGAGGAGACTTGAAGCTCTTGCAAAGGCTGAAGAATGTTTTTTTTCAAAGGAGCAGGACTTGTTGGATCCAAGACGCAGAACGCAATACCTCTTTCTACCAAGGCACAGTCAAAAGAAAGGAGATACGTGACTCCATCCATGAACTCATTGCAGCTGACGGCACAAGGATTAATGATCATGAGGATTTGGGAAGGGGGGCTGTAAATTTCTTCACTGATCTATATAATGGCCCCAACGTACAACATGATCCTCTTCATGTTATACCGGAACATACTTTATAGGAGGAGATGAATAGGTACATGTGTATGTCAATTTCAGCAGTGGAAGTAAAGGATTCTTTGTAGTTTATTGGGGTGGATCGTGCCCCATGACCGGATGGGTTTAATGTAAGATGGTTCACAGCCAACTAGGATATCATCAAGGATGATGTGATAAAGGCGATTCAGTGGCTTTGTGAAGAAGGTAGCATGGTGCGTGAATGCAACCATGCATTTCTTGCTTTAATTCCTAAATCCTCGAATGCTTCTACTATGAGAGACTATCGACCCATTGCAAGATTTGGTGCAAACTCTTGGCAAGAAGATTAAAGAAAGTCCTACCTTTTTTGGTTTCACAAAACCAAGAAGCTTTCATACCGCACAGAGATATCACAGAGTGTCCACAACTTGCAGGGGATTTTCTACATAGCTTTGACGTTAAGAGAACCAAATCAAATGTTTTCATCAAGATCAATATATCCAAAGCTTATGACCAAGTTTCCTGGGAGGCCTTGAAGGAAACACTACAAAACTTTGTCTTCTGTGAGCGGTGGATTAGATGGATCATGGAATGTGTACAATCAGCATCTTTCTCCGTCCTGGTGAATGGGTTGCCCAATGGGCTTTTCCACAGCAATCGGGGGCTAAGGCAAGGTGACCCTTTGTCACCGTTACTTTTCACGCTAATTATGGAGCTGCTAACTCTCATCATTGATAGGAACCAGGCGGTGGGCACTTTGAAACCTTTCAAGGTGAGACGTACCATGGTTCTTAACCACCTCATCTTTGTGGATGACATGCTTCTCTTCTTCGACAGATCGGTGGGCTGTCTTAGGGCAGCTAGGGAGGCTTTTGATCTGTTTGGAAGTTGTACTGGTTTACATGCTAACCTAAATATATCAACACTCTTCTTGTCCAAGGCTGCACGACCTATGGGGATCCTCTTTGCAGCAATACTCAATATGCCAATTAAGGAACTTCCCTATATGTATTTGGGTTTTCCTTTGACGGTGGGGATTATGTTTACAAGACACTATGGTATGTGCACAAACAGGCTGCGTGCAATGGTGGATAAGTGGCCATCTAATAGAATTTCTCAAGTTGGACGTTTGCTGTTGGTCAAAGCAAATGTGACTGATCTTAGTACATTTTGGTGCATGCATGGGTTTTTGCCTTTAATGATATTGGATCGTTTGCAATCCATTACTAGTCATTTCTTATGGGGGGGGGGGGGGGTTCGGCGCACACCTTGTCATGGGATAGGATGGCCCTCCCCTTTGATGAAGGTGTTTTGGGTATTAATAAATTCATAGACATTGCTAAATGGGCTTTGCGGAAAAAGATAGATAAATTTCTTCTGAATTCTGATTCAGTGTCGACGTGATGGATGAGAAGACGTTATGGAGAATCTCTTGAAAATCCAGGTCCTATGCTGCAGGGGTTCTCTTGCACTTGGAAACACATGATAATGGAATTTGTGGAGTGTGCAAGTCTTTATTCACACAATGATGCTGGTGCATTTTTGAGGGAGGGATCACCTCTGGATTTTTGGCAGGATGTTTGACCAAGATGAGCGGCATGTCCAATGGGCAAATGGTTGTGGCACAAATACAACATACCAAGATGGGCTATGATGGTATATAAGGCACGTTAGGGAGGTCTTATTATGGCAAACAAAATTGTTGCTAGGAGCCCCAACTACCCAAATACTTGTTCGCTTGAGTCTGCAGGGCATCTCTTCTTCAACTGCGTGATGGCTACAAGGGTGTGGACTACAGTGAAGATTAACTCACCTGCACATGTGTGAAACCCTTGGATGGACCCTACGTCTGCTGCTAATGAGGGCCCAAAGAGAGACTTCTTCCTTAGGGTGATTGCGGCCAATGTGTACTTTTTGTGGAAAGAGCGGAATGCACGACGACATGGCACACTCAGTGGAGGACGGTACAAGATCTGGCAAGAAATATAAGGCAGGCAGTGCATAACCTCTTGTTCGCACATGCTCAATGGAGGGAGATATTACCGCATGACATCCTAAGGATGTGGGATGTGCATTGAGGTAGAAACCATGGATTGGCTATGGTTGGGTGCCTGAGCATGCTTCTATGGTGAGTTTCAGTAGTTGGCCACTCGAGTTTTGAGGAGTTGTGAGAGGCGAGTAGGTTCGTTGTGGTCCTGGGTCAAGAAATTGTTACTGATTGGTTTACCTGATATGGTACTCTATACATGAACAACTTACTTATAACATCTAACTGTTGAACAAACCTAGTTTGGACAACATAGGATGGGATCGAGTAATTAGACAATGGCCTGTTTGGTTAGTCTGATCTTTGTAAACAAATGATGTATGAGCACTTAGTTCTAAGGGAATTGATACTTTATCAAGTCCTTTTTGCAAATAAAATTATCCTATTTTCCGCACAACCTCCCAAAATAGCTTTTAGGAAACCCTGACTCTCCACTCTATATTTATGATAATAGAGGATGCCTTCAGGCATACACTCAGATTCTCTCATTGTTGCCTCCTAGGTTTGAGAATCCCTAAGAGAAACTTAGAGAGAGAATGAGGGAGAGGTAGTGACTACCCACTCCAACCAACTTCAAGCACCCTCCTGGATGTCATGGAGATGAGTTTGCACATTGGATACATTCTAGACAAATATCTTCATTGACGAAATGTGAATTAAGGTGACGACAAAAGGATGCAATCAACCACATGTGTGGATGGAGGAACAACGTGATCCCCCAGGCATGCAAATCAAGGAAGGGTCTCCCTGGAAGAATTTTGTTATCTGCAACATAGATCAATATAGAGAACCTCTGTGGTAAAATGATATACTGCAAATGTGCATGATAGAATAATGTGATCTGTCAGAGGTGATTTCGTGGTCAGATTTGGGGTCAATAGATCCATCTATGTGACCTTGGGATCTATGGTAAACGTAGGCATATTCCCACAATCTGCCATTGACAATAACTAGCAGATCACCATGATTAGACATCAAAAAATAGTTTTCTAAATGCATCCTAAGCCGACTCTCAGAGTGCTAGAGACCCTAAAAATGAGTTCCATTGCAGATTTGCTAAAATTTTCGAGACACTTAGATTGGAAGATCTATATCTACACTAAGCATTACAAGTTGAATTGTTGAAACCTCTTCCATGATAAGGTATACATTTGTAAATCCTAAACTATTTTTGTTGCATTAGACAAATCCTACTCCCATGATTTTAGGGAAATTTTTTACTTCACTACATTTTCTACTCCTGAAATTCCAACACTCTAAACCATGTGAACACATATCTGATGAGAAGTTGTTCTCTATAAACTGCTTAACATTCTTAGTCAACAACATCTCTCTATATATATAATGTTGCAAGGCTAAATCCTGAACTCAATTATCTATTGCAACCTTTTTATCTCTAACTGTACTCTTAAAGGTTGTTCTCTATGAAAACCAACCTCAAAATTGGAAAAGCGACATACTCCTAGCCCAAAACTATACCTTTGGTCATCCCCAAAGACATCACCTAAAGGTTGCTATCAGTTTCCTTCCAAGGGGGCAACAAACCCATAAACTACCATCACTTTAATGTCCCTTAGGTTCTCCCCAATGGACTATCCTCTCATTCTACCCTTCCTTCAAGTTGCTCTAGGTAATATTGCAAACATTTATCTCAACTCTCTCCGTGCAGGCTTTGCTAGATAACCACATGGAATCAAAATCTCAAAACAAAGGTTCGTACATGAACCTTTTTCATAGTTCAAGTATCTTCCACACACTTCCCCCTTTCCCTCGAATACTCCTACAACCAAAACACTCAAATAAGTTTGTAATATCCCTGCCATATCATCAATTGACTATCTTCTTATGGTTATGTCAGGTCGTATAATAGGAAACCAAAAGATACCAACGAATCATAAGTGAGATCCCTCAACAAACTATTGGAAATATTCACTTTTTTCTTTACCCATCATTAGGTTAGGGCACTAAATCCATAAAACATCCCGAGATAAAAGAAGGAACCTCAATGAGCATTTCAAATCTCCAAACCTCAACCGTCTCTACTCAGAGGAGAAAGCGATGTAGTATGTTTTCATTGCATTTTGCACTACACTTATTTCTAGAGAGAGGGTATACAATAATCCCTCTCCATACTATTCACTTAGAGAGATTCTCACCTTATCTTCCAAGAACTCATTATGAGTTCCATCAACAACCTATGATGTTGAGACCTATCTCGGTTCCTCAATTTTCCTTGATATCACCCTCCCTTCTCACCTTCTTATCTAACACTCTAGAATTAAGTCCACCTTTCATGAGTGACTACATAAAATATCATTTGTCTCACTACCCAAGTTCTACCATATTACCTTCTAGATTTCAAGCTTTCTCCATAAAGAGAGGCTTGAGAAAATCCACTTCTCCAATATTCATTGCTAGAAACCACATTTGTAACTCACAACATATCATCATTACCCATTTTTAATCTTCCTCTCCTCTACTTATCTTCCAAAAGGATATCTCTCCCCTACCAATTGTCCATCGAGTATGCCTCATGACATGATCAAATTTATCCCAATCCTATTTGAAAAATGAGGCTGAAGTACCTTCCATTAGGAATCAAAGCTTCTCCCTCTCAACTACTCAACCATTTCAATCGTACTCCCCTCTGCAAAATAATTTAGGAACTAAGAAACCAAACAACCTTCATGAGTCCATCTCCATATCCAATTGGTAACCCTCCCACACTAAAGAATGTGTCCTATATGTACAAGGTGGACTTCTTCTAGGTTGTCCAATACTGCATGATGTGCCCCTTTCACAAAGAAATTGGCCATACTTTTCTCTACCTTCACAATCATTGTTGACACTTTATTTTTTATCACTAACTCGACAATCATGGTGAAATGGACATCTTGGAATACATCATTAGTATCTACTTTTTCCATGTTTTTCCTCCTATGATATTGATCCATTTACCAATTTTTGCATGTCAAGATTTTACAGAAAATAGGTATTCTTACTCTAGATTAATGCAAAACTGGATTCTATATTTATTCAAGCTTTTTTCAATAATTTGCACAATAATATTTTCATAAATAAAATATTCAATTTAAAATCCATGTCTGAAATTCAATTTTATATAAAATCATGTGAATTGGTTATTTAAATATGAATAAAAGAAACATGAATATTGGGATTCTACAAATTCACTTACTCTTCCTTTTATTTTCTTAATCCAATTTCAATCACTCACAATACTATCTTACACCCATAACAAAATCATAGAGATTTATCCAATCTAGAACAATTTGAATCAGGGTGGTTCAAACCCAAAACACAACACTATAGATTGAGTGTATCTTAGAATAATATGAAAATTGGATTTAGTATAGACTTTGTCTACCTTAAGAGATACCTATGATGAAAGGATGTAACTGCCAAAATTGCACATGAAAAATACAAAACCCTCTACTACTAGAGCCCATGACATTGATGCATTGGGAACCCTCTTCTTGTCTATATCAAAATTAGGACTAGAAAATTTCCTAAAATGTGAAAACCTCTCCCATATTCCCAATCCCTCAACACCCTAAATCTCTATGTATACTCCCATATCCAACATCAAAACTCACCCCTTTCAAGTCTCCTAAATCTAGAGACCAAAGTATCCCTCTATTCCAGACTCCTTACCATTATAGAAGAATATTCCTCTAGAACAAACATATTGACACACTGGGGACTTCCAATAAAGGTAATGAAGCACAAACATATCTAAATCTAATTGTAACTAACTACTTATCTACTATATAGATTTAGATATTAGATCTTGTTATATTGCATTCTTAATTTTTCTAAGTTGTTCATAAATTGCATGTTTGAATTAGTAGTCATTCTTTTTTATTCATTATTTGCTTGATCATTATATAACTACATTTGACTATGTTACTTGTAAGCTACTAGATAATATGTTCTCCTAGTGTAGTCATATTTGTATCTATTTGATAAATCCATATTTGATTGATATGAACTGCACTCCTATGATTTCTCCGATCATGATTGATATCGAATCAATTCATATTAAATTATCATGTGAAATCAATCCACATAATATTTTCTACTTGATTGATAATGTAATGTGATGTCTTTGAACTTTGTTAACTCAAACCATTCAATGTTTATACAACTAGTTTGTTGGCCTTTCCACAAATCATCTCTCTTGAAACCCACAACATGTCATTCTTCTCATTAATGATGGTGATTTTACTATGGAATATTCATAGGTGATTGGTAACCACTATATTTCATAGGGATAATTATAGAAACCTCCCTCATAATACCAAAAAGAACTCACCCACCTATATTTTTATTTATTTTCTTTGTTTTTGACTTTTTGATCAAAACCTAGAAACCAAACCAAGAGACATTTGAGTACTCAGTGACACATGTATTCCAATTTACTTGATAGATAAAAGGATGCCTACCACCTTCCCTGGATGTCACATGATTTCCTTAATTGTTCTCATGGACGTACTTTCCACACTTATCTACCGTTCAATATGTATTTTTTGTACATATTTAAATTCTGATCTATAGTTTGTTCAATATCAAATTGTTAGCATTATCATACTTATCTACTTAATCGACTCTCTAGGTAGATAAGGATGTTAAAACCTTAGTTTTAGTTCAGCCCTTTCAATTTTATGACAACTGTGTATGATTCTTTTTGACAGGTAAACTAGTTTGGCGACTCCCCTAGGAACTAGTTTTTCTAATCTTGGTTTCTTTTAGATGTATTGTTGTTTCCCATTTATGAAATTTATTGTTAGTTTTCATTTTATTTCCATTTCTATTTCTTTCTCTTTTATGACCTTGTATTATTTCAAAAATATATAACTAAACACATGCATATTTTTTTTATGATGAAGGATTTTTTCTTTGCAAGTTTTTACCTTATCTGTCATGATTACTTGTTTTATGATTAAACTGTTAGTTTTGTTTTGGTAAAGCAAGGATAATAAAATTTACATGCCCTCAGGAATCTCACTTATGTTTACATGAATAATATATATTTGGAGTCAAACTACAAAATACAGTGCATGCATACCCCATATTACACTTCCTCTGATCCATATATGCCATAGAACGAGTGCTAGTACTCGTGTTTGATATTAAGATGAGGCACATGAATGTTAGTAAAGATACCAAAGACACAAAATGCTATATTGCCTAACTCCTTAATAAACACCCCTATCACTCATGATCAATCATCCCTCATGATCATAAGGTGTATTGGGAGTCATATCCAGATCCAAGTGAACCCTAGGTTACAGTACGAGAGTACCATCTTTCACCTTATTGATTTCAAACCATGCCCACACATGTAGATTCCAATTTAGATTGATGATGTAATCACGACTAATTTATAGGATTAGGAGGGTGAAATTTAGTTATATATTAACATATTTGGGATTTTTTGAAAGTACTACATACTTCCATGCTATTGTTCACTATAGATGTGCCTATTTGAGTCACACTGGGGTAAAATGATTTATAGTTTCCTAGTTTAGATACACTCTTGAAAATAGGTTGCAAGCGCACGCCACCAGATCTATTATAAAGAGTGTGGTAAGTTAGGGTCGAAACACATGGATAGATTGGGGTGCTGGAGTTAGGTTTGTTTTACCAGGTTGCTAAAAGGAGTGTAGGTTTTTTAGGGGTTACCTTTGAGTTTGAGTTATATTTAGGTGAACACGCAATTAAAATGCACAATAATCAAGCCTAAGTTAACCTTACACAATTAATGTTACCTAATTAAGCAACAAGAATGACATTACACTAAAGAAAATAACCTAAAGGCTAGCAGCCAGTCTCTACTCTAACAAGTGAAATCCTAATTAGCAACTAAGTGAATCAACTAGATAAACAAAGCAAGAGAGAAAACAACTAACTACTCTAGATTAACAATTAAATTCATAAGTAGCTACTCCTACTTGCAAATTAAAAGTCCTGATAAGATTATTCAAGGAAGTTATCTTCCTGAGACGTGGGGTCCTATGTATCATCATTAGTGATGGGGGTTTTCATTTTGGGAAAGAAAATTTAAATCCCTATTACAAAAATCATAGTGAAACAAAAAAAATTCCTGCCCTTATCACACACAAACATTTGGTCATGTCTATGTTTCAAATAGATAGATCAAGTAGATTTTCGAAAAGTGGCACACCAGATAGGATTGGTCTATAAAGATTGATGATACACTATGGGCATATAGCATGGCCTATAAAATCCCATAGGGACTACCCCCTATAGACTGATATATGGCAAGGTGTACCACCTACCAATTGAAATCAAAGAAAAAGCTTACTGGGCCATCAAGATCCTCAACATGGACCTAGAGCTAGCTGGAAATAAGAGATTCTTGCAATTACCATAATTAGAAGAGATTAGGTTGCATGTCTTTGAGAATGCTAAAATCTATAAGTAGAGGAAAAAGGTGTGGCATGATTCCCACTAAAAAGAAATGATATATGTAAAGGAAACAAAGTCTTGTTGTCGTATATAACATTCTTCCCCATAATACTCCAATCGAGATGGTCAATCCCATTCACTGTGTTGAAGATATATTCATCAGGAATGATGAAGCAATTCAGTAATAAAACATGAACTTTCCATGTAAATGAGGACATAGTGAAGATATTTTATGAAGATAATGAATTTACAAGAAGAGTTGAAGGTCAACTTGATGACCGACCTCCAGTAGCACTAGAAAAGTACATGTGATAATCCTAGAGAAATTCAAGATAAAAATTATAAATTAGCGCTTCTTTGGAGGAAACCCAAGTCTTTATGAACTATGCATTTTGAATTTCTAGTTTTTATGATTTTTCCATTTCCAGGTTTTGTTTTAGTTAATTTTTATCATTAGTTTCTTCTATTTTGGTTATCATTTTAGATTAACCTTGATTTTGTTTTATAATTTTAGTGTACATGCAATAAAGTTAGTTAATGAGATAAGGAAGAGAATTTACTTATTCGAAGGTACTTGCATTGGTTGAGTCACCTATTCAACCGTTGGTCGGTCAGCTAGAGAATCAATCAGAAGGTCACATATCCTTGAAAGTCCAAGTACTGGCCACCCATCAGATTCAAGTAAGACCATTAATTCCCAATGAAATAATCAGATATACCATTGGAAGTCAAGTGCACTGATCAACCATAAAATGTTGTGTTCCGGCCTCATCATTGGAAGTTCGATGCACTGATTAACCATCAGATTAGTAACCTTGCTCTATCATCAAAAGGCAGGAGTGTGACTGACCACAAGGTCAGTAATTTGACCTCCCATCAGAAGGGAGGTAGTTAACATACCATTGGAAGCGTACAGACTGCGTACTAAAGGTTGTGTCAAACCCCTCCACCATATAAAGAGCCCAATATAAAAGTAGTTGGGGTCTGACACTTGTATGCCTCTAACATATGTATAGAGTTAAAGCATCAGAGAGAAAACTTAACCCTAATACCACCTACCTGTACCTATTGCCATTAGAAGGAAATTGAGTAGTGCCATCACCTCAACACCTTCAGTTTACAAATGTCATTTTCCATCCCCACTATTAAAAGACCAAAGACACTCTCATGGACTTCTCCAAGGTGCAACATGGACATTGATGTTGTGCCAACCAGCAACACAACAATGATGCAAAAGCAGAGGCAGAGCATGGAAGCATTCACGACTATGGCATGATGGAAAAGTTTAGTCTAGTAAGCATGAAGAATGTCAATGATGATCGATAACCTTCTTTCTACTCCCTCCCCATTTTGATCACAGACCAATCCCTTGAGCTTGTGATGGCGACAACCTCTATCAGCATAAGGCAACCTAGTTTTTCTCCCTTCCTTTGTTTTTGACTCTTTGTGTGGCTTGTGAAACCTAATCTTTTCATCTATTTTCTTAAACCTCTGATCCTCAAACTCTATGACTTCCCAAGATGATTCACAATCAGTTACTACAATATATGCTTAATCTCTTCCATCAAAAGGGAGTATTTCCCTTTGGTTTTCACTAACCATTGGTTTACCCATCAACCACTACTCTGGTGTTGGTCTATACCCATTAGAAGGCACCTAGCCACCAATAGTCATATCCTCTTAAACCCTCACAATCATTGATTATGGATCCTCCATTTCCCTGGGGGTTGAGAAACCATCGGAAGAAGGTATGCCATCGGTACAAAACCTTCCGAACGTGAACCCAACATTGATTTACACAAGTCTACCTACCAAGTTCATCTCTTTTCATCATTGACCTTTCTCGCCTTCATCAAATTTAATATTAGCTCGCAACTTATTCCTAGTCTCTAATATCATTCATTGACCTAACCAATCTATAAGAGATATATCTATATACCTCAAAATCTAATTAATATTGTAGGAAACATAGGTGCGACTAGGGAAAAATTCACCCAAGAAGAGATTGACATGATGGAAAGACTGAAGGATGAGGTAGTCGAATATGTTCAGATTCATGGGGACCCCACCTCAAGAAGTATAAGAGCAAGGTTAGAAGTTGATAGACTGAAGTTTCTTGACCAACCAATTTGATAAGAGCTTTCCAAATCTCCAAAATCTAAGGAAACAAAAACTTTTGAATACACCCCTTCAACAAAGATTGCAAACCCTATGAAGAGGAAGGTGTTGCTTCCCTTACTAAAGGGTAATAAAAGCAAAAGAACTAAAGTTACTAAGAAGGAATGTACTAGAGATAGTACAACAATCCAACAATTGGGAATTATTCCTACCAATGCACCTATTCTGAACATCACTTGGTTGACAAATGTCATCCCCAGACCGCAACAAGACAATTATTTCATCCCAAGAGATGATGAGCATGGAATGGTTTGGGACAATATGTTTAAAAACAAAACCTTCAAGGCGACTGCGTTTAACAATGTTGACACCGAGATTTAATTGGGAATCTACCAAAGGGTGAAAGAAAAAATTGAAAAAATGTTGTTTACAAGATCTATTTTAACAATCACATCTCCTATGATGAACTAACATTGGAGTTTATGTGGTCTCTATAGAAGTTACCTGTCCAAGATGAAGAAGCAAAGGATTGCATGGGAAGCTTCAAACTGGAAGTGAGAATAATCAAAGAAGATTATATATCGATAGACATATGGCTTAGTTTAATTTTCACCAATACAGAAGAGTTAGCTGAATTGGCCAATAAAGTCGATAAATGTGTATTTATCCATTTTATTTATATCTTTTATATATCTCTTTAGGATTATTTTATTGATTATTTTCTTAGTTTTGGAATTAATTTTTTTAGTTTACATTTTCTCTATTTAATTGAATTTTAATTATTTTTTCTTGGATTTTTTTACGATAATGACTCAATCACTCCAAAATTAAATACTCTTGGACTATATTTACACAATTTTCAGCAATCCTGGTATATATACCCTGCATAAAAAATTATCATTACTTAGACATCCCATGGAGAAATGAAACACACTAGTATGCGTTGGAAAATAAATGTAATACTCTACATGAAAAATGTATATTGGACAAATTTCTTGTCGGTTGAATTGCCTTATAGAGTGGATAGATTCGTCATTGTGAGAATCAACAACAATGATAGTCACATGGTCAAAATATTAAAAGAAGATGACCCGATAAATCCCTCTATTGTATGCAAGAAATTAAAGTTGTAAAATCTTAGCTCTTTGACTAAGAAAATTGACCAATTCCATATGATTTTATGTGATGGAAAGAATTCAAATAAAGACTTGGTCAAATGTTGAAACAATAAAATATGAATGTGGTCAAGGTTTGAGCAATGTGACTTTAGGCTAAATCAAGTGATTCAATGTAGTTGACAAACCAACACCAAAGATGAGGATATCTAACCACTACCAACAACCATTCCTATAGGGTTTTTTCCCTCCTTTTTCCCTATAAAAGGAAGGGGGACTCCAAGTAAAAAGGGAATCCAATTTTTAGCTTATAGACAATATTTTATATCATTCTGGATCTCATTCTAGTTTGCATCTCTTGTAATTTTTACATTATTCTCGAGTACATTTCTTCTTAAGAATGGGGAGTAGCCCATTAGCCTATTTCTATTCAACATAGTCAGATATCTTATTCCATTGCAAGAATATTTTCTCTCTATTTCTTCTTGATTGTTGGATGATCTGGTATACACTCATGGGGTGATATGATCGTGGATCCCCATAAGAATGAAATATAACCCCTTTATTATAATTATCATCTTTGTGTCCTTCTAATATTATTTCATTATAAACCATGATGACACGATCACCTGATCCATGTTTTTGAACATCATATAAGAATCACATGTTTCTTGATATGATCTTGGATACTAGCATGTTGATCATTTGCATGAGGTTTTGTGAATGCCAGGTTCAATGAGTTCTTTGGAAGTCCAACCCTTGTGAGTTTGTCCATAAGAAAATGTAGCCACAAGGTCCTAATTTGAACTTTGGAGTTTAACAATTGATTTGTTGAATAAAGATGTGGTTTTTGGTGGTGATCCTCCAGAACCCCCGTTCTTTCCATCTTGATTAGTTAATCTTCATTTCAACATTTTATTTTGTTCTTAGTTTTTAACCAAACTCGAAATCAATTTTTTTCTTTATTGTTATTACTATCCAATTTAGATCTCAACCATTTTTTTTCCATCCCTTAGATCGATACTTGTCTATAGTAAGTTGAGTTTTTGTTTGCAGCAAGTTGACAACTAGAAGATTAAACTCTAGGAATTTTCCTAGTGATTAGTGTGCAATGACACACATCAAAAGCCAGGGGAAATAGAGAAGTCTGAGGATTTATAACTAATAAGACATGAGAAAGGCTATCAAAGGAAGACTAGTTCAAATCTAGGCAATCCAAAGCCACCTAAATGCATTCTAGAATTATGCATGTTATACATAAAATCTTCACCAACGCCTTATTTTTTAGATCTAACATTGGAAATGTAACACGGACGGATCTCCACATCACATGGAGTATCCTGGAGAAGAAGCCAGTCAACATTGGGCAAATTTTAATTAAAAAGATAGTGGTAGAAATAGGACCAAAAAGCTCTCGAGATTTCTACCTGGGAAACCTCATAACTTATATTGCTCACTGACTAGGCTATCCCAAGGAATTAAACAACTTCACAATATCTAGTAGGGAAAGACTAGTGGATGCCAAATATTTGACATCTACAAATGTCTTATCAAAGATTAAGGAGAAGTACTTTTATAGATTCAAGAGATCAAAAGACTTCCTTCTCCTTCCTAAAATGAACAATTACGACTATGACTAGCTTGTGTTCACCATGAAGATATCCTGAAAATGAAATCAGGATCCAAGCCTCTCCCATAGACAAGTGAACTAACTTTTTTAGAAAAATATATCAAACAAATAGAAGAAAAACCTGCCATGCTGATAGAATAGAAGTTCATACTCTGGTTCCCCAAAATGACTGCCACAGAGAAAAAATAGAAGTAATCCCCCACACCCAAGCCAATAAGTTAGAATATGAAGTGGAAAATCAGTTGACTACTCCTGCATCCACCAACTTAAGACTCTCACAAACTCCTAATGATGTCCATACAGAACACAATACGAAGAGAGCCCCCTCGGTTGAAGCATGCGTGTCATCATGCCGCACTACCAAAAAGGCAGATAAGGGAAGCATTCTAGAGGAGAAGCTACCCAACAAAAAGGTCACTGATGAAGGAGCATCTTTTTCTATAGATAAAGAGCCCTCAAAGAAAGTACTCACCCCATCAGTTAAAGAGGAGGAACAGAGCTTGCATAAAAGTAGATGACACATCAACTCTATTCAAAGGGAAGAACCTAGGCATGAAACAACCACACACAAACATATTAAACAACCAACATGGTCTCCAGCTACCAAAAACTCATGCAATAAATTGATGACCTATGCAAGATCATTTATAACTCTAATATTCATATTTCTAATTTAACTTTACATATGTCGTCACTAACACCGTAGGTAGTTGAAGGTAACAATGAGAATAAAACCCTTAATGATCCTGCCGCAGTAGATGCAACTTCTTGTAGCCAACCAAATTCAAATCATGGAGGCCCTGGCCAGCATGAGCAGGGAAGTCACCCTATTATGACCAAAGCAGGATGAGTTAAGCTAAGAAAATTAGTTGCTACACACCTTCAATGAAGAAAAAAATTGGAGGAGTCGACAACCTCACCGTCCAGAAAGGAATCATTAACCAAAAGAGAGAAGGTCACCCAAAAAGAGGCCTCATTTCCACATGAAGCTGAGATTGACATGTAATTAAAGTAAGACATTGTGCTAGAAAAGCAAGGCAGCACAAATGTTGTAGCATCTCCAGTACACAACATCACAAAAAACCTATCTACTAAGTGAGAAGTAGACTCTACCTAGAACTTAGGAGAGCTCACTGGGAAAGATGATAATACTAACTCCCCATCCTCACTAGGGCACTCCACTAACAAGCCAAGAGCAACAAAGAAACCCAAGGACAATGAAAGAAAAGAGTACCCCCACTAGTTTCTTGTGAGAACCCGTTACACTAAATGAGATTACTCAAAACATAAAACACAATCAATCACTAATTAATCACATACCCAAAAATATGGGTAAATTAAAACCAATTTCAACATCAACACCCACTCAAAAATATTTCCATAAGAGCCCAACATCTTTCTTGTATCCATATTATTCTAAGAATTTGATACAAATTGTGAAAGACTGGATCTTCTGGCTTAATTCTGAGGACGGAATTTCTTTTAAGGTGTGTAGGATGTGATGGACCGAAAGTTTTGGAATCTCTAAATATTTAATAAGACAAACAGATCATATGTGTTTGGCTTACATTGAGATTTGTAAGTGTTTTGTGAAGTTTGATGTTGATTTCAAGATTAATACCCCAAAGATTATGTCATCTAGAGGAATTTTTATTGACTAGCAGTTGAATTATGGTACCAAATTTGAATAGGTTGTTCTTTGAGGTATGAGAAAGCCATGGTTAAATTTATATGAAGATTGGAGCATCTTATAGGAAGCTATTTAGGTTTGGAAATTTATAATGATGCGTATTATTGATGGTTGATTGATCAAGTTTAATACACATGTAATGTCACGCACCCAACCTTTTGGATTGAGAAGCCGTAGACTCTAGATGTGCAGATTCTCAGTGTGGCACGATGTCATCCGTTAGATGGCCAGTTTCAAGGATGATATATCTCCATCCGCCCCTTTTGGTTACGAAGTCATGGACGGAGTTAGGAGGCATCGACTCTGGTCACCACCACGTCGTGATCATGGCCCTATAGAAGAAACTACGTGAGGAGTGGTTGTGGACCTAACACCTATAGTAGGAAGTGAGGGCAGTTTCAGAAGAAGTTGAGATGAGGAGATATCCTGCTTTATCCACTGAGTTACCATCCAGCGACCACAAACTTCTCAAGCCACCTGATAAGAGGAACGCGATGGCCAAACAAGATTCGGAGGCGTCGAGGAGAACCTGAACTCTGCCATTGATCACCGGGGGCAAGATGTAGCGATAGCAGGCTCTCCAAGCCAATGACGACCACCGAGCCACCATAGAGACGACCATGGTGCTGCAAGACCCGATCAAGGAAGGAGAAAGAGACCAGGAGTGTAGATTCTGACTCGAAGAGTTCGATGCCGAAGTGCGATGGCATCTTGGGCAGGTCATGGAGAAAGTCCGCAGGCAGAAAAGAAAGGATGTCGGGGATGCTAGATCCCAGCGGCGGTGATGACGGATGGGAGTCAGACGCGTCTGTGATTAGGCGAGGAGCCCTTGCGGCGACACCTGTGCCAGGTTGCGGAGAATGCAGATGTGAAGGGAGGAAGTTCGACACCACAGTAGGACTTGAACTGATTGGAGGTCACCCCAGCTGTCTCCGGTTTCGAGGAGAAACTAGTGGAGCTTCCGGAGAAGGTGGAGGAGAGGAACACCCGACCACATATCTAACTCCGCGAGAAGAGAACCAGCGGGCGGCAGCGCACCACCACCATTCTCTCACCACCGTTCCGACCTATTAGTAGTGTTCACAGAAAGTGCAGGCATCGAGCAGAGAATCGAGCATCGTCGGAGTCTCGCGTAGAATTGGGAGAAGCCCAAGTCGCATAGAAGGAGAAAAGGAGGAGGCGAGCGGGTGGTCCAGTTCTGGAGCAAACCCTGAACCGGGTCGACAGCCTTGAATCAGAAGAGTCAAGCCAAGGTGGGTCCTTGCCCAGCACAGTAGCGGCATGCTCCCACATGAGCCACGTGTCGGTAGGGCATTGGCCTAAAAAGGTAAATTGCCCAGTAATTCCATTAAATACCTCAATTTTGAATAATTCATAAAAATTAGCTCGATGATTAGAAAAATACGTACAATATACCAAAATGTTCAGAAAAATGAGTAGAACACAATGAAAGCATAATATCAGTATTTTGTTGCACAAACAATAGTGATATCAAATAAGATGTGTTATGCTTGTTTCATGGATAATAAATAACAAATGATGGCCTAAAATTATGAGAATATGTCGATAAGTCCATAACCATGTTTGTAGTGCATATGATATCAGATATAGTCATGTTGATGTACGGAATTATGTAATTTGATTAATATGTGAAATAAAGGCTAATAACACTAAAGATGATGCAATTAATACATGCATGCTCAATAAATGATGAGATTTACGGAAAACCCTCATATATGTAACTGGAAGATAATATGTAGATCTGAGATCAGTTTTGTAAACAAAATTGATGTTTTATGAAGAGCACCCTTAATACATGTGATGTAACCCTAATATGGTTAATGAAAGTGACATAATGTTAAATATGTTTACATAATAATGTGACACGAGTACATCCGGTTAATGAACTATAATCTGGAAAATGACATTAGTAAGATAAATATAAGACAAGAATGCAAGTAATGATGAGAATATCATAATGAGATAAGCAAACCCTAATATGAAGACGACTAGGGTTAAGATGAGATGCAAGATGATGAGAATCTGATGACAATATATGATCTTGTCTTAATCAGGGTTGACCAAGATTTAGATGACATCAAGAGTATGTGATTAAGAATATCTCTTTGGAAGGTACACCATTACCTCTTACTTGTCTTATTATACATTACGCTTGTGTTATATGGTAGTAAAGACTTGGCATATGGTATTGGATGAAATGATTGTTCTTGTATGAGATCTTGCTTGATTTTCCATACTTATGGCTATGAACACATGAAACATAAGATATAGGATCCATCATATGATAGCACTAAAATCTTTGGGAGTACAGTGCATTGAAGTGATCTCAAACTCTTTGGTAGTAGATCACATGTGTTAGATCTCAAACTCTTTGGTAGTAGATCACACGTTAAATGATCTCAAACTCTTTGGTAGTAGATCATAAGGCCTAAAAACATCAAAGCCCTTAGGGGCAGATGTATGAGATATATGATGGAAATGTGATTAAAAATATGTGTTCTCTTTTGATAATGAATATCTTTGTGCAAGTATATGCTTTTCTTATATTCTTCTGTTACTGCCAAGTATATTAGTTTTATCTTATTTCCAAGATATGATGAGAGGTAAATAAAAGACACATAGGCGTACTCAGTACAATATTCTTGAATATTGTGCTGATGTGTACCACATGTAATCTTTTGTTTAGGTTGTGGTTATGATTTTGAAGATCCAGGATAGTGAGAGTTGTGTGGCGAGCTGATGTACAGGTGGACCTATTGTCTTAAGATCCCGTAGTTTAGAGGTAGTACATGTATATGTAAAAGTTTGTTGTTCAATATGTAATATCAAATGTTGTAATAATTCATGTTGTAATTATATGTTGAATGGTGAACATATGTTGTATGGTTTTATTATTATTCATGTACATGTGCGACTGATGTGTTTCCTTTTGAATCCATTGATTTTCTTTTTCTTAGCCTAGTGTGGTATGTTTAAATAGGGATTCTCACTGAGGTAAAGTTTCAATTTGGACGTCACACATCAGATTAAGTTTTAGAAATTTGGGGACGTCATAGGTGGTATCAGAGCATGAACAATAGAAAAGCTTTACATTTGCTCATTGTGCAACTCAAAACTAAAGAACCTTGAACTTAAAAACATCTTTAGGGTTAGATTAGTCATCTTTTAGAGACTAGATCTGACCTAGCCTCTAGGTTAGCACCTAGATGTCTGAGAACTAGGTCTAGACTGGTGCTTGTTGAGTAGCAAGTCCTTAGATGTCATTCTTTCCTTATAGTGCAGCGGTATGGGACGTTGCATTATTTGGAAATGCCATACATCAAGGGAAGGGAAACCCTAGACATATTGTGCACGTTGTCTAGAGTAGCTACACTAGTCTACCCCTTGTTCTCACCCTTTTCACTAGTTTTCATGGCACTGTACTCTCTACAATGTGTGGGATACTCATTTTCTGGATTTGGTTTTTGATTCCAATCGGATCGAACCTTGATAGTTTTCTCTGACACACGTTTTATCGGAGAAAAACTATATAATATTTTATTATGTATATGTATTACAAAAATGTGTCCCCACCCATGTACGAGTAGGAGGTAGTCATGCAACCTAAGTGAAAGTGTATGACATCAGTCTAGAAGAGAGAGTAGTTCTAGATTAGATGTCTAGAGCCTTTTTGGAATATGTGATAGATCGAATAGATGAAATAAGATATGATGTAAGTCTTACATAGATGACATAAGATGGTTATGATGATATATGTTTGTCTTCGAGGACTTAAGTTTAGTTTTGAGAATGCAAGATGAGCTTTGATGATGAAAGTAAATAGACTTTTATGAGATAAGATATGCTAAGTTAAGACAAGTTGTGAGTCAGCATGAGCCTCAAGCTCTTTTACAAAGGAGGACCTCTAGTGTTAGGACCAGTTTTGGGGTTATCTCAAGAGAGAGCAAAACCCACAGGGAGAAGGTCAGGGAACCTAGACTCCATGATATGAGAAATACGAGAAATATGTGATATGATATGTCCTAAACTTGAATACTCCTGAGTGATTGAGTTGAGTTACTTTATGCATGATTCTTGTAGTTTTCTTAAACCCTAGATGTCCTTGGGAGGACCAAACCCTAGAGACAGAGAGAGGCTGGTTATAAGTGTATATGTGAACATGAATATAAGTGCCTACCATCTAGGTGAGGGAGAGAGAGCCCAAGACCCTGGAGGAGGTAGCTATCTTAGTTTCTGTGAAGCCTCATGCTCGGGTAGGTGGTTTCCCACATAGGAATCTAGTAGTGTATATAAGAGAGTTTTGGGTAAGATGTTTCATGGTTAGAGATCTATGAAGAGTATGTCATAGCATGTTTGGTTTGTGCTTATGTGGCTAGAGCTTATAAGGCTATCACTAGTGCCAATGAGGTAATCCAAGAACCCTAGGCTAAGAGAGGTAAGATAAAGTATATGCATATGAGATACTCATAGAGTTGATTTAGCTCAGAGAGACTGAGCAATGCACTACCTTCATGATATGGGTCATGAGAACCTCAGTTGGACTAGATGAAGTTTTCATATATGTTTGATTAGCCACCGATATAAGTTTGGTTAGCACAACCATGATATTGTATATATAAGGATGTAATCTAATCTTGAGATATGATACATGGATATGATATGATGAAAACCTAGAGATGCTTTAATAAATATCCATGCATAAATGGTTAACCATATACTTAAATAATGATGATTATGTGATATTGTTGGTTAATCTTGTGATAAAATCACTAGCAAATGTTGCAAATTATTATGAGTAGTGAAATAAGACTACATGAATGGAATGTGTTACATGAGGTGTTAATCATAGTGCTTAATAAAGATGGGAAATATAGTGTGACAATTACTCAATAAAATGTTGATGACACCTCGATACAATGGGGTAACTTTAGCTAAATCCTTTGGAATATGGTAAGATGATGTGGAAACCCTAATGCATGGGTAAAGATAAGGATGAAACCCTAACATATGTGAGATATTTCATGACATAACCTAAGCTTCTAAACCCTTATTAGTGCCTTCTATGAAGTGAGGTTCCACCCTAGAACTTTTGAAACCTCCTAAGAGTAGTGTCCTACACATGTTTGAAGACCTTTCAGTTTTTCCTTGGAGTACGAGAATGGCTTCATTTTGAGGATAAAATTTCATTTAAGATGTATATGATGTGAAAGACTGGATTTTCTGGCTTAATTCCGAGGACGGAATTTCTTTTAAGGTGTGTAGGATGTGATGGACTGAAAGTTTTGGAATCTCTAAATATTTAATAAGACAAACGAATCATATGTGTTTGGCTTACATTGAGATTTGTAAGTGTTTTGTGAAGTTTGATGTTGATTTCAAGATTAATACCCCAAAGATTATGTCATCTAGAGGAATTTTTATTGACTAGTTAAACAGTTGAGTTATGGTACCAAATTTGAATAGGTTGTTCCTTGAGGTATGACAAAGCCATGGTTAAATTTATATGAAGATTGGAGCATCTTATAGGAAGCTATTTAGGCTTGGAAATTTATAATGATGCATATTATTGATGGTTGATCGATCAAGTTTAAAACACATGTAATGTCACACACCCAACCTTTTGGATTGAGAAGCCGCAGACTCTAGAGGTGCAGATTCTCAGTGTAGCACGATGTCATCCGTTAGATGGCCAGTTTCAAGGATGATATATCTCCATCCTCCCCTTTTGGTTACGAAGTCATGGACGGAGTTAGGAGGCATCGGCTCTGGTCACCACCACGTCATGATCATGGCCCTATAGAAGAAACTACGTGAGGAGTGGTTGCGGACCTAACACCTATAGTAGGAAGTGAGGGCAGTTTCAGAAGAAGTTGAGATGAGGAGATATCCTGCTTTATCCACCGAGTTACCAGCCAGCGACCACAAACTTCTCAAGCCACCTGATAAGAGGAACACAATGGCCGAATAGGATTTAGAGGCATTGAGGAGAACCTGAACTCTACCATTTCTCACCGGGGGCAAGATGTAGCGATAGCAGGCTCTCCAAGCCACTGAAGACCACCAAGCCACCATAGAGATGACCATGGTGCTGCAAGACCCAATCAAGGAAGGACAAAGAGACCGACAATGTAGCTTCCGACTAAACGAGTTCCATGCCGAAATGCGGCGGCATCTTGGGCAGGTCGTGGAGAAAGTCCGTAGGCTGAAAAGAAAGGATGTCGGGGATGCTAGATCCCAACGGCGGTGATGACGGACGGGAGTCAGGCGCGTCCATGATTAGGCGAGGAGCCCTTGCGGCGGAGCCTGTACCAGGTTGCGGAGAACAAAAATGTGAAGGGAGGAAGTTCGGCACCACAGTAGTACTCGAACTCATTGGAGGACACCCAAGATGTCGCCGGTTTCAAGGAGAAACTGGTGGCGCTTCCGGAGAAGGTGGAGGAGAGGAAAACCCAACCACCAATCTAACTCCGCGAGAAGAGAACCAGCGGGCGGCGACGCACCACAACCATTCTCTCACCACCGTTCTGACCTATTGGCAGTGTTCACAGAAAGTGCAGGCATCGAGCAGAGAACCGAGCGTCGTCGGAGTCTCACGTAGAATTGGGAGAAGCCCAAGTCGCGTAGAAGGAGAAAAGGAGGAGGCGAGCGGGCGGTCCAGTTCTGGAGCAAACCCTGAATCGGGTCGCCAGCCTTGAATCAGAAGAGTCAAGCCAAGGCGGGTCCTTGCCCAACATAGTAGCGGCGCGCTCCCACATGAGCCACGTGTCGGCAGGGCATTGGCCTAAAAAGGTAAATTGCCTAGTAATTCCAGTAAATACCTCAATCTTGTATAATTCACAAAAATTAGCTCGATGATTAGAAAAATACGTACAATATACCGAAATGTTTAGAAAAATGAGTAGAACATAATGAAAGAATAATATCAGTCTTTTGTTGCACAAACAACACTGATATCAAATAAGATGTGTTATGCTTGTTTCATGGATAATAAATAACAAATGATGGCTGAAAATTATGAGAATATGTCGATAAGTCCATAACCATGTTTATAGTGCATATGATATCAGATATAGTCATGTTGATGTACGGAATTATAGAATTTGATTAATATGTCAAACAAAAGCTAATAACACTAAAGATTATGCAATTAAGACATGCATGCTCAATAAATGATGAGATTTACAGAAAACCCTCATATATGTAACTGGAAGATAATATGTAGATCTAAGATCAATTTTGTAAATGAAATTGATGTTTTATGAAGAGCAGCCTTAATACATGTGATGTAACCCTAATATGGTTAATGAAAGTGACATAATGTTAAATATGTTTACATAATAATGTGACACGAGTACATCCGGTTAATGAACTATAATCTGGAAAATGACATTAGTAAGATAAATATAAGATAAGAATGCAAGTAATGATGAGAATATCATAATGAGATAAGCAAACCCTAATATGAACACGACTAGGGTTAAGATGAGATGCAAGATGATGAGAATCTGATGACAGTATATGATCTTGTCTTAATCAGGGTTGACCAAGATTTAGATGACATCAAGAGTATGTGATTAAGAATATCTCTTTGAAAGGTATGCAATTACCTCTTACTTGGCTTATTATACATTACACTTGCGTTATATGGTAGTAAAGACTTGCCATATGGTATTGGATGAAATGATTGTTCTTGTACGAGATCTTGCTTGATTTTCCATACTTATGGCTATGAACACATGAAACATAAGATATCGGATCCATCATATGATATCACTAAACTCTTTGGGAGTACAATGCATTGAAGTGATCTCAAACTCTTTGGTAGTAGATCACATGTGTTAGATCTCAAACTCTTTGGTAGTAGATCACACGTTAAATGATCTCAAACTCTTTGGTAGTAGATCATAAGGCCTAAAAACATCAAAGCCCTTGGGGGCAGATGTACGAGATATATGATGGAAATGTGATTAAAAATATGTGTTCTCTTTTTCTAATGAATATCTTTGTGCAAGTATATGCTTTTCTTATATTCTTCTCTTACTGCCAAGTATATTAGTTTTATCTTATTGCCAAGATATGATGAGAGGTAAATAAAAGACATGTAGGCGTACTCAGTACAATATTCTTGAATATTGTGCTAACGTGTACCACATGTAATCTTTTGTTTAGGTTGTGGTTATGATCTTGAAGATCCGTTATAGTGAGAGTTGTGTGGCGAGCTGATGTACAGGTGGACCTGTTGTCTTAAGATCCCGTAGTTTAGTGGTAGTACATGTATATGTAGAAGTTTGCTGTTCAATATGTAATATCAAAAGATGTAATAATTCATGTTGTAATTATATGTTGAATGGTGAACATATGTTGTATGGTTTTATTATTGTTCATGTACATGTGCTACTGATGTGTTTCCTTTTGACTCCCTTGATTTTCTTTTTCTTAGCCTAGTGTGGGATGTTTAAATAGGAATTCTCACTGAGGTGAGGTTTCAATTTGGACGTCACACATCAGATTAAGTTTTAGAAAATCTGGGGACGTCACACAAATTTTTGACCAAAAAACTAATTTGATACAAATTGTTCTGTCGTCTTAGCCACAACATATATATATAGGAGAACAATAATCGTATATGTGACACAAACAAGCATTAATATGCTAGAAAAAGTCTAATTTATTTGAAATACCATATACAAACTTTTCCTGCCCAGACTTGAGAGTACAAGGATGAATCTAAGACACACTAGACATCTAATCAACTTTATCAAAGATTCATTACTATAGCTCCTCTTTTCTGCCACATGTTTATTTTCGTCACTTCTGATTTCCTAAAAAAATGTGGTGAACCACATGAGTGAGACCCATGTCTCAGAAATAGATATAACCTCCAACAACGTTTATTGATTGCAACATTTTGAAGTAATTAAATAGTTAAGCAGTTTAATCAGATATAACAAATAAGATCAGCAATACTGATGATTAACAAAATACATAAAGGAATAGATAATAACTATCATCATTAGCCAGACTATCATCCTTTATCTTGTTGACAATATAAGCAATTCAGTAGCATATGCATATCTAGCATCATGAGCAAGTCTGGTAACATAGAATCTCAATCATTATGAATAAGTATAGCCACATAAGCATAGCTAACAACATTAGCATGTCTAATAGGTTGAACATATCAACATCATAAAAGAGCTAACTACATAAGCACAACTATCTGGATAAGAATGATTAGCAATATATGCATCTCTAGTTACAAAGGCATGGCTAGCATGCTAAACATAACTAACAACATGAGATAGCTAGCATCATGATTATAATCAGCAGTAGCAATATAGTTATCAACATAATCATGGCTATTGTATGTACACATCTACAATCTTAAGCATATCCACAACCTAAATATATCTACTATCTCTTAATTGCACTAAGCATCACCGTTATGTAAAAATAACAAACAAGGTTTATTATCCAATGTGAAACGTTGTGTATAACTATGAGCACATATGCTACTCGGCTATATTACATCTTTTATTAAGCCCTGGGGAATTTGAATCGTACCATTCAAAGTCCAACCGACCACTGCGAAGGGCTATTTGGTTCTGTACAAGATTTAGGAGTTTCGGTATCCTAAGATCTCTTCCCCTCAATCAGTACAAGTAAAAGGTAGTGACATATTCTTCAAAGCTGCCACCATAGTGACATATAGTCCTGTGACTAGCCCACCTTGGTACAGGTCATGATGCTAGAATCAAGGGTATTCAAACCCAATCACTGAGGTACAACCGCAATTGTCCTCTAATCACATCATGTTATAATCACAAAGACACAACCGCAACTGTTCTCAATCACATAAGATGTATGAGGCTTGACCATAGCCAAACTACACAATCTACATTGTGGATGACAAGGATATATCCTCAACCTGCCACCCCCACATACTCAATAGTGTTTACTCTGAGTTTCCCTTAGGAATACTCATTTCACCATCCAGGAAGTTCTGACACTGAAGATGGTTCTATGGCACAGGGCACTACATGATTAGAGTTGCACTTGATTAGTTATGCCATTTGGGTGAATTAAGGTTGCATCAAACTAGTGGACATACAACCCTAATTCACTTCTAGCAAGAATATAAATATCACAACTTTGAAAAGATATAAAACATGTGAAACAGAATTTCTCATCTGATCATCACATGGTACTATTCACTTGCCATTCATGAGACCACACTGGTCATCATACTATCACAAGATATAAATCCTTTACACAAAATCATAGGGTATCAACCCTTATCAACATAAGAGGATTACACCTCATTTAGGGCTCAACCATGCCCAAAGGTCATTAATACCATCATAATATTCCTTGCAAGATCATCATTAGCTTTGCATGCCATATAACAAGGCTCAACAACATCACTTACATTAATACACAAGATCAACACAATATTGCATTAATGAGCTAGGAGATATTCATAAACAATAATAGTAGGGTTATATTAACATTAAGAACATTACTTTATTACATCAACATGAAAGGAATCTAAATATGATTAACTCTCATCATATTCATAATGCACATGTTTCACATAAGCAAGTATATCCCATGTGGCTATGACAACCACCAATTAACACATTAAGGTTATGAACATATTAAGGAGGTTATTTCACAATCATGCCATCATATAAGAATGTTAAAATGAATACTCATCTTTATCTATTTGCATTAGAGTTGGGTTTAACAAGATAAATTATATTAATGTTACTAATCAACACTTATACCCAAACCCTTACTCACGACATCCCCATTTGATCATAGATGCATAAGATGAAGCATCACCATCACATTACATACTATTCTCAAGTATGAACCCAGACATAAATCAAGGTGTAACCATTGGGTTATATTATACTAGGGTTTCAACAACATTAACATAGTACTTCATGATTGTATTAGTCATTCAAGGACTATTCATACCCAATTACCATCATTTAGTTATATTAAAGCTAGGTATAACAAACTATACCTCATTAGTGTTACATATCTATACAATATGATTATCATCCCTTCTATTCATATGAGTGAATAGGTAAGCCTACCTTATTAAGGGTAACCCTCCATTTGTTCCATCATTATTCAACCCATATCACCATACCACAATGTCACCCATAACCATTGGATGTTTAAAAGGTAAAACCATTGGTTGTTTACATAAGTAAATACCTTGGATAAACCACCTATGAAGTCCTTGCTTTGTTCTCTATAAAGAGTCACCATCTAACCCTAGAAATCCCTTGATTAACAACACAAAAAGTTCCATTGAAAGTAGGGTAAAACCCACAATCGTCTATTCATTTAAAACAAGCCATCCAATGTCAACAAGTAAGCTCCTTAAGTTGATCATATAAAGGAAACCATATAAATCACATTATTAGGACCGACATATTAAATTAGACATCATTCTACTTTATTGTAGTAATGAACATTATATCTTGACCATTGGGTCAAGTTCATATATTAAAACCATAAATTACAGTATAGGTCCGACCACTCCATCAAGTTACCTAAGAAACAATTGGTCTAAGGATGAATTGATGCTACAACTATATGACTAACTCACCATAGGTTTTGGAGACCTATTCCACCATCATTAGTGACCATTAAGTCACCATAGGTTGTTAGATCAACACTATATTCATTAATCTGCATCAAATATCAAACTAATATCACCATTGATTGATAGCATCATTAGGGTACTTAGTTGTTAATAACTAGGCTTCTAATTAGGCCAAAACATGACCTAAGGGGTGAACGTAAGTTGAAACCCTTGGTTACCACCATCAATTGTCTTGAAGGCAACACCATATGGTTGTTGCAATGGTACCATCATCGGGTCATGGGTTTATAGAAGAAATCAACTAAAAACCCTAAAAGTGACCATTGGTTGATAGGTTCCTAGCACCATAGGTTGTCAAACCAACCTGATACAAGTCATATTATAACTTAGGAATAATGTACACATGATCACATGTTCATCTATAACTGAAATCAGAATAGTTAACATTATAAAAATTGAAATCCAAGTCAAGCATAGCTTTTTAGTACATGGATCATCATTTTCAAGCAAGAACATGATCTAGAAAGCTTATGGTAAGCAATAAACGTTAAGAAAGTTATAAAACTTGCCTATAATGAGAATATGAAACCCCACACAGAAGAAATATCGAGCAAGTAGGGTAGAAAATCTAAGCATAAGATATGAACTCGTCCATCTAGCACCTTTCTTCATCAAATGAGCAAACCCTAAGCATAAGGAGCAAGAATGGTAGGGTTTTAGAGCCTTAGAGCAATTTCTACCCTAGAATAGAAAAGTTACGACCTGTTGGAAGGTATAAGGAAGGATAAGAGAAAGAGAAACATATAAGGAAGGAAGAAAATAACTTACCTTGGTCGAAATCCCTAGAAGATGACCTTGGAAACCCTAGGTTTGGCTAAATGGAGTTCTAGGAGACCTTCTTCTCCAAAAAGAGGTTGTATTCTACCTTAGAGCACTTGGTTCCATAGAAAAATAGAGTGGAGTCGTTGATCCAGGTTAGAGGAAAGATAAAGAAAACAAAGTTTCTTACTTGGGCAAGGAAGAGGTAAATATAACCCATGGATAAGGATGGAAGCAAGCATGAGGTGTAAAAGTAGCCTCCCCATGTTTCTATGGACTTAAACTATTAAGAATATACAAGCACACACAAGCAGATCTCCCACCATCCTTATAGACCAGATTATCTTTCCTTCGTCGAATTTTCCAGCCAATCACATAATTCATTAGTTAATAGCTACTAAAGGTAGCTCATCCGTGAAGGGGTAAACCCTAAAATACCTTTAGAGAAAACACCTTCAAAACAAGGATTTAATAGGTGCCCCATTGATAAAAAAGCTCAAGAATGATGAGAGAATATCAAAGGAACATAATTCAAGTGATAAATTACAAATATAGCTTCTCAATTGGGTAAATTGTAGAAAAGTTCAAAATGTGCATAAAATTGTATAACTTGTTCAAACAGTGTCCAAATTGGACCAAATTTGAAACTTAAGCTTGTATTATGATTTCAAATCATATAAAAAGGTTATATTAGGGTTCTAAGAATTCCATTTTGGTAATTAAGCTTATTCAAATCATTAAGCAAGTTCGGGGGCCTTACAACTATAAACCCCTAACAGTGATTTTGCCCACGAATTCCAAGATAAACAAAGATGGGTACTTCCTTTGCACCTCATCATATTACCTTCACATGGTTACTTGCATATCATGGTGATGTCACATCATTCATACATATATCCTCTTGGGTCATCATAAAAACCCCCACCTAAGAAGACATTCTCAATATGCAATGTAGAAACTTGTTGTGTCATCTATATAACTCTAGTAGTAATGTTCAACTTTAAATTCTAGCTATCATCCTAAAATTATATCTATTTTATCAACACATTACTCAAAATTCATACTTGCTATCTTTTTACCAATCATGGCATGTGTCCCATACCATTACTTGAAGCATATAAAAAAGGCGATGTATCCATCCTTTTTTTCCCTAGATACACTGACACTAGAACACTTGTGATAACACCAAATTTTGTGATGTTTATGGCCCTTATTTCATTGTCAAAACTACCCTTTTAAACTATTTTCCTCTCCTTTTTGTCATGTTTTTGAATAAACATGCCACTCTACGCCCTTATCCCATTTTTATCTTCTTTTGTAGGGTTTTCCTCATTTTTCCACTCTTTTTATCAGCAAAAAGCCCATCCCGACCCATGAACACATTTTACCTGCATCAGCCTTCGTTCCAGTCGGCCGATACATTCACACCTCGCCACAACAACCCAATACGGATACTGCACGACAGGGGTGTACCGTGCAAGAAGGTTCTGACGGGAGACACACCACTTACCCGATAGGGAGCTGTACTTGCCACGACTACTGAAGCGTGTCGCGTGATACAAGCCACCCACCGGCAGGCGCCCACCTAACACGATACCCGATATGGTTGCTGGCTGACACTCATTGTGCCGGGCGACACGCACGTCGGGCGTACCTGAAGCCGCACTGGTAGAACCGATGGAAGACACGTGGCACCCAGAGAACCACAACCTCTTCCAACCGCTGCCTATAAATAGCACCTACAGGACTCCGATGGGACGGGTCAGAATCTCACGAAAGCTAACTTGGGAAAGCACCTGGAGCTAGCATGTTGCGTCCCAGAGGTGTACCGGGCGATACTAGGTGAGCACTTCCCCAACTCGAGAGGGCGGGAATGGTTCACTTAGAATCTGTCTCGGTCACTGCAGCAACCCGATATCGACCAGAATGACCACCCGATATAAGGAAACTGGCACTCTAAGTGGTCTCTAGCCCGACGCGATACCGAGCCCGATACAAATAAACTGTTACGGTGTGTCGCCCGAGAGGGTGGCATCCCGACACGGCCGTATCGGGCATGAGTACCTTGAACGATATGTCATCCTGTCATGGCATGTCGCCCGACAGGGGACGCCGCTCGACACAGGCATATCAGGCAAGGATCCCGCCCGATATCGGGCAAGAGGGACCTTAGGGATCCACTGCTACTTGTCGATCTCCTAAATTAAGGAGGCAATACCTATCTTCTCTCTTTCAGTCATTTACTTTCTTTATTTATGCAATGTAACCAAACCCTTTTATATAATGCTTATGCTAATGGAATTAGATGAGCTGAATGTATGTTGCTTTATATTTGGTTCCCTTTTTTTGGATGATTACTTTGCTTAGCATCTGAACTCTATCTTGTATACTTGGATCATGTTTTGGCAAGCTATCGAATCATGTTTCCCGTTGCAACAACCTCGAGAGAGGTGTTGTGGCTCTAGTATTTGGTCCGATCCGGGAGTATGAGAGTGCCCAGGATCAGAGTTGCTTTAGTGATCTTTCCACTGTAACCCAAGTCCAACAACCTTGAGAGAGGAGTTGGTGCTTAGTTAGAGGTACCCTCTTTGAGAGAAGGGGTACTAGATGTTCCTGCTGCCGCTTGTTTTACCAAGGTTTTCCTCCTTCGTTCCTTACTAAAGCAATAGTGTTATCTCCTCTATTTCTATTGCGCTAAAACCCTACAAACTGTTAAATGCCAAAAACCTTAATTTTCCTCGTAACTCCAGTTGGAGATAGTTTTCTTTTACTTTATCGATCTTTCGCCTGTTGTTCCCTTTGGGAACTTTATCCTCACCTTACCCTTATCAGAGTGTAGAATGCCGATTCCGTGTTCTTAACACTACCACCCTTTTCCATGTGGTTCGACCCCGATCGCTACTTCGGACCCCGTCATCGTTGCGGGGGCCTAAGAGTCAGGTAATTTAAAATTCCGACTACTTCAAATCCGCTCCTTTTGGACGCGCGATTTAGGCCGGTCAACTTTTTGGCTCCGTTGCCGGGGACAAGGCAAAACAGTACTGTTAATGAACCCAAATCCACTAACTACACTCCTGTGCCTCAAGCTTAGAAATGAGCTTGACAACACTTTTTCCTTTTTGATCTTCTAACCTGAAATGAGTATAGAGTAGTTCATTTTATTGATACAAGTTTTCTAACTTGATTATACATTCTATTCAGGTACTCAGAAAAGAAGCATTTTGCTCAGTTAAGCACCGACACCGCTAGTCTTGCCAACTCGCATCGAACCACCTCTTTCAGAAGGTGAGAAAAATGCGAGTGTTTCACCTCACTCACCTCCGCGAGGGAACAATGACCGTTATAATGGCGAACATCAATAGGAAGAACTTGAAACAGAACAGTTTGAGGATGATCACCGTCATCATCACCGCAAACACTAAAGAAATCAACATAATCAGGAGCAGAACCAGGGAGACAGAGACAGTGAAGACTCTAACGAAGAACAAAAGACCCTCAGGGAGTTGGCTGCCACAAAGGCCAATAACTCGAGATGTCCTGTTGTCATCTTGAGGTTCAACGCAACCAAATTTGATCTTAAACCATCTGTCATTTCTATGATCCAGAATAAGAGCTTCAGAGGGAATTTGAAGAATGATAACCCTTACCATCATCTAGATGCTTTTAAGAACATCTGTGATACCATTAAAATGCGGGGAGTTCCACATGAGGTGATTTATTGCAAAGGCTCTATCTTTTCCTTAGAGGATAAGGCCCTATCCTGGTACCTCGAGCTACCACATCAAGCTCTTAACGGATGGAATACGTTGGAGGATGCTTTTGTAAACAAGTTTTATCCTATGGAGAAAACTGTTAGGAATAGATAGAGGATCACATCATTTATGCAAAAGCCGCATGAGAATCTACACGAAGCCTGGGAAAGATATCAAGAATATCAGAGGGACTTCCCTCATCACAACTACAAGAAGGGTTTCCTGATAACCACCTTCTACAATGGTCTGACCCCTGAAGAAAGCATGTCGCTGAATGCTGCTGCAGGAAGTGTCTTTTTGGGGAAGAAGCCCAACAGATCCAAAAAGATCATTGAAAACATGGCCGAGTTGCAGGCCAGTACCGAGTACAACAAATATGATAGAGGATATGCTAAGAAGGCCGCTAGCGAAGGGCCCTCCGTCGAATCCAAAGCTCTGGAAGCTATTACCACTCAAATTCAGAAAATAGGCACTGATGTCAGACAATTGAAAGAATCAGGTGGTAAAGGAAAGAAATAAGTTGAGAAAGTTATGAAGTGTGTCACCCGTGGAAAAGGTGGACACGGGGTTGATAACTACGTTTACACCTGACCTGACGAGTCAAGTGAAAGTGAATCTGAAGCAGAGGAATCCGAGAACGTCTCTTTTGTCAACTTCAAGAGACCAGATCACCCTGGTATTAATTATGGCAACAAGGATGCGGCCGAAAACTCACATCAGCTGAATAACCCCACCAAGAAACCAAAAGGTTTTGAGAAAAGGGGCGGACAAGGTCAGTTCACCAAAACTACCACTTTCCAATCGAACAAGGCAAACTTCCAAGGGCAAGGAAAGTACCAAAGTCACCAAGCAGCTAACCCTAGTCAAAGCCAGGGTCAAGCTAAGGAGCAAAGTCAGGACAAGAACTCGAACCAACCAGATTTGGTGGGTCAATTGTTCGGTTTTGTAAAAAGGCAGGATACTATGAACAACCAGCTGGCACAAAGCACACTGTCAAATTCAGGAGTTCTAAACACTATGCAAGTTCAGATGGCAGGCATACAGACGCACCAGTGCCAAATACATCAGCAGCTGGCCCAGATGGCCAAGTTAATAAAGTATCCCTCAGGAAAGATACCCTCCAACAGTGAATCTGCTAAAATGGCGGTGTTGAGATCAGGGAAGACAGTAGAACGCCTTAAAGAAGCTAGACCTGAGGAACCTGAATCAAGGACTGCGATAGAAAATACCGTAGAGGAAGACAATCAACAAGCTCATGTTAGTGAGCCAGAACCAAGATCTATGGTGGAACTGTTTGGTAAAAGAAATCCTTACTCTCCTAAGTTGCCTTTCCCCTACAAGCTGATAAAGGCACATCTTAAAAAGCGTTACAAGAATTTTATGGAGTTTGTAAAGAATCTTCACCTCGAAGTACCCTTTCTGGATGCTTTAGAGGAAATGCCGACCTACGTAAAGTTTTTTAAGGATTTGATCACCAACAAGAAAAGAGGCAGAAGGATTGAGACCGTGCATCTAGCCAGTATGTCTTCTGCTTTTGTCAAAGCAGATTTACCCAACAAGAAGAAGGATCCAGGGGCTTTCACCATTCCTTTTGCCGTTGGAGATAACATCGAGCAGAAAGGTCTTGCTGATTTAGGGGCTAGCATCAACCTTATACCGCTAAGCCTCACACAACGTTTAGGTTTGACTGATATGGTCAAGACCAAAATGAGGATTGAATTGGCCGACCATTCTTTCAAGAGACCTATAGGTGTTGTTGAGGATGTACCGATCCGTGTGGGAAGTTTCTTAATTCCTTGCGAGATTGTGATCATTGACACTGTAGAGGACCCTAGTTGTCCTATCATCTTTAGGTGCCCATTCTTGGCTATAGGAAGAGCGTTGATCGATGTTGCTGAAGGAATCATTACTCTAAGGGTCGGAAACGATCACTTAGATTTCAATGTAAAGGATGCTATGAAGGGACCATCCCTACTAGAGTCTGCTTACTTTGTGGAAAGCTACAACAAGTTTTGTGAAGAGATGGAATAGGATATCGTATTGGTAGACCCGCTTGTGAGAGCATTAAGCAATCAAGATTCTGATGCTGAAGATTCTGAAGATCCAGAAGTTGTCGAGTTTCTTAACTATCTAAATCAGTTTGATGAAGATCTGAGCGACGAAGAAGAGGTAATAGAAATAGTTAAGTTTGCTTCTCTAGAGGAGGCAACGGAAGAAAAGGCACCCAAGGCTAAACCAGAGATGAAGCAGCTACCTGAAGGATTAAGGTATACATTTCTAGATCAAGAAGAGAGAAATCATGTCATCGTTAATGCCCATCTTACGAAGGATCAATTGGACAAGCTTCTCGAGGAGTTGAGACTCCACAGGTAGGCTATATGATATTCGGTAGAGGATATCAAAGGCCTTAGCCCTGCGTTATGTATGCATCACATTAATTTGGAAGAATCTGCTAAACCTCTGGCTCAACCCCAGAGAAAATTGAACCATATGCTAAAATAAGTTGTGAAGAAAGAAGTAATCAAACTGAGGGATGCTGGGATCATCTACCCGATCAGTGACAGTAACTGGGTGAGTCTGATCCATGTGGTACCGAAGAAAGGAGGTATAACAGTAGTAAAAGGAGACAAAGGCGATGAAGTGGCGGTTCAGACCATCACTGGTTGGAGGATGTGCATAGACTACAGAAAGCTGAACCAAGCCACGAAAAAAGATCATTATCTGCTTCCTTTTATTGATCAAGTTCTGGAAGGATTGGCACATCATGATTATTTCTACTTTTTGGACAGTTTTTCTGGGTTTTATCAAGTACCTATCTTACCGGACGATCAGTAGAAGACTACTTTTACCTATCTCTATGGGACTTACACCTTCCGAAGAATGCCTTTTGGCTTGTGCAATGCTCCAGTGACGTTTTAGCGTTGTATGATATTAATGTTTTCATATTTTCTAGAGGACATCGTGGAAGTTTTCATGGACGAATTTTCCATCTATGGGAATGACTTTGATGCCTGCCTGAAAAACTTGTCTCTGGTCTTGCAACGTTGCAAAGAAAAGAGTCTGGTCCTGAACTGGGAGAAGTGCCATTTTATGGTATGAGAAGGCATTGTGCTAGGGCATAAAGTCTCGCGAAAAGGGATCGAGGTAGATGTTAGAAAAGTTGAAGCTATATCTAAACTGCCTCCACCGAAGTCTGTAACTAGAGTGCGGAGTTTCCTCGGGCACGCCGGCTATTACCGAAGATTCATAAAAGACTTCTCTAAGATCTCGAAACCATTGTCAAACCTTCTAGGTAAGTATGTTGAGTTCAATTTCTCTAACAATTGTCTAAATGCTTTTCAGGCCTTAAAAGATGCCCTTGTCTCACCACCTATCCTTCAAGCTCTGAACTGGGAGCTGTCTTTTGAGCTTATGTGTGACGCCAGTGACTATGCTGTAGGAGCAGTCCTGGGACAGAAAAAGGAAAAAAGGCACCACGTCATTTGCTACGACAGTAGCACTCTGGATGAGGCTCAGGTGAATTATACGACTACAGATAAGGATATGCTCACGATAGTTTTGCTTTTGACAAGTTCAAATCTTATCTTATCGGTACAAAGGTAAAGGTCTACACAGACCATGCGATAATAAGATATCTTATGCAGAAAAAGGATACCAAGCCCAGGCTGTTAAGGTGGGCTTTGTTACTCCAGGAGTTCGACCACGAGATCGTTGATAAGAAGGGTTCAGAAAATGTAGTCGCATACCACTTATCAAGGATCATAGTCGAAGACCAGAAGGAGCCACCTATTAACGACAACTATGCTAATGAAGCCTTGCTGATGGTTGAAACCAAAGATGAGAATTTGCCTTGGTTTGCAGATATTTGTAATTATCTTTCCTGCGGAGAGTTACCTCCTGATATAACATAAAATCAAAAGAAGAAGCTCTTTTAGAATGTAAAGAACTACTATTGGGATGATCCTCTTCTCTTTAGAAGATGCGCAAATAACCTATATAGAAGGTGTATCCTTGAAGAAGAAGTTCCAAACGTTCTAAAAGAATGTCATGCATCTCCATATGGAGGACACCTGGGGAGCGAAAGGACCACCGCCAAGGTGCTGCAATCGGGTTTTTACTGGCCCTCTTTGTTCAAGGATGTTGCAAATTATGTAAAAGTTTGTAAAGAATGCCAATCCATAGGAAACATTGGAAGAAGAAATGAGATGCCTATGGCCAATTGGTTTGAAGTCAAGATCTTTGATGTATGGGGAATTGACTACATGGGTCCATTTCCCCCATCAAAGGGATATCAATACATTTTGGTCGCGGTGGATTATGTGTCTAAATGGGTGGAAGTTGTTGCCACCCAGACTTACGACTCCAAATTCGTGATCAAGTTGTTTGAGAAGACTATATTCCCTTGTTTCGGAGTGCCTCGTACTGTAATAAGTGATGGTGGAATGCATTTCGGGGAAAAATAGTTTGAAGCGCTCCTACGAAAGTATGGGGTTAAACATAAGGTTGCTATGCCCTACCACCCTCAAACTTCATGGCAGGTGGAGGTTTTGAATAGACAAATTAAGCAGATTTTAGAGAAAACTGTCAGCCACACGAGGAAAGATTGGTCAATGAAGCTTGATGACACCCTTTGGGCCTACAAAACTGCATATAAATCACCCATTGGAACTACTCCTTACAAGTTGATTTATGGGAAATCCTATCATATACCCTTAGAGCTTGAACACAAGGCTCTTTGGGAAATTAAGTTTCTGAATATGGATCTAGAGAAGGAAGGAGAGAAGAGATATCTACAACTACAGGAGCTCAAAGAACTGAGAATGCATGCTTATGAGAATGCAAGGATATATAAACAGAGGACCAAGGTGTGGCATGATGCCCACCTGAGGACAAAGGATGTGAGTGAAGGTGACAAAGTTTTATTATTTAAATCTTCCATTCGTCTTTTTCCAAGTAAGCTGCAGACAAGGTGGTCTGGACCCTTCACCATAGCAATGATATACCCATCAGGAATGATGGAGCTGTATGATAAAGAAGACCCATCCAAAGTTTTTCCAATAAATGGGAACAGAGTAAAAAGGTACTACGAAGATGAAGCGTTTGTGAGAAGGACAGAGATCAATTTGCAAGATGTGGAAACAACTGAAGGAAAAAAGTGAAGGATCTGGAGTTGTCGAGCTGATGATGCTAACTACAACGCTCCTTGGGAGGTAGCCCGAGTTTTACTTTTCTTAGAATAGGATTTTATTTCCTTTCTTGCAAGAAAAACATTATGAACATTATGATTGTAATAAGGCCCGAGTCAATGCATGTGTCACATGATCTGACTCTTCTGTTTTATGGGCCACTGCTCTATTTTATGAGTATTGATGAGTAATACTATCTGAGGCTGGGAACTTCACCTTAGACCAATGATGTTCTACCCATCATTTGCCTTTTCCTTTGCTTTGATTTTGGTTTTTTCTCAAGTATCTTATTCTGAAGCCTTGTATCGGGCAAGGATGCATTACTCCATGGCTGATGTCAGGCAAGAAACTGAGCACATCGTGGGACACGCCCTGACGGGATAGGCATATCGGGCATCACACCACAGCCATGAGCCGTGTCAGACAATACACCCGAGCAGCGAGTACCCATATCGGGCGGCGTGAGTAATAACCCTTGATTTGACGGATGGGACTGCTCGTCTCCAGAATGATTTGTCTTTCGCCTGACAGGTGCCCCTATTTTATGCATTTTACCCCCGATCTGGATTTCTATATATAGTACGAATGTTTAATTGTGTCAGGCTACTGCATTTACTCTTCACCTACTCCCGTATCGTGTAGTAATTTCTCTCATTGCTCCCGTGTCGTGCAACCTAGCTTCTACTCCTGTGTCGCGCAAGCTAACTTTAGATCACAAAGGTATAACCCGACAGCCGTATCGTTTTGCATGCCCGATACGACCCTCATGTCGCGCATTTTTGTATCAGACTCACAACTTTAGTTGGTTTCTTTGTATCGCCCGACACACGTCTGTGTCGGCTGCGTTACCTTTTATCGTATCGTGCGACACGTATATAACGTGCACACTTGCCCGACACCTTATATTGGGCTAGACCCGTGTCACCCAGTCTTGTTTTGCTTCGCGTTTCGGGTGACACCTTTTCTTTTGGAGCGACTGTATCGGGCGCTTCGCATCGCGTGGCTCTGTCGCCTGACACACCTTGATCTTTAGATGTGTCGGGCGATGGCCATGTCATTCAGATTTTCCTGTTTCACCCAGTCTTGTTTCGCTTCGCGTGTTCCTTCCAACGGGAGATACTCTTCTTCAGGATAACTGTATCGGGTATGGACATACGGTGATTTTTGAAGTGAACTTCATATCACCCGACACGAGCGTATCGGGTGACCATCATATCATTCAGTTTTGAAGCCCGATACGGTGGTGTCAGGTAGCTTTTGTATTGGGCCGAACTTATCTTATCGTGTAATCAGTTTTCATTTTAAACACCAATATCGACTTTAAGTTTTTACCTACCTGATATCGGGTAAGGTGGAACATTTAAATGCTTAATAAACTTGTCTTATGATAACAGAAATGGCCCGTACCAAGCAAACCATTGTTCAAGTTGATGAACATGGTTAGAGGATCACCACCGAGGCCACAGTTGAAGCTACGACAGTCGGGAAGAAACCCCCGAACCCCGAACCCCGAGCCATCCACGGCTGAGAAGAGACCAAGGACGGAAGAAGTAACGGCTCCAACAACAGTTTCAACCATGGAAGAAGAACCTTTGGATCACACACCAGGTAGGTTCATGCCCAGAGATAGCGAGCACGGGCGTCGATACTCAGAACTGGCAACAAAAATCTACAGGCCGAGCAGATTCTGCCACTATTCGTCCTTCCTTCAACTAGGCATTTTTGACAGGCTTGAAAATGTCCTAGCTGCAGCAGGGTTGAGGAAGATATACTTCAGCCACTCTGCCTCCTACACCGAACTCACCAGGGAGTTCATGTCATCTCTTTGTTGGGTGCAGAATAAACCCAAAGAAATTAAAGAATATGGCAGAGCAGACAGACTACAGGGGCGGCTATACAACGTCGAGCACGTCATCTCTGAGAAGCTGGTCAACGAGATCTTGTCTTCCACCGAGGAGGAGAAGGAACTCCTTAACAACGGTGCAAGGATGAATGAAGGAGATGGGTTCAACTTCATGGAGCTCTGGAGGAATCTGACCGACAAGTCATCATTCAAGCCGAGAAGTAAGGTGGCGGCCGTGCACTCCTGCTTTTGGAGAATACTACACAAGCTTGTGGTGTGCCTGCTCTTCAACAAGAACGAATCAAGCAACATCTACACCGAAGACCTCCATATTGTGTGGCACATGATGGAGGGAAATATGATCAACCTGGGACGTTTCTTGTTGAATAGGCTACACCCAATAAAGGATGCCACCAAGGAGTACGGCATGGGTGGCATTGTCAATCTGATTGCGGTAGGGCTAGGGTACCCGAGGGAACCGCACAGTCTTTCGAGGACACGGGGCGACGAGAAGATCGACCTCAAGTTCCTCATGAGGGCTAACATCATCAACAAGGAGGGCCGGAACTACTTCTACAAATTTGCGAGAACAAACACCCTCCTTCCACTTCCTAGCTGCGCCAACTACGACGCAGAAAAGCAAGTCTTCACCAACGCAGAGATTGAAGACGTGGTAGTCGAAGCCGCTTATGCCGCCACCACTAGTATACAAGAGAGGGCAGCTGTGAGAGGAGAACCAATTCCTCTTGACACTCGGTAGGACAAATCTTCAACAACTCCTGCCGAGCCACCCACCACTCCAGAGCCACTGATGACAACCGTTGATAGAGCTGTCGTCACTCCTACCATCCCAGCCATGATCATGACAATATCTGCCATGGCTGAAGAAGTACCAGCGATCGTGGAGGTCGCCGAGACAACCGGGGCTGAGACTACCACACTAGCCCCTACGGGAGCTACCACGGAAGAGACAGCCGCAACTCCCAAAACTCCTGTGGTGCCCTTAGTGGCAGAAGAAGAGATGCAGCCAGAGGCTAGGAATGAGGCATTCACTGAGATCCTTGAGATGGAGCTCAGGGCTGCGTAGCTTATGCCAACACCACCACCGGTGTCTCCTATAGCAGCTGCACAGGAGGTCACCGACAATAGAGAGGTGGAGCAACATCCACTCACACCGTGGCCTTCTCCACCACAATAATAGGGTGAGGCAGAGACAGCCGAGAAAGCGTTTACGCCTCGCCCAGAAGCAACTACCTCACGAACAATCGAGATAGATTCTACCTCGTCGGGTAGACCCTCACGCGAGAGGAGTGTCGCGAGGATGCGAGGGAGATCTGTAGGACCCCCTCCATCGCTTGGGAAGATGTTGGGGCACAAACTCGATCACTTGCGAGAGGTAACAGAAAGCCACTCAGATACATTTACTTCACTAACCCGCAAGTTTTCCATTTTCCAGTAGAGGCTGAATAGCCAGGAGCGGCAACTACTGACTCTAGTTGGCCTCCCCGGCCAACTAGAGGCACTCAACGCCACACTGCAGCATGCCCTCCAATGCCTCGACATGATCGCGGAGAGGATGAACATGAGGGACGATCACCCGCGTCCAAGGTAGCTGAGGAGATATTCATCACCTCCTGGCTCAGGCTCTCAACCCTCCTTGTCAGCATCCTCGCCAAGATCGTCGTCCACTTCCTCCTCCAATGGGCCATCCCCAATGCCCGAGGAAGGGACACCGCAAAGGTCATCCAACAGAGCTCCAGCAGGACAGGCGAGCTCCCGCGGTTTGGAAGAAGCAACTCCCTCAGTCCCCCTAGACGAAGCTGAGAATGACAACACAATTAGCGTAGGGGAGGACTCTTTTGACGAATCTGAGGGAGAAGGGGGGGACATTTGTGCCGCCAATGAAAGACACCCCCCAGAGTAAGAAGCTCGATGACAAATGAATTCTCTGCGCCGTTGGAGATACCTTCCTTCGAGATGGGTGACTTCGACAGAAGGGTCATCGGATACCTGTCGATCAGGGACCAGAAACTACTGAACAAGGTCCTGAGGTCGCAGGCTGATGAAGAAGACGTCGTCTGGAGTGACGGCTACTTCTCTGTACGACGGGGAGCACTCAGAAACATGTTCCGCTCACCAGCTGTCGTCGGAAAGAAGTTGTTTAGGGTCCTAGAGGGTGAAATAATAGAGAATATCAGCACCAGGACATGTCGGAAAACAATATACAACGCCACCCCGACCTTGGCGAGAAGATTGATGATGGGAGTACCAGACTCCATCGCGGTGGCCAACATGTTGCGACACATCGAAGAGCACAAGACAAACATCGTGTTGGCCCCGTACATGTGGTTCCTATGTGTGGCAGACCTCTGGAACCATTACGTCCAGCTCCTCAGCTGCTGCAACAAGGAGGTGCCACGCTCAGGACTTATTTTCAGTCGTTCAGAGGATAAACATCTCAGGCTTCTACCGTTGCGTCTTCTCCGATTCATCAAGCAAGGAGTCCAACGTCACATCGACATTTGGAACTTCTTCTCTATCGGAGACTTACCCATCTAAGTAGAAGAGGGAAGTGGCAACAACGCCTCTATCGTCTTGTGCGCCATGGAGCTTCTCAACATATTCAGATACTTAAGGCATCTCTAGGGCCAAAACATCTTCCATATCAGGAGCACCTACTCCTTGCTGCTGATCAAAGACAGGCACTACTTCCAAGACACAGGGGTACCAGAGAGGCTGTTGGATAGTGACCAAGCAGACGAATCTTCGCAACCCAACATCACTCCAGAGAAAGAAGCTGAGATAGAAGAAGATGCCTATAGGGTGGGCAAGCGGTTAGAAATCATGCGAGAAGTATGCAAAATGGAAGACCCCGCTTCACCCGACACTTCAGAAGAAATTATCAACAACTTTGACCGTTTCTCGTGCTCTACACTCACGCAGGAGCAGGTCAATGAAGTTCTTCTGAAGTTAGCTGACTCTACCCCCGCAAACGTCATCTATGAGGCAGGTAGTGTCATAGTCCCAGTTGACGACTTGAGGGACATGGTGAAAGAAGGAGGATGTTTGGTGATATCCGTGGTGTCCGCCTACATCCAGATACTACAAAAGAAGTTTGAACACACATACATAGCTCATCTAATGTTGTTCAACGACATATGCCTTGCCGATGAATCAGGAGCAAAGCAATCCTTTCTGGCAGAGTTGCAGCGCAGGGTTCCAGACACCATCTTCCTACCCATCCTGCACTGCAACCACTGGACGCTCCTGACGATGTACACTCAACAACGAGCAGGAATCTTCTACAACAGCTCAGACAACAACAAAGATCATCTAGTGCAGTGTACATCGACAACGTTGACATCCCTCGAGTGCTTAGTACAGAAATACTATGAGGAGGTGGCGGCGCTGATACAACCATTCCTGGAGATAGTATCTAGAAAATGGCATGAGCTTCAGTTCTTCCATCGCAGTCCACAACAAATTCCTCTATCCAATGACTACAGCATCTTCGTGTTGGTATGGATATCAAATGAAGAGACACCTGACCAGCTCCACCACATCGACTACCACAACAAATGTGGAGAATATGTGTGGGAGCTTCTATCTGGCAAAGGAGAGCTCACTAGCTAACCCTCACTGAGTTAACATTACCCTACCTTATCTACTTCACAACTCTGGGACAGAGTGTGGAGTAAGTTTGGGGGGATTCTATGTACCAGTGAGGGAGGTACTAAAAGTCATTCGAACTTCACCCTTTTTGTTCTTTCTATTCTTTTTCTATAACATGTGTACGTATACATATACATGCCTCATACAAAATTACAAAAATTTTGCTTATTTTGTCTCTATACATATGTACAAAGACACTTTATAGTAAAAACCTGATACAACTTCCTGCCAATTTGTTTTCTTTGTGACCAAAGAGGTGCAGGTTTTTCTATGTCTTTTTGAAAATGCAGCCTCAAACAACAAAAGACTACAACTTACCACACCAAAAATTTCGAAAAATAATCTCGCAACAGCTAAGAGACGTGTATGTAGAAGGAAAAAGCTGCCCAAACAACAAAAAAATTTCTCTTGTTTTCCCTTACCCAACAAAATCCCCAAAAGAGAGAATATCCTTATGAGAGTGAATAAAAGCATGAGAGTTGTGCCAAGAAAAAAAAAAGTATATATATACACACACTTGTTTTCCAAAAGTACCCATCTTTAGGCATTGAAGATCCGGGGCAGTGGTACGTAGGATGTGAAATCACCACTTTAAAGCCAACTGGCTTGGACTGTAGGGACCACTCACCCACTAATGGACCCATACCTGGATGGACTGATGGAAAACAAGAAAAACCCAAAAAGCCTTAAGCTTACCCAAACACACAACTTTCTGTTCCCAAAAGCTGTTTGGTGTGAAAGCTAACTTCAAAATCATGCACCCAAATCTCACCGAAGCTGTGGAGAAGAATTTTTCTTAAATAAGGCAGGAAAAGTAAAGTCTGTTGTTCATGGTCGAGCAGTATTCTCTTTAAGACATCTCAATATTCTCTCAAACTCTTTGTCTGAAAACTATACCGGTTAAGAAGAAGCATCACAAACAAAGTTTTAAAAGATTGATTGAGGACAATCAAAATGCTATGTTTGGGGGAGTTGATAACACCACATTTTGTGATGTTTATGGCCCTTATTTCATTGTCAAAACTGCCCTTTTAAACTATTTTCCTCTCGTTTTTGTCATGTTTTTGAATAAACAGGCCACGCTACGCCCTTATCCCATTTTGATCATCTTTTGCATGGTTTTCCTCATTTTTCCACTCTTTTTATCAGCAAAAAGCCCGTCTCGGCCCATGAACATGTTTTACCTGCATCAACCTTCCTACCAGTCGGGCGATACATTCACACCTCGCCACAACAGCCTGATACGGATGTTGCATGACACAGGTGTACCACGCAAGAAGGCTCTGATGGGCGACACGCCACTTACCTGATAGGGAATTGTACTCTCCATGACTACTGAAGCATGTCGCGCGATACAAGCCACCCACCAGCAGGCACCCACCTGACACGATACCCGATATGGTTGCTGACCGACACTCGTTGTGCCAGGTGACACGCATGCCGGGCATCCCTAAAGCCGCGCTGGTAGAACCGATGGAAGACATGTGGCTCCTGGAGAACCGCAACGTCTTCCAACTGCTGCCTATAAATTGCAGCTACAGGACTCCGATGGGACGGGTCAGAATCTCGCGAAAGCTAACTTGGGAAAGCACATCGAGTTAGCATGTCGCGTCCCAGAGGTGTACCGAGCGATACTAGGTGAGCGCTTCCCCGACCCGAGAGGGTGGGAATGGTTCACTTAGAATCTGTCCCGGTCGCCGCAGCAGCCCGATATCGACCAGAACGGCCACCCGATATGAGGAACCTGACACTCTAAGTGGTCTCTAGCCCGATGCAATACCGAGCCCGATACGAATAAACCGTTACAGTGTGTTGCTCGAGAGGGTGGCATCCCGACACGGTCGTATCGGGCATGAGTGCCTTGAACGATACGTCATCCCATCATGGCGTGTCGTCTGACAGGGGACGCCGCCCGACACAGGCGTATCGGGCAAGGCTCCCGCCCAGTATCAGGATAGAGGGACCTTAGGGATCTGTTGGTGCTTGTCGATCTTCTAAATCAAGGAGGTGATACCTATCTTCCCTCTTTCAGTCATTTGCTTTCTTTATTTATGCAATGTAACCAAACCCTTTTATATAATGCTTATGCTAATGGAATTAGATGAGCTGAATGTCTGTTGCTTTATGTTTGGTTCCCTTTTATTGGATGATTACTTTGCTTAGCATATGTACTCTATCTTGTATGCTTGGATCATGTTTTGGCTAGCTATCGAATCGTGTTTCCCATTGCGACAACCTCGAGAGAGGTATTGTGGGTCTAGTATTTGGTCCGATCTGGGAGTACGAGAGTGCCCAGGATCGGAGTTGCTTTAGTGATCTTTCCACTCTAACCCAAGTACAACAACCTTAAGAAAGGAGTTGGTTCTTAGTTAGAGTTACCCTCTTTGAGAGAAGGGGTACTGGATGTTCCTGCTGCTGCTTGTTTTACCGAGGTTTTCCTCCTTCATTCCTTACTAAAGCAATAGTGTTATCTCCTCTATTTCTATTGCGCTAAAACCCTAAAAACTATTAAATGCCAAAAACCTTAATTTTCCTAATAACTCCAGTTGGAGATAGTTTTCTTTTACTTTATCGATCTTTCTCCTGTTGTTCCCTTTGGGAACTTTATCCTCACCTTACCCTTACCGGAGTGTAGAGTGCTAATTCTGTGTTCTTAACACTACCACCCTTTTCCTTGTGGTTCGACCCCGATCGCTACTTCAGACCCCTTCATCGTTGTGGGGGCCTAAGAGTCGGGTAATTTAAAATTCCGACTACTTCAAATCTGCTCCTTTTGGATGCGCAATTTACGCCGGTCAACTTGTCAGTTCTTTTTCAGCATGAAAAGAAATGTTGATGCTGGAACCTATCATTCCATACAAGGAAACGTCATTCCTTGTCAACCTTGTTAGGGGTGAAACAACAACACTATCTTCACCTTACTAGGATTTACACAACCTACTTAGAAGGCATATCATGATCCCATAAAGAAATTTAATCAACCCCATCTCACTCTTGTTCAACTTATCTCATATCTATTGCTGCTTCAGAAACCCTAAGGTTTTTGAAGAAATGTTGATCATATTTTTGACCATATTTGAAATACTTTGACATGTCATCATTCAAAGCTTGATATAACTAGTATGACATGAATGGAACACTCTATTCCTCCTATTCATAAATTATATTTGTACATTGGTTAGTCTAAAGGACATTACTCTAAACTCATCATGGTCATGTGAATTATGTCATCCAATCTAACTCTTATGCATTGATATTTGATCATAGGTTTATCTTAAAGGAACACGATATCACATATCTATTAACCAACAAACCATCTATCCTTGATAGTGGTCTTGACCAACTATCACTGAACCATACACAATATTATAGAATCACTTTTGTTTTTCCTTTCAAACAACATTTAGAGGGTCATCATCAACTCTCTCTCCCTCTCTCTCTACGGAAGAGGAATACTTGGAATGTTCATTTAATAAACATCTCCAACCTTCACATATTTCTCATATTATTAATACATCTTGGATACTAGGATTCATTACCTTGGTATCCACCTCATGTGCTATAAGCAACTCACATCCTTATATCATCTAATTTTACCAACATAACAAATATCAAGACATATAAGAGGAGACTTCCTAATTATTGGAAGGCTCTAAAGAAAAATCATCACAAACTTTATGAACTTCGAACCATATTCCAAACAACCTTATGCTATAATAAGCTATCCACCCTCATGTTTACAACGAATCCACACATACCTAGTGGCAATGATCCACTTGAAAGTTGTGGCCTGGAAAGAAAAGACACAAAGGGAAACACACTTCCCACATCATAGAAACATTGTTCAAGGTCACTAGCAAAAAGGTAACCATTTCTATTTTCATTATGCAAGTTACAACTTCTTATGTATCATTTTACCTTTTTCAATTCATGTTCCTTGCCATTAGCATAGGAATCATCATGATTAACAAATCTCATTACTCCTTCCTTGATTACTATTTATCACACTTGGTATGTTCTCTTATTTTATTATGTTTTTCAAACACTTATCGACAAGTAAATCATCATATTCTACATTTTCTTCGTTAAATCAGTATCATCTCCCTTAATTTCTTTCACATGCCATGCTGATTTTTCATTAACACTTTCTTACACACATAGGTTGGTCTGAGATTAACTCAGGTTCAACCTTATTTCTTTGTCATTGTTCTAATTCATCTTCTCATTTTGTACTTATTATAGGAGTTCTCTCTATCTTATGTGGATTTCATACCTTGATTCACTTTATAAGCATAGACTTGTTTATCTTTTAATTTATTATCTTCTTGAATCACATCTTCAAGAACTCTTTTCCTTATTTTTATTCAGATTTAGATTTCATGTTGTTGTATCCTTCTCTTATATTTACCAAACATTCAAGTTTTGATGGATAATGATGCAATTCTCACTTCTTTAAGGTAGGATTGAGATATTCAGACCATGATTTCTTATTCGTTATGCTCTTTAGATTGTCTCAAAATGACTACTTGATAAGAGTAATAAAAAAGATAACAATCTAAGAATTCCATACTTACCTTTTCTTCAATAATTGAATACCTGGGCAAGGCACCCAAATACTGAGATTAGGAAGTATGCACCATATTTTTATGTCATATTCCTAACTTAGACATCATCCTAGTCCTAAGTCCTAGTGTCCCTGTAGACTCAGTGAACCTAAAGCTCTGATACCAACTTGTGAGAACCCATTTCACTAAATGAGATTACTCAAAACATGAAACACAATCAATCACTAATTAATTACATACCCAAAAATATGGGTAAATTAAAACTGATTTCAATATCAAAACCCACTCAAAAACATTTGCATAAGAGCCCAACATCTTTCTTGTATCCATATTATACCAAGAATTTGATACAAATTGTTCTATCGTCTTAGCCACAACGTATATATATATATATATAGGAGAACAACAATCATATATGTGACACAAATAAGCATTAATATATTAACAAAAGTATGATTTATTTGAAACACCATATACAAACTTTTCCTGCCCAGACTTGAGAGTACAAGGACGACTCTAGGACACACTAGACATCTGATCAACTTTATCAAAGATTCATTACTATATCTCCTCTTTGCTTCCACATGTTTGTTTTCATCACTTCTAATTACCTAAAAAAATGTGATGAACCACAAGGGTGAGACCCATGTCCCAACAAGAGATATAACCTCCAACAACGTTTATTGATTACAACATTTTTAAGTAATTAAACAGTTAAGAAGTTTAATCAGATATAACAAATAAGATCAGCAGTATTAATGATTAGCAAAATACATAAAGGAGCAAATAATAACTATCATCATTAGCCAGACTATCATCCTTTATCTTGTTGACAATATAAGCAATTCAGTTGCATATGCATATCTAGCAACATGAGCAAGTCTAGTAACATAAAATCTCTATCATTATGAATAAGTCTAGCCACATAAGCATAGCTAACAACATTAGCATGTATAATAGGTTGAACATATCAACTTCATAAAAAGAACTAACAACTTAAGCACAACTATCTAGACAAGCATGATTTGTAGTATATGCATCTCTAGTTACAAAGGCATGGCTAGCATGTCAAACATAACTAACAACATGAGATAGCTAGCATCCTGATTATAATCAACAATAGTAGTATAGTTATCAACATAATCATGGCTATTATATGTACGCATCTACAATCTTAACCATATCTACAACCAAAGTATATTTACTATCTCTTAATTGCATAAGTATCATCTTTATGTAAAGATAACAAACAAGGGTTATCATACAATGTGAAACATTGTCTATAACCCTAAACAAATATGCTACTCGGCTATATTACATCTTTTATTAAGCCCTAGGGAATTTGAATCGTCCCATTCAAAGTCCAATCGACCCATACGAAGGGCTATTTGGTTCCGTACAAGATCTAGGAGTGTCGGTATCCTAAGATCTCTTTCCCTTGATCAGTATGAGTAAAAGGCGATGACATATCAGTCAAAGCTGGCAGCACAGTGACATATAGTCATGTAACTAGCCCACCTTGGTACAGGTCACGATGCTAGAATCAAGGGTATACTGAGGTACAACCGTACTTGTCCTCTAATCACATCATGTTATTATCACCGAGACACGACCACAGCTGTTCTCAATCACATCAGATGTATGAGGCATGACTATAGAGAACCTCCACAATCTGCATTATGGATGACAATGATATATCCTCAACCTGCCACCCCTACATACTCAATAGTATGTACTCTGAGTTTCCCTTAGGAATACTTGTTTCACCATCCAACAAGTTCTGACACTGAATATGGTTCGATGGCATAGGGCACTACATGATTAGAGTTGCACTTGATTAATTATGCCAATTGGGTGAATTAAGGCTGCATCAAACAAGTGGACATACAAACCCTAATTCACTTCTAGTAAGCATATAAATATCACAAATTTGAAAAGATATAAAATGTGTAAAACATAATTTCTCATCTCATCATCACATGGTACTATTCACTTGCCATTCATGAGACCACACTAGTCATCATACTATCAAAAGATATAAATCCTTTTCACAATATCACAGGGTATCAACCCTTATCAACATAAGAGGATTACACCTCCTTCAGAGCTCAACCATGCCCAAAGGTCATTAAGACCATCATACTATTCCCTGCAAGATCATCATTACCTTTGCATGCCTTATAACAAGGCTCGAAAACATCATTTACATATAATACACCCGATTAGCACAATATTGCATTAATGAGCTAGGAGATATTCATAAACAATCATAGTAGGGTTATATTAACATTAAGAACATTCATTTATTACACCAACATGCAAGGAATCTAAATATGATTAACTATCATCATATTCATAATGCACATGTTTCGCATAAGCAAGTATCAACCATTTGGCTATTACAACCACCAATTAACATATTAAGATTATGATCATGTTAAGGAGGTTATTTCAACATCATGCCATCATATAAGAATGTTAAACATGAATACTCATCTTTATCTATTTTCATTAGAGTTGTGTTCAACAAGATAAATTATATTAATGTTACTAATCAACACTTATACCTAAACCCTAACTCACGACATCCCTAATGGATCATAGATGCATAAGGTGAAGCATCACGTTCACATTCCATACTATTCTCAAGTATGAACCCACACATAAATCAAGGTGTAACCATTGGGTTATAGCATACTATGGTTTCAATAACATTAACATAGTACTTCATGATTGTATTAGTCATTGAAGGACTATTCATACCCAATTACCATCATTTAGTTATATTAAAGCTATGTATAACAAGCTATACCTCATTAGGGTTACATATCAACGCAATATGATTATCATCCCTTCTATTCCTACGAGTGAATAGGTAAGACTACCTTATTAAGGGTAACCCTCCATTTGTTCCAACATTATTCAACCCATATCACCATACGACAATGTCACCCAGAATCATTGGATGTTTAAAAGGTAAGACCATTGGTTGTTTACATAAGTAAACTCATTGGATGAACCACTATGAAGTCCTTGATTTGTTATCTATAAAGAGTCACCATCTAACCCTAGAAATCCCTTGATTAATAACACAAAAAGTTCCATTGAAAGTAGGGTAAAACCCAAAATCGACTGTTCATTTAAAACAAGCCATCCAATGTCAACAAGTAAGCTCCTTAAGTTGATCATAAAAAGGAAACCATTTAAATCACATTATTAGGACCAACATATTATGTTAGCTATCATTCCACTTTATTGGAGGAATAAATATTATATATTGAGCATTGGGTCAAGTTCATATATTAAAACCATCAATTACAGTATAGGTTTGACCAGTGCATCAAGTTACCCAAGAAACCTTTGGTCTAAGCCTTAATTAATGTGACAACTATATGATTAACTCACCATAGGTTTTGGATACCTGATCCACCATCATGAGTGACCATTAAGTCACCATCGGTTGTTAGATAAACACTATATTCATTAATCAACATCAAATATCAAACTAATATCACCATTGATTGATAGCATCATTAGGGTACTTAGTTGTTAATCACTAGGCTTCTAATTAGGACAAAACTTGAGCTAAGGGGTGAACGTCAGTTAACACCCTTGGTTACCACCATCAATTTTCATGAAGACAACACCATAGGGTTGTTGGAATGGTACCATCATCAGATCATGGGTTTATAGAAAAAATCAGCTTAAAACCCTAAAAGTGACAATTGGTTGATAGGTGTTTAGCATCATAGGTTGTCAAACCAACCTAATAAAAGTCATATTGTACCTTAGGAATAACGTACAGATGATCACAGGTTCATATATAACTAAAATAAGAAAAGGGAACATTATAAAAATCGAAATCCAAGTCAAGCATAGCTTTTTAGTGCATGGATCATCATTTTCAAGCAAGAACATGTTCTAGAAAGCTTATGGTAAGAAATAAACGTGGAGAAAGTTATAAAACTTTCTTATAATGAGAATATGAAACCCAACACAGAAGCAATCTTGAGCAGGTAGGGTAGAAAATCCAAGCATAAGCTATGAACTTGTCCATCTAGCACCTTTCTTCGTCAAATGAGCAAACCCTAAGCATAAGGAGCAAGAAAGGTAGGGTTTTAGAGCTTTAGAGCAATTTCTACCATGTAACAACAAAGTTACAACCTGGAGGAAGGTATAAGGACGGAGAAGAGAAAGATAAATGGAGAAGGAAGGAAGAAAATAACTTGCCTTGGTCAATATCCCTAGAAGATGACCTTGGAAACCCTAGGTAGGGCTAAATGGAGTACTAGGAGACCTTCTTCTCCAAAAATAGGTTGTATTCTACCTTAGAGCACTTGGTTCCATATAAAAACAGAGTGTAGTCGTTTATCCAGGTTATAGGAAAGATAAAGCAAGCAAAGTTTCGTACTTGGACAAGGAAGAGGTAAATATAACCCATGGATAAGGATGGAAGCATGCATGAGGTGTAAAAGTAGCTTCCCCATGTTTCTATGGCCTTAAACTATTAAGAATATACAAGCACACACAAGAAGCTACTCCACCATCCTTATAGACCTGATTAGATTTCCTTTTTCGAATTTCCCAACAAATCACATAATTCATTAGTTGATAGCTACTAAAGGTAGCTCATCCGTGAAGGGGTAAACTCTAAAATACCCTTAGAGAAAACACCTTCAAACCAAGGATTAAATAGGTCCCCCATGTATCAAAAATCTCAAGAATGATGAGAGAATATTGAAGGAACATAATGCAAGTGATAAATTGCAAATAAAGCCTCTCAATTGGGTAAATTGTAGAAAAGTCCAAAATGTGCATAAAATTGCATAACTTGCTCAAACAGTGTCCAAATTGGACCAAATTTGAAACTTAAGCTTGTATTATGATTTAAAATAATTTCAAAAGGTTATATTAGGGTTCTATGAATTAAAGTATGGTAATTAATCTTATTCAAATCATTAAGCAAGTTTAGGGGCCTTATAAGTTTCTAAACAAGCAACTTCCCACAGGGACATCGGGGCCATAGTAAAAAATGAGGTTCTAAAAAAACCACGAACTCAAGGGAAAAAGGTAGGGGAGAAAACGGAAGACATGATCAATGGGATAGATTTCCTTTTTGAATACAAAGTCACACCCCTCATTCAAACTATTAAGATATAGCTAATAAATTCTTACTGAGTGAACCTATAGAGGGAGATGCACATCCGTCCAATCTTTTTGACATGGAGATATGAGAATAAATATTTGAGAGAGAAGAAGGGAACCTAGACTAGATGTTCTGCAAGGACACACATAAACTAAAAAATCCAATCTTTCCTGAACCTCCAGTAGATGATACCCACAAACTTTGCAGCAACCCCATTGCTATCATGTAAAATGAAGGATATGAACATGAATTCACTATCAACGATGCTACTCTAAGACATACACATCCTAATAGATCTACTAGATAATGACAAGATAGTGTACGACATCATATATAACAATGAAAGATGCACACTAACTAGATATGACTTGAAATCGGCCTTTAGATATAAGACATCAATCAACAAAATATTCTTTAAGGTTCTCCATGAAACAATTATAGAAGAATACATGTATAGAGATAAAAAGGGGCCAATTTTTAATGCCACATCTAATTTGGTTGCATAGTTATATGTCAAAAATAACAAGACCTCCTCGGTTGAAGAATTACGAAACACTCTGCATAGAACTAGGAAGTTGTAGTTTATAACACTCTTTTAAGGCCTTTACCCACTAGCTCCTAACTGTGGCAAATTTTCTAATTGGAAGGTAACAACTTACAACTACAATGTTAAGGACATTCCATGTGGAAAGATGGTCTTTGAATAAGAATATACTAGAGTTATACCTATGATAACGACCCACCTAAAATGTCTAATAGAAGGGGAGGACGGGTGGTATCGACCTAACTAGAAAGAAATCTGTATCAATAGCAGTGGTCCTCAATAAAAACCAGAATTAGGGGACATCATCTTCATCATACTTCAAATGACTGTGGCATTGAACAAAGTGATATAGATGGAATAATTAGAAAACAAAGAATACATTCACTGTGAGAAAAAAGATGTCATGGAAACCATACATGACAGAAGAATTTTTTATGACCCTCACATGGAAGACATTCCATGGAGATTGTATTCACTTGTCCCCCTTCAAGAGTCGACACCATGGAGTGTAACACTAAAGAATCTCTCGAAAGAACTTGCAATCCCCTCCCTAGAAAATCTCCCAACATCTCCAACCTACCTCTAGTTGAGAACAATCCACCCTCCCAAACCTTAAAAGATGTAGCAATGAAATAGATGGTTGATGAATCAAGAGTTGATCAAGATGAGGCTACCCACCATAAAAACCCCTCTAAACCTAAACAAAAATTTGTTCTAGAGTCTGAAAGAGAAGCTTCCATTCCTCACAAAGAATCTGATACACACACTATCCAGGAGCCTAAAAGAGAAAAAGAAGTGGGCTTCAATGAAGATGTTCCTCGTGATGAGGTTGTAGCGTACAAACTAGAACCAACTGACCTAATTACTCCAACCTTTGAAAATTTGATAAGGAAACATGCTACAGATGATCACTAGAAGACCTAAATCTCATTATTGAAGAACTAAGTCCCCAATATGATGAAATCATCACAATTTTGAAATGAATGATGTCTAAGTGTAGTGGACAGACTTATGAGAAATTCTAACTATAGGGGGCTACATGATAGTACATGTCATGACATCCTCTCAGCTGCTCCTATATGATATGGTCAAGGATTTATACATGGCCTTCTATGAAATCCTAGGTGACATCCTATTGAAGAAGGAATTTGGAGAATCAAAAAGACTCATTAAAAAACTCAAATCAGATGCTCCAAGATTTATCTTTGTGCCTATTCTCCAAGATGTCCAATGGACCTTAGTGTCTATCAATACAAATGGAAAAAACACCATTTTATACAATAGCTCAGTTGCAATGATTAACACCAATTGAACATTTTATCGCAAGATAGCTAACGCCATCACCAAATAAAAGCCAGCACAAGTTGCAACTCACTCCGTAAAGCTGATCAAGAAATATGGGAGGTGTGATCTAGAGAATTGGAAATTTGCAAAACCACAATTTTATCATAGGAGCCCACAACAAACTCATGGTTCAAACGATAGAGGCTTCTATGTACACTTTTGGATGGAAATTCTCACAACAACTGATACAAAGGTAGATTCTTACAAAGATGATCCTTACAACCACCTCAGAGGAACCTATGGAATAGAGATATTAAAATCAGAATGAGCACAACCATTTCAAGACTTTAACTCACATGTTCTCACTAAACCTCATTCTTTGAAACCCCTTGTGACAAATAGTATCATAAGTTTTGAGGGGTGGTGAAAGATGAGTATGTCCTACATTCCACAATCTTTAACTTTGCATATTTTTTTCTCTTTTACCTTATTTTCTATCTTATCCCCCTAAAAGCTCCCTAACATTTTGATTTTTTTTTCTAGATTTACATATCTAACCTTGAAAGGTCTTGATGAAGGAAAATGTTTGGTGTTTAGGAAAATTTGAATCCAATTTTCTTGGATAATGTAATCACTCCACCCTTAGACCTTCTTGTCTTCAAGCTACTTCATATCATAATCTTTTCAAAAGTGATATTCTATAAAGCTATTAATTCACCTAATAAAAATCCATCTAACTATGTATTTACACCATTATTATCTGAAGACATTGGAGGCAGTAGAAGAAAGCCATTGTCCCTAGAGATTTCTCCAAAATAAGAAGGACTTAATCTGCCTCACTCATGATCAATCTTTGTAGCCTACTAGTACAGGTTGAAAATTGCAAACGTCTTGTGAAAGGGAAACAACTACCTATTCTAGTTCTTAACCCTTTCTAGGGATCAAAAGAGGCATGGTAGCCCATAAAACCAAAAAAATTCATTGCCTCTAAGCCTAATGAGCAAGAATGAAATATGAGTGTGAATACAATCGTGAGACTTTTCTTGATAAGAAGTTGAAGGGCTCTGCCCGACTGATGTATAATCACACTCATGAATGTGAATATGTCACATACGGTAGTAGGGATCAAAAGCCAAAAAATATTGCCCACCGATCTTTCAAGGGAGATCTTGCATAACCACCAAAAATTACATTAGGACTAATGTTTGAGTAACACTATTATTACAATAGTACTCATGGTTGAGTGACCCCGAGGAGGATAGGATACACCGCAAACTCATCCCGCCCCAAACACAACTAGGTAGGACTCTCAAAAAATAAAGGTGAGAATGCTACCCCTGGAGAGAACGTTGCACAAGTACAACTAGGAAATGAGGATCAAAGTAATTCATGAAGGAGAAAACCCAAACTAAAAGAAGGTTGTAGAAGATGAAAGAAGCCATGCAACTCTGGTCTAAGAGAAAGAAACTGGGGAATATAGGATGTAGACAAAGTAGTTACACATATATCTTAACCTTAGGATTTTGTAAGAACATGGTCAAAGCTAGAAAACACTAAACAAATAAATCCCTTAACCTTCTCTTTATGCTTTGCATCTATTTGTCATCTTGAGCACAATCTAGATTCTAAGTTTGGGGGAGTTGATAACATCCTATTTTTGGATGTTTTGTGCCAAATTTTTCCCTAATTTCCTTTAACACCAAACCTTGTTAATTTCATCACGTTTTGTTCATATTTGCCACTGTGTCTAAATTAGGAGCTAACTACATCTTTTGTGTAGGAAAGCGACTGATGGCCTAAATTAAGACGGTCACTTAAGAAATCACATCGGGAGACCTTCCGATGGTGGGATGCATCCCATGACACAAAGGAGCTCTGAAGCTCTTCCTTATGAAGGCCAACCAACATGCCTATATCGATGGTTTAGTTGGGATCCATCAACCAAAGGTATATATCCGAATGTCACCCTTTTGATGGCTTAGCAGGATACCACACTTTTACAATTGTCGACCACCCACCAAATAATGGTCTAGTGGGCCCTCCGCTTCTAGCGATGAGACTATGGGGGATAACTGAAGAGTGGGAAGGCTCCAACTACTGATGGAGTCCCATAAACCAACTGTAAATGGAAAGTCAGAATGACCTTGCAAACTGATGATAGAACTACTTACAACAATAACTGGAATTAGTTAAGCACATGGCCCCAGACACGAGCCCTGGAAACTTGGGGCACACACAAAACACATTTGTGAGCACCTTGAGCCCCACACTAGATTCTATCAATAGTGCACTCCTTGCAACTATTAAGGGATCACTCATCATGAGAGTTGAAGACAAAGTGTTACCCTTACTCCTACTCATTATCGACCTCCACCCACTCGCCGTAACGGTTCTCCACATCCAAGGATGAGAGTCTAAGGATTTTGCGGGCCTTTGCCACTTCCGAGTAGCACTTGAAGCTTCCTTCAAGAGAAGAAGGATGATGGAGTTGAATCCCACCTTCCTTGTTCTATCATTGGAGTTGGAGAAGGAGGAGGTCTCCATCGACCATGATTCTAAATAATGTCAATGTTTGGTGTATCTCCCACCTTCTTCTCTGATCTGTCCTCCTTCTTCAATCTATCCATCTCCATGTCACCTTATGTTTGTAAATTCTGAGTGTCAATCACCAAGAGTGGCTAATCTAGTAACCTTGGGTTAGGAGTAGCCACTAAGGCTCTCCCAACATGCAAATGCTTATATATATTTGATGTATATACTCTTACTAATGTTCATCTTCATACCCTTATTATTAATGATTCACTTATATGATTAGCTACCATCTTATGTTGTGTGATTGTTAATACCTCAAGAGAATATTATTAACTCACATCCAATAGTTATGGAGTTCCACAAATGCATGAGAATGTGGGAATACTTAAGCTAACAACCATATGGTTTCATGTTGATTCTTTGATAGCCATTTAGAGAGAGAGACAACCTTTAATATAGATCTATCCTAAGCTCAAGAGAGGAGGGAATATACACTTATGATGATTGCTTTGTACCTTTCTAAGGGCATACATTGGGTATGTGTTTTATATTTTGGTAAGGATCTTAAATGGTGAACCCTATCCAAGTTTTCGCGCATATTATCTTTTCATGTTTAAACATTCTTACATTGTATCATTTGATATTTTATTTTACTTAACCTATTTGTTATCTTGACTGTTGAAATGCTCCTATTCCATAAGGAACACTTACCTAACTTTTTGGTTGGTGTAACTAAGACAAAACTCTCAACTCTTAACACATACCACCCTTCTCCCTGTGTTTGACCCCAATCAACTACATCAGGCCCCATTATTTATAAATTCAAGGTTCAATCACTCAAGATCCTCTCCTTTTGGGAGTCGATCAGTCTTAAACATCAATCATAAATGCAAAAGATGGGAAATGAGATAGCAACACAAAGATAAAATTTCCAAATTAAATTATAATGTTTATAGAAATATTTCCACAACATGGTATGAAAGTCACATTTTGTTTCCTAAAATATCCCAAAAATTGGGCTTAATTACTCATATCAAAAGAAAGTACAAAATTGGAGAAGAAAAGGACAAGAAAAGCCATGGATCCCAATTTAGAAGTCTCCTTCTCCTTATCTAGCAGTAGGAACTCATGCTTTCTCATATGATTCATAAGGTGGAAATGGAGTTGTAAAAACTCAATGAACAGTGTTTTAGATTGAAATATGATAAAATTGGAGTGGAATGAGATAAATAGTTGGTAGGTGGAAGTTTGCAAATCTAGGAGGTGGTAACATTTGCCTCTTGTCTACCATTAATGTACATATAGGGGGCTAGGGTGGCTAGGATTAAGTGGGGGTAGTTTAGGAAAAATTGTGTGAGAATAACCTAGTTTTTGGGTGGAACAAATATTGTGATGGTAGAATGGATGTTTTGTCCTTGAATGGATGTGTAAATTGACTATCTGGAATGGTCGTTGTAAAGTAGAATGACCAAATTTATTGACTATGGCGCAACTATTCTAAGAAAAATGACCTTACTGGGTGTGAAGTGGTGCAGTAGTAGATGTCAAAGAAACTTTCCATTTGAGGGAACCTCATGCACTAGTGGTAGGTATATCCGACCTCCTTGATGATTTTGGAATATTTGTTATGATGCAAAATGATGATAGATTAAGAAAATTGACATATACCTAGAGTGAGGGTAAGGGATGGAACAATTAAATAGAAGGTAATGTCTAAATAGCAATTTCTTCTAGTCAAACCCATTGTTTTGGGTTACGGTGGACCTATTTATTGAATGGAGTCAATTGGACAATGTAATTATGAAAATGTCCAATCTAGAATGGTCATTATATGACTAGAGATGCATTCTAGGACCTAGGATGGGTTTTAGGTTTTAAGTGGATAAAATTGGACATTGTAACACAACTATTGTAGGGTTAGAACGCATGTTCCATGGCCTGGGTGTGGTATAATTAGAACTTGGAGGAGTTTTAAGACATTTTTGGTACTTTGTTTTTCTGTGTGTCTTCTGTTGCTGTAAGTCATTCAATCTTGGGGGAAATTATTGCATTTGAATGGTTTCTTTCTCAAATCATTTAGTTCCTTACTTCAATGACTCTTTGGAGGTTTGGGGTCGGTTGGAATTATCTTAAATGGATCCTTGGAATCCTCCAAGCATGTAGGAGTCCTAGTGTCCATCTATCCCTCCTCCATGTATCAAGTAGCATGCTAAGTATCTAAAAATTACATAAGGAACGTCCATAACTACATTTCATAATAATGCCAATCATTAGGGAAAAACATGCATAATCAAATGTCTAGATGTGAATAATAAAAAGAATGACACAAAATGGAGACCAAGCTAGGGCTCCATCACTAGCCCATGAACCCAATTATTTGAATGGTTTTATTTAATGGATGTGAATGATTGTGGTACCACACAATTATTTCCTTAATTTAAGTAAGGAGTGGACCCCTCCAGGGTATCACTCCATACAAAATAGTATCTGAGCAAGTTTCTGCTCGGTAATCTGACTATCTTATAATTCTTCCTTCATACATTTACCTTACCTATTAAATCTAAGTTTCTAGAGATCCAACTTATTTGATGACATTGGTGCTAAACTCCAGTTTGTCATTTCAGACGAATTTTCCACACTAGAAAACCCTCTTTTTTGCATGGATCCCCCTCCTAGGGACAACTTAAAAACTCAAGATACAACTGCTACTAATGGGGTTGGTGACACCTCCACTTCTAGTTCGATTGTCCTCTCCCTTGAGTAGGAGTTAGCCATCCTATGACAATTTCTCACCAAAACAATGGTGGGAAAGTTGAACACCCCTCTGATGACTGATAAGCCAAAGGAGTACCCACTAAAGGAGTTCATGAAGATTCAATCATCCTACTTCAAGGGTGAAGGGGAACTGGAGATGGTTGATAAGGACAATGACTGGTTTTAGCTATAGAGGGTACTTTTGAAGGCATGGCAAGCCCTCCACACCCAAAAGTAAAATTTACGTCTTATGTGTTGGATGGACTAGTGCACATCTAGTGGAATGGGATATCACACACTCATGACACCTATAGTTTGACCTGGGAACAATTCTTGGTATTATTCTGTGAGAAGTATATCTCCATTGCTACTCCTATGAAGAAGGAAGAAGAACTCTATAGCCTAAAGCAAGGTTCAATGTTTGTTCCTACATATGTGCAAAAATTCCTACTGTTTGAGCATTATGCTATTGGGTTAAGTGAGGATCGTAGGGTCGACCTATTTTTACAAGAACTCAACTACAACACGGGTTGTACTCTAGTCCCTTAGATTCCTCCTACTTTTCCAATAATGGTGGATTAGGCCTTAGATGTTGAGTCAGATCCTGGTTTCTAGACCTTGGCACAAAAAGATAAAAATAACAGAAGGAATCACTCCAGAGATTATCATGAACACAAGAAGAGTCGCCAGTTCCAACAACACAACTTTCCTAGTAGATGCCAACTAGAGTACCCCACGACTCGAATGATGAATAGATAACCGACATGTCATCACTACGGGCAACTCAACCACATTAGACCCTGATGTCCTGAACATCAGGAACAACATACCGCTATTAGACTACCTATGAAACAAAGAGACAACAAAAATCAACAGGAGCCACAACCCATGGTTGAAAGGTGTGTGGGATGCGCCTATGCCTTGCATGAAGGAGCTGTTAGATGAGAGGTAATATTCTTATGAAATCCAAAAGATGCCAATGCTATTTCAATAAGTTTTGGTTGGTTTCATGGCCTTGCTTTGATTTGGTGTCATTTTTAGATTACTTTTCAAGGTTTTTCTTATAAAAGCTACTTTCCATTATTGTATTATATGTACAAAAAAAGGGTTTTTTACAAAATTCATCAAAGTCTTACTAGGACTAGACAACACCTAAGAGAGGATACATGTATAAACCCTTGAAGTACAAAGTATCCGTTTAGACATAGAAAATCATAAACCTCAAGGTTAGGAGCAACATATTATAAGAAATCGTAGCTATGTACGAATTAGTCAACTCATCTATTTTGACTATGTTATGGTTTGTAGAAATTTTTTTAAAGAATGGACAGTCGTACCCATTAGTCTTTAGTGATGGAATATAAGTTAAGGATGCTTGGACATGAAATTATTGATACACAAACATAACTACAGCCTAGTTTTGATAAATAAATAACTTGCTTCGTGGGACTGCTAGGAAATACAAGTAGATTAATCTGAAACCCTTAAGCAATAGTTGTACCCATCTAAACTTTAGAATAAACCTCATGATATAGGAGACTTTAATAAATATTATATTGATTAGAAAACTCTTGGTTTAGGTTGCTTGGATTTTGGGGACAAAGTCCTCTTTAAGGGGTGGAGAATTATAACATACCCAAATTTAGGTAAATACTAAATTTTCCCCCTTTAATTAATAATCTTTATTTTGAACTCTATTTTTAATTTGGTTTGTACTAGGATGTTAATAATACTCAACTATAAGAGTTTTAGCGAATAACATAATTATTTGAGGCTTAAATACAATGAAAAGGAGTAATATGTTTTTTTTTGAAAGGAAAAGTCAATATCATTAAAGGCAAGCCATACGGCATCTACAAGACAGCAATCTCACACCAGAGATCGAAACATAACTCTGTTTAAGAACTGACATTGCACACAAGCTCAGATTGGGAGGCGGTAGGTAAATTACTTGCACGACCCCTCTAGGTTGAAGCTATCCAAAGCAGCTGTCGACGAGAGAATCCTTCAATCTAAACGAGCCCATTAGAAAGCCGTAAATGGAGTAAGCAACACCAGTGGCATAGAAAATCATCACGTACACACCAACGATCCACCAAACAGATAGAAGCTCGACCACAGCTGACCAACGGAGATAAACAAAACTAAGCTACAAACAACCAAGCTAAGGAAAATAAGACAAGGAGGGACGAAGGGAAACAACCCACAGACAGACAAAACACACACAGGAAAAGAGACAAACAGATAAGGGGCACAAACAAGGAAGACGAAGGACAAGCGGCCAAACCCAAATAGGTGCAAACACAAGGAAAAGGAGGTCCCAAACTGGTGAACAGGTGGGGGGTAGAAGCTCAGGGAACCCCACCACCACTTCAGCCACTGCGGCGCCGCCCGCCCAGCTCAAGCAGCAGCTTGAGGAGGCAAAAGCGGGTCGTAGGAAAAGGAGTAATATGTTAATTTGAGTTTAGTTGTGCAATTTTATCAAATTGAGAAAATTTCGGTTCAAATATATCTTCTAGAACTTGTCCCATGGATAGATTTGAGCAAAAGAGAGCTACACATGAAATTTAGTCAATAAATGATGAGGGACTACATTAATATGCTTAAAATAAGTTTTTCCTCAGATTGTGGATTTTGGTATTGAAGTTTTTTAAATGGTAAAATGACGTTTGAATCAAATTCTTTGGTTTCCTATTACCCTACATGCCAAATTTCACTCAATTTGGATATTGTTTTCTCTCGAAATTTGGGTTTGAAAGGAAAGGAATATTAATTATGCGTCACCTCAGGAAAAGCAATTTTGGAAAAGGAATAAATATCACTCGGACCCAGACATTAGCTGATGCACAAACTTTTCCCCACTATCAGATCGAGATCAGATGACCCACGGGTTAAATCAACCTTGCACAAAGTATGGAAACTGGCCGCTTGTTTAAGTGGTTGAAGTTGTGATTATCTCTCGAATTGATTGATCATTTCTCGCGATTCTTTATCCAATAGTTTCCTTATCAAATTCAACATCTATCCATATCCTACATGAAGCCTAACATCCTGTATTCTAAAAATGTCTAAAACTTGACCTCCAAGCTTCTAAATCCCCACACGCTTTGCCGACAGACCATGTTATATATATATATATATATATATATATATATATATATATATATATATATATATATATATATATATATATATATATATATATATAAGATCACATGTTGCCACAATGAAAACAACTCTGAACAAGAGTCCCGTGACAAAGATGGAACGTGTAAAATTGCATGCAAAGGAAAAGAAGTTAAACTACACAATTTATGTTCATTTCGAGATCAAAAGAGAGTTAAACCCGTAAGAAGATAACTCTCTTTTCATCATCAGTGTTGCGGATGGGATATATCTCAATAATATCATTAGGAATGATACTGACATGTAGATGTTATTACTAGAAAAGGATTAACATTATTAGAGAAGAACATCGTAACAAGAAGAAGATAATCTATGTGTAAGTTTAGGAGACAATCAATGCCCATGGTCAATATTTGATCAAATTCAGTGATATAGAAAGAATGGAATTAAAATAAAAGATGAAATGGAGGGTATCAAATTAGTCTACTAATGGATAAATCATACTCGTATATAGTTCACAACCAGTAATTCTCAAGTATAATTCTCAGCCTACTAAAAATGCTTCTTGCTAAGTAATTACCTTCACACAGTTCTTAAAGTAATTTAGTGACAGTTTCAATTTTGAAATCATTATCTTCGACTACATTTCTTCTACAAAACTTTCTAGCCTACCACATACTTCCTCCTCCCTTTGTAGTCCTCCTAATTAATAAGCAAATATAGGACAAGGTACATGACTCCTTACCCCTGAAACCATGTACTTATTCGCATGGAAGACTGTAGAGTTGTATCTTCAAGGGAATAGTTGTAAATGCATACAACCTAGTCCAATGTCATCAATTGACCTTGCCATCTCTATTTCATTTAGGCTATAGAGCAAAAAAAATTTCCATGTTGGCATTTGGCTAGTTGGTGATCTGTGGAGTACTTGGAGGCATATACCGGACGGGATGGGTTAGGAGGTAGCTATAAAGAATGCGCGCATCCTCAGAGGGATCAAGTTAGGTCAAGTAGAAACTGGGATGCGGGATGGTTCACATTGTCTGCTACCTATTGTACATTGCTATGGAGATCCCGAATAGGAGTAGACTAACAATTGGAATCAAAGGAAGAGAACGATCAGTGATTTAGTTAGGTTCCAAAAAAAGTAGAGGATAAAAGACGGGGATGTGAAACAGGGGAGGGAGGACGCGCATGATGGTCCACACTATCTACAGTCTGCAATGGTATCATGACATTGCAATCCTTTGCTCTCTGATCTCAATTTCACCTCTAGTCAAGACAAAACCGCCTCTAAAGTCATTCTCTTCTCCAAGATTGTGGTGCCGATCCCTGACTCTCTACTTCGCCGGAACTAGATTGTACCCTGGGTATGGTCTCTTGATCCCTCACAGACATTTTTGTATAATCAAAACATCAAACGATCTAGGAACTTAGTTTCCCTAAATTACGACCTCTTGCTCCAGCCGCATGTCGTCTACCATTCGTGGGCGTGAGGCTGAAGGATGTTGGTCGGGGGAAACTACCTCTTCACCCTACAAATTCTATTTTTTTTATATTCGTCACATGGATATATTAATATTTTCATTTCAAATATGTCACATAATACACGGATATAAATAAGACATGTTTTCCCTATCACAAGTTAAAGTTTGTATTTTTAGTTTAAGGGAAGTTTGGACCTTTGCAAATTTCATTTTATTAATAAGTTAGTAAATAATGTATATTATGTAAAAATCATAGCTAATTACTGGAAGCCCCAAATATTATAAAAAATATTAGAATTATAGGATTTTTCTCTATAGTTTTCTATGGTTTTGATTGCCTGATCCAATGTTTTAAAGACTAAACTTTTATAGTTTTGATATCTATTATTCTCTTATTAATAATAAAGGGAAACATTATAATTAATAAAGTTTAGATTTTGAGTCAAGATAATAATCAGTAATTGAGAAGGCGATGCTAGGTTAATAACAAGAGTCAAACTAGGGTTTTCTCCAAGGATTTGGATTTCTAGGGTTTCATCTTATATAACATAAATGGAACCCTAATAGTTGTAAAAAATATTATATGTAGGTTTGAAATGACTTTAGGCTTGGAAGGGTAAAATTTGACCGGTGATTTATATACTCAAATGAAGGTATATTGCATTTCTAAACTATATATTGAGTAAATGATATATACCTCTTTCTCTCTTATAGATCTTGAGACCCCTGATCTCCTCAGTGAATTAATTTCTTTGGATTCCTCTTATTTGAAAGATCCATTATTGTTTCTAGAATCCCTTTCATCATTGAGATCGTTTGTGTAACGACCCTGCCTCCCGGTAACCCCCAATTAAGGGAGATCAAGAGGTCAGAGATGTTATCCCAATTTCTGGATCAAAGGTTCGACAAATAATCAATAATAATTATCAAATTCTACCAAACTATACTGAAAAGTTGTAGTAAAATTAAACTTTGCATACATTTTTCAAAAACATGGATATCTACTTCTATCCACATACCGAGTCTATTATAACTAATCCTCCTTTGTACTTTAATTCTTATTTAATTCCACATATGCCACTTTACTGTTTGTCCTTTTCAATCTTGCACCTAAAACACCGACAAACAAAACGTCGGTCAGCATATCAAAATATGACGGTATGTGGGGACAACCAAAATTCACAAATATGGATAACAATTTAAATATCACAATCAAGTTAATTAACAAACCAATTTATGCTTCCAATGTGACATTCTCCACTACTTTTGCCCTAACCCTGGCATACCCTCCTTAGGGTTTCTCTTTTTCTAATGACTTAAGGCCACCTTCTCATTCCTGAGCTTTGTGCCTGGGGTCACCTCTCATGGTGCCCATTAGTCATTCAACAAAGGCCACCTTCTCAATCTCGAGCTTGGTGTTTGGGTCACCTCTTATGGTGCTCATTGGTCTTCCCTCCTGGGCTTGACCTTTTTGCATCATCCCTCAGGGTGGCATGTAGGTGCGATAATACACGCTTATTTTACAATTGTGATAATCATAGTGACTTTATAATTTGCAAGTATGAACATCCAAACTGATAGGTTGCATTCAATGCGATGAATCATCTGGGAAACTCTTCAGGAAACTAATGCGATTAATCATAATTAACCACATACTTGTCAGGTTGATTTGAGAGAGAATTAGTCCAATCAATGGAAGAAAACCAACAGGCAAGCAAACACACAAAGAGATCCTGAAATATGCATACAATTTCCTATTATTGATCATGCCATCAAGATCTATTAAACCTAGCTCGCTTCCTAGGGTTTCTAGTCCACTTTTAGGGTTTCCATTGTAATCATGGTTTCACTTCCTTTTTTACTATTTTAAATGCTAATTTTATACAATTACTCACAAACCCTAATTACCTCATCTATTCTTCACGAAAGATATTAAGGTTACCTTTTAACAACATATAACCCTAATTTCATATTAAAGGCACAATTAAACATCAATTAAGTCCAATATGCCTCTTTTCATTAAAACTACCAATTTTATCCTTTTAACTCATGACAAGATCTTTAGGCCCATTTATCATCTTTGGTTCCTTTCAAATTAACAATTCATAGTTCATTATGATCTAATTCACATATGAACTCTATTTATCATTAATTCCACTTTTATCGATTAGAAAAACCTGAATTTCCATATTTAGGGTATTTATCCACAATTAATAACCTTTATACTCAAAATAGCTTAGAACCATCATATCTCAGCTTTATTTATGAACTTGATCAATTAAAGCCATTAAGAGTCACAATTACTAATATTAGGATTTCAAGGCCCATTAAAGCTCGTTCATGTACATGGAACTGGAAATCAAACCGATTATGTGCAAAGTTCATCCTTTTTGTTCTTAATGTACCTTTTTACAATTAATAGGTTAATATCAACTTTAATCATCCATTAAACCCTACAAAATACATTAATCATCTCAAAATAGGGTTTCTTAGTCATTAATACATTAAAGTTGATAACTTCCATTACTTTTCAAATTGCAAAAGCAATTAGCTTCTAAAACTATTTTAATTGGATTCCTCTCATTTTTGTAAGCAACTTTCATATTTTATATGCATTCATCTGAGGTACTAATAAGGAGATACAATTTTTGCAATATATACTTACTTGAGACAATCAACGTGTGCCACATCATCCACTTCATGCGACGTCGCTTGTTGGTTTTGAAATATAACAAAAAGAGATTTCTACCCTCAGTAAGTTGATCATTTCTTCAATACCCGGAGGGGTATTTTCATCCAATGATGCCTCTTCCTCTCTTCCAACACGCGCAGCCCTACGCTGCCGCCCTAGCCGTGATGGGCGCATCTCCTCCTTCCTTCTCTGACCCCGACGACCACCAGGAAGGGTGCCCTTGCCTCCACCGTACCTCTTCTTACACGGCAAGGCCCTCAGGTCATGGTAGTGGTAGATGGGCACATGAGAACAGGTCCGCAAATAGGGACCTGCTAGCAGACGTAAGGCCGATGACCAAGGTGGACGACTCTCAGATCACGTAACCTCATCGCCGCCAAACCCTGTAGGACGGTCTCGTTTCCCCCTCGACCACCGTCCTTGGTTCAACACCACTCCGGGAATAGCTCTCCTTCCTCTTGGTTAGGGTTAGCATGAAAAAAAGAAGGAGAAGAGAGAGAGAGTTGTGTGGGATTATCTTGGGCCCGGGCTAAGGCTCCAACCCTTATATAGGGGAGGATAGCAGAGCCCTAGGATGCATATCCACAAGATCTAAGCCTCTTTCCTACTAGGAAACCATATTCCTTCATGAAGAAGCAAACTTCTCTATCTATTAAACTCTTTGATATTCTTTATTCTTTAGATATTAGGATTTCAAAAATAACCTCTTTTATTCTCTTTGTACTTGCCTTTTAATCCATTGGCATAAATTTCTATTATCTTTTAGTAGAAAATACCTCCTTTTTAACAATGCCACCAAATTCATTAATTATGCATCACATTATCCTCTTATTTTGCATTATTGTTATTTTCTCTTTCTTTTTCTTCATTGGGGCTCCTTGGAACCCAAGAAACTCTAATATTTCGAAATCCTTTTTAGTGGATACTCATTATCCTTCTAGATGCATCTATATCCATTATTTCTCATTATCTTACTTATTTCTTTATTAAAATATCTTTTCTATGGACTTCTCTTGATCTCTCTTTCTATTGTCCTTATTGAAATTCCTTTTAACATAAGGAACCTTATGGATCCGAAAATCCACCAAAGATAACTCAATTATACCTATTTCCACTTATTTCCCACATTTTATATTTGTTTTCAATTTTTTTCTTAATAAAGAAATATTTATTTGATCATTTCTTTTCTTGTTGCATTATCTTTGCAACTTTGGACTCCTTGGAACCCAAGGAACCCAAGAGGTACGAAATCCACCTTTGGATTATATTCTTTTGCCTTCTAGAGGTTTCTACATCTTTCTTTTCTCCATTTCTTATTAATAATGAAGTTTCTTTTGTCTTTTCCTTATTTTTGGGCCCAATAGCCAATAAAGCCCACAAAACCATCAACAAGGCTATTGTAAATGAAATCCATTTATTCAAAACAAATTATATCATTATTTTTTCAAATATCTTTAATAGGAGAAATTACATTTCTCACCAAAAGAACGCAAAAATTGGGGTTGTAACATCCTTCCCCTCTTATAGGAATTTTGCCCTCAAAATTCCACCAGGCACACAAACAAACAGGATAAGCTTTTCTTATGTCCATCATGGCTCCCATGTGGCCTCACCCTTTCTATGGTACTTCCCAAGAACCTTCATCATCTCATATGCTTCCATCTGAGTTCTTTTTTACCTTGGCATATCGTACCCTCATAGGTGACTTAGGATATTTCAGCCTCTCAAAAAGCTGAATAGGTTCAGGGCTCAGCACATGGCTTGGGTACCTCACATAATTCTCTAGATCAGACTCATGGAACACATTGTAGTTCATGTTATCCTGAGGGGTAAGGATAAACACAACCATCTCCACCATTCCATCTCAAATGGACCATGCAGCCGAGACTCAACTCTCTTAGATATAACTTAGAGGGGTCGGATTTTCACATCACATACTCTCCCATAGTGAACTGCATGGCAGTCTGCTTTGCATCAGCTCATGACTCATGTCACCCCTGGGCTCTCTTTCAGCCATTGCACGATCAAAGCGATTTCATCTGCACACATTATCATCTCTGTCCTCATACCTCATAGCAACATTCCAACTCACATCATCTTTATCCTTGGTGTATGGTATGTGTATTGTCCTATCTCTCACCCCCATAACAAGAGAAAATAAGCATTTGGCGGCCATCCAAACACAAAGTTCTTCATGTTCCAAGAGTAGAGATGGTACATCCCACATTGCCAGTACACCTTCAAACTAAGTTGAACCGTGCAACTTATGTCTCTACATCACAATCATCTCGATATCAAAGTAACTTTCATTGAAAACTAGTCTTGAACCTACTTGGGTTAACACCCATTCCTTGGACATCTTCTCTAGGTCTATAGGGTGCCGACACTTTTGGGGTCATCCCTCTTACCTTATGCATCTAGAGAGTGCCCTACTCATCTTCCCTTTGGGTTCGATGAGTTCATGAAGGTGGTCAATCTCCTAACCCATGGCCCTCAGACAATGATAGCTGTTACCTCCTGACCCTATGGTCATGTGCAACTAGGGAATTAGATAACTCCTACTTCCATCGGTCTTATTCCTACCTGACCCTAGGATAGACTTAGGATTCTAACATAGTACATGTCCAACTTAGAACCTTACCCATGCCTTCATCATCTCTCTCTTCATTCCCGGGCTGCCATTCATCCTTTCATAGGGGTCATGGCGACCTTCCTACCTTGGTTAGGCCCCATACCGATTACCTCCATGGTAACACATCCACGTGCACTTAGATATGGTTATCTATGGGTCTACAGGTTCATTCTCTTACTATGTACTTTTAACTGAGCTTCTCAAGATCCTATTGAGACCTCTTTAGGTTACCTCAAAACCAACAAAATAGGTATACACCCTACAAAAGGGTCCCTCTCCCAGGATGGGAGGAAACTACACCTTGATAACAAAGGTCACAAATGTGCTTATGTCTAGGGTTTACATCATGCTTAACCCTAGCAAGCTACTAAGGCATAAGCAGAACACCTACTAAACCATGCTAGGTCATACTTGTTCTCATTCCTCAACATTGGACCACGAACATACCTTCCCATGTCACCAACTCATCAGTGAGGGGTTCATCAAACATACCTTCGACTTAATGGGGTTTCCCTTTCCTCTAAACATAAGGAGTTCCATGCTCAACTCTATAGAAACTCAAATCTCATCAGGAGCATTAGGTACACCACTTCCCCTCTTAGGCCTAGGAACCCTAGGTTCACTTTTTGGGTGTCCACCTGCATGCTCAACCTCTTAACCACGAACCAAACATGTACGAGGTATGGCATGCACTTCATGTCATCCTTCTACTCGAGCAACACTTCAGAGTGGAGTCCTCCTCAAGGACAAATAGCAAGGTATAAGGCCTCACAACTTGTTACTAAACCTCTTCAGGGTCTAAGGAGCTCTTTCCTAACTCAGAAGGTAAACACCTATACCATAGGCACAGAGGTACCAACAACCTCATCTTCTCTCTAGGGTTTGTTTCCCCTAATGGCAACTAATATATCCTCAGCCTGCAGGGATCATGCATTAAGAAACCACAACCATCCACATAGGTCACATCATCTTCAACTCCCCACTGTTCCTCATATCTCGGAGTCTAAGCTTCCAACCTTCTTGCTAGGGTCCTGCTCTCTTTCTCTAAAGCTAACTCCACAACTAACCTTACTACAAGAGGTCCTCTCCCCATGAAGGATCAAACTCACAACATACCCCTACATGGGTGATTCCTATGCTCAAACTTACGTTCGCTCAAGATTATCCAGAGCTCCTCATGCTTATCTCATAACCCATCCAACATGCTCTCCTGGCCAGAGGTTCAACCTACTGCCCGCACTACTGACGTACTCTAGGTGCATGTTATGCCCTACTCACATAAGCCCATAGGGTTTTCTATAGGTTCTTCACTAACCTCATCATTGAAGGAGCTATCCTGCACTCTAACATGCACGACCCTTTCCAAGGTTGGGTCACCAAAGGTACTAGGTCATCCAATCTCATGTGGATCATACCATCATGGGTATCAAACTAAAAGCATGTCCACTCACACACATATTCTACCATGACATCTAACTCATCATGTCATCTCTCTCTCTAACCACCACTTAGGGTTAGGGTTAGCATCATCCTCGAAGGATGTGTCAGGTCTCTACCTATAATGGAGGTCTCTACATCGAAGAGTAGCTTTCTCCACTCATCCTCCTGACAAGGAGGTCTAGCCTCAGGTCTCTCCTGAGGGCATGACAACATATTTCATACGATCTAAGCATGTATCTATTCTTTATTTTATGCTTAAACTATTAAGCTTATGTCCATGAACTTCTTATTTACATGGTTTTCATTAATTTGGTGGAGGATTCCTTAAACCTTATCAACCATACCCATACCTCAAGAGGGTGAGTAAAAGAGGGAAAACCCTATTCCTTAAGGTCCTTAACAACATTTGAGTTGAGAAGGGATGAACAAGATGAGAGAGTCCTAAAGGTATCTTATTTTGAGTCAAATCTTGAGACATTGGCCAGGAAGTCACACAAATCCAGGAGTCCTTGTATTCTGACTAGCAGTGCGAAGGAAAATATTGCCAGCCCCCGAATGTGATCCTTTTCTAGACACCTCTGTCTTTCAGAAAATCCTCTAATAACTCCTTCGGTTCTATGGAATTTGTAAAATTTAATAATTATTAAAGATTAAATGAGGAACCTATGCTCTGATACCAAATGTAACGACCCCGCCTCTCGGTAACCCCTAATTAAGGGAGACCAAGAGGTCAGAGCTGTTATCCCAATTTCTGGATCAATGGTTTGACAAATAATCAATAATAATTATCAAATTCTACCAAACTATACTAAAAGGCTGTAATAAAATTAAACTTTGCATACCTTTTTGAAAAACTTGGATATCTACTTCTATCCACATACAGAGTCAATTCTAACTAATCCTCCTTTGTACTTTAATTCTTATTTAATTCCACATATGCCACTTTACTGTTTGTCCTTTTCAATCTTGCACCTAAAATACTGACAAACAATACGTCGGTCAGCATATCGAAATATGCCGGTATGTGGGGACAACCAAAATTTCACAAATATGGATAACAATTTAAATATCACAATCAAGTTAATTAACAAACCAATGTACGCTTTCAATGTGACATTCTCCACCACTTTTTCCCTAACCCTGGCATACCCTCCTTAGGGTTTCTCTTTTTCCAATGACTTAAGGCCACCTTCTCTTTCCCGAGCTTGGTACCTGAGTTCACCTCTCATGATGCCCATTAGTCATTCAATAAAGACCACCTTCTCAATCCCGAGCTTGGTGTGTGGGGTCACCTCTCATGGTGCCCATTGGTCTTCCCTCTTGGGCTTGACCTTTTTTCATCATCCATTAGGGTGACATGTAGGTGCGAGAATACACACTTATTTTACAATTGTGATAATCATAGTGACTTTATAATTTTCAAGTATGAACATCCAAATTGATAGGTTGCATTCAATGCGATGAATCATCTGGGAAACTCTTCAGGAAACTAATGCGATTAATCATAATTAACCACATACCGGTCAGGCTGATTTGAGATAGAATTAATCCAATCAATGCAAGAAATCCAATAGGCAAGCAAGCACACAAAGAGATCCTAAAATATGCATACATTTTCCTATTATTGATCATGCCATCAAGATCTATTAAACCTAGCTCGCTTCCTAGGGTTTCTAGTCCACTTTTAGGGTTTCCATTGCAATCAGGGTTTCACTTCCTTTTTTACTATTTTAAACCCTAATTTTATACAATTACTCACAAACCCTAATTACCTCATATATTCTTCATGACAGATATTAAGGTTACCTTTTAACAACATATAACCCTAATATAAAATTAAAGGCACAATTAAACATCAATTAAGTCCAATATGCCTCTTTTCATTAAAACTACCAATTTTATCCTTTTAACTCATGACAAGATCTTTGGGCCCATTTATCATCTTTGGTTCCTTTCAAATTAACAATTCACAGTTCATTATGATCTAATTCACATATGAACTCTATTTATCATTAATTCCACCTTTATCCATTAGAAAAACCCTAATTTCCATATTAAGTGTATTTATCCACAATTAAGAACCTTTATACTCAAAATACCTTAGAACCATCATATCTCAGCTTTATTTATGAATTTGATCAATTAAAGCCATTAAGAGTCACAATTACTAATATTAGGGTTTCAAGTCCCATTAAAGGTCGTTCATGTACATGGAACTCTAAATCAAACTGATTATGTGCAAAGTTCATCGTTTTATTCTTAATGTACCTTTTTACAATTAACAAGTTAATACCAACTTTAATCATCCATTAAACCCTACTTAATACATTAATCATCTCAAAATAGGGTTTCTCAGTCATTAATACATTAAATTTGATAACTTCCATTAATTTTCGAATTGTAAAATGAATTAGCTTCTAAAACTATTTTTAATGGATTCCTCTCATTTTTCTGAGAAACTTTCATATTTTATGTGCATTCATCTGAGCTACCAATAAGGAGATACGATTTTTGCAATGTATACTTACTTGAGCCAATCAACGCGTGCCACGTCACCCACTTCATGCAACGTCGCTTGATGGTTTGGAAATATAACGCAAAGATGTTTCTACCCTCGATAAGTTGGTTGTTTCTTCAATACCCAGAGGGTTATTTTTGTCCAACGGCACCTCCTCCTTTCTCCCACCTCGTGCAGCCCTATGTTGCCACCCTAGCCACGATGGGTGCATCTCCTCCTTCCTTTTCTGACCCCGACAACCACCAGGGAGGGTGCCCTTGCCTCTGTCGTACCTCTCCGTGCAAAACAAGGCCCTCAGGTCATGGCAGTGGTAGCTGGATGAATGAGAATAGGTCCGCGAATAGAGACCTGCTAGCAGATGTAAGGCCGGCGGCCAAGGTGGACGACTCTGAGATCATATAACATCGTCACCACTAAACCCTACAGGAGGGTCTCGTTTCCCCCTCGACCACCCTCCTTGGTTCAACACCGCTTCTGCAATAGCTCTCCTTCCTCTTGGTTAGGGTTAACATGCAAAGAAGAAGGAGAAGAGAGAGAGAGGTGTGTGGGATTATCTTGAGCTCGGGCTAAGGCTCCAACCCTTATATAGGGGAGGATAGCAGTGCCCTAGGATGCATATCCACAAGATCTAAGCCTCTTTCCTATTGGGAAACCATATTCCTTCATGAAGAAGCAAAATTCTCTCTCTATTAAACTCTTTGATATTCTTTATTCTTTAGATATTAGGATTTCAAAAATCACCTCTTTTATTCTCTTTGTGCTTGCCTTTTAATCCATTGGCATGAATTTCTATTTTCTTTTAGTAGAAAATACCTCCTTTTTAACAAGGCCATAAATTCATTAATTATGCATCACATTATCCTCTTATTTTGCATTATTGGTATTTTCTCTTTCTTTTTATTCATTGGGGCTCCTTGGACCCCAAGAAACTTTAATATTTCGAAATCCTTTTTAGTGGATACTCATTATCCTTCTAGATGCATCTATATCCATTATTTCTCATTATCTTACTTATTTCTTTATTAAAATATCTCTTTTTGAGGACTTCTCTTTACCTCTCTTTTTATTTTCCTTATTGGAATTCCTTTTAACATTATGAACCTTATGGATACGAAAATCCACCAAATATAACTCAATTATACCTCTTTCCACTTATTTCCCACATTTTATCATTGTTTTCAATTTCTCTCTTAATAAATAAATATTTTGTTTGATCCTTTCATTTCTTGTTGCATTATCTTTGTAACTTTGGACTCCTTGGAACCCAAGAGGCACGAAATCCACCTTTGGATTATATTATTTTTCCTTCTAGAGGTTTCTACATCTTTATTTTCTCCATTTATTATTAATAATGGAGTTTCTTTTATCTTTTCCTTGTTACTGTGCCCAATAGCCAATAAAGCCCATAAAACCATCAATAAGGCTATTGTAAACAAAATCCATTTATTCAAAACAAATTATATCATTATTTGTTCAAATATTTTTAAAAGGAGAAATTACATTACTCACCAAAAGAACCCAAAAATTGGGATTGTAACAGTTTGGGACTTCAGATTTTGGATCTGTTCACTCCACTTGACATTTAATGGATGTTCTCATCCCCCATGTTTTTGTTTAGACTTACTCCTTTTGTGATTCATCATGTAATGACTACAAGTATAATGTGACGTGTTATTTTATGTGTATGTGTAAATTCCCACACTTAAAAATACAAAGGTGATAATTCACACATATGAGGTTATTATAGAAAATGAGTATCATGTCTTCCTCAGAGAAGATGTGTATATGTTCATGATCACACCATATTCATGGTAGACATGTTATTTCCTACCAACATGTTTATATTGTTCTAGTATTCTCACATATAAAACACATGAGTATTTCCTCATTTTGTATTACTTGCCTAATTGATAATATTCATTATGAACTCTTAGTGTTGGCACACCAATTCAATATTTTATCTCTTTTGAAATTCTCTTTGTATTTTCATTTATTGAGAGATCCTTATTTAACTTTACTCTAGTAAGTAGTTGTTATTTACTGCACATACTCAACATTCACTGATGACATTTCTTTTGTTTTCTCCCCTAGGTGTTGCCTTCAACCCACCCACAGGATGGACAACCCATGGACTAGGGGATAGGGATGTCACCCGAATCTAGCTGTTAGAGAACTTTTGCGATGAACACGTTGATCACTGCAAATTGGTCCTATTATTTTTGGTTTTATATCTTGTTAGATGCCATTCACGGCCCTTTAGTTGAACTGTGATGATAAATTTTTTGTAATAGTTAGATTTACTTTTGTTGCAACAAAATTATGCTCTCGTTGTCATTATATTTAAGAAAATATTGTAAACCCCAGTCATTTGAATGGTTTTATTTTATGGATGTGAATGATTGTGGTATCAAGCAATTATTTCCTTAATTTAAGTAAGGAATGAACCCCTCTAGGTCCTCACTCTTTACAACTCAACTAATACTAGAACTATCCTCAAAAGTGAAAAGGAGTGTGTATCAGTGAGACCACAATCAAGAAGTCTTCCCTCTCCTCTAGTGCCTTCATCCATGGTGCTTCATCCTCCACCTATCCTTCTCCTCAACTACCTCAACCTATAACAAATTCTTTTTTGGTGGAAAATGAAACCCTTATGGTTTACATGATACACCAAAATGCCTAGTATATGCAAGTTTAGGAACACCTCTGTGACAACCTCAATTTCTCACTCTCATTGATTATACCCTTTTCTCTTTCTAGATGTGACTTAAATTCTTTCAATTGAGTTAAATACCATAGTATGAATATGATGATGATCTATTTTGGTGATATCGACTATCATTTGTACTTTGTGGGACATTTGTATGCTCTTTTGAACTAACCATCATGGTTTAATACACCACCTTCCTACATCTAATATTGAACCTCATTACTCTATACTTTTGAATTCCTAGTATATATAATGTTATAGAGCTCTCATTTATGAATCTAACAACCCCAAAATCGCATCTTTTGGACCTATGAAGCTCTAGATATGATGTTTTGAAGATTATACGTTTTTTTTAGCCTTTTTCTTTGTAAGTTTTAAGCTGTTTGGGCCATTGTTTTTCGCCACTTTGGATCCAATTTGAACTGAGGCCCATCCGCCTGCTCCCCTATTCACCTCCCGACTCCTGGAGGTTACCTATGGGCAGGGAGCCGCCGTTCTCCTCCTCTTCCAAATCGGGCAACGACGGAAGCAATGCCTAAAACCCTAAACCCATGGTCCTTTTAAACCCCTCGAGCTCTAACCCTAGACCCCATTCTCTCTTTTTTTGTTCCTCCCTGCGCCAGTCTTCCCAGGCGGCACGCTGGCCAAAGCCGGCGGCTAAGGCAGCCAGCCCCCTCGCACGCCATCACAGCGGCGCTCACAGTCGGGATACCAAGGGGCCAGCGTGCCTTGAAACCTCCAGAAGCTTGCTGCTTCTTCCCCAGGCTATGCGGCCGCACTGGCCATGGTATTTGGTGGGGGCGCGGAACCCTTGTTCCTCCCCTATTTCATGGAAGAAACAGAGCAATCCCGAGTGGGATCGCGAGGGGTAGGAAGCAGCGGTAAGCGAGGGTCCACGACCCCTCTTTGGCGGTGGACATCATCTTGACACAGCGCCTGGCCGATGGAAATTGCTAGGCCAGCAACTTGGAGCGGTGAGCAGCAGGCACAAGAAGGTCCAGATCTGAAGGTGGCGCGGTGACGAGCGACCCTGACTGTGGCCGCCGATCCCGTATCCAAGGATCTGTGTCCCAAGGGAAATAATGAAGGGTATGCTGCTTGATTACTCTATAGTTTGATTTTTTTTTCTAAAAATGATATCTCGCTAATCCCTTGGCCAAAAATGTTGAACCAATATATCAAATCGATCAACTCGACGAGACCTACATATTGGGCCTAGTCCCACACTCTAAATCAAATGTGTGTTCCCTGATTTCTGGAAAATACTAGCATTAGTCATCTTTGAGAACATTTATCCACTATTATGATCAATCTTGCATCTTTAATAACTATTCACTCTCCTAACCATGAAATCAGTAGTGTTTATTCACCTTGAACCAAGATGAGCTCTTAATCTCCCCTATTGATCCATGGGTGTCCCTAATGCATGTTGTAGCTTATTCATGGACTTTAATGCATGATTATGATGAAGTTTGAATCTTTGATATACTTATAGCCTCCTAAGCATCAAATCAGTAGCTCTTTTTATCTTGTGACCCTAATGAAGGCCCTAATCGACCCATCGTTCATGAATGACCTCAATTGTACATATGTGCCTACTTTGGACTATAATGATGAACTTTGCCCTAGAATGCTAATCTTGTTGCTCATGGACAACCACCTAATCTAATTATGTGCTTCTGATGTCTTTATATTTCTGATCTAAACCATCCCTTATGCTTGGCTCTTATTCATCAATGACTTTTAACCTTGATTACTCTATTATGAGTCTCGTGACCTAATCTAAGCATAAACATCCTAAACCTTGTCATGTCCACATGGAACATCATAATGATATGAAACTTGAACCACACCATCATGATGACCTCTAGATCAGCACAATATCATATAATGAACCAATAAGCAACTTGGAACCTATCTTGGCCAAAACCCTAAAGTACATCCAATTAGGATTAATGATGAGAATCTAATGCATGTATATAATCTTGTTGTTAATCAGGTTTGGCATATGGCTAGATGGTGAAGGATATATTAGGTTATGAATCTATGAAACAGGTATGGGCCTTATCTAGTTATATGACTACCGCTTTCTTGCTTAAAAGATATATATTGTATGCTTGTTTGGCTATTTTATCAAATATTGCCATGTAGTATTGCTATGTCATACTCGATGTTTGCTTCGTCGGTTTTATAACTTGAACACACATATATATATGAAACTCCATTATAATATTGTTGATAAAGGGCTCTTGGTTACAACCTTGAGGTCCCTCTCGTATAAAAGGGTTAGCTAAGCTTGAGCACCCTTACGAACCCTTCCAACGGGAAGATGGTCAAAGGCCTTAAACATGTTTGATATTGATATTGTTGGTATAATGGAGTGAAATGACATAAAATATGGTTTCGCATTTGTTAAACAATTAACTTGTTTATTCTTGTTCGTTTAATCTTGAAATCTTTTCAAAATTATGCAAAGCTTATATATATGTGTATCTTTCAGCCCCATACTCAACACCTCGTGTGTTGACCCATTTCTCGTATGTTGTTTTTAGGTTCAGAGATGGCTAGAAGGTTGATGGGCTTGGTGAGCTATGCTAGGTGTACTTGTTGTAAGATCCAGATATAGTATACATGAGCAGACTTGTATAAAGTGACTCTTGAACATGTAATTGAAATCATGTAATATAATGATGTTTCTTAATATATCTTGTTGATTGTTGAGATTATGTTGGTGCATTTATCTTGTTATCTGTTCATGTGTGCTAAGCTTTACGCTTCCGCATTTCGCCTTTGGTATACATTTGGTTCATGGGACTGGGATTCCGGTTCCGTGACAGATGGTATCAGAGCATGAACAATAACTACACCAAACATTGCTCACATGAAACACAAACTAAACTCACCTTACATCTCAACCCTAGAAATTTAATGAAATATCCTTGTGGATTAGGTTGACTTAGCCTCTAGGTTAGAACCTAGATGTTCTAGAACTAGGTGTAGACTTGTGTAAGTTACCTCCCTAGACATGATTCGCGACATGTGATTAGGATGTCTACACAAGTGTGCACCATGTTCTTGCTAAATCTCTAGGTGTCATGATACTAGACTACCTCATGAGTGTGGTAACTCATTTTGGTTTTGGTTTTATTCGAATGGAGTATGGTGGTTTTCATCGCCTGTTTAAACGTTGGAGAAAACCTATTTCAAGTATTATTATATGTAGCTATGAAAAATGTTACCACACCTAGAAAGGCAGTGAGTGTCTATGTAACCTAAGAGAAAGAGATGTAACATCAAGTCTAGATAAGAGAGTTTAGATGATAGTGATAGTCTCTAGAGATGTCTAGAGCCATGATAAAGGTTAGGCTAGTGAGTAGCATAGATAACCTAAGATAGTGATGATAGTGATAATAATGTTAATGTTGATCTCAATGTTGATATTGATGTTGATGTTGATGATGATCTTGATATTGATAAGACCCAAGATGTTTGAGGAAGGTTAAGTATGTTTGACGATATGAGATGAGTTTGACCATGCAACCCTAGCTAAACCTAGCACCTTGTATGATACATACCACTTGGTTGATGTGCTAAACATAGCTAGTGGGTGGACATGCTTGCTTGTACCTAGTCTTATATGTGTGGAGATATGATATATGGTTCGAGACCAACACGGGCCTTAATCTCTTTACAAAGGAAGGCCTCTAGCATGGGATATATGAATAGGAAGACATGTTGATATGAGTTGACCCGTATCGGGAAAAGGTTAGAGTACCTAAACTCCAAAATATTTGAAACGTTGAATATTATGAATGATGAAATACTTGATGATGAGTCCCTAGATAGAATACTTCTAAGTATATGAGTTGAGTGACCTAACATGTGGTTTCCTTGAAATTGTTGAACCCTAGACTTCCTATGAAAACATCTAACCTTAGAGAAAGAGGAATTTGAAAATTTGATGCTTGATATATAGGTGAGGGAGATGTCCCAAGACCCAAGATGATGTATATGATGTGTGATATCCATGATGAGCCTCATACTCGGGTTAGTAATTGTATGTAAAGGAATCTAGTGGTTACCCTTGTTTCTCAAAAGATGGGTAGTAATTTTATTATAAGTAGAAGTTTGTGATTAACATGTCTTGTTGGAGACATGTATGTCTTAGATTGAGTGGCTAGTGATTGTGAAGCTCTTTCTGATACAAGTGAGAAAGCTTCAAAACCTCGATGTTGATGATATTCGATACATGAAAGAATCTCACTTAAGTTAAAATCTTGATATATGTGCAATGAGCCACTCTCATGAGATAGACCTAGTATGAAATCATATTATACATAAAAGATGTAGCCTTGAAAATCATGAAATTAATATGATGATGTCATGAAATCTTAGCTTGAAAAATCAGGAGTAACGTGCCCAATCTCATACCCAATGGAAAAAAAATATGATTAACTTGATATGCCGATGATCTTGGGGACATAACTTGAATAAGCATAATGAATAAATTGTTTATTTTCAGATCCAAAAAATGCTTGATGATGCCGTAGTATGATAGAACAATAAGTAAATGTGTTTAGAATCAAGACGAGTACACCCTTGATGATGGTAACCTAGTGTGCATCCCACTGTGGGTATTTCCTTGACAACAATGGTTGAATAACCAGACCTGATGGATCCTGACAAGACTCTAAACTATAATCTTGGATGAATTTCGAGGACGAAATTTCCTATAAGGAGGGAAGGATGTGACAACCTCAATTTCTCACTCTCATTGATTATTCCCTTTTCTCTTTGTAGATTTGACTTAAGTTCTTTCAATTGAGTTAAATACCATAGTATGAATATGATGATGATCTATTTTGGTGATATCGACTATCATTTGTACTTTGTGGGACATTTGTATGCTCTTTTGAACTAACCATCATGGTTTAATACACCACCTTCCTACATCTAATATTGAACCTCATTACTCTATACTTTTGAATTCCTAGTATATATAATGTTATAGAGCTCTCATTTACGAATCTAACAACCCCAAAATCGCATCTTTTGGACCTATGAATCTCTAGATATGATGTTTTGAAGATTATACATTTTTTTAGCCTTTTTCTTTGTAAGTTTTAAGCTGTTTGGGCCATTGTTTTTCGCCACTTTGGATCCAATTTGAACTGAGGCCCATCCACCTACTCCCCTATTCACCTCCCGACTCCTGGAGGTTACCTATGGGCAGGGAGTCGCCGTTCTCCTCCTCTTCAAAATCAGGCAACGACGGAAGCAATGCCTAAAACCCTAAACCCAGGGTCCTTTTATACCCCTCGAGCTCTAACCCTAGACCCCATTCTCTCTTTTTTGTTCCTCCTTGCGCCAGTCTTCCCAGGCGGCGCGCTGGCCAAAGCCGACGGCTAAGGTAGCCAGCCCCCTCGCACGCCATCACAGCGGCGCTCACAGTCGGGATACCAAGGGGCCAGCGTGCCTTGAAACCTCCAGAAGCTTGCTGCTTCTTCCCCAGGCTATGCGGCCGCACTGGCCATGGTATTTGGCGGGGGCGCGGAACCCTTGTTCGTCCCCTGTTTCACGGAAGAAACAGAGCAATCCCGAGCAGGATCGCGAGGGCTAGGAAGCGGCGGTAAGCGAGGGTCCACGACCCCTCTTTGGCGGTGGATAGCATCTTGACACAGCGCCTGGCCGATGGAAATTGCTAGGCCAGCAACTTGGAGCGGTGAGCAGCGGGCACAAGAAGGTCCAGATCTGAAGGGGGCACGGTGACGAGCGACCCTGACTGTGGCCGCCGATCCCTGATCCAAGGATCTGTGTCCCAAGGGAAATAATCAAGGGTATGCTGCTTGATTACTCTATAGTTTGATTTATAATTTTTTCTAAAAATGATATCTCGCTAATCCCTTGGCCAAAAATGTGGAACCAATATATCAAATCGATCAACTCGATGAGACCTACATATTGGGCCTAGTCCCACACTCTAAATCAAATGTTTGTTCCCTGATTTCTGGAAAATACTAGCATTAGTCATCTTTGAGAACATTTATCCACTATTATGATCAATCTTGCATCTTTAATAACTATTCACTCTCCTAACCATGAAATCAGTAGTGTTTATTCACCTTGAACCAAGATGAGCTCTTAATCTCCCCTATTGATGCATGGGTGTCCCTAATGCATGTTGTAGCTTATTCATGGACTTTAATGCATGATTATGATGAAGTTTGAATCTTTGATATACTTATAGCCTCCTAAGCATCGAATCAGTAGCTGTTTTTCTCTTATGACCCTAATGAAGGCCCTAATCGACCCATCGTTCATGAATGACCTCAATTGTACATATGTGCCTACTTTGGACTATAATGATGAACTTTGCCCTAGAATGCTAATCTTGTTGCTCATGGACAACCACCTAATCTAATTATGTGCTTCTGATGTCTTTATATTTCTGATCTAAACCATCCCTTATGCTTGGCTCTTATTCATCAATGACTTTTAACCTTGATTACTCTATTATGAGTCTCGTGACCTAATCTAAGCATAAACATCCTAAACCTTGTCATGTCCACATGGAACATCATAATGATATGAAACTTGAACCACACCATCATGATGACCTCTAGATCAGCACAATATCATATAATGAACCAATAAGCAACTTGGAACCTATCTTGGCCAAAACCCTAAAGTACATCCAATTAGGATTAATAATGAGAATCTAATGCATGTATATAATCTTGTTGTTAATCAGGTTTGGCATATGGCTAGATGGTGAAGGATATATTAGGTTATGAATCTATGAATCAGGTATGGGCCTTATCTAGTTATATGACTACCGCTTTCTTGCTTGAAAAGACATATATTGTATGCTTGTTTGGCTATTTTATCAAATATTGCCATGTAGTATTGCTATGTCATACTCGATGTTTTCTTCGTCGGTTTTATAACTTGAACACACATATATATATGAAACTCCATTATAATATTGTTGATAAAGGGCTCTTGGTTACGACCTTGAGGTCCCTCTCGTATAAAAGGGTTAGCTAAGCTTGAGCACCCTTACAGACCCTTCCGACGGGAAGATGGTCAAAGGCCTTAAACATGTTTGATATTGATATTGTTGGTATAATGGAGTGAAATGACATAAAATATGGTTTCGCATTTGTTAAACAATTAACTTGTTTATTCTTGTTCGTTTAATCTTGAAATCTTTTCAAAATTATGCAAAGCTTATATATATGTGTATCTTTCAGCCCCATACTCAACACCTCGTGTGTTGACCCATTTCTCGTATGTTGTTTTTAGGTTCAGAGATGGCTAGAAGGTTGATGGGCTTGGTGAGCTATGCTAGGTGTACTTGTTGTACGATCCAGATATAGTATACATGAGCAGACTTGTATAAAGTGACTCTTGAACATGTAATTGAAATCATGTAATATAATGATGTTTCTTAATATATCTTGTTGATTGTTGAGATTATGTTGGTGCATTTATCTTGTTATCTGTTCATGTGTGCTAAGCTTTACGCTTCCGCATTTTGCCTTTGGTATACGTTTGGTTCATGGGACTGAGATTCCGGTTCCGTGACAACCTCCACCATGATTTAGTTCATATCATGTCCAACATGAACTTATCATGTCCTCACCCATACCCATCTTACCAACCTTCCTTTTTTTGCTACTGATTATGCCACATATGCCTATGATCACTTTTATCCTACTCACCAATACACTTCTTCCGTTACACACCCTACCTTTGGTGTCGAACCTTCAAATACTTCCTCCCATCCACAATCAAATGTGACTCAATTTCTTTCCCTTCCACCTGGCCCTACCTCTACTATACATATTGGTTTTAATGGGGTTTCTACACCCAATTTTGAGAAAGCTAAGACATTGTTTGATTGTGGCATGTCTTGGGAAGAGAAACATCATCACTGCCCAACTACTTGCTCCTTTTCTCCTGATGAGGAATATGAGATGGTTAAGGAAGCTAGTGTTGAGGTTGAGGAATCTGAAAATGATGAGACAAATGTTGAGGTTGTAGGTTCTGATGGTGATGGACTTGATGATGGTAATGAGGCCACTACTACTTCTAACACTTCTATGCATCATGTGCAATCTAGTTATGAAGACCACAAACCTACTAAAGAAGATCTTGACATAGATGACCTAGATATTTAGCTCTTCGGTATATGAGTGGCCATGTATCTACCATTTTGTAGGCTTAGTATGTATAATGCATAGGGAACCTATATCTAAGGCTACTATTTTTATATCTTCTTCTCATTTTCTTTGTTGTTTATTGTTTTCATCATAGACTGACATCATCTAGTTGCAATTATTATCCTTTGTACCCTAAACTTTATGTTATGTTATCTTATGAGTTTTATTGTATGCACGCTCATACTTTGATTATTACTTCATGTTCTCAGTTCTTTCTAGCTATTTAGTTATTTGTACTTATAAATGATGTTTGTGGGTTTGGAAAAACCAGACCTGGCTCTTCTAGACCCTCCCTTTTTTATATGAAAATGGGGGATAAATTGTTTGGTGCCACATTGAAATTGATCTAAAAGTGCATATTTATTGCTTATTAACAATTGCATAGCACATATATAAGGGGGTTGTGTTTTTAGATAAATTAACACAACAAGTTAAGGTGAGCTTATTTTCAGGGGGAGAAATTACTTGCATACATTCATGTATCCCGCTAAAATGTTTAAAATTCCAATCCTTGCAATAGGTTAAGGAGCAGTTTGTCATCTTCAAAAAAGGGGAGAATGTTGACCTAAAAGTTATACATTGTCCATATTTTTATGATGACTTAACCATTCCATTCATGTGTATCTAATATGTCTATTTGAGATCAATTTAGGTATTAGGTACATGAATAGCATGAAATTAGCAAACCCTAGTTTGCCATAAAACAAGTCAAAATCAATGCAAAGGAATGTTTTGTGGAATAGGCTAGATATCTATTAGAATCATGTTTTAAATAATTTATATTTAATGTATGACTTATAAATAGGCTCAAGAAAAATAGTAGCACTTAATTATCATATTTAAGCACTTTTAAAGCATTTGTCAAAAGTCATTACAGACTGGCTTGTAGGTCGAGTTTGTCCAGGTGACCACTCAATCGATAGCCTATATGGCTCTTGGAAAATCCCATTGTCGGCCGAGTTTTCGCTAGTGGCAACTCAACCAACAATCTACACTTGAATAATAAATTAAAGTCATCGATCAAGTTACATCCAAGATAAACTCAAACAACAATTCCAAATTATTTTGTCATATAGTTTGGCAGTTGAGTTTCGCAAAAGCTAACTCATCTGATAATAATGTAAGGTAAAGTACATAAAAGTGTTTCTAGCCATTGAAGGATTGCAAAATCAAATATATATCCATTGGAACACCGAAAACAACAAAATTTGATCCCAAGTGTTTCAAGCGGCTAGTAGGCTCCCTCACCTATAAATAGGCGCTATGGGACTTCATTCCAAGTTTTCCTTCTATGCTCCCTAGTTATAGTTGAGTGTTTTGCCTCCAAGATACCGTCATCTCTCTAAAGCTTATCTACTAATCTACATCCAATTGATTGATTTAGGATCCTTTTAACAGAGCTACTCCCATGTAACCCTTGTGAAGCTCTCCTTTCCTTTTTCAAACATCTCTCTAGGTACATGGTGAAAGCTTCTCCTTGGTAAAAGTGAAGAAGAAGGCTGAAGATCCAAGTCAAGAGTGATAATTCCTTGAAGGAAGAAGACTTGTTGCAAGACTAGATTAGTCCTTGGAGAAGGCTAGAGGCTTGTTGCGGAAGTGGGTAAGTCCTTGGCAAGGTAGAACACTCTTGTATGGATAGGTAAGTCCATTCTCTGGTTATTGGTTCCCTTGTTCTCAAAGGGAAGGCTCAGTTCCCTTGACCTTGAATGGGGTAGTCAATATGTTGTAACTCTTATAATGTTCTATAAGAAGTGTGACATGGTTGAAATTTTTAGAGGTTGACCCATCTAGGTAGTGGATGTACATCTTCGAGTTTGGAGGTTGGAACCACTATAGATAATAGTCTTTACTTGGTGTTTTCTCAAAATATGTCCCCCTTGATTTGCAAGATAGTATTTCATTTAGAATATATCTTAAATATGTAATGTGTTTTGTTTAGGTGTTTTAGCTCTTTTTACCCCCTATAGAGCCTATAGATCCAACAAGATCTATGTATTGGAGACACCAAAGCTAGATGAACCCACTCCCACCGCACCTTAGGATGAAAGGGATGCTTACAAGAAGCATGTCGTAGAAGCCATGGATATCAAGTGCTTGATGATATGGTCAATGATCTATGAGTTGTAGAGATAGCATCAAGCATGGAAGTCATCGATATGTAACACATCTCAAGAACATGTTTGAGGATCAGGAAATACAAGAGAAATATGATATCTCAAAGGTGTTCTTCAAGTGCAATGTGGAAGAGAGAGATCCAACTGGGGATACATGTACTCAAGTTGATTGGGTATGTATCCATATTAGGATTTCCCTTTAGACAAGACTTGGCCACATATGTAATTCTACAATTGTTGCCAAAATTATATAATCAATTTGTCATGAGCTACAACATGTACAATTTTGATAATCGGCTGCCAAAGTTACTTGGCATGTTGAGAACCACTGGAAAGTGTTTCTAGCCATTGAAGTGTTGCAAACTCAAAAATGTATCCATTGGAGCACCTAAAATAACTAGAATTTGATCCTAAGTGTTTCAACTGTCTAGTAGGCTCCCTCAACTAGAAATAGGGGCTATTGGACTTCATTCCAAGCTTACCTTCTATGCTCTATAGTTATAGTTGAGTGGTTTTTCCTCCAAGATCCCCTAATATATCTAAAGATCTTCTATTAATCCACATCCTATTGAGTGATTTAGGATCCCTGTAAGAGAGCTTCTCCAATGTAATCCTTTTGAAGCTCTCCTTTCCTTTTCGCAACCAATATCTAGGTACATGGTGGAAGCTTCTCCTTGGTGAAAGTGAAGAAGAAGGCTAAAGATCCAAGTCAAGATAGGTAATTTCTTGAAGGAAAAAGACTTGTCACAAGAGTAGATTAGTCCTTGGTGAAGGCTAGAGGCTTGTTGCAAAAGAGGGTAAGTCCTAGGGAATGTAGAGCACTCTTGGTCATGGATAGGTAAGTCCATTCTAAGGTTATTGATTCCCTTATCATCAAAGGGAAGGCTAGATACCCTTGACCTTGAACGGGGTAGTCTATATGTTGTAACTCTTATAATGTAATATAAGAAGTGTGACATGGTTAAAATTTCTAGAGATTGACCACTCTATGTAGTGGATGTACATCTCCTAGTTTGAAGGTTGGTACCACTAATATGTAACAATCTTCACTTGGTGTTTTCTCAATATATCTCTCCCTTATTTAGCAATGTAGTATTTCTTTTATAAAATATTTTGAAAGTCTAATGTGTTTTTTAAAGTGTTTTAGCTCTATTTACCCCCTCCCTATAGAGTTTATAGATCCAACAATATCTATGTCTCAGAGACACTAGATCTAGATGACCCCACTCCCACCACACCTAAGGCTGAAAGGGATGCTTTCAAGAAGCATACCACATATGCCATGGACGTCAAGTGCCTGATTCTATGCTCAATGAACAATGAGTTGTAGAGGCAACATGAAAACATGGAGGTCATTGAGATGTAACACATCTCAATAACATGATTTAGGATTAGACAAGATAAGAGAGATATGATATCTTGAAGGTGTTGTTCAACTGCAATGTAGCAGAGAGATCCAGTGGGGCCACATATACTCAAATTGATTAGGTATGTGGAGAACCTAGCCACACTAGGATTTTCCTTCATCCAAGATTTTCCATGGGTGTGATTCTACAATTGTTTCCTGAATCATATAATTAATTTTTCATGAACTACAACATGAACAATTTTGATAAATTGTTGTGTCTATTATAAGGACAGTCCTGGATCGGTGGTGATGATCAATAGAGGAAAAGGAAAGTCCAACAACAAAGGCATGATCAAAAAGATTTCTAAAGCCAGGCAAAAAATCAAGTCTTCTTCGCTTAAAGCAAAGGGATGAGTGAGTAAGGAAGGTAAGTTCCACCATCGTCAAAAGCTTGGACACTGGAAGAAGAATTTCCCTCTTTATGTAGAGGAACATAGGAATAAGAGTAGGAGATAGAGATCTCCACTTTAGGTATATACATTATTGAGATAAATATGTTTACTTCATTATTTTGGTATTTAATACCAGATGAGGATCTCAAACATACTATGATGTGCATGATCGAAGAAGAATTAAACATGATAAGGTGGAACTGTGCGAAATAAGAGTTGTTGCCAATATAGTTGGAACTTGTCATTTATCTTAGCCCAATGGGTATGCAAAAGAAATACTGAATTGCAATTAACTATCTATCACTAAACATCAAGTTTGTATTTTGTTTGGACAAGAGTGGATTTAGATTTCATATAATGAAATGTTGATGTTCTATCTTAAAGATAAGATCTTTTTTGGCAGTTCCCCAAATGTCTCATAGTCTGCACTCGATAGTTGTAGAGACAAGTATATAACATTAGTACAGAATGACTCAATGACTCAACATACTTGTAGCATTGTCAGCTAAGGCACCTAAATAAGAAAAACATCTCTAAGATTCCATAAAGATGGTTATCTAAACTCTTTTGGTTTTAAACCAACACAGACATGTGAGTCTTATTTATTGGAAAAAAGACAAAACCACCTTTCACTGGAAATAGTGGGAGAGTGAGTGATCTATTGGGACTCATACATACTGATGTATGTGGGCCATTTAGAAAAAGTGCTAAATTTGGTAACTATTATCATAACACTTTGATATGATTAATGTGAATAATACTTAGAGTTTGAGGACCATATGTGAGATCGTGATATTGTATCACAATGTCTTCCATTTAAAACAAGATGGTGTATCAAGAAAAAGGAATTGTACCCTATTGGATATGGTACAATCATTGAGAAATCAATCTGATATTCTCATTTTCTTATGTGGATATGCTTTACAAACCATCATGTTTACACTAAAATGTGTATCATGTAAATTGGTCCAAAAGACACCATATGAGATATGGCAAGGGAAGCGTCTCAATGTGTCTTTTATGAAGATTTGGGAATGTGAAGCTTATGAAAGAAAATAGTTTGTTGAAGGTTTGGTCCCAAATCAAGATAAAATGTTATTTTGTTGGATACTACTTTTACACTCCATCTGGTAACAAAGTGTTTGGTGCCAGGACGATTGTATTCCTAGAAAACAAATTAATTCCAAAGGAAATAGTGGGTGAAAAGTAAAAATCAAAAAGTATAAGACCAACAAGAACACATTGAATCTATAGAGGTACAATAGGAACAAGGAGAATCATAAATTTCTTTGAAATCTCAAGTTCTCATATAACACATAAACCTCATAGATCTAGTAGGACACTCCTTGATCCTGAAAGATGTGGATATCTTGTGACTTAAGAAGGAGATAAGTTGGTCATAGATGATGATCCATCAACCTACCTAGAACCTATAGAGGGACCAGAAAATGGAAAATGGCTTGAGTCCATGAGATCTAAGATGGACTTCATGTAAGTGACAATGTCTGGACCTTGATGGATCCACCTAAAGGGGTAAAATTAGAAGGGTAAATGTAAGACCCCTGACCTTTCTTTATGGTTGAAAATGGTATCTTATCATAAACTTATTATTATAACCTTAACTAAAACCCTAATAAGTGCTTTGATAACATGTGATAGAGCTGATCTTCAAGTTTGGTTCACTTTGGACAATGGTTGAGTAAGTTATGAACTTATATGCTTATTTTGGACTTTTATGCAATTTACCCATATCTAGGGTTTTTCTTGCAATTTGTCATATTCTTTTTGTGCCTCACATGTTTTCATATCATGCTTGAGTTCCTTGTGCCTTGGGGCTCCTTATTACACCTTGGTTTAGTGGTGACATCTACCTAGGGTTGAGATTAGGGTTTCCCCTCCTAGATGGCCTACCTTATGTGTTAGAACTCGATGGTTCTCCTTGTATGATAGGATATTATGGTTTTATTTGTGTGTTGGGATCCTATGGTGGTTTCTTGAGGTGTGATGGTTGATGGTTTTCTCTCTTGGACCTCCCAAGATTGATGGTTCACCAATGAGGTGTTGAACCGATGGTGATGATAGGGTTTCCACCCTTCTATCCAAGGGTGCCAAGATCTAATGGTTCCCCTATTGTGGGAGGTAAATGTATCACATGTGAGTCAATATTTTATGATCTTGTTGGCTCCCATAATGGATGGCAGGACTAGTTTTCAAGGACGTGATGCTTCGGCCATGGGATATATGGCAAGCAAGGCTAGACACCATAACCTTCTCTTCTCTCTCACCCATAGCTTTATATACCTTCCTCTTTATAGGAAAACGAGTTCTTTACACACCTACCTCACCTGTTCATCTTCCTTGATTCTTGGAGATCGTATCCCTTTCTTGGTGGAGAAGGACGAGCTCAATGAATAAGAAACATGAGCAATTATGCTTACATCTGCACCTACGGTTCAGATCTAGCCTCTCTTCAAGCTAGTGCGGCTTCCTTATCTTATTCTTGACCTAAGAAACTAAGGCCTTCCTTCTTTCCCGCATTTTCCTTTCTTTCCAACCTACCTCTTTCTTCTTCTTGACTATATCCATGGTGGAGCTTGAGCTTAAGGTTGAACACCTTCCTTCTTACTTCTTTGACCTAGGGTTTGCTTTCTTTAGGAGAAGGAGCTAGCTTGGCCGTGTGGAGTGCTTAAGCTAGGTTTTTATTCTCATTACCTTTGAGATACCTTTCTGCAAGGATATGCTTCTTCTTTAAGGTGAGATATATAGTTTTTTCCACAGTTATTAATTACTCCTAGTCTGCTTGTACTAGATCTTGCTTAAAATGTAGTATTAAGTAGAAAGATGTTGTATTTGCTTAGGGTTTGTGTTTATGTAGTGATTCTTGAGTAGTTATCCTCTTGTATGAACCCCAAACCTTGTGCACAATCCTTTGTTTCTTGTGGAAGTTCTGGATCTTGCATGGACATGGAAAATGATGGTTTTGTTCACTCAAATGATGGTTCTTACTTAGGGTATTGAGTTGTTTTCCTTCCGTGTGTTGCAAAATGATGGTTTGGTTTTGGTGTTTTTTTGTTTGACCTTCATGTCACAACCAATGAATTTGACTTATATTCTATTTTGGACCTTCTTATACTTGATAAACTATGGTTTTAGTGCTCCCTCATGTGGTTCAAGTCGATGGTTTTCCTCTTTCTCACAATTGATCATTTTACTTGGTGTTTGAGGTTTGTTTTCCACATGTTGACCACCGTCAATGGTCTAACTGGGTCCACACAGAATGGTATCTCTGGGTCATCAACCAGTGTAGTACTAGATCCAGACTTGATGGTCCACATCCAATGGTTCCACTTGGTGAACATCCAATGGCTCTTCTGGTCCACACTCGATGGTGTACTTGATTCCCAAAGTCAATCGTTGCTCTGAGTTCTAGTCCAATGGTTCTCAACCAAGGGGTTCATTGGTGTAAGATTTAATGGCCTACATGGAGTCCACATCCGATGGTGGACCATATGTCTATGAACAATGGGTTTCCTAATATCAACAAACGATGGTGCATCTAGTGTTAGCGACTAGCCTTTGTTGGTCAAGCTTGATGATTCTTCTAGGTCCTAACTTGATGGTTTACCTAGATGAATAGTTCCAGGTTTTACTTGTATTGAATCCGATGGTTTTACCTATCCATCATCCAGTGGTCTTGGGTGAAGATCATGATTTCATGGTTTGGGGTGATGTCCCAAATCCGATGTCTATGTTTGACCTTATGCATCCATGATCCAATGGGGATGCTAAGTGCTAGGGTCCATTCTTGACTACTGATTTGTGACTTCAAATCAACCTATCTTGTTAAAACTAACCCTAATACAAGTAGTTGATGATCGCTAATCATACTTAGCTTCCTTGTATGATTAGTATGATGAAGGAATACTCTTTCAATGTTGTTGTAACCCTAATATGTTGCGATATGAACATCATAAGCTCTTTAACACAATGTTATGCTAAACCTGTGTATCAAGAGCATGGTGATGGTTTGTTGAGTCTTTTTATAAGGTATGAAGAGATAGTTATGTTCTTGCAGGGAATGATGTGATGTTCTTAATGACCCTTGGGAATGTTTTAATCCCTAATCGAGGTGTAACCCTCTTCATTATGTGACTAGGATTGGTATCTTCTGATGATGTAATAAGGAATATATCAAATATGTTTATGTCTTCTGAAGTTGCAACATACCATGTTTTATACTAATCTTCTAGGGTTTGTATGTATCTTTATTGATGCAGTTAAAAAATACCCAATTGGCATTAGCTAATCAAGTGAAACCCTAATCATGTATTTCCCTTTTCCGTAGATGCATTCCGGTGTCAGGACTTGCTACATGGTGAAATGAGTATTCCACTAATGGAAGCTTGGAGTCGTATACCATTGAGTATATGCATATATTTGAGGGTGGTTGTAGTCATACCTCAGTAGGAGAATGATTGTGGTAGTATCTCAGATACTTATATATGTGTTGTTCTTGAGGACAACTGCGGTTGTACCTCAAATGATATGGTTTCTATACCCTAGTTACTAGTGTCATGACCTATATGTTGGTAAGGTATGACCATAGAGACAATAATGTAATGATTAACATGGCATATACCACAAAGGGTTTGATTAATACTCATAAAGGCAAGCTTACAATTCAATATGTTTCATTCAGTTATGAGATAATGAGGAAATAATATTAATGTTTAGAGAATAATATTACTCAATGATGTATGTCTTCAAGTATTAGCCCTGGGGAAATGATATCATAAGGATGTTAAGAGTACATATACTTATTCTAATTATGTCCATGATCAGTTGTTATTGTGGAAGGTTGATAGACAACAATAACACATAAGATCAGAGTGTGAGTTGGTTGAAGATAGAATCCCACTAGTCATGATATGGCAATACCAAACCAAGCACACATATACATGTTAGAGAATAGTGTATCAGATAGACCCACCTTGAGAGTGACACATGGAAAGCATCATTGGTTTTCGTAGTCATCTCTCATAGTGAAGGTGATGATTGTGATTCTTAGACCTGAAATCACTACACTCGTCACATGTCGTTGGGTAGGCTTTGACATCATCAAACGCAATCTTGAAACATGGACTATTATAACAGTGATGATTCAGTGACTTTGACACATGGGGAATGACTGTGAGTGATAGAGATGGGATTTGTCCCTCCTACTAAAGTATGATATCTTTACCACTTGATAAGCGAGACTGAGAAATGCATACACATGCACATGTGAATCAATATGTGATATTAAGGTCACATTATCTTAGACAGTCTGCTATTGGTTCAAGGAACATGGATTGAATGTTGAGAGGATGATGTTTCCATTCCTTGAGTTCATTCTGGATAATAGTGAAAAAGGAATTATAAAATCACTGCAACACCTTCAACATATTGTAGGTTTAAGTTGTTCTCCAACTTTCCATTCACTTGGGTAGCATTGATGTGTGACTTAGGCACCACTCTTTTCTTATGATGTTATAAGCTAGTTATAAACATTCACTACCATTATGATATGGGATCTATAGGGTCACACACATATGAACTCATTTAGAAGAGGAGTTTGACCATGAATGATGATTGGATTGATTACTAAAGTGTTTATGTATTGAATTCACACAACAAATTAGTTGACCGTGATGTCTGTACTGCCAGACTACTATCTCAACAAGTGATACGACCGTTTGGGGTACCATAAGTCCGGCTCAAGAGTTCATATGTCTGTTTAGGACATCATGTTGATAAGAAATTGAATTGGCTATGTTTTGCTCTATGAATTGTCTGGTTGAATCGGTCACTTTGGCTCGACTCACCAGACGAGCATCTGGGTGAGTGAGACGGGTGTCTCACATGCGTGAGATGGCTCAGTTGGGGCCGAATGAAGGTTATGGATGTTTCCCAAACTTATTCTATTGCATGTTACTTGAGGTGTAAGAAATTAATATGTAATAGTTATTGGAATCAAATTGCCAATTTTGTATGCGATTCAAAAACTACCAAATGATCGTCTCACACACCAGAGTACCATATGGTGTGCTAGATGACTGTTTGGAGTGTTGTAGGTTGTGAAAATTCAAGATCTTCTGGTTCCTTCCACTGTCACACAGATCCTGAACAGAATGTGAACCCTGACCCTAACCCTTCCTATAAATAGAGGGGTACTTGGGGCTTTCCAGAACAAAACAACATCAACTGAGAATCAGTTACTTTGACAATTTTTGTCCTTTCTGGTTGTAGTAACCGAGAGAGCCCATGCAAGTCCTACCCAATAAAGGAGGGATAGATATGGGGGAAAACAACTGAGGGTTGTTGTTGTCGGAGAGCTAGTTGGTGACTAGTAGTCCAATAGGACGGACAACTCCTTCCTGTCTATTCTAGTTAAATGACAAGAGTTCTAGTTGGTCTGTGTAGACTTCTCTAGCATTAGGAGTCCTTTGGCTATAGCTTGTAGAGAAAAGCCAGTCTGCAGTATGTGGCTAGACCACATGAGTCGTTGCAGAAGTTGTTCGTGTTCGCTATCCATGGTGAAAACATGGGGCTACACAACCACCGTCCAAGAGCAACTAGTACACAATTGAAGTGAGTTTTCTTTGTTGGACTTGCTCCAGGACCACATATAACTTGTTAAACCATCCTTCCTATTTCATACTAATTGACGTACTCTTGTTGTTATTGGAATACAAATAGATAAATTTTTTATTTCCGCATCTATACTTTGTGCCAATATTTTCCAACTGTGGTATGATAGGGATCACAACTTACTATGTTTTAGGATAATTGATATGATTGGATTTTTGGTTTAATCCTTTATTTCACTAGTATAGATACTACCTTTAACATCTGTTAAAATGGACTTTTTACTTTAGTTTCCAAGCAACACCCAAGTTGGTGATACTAAAGGTAGAAAACTATGATGTCAGTTCCAAAATCGATGACATAGAGCCAGCCCCGATTATAGCCAAAAAAGAACCGACATCGGTAGGATCCATAGTCATCGGTTATCTACAAAAAACTGATGACAATCTTCATAACCGAACAAAAAATTGGTCCGGGTTATGGCTGTAGTCCTCAGTTATTTTAGTATAAACTAACAACTAACTCCCTTTCCAAAAAAGAGTGATCTCATATTTGGTTCATAGACGTCTTTTCAAAGTAAAACTGACAATACAACTAAAAATTATCATCGATTACGATTTCAAAAACTGACGCCTATCTGCATACCCGAACAAAAATATTTGGCCCGCGTTTGGACATAGTCGTCAATTTCTTATAAATAATCGACGACATAGACCTGCATTGACAATTCTTTTAAATAATTGACGACTAAGTATCATTTTTTTTAAGATCATGTTGTAGGCATGTTGTCTGGTTGGTCAGTAGGATGCAAAACCTACAGTTCAGTTTTGAATTGTAGGTTTACAACATCGATTTCAACCTAACAATAGGCCACAAACCTACAATAACAAGATGATCAAGACTATCTATATATCATGACTATATATACATCATGTGATTCACACACATGTAGAAACACAATTAATTCATTCACATGATTCACACACATGTAGAAACCTATAGTTCCATTCATTCATCCATTTTCACATTCATACACATGTAACAACCTATAATTCCATTCATTCATTCATTTTAACATTCACACACATGTAGAAGCACAATTCAATCATTCATCTTCACATTCACACACATGTATATATATCAAATTTCAATAAGACGGTTCAAAAAAAGTCATTCACACATGTATATATAAGGACCACACATATACAAAAATAATGACATCAAAGTTTAGAAATGTCATTCTTTATCATCAGTACCCAAATCATAATAAAAAATTGCCTCCCTTTCAAAGGATTTTGCCCATTGCTCTCTTATGTCATATAATTGTTCTATCGTATAGATAATATGTACATATAATAAATTTTCCCATGTATTGAACTCACTAGTATTAAACACCTACAAAAATAATGACGTATCTTTGTAATTAATAAGTTTGATATATTTTTTTTTTGGAACCTCATCAGAGGTAAATCTTATTCATTCTTCTCCCGCATGGCTGGGAACACCCATTGATTACATTTTGTTCCTACTGGGAAAATGAAGCTGGTAGGGTTTCTACCATTATAGGGAAGAGGGAGAAGGGATTGACCCACAGGGTCGAGGGGAGGATCGAGATATACTCGATCATCCTGATAGTTTTTGTGGTGGTGCCTGGCTAGGCCGTCCACCAGATGAATGGTTGCTCTGCCAACCTTCAAAACTGCACTATCTTCAGTGTCTGCTAAGATCTTGTGTATGTCCGAGATCCAGGATCGAATTGCAGGTGTATATCGTCCTTTGTCCTTCACAGCATTAGTTGCTGTGGCGCTGTCCGAGATCAGAATGACTCTGGGGCATTGATTAATCTTGCAAGCTTCAGCTGCAAGGTACAGTCCTCTCGTTTCAGCTTCAAGAACTGACTGAACAGTGATTTTCCTCGCACACCCCCCCTAGCCAGTTGCCATCATTGTCAATGGCTGCTGCCGCTATGGTAGCAGTGTTTCTGTGTACTGAGGCATCGAACATCCAAAGGATACGTCCTGCTTCATTCATGGGGATCTCGCCTTCTAATTGTATCTCATCTCTTTTGGCCTGTTCATTGTTCTCCCAGGCTTGGACCACTGATCTATAAAGACATGATATTTGTGACAAAGGCAAAGATCTCTGGAAATATATTATTATCATATGATTGGTCTATAGCATCCTCCTCCATAGAAATAATAATAGGTGAAGTTTCAGAATGTTCACCTATCCACATTGCCATACCCCTGTGATGGATCCTAGATGGGTGATTGGATGCTCTAGAGGGGGGTGAATAGAGTTGAATGGACTTAAGCAAAATTCATTAGACCTTCAAGATATATCACAAGATAAGGTTGCTAAATAGGAAATTTGAGTGCTACTAAAACATGCATAGCAAGGGAGATAAAGATTGAACATGTTGGGTTTTTATAGGAGACAGAGAAGGAAGAAGAAACAAAAATTTTCTTCTCCGAAACCCGGAATAAAGGAATCGCGTCAACGTCTATACAATAGGAAGGATGGTTTGTGGAGGCGTACCTTGTCCCGAGGCTTGCTCGGCGACGTTACCTCGCAGCTTGCGCAGTCTTCACCTCTGGTCTTGGACGGTGTCTGTGCAGCTCCTGGTTTCACTAGGACTGTCTGGATTGACAGCTATCCTCCGAGCGGCAGAAGTCTCCCGCCTCTGAAGTAGTCCACACACCACTTGGAACTCTGATCTCCTTGTCACACAAGGAATCAGAAGGAGTCGTACCCTCCTATCGGTGTACTAGTCACCAACACACTCTCCTGCCACCAGTCACTTTTCTACACTTGTCTTTCCCTTGCTATGCCTCTATTATTGGGTAGCACTTGCTCGGGATCTCTCGGTTAACAAAACCAAAGAGAACGACAACTTTGCAGAGCAACTGGTGTTCTGAGTTGTTGTTCCTGAGAAGCCCCCAATACCCCTATATATATAGGAAGGTCATGGGATAGGGTTCTCTACCCCGAGAAATGTGGGATTAAAGTAGGAGTAGAAGGGCCACAAAATAACCAACTATGCTAGCTGAACCGATCATTTCAACCCTAAAACGGTCGGTTGGTGACCTCAACCGATCAGTTCACACCTGAACCGATCATTTAGGACCCCTGAGCCGATCGGTTCATCCCATGAGCTGATCGGTTCGTGGTCCTGGTCCAACTCAAATTGACTTTCATATTTGTTTCTGATTAATCAAATATCAATCCTTGTCCAAATTGAATTTGTACAAGTGAAACAAATTGTCTTTGCAAAATAGTCTTCTGACTTTCCAAACGATCTTGGTTGGTCACATGAATCAACCAGTTCAACAATTGAGCCGATCGTTTCATGACACATGAGCCGATCGTCTCACCAGTTGAGATGATCGGTTCACCAGTCTGAGCCGATCGGTTCATCCCATGAGCCGATCGGTTGGGGCAGCAGACTATGCAAAATTAGTCAATTGCAGTTTCAATCAATCTGATACTCTAATCAATCAGTCCAACACCTTGAACACTATGATTTGGAGCTATCAATCAACTGCGTGTTTAATTGAACTACTAAACTCCTTTAGTAATCGATCTAAACATCATTTGTGGATAAATTCCTCTTCCAAGTTAAATCCTATGTGTGTGACCCTACAGGTCCATTTCACGTTGGCAGTGAAAGTCCATAACTCTTATGACTTCATAAGCAAAGAGCAGTGCCTAGTCACACATCAGTGCTACCCAAGTGAAATAGAAATTTGGAGAACAACTTTCAATCCTACAATCCGTGAATGGTGTTACAACGAATGTATAATTCATTTGTCACTGATATCCCGAATGAACTCAAGGCATGGAACAATCATCCTGTCAACGTTCATTCACTTTCTTGATCTCAGAGTATACTGGAGGAGATATGTATGACATCAATATCACATACTGATTCACACATGCGTGTGCATGCCTATCTCAATCCTACTCATCAAGTGGCCATGGATATCAAACTCCCTCAGGAGGAACAAATCCCATATCTATCACTCACCCCTCAAAAGGCCCATGTGTCAAAGCCACCCAATCATCACCTTTATAACAACCCATGTTTCAGGACTGTGTTTGATGATGTCAAAGTGTACCCAACGACATGTGTTGAGTGTAGTGATTTCAGGCCAAGGAATCACATTCACCACCATCACTGTGAGAACTGACTCTGACTACCATATCATGGTTCCATGTGTCAAACTCACAGTGGGTCTATCCGGTACACTTTTTCTCTAACAAGTACATACGTGTTTGGTTTGATATCTCCATATCATGACTGATGAGATTCTGTCATCAACCAACACCACAATCTAGTTTTGTGTGTCATTGTTGTCTATCTACCTTCCATAATGACATCCGACTAGGGACATAACAAGAATGTACAAACTCTTAGCATCCGTATGATCTCATCGTTCAGGTCCTCAACCTGAAAGCATACATCATTCAGTACTATCATTCTCTAGACATTCAATCTGTTCTATCATTATCTTATATGACTGAACCAAAAAGAATTGGAAGATTGCCTTAGATATTTATCAAATCAATCTTAATGTATCCCACCAACCATCCCATGATTGGCTCTCAGGGCATACATACCAACAGACTCCTACTTGCACTGCGACCCAATCACCCTTGAATCATATTCATAGTGATCTTCAAACATGTCCCACATGTTATTATACTCTAGTGCTAACATAGTGAGTTATGGAAATACCTTGCCAAATTCGGTATTAACTGCATGTTTCTCATCTCTTCACTGTACGTCACACGTATGAGATGGAGTTGCTGTAATATGCGATCTAGTATTCTGTCACTAACCTTTAGCCACATTGCATGACCAAGTACTCCTAACTTGTCATCAATGACCGAAATAACTATAAGTTCATCTCATGAACTTCCAGATCCATATAGTATCCACTAATGTTCTCTAACACACGAATACTCGACTTTTTCCTTTTAAACGACTTTATTGGAACATTTCCATTTATCAACAAACATTCACTTTTATATTTCCCATATATATTTTGTGAATATTTTTCTATCCTTTTTGGAAGTTCACATCAGTGTAACTCTTTACAGTGAACCCTTCCTTATTTCCATAGAACTAGTACTTCTCAAGTACTTATCAAGTTCTTATGGTATTCCAGTAACCCTTACTGGAACTAGACATACATTCATTCATCATTTCCGACATATGAGTTATCAGGATGAGCACATTATATTGTCATGTCATACATACAAGATGATGAATACACTTTATTTTTCTATGTCCATACATGCATACATGATAGATCCATATCAATTCTTAGTCTTCCCATTCTTTATAAGAATTGGACACTTGGTCTTGGGATACTAACTCCATGTAACATGGATAAGTTTTCTCCCACTGAATATGTGCACACTGAACCCTTCAAAATAGATTGCCAATGTATGCTTTCTCCTTTCAGGTCAAGAGGTTTTCGAGACCTATCTCTATATATCTCTATTCCTATCACATAGGAAACATCTCTATCTTCCTTAAAGATAATTTCCACTTTGGATTTCCATTCTAGAACATTTCCATTTCACATCAACATGTGGAATGTGAATACGCTCCCACTGAATCACATATCTCTCTTTATCTCTGACATATCAGTCAAACCTTTTGACTATATTATCAAAATAAAGATCACAGTTCTGAGTTGCTTGTACTCAATCAATCACATGGATTAGTCCACTGTAACTTATAGACATCATTTGCATTAATGGATTCATAAACCTTATATGTTGTGTCACGTACACATCCTTGTTTTATTCCTCATAGGAATGCAATTTTAGTATCTGTATGCCAAATCTTTTAGTCATTAAGTTGCAATCAACAAGCATCATCCTTCTCAAAATGTTATCCATGTGTCTTAACATTTAAGACTCATTTGCACTTATGGATTTCATCCCAATGGGTGCTACCATCAAGGTCACACCTTATGGTTCACATGGAAGTCATTTAGGATGTAATGGTCATAAACCATAACTCAAAATCCGATTCCTCATATTCATCTAGATAGTTGACTCATCACATGACCAACTCATCACATAGACAATCGAGTTGTATCTTTCCAGGATATAAGAACTCACTACTCCTTGTGATTCTTAATGTCATTTATTAGTGTGGGGTATTCTTTATTTAAGAAGAAATTAGTTATTTGATAATCATCCTCTAACTCCTTAGAGTATGACTCCTTGTTGATTTAGACATCACCATGCCTTAATCATGAGTTCACTATGATACGCTATCATGATCACTCATCAGGATCTCAAACATTTGGTCCAAGTATTTCATTCATTGATATCATAAAGAATTAACACTTTACCAAATTCGTACTTCATCTATGATATTTTTGAAACTTCAAGATATTCATATTGTTATTTCTCTAAACACCATCTGAAGTACTAGCATTTAGTCCAATAGGTATGTAAATACATCATGTGTTTTATACCTAATAGGACAATCAATCTTCCACTACCTTAGTGAAGATTGATTAATCATGTCTAAGAGATTCATGTCTCTTACTGGTTCTCTAACTAAAAGAGTCTACATTTATCCATCATATGGAAACTAGAAATGAATTTCTCATGATTTATGCTAATTTGATTGTTCGAGTTATCAATAACTTTTAGGTATCACGTTATCTTATGCATACCAAGTACTACAATATAAACAAGGCATCGCCATAAAGATCATATCTTTTGAAATTGAAACATCAACTTTATTAATTGCTATCATTGTCATACAATATGAAAAAATAAAGGTGTTTCTATCCATTGGCAAATATGAAATACCAGTTCATAACTCTATTATATGCCATCAAGGCTGAAAATAAACTAAAGTACTCCTATCTATGGAAGAAACATTTGCCCCATTTATTGGGTGCTTTACACTTTATATCTTGGTATCATATACCTCAAAAAATGCTACAAGTTAATTTCATGACACCTTTAGGTGGAGACGTCTGTCGCCTCCTTCTTCTTTAGTTCTTCTAGATAGAGTGGACAATTCCTTTTCCAATGGCGTGGATTTTGACAATGGTGGCAATTTCCTCTCTTGGTCACACCTTCCTTGGCCTTGAGAGTTGAAGATGACTTGGGCTGCTGGCTAGCATCAGAACCTTTCTTAACTTTTCCCTTGCCCTTGCGCTTGGACTTGCCTTTCTTATCGTTGATCATCATCACAGACTTAGGCTTGTCCTTCTTCATTTGTGTCTTGGCTGTCCTCAACATGCCCAACAACTTTGTCAATGGCTTGTCAAAGTTGTTCATGTTATAGTTAATCACAAACTGACTATAGGATTCTGGTATCGATTGCAGTATCACGTCAGTAGCCAACTCTTGGCTCAATGGAAATCCCAGTCTTGTCAGGTTCTCCACATACCCAATCATCTTAATTATGTGAGGACCAACTGGATCTCCTTCTGTCATGACACACTTGAACAGTGCCCTGGAGACATCATATCTCTCTTGTCGTGCTTGATCTTCATACATGTTCTTGAGATGCTGAATCATCTCAATGACACCCATGTTCTCATGTTGTCTCTATAACTCGTGGTTCATGGAGCACAACATCAAGCACTTTGCATCAATGGCATCATCAGAATGCTTCTTGTAAGCATCCCTTTCTGCCTTTGGTGTGGTAGGAGCTGGTTCCTCTAGAACTGGAGTATCCAGGACATAGAGCTTTTGCTCTTGAGTGAGAACAATTCTCAATGTCCTAAACCAGTCGTGGAAGTTAGTCCCATTTAGCTTGTCCTTTTCAAGGACCGATCGCAACGAAAAGTGATTTTTGTTTGTTGTCATTTGAACTAAAAAAGGAAATATATGCAAATTAGTCCAAAACTCAATTTTGACTTATTTGATTGATTTGGAAGGTTGACGATCTCATTAGGACTTTAATTAATTATCGATCCCACTATTTTTTATTCAAATTGATATCCCTCACCATCAATTCAGAAGATTGCAGCGTACAATCTTCTAGTGGATCAAGATCCTGAAATCCTCTGAGTCATGGACTAGCTAGGGTTGTCACCCACAACTTAGATCTTCCAGGTAGGCAACTTTTACCAATTGCATCATATGTAACTCTTGAAAGATATCATATGCAACTCCTTGCCATGATCACCTCCATGCTTCAAGGTGCTAGATCCTATCTAGGTCACCTTGTTAAGTCTGACCCAAAGCCAACACAATGAATATGCACCCTTCTAGGGCAGACCCACATATCCATCCTTCATGCTTCCATGAGATAGATGGTGCACCACGCTAGGGTATGCCCACACTTGGCCGATCAAGCTTTTCACGTGTGTCGCATTTGGAAGGTATCTAAAACTTTAATATTTAATGCGGGATTTGGTTTTTATAGGTACATATACATATCCAATCACCACAATATATAGTATGTATCATATACATGCTATATCCCACAGAAAACATGTGAAATGATAAAAGCGATGATTATGGCCATCCTAATGTGATTCCTTGAGCTAAGAGGAATCACGGTCATCTAGGTCTACATCACATGCAACCTGTCCATGATGAAGTGATATAGTCGTCCGAGTTGATCAACTCATCACATGAATGACCTACTCTTCCTGGTCGATCGTCTGGGTGCCACCAGCCGATCGGTTGGCTCCTCCAACCAATCGGTTCATATGGTCGTCGTGCATCTCCTCATGGCCACCACCCGATCATCTCGCTCCTTGAACTGGTCGTCTGGATTGCCAACCGATCGGTTCACGCATTGAACTGATCACTCAGTTGTCGTTAGATTGTCCTCCGTTCTTTGACATAACATGAAATATAAAAAGATCTATCTTATTTACATTTAAATTGGGAAACCTAGAGTTACATTCAAGGGGGAGCAAAGGTAGGAAAGAAATCTAGAGTTATCTCGAGTTACATCATGAATAAGGAGGTAGGGAATCGGTGCACAGACTGAGATGCAAGAAACCACATTCAACCAAGCACACATATATAGGGTTTATTGGCCATAACCACGCTATACATCCACCACAAAACTTGTTTAAGGGTGACGCGTATCGAATGCATTCATATTACATATCATATATGTATATTGGGATTTGTGGATTTAGGAATGGACATGCATAAAGCCAATTTTATTCGCATCGTATGCAATAAATAAAGGTGACAAACCAAAATTGATCACATCGATAATCCTAAAGTATAGAGTAGTTGACGTAGCTCTAATACCACTATTGGGTTTTTAGAGGAGACAGAGAAGGCAGCGGAAACAAAAATTTTCTTCTCCCAAACCCAGAATAAAGGAATCGCTTCAATGTCTATACAATAGAAAGGATGTTTTGTGGAGGCGTACCTTGTCCCGAGGCTTGCTCGGTGACATTACCTCGTGGCCTGTGTGGTCTTCACCTCCGGTCTTGGACGGTGTCTGTGCATCTCCTGGTCTCACCGGGACTGTCGGAATTGACAACTGTCCTCTGAGCAGCAGAAGTCTCCCACCTCTAAAGTAGTCCACACGGACCACCTGGAACTCCAATCACCTTGTCCCATAAGGAATCAGAAGGAGTCGTACCCTCCTATCAACTTACTAGTCACCAACACACTCTCCTACCACCAGTCACTTTTATACAGTTGTATTTCCCTTGCTATGCCTCCCTTTTTGAGTAGCACTTGCTCGGGCTCTCTCGGTTAGCAAAACTAGAGAGAACAACAACTTTACAGAGCAACTGGTGTTCTGAGTTGTTGTTCCTGAGAATCCCCCAATACCCCTATATATAGGAGGGTCATGCGATAGGGTTCTCTACGTCAGACAATGTGGGATTAAAGTAGGAGTAGAAGGGTTCGAGATTTTCCACAAAATAACGAACTGTGCCCGCTGAATTGATCATTTCAACCCTGAAATGGTTGGTTGGTGACCTCAACCAATCGATTCACGCCTGAACCGACCGTTTGGGACCCCTGAGCCGATCGGTTCATCCCATGAGCCAAAAGGTTTGTGGTCCTGGTCCAACTCAAATTGACTTTCATATTTGTTTCCGATTAAACAAATATTAATCCTTGTACAAATCGAATTTGTACAAGTGAAACAAATTGTCTTTGCAAAATTATCTTCTGACTTTCCAAACGATATCGGTTGGTCACATGAATCAACTGGTTCCACAATTATGCTGATCGTTTCATGACACATGAGACGATCGTCTCACCAGTTGAGCCGATCAGTTCACCAGCCTGAGCCGATCGGTTGGGGCAGCAGACTATGCAAAATCAGTCAATTGCAGTTTCAATCAATCCGATACTCTAATCAATCCGTCCAACACCTTGAACACTATGATTTTGAGCTATCAATCAACTGAGTGTTTAATGGAACTACAAAACTCCTTTAGTAATCAATCTAAACATCATTTGTGGATAAACTCCTCTTCCAGGTTAAATCCTATGTGTGTGACCCTGCAGGTCCATTTCACATTGGTAGTGAAAGTCCATAACTCTTATGACTTCACAAGCAAAGAGTGGTTCCTAGTCGCACATCACTGCTACCCAAGTGAAATAGAAAGTTGGAGAAAAACTTTCAATCCTACAATCTGTTAATGGTGTTACAACGAATGTATAATTCCTTTGTCACTGATATCCGGAATGAACTCAAGGCATGGAACAGTCATCCTATCAACGTTCATTCACTTTCTTCATCTCAAAGTAGACTGGAGGAGATATGTATGACATCAATATTACATACTAATTCACACATGCGTGTGCACACCTATCTCAATCCTACTCATCAAGTGGCCATGGATATCAAACTCCCTCAGGAGGGACAACTCCCATATGTATCACTCACCCTCAAAAGCCCCATGTATCAAAGCCACCCAATCATCACCTTTATAACAACCCATGTTTCAAGACTGCATTTGATGATGTCAAAGTGTACCCAACGACATGTGTCGAGTGTAGTTATTTCAAGTCAAAGAATCACATTCACCGCCATCACTGTGAAAACTAACTGTGACTACCATGTCATGGTTCCATGTGTCAAACTCATGGTGGGTCTATCTGGTACACTTGTTCTCTAACAAGTACCTATGTGTTTAGTTTGAGATCTCTATATCATGTCTAATGCGATTCTATCATCAACCAACACCACAATCTAGTATTGTGTGTCATTGTTTTCTATCTACCTTCCATAATGAAATCCGTCTAGGGATGTAACAAGAACGTACAAACTCTTAGCATCCTAATGATCTAATCGTTCAGGTCCTCAACCTGAAAGCATACGTCATTGAGTACTATCATTCTCTAGACATTCAATATGTTCTATCATTATCTCATATGACTGAACTAGAAAGATTTGGAAGCTTGCCTTTGATCTTTATCAAATCAATCTTAATGTATCCCACAAATCATCCCATGATTGGCTCTCAGGGCATACATACCAACAGAACATACACCTAGTGACAAGCTATTTAGAGTGGTTCCACATTTCAAAATAGAAGTGAGTCAGTCCACTACCAAGAGAGGTCAACCTCTAGGATTTCTTAACCATTGCACTCTTATATTCATTCATAAGAATTACAATACATGACCACCAAAGGATTTACCTATCCAATACAAAGAGTCTTCAACCTTACCAAGAACTTACCTACTTTGCAATGAGTCTTCAGCCTTCACCAAGGACTTACCCACTCTTACACAAGTCTTCAGCCTTGTAGGGATTACCCACTCTTTTTGGATTTTCAACCTTTAAATTCACCTTCACTCGGAGAAGCTACCACAAAGGACTTACCCACTTGAGAATGGAGTCTTCTACCTTCACCAAGGACTTACCCACTCTTGCTCCAAGTCTTCATCCTTTATCTTCACCAAGGGACTCCTTTCCTTGTTCTCCTTCACCTCTCTTAGCCAAGAGAGAGAACCTTCATCTTCATGGTTGAAATGAGAGATAGGGAGGTGGTGGAAGCGAGAGCCTGACAAGATATACATGTAGGACTAGCTCTCCTATAGATTTCCTACTCACTCTAATGAATGTAGCAAGTGATTAAGCTTAGAGAGAGAGAGAGGAGGCTGTAGGAGGCACTCAATTATAAACAAGGAACCTCATATAGAGTTTTGCATTGAATACTCAACCTTGAAATGAAACCCACAGGGTCCTATTTATAGCTGGGGATGCCTCTTAGCCTTTGGGAACACTTAAGAACGAAAACTAGCCATTTTGTGGCTTGAAACAGATATATTTTAACTTGTTGCAACTCCACAACAGCTAGAAATGCTTTTCTGGACTTTTTCATACAGTGCAATCGGTCAAGTTTCTATAAAGGTAAGTAGACCGATCCCACTTAAAGATAAGACCAATTTAGGCCATCGGTCGAGTTTGTCCTGGGGTAACTCGACCGATTCACTTAACTTAGTTTTGGTTAGTAGAGGGATCGGTCGAGTTCTGTGAAGTGTAAACTGGACTGATCAAAAATCATTTTCAAGATCCAATCAGGATCAATCGAGTTTGCAACTCGACCGATGAACAACCTAATGTGAATTTTAGAAAATGGCTTTTGAGTGCTTAAATATTTGATCTACATGCTCCTAATTTTTTCTAAGCTTAATTACAAGTCATACAATCATTACAAGTGGTTTACAACATGATTCTTATGTATTTACACCATATTACAAAAATGTTCACTTGTATTGACTTTGACTTATCTTTTCTCCAAGTTGAGATGCGCAAGTTAGGGCATTTGGAGTGTGTATACCTAATCTAAAATAAATCAAGTAGATACATTAGACACAAATAAGTGGAATGGTTTAGTCATCATCAAAACAAGGGTTTACTCAATTTAGACCTTGAGTAACATTCTCCCCCTTTTTGAAGATGAAAAACCATTCCATAAATGTATTGAAAACATTTAAGTAAAGTCATACCTTTGGAGAAACCTAGGGGTTTCAATAGAATTGAGTTCATATGCTCCCCCTCAATTGATGTTAGTGGAGTTCTCATACTCCCCCTCAATTGATGTTATTTCTCCTGCATGGTTAGCTTTCATAACATTTATAGAATACTATGTATTCTACTCATATATGTTCTACACATATATGTCTTCTCCCATTCACCTTCTCCCCTTTACATGGACATACTTCTCTTCTTCATGTAAGACATGCCTTCTCCCTATTTTGTCAAAAGAAGACATACCTTTCTCCCCATTTGTCATTGCAAAAACTGGGGTTATGAATAAATAAGAAACACCACTTGTTAAGAGAAAGGATATAACAAAAGTTATAAAAAGAGAGTAGAAGAGCACAACTAGGGGCTTGTCCAAGAATAGAAAGAAAAGCAAGTTAAAGCGTGCACTTGAACAACCCAAAATGCAAGATAAAGTGCTGCAGAAATGACAATAAATCAAAATTTTGACCATCAAGATGACATAATTTGCCCAAAAAGTGTATGGGATCATGGAAAAGCGATGAGCCTTGCTCAGAAGGTCATTTCTGCAAAAAAAACACTACTCTTGCACCAAAAATTGAAACTAGAGCAAAATCTGCATGAAAACCAAAAATACTCCAATTTCTACATACAATTTAGCTCTATGTATCACAATGTTATGCAAGCAAATCAAGATAGTAGATATGCAATTCAAGGAACAAGCTTCAACATGTATGAGACAAGATACAAGCATAGCATACAGTGAAATACCACTTGATGAACAGGGCTAGAACTACATGTATATGAACTACTAGTAGATGATATTACAAGTTAGGATTACTAGTAGGATCTAGATCATAGCAAGAGATACCAAAAGATACACAAGATAACGCAAGCTATGAGTAGATGTAGAGATATATCCAAACAAAGAGATATGTAATTTTAGAAGCACGAAAGGATATAACTCACTAACAAGTATAGATCATTATCAAAATATGATCACCACTAAGAACCTCAAGGTTGTATCAAAACAAGATATACAACTAGATATATGTAGCAAGTTAGAGCTCAATGGAAGCAATGTAAGACACAACCAAGAGATCCAAAGAGATTATCATCAAAACCTACAAAGAAACTCAAATGATGTAATTGCAAGATATAGATATACCAATTTAGAGCAATTTGAAAGATAGAGTTGTAAGCGAGATAGGAAATTTAAAGCATGGCAATATGCATATACAAAGGTACCAAATGAGAGTGCCAAAGAATAAGGCTATTGGTTGAGAAAATCTAGTTGAGAGGGAAAATTCTCATTCAATAAGCCAACTGTGTATTTTGTGCACAGTGTTTTCAATCGAGTTATGTGTATTGACAAATCGACTGATGATAGCTGTTGGCAACACTAATTGGTGCCTATCGGTCAAGTTTCAAACTGGACAAACTCGACCAACAAAGTTGCTATCAAAAAGCACATATATTTCATAAAAACATATTTAAAGGCATGGTAAAAATACAAACCATATTGAAACATGTGTAAGTAAGTCAGTAATGCACTATAAAAGAATTTGAAATAGTTTTTCAGCTAGAGTGTGAAGAGAAACACAAAATACCACTTTTGACTCAAAATCCACATGCATATTGCAAACTAACTTGACAAAAACAAGTTAGAAATGGTTATAAGCAATAAAACCTTTACCTTTGTTCTTACCAGTCCTTTTTCCACTTGTTGTCACCCTCTACACATCTTACCTTTCTTCTTTGATGTAGATTGAGAAGTCAATTTGCAATTCCGTAGCTCAAGTCAATCCATTTGCAAGTACCTTACAAGAAGAAAGATGAAATGGTCCCCAATCATGTTTTTGTGTCCGGAGGGGTTAGCTTAGCAACCCAAGTCCTATTTCTCTTGGGTGCTTTCCTAAAAAGACAACAAGTAGCATAATGGCCAATATCATTGCAATAGTTGCATGTGCCCATAGTCTTGGAACTAGAGGATTCTCCATAGAATATTGGAGGTCATTTACCTTTGTTGTTCCTTTGACTACTATCATATCCTAAACCATGTCTACCAATTTGTTTAGTAGTATGGTGTAGGATGTCATTAAGACTCTTGTTACCAACTAAGAATATTTGCAAAGAAGATCTCAAACTATCATTATCATGCATAAGAGAAGAAATAGTAGAAGACAAAAGAATGATATTATCTCTAGCATGTAAAAGATCATTTTCTAAGCGAAGAGCTTTAGTTCAATAAGAATCTCTATCAATATGAAGAGCAACAACATTATTCTCTCTACTAGTAGAACTGGAAAAAGATTCAATCACATTGATTTTAGCAAGCAAGGAGGCATTTTCTATTTCAAGCAAAGCAATCTTAGAAAGATAAACACCATTTTTAGATCCTAATCCTTGCAAAACTAAATCTTTGTCCTTGTTTTCAGATTTAAGAACATCAATATCATGCATGAGAGAATCAACAATTAAAGTATGCTCTTCATTAGAACTAGGCATAAGAGGTTGAGCTTCTAGAAATTTAATCTTATCAAGCAAACTAGAATTTTCAAGTTTAGGAGAGTCCACTTGGCTAAGACAAGAATTTTTGTCATGAAGCAAACAAGAATTAGCATTTTCAAGATCATCTAATTCTATATGCATATTATCAGCAATTCTAACAAGCTTTTTCCTATTCTTTTTAGAAGACTTAAGAGAGGCACGAGTAGCATTAATGATAGCAATGAAAGGTTCTTTATCTAAAGAGTTTAGAGTTACCTCATTTGAGTCTTTTCTTATAGAATCCATAAGAGAAAAATGGCAATCTCCTTCAACACTAGAGCTTGAGCTTGATCCTCCACTTGAATCTTCACTTGAGCTTGAGTTGCAGGAGTCACTTGAGCTTGAGTGCCATTTCTCCTTCTTCATGTACTTCTCTTCTCTTTCCTTGTGATGATGGATCTTCTTGCCTTGTAGACAATCTATCTTGAAGTGACCCTTCTTTCCACACTTGAGGCACTAGATTGAGGAGGAATTCTTTCCTTTGTAGAATCTACCCTTAGAGTACATGGCATCTTCTTCAACATGAAAGGATGGAGAAGCTTGACCAACAATAGCCTTGATTTGAGCTTTGATTTCAGGCTTCTTCATTCTCTTGAGTATTTTCTCTTCTTGTCTTTCTACTTCCTCCCTCTTGTCAAGTGTGGCTTCATGTGCTTGTAGATTTTCAATGAGCTCTTCAATAGGAATATCCTTAAGAGACCTTGCTTCTTCAATGGAAGTCACCTTGGGTTCCCACCTCTTAGGAAGAGTTCTAAGGATCTTTGAGTTGATCTCTCCTCTAGACATAGGATGACCTAAAACCACAAGACCATTCACAATGGTGTTGAGCCTATGGTACATACGCGCTATCTTCTCCTCCTTTCCCATCTTGAAGTTCTCAAATAGCCCATTGAGCATGTAGATTTTGCTTTCCTTCACTTGAGTTGTCCCCTCATAAGTGACACATAGTATTCTCCATACCTCATAGGCTATTTCACATGAAGAAATTCGGTTAAACTCAGCGGGGGTCATGGAGGCATAGAGGATGTGCATGGCTCTAGCATTCAAGATTGCTTTCTTCAAGGTAGCCTCATCCCATTCTTCAATATTTGTCTTTGGTAGCTTGTATGGGTTGTTCACCATTTGCCACATCTCAAGACTTGAACCTTGGATGTAGAATTGAAGCCTTCTTCCCCAATAGAGGAAATTGCTCCCATCAAAGATGGGAAGGTTGATCAAGTATCTGCCTCCTTGGTAGTCACCCATCTTCTCCTACTTGTGAAAGTATTCTTGGAGGAGACCCCCTCTTATACCAATTTATGGATCCTAGATGGGTGATTGAATTCTCTAGAGCTAGAGTTGAATGCACTTAAACAAAATTCATTAGTCCTTTAAGATATATCACAAGATAACGTTGCTAAATAGGAAATTTGAGTGCAACTAATGAATGCATAGAAAGGGAGAGAGAGATTGAACATATATCAAATGGCTAGCTATTTAGAGTGGTTCCATACTTCAAACTAGAAGTGAGTCAATCCACTACCTAGAGAGGTCAACCTGTAGGATTTCTTAACCATTGCACACTTATATTCATTCATGAGACTTACAATACATGACCACCAAAGGACTTACCTATCCAATACAAAGAGTCTTCAACCTTACCAAGGACTTACCCACTTTGCAATGAGTCTTCAGCCTTCACCAAGGACTTACTCACTCTTGCACAAGTCTTCAGTCTTGTAGGGATTACCCACTCTTCTTGGATCTTCAATCTTTGACTTCACCTTCACTCGGAGAAGCTTCCACCAAGGACTTACCCACTTAAGAAAGGAGTCTTCTACCTTCATCAAGGGCTTACCCACTCTTGCTCTAAGTATTCAGCCTTGATCTTCACCAAGGGACTCCTTCCCTTGTTCTGCTTCACCTCTCTTAGCCAAGAGAGAGAACCTTCATCTTCATGGTTGAAATGAGAGATAGGGAGGTGGTGGAAGTGAGAGCCTTACAAGATATACATGTAGGACTAGCTCTCTTATAGATTTCCTACTCACCCTAACAAATGTAGCAAGTGATTAAGCTTAGAGAGAGAGAGGAGGCTGTAGGAGGCACTCAACTATAGACTAGGAACCTCATATAGAGTTTTGTATTAAATGCACAACCTTCGAATGAAGCCCAAGGGGTCCTATTTATAGCTGGGGATGCCTCTTAGCCTTTGGGAACACTTAAGAACAAAAACTAGGCATTTTGTGGCTTGCAACATATATTTTTTCACTTGTTGCAACTCCACAACTGATAGAAACACTTTTCTGCACTTTTCTGTACAGTGCAATCAATCGAGTTTCTATAAAGGTAACTCGGTCGATCCCACTAAAAGATAAGACCGATTTAGACCATCAGTCGAGTTTTCCTGGGGTAACTCGGCCGATTCACTTAAATCAGTTTTGGTCAATAGAGGGTTCGGTCGAGTTCTGTGAAGTGTAAACTTGGTCGATCAAAAGTCATTTTCAAGATCCAATCAGGATCGGTCGAGTTCAACCTAATGTGAATTTTGGAAAATGGCTTTTGAGTGCTTAAATATTTGATCTAAGTGCTCCTGATTTTTTCTAAGCTTAATTACAAGTCATACAATCATTACAAGTGATTTACAACATGATTTTAATGGATTTACATCATATTACAAAAATGTTCACTTGTATTGACTTTGACTTGTCTTTTCTCCAAGTTGAGATGCACAAGTTAGGGCATTTGGAGTGTGTCTATACCTAATATGAAATCACTCAAGTAAAGACATTAGACACAAATAAGTTGAATGGTTTAGTCATCATCAAAACACGTGTTTACTCAATTTAGACCTTGAGTCAACACCCTGTATTGAGGACCTATCGAGTTGAATAGGTCCTTTGCAAGCCAACTAGGTACTTGAGGAAGAGGTGGAGGTGGAGGAGGATGAGTTGTAGTGGGTTTCTTCCCTTTGTCCTGCATATATAATTTCATATCAATTGTCATGTGTATACATATAGCAATTAACATAATGTAAACTTACCATACATAATCAATATAGATGACTCCCGCTTCGGACCGCAAGACCACTCCACCTTCTACTTCACCAAGCGTGTCAGCATTTGGGTGGGCATATGGCAATGGATGCTGCCTCCAAGCAAGGAAGGCAAGCCTCAGGCTCACTCGAACCACACCATCGGGTACTAAAGTGCCATGAATCATGTGCCCTTGAAGGCGTGGCTAAGCCTCGCCCTCTGCAATGATGTATTCTTTCAATTATAGACAGCATGGCCTCAACCCCTACAAATTTACTTAGAGTATGTTATATTTATAGCTAAACATATCATATTGAAAAGACTAGCCACTATGTCATAAAAATACTTATAGAGGACATGCTAGGTGGTTGGTGTACAGGGTTACTCCCAACCACCTCTATCGTAGGAGAGGAGAGGCATGACACATGTACTGTGTGAGTAGCAGCCTAAGATGCCTGCCACTTGCTCATCGCTTACTAGACTCTCTTATCAATTAACTCATCTACCTATACATGGTCAATAGAAATGCTTATTGTTTTTTGAATTCCCTTTGCAATAACATTCTAAAAAAGAATATGTTACGTCAGCTTTTGAAAATCCCTCTTTAGACATGTCTATGTTGTTCTGGCCCAAAGAATGCTCTTAGGCCCACACTAGCCCCTACTGCCCTAACATGTCTAGGATGCTCTGGGCTACCGAGAACAACTATCAATTCATCCCTTATGCCCTGAGGCTTGAATGAGCCTTGCTTCCTCTATTCGTGAAGCTCCTACAAAACATCATCAATAGAAATTGGTAAGTAAACATAACTATCATCAATACTAATTGCTCTGAGAGTTGAATTTTACCATTTTTTTAGACGCCATAGTAGTTTCGGGGTTGGTTATATCTCCTTTTTTGTTTTTTCTCCTAGCTATCCAGATATCATAGCGATGCAAAGGTGCGTGAGTAGTAGAGGAACCAATAGTCTTAGCAGTAGGAGAAGTAGGTTGATGAATGGAAGATGCTTGTAATTTTTGGTGAAGGGTTGCATAGCCACCTGGACCCATCGTGTGGTCATGCACATTCAGTGCACACCTTGCTCTTTAAGCATGATTGATATAATTGTTAGTAAGCATATTGAATTGGTTAGTAACAATCAAGGTCAACCGTAAATAGGTGAATTCATAAGAATGTATACTAATTAAATTGGGAGTGACACATAATACCTTGAATTCATCAGTATTTCTCTTGGAAACAAACACCTCCCACTCAGTCGAGTCCAAGTAGTTCCATTTCTCAAGGGATGACTTCTTCCTCTTATCAGCCTCTCGTATGTATTGTCAGTTGAGAGTTGTCATATAGTTCCTTAGGACCCTCCCACAGTGTTGTATCACCTTTTTATGATGTAGGCTTTCATCCAGTTCAAAATACTCTGCCAAATTTCATATATCTAATAGAGTATTTTAAGAAATAGAATTTAAATAACTTTAAAAATATAACAGTAAATGATAATATCTTACACATAGTTCTTTCCATATGAATTTTTCTTGCTTTTAGGAACTGTATGCTAAGATTCTACATTTACACTATAATGGCCATGACTAAGAACCCCAAGATATGAAACAAATGAGGTTTGGTTCTTTCCAACTAGATTTCCTACATAATCAAAATCCACAACCAATTTTGGTCCATTGCCCCTTTGATGAAGTAAATTATTCATTATGGTGATGCCCCTAATTTGTTTTAGTTTTTTTTATGTTTCTCATTAAGTGGCACAAGGTTTTCAGGGGGTACATCCTCAATCTAAATATTGACAAGAAAAACACATATAGGATATAACTTATAATTGGACATATAGCTAGATATATTATAAAACTTACATTGTGTTGTGGCTCCCCACCCTCATGGTGATCAGCATCACAATCATAAAACTCATGCTCAACCATATGAAAAAGTGTCATATACAAAATCTAATATTTAACATTTAACATTTAATGAAATTAATATAACATTGTAAGGTTCACATCGATCTAACATTCAAAACAATAAAACATTTAAAAAAATTAAAAACATGCCTCTAATATTGAGATATTTTATCAATTAACATTCCTTTGGTGCCATACACATATAAGTCATCATTAGCTTCAATATTTGGTGATGGCAAGCCAACTGAGAATGAACTAGAGTCATCACACTTATAATAGTACTCTTCTTCATCTATAGGATCTTCAGTGAACTATCTTTTGCCATAAAGAACAACTGACCATTTTTCATTTGCAAGATCATCAATATAAAATACTTATTTATCCTGTGATGACAATATGAATGGTTAACCCTTCTTCCCAATCTTTTCAAAATTCATTAATGTGAAACCCAATTCATCCACTATAACTCTTTTGGTGTTATCAACCCAATTACACTTAAAGAGAAAAATTCTGAAATCTACATAGTCAAACTCCCATATGTCTTCAATGACACTATAATATGACATTTTAAGTTCAAGTGGACTCTTATCCTTCATACTAGAAAAAAAACAATGAAGACGCTTGAAGGGTGACCCCACTATTTTGGACGATGCTCTTATCATCTTGACGCTTTGTGTAATATGAGAACACATTTATGTCAAACCCTTCATACGACATAACATTCATTTTTGGTTTAAAGGTGAGGCATTAGATATTTTCAACAATATTATTTAGTGTTTGAGATAGTTGATGTAAGATTTTATCTTCAAACCACTTAATAAATGTCTTATTATACTCTCTAGCAAGCCACATTGAATTGCCATGAGGATATTATTTCTTGATGAAATTGGTATGTTCCGTGTTATAAACACTCACTTCATCGATGTTATGTAAAATATACAAGTGAGCTTGTTCCCACATGACTGATTACTTTCATTCATGCTCCTAAAGTTACTTTTTCAGATTAGTCCTCAATATTCTTGTCATTTACAGGAGCTTCATTACCACTCAGAAAGTCATCACAACTATCCATAACCTCCCTCACCAGATAACCCTCAATAATACTCCCTTTAGGCTGATAACGGTTTCAAATATCACCTTTAAAAAACCTCATGTATCATTCAAAAGGATACATCCAATGCAAGAAAAGTGGTTCCAACATTTTCACTTCCCTAGTCAAGTGGACAACAAGATGTACCATGATATCAAAGAATGAAGGAGGAAAATACATCTCAAGCTGACATAGGGTAACAACCACTTCTCTTTGCAACTTATTGAGATTCTCAGGATCAATATATTTTCTACATAGACTGTTGAAGAAGAAACCAAGTCTGGTGTTTGCAAACCTTACATGCTTCAGTAGTATAGAGTGAATTGCCACAGGAAATATTTGCTGCATTAGAGTGTGTCAATCATGAGATTTAAGACCTATCAGATTCAAATCTTTCATTGACACCAATCTACGGATGTTGGAAGAGTAACCCTGTGGTACCTTAACATTAACCAAGCACTCAAAAAAAGCTTTCTTCTCCTTTCTAGAGAACGTGTAACAAGCAGGAGGTAAATATGTTCTCTGATCACTACTAACTACTTCAGTTAATTTTTTCTTTATTCCCATTTCACATAGATCCATTCTGGATTTGATGCCATCTTTAATATTACCTTGTATATTCAACAAAATACCAATGACACTATCAAAAACATTTTTCTCAACATTCATGACATCGATACAATGCCTAACTGCCAAAGAACTCCAATAAGGAAGATGCCAAAATATTGACTTCTTCTTGAATAAAGATTTGTCACTTTCTTTGGGAATGGTCCATTGTGATATCTTACCAAATTAATTGACAAAATCTTTTACTCTATCATAAACAACCTCCCCTAGTATAGGATTAGGGGCACTCTGTTCCTCATTCAATCCATTGAATGCTTTGCGCAACCTTCAATACAAATGGAATTTCAGAAGAAAACTTTGATGACCAAGATATGCAGTCTTGCCTCCATGTTTTATTTGTATTGAATCAGTGTTCTCTTCACATATAGGGCATGATTGGGATCCTTTTACACTATATCCAAACAAATTTCCATATACTGAAAAGTGATTAATATTACAAAACAACATAGCATGCAAATGACATGTATCTCTATGTGAAGCATCATAGGTCATCACACCTTCATAACAAAGTTTCTTTAAGTCATCAATCAGAGGTTCAAGATAAATGTCGATATCATTTCCAGGTTGTTTAGGACTGATATCAACAACGACAACATAACATACTTATTTTTCATGCACAACCAAGGAGGAAGATTGTATATAACAAGCATAACAGACCAAATGCTATTTTGGATGCTCAACGTGTCGTATGGATTTATCCCATCGATACAATGCCTAAGTCTTAGATTCCTGACTTCTTCACCAAATTCAGGGTACCATAAATCAATCTTCTTCCACTGTAGGGAATCAAAGCATGTCGTAGGATCCCATCATTGTTTTTCTTAACCTCTGCTTGCCACCTTAAATTCTCTACATCTATCTGATTGGCAAACAAGCATTGAAACCATGGTATTATAGGTAGATAATGCATCACCTTGACATAATGGCCAGTTTTGGACTTCCCCGAAGTCATCATTTTCTACCTTGATGCCCCACATTTTGGATAATGTTTCAAATCCACATAGTCCTTTTGAAATAATACACAATCATTCAGGCATGCATGTATCTTCTTAGCCTTCATTCCCATTTGGCATAATATTTTCTTTAACTCTTATGTTGAGATTGGAAGCTCATTTCCTTCAAGAAGAATTTCTTTCAACAAAGACAACAATGGCGTGAAGCTTTTATCGCTCCATCTATTGTTAGCCTTCAGTATATATAATCTCAACACAATAATGCTCAGCTTTGTAAACTTAGTAGAATTTTTGTATAACAATCTCTTATCATCATGCACAATGTTCCTAAACAAGGAAGATGGATCGGTGTGCTCTACCCCACAACTATCCAACATCACATCAACAATGTCTGTTGGAACTGGTTCGTTCACATCTACATCATCAGTGTCAATTTCTTCTTCAACACAAGCACTTCTATCGACATCTACAAATCTTAGGTTTGAAATCTCTCCATTCCATTCTGTATGGCCTTGTACAATCCCATTACACATGACATGACTTTTGATTTTGTCACTAGTACTGACTTTCAAGTTGTTACCGCAATGCCTACATCGACAATATAACCTATCTCTAGGTTGTTTCCTATGTTCCTCTACAAACCTAATAAACTGATCAAGACCAGCAATCAACTCAATGGTGTAGCAATTTGGAATGGACATCCATGGTCTATCCATTCTATGATCAAAGAGAAAACAAGTATTAGGGTTTAGGGTTTACAGATTAAGTTAAGGATTTATAAATAGATTAGGGTTTATTATTTTATATTTATGGATAAGGATATATAGATTAGGGTATAGGGTTAAAAGATTAGGGTTTAGGGTTTAGGGTTCACTAATGAATGTGTGTACCACCTATCCCATTCTTGAACACCTAATCTCACTAGTAAGTGTATAATGTATGTATTCAGATTTCAAGTAAATTTCAGTAGCATTTCCCCGCAATTCTCCAAGTACACTAATGTAGATGCGCAAATGTCCACCAACATATGTACTTATAGAACAAATAGGGAAGTGCTAATGAAACATCTTGATAACCTAATATACATTATACACTTACATCCTAAGTGAGATTAAGTGTTCAAGAATAGTCCCAAATCGGGGACTATCCAAGATTTACTCCTAATGAGTAAATCTTAGACGAGTTTCGAGGCCATAATACAATGTTTTCATTTATATACCTATGAGCTTAGTGTCATCAGGCACTTCATCTCACCTGCATTATATGAGTAAATCCATGATTCTATGTTATGAGGGTTTATGGATCAGATTCATGTATTGTGTATTGTACAAATTGCTTCACCAACATTTAATCATTATTAAAATACTATTAACTAGAAAATGAAAGGATATCATCAACATTTAGCATTACCAAAATATAACTAACTATCAAAGAGAAGAGTAACATCATTTCTACTAAATAATATTGCATTCTTCAAAATAAGGTTGTCATGGAATGCACATTATACAAGGTTTATCCAGGCTAAATAAAAAAAATTGATCTAGTGTTAGGACCTTGTTGTCAGTTGTCCAATAAAAATTGATGATGAAGGAGAAAATTGGGGGGGGGGGGTATTTTCACAGGGACAAGACACGTAAACACCTAGTCATCAATTTATAAAAAATAATCGACACTATAGACCCATCCTCTTAAAAAAAGTTTGTCTCACGAAGGGTGATCAGTTTTCAGTTAGATGTCAAAGCCTGTAATATTCTAAATTTTGAGAAAATAAAACATCTTCTTTAGGGTAAGTTGTAAAAGAAAGTTTCTTTGAGGATTTGTTAGTAAATTCAATTTTAATATTAAAATAATCCATTTTGATTGATTTAAAAGCTTTTATGTATTGAAAATATAATTGCGGTACTTTTTTCCAAATTTTAATTTGGTGGGTAAACACACAAGTAGGTAGCTGGGTGGAAATCAAGTTGCTTAAGGAGGCAAGCATGTAGCTGGGTAGAAAGTAGGTAGCATGAGCAAACACACTACTTGGTAAAGCAAGAAGCTTAGTGTCATGCTCCTCTTTCAAACACCAAACACATTTTAATGTTTGACACACATCCTACCATGTGTCAACTAATATTTGATAGATATCTTCAAATGACACATATGCATCCATTGTGTCATATAACCACAAATTATCTCTCTTTATAGGACACATACACATCCATATGTCACTAAACCTACACATCATGTCTCTTTTGATGACACACATATACCCAAGTGGCATCCATATGCAATTTTGCAATTAGGACCATGCTACCCTCCCATATCCCTATAAATAGAAGACAACTCTACTCAACTTAACTCATATTCCAAAGCTTCAGTTCTTCCATGAAAGAAAACGTCCCCCTTGCTTCTTTTTATTCTTCAAAGACAAGTAACCATCTTCCTCTCTTTAGAAATCATAAACCTTTCCCTCTTCCACAAAAATAATGAAGTTTTTCTTGGAGAAGATGTTGAATAGGGGAGGTACTCTGGCAACATAGTCTATCACCTCCTAAGGTTTGATCACTACATATGATTCCTAATTATCATTTTGAAATACTAATTCTCTCTCGCCTTGAACTTAGGATATCTCTCTTTTGATAAGAATCTATTATAAGTCGAAGATCTATCAAAATACTCTTGGAAATTGACCTTCTCTATCTTTAAACTATTGCAACATCACACTTTAGGGGAAGGTATGGTCCTCACTCCTTGTAATATTCTATTATGTAAGCATCAATAGAAAGTATGACTTCATATGGTCTTCACTTCTTGAAATAATATCTTATATCTCCACGAAATAAAAGTAAGGTTTCTTATGATTTGGTATAGTAAAGTATAATCTTCACTCCTTATCATAATTCCTGATATGAACATCAATGAAAAGTATGATTTTACATGGTTTAATATTGTTAAGTATGATATTCAATTCTTATCATGATCGATGATATCAACATAAATGAAAAGCATGATATGCATGGTTTGGCATATGCTTTGTAAAGAATGGATAAATGATATACTACATACAACTATTTTATTAAGAATCTAAAATAGACTTCATTTCATTACCCTAAGCTGATACATATATTAGTTCCTATCATACTTCAAAATTGAGTTAAGATTCTAGATGATAATTAAGCATGACTTTGTGTATTATAGTTCTATTCTCATTTGATTTCCCTTATTTCTCCCTATTATTTGAGTCATGTGATTTTGTTAGAAAGTAGAATTCCATCAGACATTTCTAAGGTGAATAGAAGCCTATTTCACTGATGCATGTAGCCAATAAAGAGGTAAGGTTACTTAATTGGTTCCGTGTTCTCATGGGGGGACTCCCTAACTTCTTGCACGCTTCTGGCCATAGATTTGTCTGATTCAATTCCACAATCCCAAAAGTGTACATTTTAGGTGTCATAGTGAAATGCTCAACTAATGATTCATTTATTGATGGCTATCTTTTGACCTGATTGACTTTTACTAGCCATCATATTGAGTTGTATATCTTTGATGATCTCCCTTTAATTCTAAACCTTATATTGGGAGATATGTTAGTAAAAGAGTCTGTATGTCTTGTCCAGTGATTGATTCATTTGGGATCTGGATCTAAGTCCTTTGGAGTCAAAGATGGATGAGTATAATGCTCTACAATACTCAGGCCCACACTTGGGTTGGTCATGTAGAGTCAGGCATGATCTTGCTAGTAATGGGGAATAATCTCCTACAAAGATTAAGCATGCTAACTAATGATACTCCAAGTGGCATTTTGTACAAGGAGCATCCTCTTTCGGTCTTGGAAAGGCGATCAGTGGTTGCATGTGGTAATCTGATTCATTGTGTATAGCATGTGGTGTGCACGAGTGGCGGGGGGTGTGACAGGGTATTTACAGGTGGTTTGGTAACCCTAATGGCCTAAAGTCTTGGTTAAGCAAGTTTTTATGGTTGCAGGCCAGTTCCCCAAGGTGAATTGACACCTTCTATGAGAGTTGTAGTTAAACTCATTTATGGAATAAGGTCTACCACTTATTATGATTTCTAAAATAAATATAAGAATACCACTATCAATGAATTATCTCATTATGCTCTTCAGTATCAATTTATTTTCCTTTGATTTAGTTGTCATTAGAATAAACAATTAAGAATGTAACTTAGTGAAATATAAAAAGTGTCTTGCTGCATCAGTTTTATTTTCTATCAGCCATACTTAGACAATTGTCTAACTGTCTTTCTCCCATTTGGGATATGGCAAACTTTTCTTGCCATAGGATGATTATGTAGTTGCAGGAGTATGGATGTATCTTGTCATAGACTATCTTGAAAGATCCTGGAAGTATTATCAAGACCATATCTAGTTTTTGTGTATTGTAGTTTCGCTAGACCTATGGGTCATGTAAACATATGTACAAATTTTCTTTCAAGAAATGCTTGTGTAAATGACTATGTTATCAATATAGTTGTTTTTGGGTTGCATCTTTAATTGGTCTTGATACTTAAATTCTATAACCCTCAGAAACCAAATTGATATGTGATGTCATTGGTTTCTGGGATGTTACAGATTTTAATGGTATTAGAGCAACAAGATGGACTCTACACAAGATACGAACTTTAAAAGCCTTACAAATAAAATGTAGATTGTTCATATTATTACCTATTGTGTCTCTACAATAGGTTAGCATAGTTAAGGTATCACCCATATAATATAATTTTAAAGCACCTAAAATTCATGTATCAAAAGTACTAGTATTTTTGTTACTTTCTTGATACCACCACAAGTAGTTTCAAGATATTATTTTATGTTGGACATGTGAATCCTTATCTAAAACTTAGTTATTCTTTTGCATAGATGGTTATCGGGTCAGAAGTTGAAAGTGACCGAGTAGAACTGACACCTGGGGCAATGGAATTAGTCCAAAACCTTACATAGCTGACAGAAGGAATGTGGAAACAAAGAAATGAAGAAAATGGAGACTCGTCAAAAATTATACCTAGTAACTCCAAGAATATAAGCATGAAGAACTTCTTATCTTTGAACCCATGCTCTTTTCAAGGAAGAGATGATTCTGATAAGGTTGAGGTATGGATAATGGAAATTGAAGAAATTTTCAAAGTCCTTTCCTATCCAGAAGAAAGCAAAACTCTATTTGCCACCTTCAATCTACAAAATGATGCTAAAGTATGGTGGGACAATATTAAGACCATCAAGTTTAGACATCTAGACTTTCTTCCTTGGGACACTTATAAGGAGGAATTCAATAGATAATATTTTCCTGACCATATAAAAAGACATAAGTTTGATGAGTCTATGAATCTAAAGCAAAAGCAGGAGATGAGCCTTGTTGAGTATATCACTAGGTTTACATGAATGGAAAAATATGCAAGTGCTCTATTGATTTCTGATGATATGAGGGCTTCTAGATTTCTAAGAAGCCTTTCTCCTGAATTAGAAAGCAAGCTAGTTCCCTTACAGTTAAAAACAATGGATGCCATGATTAGTGTAGCCTATGATATTGAAGCATCCAATAGGCGGTTAGCCAAGGAAAATTCTGTCCAAACTCCATCGAATATGTCTAAAAGAAAGTTTGCTAATAGAATATTCAAACCCTTAGTAAAGAGGATTTCATTTGAATGCACCATATGCAAAAAGCTACACTCTAGATCTCGCAACATGAATGATGTGCAATGCTATTTCTGCAAGCAATTTGGCCACACAAAGCCTTATTGTCCTAGACTTGCGAACAATAACCAATTTCAGCATAAACATCCTAACATGACAACACCCTCTAGGCAGAATCAAGAAAGAAGCTCGCCACAAAACAATCCACAAAGGAGAACTGGAAGAGTAATGGCACTAAATGCTAAGGAAGCAGAAGCATCAGACAAACTTGTGGAAGGTAATGATTTCTATTTTGGAATTCCTTTGAGGACACTATATGATTCTGGTGCTACACATTCATGCATCTCCAGTCTTAATGCTAGAAATCTATCTTTATCTTCTATTGTTATGGAATATGCTTTAAAAGTACAAACACCCTTCAACACTTCAAGTGTTGCCAATTCTATAGCACAAAATGTACCTCTAGAAATAGAAGGATTAACATTTCCATATAATCTAAAAATATTAGATATGATTGGGATAGATGTCATTTTGGGAATGGATTGGCTCCATACATACAAAGCTCTCATAGACAGTCACCATAAAACTATCACAATTTGAAAACCTAGAGAAAAGGAAATTTTAGTCCATGGAAAGAGAGTAGTAAACAAATGGAGTGTAGTATCTACTCATAAAGCTCATAAGATGATTAGTAAAGATTGCACCGCCTTTTTGACAACCCTAGTTAGTAAAAATGGAAAAGGACAACCCCTAGAAGAAATTAAGATCATCAAGGATTTTCAAAAGTATTTCCTGAGGAAATACCAGGAGTGCCACTTAAAAGAGAGGTAGAATTTGGCATTGAGTTGATACCCGAAACTCAACCTATATCTAAAGCACCCTATCGCATGTCCCCATTAAAACTGATAGAACTAAAGAAACAATTGGGAGAACTACTAGAAAAAGGATTCATTCGGCCTCGTTTTTCCCCTTGGGGAGCTCATGTTCTTTTTATAAAGAAAAAGGATGGAACTATGAGATTATGTATAGATTATAGAATGATTAATCAAGTCACTATTAGGAATAAATACCCATTACCTAGAATTGATGATCTTTTTATCAACTTAAGTCAACAACCATATTTTCTAAGATTGACCTGCAATCAGGATATTACTAATTGAAAGTGAAAGAGTTTGATATACCTAAGACATCTTTTCAATCCAGATATGGGAACTATGAATATTTAGTCATGCCTTTTGGGTTGATTAATGCCCCTACATCTTTCATGGATATAATGAATCAAGTTTTCCAAGACATCCTTGACACCTTTGTTATAGTATTCATTGATGATATTCTGATATATTCTCAATGTGAAGAGGATCACAAAAAGCACTTGAGGATAGTTCTAGAAACCTTGAAGAAACACCAACTGTATGCAAAGTTGTCTAAGTGTGAATTATGGATGGCAAATGTAAACTTTCTAGGACATGTCATATCTTCTGGTGGAATATCAGTGGATCCACAAAAAGTTGATTCAGTGATTAATTGGGAACGTCCTGTGTCTGTAACTAAAATTTGAAGTTTTCTTGGACTAGTAGGATATTATAGAAGATTCATAAAATATTTTTCTAATCTTACCAATCCCATGATCATGTTAAAAAAGAAAGGGGTATCCATTAAGTGGACAGAGGAATGTGAAAAGAGTTTTCAAGAGATCAAAAATAGACTAGTTTCTATTCCAATTTTGACATTACCACAAGATGGTAAATCATATGTCAAATACTCTGATGCATCAAAAATTGGGCTAGGATGTGTACTCGTGCAAGATGACCGGGTCATAGCTTATGAATCTAGACAATTAAAGCCCCATGAAATGAATTATCCTACACATGACTTGGAACTTGCTGCCATCATGCATGCCCTAAAAATATGGCATCACTACCTTTATCAAGTACTAGTTGAAATATTTACAGATCATATGAGTCTTAAATATCTCATGACTCAGAAAGATTTGAATCTGAGGCAAAGAAGGTGGATGGAATACCTAAAAGACTATGACTTCAATATTTCTTATCACCTAGGAAAAACAAATGGTGTAGTAGATACTCTAAGTAGAAAGAAAGTATTATCAGTAGCAGCTATGATGATTCAAGAATGGAGGATGATAGAGGAAATGACAACATGGGGACCAACCATAGAAAAAGAAACTATTCAGATAGATACTTTCTCAATAAAGTCACACCTAAAAGATCAAATTCTACAGGAACAAAAAAGTAATTATGAGTATGAAAGCATGAACAAGGAGACAGAAAAGACTAGGTCTAGGTTGAATCTTGACAAAGAAGGGGGGATATGGTTTGACAACAGAATTTGGGTACCAAGTTATCCAAAGTTAAAGAAGAAGATTCTTGATGAAGCACATTAATCAAGATATTATATCCATCTAGGAACAATGAAAATGCATAAGAATATACAGAAGACTTTTTGGTGGCCTTACATGAAGAAAGAAATAGCTGAATATGTCCATAAATCTTTGAATTGCCAACAAATAAAAGTTGAACATCAGAGGCCTGAGGGTGTTTTAAAACCACTAGAAATACCAGAATGGAAGTGGGGGCACATAACTATGGACTTTGTCACTGGTCTACCAAAAACTAAGAAAGTAAGTCCTACTGTATGGGTGATTGTAGACAGATTGACAAAATCAACCCATTTCTTGCCTATGAAGATAACTAGTACAATGGATAGTCTAGCTGAATTATACCTGAATGAAATTATCAGATTACATGGCATGCCTATCTCTATAACATCTGATAGAGACTCTCATTTTACATCCAATTTTTGGAGGTTACTTCATGATGCTCTGGAGCAAAACTGAACATCAGTACAACTTTTCATCCTCAAACTAATGGGCAGTCTGAAAGAGTAATACGGATTTTAGAAGACATGTTGAGAGCCTACATTTTAGATTGGAAGGGAAGTTGGGAAGAACATATTCCTTTGGCAGAATTCTCTTATAACAATAGCTACCAAGCTAGCATCCAAATTGCTCCTTATGAAGCATTATATGGAAGACCTTGTAGGTCACCAATCTATTGGGATGATGTGGGAGAATCTAAGGTTCTAGGACCTGATCTGGTGCATCAATGTGCTGAAAAAGTAAAATTAATACGCAAAAGACTACAAATAGTTCAGAATAGACGGAAACAATATACTAACACAAAAAGAAAAGAAGTCAAATTCAAGACTGGTGATTTGGTCTATGTTAAGATATCACCTACAAAAGGAGTGTCTAGATGGGGAAAGAAAGGAAAACTTAGTCCAAGATATGTTGGACCATTTGAAATCATTGGAGAAGTTGGAAGTCAGGCATACCAACTAAATCTTCCTTTTCCTTATCAAAATATTCATAATGTATTTAATGTATCTGTACTTAAGAGATACATACATGATGAATCTCATGTCATCCATATTGAACCACAGGAAATACAAGAATATTTGACATATGAAGAAATCCCAATTCGTATTTTAGACCATAAGGAACAACAACTCAGAAATCAAAGCATATCTATTGTCGAAGTTCTATGGAAGTATCACAGACTGGAAGTATCCATACTTTTTTGGTAAGATTTATAATTTTTGTGGATAAAAATTTCTTTTAGGGTAGTATATGTAATATTCTGAATTTTGAGCAAAAAGAATATCTTCTTTAGGGTAAGTTGTAAAAGCAAGCTTCTTTGACAATTTGTTAGTAAATTCAATTTTAATATTAGAATAATCCATTTTGATTGATTTAAAAGCTTTTATATATTGAAAATATAATTGCGGTACTTTTTACCAAATTTTAATTTGGTGGGTAAACACACAAATAGGTAGTTGGCTGGCAATCAAGTTGCTTAACGAGGCAAGCATGTAGCTGGGTAGCAAGTAGGTAGCTTGAGCAAACACACTACTTGGTAAAGCAAGAAGCTTAGTGTCATGCTCCTCTTTCAAACACCTAACACATTTTAATGTTTGACACATATCCTACCATGTGTCAACTATTCTTTGATAGATATCTTCAAATGACACATATGCATCCATTGTGTCATATAACCACGAATTCTCTCTCTTTATAGGACACATACACATTCATATGTCACTAAACCTATACATCATGTCTCTTTTGATGACACACATATACCCAAGTGTCATCCATATGCATTTTTGCAATTAGGACCATGCTACCCTCCCACATCCCTATAAATAGAAGACAACTCCACTCAACTTAACTCATATTCCAAAGTTGAAGTTCTTCCATGAAAGAAAACGTGTTGGTATGCATGCCCTGAGAGCCAATCATGGGATGATTGGTGGGATACATTAAGATTGATTTGATAAACATCAAAGGCAAACTTCCAATTCTTTCTGGTTCAATCATATGAGATAATGATAGAAATGATTGAATGTCTAGATAATGATAGTACTCAATGACGTATGCTTTCAGGTTAAGGACTTGAATGATGAGATCATACGAATGCTAAGAGTTTTTACATTCTTATTATGTCCCTAGTCAGATGTCATTGTGGAAGGTAGATAAACAACAATGACACACAAGTCTAGATTGTGGTGTTGGTTGATGACATAATCTCGTTAGTCATGATATGGAGATATCAAACCAAACACATACGTACTTGTTAGAGAACAAGTGTACCGGATAGACCCACCGTGAGTTTGACACATGGAACCATGACATGATAGTCACAGTCAGTTCTCACAGTGATGGTGGTGAATGTGATTCTTTGACCTGAAATCACTACACTCAACACATGTCGTTCGGTACACTTTGACATCATCAAACGCAGTCCTAAAACATGGGTTGTTATAAAGGTGATGATTGGGTGGCTTTGACACATGGGGATTTTGAGGGGTGAGTGATAGATATGGGATTTGTCCCTCGTGAGGGAGTTTGATATCCATGGCCACTTGATGAGTAGGATTGAGATAGGCGTGTGCACGCATGTGTGAATCAGTATGTGATATTGATGTCATACATATCTGCTCTAGTCTACTCTGAGATCAAGAAAGTGAATGAACATTGATAGGATGATTGTTCCATGCCTTGAGTTCATTCGGGATATCAGTGACAAATGAATTATAGATTCACTGTAACACCATTCACAGATTGTAGGATTGAAAGTTGTTCTCCAACTTTCCTTTTCACTTGGGTAGCACTGATGTGCGACTAGGCATCGCTCTTTTCTTGTGAAGTCATAAGTGTTATGGACTTTCAGTGCCAACGTGAAATGGGCCTGCAGGGTCACACACATAGGATTTAACCTGGAAGAGGAGTTTATCTGCAAACGATGTTTAGACTGATTACTAAAGGAGTTTAGTAGTTCAATTAAACACTCAATCAATTAATAGCTCAATATCATAGTGTTCAAAGAGTTGGACCGATTGATTAGAGTATCAGATTGATTAAAACTGCAATTGATTGATTTTGCATAGTCTGCTTCCCCAACCGATTGGCTCATGGGATGAACCGAACGACTCAGGTTGGTGAACTGATCGGCTCAAGTAGTGAGATGATCGAATCATGTATCAATGAGACAATCGACTCAATTGTTGAACCGATCAATTCATGTGACCAACCAAAATCGTTTGGAAAGTGCGAAGACTATTTTATAAATACAATTTGTTTCACTTGTACCACTTTCATTTGAACAAGGATTAATATTTGATTAATCGGAAACAAATATGAAATTCAATTTGATTTGGACTAGGATCACGAACTGATCGGCTCAGAAGTAAACTGATCAGCTCAAATGCCCCAACCGATCCGTTGAGGTGTGAACCGATCGGCTCCGCTCCCCAACTGGCCGTTTCATGCATGAAACGATCGGTTCAGGTGGCGCAGTTGGTTGTTTTGTGGAAAATCTCAAACCCTTCTACTCCTACTGTAATCCTGCATTGCCCGGGGTAGAGAACCCTGTCCCATAACCCTCCTATATATATAGGGGTATTCGGGGCTTCTCAACAACAACAACTCAGAACACCAATTACTCTGCAAAGTTGTCATTCTCTCTGGTTTTGGTAACAGAGAGAGCCCGAGCAAGTACTACCTGATAAGGGAGGCATAGCAAGGGAAAGACAACTACAGAAAAGCGACTGGTGGCAGGAGAGTGTCGATGACTAGTACGCTGACAGGAGGGTATGACTCCTTCCGATTCCTTGTGGGACAAGGAGATCGGAGTTCCAAGTGGTCCATGTGGACTACTTCAGAGGCAGGAGACTTCTACCGCTCGGAGGACAACTGTCAATCTTGACAGTCCCGGTGAGACCAGGAGCTGTAGAGACACCATCCAAGACTCGAGGTGAAGACTGTGCAAGCCACGAGGTAACATCACCGAGAAAGCCTCGGGACAAGGTACGCCTCCACAAACCATCCTTCCTATTGTATAGACGTTGATGCGATTCCTTTATTCTGGATTTGGGAGAAGAAAATTTTTGTTTCCGCTGCCTTCTCTGTCTCCTCCAAAACCCAACAAAACATCCACCTTAATTCTTTTTATTCTTCAAAGACAAGTAACCCTCTTCCTCTCTTTAGAAACCATAAACATTTCCCTCTTCCACAACAATAATGAAGTTCTGCTTGGAGAAGATGTTGAATAGGAGAGTTACACTGGAAACATAGTCTATCAACTCCTAAGGTTTGATCACTACATATGATTCCTAATTATCATTTTGAAATAGTAATTCTCTCTCCCCTTGATCTTAGGCTATCTCTCTTTTGATAAGAATCTATTATAAGCCGAAGCTCTATCAAATTACTCTTGGAAATTGACCTTCTCTATCTTTAATCGATTGCAACATCACACTTTAGGGGAAGGTATGGTCCTCACTCCTTGTAATATTCTGAGTATGACTTCGTATAGTCTTCACTTCTTGAAATAATTTCTTATATCTCCACGAATTAAAAGTAAGATTTATTATGATTTTGTATAGTTAAATATAATCTTCACTCCTTATCATAATTCCTGATATGAACATCAATGAAAAGTTTGGTTTTACATGGTTTAATATTGTTTAGTATGATATTTAATTCTTAACATGACTGATGATATCAACGTAAATGAAAAGCATGATATGCATGGTTTGGCATATGTTTTGTAAAGAATTAGTAAACGATATACTATATACAATTATTTATTAATAATCTAGAATAGACTTCCTTTTATTACCCTAACATCATATATATATTAGTTCCTATCATCCTTCAAAATTGAGTTAAGATTTTAGATGATAATTAAGCATGACTTTGAGTATGATAGTTCTATTCTCATTAGATTTCCCTTATTTCTCCCTATTATTTGAGTCATGTGATTTTCTTGGAAAGTGGAATTCCATTAGACATTTATAAGGTGACTAGAAGCCTATTTCACTGATACATGTAGCCAGTAAAGAGGAAAGGTTATTTAATTGGTTTTGTGTTCGCACGGGGGGACTCTCTAACCTCTTGCATGCTTCTGGCCATAGATTTATCTGATTCAATTCCACAATCCCACAAGTGAACATTTTAGGTGTCATAGTGAAATACTCAACTAATGATTCATTTATTCATGGCTATCTTTTGATCTCATTGACTTTACTAGCCGTCATATTGAGTTTTATATATTTGATGATGTCCCTTTATTTCTAAACCATATATTGGGAGATGTGTTGGTAATAGAGTCGGCATGTCTTGCGTAGGTATTGATACATTTGGGAACTAGATCTAAGTCCTTTGGAGTAAGGGATGGATGAGTATAATATACATATATATTAGTTTGGGATTATGCGGTACTTGATTGAATATGCATATGAGATAGTTTAAATATTCACATCGCATGCAATAAATTGCATTAGTACAGAAATGGCATATAATGTCACCTTTGATGGTGTCAGTTACCCAAAAAATACTGATGCCAAAGAATAATGACATTGGTTATTTAAGACAACCATCACCATATGTGAAGTCCTCCCAATTTAAAAAAGACAGGAGTACTTCTTTTACAGTAACATCGGTTTCTTTTCAAAGAATTCGACATATAGAATAACCCGCAAAATACAATTTTCCAAGGGAAAATGTTTGCCTATAAAATTTTCAATCCGATGTTAGTTTTGCTAAAACTGACGACACATGTTTTGCATCATGTCCCTATGGAAAAATTTATCACCATATTATTCATCGTCTTTGTAACGTCCCAGAAACCAATGACATCACATATCAATTTGGTTTCTGAGGATTATAGAATTGAAGTATCAAGACCAATTAAAGATGCAACCCAAAAAAAACTATATTGATAACATAGTCATTTACACAAGCATTTCTTGAAAGAAAATTTGTACATATGTTTACATGACCCATAGGTCTAGAAAAACTACAATACATAAAAATAAGATATGGTCTTGATAATACATACAAGATCTTTCAAGATAGTCTACGACAAGATACATCCATACTCCTGCATCCACAAAATCATCCTATGGCAAGAAAAGTTTGCCATAGCCCAAATGGGAGAAAGAGAGTTAGACAATTGTCTAAGTATGCCTGATAGAAAATAAAACTGATGCAGCAAGACACTTTTCATATTTCACTAAGTTACATTCTTAATTGTTTATTCTGATGACAACTATATCAAAGGAAAATAAATTTATACTGAAGAGCAAAACGATATAATTCATTGATAGTGGTATTTTTGAATTTCTTTTAGAAATTTGAATAAGTGGGAGACCTTATTCCATAAATGAGTTTAACTACAACTCTCAGAGAAGGTGTCAATTCACCTTGGGCAACTGGCCTGCAACCACAAAAACTTACTTAGCCAAGATTTTAGTCCATTAGGGTTACCAAACCACCTGTAAGTACCCTGGCACACCCCAACCACTCGTGCGTACCGCATGCTATACACATTGAATCAGATTACCACGTGCATCCACTGATCGCCTTTCCAAGACCGAAAGAGGGTGCTCCTTGCACAAAATGCCACTTGGAGTATCATTAGTTAGCATGCTTGATCATGCCTGACTCTACATGACCAACCCAAGTGTGGGCCTGAGTATGGTAGAGAAAGAAAACTAGTCAATCATGAAGGTTGGTAACTTATTCCAATTACATCATATGCAATTCTTGATAGATGATATGAACAACTCTTTGCCATAATCATCTTTATGCTTCTGGGCCCAGACACTTTGAGAATAACCAGTTAAGCCTGACCCACTAGCCAATACGATAATAATACACCCCATGGAGGAAAAACCTACATTATTACCGTCACAATTCCACATGGTATATGACGCACCAAGAGGAGGCGTAACCTATGCTTAGTCGAACAAGCTTTTCATGTGTATTTTTACTGGAAAGAATCTTAGACTTAATATGTTTGATTGGGGGGTTATATATACATATATTGTATCCAACTACCACATATATAGTACGTATCATATACATGCTATACCCCATAATGTAAACATGCAATATAAAACAAAAGGCAATGGTTATGGCCATGTATACCATAATTCTTTGGAACCATAATGAATTACTACCACCTAGGTCGATAATCACATCACATGTATGAACCTATTGTATGTGTATATATGTGCTTTCCAATCTGGGTAGATCGGTTCAACCCTTGAACTGTTCGTTTTGCATCTTGGCTGGTCAGTTGGTTATCACGGAAGGTCATCTGGCCTCTAGTCCAACTGATGTTTGGACTCCTTCTAAACATTTGGTTGGGTCCAACATGTGGTTGTCTAGCTCCATTGTTCTGTCCTCCATGGTGCTCTTAACGGTCAGCTCGTTTCATGAACTGGTTATCTCATATGGTGATGATCAACTTCCTCATCATCATTTCTAGAGAATAAACTATCCTATTTCTATTAAACTATTACATTGTAAAGAGAAACCTCAATTTACATTTTAGGGGAGAAAAGGTAGGAGATAATTAACTTTACATTCGGAAGAGGGAGGTAGAGGCTCAATATGTAGAATGGGATAAATAAAAAAATAAATAATCCATCCAACCACACATAGACATAGGGTTTAGGCCATAACCACGCTACACATCCACCATCAAAACCTCTTGAGGGTGACACATGTAAATTTCATATATATTAAGTGTTAATATCATCTAATCGAGCATGTGCTATATTAGTATTAAGGTTGCATATTTAAACCAAATTAGACACTTAACTGGCTGACACACATACAACCCATGTATACATATACAACATGGCTTAGACGTTCAGCAACCTGACTTCTAGGGGTACAAAGTACCCATTATCTAGTACAATTAATTACTATGTATCTTTTAGCAAAAATCCTAAAATTAATACAATAGCTGAGTACACAGATTTCAGATATATTATGACCAATAGTATTTCAAACCTGCTGGTACATGTACACAAACAAATTGATATTAGGGTTGTAAATGGGTAGGGTATGGTGCGGATATGGTCATATACATAACAGTAACTGTTTAGTTAAGCGGATATGGGTACGGTTATATACCCACTTTATCAAGAGTTATACCTACTACATACCCATATCCGTATAACCTTTGGGCATATGGATGGGTAATTGGGTATATGGTTATGTTTAACTTGCTATAATAATATACCAAAAACTTGAGATACAAAAAACTACCTCACTTAAATAGATAGGTTATGGAAAAATATCATTCAAGGCAGAGAGGAGAGAGGAGTTGAATGAGAGAATGACTTTATGGCCTTCTTAATTTAATGAAATGTACTTATGTGGATATAACGGTGCATTAATGGATTTGTTCATTATACTACTACAAGGTACTTATATTTACTAGATGTGAATGGTACAATATGGAAAACTACATTCTAGTATAAATGTCTACTATTTTAAGATACATATATTTGCTAAATGTGAGTCCTACAATATGTGCCATTACATTTTAATGTAAATTATCTACATAAGAATATAAGTAAATGGGTATGTGGGTATACAGGGTATGGGTATATATATAGCTATAACCTTACCCTATAAGAAGTGGGTATGTGGGTATACAGGGTATGGGTATATATATAACCATAACCTTACCCTATAAGAAGTGGGCATGTGGGTATAAGGACAAGCAGTTACATGGTTATAAAACGTTATACCCATGATGGGTGTATTGGGTATGAGTTTGAGGGTATGTAGGTATACCCATATCCATTTCCAATCCTAATTGATTTATATATATATATTTATATATATATATATATATATATTATTTAATTATTTAAATGATTCAATGTACTTAAATGATAAATGACATTTGACAAAATGAAGTTGAAATGATGTGTTAGATTGGAACATTTTTTCAAGTGAGGAGAAATGGTTGATTTAGGCATGGCAATTTTAATTAGAGATTTATTAACATCATTCACATGATAATTGTACAAAATGATAAAAATTACATTGAATTGAGATAAAGATTTATAAGTGGATTCAATTGGACAAAATAGAATATTTAATCCAATTATCGATATGTCATAGAAACTTAGCATGTGTTTTCCCCAACAAATGATGAACTATCCCTTTTAGTGAGAATCCCCCCCTAAGTACGAGTTGTTATAACATACTCAAATCTAGACGTAATACTAAACTAGCACTCCATAGACTGTGCCAATAGGATTGATTATTATCTCCTTTTTACCTAATTGGATTATTGTATGAGTATTAGGTGCTTATCATTATAGTTTAAAAGTCAACTACTCACAAAAGTAGAGGTTTTAGTGCAATGAGTTAACTTACGTTTAGTGAGGGATAAATGCAAATTAACTACTTACTAGATATTGTGGGGAGGTGAGTATCTTTTACTCATCTTGCCCTCCTCTTACAATAAAAATTGATTCATAACTATGTGATACATCATTACTAACTAGATTTAATGGGGTATTATTACTACCATTAAAATCTTTTGAGAGAATGTTAGTGATTTGTTTTAGTGGCCTAGTGTAAACAAGGGATCCATGGAAGGTTTTATGGTGCTACTTAGCGGCGTAGTCAGTTTTGTGATCATTTTCCATGTTTCCATTCTGAATGTACCAACTAGTTCTCATCCTATTCTTTTCCCTTAAGATATCTCTAGTAAATTTCAGGTTCTTCTTTGCCTATTCCTTGAACATGTACATTGCTAGCTTGTTGTCCATTCCAATATAATGTCTTCTAGTGGCAATTCAGATGCCATATGAATAGATAATTTTGTGGCATGATCTCATCTTCAAACATGTCCCCCACTTCCTTGGTGTTTCCCTAGTTGGTTATCCACATTCCATTAGAATCATGACCAAATGCAACAATCCTAGGTTTTTTCCTCTTCAAGACTGCATCAATGTTGATTTTATCCAACTAGGTTTAGGGCATTGCCCTTAAGCACACCTTGTTTCCCGGTTGCCTCATATTAAGGTGTTTCATGCCAACTCACCGTTGAAACTTCTTTCATATTGTAGTTCACCTGGTGACTTGTATTCAACTCCCTGAAAAGATCTAGAGGTTGGGTGAATAGTGTTTTATAAAATATTATAACAAATGAAAGTGATAAGCAAGCAACTAAAGATAAGACCGGATTTAGAGTGGTTCCATCTACACCTTCAGTTCACTAGTTAGTTGTTGCGAACTACGATTTACAACAAACACTTTTATTAATTTATCTATGAAGACAAATTACAAAACAATTGTTGCAACTAAACCTTCTTCTTTATTAGTCATAGAAGAGTATCAACCAAACCTCTTCTTTTATGGACTCCCAAACCAGCGACAGACGAGGAAGAGAACCGGTTGCCACCTTTTCTTTTATGGACTTCCAAAGCACTGAAGGATGAGGAATAGAACTGGATGCCACCTCTTCTCTGAAGGATAAAGGAAGAACACCTTCTCTTGTAGAATCATGGAAAACCTTCTCCTCCTAAGGTAGTCCAACTACAGTTATTTAATTATTTGATGTTCCAATATTATTTAATTATTTGATGTTCCAATATTACTTTTCGAAGACGTTCCTGAAACACTAGAGTAGCATGTTAAATACATAAGAAATATTTTTCATTATCAAAAGAGAATATGAGCTAATGCTCAATTTAGGCAACAATCTCTCCCTTTTTGAAGATGAAAAACATTTCTACTTATAAACAAAAAACTTAAAATCAAATATCTATACCTCAGTGAAGTTTTCCTTGAGTATCTTCAAAATTTATGCATGTTTATATTTGAGATGTATGGAACATATCATACATCTCCAAAAGTAATGTGCAACAGTTAATATATGGCATAGTGTCTCTTTGAATATGAATTTGGAAAAATGTGAAAGCTCAATTGTTGTGAATGTTCGTGAAAGTTCAATCGACAAGCTCAAGGAAGTACATTTTTGCTTAAAATAATGTTTCTCCCCTTTTTTCATCTCAAAAAGGTAAACATTATGAAGATAATATGACTCCCTCTAAGTGGGATACTCCCCCTTAATATGATCCACATATTAAGACAAAATGTCAAATTTAGTCAAACTAGTTTCTCAATCATTTTCAAGGGATGTTAAGCCCAAAAATGAGTTAAAATTCCATAAAGCATGAAAAGGAATGAGTTGTGATAAGAGAATCTATAAACCAAATATAAAGAATGTAAATTCCATATTGGTTTTAGAGAAGCCATGAAGAACCATAAAAACATTCTAAAAAGATTCTCAATATTAGGCGTCAATGGGTGTATTTCAATAAGACAGTCATAAAATCTTAAGTTTCACAATAAAGCATTTATGCCAGACGTAAAAACCAAGAGATAATAATCATTTTGAAAGGATATAAAAATACACATATTCAAGAGGAATAATGTGTAATTGTCTCGTATAACTCAAATGTATTCTAAAGCAAGAGGTTTTTTGAAAATATCAACTAACTAATTTTTAGTATCAATGTGATGAAGACAAATCTTATTTTTAACAATGTGATCGTGAAGAAAATAATGTCAAATTTCAATGTGTTTAGCAAGACTATGTAAAATATGATTATGTGATAAATTTATGGCACTAGTATTATTGCAAAAAATTGGAGTTAACGATAGAAAAAATCCATAGTCATTTAGCATTTGTTGCATCCATAACACTTGGGCACAATAAGAGCCATATGTCATGTATTTGGCCTCAGTGGTGGATTAATCAGTGGTATTTTGTTTCTTACTAAACCAAGATGAAAGTGATTTTTCAAATAATAAACAACCACCACTAGTACTTTTGCGATCAATACGGTAACCAGCGAAATCAACTTTAGTATAGGCTTTAAGGTCAAAAGGTTGACCGTTTGGAAACCATATACCATAGTCAATTGTACCGTCCAGATATCTCAAACTTCTCTTAACATCAACTAGGTAGGATTTCATAGGATGGATTGGAAATGAGCACATAAACCAATAACAAACATAATATCCGGTCTAGATGCAGTTATATATAATAAGCTACTAATCATACCTCTATATAAGGAATTGTCAGTAGTCTCACCATTTTCATCCCTGTCAATTTTGGTTGAAGTGCCCATAGGAGTAGATGCATGTTCACAACTTTCCATATTAAAGTATTTTAAGAGTTCTTTTGTATATTGTTTTTCGGTGAGGAAAATACCATGAGACATTTGTTTTATTTGCAAACTCAAGAAAAATATTAACTTGCCCAAAAGACTCATTTCAAATTCCTTTTGCATATATCACTAAATTGTCTGCAAAATATTCATTTGAAGAACCAAAAATAATATCATCGAAATATATTTAAATAATAAGAAAATAGGATTCATACCTTTTTATAAATAGTGTAGGAACTTATTTGTCCAAGAAAAATTATTTTCAAAAAAATAAATTTTGAGACGTTCATACCAATTTCTAGCTGCTTTTTTTTTAAATCATGTAGTCCTTTCTTTAACATATAGACATAATCAATATGTTTTGGATCTTCAAAACATGGAGGTTGAACAACATAAACTTCTACTTGAATTATTCCATTTAAAAATTCACTTTTAACATCCATTTGAAAGAGTTTGATGTTCTTATGTACAACTAGAGCTAATAGCATTCGAATTGATTCTAGTCTAGCTTATGGAGCATTTGTTTCATAAAAATCAAGTCCTTCTTGTCGATTATATCCTTGAGCAACTAATCTAGCTTTGTTCCTAGAAACTACTCAAGCTTCGTTTAGTTTGTTATGAAATACACATTTAGTTTTTATTATGGCTTTATCTTTTGGTCTAGGAACTAGATCCCATACATCATTCTCAATGAATTGATTCAATTCTTCTTGCATAGAAATTATGTAATAATCATATTATACAACTTCATCAACCTTTTTAGGTTCAATCATGGATACAAAGGTGACGTTAGCTGTATCTTAAAAAGAGGATCTAGTTTTTATTTTATCAAAAGGATCACCAATAATAATATCTTTGGATGGTCTTCGATTATTCTTGGAATAGGTTGATGTAATTCTTCTCTTTGATCTTGACTTTTTTCATTTTCTACTTTTCAACATCTTTAGATGATATGGTTAAATCTTCAAATAATAATGGAAGATCATTTTTTATCACATTGTTTATGGGATTTTCATGAAAAGTTAACTAAATTGATTCTTCTACTTTTTAGAGACAGTATTGAAGATTCCATAGGCCTTACTTGAGGTTGAGTAACCTAAGAAGAACCCTTTTTGTAATTTAAGATCAAATTTGTCTCTATCATCTTTGGTATTTAAAATATAGTGTGATGTTCCAAAAATATGAAAATAATCCACTCTTGGTTTCTTAGAAACTAGTATTTCATATGGAGCCTTTTTAAGTTAGGGAAAAATTGAGATTCTATTTTGAATGTAACATATAGTATTAACAACTTCAGCCAAAAAGTCGTAGGTGTAATATGTTCTAAAAGCATAGTTCTAGCCATTTATTGTAATGAACAAATTATTTGCCTTTCAACTAAACCATTTTATTGTGGAGTGTGAGGAATAGAAAAATTGTGAGTGCATCCTTTAGATGAGCAAAAATATTAAAAAAATTTATTTTTAAATTCTCCCCCGTGATCACTCCTAATGGTGCAAATTTTATTTTGAAGTTGATTTTCAATTTTTGAGCAAAACTTAATAAATGTTTCAATAGTATAATCTTTAATAGAAAGAAAAAGTACCTACCAAAGATGTAGCACCCAATTGGTAAAAGTACTGATGTACGATTGTGAGGTTGTAGGTTTGAATCCCCCTGGCCACAGGATGAATGAATGGCCATTTTTTAAAAAAATAGAAAGAAAATGTACCCAAATATATCTACTGTAGTCATCAACAATAACAAAGCAGTACTTTTGTCCACCTATAGATTTTGTTCTCGTAGCCCCAAACAAGTCCATATGTATGAGTTCAAGAGGTCTATATCTACTGAATATCTGTTTTTCTTAAAAATAAGTTTTAACTTGTTTTCCTAGGTACAAGGTTCACTATTTTTAGGATTTCAAAAGAGAATTTAGGCAAACCATGAACTAGATCATGTTTAATTGATTTCCTAATAATATGAGTGTTGGCATGTCCTAATATTGTATGCCATAAATTCTGAGCATCATCATTTGCAATAAGACATTTACCAACAATTGATTTCATAGAGTTAGGACTAAGAATGTAAACATTTCCTACTCTTTTTCCTTCATATACTATGTTATTGTGTCTTATTCAAATAGTTTGAAATAAGTTTTGTTTAAGAACACATCAAACCATTGTCACATAATTGACTAACACAACAAATTATGGTGCAATCCATCTACTAGTAATACATTTTTAATTGTGAGATTAGTTACGATATTACCTATTCCAGCGATGGTTCTTTTGCCATTATCTCCAAATGTGACTGATTCTCCCTTTTTCTTTCTGAGTGAATTGAAAGCATTTTTGTTTCCAGTCATATTTTGGTACCAAAGTATAGTCCATGATGGTTATGCATGGTACATATGTTTATAAAGCCAGAAAATTTTCCATAGTATGATTTGAAAATAATCAAATGACATTTTTTCATTTAAATTGTTTTTTAAATGAGGGTTTTCTCAGTCAAAGATTTTGTCAATCGAGAATAGTTCTAGACTTTTATATTTTAATATAAAAAATGATTGTTTGTTTGACTGAAAGATATGCAAACATTTGTTCAAATAAAAAATTATGCAATTGAATGTTTGTTTAAATAAAATATATGCAACTAAATATCAAAATGGGTTGAGATAAGACATAAAGATTTACAAATTAAGAATAGGTCAAATCTCAACATGTTTCTTTCATTCTAAGTTGGGCTTTTAGGGACCTAAACCATGTCAATTGCTCTTTTCTTTCTATATTCAAATGAAAAGGAGTAATCACCAAAGCTTTGACAATGATGACATCTTATACAAGCTATTTCATTTCTTTTTTCTATATCATTATTCTTAGGCACATATACAGTTCTAATGTTTTGAGCATATAACTTTTGGTTCTAGGCATATGTGAGGGTTGATTATTTGTCACATATCCTAAACCTCTTCTTCCTATTTTCTTAGAAGTATTAACTAAGATGTTATCAAAAAATTTATCTCCTTGAAATATCTTGAAACTTGTTTTTGTAACTCAACATTTTCAACAATCTTTTTAATAACATCTAAGTTTACTTGAGCAATATTTGAAAGTAAAGTGTCTCTTTATTTTATCAGGGCATAATAATCTATATGATTGCAAAAAATGGGTTGAGTTTGATAATCATTTAATTTTGTAAGCATATCAATCTTCTCTTAAAGACAACAATAATGTTATTTCAAGATCAAGCATTTTAATCTTATAATTTTCAACAAATTCTTTTAAAGCATATTTCAAATATTTTTGAGCATATTTTTCAAAATTGAATTTGGTTAAGTTAATTTTAATCTTATTTATGGTTTTGGCAAGTTTCCTCTTTTTTTTCTTGCAATAAATGTATTCAACATTAATTTCCTCAAGACTACTAACTAATTCTTATTTTGATAACTCAAAAATATCGACCTCATCATTTTCTTCTTTGCCTTCTATTGCCATAAAAAAATTTATCACTTCTTCTTCATGACTTCCATTTTTGTCGCTTGATTGATCCCAAGAAGCCTTGTAGGATTTCTCTATCGTTTCTTTCTTCTTGGATGAGGGCTTCTTGTTCTTAAATTTTGGACACTCATTTTTAAGTGGCCCTTCTTTCTTCACTGGAAACACCAAGAAAAACAAATAGTTTATATTTTTTACTATTTATAATTAGAGCATTTTCATCATCATCGCTTCTTATGTCACTACCTTCTCGAGTAGCATGTCTATATGATGCCTTGGAGGTAGCTTTAAGAGCAATGACTTTCTTCTTTCCTTTTTTTTATTCAGCTTCAATCTTTTTCTTCTTCTTCTATAGTAACTTCATGTGCTTCTAGATTTCCATTGAGTTTCTTCATCTTAGGTGTTGTAAGATCATTGTCTTCTTTAATAGAGGTGACCTTTGACTAGTATCTTATAGGAATTGATCTAAGTATCTTGGATACTTGATCATGCTCACTTATATTCTTCCCCAAGGCACTTAGTTCAAAAATATAGCTGATATTTTTAATACTTTCTTAAGGTTGCATGTGAAATAATTCAAACTTGTGTTTTAACATGCCAATCATAGTATTCTTCACTTGTGTAATACCCTCATGATTTATTGAGAGTTTATTCCATATTTCATAAGCAATATCACAAGTAGATATTCGATTAAATTTGTTTGGGGATAAAGAACAATAAAGTATGCTTACAACATTTATATTTAATGTTGCTTGTTTTGTCATTTCTACATCCCATTGTTCTAGTTTGGCAGTTGGAAGTTTGTAGGATTTGGCTATCATTTTATAAAGATCAAAACTTAATCCTTAAAAATACAACTACATCTTCTCCTTCCAGTCAGTGTAGTTTGACCCATCAAATACCAGTGGTCTACTCACGTGCTTGCCTTCAATATTGAAGTTGACAAGTATGCCTTCCCCCATTATTCAAGACCTATAATGGCTCCTTGAAGACGTTCTCTGATACCAAATGAAAGATCTAGAGGGGGGTGAATAGAGCTTTATAAAATATTTTAACAAATAAAAGTGATAAGAAATCAATCAAAGATGAGACGTGGTTTAGATTATTTTTGTTTACAACATTAGTTCACTACCTAGTTGTTGCCAACTAGGATTTGCAACAAACAATTTTATTAATTTATCTGTGAGGAAAAATTACAAAATAATTGATCCAATTGAATCTTCTTCTCTACCATCCATGGAACAACACCAACTAAACCTCTTCTTTTATGGACTCCCAAAGCATCGACCGATGAGGAAGAGAACCAGATGCCAACACTTCTTTTAAAGACTCCCAAATCGTAGATGGACAAGAAAGACAACATGATGCCACCTCTTCTTTGATGAATAAAGGAAGAGCATATTCTCTTGTGGAATCCTAAATAGCCTTATCCTCTTGGAGTAATCCAACCACAGTTACATAATAGAATAATTAAGATGAGAGAACTAGATACTCCAAGTAAGCTCAACAGTGTCCCTATGAATCAAGCTTATAGACCAAACCACAAATAATGCATCAAGTTTAAGTGGTGGTAGTCTAACCTAAAACAAGGACACAAAAAAGAATGTTGTGAATGATTTCAAGTGGGTTCTACAACTCTATTTTCTCAAGCTATAATGTATTCAAATATGTAAGTGTGTGTCGGGATATCCCTAGACCATTAATATTTATAGAAATGGCTTACAAGTGGCTACAATATTTTTTGGTAGTAGAGAGGGTTCTAAGTGGTCAAAAAGTTGTTTGTATGAAGTTAATTGAGGTACAATAGCTAGTTTGATTGGACTAAATTTTCATTCCAAAAAGTTCCTCGGTCGACAATATTTTCAATAGGAAGTGTCTCAGTCGACTAGTTTTTTGACTGAGCATGTGTTGAGCGCAAAAAACTTCCAACTGCTATTTCTTGGTCAAATATGTCACAATGACACTTTGTTGATCAAAAGAAATCACAACGGATCTCTTTTGATCAACAAAGATTTTGACCAAAGTTGTTTTCGATCGACAATAAGTTCGATTGAGCCTGTCTTGGACCACACATTTCCTCAGTTAGAAAACTGTAAAAAATATGTAAACATTGGAAGATTCTATCTAAGGAATTTTCTAGTGTGACCTAACTATCTAAGACACTTAGTATTGACATATGAAAGGTTTTGGGAAAGGTAGGATTGGTCCATAGCTTGATTTTACATGAGTTTTAAAAACTTATACATTTGTAGTACAAATAAGCACATATGAATAATTATTCAATTATTTGATGTTCCAATATTACTTTTGCAAGATGATCCTAAAACACTAGAGTAGCATGTTAAATCCATAAGAAATGTTTGTTATCATCAAAAGAGAAGACAAGCAAATGTTCAATTTATTCAACACTCCCTCCCTTAAAACAAAAATAGATTGATGCATGTCCATATATAACAACAACCACATATGAACCTCGTCAAACATGTGCTATTCCTGAGGTTAGATCTAACCCACTCATTCTAGGTGGAGGTTTTGTAGAAATTTGTAGGTCAAGAATTATTGAAGATCCCCTTTCAAACCTCGGTAACATGCTTGCAATCTCTTAGGGAATGAAGGGTGCATTCCTCTTCTTGATTGAAGTGTCTGAAGCTCCCATTCACTGTCATATGTTGAGAAAATATCTTCTGATAAGTGAGTATAGTATTGTGACTTAGTAGCCACATGAACTGTAACATACCAAAATCTGGGCATTTTTCCTTTTGGTCCTCTTTTCTATCTTTTCCTTTCATTTATATCCTCTTTGACCTTTCTGTTTAATTTGTGGAGAATATGATGGTTTAATGAACATTTGTTCACCTTTTATTCCAATATTTGGGTTTTATGCACAAATACCTTAATGAAAACTTAGTAATGGTTTTAATATGTAAAATGTCCACTTAAGTAATAAAGATAATAAAATATTTCATCCTAGAACTTTCTAGTGCTTTTTAGAATATGAAAAAGAAAGAAAATCCCAAAATATAAATAAAGGAGATGATAAATGCAATAATTGGGGATAATATGGAATATTTTGGATAAAAGAAGATAATGAGGAATATATTGTTCCAAAAATCCTAAATAGAAACTCAAGAAGATAATTTGGATAATAAATATATCAATTTCGTTTTCTTGACTTAAAAGTTGCTTAATGGCCAAGTATCATCTAATTTGGATAATAAATAAATATATTAAAGCCTTTATTACAAGATAATAGGAAATAAGCCAATAAGGTGAAATAAAATATCTAATGTCCTCAAATTAGGAAACTAACTCTAGATTCGTATTCTAAACAAAAAAATAATCCTTTGGGAAAATTTGCATTAAATTTGGTCAATGTTTAATATTTTATTTTATTCAAGAGAGAGAAAATGATTTAAAGATAAAACAATATTAAATATATGTTGATAAAAATTAATTAATGTCAAAATCTTGTTCCAAACGGTTATTATTGATTATAGACCAAGTTTTATATTTTTAGGAAGTTTCTATATGCCAATAATAAATTAAAAGGTTAAATAAGTGATAAATTTAAATGAATTAAATAAAATAATAAAAGTCTTCAAAAAAATAAAATAATTCCAAATTCGTGTTATATAGGTTAAAATAGACCTTTGGATGAATTTTGAATCAATTTGGAAAATATTTGGTGAGAACGTGAATTTAGGAGAGAGAACATGTGTAAAATATTCAAATCATTAATTAAAATAACTAAACAAATGAAGTTAATAACAAATTCATGTTCCATATTTTTTTTCCTTGAGAGTGAAGTTGCTCATTAATTTATAAATATATAAGTCTCTAATATATTAAGAAAGGGAAAATATGAATTACTTTAAAGGAATTAAATAAAATACTTAGAATTCCAAAAAATGAAAACTAATGTTACAATTGGGATCTACATGTATTAAATAGTAAAGAGTTCAAATTTTATATTTAACTGGATAATGCTTTCTTTCCCAATTGAATTGGTATTTAAAATCCTAATTACCATAGGTTTTAATAGTGGTATTTGATTAAATAAATTAATGTTTTCCTAAACCAAATGTAAAGCAACGATGTGTTGCTTCCTCTCCATCACGTTTCCCCCTTCCAGAACGGGCAACGCCCAAGGCAACAGTCGTCCCCCTTTCCTCTACGTATTCTATTTATCTTCCTCCCTTCCTTTTCTCCTCAAACACACGAAGCCCTAGCCGCCCAGGCTACCCTCACCTTGTGTCCAACCATGGAGAGCAACGCCAGACATAGTTGAGGATCATTGGGCAGTGTCGGCTCCTCTTTTTCTTCCTCTACACGACGCCTGAAACCCGACGCCCAGCAACCCCGATGTTGTGTCGGCGTCGTTAACACCTTCCCGTTGACCCTTCCCAGCAACCCCGACGCTTCGTCGGCGTCGTTAACACCTTCCCATCTGACCATGCCCAGCAGCCCCCGACGCTACGTCGGCGTCATTAACATCTGCCCAACCGACACCTCGACGCTGCGTTAGCGTCACTACCACCTGCCCTTCTGACGCGGTGACGCTACGACGCCCCGATGCCCTGACACAGCGATGCCCCGACGCCCTGACGCCCGATGCTGACAACACCACTTCCAGAGCAACCCCGACGCCATCACACACTGACAGTAGGGCATCATAGCCACCAAGTGCAACACCGTTGACCTTGACAGCTACCCGGTCATTCGCAACCACTAGATCCGCAACACCATGACGTTTGTAAAACACCTCCATTCAACCTGACGATGGTGACTCATTGCATGCTGCTTCTTCCTGGCTCACATGATCATAGAGAACGTGATGATGTGTTTGGGTCCCCATCTTGTTGTGAATCAACCAGACATGCAACCCCCATGGTAACTCTAGACATGTAAGTCTTCATTTCATTTTCAATAGTTTTGTTTTAGAAAATAGATTATAAAGATGAGATAAGTATGGAGTAAGGATAATCTAGTTATTTGAAACCATACCATGAACTAGTCAATTATCTTACCTATCAACTTTGTTGTATACAAATGTAAATATTAGATTGCATGAAATCAAACTTGTAATGATACGTTAAAGTGGAAACTTGATATTATATAAAAGATGTTGTATAAGACCCGTGTAGATTGATATCCAAAATGATTAATGAATCACCCTAATTGCTTATTGTATACTTACCAAACCCTAAGAATCATTAGTGGGTGTATCCTTGTGTTAATGTATCCTTTACATAAGAAATCATATATATAGGTGCATTACATGAAAATTAGAAATACATATGGATCTAGGGAACACTCTCATCTAAATTAATCCAAGGGAACTTGAAATCTGTATAAGAATTCATCTAATGATATTGTCTTCTTAGATAAAAATTTGTAAAGGAATATACTTTTACAATCATATATCTAGATGAAATGTTAGTTGGATCAAAGCATGTGTATATTAGTGAACCTAATAAATATTCATATGGAATATACTTACACCAATAAACATGGTAAGCATGATGTTAGGAATAATATGGACTCACATCATTAAACCAATATTGGAAGCATATATATTATTATCCACATGTATATGAGTTACATAAATTTATGTGACTAAATATTGGTAACTAGAACTAAGATAGATATGTAAAGTGTCACATATTATCTCAACAAAGATTAAAATCATAAACCCTAACATGACATTACATGATCGGGAATTGGGTAATAATAACATAAAAATATAATAGGAACGAATATGTTCACTTTGACTTGGCTAATATACATAATGTGTTTCTAGGATGAAAAGTTGACTTTGTGGACCAAAGTATACTATTCAAGTTAACCTTTATGTGTGAAAAGTGGTATGTGCATCTACCCCCTTCAGTTGGGAAATTATTTATACCATTGCCTATGTTCCTTAATGAGGCTTAATTTGACTTAATCCATTATTCTTGAAACCTAATTTATTCATGCCTCAAAATTAGTTGTAGTATTATCTTGATTGGGTTTTTATACCCCACTGCCATGTTATATAAATATTTTAATTAATCTTGCCATAACTCTTTTTCTAACATGTTGATTTTATTAGACTAAATTACTAGTGTAGTGGTACTTGTATGTACAACCACCCATAGTTGGGGAATGTGTTATTTCTCCCATGGGGAATGTGTTACTCTCCCCCACACACAAAATGTGTGTAGGTGACTGGGAATGTGTTATTCTCCCCTCACCCTTTGGTTGAAGGTCCGGTAGGTGCTTCAACCCTACTTAGTTAAGATAGTCAATATTAATCATACATGCAATCCTTTTGTGATATGTTGTTTATGGCAAGCATTTATTGAAAGCTTCTTTTATATATATACGGCCTCATTCTTTTGATGTCTCATCTTTTGATGAATCCCTAGACTAATTTACTTGTTATATTTACCTTGTCACCTTTAGTATAGTTTAGTGACACATACTTTTATTTTTTTCCTTCCCTTTTGGCTGGGTGCCTTCCCAACCACCCAGATGTGGAGTAAGGTGTTGGATATGGCATGAAGATCGTAGCTTTGGCATGGACTTGGCTGATGGATGTGTTGCTTGGATACAAAAGTGGAGTAGTCTAGTTTCCCTCTACTTAGATCCTCTTTTTGTATAAAGCATGTACACCAATATTGGGAGAATTTTTTGCACTTTATTTAAATTGAATATAGTCAGAAATTTTTAACTTCTGTTGCTATCCAAAATGTGTTTTGCTTACCATTGTTATTAGTAGAGAGGTGGATTGATATCACTTCTTTACAACATGGTATCAGAGCCAATGGTAGTCGAATCTTTCACTATTTCAGTTTGTCTCCCTAATTAGAACCCTAGACTTGCATAGTTTCCTTTAAGTGACATGTTTGCCTAGATTTGATCTACCTTGATGATAGGTTGACTTAGGAACCAATAGTTCCACATTAGAACCTTGATGAATAAAATCCTAAAATACTTATAATTAAAATATGTATAACTTGATGTTGTTTAGGTTTGCCTTTAGGCAACTATTAGGGCATGCAGTTGAAGCAAGGGTGTCTAGAAAGGATCAGGGTTTCGGGGACTGACAAAATTTTCCTCCGCACCACTAGCTTGGTATTCGAGGACTCACGTGCCCATATGATACCGGCCTGGCCCGCTCTGATATGAATTGCCCAAAATAGTTTGCTTTTAGGAAATAGTAACCTTAGACATATATGTTGGATATCTTTGAGAACCCTAAGTTTCATATGTATGATGATTTGTTTGAGGATGGATACCAAGATAGTTTCCTTCTGTCCCTAGAACCTAGACCTTAGAGTTTGGGTGTTTGGAAAGATATCAGAATGCACAATGGAAATGTGATGGATCTTGATAATGGTTTAGTTAGACTTATCCTTTAACCCTAGTGTAGTAGGTCAAACCCTTTAAGGGGTGGAGTATGGTTAGTTGATGATGTTTGAGTAGTTAGATTTCGAGGACGAAATCCTATTTAGGGGGATGGAACCCTATAACATCTTCAAGTCTATCTAATTTATCTTTAGAAACCCTAACCTCATACTTTGGTGGTTAGTGTGCCTGGATCTTTGGTTTTCACCAATCAAGATATAGTTGTAACCCTAACGTGCTTCTTTATATATTAATGAACACATAATTATCATCTAAGGAATAAATCATATGCTTGAACCCTAATGAATATCCAATGCACATAATATGAATATCAATGCTAATTGTCAATAAGTAAGATGTTAATAATGTCATGAACCAAAAAACCCTAATGATATGATGAGTAAGGTTATAATTCATAATTAATGCATGCTAAGGATGAATAAGTGAAATAAAATGGTCATGCTGACCTAAACCCTAAAGTTGTAATTATTTAACCTTAACATATACACCCTTAAATCCTTTCATGATACATTAATGATGTTAAGTGCCATAATCAGTTAACATACTTTGATACACATAAATGATATATATATATATAATCATCTAATCACATATTAATCAAGTCATCAATATGAATGCAAGTTACCTTGTTATCTAATACACATGTGATTAGTCACTTAATGTGAATCAAATCATTAATATTACATATGTCTTACCTTGATCATTAAAACACATGTAATGGCTTCAATATGAGTATGAAGTGATTGAATCCACATATATGTGCAAAATCAATAATATAAATGAATAAATATAAAGAAATGATTAATGATGACATTAACGTGGGCAATAAATATAATGTGACAATGTGACAATGTTTAATATGAACATAAGTAACTAATGTGACATTAATTAGAATAATTATATGCTTAACCACGAATTGGATAGAATGTCTTATATTCATGTAAAATAATTTGTTATAACTCAATAAAGTGATAATATGAAGATAATGAAGTGTAAATCGAAGTTATTAATGATCAAATGTATTGAGATAATTGAGTAACCTCTAATTGTGCATAATAAGGAAATATAACCCTTTGGCAATAAAGTGAATATAACATGACATAATTAATATAATGTTAATAATGTGATATCATAAAGAGTATAATGTTAATGAGTCAAAAATGTAAATAATGTTAAATCTCATAAAAATAATCTGAATAGTGGAACCTTAGGTGATCCTTGAGAACCCAACCTATGATGAGCTGTATGTGAAGTTTCTGAACCCTTAGATGTAGTTGAAGTATAAGTTTTGGTGGAAGCTGTATGGTTGGAGGAACAACCTGAAGTTTTGTGATGTGAGGTTGCACACTCACCCTTCTGTAATTTCTAGTGATATCGGGGACGAAATCCTCTTTAAGGGGTGGAGTGTTGTAACATACCAAAATCTGGGCATTTTCCCTTTTGGTCCGCTTTTCTATCTTTTCCTTTCATTTATATCCTCTTTGACCTTTCTGTTTAATTTGTGGAGAATATGATGGTTTAATGAACATTTGTTCACCTTTTATTCCAATATTTCGGTTTTATGCACAAATACCTTAATGAAAACTTAGTAATGGTTTTAATATGTAAAATGTCCACTTATGTAATAAAGATAATAAAATATTTCATCCTAGAACTTTTTAGTGCTTTTTAGAATATGAAAAAGAAAGAAAATCCCGAAATATAAATAAAGGAGATGATAAATGCAATAATTGTGGATAATATGGAATATTTTGGATAAAAGAAGATAATGAGGAATATATTGTTCCAAAAATCCTAAATAGAAAACCAAGAAGATAATTTGGATAATAAATATATCAATGTCGTTTTCTTGACTTAAAAGTTTCTTAATGGCCAAGGATCATCTAATTTGGATAATAAATAAATATATTAAAGCCTTTATTACAAGATAATGGGAAATAAGCCAATAAGGTGAAATAAAATATCTAATGTCCTCAAATTAGGAAACTAACTCCAGATTCGTATTCTAAACACAAAAATAATCCTTTGGAAAAATTTGCATTAAATTTGGTCAATGTTTAATATTTTATTTTATTCAGGAGAGAGAAAATGATTTAAAGATAAAAAATATTAAATATATGTGGATAAAAATTAATTAATGTCAAAAACGTGTTCGAAACGTTTATTATTGATTATAGACCAAGTTTTATATTTTTAGGAAGTTTTTAGATACCTCTAATAAATTAAAAGGTTAAATAAGTGATAAAATTTAAATGAATTAAATAAAATAATAAATGTCTTCAAAAAAATAAAATAATTCCAAATTCGTGTTATATAGGTTAAAATAGACCTTTGGATGAATTTTGAATCAATTTGGAAAATATTTGGTGAGAACATGAATTTAGGAGAGAGAACATGTGTAAAATATTCAAATCATTAATTAAAATAACTAAACAAATGAAGTTAATAACAAATTCACGTTGCATATATTTTTTTTCCTTGAGAGTGAAGTTGAACATTAATTTATAAATATATAAGTCTCTAATATATTAAGAAAGAGAAAATATGAATTACTTTAAAGGAATTAAATAAAATACTTAGAATTCCAAAAAATGAAAACTAATGTTACAATTGGGATCTACATGTCTTAAATAGTAAAGGGTTCAAATTTTATATTTAACTGGATAATGGTTTCTTTCCCAATTGAATTGGTATTTAAAATCCTAATTACCATAGGTTTTAATAGTGGTATTTGATTAAACAAATTAATGTTTTTTCCTAAACCAAATGTAAAGCAACGCTGCGTTGCTTCCTCTCCCTCACGTTTCCCCCCTTCCAGAACGGGCAATGCCCAAGGCAACAGTCGTCCCCCTTTCCTCTATGTATCCTATTTATCTTCCTCCCTTCATTCCTTTTATCCTCAAACACACGAAGCCCTAGCCACCCATCCTACCCTCACCTTGCGTCCAACCATGGCGAGCAACGCCAGACATAGTTGAGGATCGTTGGGCAGTGTCGCCTCCTCTTTTTCTTCCTCAACATGACCCCGACGCCCAGTAACCCCGACGCTGCGTCGGCATCATTAACACTGTCCCGTCTGACCCTGCCCAACACCCCGACACTGCGTCTGCATCGTTAACACCTTCCCGTCTGACCCTGCCCAGCAGCCCCCGATGCTGCGTCAGCGTCACTAACATCTGCCCAACCGACACCTCGACGTCGCGTTAGCATCACTACCACGTGCCCTTCTGACTCCGTGATGCTACGACGCCCCGACGCCCTGACGCCCGATGCTGACTACACCACTTCCAGTGCAACCCCGACGCCATCACACACTGACAGCAGGCATCGTAGCCACCAAGTGCAACGTTGTTGACCTTGACAGCTACCCCATCATTCGCAACCACTAGATCTGCAACACCATGACGTTTGTAAAATACCTCCATTCAACCTGATGATGGTGACTCATTGCATGTTGCTTCTTCCTGGGTCACATGATCATAGAGAATGTGAAGATGTGTTTGGGTCCCCATCTTTTTGTAAATCAACCAGACATGCAACCCCCATGGTAACTCTAGACATGTAAGTCTTCATTTCATTTTCAATAGTTTTGTTTTAGAAAATAGATTATAAAGATGAGATAAGTATGGAGTAAGGATAATCTAGTTATTTGAAACCATAACATGAACTAGTCAATTATCTTACCTATCAACTTTGTTGTATACAAATGTAAACATTAGATTGCATGAAATCAAACCTGTAATGATACATTAAAGTGGAAACTTGATATTATATAAAAGATGTTGTATAAGACCCATGTAGATTGATATCCAAAATGATTAATGAATCACCCTAATTGCTTAATGTATACTTACCAAACCCTAAGAATCATTAGTGGGTGTATCTTGTGTTAATGTATCCTTTACATTAGAAATCATATATATATATATAGGTGCATTACATGAAAATTAGAAATACATATGGATCTAGGGAACACTCTCATCTAAATTAATCCAAGGGAACTTGAAATCTGTATAAGAATTCATCTAATGATATTGTCTTTTTTGATAAAAATTTGTAAAGGAATATACTTTTACAAACATATATCTAGATGACATGTTAGTTGGATCAAAGCATGTGTATATTAGTGAACCTAATAAATATTCATATGGAAGCATGATGTTAGGAATAATATGGACTCACATCATTAAACCTATATTGGAAGCATACATATTATTATCCACATGTCTATGAGTTACATAAATTTATGTGACTAAATATTGGTAACTAGAACTAAGATAGATATGTAAAGCATCACATATTATCTCAACAAAGATTAAAATCATAAACCCAAACATGACATTACATGGTCGGGAATTGGATAATAATAATATAAAAATATAATAGGAACGAATATGTTCACTTTGACTTGGCTAATATACATAATGTGTTTCTAGGATGAAAAGTTGACTTTGTGGACCAAAGTATACTATTCAAGTTAACCTTTATGTGTGAAAAGAGGTATGTGCATCTACCCCCTTCAGTTGGGAAATTATTTATACCATTACCTATGTTCCTTAATGAGGCTTAATTTGACTTAATCCATTATTCTTGAAACCTAATTGATTCATGCCTCAAAATCAGTTGTAGTATTATCTTGAATGGGTTTTTATACCCCACTTCCATGTTATATAAATCTTTTGATTAATCTTGCCATAACTCTTTTTCTAGCATGTTGATTTTATTAGACTAAATAACTAGTGTAGTGGTACTTGTATGTACAACCACCCATAGTTGGGGAATGTGTTATTTCTCCCCTGGGGAATGTGTTACTCTCCCCCACACACAAAATGTGTGTAGGTGACTGGGAATGTGTTATTCTCCCCTCACCCTTTGGTTGAAGGTCAGGTAGGTGCCTCAACCTTACTTAGTTAAGATAGTCAATATTAATCATACATGCAATCCTTTTGTGATATGTTGTTTATGGCAAGCATCTATTGAAAGCTTCTATTATATATATACGGCCTCATTCTTGTGATGTCTCATCTTTTAATGAATCCCTAGCCTAATTTACTTGTTATATTTACCTTGTCACCTTTAGTATAGTTTAGTGATGCATACTTTTATTTTTTTTCCTTCCCGTTTTGCTGGGTGCCTTCCCAACCACCCAGATGTGGAGCAAGGTGTTGGATATGGCATGAAGATCGTAGCTTTGGCATGGACTTGGCTGATGGATGTGTTGCTTGCAGACAAAAGTGTAGTAGTCTACTTTCCCTCTACTTAGATCCTCTTTTTGTGTAAAGCATGTACACCCATATTGGGAGAATTTTTTGATGTACACTTTATTTAAATTGAATATAGTCAGATATTTTTATCTTCTTCTGCTATCCAAAATGTGTTTTGTTTACCATTGTTATTAGTACAGAGGTGGATTGATATCACTTCTTTACAACATCGTATCAGAGCCAATGGTAGTCAGATCTTTGACTATTTCAGTTTGTCTCCCTAATTAGAACCCTCGACTTGCATAATTTCCTTTAAGTGACATGTTTGCCTAGATTTGATCTACCTTGATGATAGGTTGACTTAGGAACCAATAGTTCTACATTATAACCTTGATGAATAAAATCCTAAAATACTTATAATTAAAATTTGTATAACTTGATGTTGTTTAGGTTTGCCTTTAGGCAACTATTAGGGCATGCAGTTGAAGCAAGGGTGTCTAGAAAGGATCAGTGTTTCGGGGGCTGGCAAAATTTTCCTCCGCACCACTAGCTTGGTATACGAGGACTCCCGTGCCCATATGATACCGGCCTCGCCCGCACTGATATGAATTGCCCAAAATAGTTTGCTTTTAGGCAATAGTAACCTTAGACATATATGTTGGATATCTTTGAGAACCCTAAGTTTCATATGTATGATGATTTGTTTGAGGATGGATACCAAGATAGTTTCCTTCTATCCCTAGAACCTAGACCTTAGAGTTTGGGTGTTTGGAAAGATATCAGAATGCACAATGGAAGTGTGATGGATCTTAATAATGGTTTAGTTAGACTTATCCTTTCACCCTAGTGTAGTAGGTCAAACCCTTTAAGGGGTGGAGTATGGTTAGTTGATGATGTTTGAGTAGTTAGATTTCAAGGATGAAATCCTATTTAGGGGGATGGAACCCTATAACATCTTCAAGTCTATCTAATTTATCTTTAGAAACCCTAACCTCATACTTTGGTGGTTAGTGTGCCTGGATCTTTGGTTTTGACCAAACAAGATATAGTTGTAACCCTAACGTGCTTCTTTATATATTAATGAACACATAATTATCATCGAAGGAATAAATCATATGCTTGAACCCTAATGAATATCCAATGCACATATATGAATATCAATGCTAATTGTCAATAAGTAAGATGTTAATAATGTCATGAACCAAAAAACCCTAATGATATGATGAGTAAGGTTATAATTCATAATTAATGCATGCTAAGGATGAATAAGTGAAATAAAATGGTCATGCTGACCTAAACCCTAAAGTTGTAATCATCTAACCTTAACATATACACCCTTAATGCCTTTCATGATACATTAATGATGTTAAGTGCCATAATCAGTTAACATACTTTGATACACATAAATGATATATATATATATATATATATATATATATATATATAATCATCTAATCACATGTTAATCAATTCATCAATATGAATGCAAGTTACCTTGTTATCTAATACACATTTGATTAGTCACTTAATGTGAATCAAATCATTAATATGACATATGTCTTACCTTGATCATTAAAACACATGTAATGGCTTCAATATGAGTATGAAGTGATTGAATCCACATATATGTGCAAAATCAATAATATAAATGAATAAATATAAGGAAATGATTAATGATGACATTAACGTGGGCAATAAATATAATGTGACAATGTGACAATGTTTAATATGAACATAAGTAACTAATGTGACATTAATTAGAATAATTATATGCTTAACCACGAATTGGATAGAATGTCTTATATTCATGTAAAATAATTTGTTATAACTCAATAAAGTGATAATATGAGGATAACGAAGTGTAAATCGAAGTTATTAATGATCAAATGTATTGAGATAATTGAGTAACCTCTAATTGTGCATAATAAGGAAATATAACCTTTTGTCAATAAAGTGAATATAACATGACATAATTAATATAATGTTGATAATGTGATATCATAAAGAGAATAATGTTAATGAGCCAAAAATGTAAATAATGTTAAATCTCATAAAAATAATCTGAATAGTGGAACCTCAGGTGATCCTTGAGAACCCAACCTACGATGAGCTGTATGTGAAGTTTCTGAACCCTTAGATGTAGTTGAAGTATAAGTTTTGGTGGAAGTTGTATGGTTGGAGGAACAACCTGAAGTTTTGTGATGTGAGGTTGCACACTCACCCTTCCATAATTGCTAATGATTTCGGGGACGAAATCCTCTTTAAGGGGTGGAGTGTTGTAACATACCAAAATCTGGGCATTTTGCCTTTTGGTCCTCTTTTCTATCTTTTCCTTTCATTTATATCCTCTTTGACCTTTTTGTTTAAATTGTGGAGAATATGATGGTTTAATGAACATTTGTTCACCTTTTATTCTAATATTTGGGTTTTATGCACTAATACCTTAATGAAAACTTAGTAATGGTTTTAATATGTAAAATGTCTACTTAAGTAATAAAGATAATAAAATATTTCATCCTATAACTTTCTAGTGCTTTTTAGAATATGAAAAAGAATGAAAATCCCAAAATATAAATAAAGGAGATGATAAATGCAATAATTGGGGATAATATGGAATATTTTGGATAAAAGAAGATAATGAGGAATATATTGTTCCAAAAATCCTAAATAGAAACCCAAGAAGATAATTTGGATAATAAATATATCAATTTCGTTTTCTTGACTTAAAAGTTGCTTAATGGCCAATTATCATCTAATTTGGATAATAACTAAATATATTAAAGCCTTTATTACAAGATAATGGGAAATAAGCTAATAAGGTGAAATAAAATATCTAATGTCCTCAAATTAGGAAACTAACTCTAGATTCGCATTCTAAACACAAAAATAATCCTTTGGGAAAATTTGCACTAAATTTGGTGAATGTTTAATATTTTATTTTATTCAGGAGAGAGAAAATGATTTAAAGATTAAAAAAATATTTAATATATGTTGATAAAAATTAATTAATGTCAAAATCGTGTTCCAAACGTTTATTATTGATTATAGACCAAGTTTTATATTTTTAGGAAGTTTCTAGATGCCTCTAATAAATTAAAAGGTTAAATAAGTGATAAAATTTAAATGAATAAAATAAAATAATAAAAGTCTTCAAAAAAATAAAATAATTACAAAATTCGTGTTATATAGGTTAAAATAGACCTTTGGATGAATTTTGAATCAATTTGGAAAATATTTGGTGAGAACATGAATTTAGGAGAGAGAACATGTGTAAGATATTCAAATCATTAATTAAAATAACTAAACAAATGAAGTTAATAACAAATTCATGTTCCATATTTTTTTTTCCTTGATAGTGAAGTTGCACATTAATTTATAAATATATAAGTCTCTAATATATTAAGAAAGAGAAAATATGAATTACTTTAAAGGAATTAAATAAAATACTTAGAATTCCAAAAAATGAAAACTAATTTCCAATTGGGATCTACATGTATTAAATAGTAAAGGGTTCAAATTTTATATTTAATTGGATAATGCTTGCTTTCTCAATTGAATTGGTATTTAAAATCCTAATTACCATAGGTTTTAATAGTGGTATTTGATTAAACAAATTAATGTTTTCCTAAACCAAATGTAAAGTAATGTTGTGTTGCTTCCTCTCCCTCACATTTCCCCCCTTCCAGAATGGGCAACGCCCAAGGCAATAGTCGTCCCCCTTTCCTCTACGTATCCTATTTATCTTCCACCCTTCATTCCTTTTCTCCTCAAACACACGAAGCCCTAGCCGCCCAACCTACCCTCACCTTACGTCCAACCATGGCGAGCAATGCCAGACATAGTTAAGGATCATTGGGCAGTGTCGCCTCCTCTTTTTCTTCCTCTACACGACGCCTAAAACCCGACGCCCAGCAACCCCAATGCTGCGTCGGCGTCGTTAACACCTTCCCGTCTGACCCTACCCAGCAAGCTCGACGCTGCGTCGGTGTCGTTAACACCTTCCCGTCTGACCATGCCCAGCAGCCCCCAACGCTGCGTCGGCGTCACTAATATCTGCCCAACCGACACCTCGACACTGCGTTAGCGTCACTACCACCTGCCCTTCTAACGCCGTGATGCTACGACGTCCCGACGCCCTGATGCTGTGACGCCCTGATGCTCGATACTGACAACACCACTTCCAAAGCAACCTCGACGCCATCACACACTAACAGTAGGGCATCATAGACACCAAGTGCAACGTCGTTGACCTTGACAGCTACCCCGTCATTCGCAACCACTAGATCTGCAACACCATGACGTTTGTAAAACACCTCCATTCAACCTGACGATGGTGACTCATTGCATGCTGCTTCTTCCTGGGTCATATGATCATAGAGAACGTGATGATGTGTTTGGGTCCCCATCTTGTTGTGAATCAACTAGACATGCAACTCCCATGGTAACTCTAGACATGTAAGTCTTCATTTCATTTTTAATAGTTTTGATTTAGAAAATAGATTATAAAGATGGGATAAGTATGGAGTAAGGATAATCTAGTTATTTGAAACCATAACATGAACTAGTCAATTATCTTACCTATCAACTTTGTTGTATACAAATATAAATATTAGATTGCATGAAATCAAACATGTAATGATACGTTAAAGTGGAAACTTGATATTATATAAAAGATGTTGTATAAGACCCAGGTAGATTGATATCCAAAATGATTAATGAATCACCCTAATTTCTTATTGTATACTTACCAAATCCTAAGAATCATTAGTGGGTGTATCCTTGTGTTAATGTATCCTTTACATTATAAATCATATATATATATATATATATATATAGGTGCATTACATGAAAATTAGAAATACATATGGATCTAGGGAACACTCTCATATAAATTAATCCAAGGGAACTTGAAATCTGTATAAGAATTCATCTAATGATATTGTCTTCTTAGATAAAAATTTGTAAAGGAATATACTTTTACAAACATATATCTAGATGACATGTTAGTTGGATCAAAGCATGTGTATATTAGTGAACCTAATAAATATTCATATGGAATATACTTACACCAATAAACATGGTAAGCATGATGTTAGGAATAATATGGACTCACATCATTAAACCTATATTGGAAGCATATATATTATTATCCACATGTATATGAGTTACATAAATTTATGTGACTAAATATTGGTGACTAGAACTAAGATAGGTATGTAAAGAATCACATATTATCTCAACAAAGATTAAAATCATAAACCCTAACATGACATTACATGGTCGGGAATTGGGTAATAATAATATAAAAATATAATAGGAACGGATATGTTCACTTTGACTTGGCTAATATACATAATGTGTTTCTAGGATGAAAAGTTGACTTTGTGGACCAAAGTATACTATTCAAGTTAACCTTTATGTGTGAAAAGAGGTATGTGCATCTACCCCATTCAGTTGGGAAATTATTTATACCATTACCTATGTTCCTTAATGAGGCTTAATTTGACTTAATCCATTATTCTTGAAACCTAATTTATTCATGCCTCAAAATCAGTTGCAGTATTATCTTGAATGGGTTTTTATACCCCACTGCCATGTTATATAAATCTTTTGATTAATCATTCCATAACTCTTTTTCTAGCATGTTGATTTTATTAGACTAAATAACTAGTGTAGTGGTACTTGTATGTACAACCACCCATAGTTGGGGAATGTGTTATTTCTCCCCTGGGGAATGTGTTACTCTCCCCCACACACAAAATGTGTGTATGTGACTGGGAATGTGTTATTCTCCCCTCACCCTTAAGGTCCGGTAGGTGCCTCAACCCTACTTAGTTAAGATAGTCAATATTAATCATACATGCAATCCTTTTGTGATATGTTGTTTATGGCAAGCATCTATTGAAAGCTTCTTTTATATATATACAACCTCATTCTTTTGATGTCTCATCTTTTGATGAATCCCTAGCCTAATTTACTTGTTATATTTACCTTGTCACCTTTAGTATAGTTTAGTGACACATACTTTTATTTTTTTTCCTTCCCTTTTTGCTGGGTGCCTTCCCAACCATCCAGATGTGGAGTAAGGTGTTGGATATGGCATGAAGATCGTAGCTTTGGCATGGACTTGGCTGATGGATGTGTTTCTTGGAGAAAAAAGTGGAGTAGTCTAGTTTCCCTCTACTTAGATCCTCTTTTTGTATAAAGCATGTACACCCATATTGGGAGAATTTTTTGATGTACACTTTATTTAAATTGAATATAGTCAGAAATTTTTATCTTCTGCTGCTTTCCAAAATGTGTTTTGTTTACCATTGTTATTAGTATAGAGGTGGATTGATATCACTTCTTTACATGAACATCTTCACACGTGCTGCACTTTAGCTTTCCCTAGGACCTCCAATTCTCCTTGTCGACTCTATTTAGTATATCTTAGCATCATGTAAGATGAAATTGTAGATAAGGCACCATTAACAATGTGGCTCTAGACCTTAATGTCATCCTCCTCCTTGTCCTCTAGGGGTAGGTCTTCAGGAAAGATTTCACCAGCTTCTCAGTTAACCAAGCTTTAAGGAATCCCAAATCCATTGTCCATTTTTCTATACTATTTTGGTAATAGAAAGATCATCAACCTAAAATGGGTTAATTAGATAGGTTTCTTATGTACCTTGACTCATTCTCTCTGCCAAATCCAGATATCATCCCAAAATCTCATATGAGAGCCACTTATTGGTAACATGAAAGAGTTGTTGCTCAACATAATTTCCCTTCAATAGTTACTCTATCAAGACTCGACAAGTGATTAGTTGTATGGGCAGTTTGGTTCTGATATATGTGTCTCATTAACTTGTAGTGAATCATAACACTTTTGTTGCTTACTTCCCAAGTATTCTTCAAGAGAAGGGTTTGATTCTAGTCCCTCATGGACATGATGCCTAGTCCGCCATTGCTTCTATTACTACTGACTTTATATAGTTCTACTAGCAAGATTGAATGCTTTTTATGACCTCCTCCCCAAATAAATCTCCTTATCACACCATCAATATAATCTCATAAGAAAAAAGGTAGTAGTATAGTTTTCAAAATGTAGGTTGGTACCTCAGATAAAGTCATCTTTGCTAGCCATACATGACCAACCAGAGATAAACTTCTCACAAAATAGGCTATAATCCTTGAGGACACCTTGTCTAACACTTGAACATATGTTTACTTGTCGACTTGTGTGTGAAGAAAAGGAACCCTGAGGTACTTTCTAAGATCCTTAATCTCCACAATTTTATTGATCCTTCTTGCTAAACTATGTATTGGTTTTACTATTAACTAAATACTCTAAAAAGTTCTTCTATGTGGATAATCACTAAAGTAAACTACATACAAAATGTCATTCAAAATGCATGAAGGAAAAATAACTACATGATGAGTAGTCATGATCTCCAATTTGCTAAATCGATTATAATATATTTAAAAAAGGAAAACTTAATTCAAATAATAAGATATTTGGATACATGTATTAATAATAGGTCATAATAAGATATTCCAAAAGTCTAACCAAGTCCAAAAATATTTGTCGAAGATATTAATTAGGGTTATGAATATGGTAATAACATAAATAAAGCCTTATATATTGGGTAGCCTAGAAAAGGGGATTAAAATTCAAAACTCAAGTTGGAATCATATTGAAAGAACCAAACTAGCCATAGTGGTCAAGTTTTTACATAGTTGGACCTTTTTACCTATCCAAAACTATTAAATAATAGTATATTGGTTTACCATATCAAACTCATTGGATCGTACCTATCCAAAACTATTAAAGAATAATATATTGGTTTAACATATCAAACTTATTTCAATCAATTTATATCATCAATTTTTCTAGATTACATAGTTACTTTTTGGTCATTTGTTCTTTCCTAATTTACCCTTCGTTAGTGCATTAATTTAATAGTTCCAAAACTTCTCATCGATCGGTTAGCTAGACTCGAGTTCTAGGCTATTTTTGCTTTATTCCTTCATCTTCTCCTTTCTGATTTTGATCACATAGTGACATGATTATTTCTCCTTATAATCGTAAATCACGTGTCCCCCTCTCACTAGGTAATCCTAACTCTCATCCGCATTGGGTGATTGATGAATGCATATTCATCTATATTTTTGTTTAATTTTCATAAAATTTTTCATTAAAAGTTATCTCTTTTTTAGTAATTTTTAGCATAATTTGCAATTTACCCACTTTTTGATTTATTTTGCAAATACTTATCTCTTTTCTCACTTCTTGTAAGGTTTTTCTCCAAAATTGAATTTTAACCTACTGAGCCAACGAGACAACCATCTCAATGATCCCATACGATCGTCCTACATCCAGAGATCTCAATGTTCAGAGCCAAATGGCTATTTCGGCCTTCGGCTCAACATGCTACCTCAACAACCCAGACATGCATCTCACTTCAGCGAGATGATCATCTCATGGACCCAACTGAGCATCCAGGTTAGCCCAGACAGCTAGGTCAGCTTGACCAAAGATCAAATCAATTAGCAAAGGGCGCTGCCACGTAATTAGGGTTTCAATTCTATGATCATGCACAAGGTGGCACAAGAAGGCCATCCCGCGTCATTTAGATCCTCATTTCTAACATTGCTTCAAGCCCAAGTATGCAACCAAATGGCGCCACCACCCCCCTCTTAGGGTTTTGATCCAATGCTTCTAGAGGCATGTTGCATCATCGCCAGACGATCATTTCAGCTAGCGAGATGGCTGTTTCGTGGCTCGCAAGTAGTGTTTTTCAGCAACCGCAACACCAATTGTTCCTCTCTCCTTTCAGGATTTTACACCCCTCCTTCCCCTATAAAAGGAGGGCAGACTCCACTAAGAGAGTGGTCCTCAGTTTTAAACTCCCATTTTATTAATAAAACTTTGTTACTTTCAATTCTTAGTTTTAATCTTTACATTTAGCAATAAAACTAGTTCTTGTCTCTAGATCTGGATTTCATTCTTGTTCTTGTTCCTTCTTCTAGTTCTTTCTTTTCGAAAGGGGGATCAAGAGAGTAAGACATATAATTATCACCACCTTTGGTCTCCTCAAAGATTTTGGTCTTTTCTTATGGTTTCCTACCTTCTTCCCCTTGTTTCTCCATTCCTGTCTATGACTAGTGAGTAGTTTCCTTATCGAGGCGAAGGTAGTAGTCCCTTAGCCTTGTGTTGATAGGATCAAATTTTACATGACTATTTTAGATGGATTCTCTTCGGTTTAGAAATTGCTAATTTAAATAGAATAATTAATTGTTTTTATCATTAGTTAATCCTAGCGGATGCGACTGTGGAACTTGAAATTTTGAACGATTAAATCGATTTCAAGAGGATTTGGATATGTTCGCGGAAAAACCTTTTTAGGATGAAGAACTAAGATGCCTGAATACCAGGAGCAATGGGTTTGCGTGGAGGTCCTCTCTTGAGTTTTGTTTATGAATAATTTACATACCTTCTTCTATCTCACTTGTCATGTATCACTTGATCTTGTTTTCACAAAGGCTAAGGTGGTCAAACCTCTAAGCCTTGATTCTTTTCCTTCTGATTTAATCATTCTTCCAACACATGTTTTCCATCACTTCTCTTTAATTCTTGCACTTTACTCCTTATCTAAGATAATATTGTGTTTTGACAATCTTTGTTCTTTACTTTCTTGTCTTAGTATAATCTTTTTATTTCATTTCTTTAGTGTAATCATTTATTTCTTTTGAAATTTAATTCTCATTCTAGTGTAATCAAACATCCCCCAAACTAGAATTTAGTTTTGCTCCTCGTTCATAATACCAAAAGGAAATAATTTGAAAAATCAATCAGGGTAAAAGAGAAAAATGTTAATAACATTGTCCTATGGGATCGACCCTTCAATACTAGCCTTAACATGAAAATAAAAAAGTATTAAACTCTAGGATAATCATCTTAGTGAAATGGTGTGTTACTTGACACATATCAATTTTGGCACCACTGCCGGGGACAACAAATCATTTTCTCAAACCTTGAAAAATGTTTGAAATACTTATTGTTCTTTTTTTATGCCTTTCGAGTAACATTTCCAAAGAGCTATCTCCTCTTTATGTTGAGTTTCCATTCCAGAAGTAGATTTTTTTCTACACTCCAATATTATTTGTCAACTATAATTGTGCATGCACCGCCCGCCAAATGTTGATTTTGTGTTGCCAATTTTGATCTCGAGCCAAAGAGAACATTTCATCATTTGAATAGAGAAAAGAGAGTTAGGATAAATGAGTAAGAGGTTGCTCGTAGGATTGAGTAGGTTCTTGCCACTCAAACAGAGCAAATTATTGATGAATGTGCGGCCCAAGAAGCCAATCTACACCCAACCAATATAGCTGAGCAAGAGGCCCTCAAAGCCGCTTAGAGGGAGGCCGAGAGACAGAAACACCTAACACACTTTTCCACTCAAAACACTGGATATGCATGAAACCTAGTTGTGCCACCTAAGATTACGACACCCCAAATTGAGATATGCACTCAATGGATCACCATGTTCCAAGACAGCCCATTTTCTGGGAATAAGGATGGCATTATTAAGATGACCTCCAACATTTCACCAACATTTTCTCCTTACATAAAATACCAAGAGTTTCTGAAGACACCATTAGACTTAGATTGTTTAAATACTCTCTTTTAAGACAAGCCAATAGTTGGTATAATGCCATGGAGAGTGAAGAACCAATTACCACTTGGGAGTCCTTACAAAACAAATTCTTAGATAAATATTTTCTCCCTGCCCTCACTTACAAAATCAATGGACAAATCAACCTCTTTTCAATGGTCCCAAGAGAAACTCTAGGAGAATCTTGGGAGAGATTTAGGGAATTCCATCAACGTTGCCCTCATCATGACATTTCACAATCTCTACGAAATGAGATATTTTATCGTGGTGTTGATGATGACACCAAGAAATTCCTTGATTCCTCATGTGGAGGAAAATTCATGTTTCAGAACCTGAGCAATGCATGAGAGGTTGTCAAACAAGCCTCTTTGACCCAAGCCAGATGAGGAATCGGTGGGGTTCTCAATGTTTCTAAGGTTGAGGTAAATCTAGATATCCATACCATTGTCAAAGCCCTTAAATTGATCTCCTTGAAACAGGATCACTTAGAGTCCTCATTCAATGCTTATGAGAGGCAACCCCCAGCAAGTCAGAGCCACAAAATCTCTTTTTGGAATTAACCAAGGGTATGATCATGCTACCCTCCAATGTCCATACCTCTACAATAATAATATGTAGTCAGATGCTGGTTAGCAAGTGGAGGACCTAAACTCAATCCATAATATCCCAGTCTAGGCTTACTACAATCCTAATCAAGCCATAAACCATCTTGAATTTCAATATGAAAATCCTTCAGGAGAAGAAAACTCTTCTCAACTCGCCCCCAAAGACCATGTTTCCCTCCAAACAATAATCATCCACCACCAGGCTTCACATACAAAAATTAGAGAAATTTGGGAACCAAGGAAATTATGGGGGTAATTTTTAGAATCATGGGCCCTACCAAGGGCAACAGTTAAACTATTAATCAACCACCATCGCATCCTCAAGAACAATAGAATGCCCCCACACCCTCAACTGATGATAGGGTGCCTGCCTTAGAACAAATCATTCTTGAACAGAAGGCTCATAAAAAGGCAACTGATTCTCAGTTAGCTCACCTTTTTTCCCAACAAAAATCCCCTGCACATACCTTTTCTAGACAACCTGAGAATAACCCAAAACATCTTGAACAACAAGGTTGTCTCCACCCATTCGGGGAAGACTCATACTCCTCTCCCAGATAAACCCATAGTTGTACCTTTAGAATATGAGGATTATCATATTGTCATCATCAAAACTCTCCCTTCACCCACTCCCATCGTTCCCACTCCCACCACCCCTATCATTCCACCTGTAGAAATTGATGTGTCAGACCTTCCTTGCTACAAACAACACCCTCCATACCAAGCCAACCTAAAGAAAACTAGGTTCAATACTTGTTTTATGAAATTTAGGGATGCCATGAAAAAGTTGCATGTGGATATTCCTTTTCTTGATGCTTTAGCTGATATGCCTACCTGGTCCAAAACATGAAAACTTTATTGACCAAGAAATACCACACTGACGAGCATGAGACAATAATGCTTGCTAGCACCACCTCTGATATCATCTAAAGCAACATGCCTAAAATGAAGAAAGGCGATGGTTCCTTTGGGATTGGGTGCTACCTACGTGATAATGCTTGCAGGAAGGGCCTTGCATATTTGGGTGATAGTATTTCTATCATGCCCAATAGTCTTTGCGGGAGATCAAGATTTTTTGAATTGCTTCCTACTGCCACGACCATCCAATTTGCTGACTCATCCATGACAAAACCTATGGGTATCATTGAAGACATACCTGCAAGAGTTTGGAAAGATGCTTATGTACCATGGGACTTTGTCATCATGGACATAAAGGAAGACTTACGGTACCCTCATAATGTTTGGCCGTCCCTTTTTGGCCACTGCTCATGACTTGATCAATGTCAAGGTCAGAACCATCTTATTACACATAGGAAAACAAACCCAAAAGTTTAGGGTATTTGAAAGCATGTGTGGTCCAAGCCTCCAGGAAGAAGTTTATCTCTTTGATTGTATTGATAAGCTCCAAGTTGAGATAAGAATGGTAACTAGTTGGGGATCCCCTCCAGACTGCCCTTGTGACCCCTATTGATCGTGGATCTGAAGATGAGCAATTGGAGAAATATAGACTTCATCTCAACACCTTTGAGGAAATCCATGAGGAAGAGTTTGAGGATCTCAAAATGGTCTCTATTGTAGATGCAAAACCTGAACCCCCCAAGGTACCTGAGATGAAAACCCTCCATAAAGGTCTTAAGTATGTCTTCCTTGATGAACAACAATTTTATCTTGTTATCAATAACTCTGATCTCACCAATGAATAGGAAACCAAGCTCATCACTAAGCTGCCTTACGATACAAAATGGCTGATTTCATAGGGATTGATCAAGCCATTTTCATGCATAAAATTCCTATTGTAGAAGAGTATAAATGTGTAGATACCCTCAAAGGAAACTAAATCCAATCATGAAAGAGGTTGTGCATCTAGAGGTTATCAAGATTTTTATTTTAGGATTCATGTACCCCATCTCTGACTCTTCCTAGATTAGTCCACTTTAGGTCGTCCCTAAGAAATGGGGCACCACTGTCGTGAAAAATGACAATGTTGAGCTTATTCCCACTCATAATGTCACAGGGTGGAGGATATGTATTGACTATAAAAATAGAATAAGTCAACTAGGAAAGATCACTTCCCTCTTCCCTTTCTGGATCAAGTACTAGAGTGCCTCACCCATCAACAATAATTCTATTATATCGATGGCTATTTAGGTTTTTATCAGATTCCCATTGATTTGGATGATAGGGAGAAAACGACCAACATTTTCTCATTTGGCACATATACACTCAGGAGAATGCCTTTTGGGTTGTGCAATGATCTAGCTACTTTTCAGCGGTGCATGTTTGCTAACTTTGTTGCATTGATGGGGACCAATATGGAGGTGTTTATGGACGTTTTCTCAGTCTATGGAGACAATTTTGACTCTTGCCCCCAACATATATCTCTTGTTTTGGAAAAATGTGAGGAATCACACTTGATCCTCAATTGGAAAAATGTGACGAATCACAGTTGTCCTCAATTGGTGACAGAAGGGATTGTCTTAGGCCATAGGGTGAGCAACCGTGGCATGGAAGTTGATAGAGCCAAGATCAAGGTTCTCTCCAAACTTCCACCCCCTTCTTCTGTTAAGAACATTTGTTCCTTCCTTGGGCAGGCATGTTTTTAGTGTCGCTTCATTAGTTATTTTTCAAGGATCACCAAACCCCTAACCAACCTTCTCTAAAGATACACCCCTTTTGTGTTTGACAAAGCTTGCATGGCTAGTTTTCTTTGTTTAAAAGATGCTCTCACTTCCACTCCCATAAATAGGGCCTCTGATTGGTCCTTGCCTTTTGAGTTAATGTGTGATGTGAGTGATTACATGGTTGGTGCTATTCTTAGATAGCATGTTGATAAAAAGTACCATGTAATTTACTATGCATCTAAAACTCTTGATGATGCCCAACGGAATTACACAACTATTGAAAAGGAAATGCTAGCCATAGTATATGACTTCGACAAATTCCCCTCATAGTTGATAGGGTCCAAAGTCATTATTTACATGGACCATGAGGCCATTAGATACTTGATGACTAAAAAGGATGCTAAACTCCACATTCTTTGTTAGGTCCTTTTACTTTAAGAATTTGACCTAGAAATCCTTGACAGGAAAGGTTGTGAGAATGTTGTCTCTGACCATCTTAGTTGCCTTGAATTTCTCGATGATGATAGTGTTCTCATAAATGAATCTCTTCCAGATGATAAATTATTAAAAATAGAATCCCAATATCATGGGTTTGCTGATTATGTAAATTTTCTAGCTGCATGTGTTGCACCCTGAATATAAGGGATATTCTAAGGCTAAGATTTTCATAATGTGAAATAATACTATTGAGATGACCCATAACTTTTTCAATTGTTCTATGATGGCCTTTACCGCAGGTGTGTCACTGAGGAAAAGGCTCATGACATTTTTGAGCAGTGCCATTCTGGCCCCACTGGAGGGCACATGAGTTCTCAGAAAACATCTTGGAAAGTGTTACAGTCTAGTTTTTTCTAGCCCACTCTTTTCAAAGATTTCTACCAATTTGTCATTTCTTGTGATGAATATCAAAGTACCAGAAAAATATCTAAGAGAGACCAAATGTGCATGACTTCTTGGCAAGAAATTGAAATCTTCAATTTGTAGGGATTAGATTATATGGGTCCATTTTCTTCTTCGTGTAGGTACAAATATATCTTGGTGGCTATTGACAAATGGGTTGAAGACATCCCCACCAAAACATGTGACTCCAAACCTATGAAGAAACTCTTCAAAGACATTATTTTTCCTAGATTTGGGGTACCTCGTACCATATTTTCTAATGGAGGTTCCCATTTTTTACAAAAATGTTTTGAGTCCTTGCTGAAATGATATGGAGTCCATCACAAGGTTGCCACCCCCTTACCAGCCTCAGACTAGTGGTCAAGTTGAGGTGTCAAATAGGAAAATCAAGTCCATCCTAGAGAAAATGGTTAATTGCACTAGGAATGATTGGGCTTTGAAACTCAATGATGGCTTGTGGGCATATAGAATTTCCTATAAAACCCCAATAGGCACCACTCAATTCAAGTTGATTAATGAAAAATTGTGTCATCTTTCTATAGAATTAGAACATAAGGCAAATTGGGTTATCAAAACTCTAAATTTTGACTTATTTGTTGCAGGTGAAAAGAATTTTCTACAAATGCAAGAGTTAGATGAGCTCCAGATTAGGGCTTATGAAAATGCTAGAATTTACAAAGACAAAATCAAATTATGACATGATGGCCATATTAGGCAAAAATATATTAGGGAGGGAGAACAAGTTTTAATGAACAATTTCAGGTTAAGACTTTTTCCTAGAAAACTTAAATCTAGATGGTATGGGCACTACCTTGTCAAGCGTGCCTACCCTCATGGCACCTTTCTTCTTTGAGATAAGGAATTAGGAGAGTTTAAGGTTAATGGGAATCGGCTAAAACATTACATTACCATTGAGAACATTCTATCTTCCAAGGCATATCAACTCTCTTTACTACAAGACCTCGACCTACAGGAACATCCACCACCCCCACCCGAGCCTGAAAAGGCCTCATGATTAACCTTTGTTGGGCCTTCGACATTAAATTAGGCACTTATTGGAATGTAACCCTATCTTTTAAATTTTTACAATTTTCATCTACAGTTGTCTTAGCTAACACGTGTCTTTCAATTTCAGAAGGCTATTTATTCTTAAAAAAAGGCTACACAACCTGTCGTTCAAATGGACGAAGGAAAGGTATTCTACCCTGGCATATGACTATCTAGTGAAGACAAGATAGCCATATCAGTCTTTCAGATAGCCACTCCAACAATGGAAGTCATTTGAAATTTGAAACTGAAAAGGCACCATAAGCTCCTTGGACGACTGTTTGGCCAATCTCAGATGTTTGACTCATACCCAAAGTGGCGCATTCAAGGAGAATTCAAGAAAAGTTTGAATTTCATTATTATTTAGAAATTTGAAATGCCTCCTCTACCCTGAAAATGCAAAATGACCATCTGGCCTAATCGAAATAGATGTCACACCTCTCCTACTTGCTTATAAAACAATCTGCTTGAGCTCATTGATTCACATCCACTGAGCAAACTCCCTCTTCTTCATACTCAAGTTTTGGCATCTTCATTAGTGGTGATGCCACCTCCATCTGGTTGCCTCAACAAATAAGACAATCGTCTCATTTTCTTGCCACTATCACCCACCATCTGGCCATCATTTGTGTGATGATCATCTCACCCTCCTCACCAGTCAAGCCATCCATCTTGTACCAAGATGCCTGATGCCTACTCTACTCAGCCATGTCAGCCCCATTGCCTCCACCAAGCCACCTCTTGTGCACTACGGCCGCAAATCAGCAAGCAAGCCAGCAGTGCTGCCCGCACTTGATACACACACCTCCCTACTATCTAGATGGGCATTTGACCTTCCAAACAGTCACCTCATAATCTCAACATTGCATAAGTCATAGACCTAGATGACCATCTCTCCCATCCAGTTGGCCATCTTAGTGTCATCCAACCTACTCCAAACACCCTTATGTTCAGCTGTACCCAATCTAGACGACCGTTTGGCTTTAACCAGATGATCATTTTGTTGCCCAACTGATTGTCCCTCTTCAACCAAATGCCCATCTCAACACTCAATAGTCCTCCATCATGTTCAACTACTTCTACAAGAACAAGGGAAAAGCCCCCACCTCTTCCTCCCACAACCCGCCTCACCATTCCACTATAAGATAGGGAATTCACATTGAGGAACCAACCAGTGAGTCTTCCCCTAAGGTAGATGAGGAGATGCTTCAGGACATCAGGTAGGTCGACAAACTCATTCAGGAGACTGCAAGTGGGTGGTCCTCATCCTAACATGACCCATATTTGGTCACTCTGCATCCACCTCGCATAGCCCCCCTCTCAGGGAAATATGCTCAGTTCATCAACCATCGCCACTTAGAAAGATTCACAAAAACCTCCATGATTGACGTTAGCCTTCCGCGTTGGGTCTGCATTGTCACTCTGAATGCACTTGGGATTAAAGAGGTTGCTGACAACATCTTGTGCAAAAATCACATTCTCTCCTTCCCCTACCTGGTCACTTCAGTGTATAGTTACCTCACTTTGGAGCTCATCACCACCTACCACCATCTCCACAATTCATGGGGAAACTCCAGCTACATAGTCTAAGTCTTTGGTAAACAATTTAAGATGTTCTCTCACCACCTCACATCTATCATTCTTGATGTGGGTGAGTTTGACTAGTTCACCCATTGTATGGCTCGCCGTCACGACGTCTACTCTGAAAAGTATAATGTAGAAAAATTCTGGGCCAACATCACTTGATTCCACCCATGCTTCACAGTGGCGTGAAGGCATCCATTATTAACAACCTAGTGGTCTGCTATCTTCACATAATACTGGCTCGCTCCTTCTTTAGTAGGGAAGGTACTCAGGGTGTTGTGACTCTTTCTGACCTCTACACCTTGTGGTGTCTTCTGCGCAACGAGCCATACAACTAGGGCAATGTTATGATCGATCATCTGAACTATCAGGCCATCTACACCACTTCTTCCTCTTATTGCATTAGTCATATAGTCACCTATATCACACTTTTTTGCGGTTACACTCATATCTCGTTCCAGCTGTTGACCCTGAAGAATCACCTGATTCACCTAGCATACTTGAGGGGTGTAAGTTCCTCTAACTGGGTGCCAATGGAGCCTACTACTTTCTCTTTAAAGACTCCCAAGTCATCCTCAAGCTTCCACACCATTCTAGGTTTGCTACCACCAACCTATTTTGTATTTTACTAATCTTCTAGCGCATATCACATGATTCCTTCTGGAGCATCCTAACCTAGAAGACGTCCCTGAGCCCACGACCCGTAGGATGAGTGTCTCCTTTGAGTCACATGATAATGTGACCATACCACTTCCTCTTCCATCACGATGCTGCACCAGACGATGTTGAGGAACTAAGGAAGGCTCTGAGGAGCCTTATGACTTTTATGAGATCTGTTATTAGTTGGAGGAAATCCAACACAAGAAGCAATGCCAAGGTCACAACCTTAATCACATGTACCTAATGCAATGCTCCCATGAGGCCAAGCATGTGCACCAGGCCCACTACGATGCCATCCGACCCCATTATGAGGAGTATGGGGCCCATGAGACCTACCCTGACCCCAATTCCTAATATTGGGGAAACTACTACTACAATCCTCCATCATCTTCACATTTTCCACTGCTAGAGTGATCTTTTTCCATCCATCTCTAATTTAGGTTTTTCTCAATACAAACAAAAAATCTAAGTCTATGATGGAGGTGGGTGGTATGATTCTATTACACCCACTATCTTTTCCCTGATTTGCTTTATTTTTACTTTTTATTATTTTGCATGTATTTTCTTTGTTCATGGCCTTTATCTAGTCGACCATCCACTTTTTTTCCTTAATTGCAAAAAGGCCTTTATGTAGTCGGTCCATTGAGTAGACATCTATCATTGTACCCCAAACTAAATTTAGTAAAACTTTTTGCAACATGTTTTACAAATTGCCCATTCTGAAACCACAGTTAGTGGTGTAAATGGTGTGGGTACAGTGTGGATCTGGCCATACCCATACACATACCCATCTAATTTAGTGGGTTTGGTTCCAGTTCTAGACCCAAATAATACAAAACCTAGACCCGCACCATACCCGTACCCGCAATAATAGTGGGTATGCAGGTAAGTTGTTCTATAAACATCATATTGTTTATGTAAGAAAAATGGCAATGTTTTGTATATTTTAATACAACAAGATATTGTTATTATATAGTATATAAACATGCCATAGTTATATTAGATAATTTCATATTGTATAAACTAACATTAATCGGGTTAATAATTTACATATTTGTAGTCATCATCATAACGATTTACCTTATGTATAAAGTACTGTAAACTAGTAGATATTTTGATTTTAAGTTTACATATGATGTTCATTATTGTAACTACAATAGCTAATTCTTAATTATATGACTAGTCTCAACATTATTGTGGTTAGAGTAGGATATAATCTCAATAATTATATTAGTTAGACTAGTAAAGTATCGTATATATAACATATTCTATAAATAGTTACCTATGTATAGCGGGTACATGGGTCTAGTGGGTCTGGGTCCAAGCATACCCATTATTGGACCCACTTATATGCATGTCCAAGGGTATACGGGTCCAAGGATATCTGGGTATAAAAAATTACACCCGTGACGGTTTTTTTAAGGGTCCAAATTTGTGGGTCCGTAGGTCTACCCATACCCATTTACAGCCCTAACCACAATGTCACCTAGGACCCCTAAATAATGTCACTTCTTGGAATAGTTGGCAAGTCATATGGAATCAATCATAATCAAGCATAATTTTTCCCTATATTTCAACAATAGATTATCTTGTTATCAAACTTGTATGATGTGAATTATAGGAATCCTCTAACTATAGCAACGACACTCTCTAAAAAAAAAAGAAAAAAAGAAAAAAAATATTGAAGTTATAAGAACAAGGACACCTCCTCTTTCCCCCTATTTTTCTTTTAAAAAAGAGAAGCAAAGAATCACCATCGGACAAAAATCTAAGTATAGGGTGGCATGCTTCCCAAATAGTTAAGTATTCTATATCCCCATAAAGGGGCGTACCATCAAAAGATGCCAAAAGTGCACATGAAAAATTATTGTGAACAATGTAGCTATAACTCCACAAATTCATATCTCGAGTCAAATAGAGGAGGGATCACCATTTTTTCTCATACCCCCCTTCATCATGTTCTTGTGCAACAACTTATAAAAAAATAAAAATTTAGAGTGTCAAAGCAAAAGCAAGCTGAAGCCTATTTTTCTACAAAATCTTGATTTAGAAGCAAGATATGATAATTATTTTGATAGGGAATATAAAACTTTGTGCTATGTGGTTCTAGAAGATTGGGTCACTTGGCCATAATTCGAAGGTAAGGATTATAGTTATGTTACAAGGGTGAGGTATGATGTGTTACGAGTATAAATTGGACTTTATTTGTAATTTTATCTTTCTCGGGACGAGCAAATATTCAAGTCTGTGGTATTTTGATGAATGCATATTGATATATCATTTTGTTTAATTTTCATAAACCTTTTCAGTAGAACTAATCTCTTTTTCAGTTATATTTAGGACAATTTGCAATTTACCCATTTTTGATCTATTTTGCTAATACATATCTCTTTTATCATTTCTTGTAGGGGTTTTCTCCAAAACTAATTTTTGACCTACTGAGCCAGTGAGACGCCCGTCTTGCTAAGCCCAGACGGTTGTCTCACCTCTGGAGATATCCAAGTTTCGAGCCAAACAACCATTTCTGCCTTTGGCTCAACATGCTACCTCAACCACCGAGGAGGGCATCTCACTTAAGCGAGATGATCATCTCATGGACCCACTCGAGCATCCAGGTTAGCCCAGAAGGCTAGGTCAGCTTGACCTAAGATCAAATCAATTCACAAAGGGCACCACCACTTGATTAGAGTTTCAATTCTCTAATCATGTGTAAGGCAGCATGAGACGTCTGTATCGTGTCATCCAGATGCTCATTCTGAACATTGCTTTGAGCCCAAGAATGTAACCAAACGACAACACCACCCCCACCTTAGGGTTTTGATCTGATGCTTCTAGAGGCATGCCACGTCATCACCTGACGGCTATGTCAGCTAGAGTGATGGCCATCTCAGCTAACGAGATGGATATTTTGTGGCACGCGAGCATTATTTTTCAGCAGTCACCACACCACTTGTTCCTCTCCCCTTTTAGGGTTTTCCACCCCTCCTTCCCCTATAAAAGGAGGGGGGACTCCACTAAGAAAGGGGTCCTCAATTTTGTACTTGTATTTAATTATTGAAACTCTATTACTTACAATTCTTAGTTGTAATATTTACATTCAACAATAAAATTAGTTCATCTCTCTGGATCTGGATTTCTTTCTTGGTCTTGTTCCTTCTAGTTCTTTCTTTTGGATAGGGGGATGAAGAGAGGAATCCATTTAATTGTCAGCACCTTTGGTCTTCTTGGAGAATCTGCTATGTGTGGTCTATGACTTCCTACCTTCTTCCCCTTATTTCTCCATTCCTCACTATGAGTAGTGAGTAGTTCCCTTATCAAGGTGAGGGGAGTAGCCCCTTAGCCATGTGTTGATTGAATCATATTTTACATGATTGTTTTAGATGGATGGTTTTCAGAATAGAAATTACCAATTTAAATGAATTAATTAATCATTTTTATCGTGAGTTAATCTCGACGAATGCAACTGTGGTACTCGGGATTTAGAATGCCTAAACTAATTTCATGAGGATTTGGATGTGACCCTAGAAAAAAAATCCATTTTAGGATGAAGAACTTGGATGTGTCAACATCAGGACCAATGGGTTCGGTGGAGTTCCTCTCTTTCATTTTGTTTATGAATAATTCACATACATGCGTCTATCTCACTTGTCGTGTATCACTTGATCTTGTTTTCACAAAGGCTAAGGTGGTGAAACCCCTAAGCCTTGATGCTTTTCCTTCTGATTTCATAGTTCTTCCAACACTTGTTTTCCATCACTTCTCTTTAATTCTTACACTTTACTCCTTGTCATAGATAATCTTGTGTGCTAACAATATACTTTCTTTACTTTCTTCTCTTAGTATAATCTTTTCCTTTCATTCATTTAGTGTAATCTTTTATTTCTTTTGCACTTTAATTCTCTTTCTAGTGCAATCCAACAAACCCCAAACAAAAGGAGGATCGTGCACTCTCCTAGGGTTTAGAGGCAACAACGACCAAGAGGATGACTTTCCAAACTTAAGGAGGGGAGGATCTCTTCCCCTCTCAAGGCTATGGCAACCAATTTTGAAGGGAAGATGACGATAAGAGGAAGATGAACCTAGTCTCTGGTTCTTGGAGGCGGTGACTCCTTCAAGGAACACGACTTTGCTCCCCCAGAGAAGATAGGTAAGAAGAGATTTGTCACCGTTGATGATTTCACATACGAGACAATAGAAAAATCCTGGAAACATACAAACATCTTGTATCTGATGGGTAATTGTCCATACTACCATCATCTGCTCACCTAGATTAAGCAAGTTTGGAAACCAAATCAGGGCGGGGGGTTGATCTGTTCTCCAAACCAAATCAGTTCTTTCTTCTTTGCTTCAACTTGACTGAGGACAAGCATGCAATCATTCAAGGAGGACCTAGATGGTTTGATGAAAGGTTGGTGGTGGTCAAAGACTATAAAACTAGTGACAATTTTCAAAAAAATATCTTTTGCACCCTCCTAGTTTGGATTAACATACCTACCATGCGGAGAAACTGGTCTCCACATGTTGTTGGTATTGTTGCCAGTAATGTTGGAAAACAATTGAGGATTGCTTTTCGATCATTAGGACAAGCATCCCTTGGTGAAGCCTATTCTTTGGTTGAGAATGGTGCTGATGAGGATCCTCTGAAGGAGGTTTGGGTCAATATGCCAAACAACGTAGCCTCGACAGTGTCAATCAAATATGATTATATTCTAGCGAGATGTCCAGACTACAAGGTTTTTGAACATAGTGTTGATGATTTCCCATTAAAGAAGATGAATGAAGATCCAAAACTAGTAGACAAGAAAGACAAATAGGTTTGGAAAGTCATTAACCACAGAATGAAGTCAAGGAAGGACACCAGTGATGGATCCAATGATGTTGAAAAATTGCCAGTTCCAGATAGTAATAGATTTGATAATCTAAACTTGGAGGACCAAGTGATTGAACATAATGTTTCCACTGCTGAAACCAATGTTGATACTATCATTGTATCAGATGATGACAAAGAAGACAAGAGTGTCTTTGTTGTAGGTAAGATCATAGATGATGTAAGAAAAAAACCTAAACTAGGTTCTAAGGTGGTGGAAGAAGGAGAGATCCCTAGTACACCTAGATCGAAGAAGTAGGAAAAGTATGCTAGAGTGTACGGGCCATGTAAAACTCGATCCTCTAGCAAGGGTCATAAATAACCTTCCTTATGACGAATGTATGTGGTTCTGGGAAACCATGTAAAAAGAGGGAGGTTAGGAAATCTGTAATGGAATCACAAGCTTCCATAGCCATTCTTGTTGAGATAAAAATCAAAACTCATATGAAGCATCTATCTGAAAATCTCGTGCCCAGAGATTTAAAATGGCTAACTAATCATGACTTTGATGACAATGGGCATATTTGTCTTGGACGGAATCCAAAAGGTTGGGACATCACCAGCTATGACATGGATGATTAGTAGATCACCATGAAATGCACAATCAATCGAGGTCTAGAAATTGTACTCATAGTTGTCTATGCAAGGAACCTTTCACAACAAAGATCTGACTTATGGGAAGCACTGGTGAGGATCAGTAGATCTAATAAAGTTCCTTGGTTAGTCATTGGTGATTTTATTAACATAAGAAAGAGGGAGGAAAAATACAGTGGTAGAGAGGTTCCTATCCAAATACTCACCTCATTCAACACTACAATAGACAATGCTAATCTCACTGGACTTGCCACTGTTGGTAATGAAGTCTTTACTTGGCATAACAAGCAAGGTACAACAAAGAGAATTTCTTGTAAGATGGATTGAAGCCTGGTTAATGACGATTGGCTTAGTAGATTTCTATGTTCAAAAGTGAAACTTAATACCTACACCTTCTCTGATCATTCTTCTATCAATGTCAATCTCAAGGAACTATCAAGGAAGAGGAGACCCTTCCATTTTTTTAACTTCTGGATGTATTGGATGGTTGTAGGGATATTATTAACGTAACTCTGCTTGGAATCAACAATGCACTAGTAACCCACTTAACATGTTCATGAAGAAGATTAAACATGTCAAATTAGATTTGAAGATATGGTCAAAGTAGTATGTTACTTTGAAGAACTAATTAGCAGGGAAAGTATGGAGATAAATGACATATGTTCTGCTTTGAGGAGGAATCACTGGGATGATGATCTTATCAGTGATGAGAAAATAACCTTTGATAGGCTAGAGAAGTTTTGTAAAACTGAAGAGAAATACTTCTGGAAGCACAGTAGACTGGAGTGGGTAGCTCATGGTGATAGAAACACCAAGCTATATCACACCACAGTCAAGCCATATGATGTTATTAACACAATAATTGAGTTGTTTTATTGTGCAGGTACTTGTCTCGAGGATGAGAAAAGCATTGCTAATGAAACTTTGAACTTCTTTGAAGGTCTTTACAATCAGACTCAAAGCATGGATCCAATCCCTAAATGTGACAATATAGCCCTTTGTAAGGTGCCAGACATCGAAGAAATCAAAGATTCACTTTGGAGAATTAGAGCTAACAAGATCCCTGGTCCGGATGGCTTCAATAGATTCTTCGATAGAGCTAACTAGGAGTTGATAAAGGAGGATCTAAGTCAAGCTATATAGTGGTTCTTTAAAGGAGGTAATATGGTCCTCTAGGTTAATCATGATTTTCTTGCATTGATTCCCAAGAAGGATATGATTGCTACATCGACTGATTTTCACATAATTTCTTGTTGCTCTATGTATTTTTCCATATCCCCCTTTTTTATTTGTTATATGAGACTGGGATTTTATACAAAATCATCATGAAGATCATCTCTAAATGATTGGCTACTATATTACCTAAATTGATATCTAAATATCAAGGGGCCTTTGTCAATGGATGTTGCATTAAGGATTGCTCAATGCTTTCTTCTGAATTTACTATCAATTTCAATACCAGGAATAGCTCGCTTGTAGCCCATGTTAATCTCAACATCACCAAGGCTTTTGACTCTATTAACTAGTCATATCTGTGGAATCCACTCAAGGAAATTGGGTTCTTTGATAGATGGATTTCCATGATACAACAGTGCATTGAGAACCCCTATTTTTCTCTTTTGCTTAATGGTAGCTCAGTTGTCTTCTTTAAGAACTCCAATGGTCTTTTTCAGGGTGATCCACTATCACCCCGTCTCTTTGCTATTGCAATGGAAGGTCTAAGTAGGCATATTGATAAGGCTCATAATCTAGCCAAATTGAAATCTTATATCATAAGAAGAACCACGGTTTCCAACCATCTTCTCTTTGTGGATGATGTTCTCATTTTCATTAAAGGAAGGACTAGAAGTCTATGAAACCTTAGAAACCTTCTCCTAGAGTTTGGGAAGGTATCTGGCATGAAATATAATCCATCCAAAACCCACATATAAGTCTTTCATAAATAAAGAGGCCCTTACCAATTCCATTGGTATCCAAAGGGGTGAATGGCCTACCAAGTATCTTGGTTTTGCTATATAAGGTGGAAATCTTCTTCGGAAAAACTTCCATGACTGTCTTAACAAACTAAAGGATATGATCTATAAATGGCCTGGTTCAAAGATTTCTATGGCAGTTAGATTGATACTTATTAACTACTGTGCTATGGGTCTGATTAACTACTGGCTTAGATAAGGGGAGGTTCCCTATGCGGTCTTACATCAGATGGAGATCATGCTAAATGATTTCATCTGGTGTAGTGTAGCTCATCCAGCAAGTTGGGACAAACTAGCTTGCCCTCATGAGGAAGGTGGTTTAAATTTATATCTCCTTTCGGACCTTACATATTTCCACATCGTTAAAAGAATCAAGAAATTTATTTATAGTGATTCAACATGGAGTGTATGGATGAGGAACAAATATGGCTCAAATCTTGCATACATTCACTCCTCGGGTTTCTCTTCTACATGGAGGAGGATGAAAAAACTTCAGCCTAAATTCTACCAGGCATATGATAATGAGATTTGGGAGAAATGCAGACAGAAGCTAATTGCTAAAGATGCTTTCAAACACTTTTGGTCAAAATCCATCAACCAAGATGGAGCCACACAGACTTTAGAGCTATTAAGAATCTCCTTCCCACCATGGAAAAGATCCATAGATGGAACCCTACTATGGATACTACCTATTCTCTATGCCTTTCTAAGTCTGAATCATCTCTTCATTTGTTCAAGGACTATTCTATCTGGAAACATATGTGGGGCCAAACACAGCTTAAACTTAATATCAGGAAGTCTTATGACTTGTCCACCTACCTTGGAGAGCCTAGCAGGAGAGGATCAAGTCACGATATAGTGGAGTTATGGACTATCACGACTTGTGTTCATACTATCTGGCAAGAACGCAATAAAAGGAAGCACCATGCCTCATCTATTGATTCTTTCAACTTGTTCAAGTCAATTGAGAAGGATATCAAGTTCCTTTATAACTTATTTAAGCCTAAACTCTTAAACCTTCACCCTATTATTTATAGACATTGGGACTTTGTTTGAGGCCCAACTCTAGCCGTTCTTTATGTAAGTACCCTTGTATTTAGAAAGCTACAAGTCCTATTTGTAGCTTGTAATTTTGCCCCTTTCGAGGGTTGGAAAATACTTACCAAGATTTTCCAAAAAAAAGAAAACAACCCCCAAACTAGAATTTACTTTTTGCTCCTTTTTTAAAAATACCAAAAATAAATAATTTTAAAAATCAACTGGTATAAAAGAGAACAATCTTAATAATGTTGTCCTATGGGATCGACCCCTATATACTAGCCTTATTTGGAAAGTAAAAAAGAATTAAAATCTAGGATAATTATTGTAACGAATTGGTGAGCTCTTTGACACGTATCAGTGATCCTAAACAATATAGGGTTTGGTGGTCACCAACTCCCTCTCAAAATCTTGTCTTATGTATGGCCTCTAACCATGCTTTGTAAATAAACATAATTGTTTATCTTAATTGGATGCTTAGTTTCGTAATTAACATTTAGAATATAATCAAATATCAATTGGCACAACTATGTTTAAAATTTGAGCAACGTTGGACTTCATTTGCTCAAGTTATGTAATCTATACACATTTATGGATGTGTATGCAATTTATCCATTTGGGGAGGGCCTAAAAAAATTAGCACATATTACATGATGTTCTTAACAACTTGTAAAGTTTCATTTTATTAGGGTTTCTTTTAAACCTCTTTGTATTGGTTACACACCCCTATAAATATTAATCTAGTTGGTAGTAATGCCTAATGCTTGATCGTTAGATGGCTAGCCTTAGGGTCGGTGGCCTTTGGTAATATCATCGGACCCATCCCTTAACCTTGAACATGATGGAAATGCTAAACATAAATGAGCATGTCTTTCTTTGGCAAATCATCGGAGAAACAGTGATGAGATTCTTTTGACCATAGAAGACTGATATTTCCATCGGGCTGATTAATCCATGGTTTAGAATTGAAGACTATCGGGATTTAAACCCATTGCGTGCTGACGGACAGCTAACAATGTTGAACCAACAACAAATGGATTGACGCTAATATGAAAGTTCATTGGACTGACGAAGTAATCTCCCTGCTAACAAGACTCCAGAAGTGGGTCGACGAGCAGCTTAATGGCCTTCCTTCCTGTGAATCCGACTAGTCTCGTCTTTTCCCCCCTTCGACGATCAAATTTACTTTTGTCCAAGGGGAATGAAGCATGCATTGCAGCTGGAACTCAAGAATTATACAAGTGATAAATAAATATAGGAGCCTGACGCCGACGTATGTCTTCTTGCCCGACGACTCAGCAGATTTTCATCGGACCGATGAGATTTCTAAATACATGTGTGGCTGATGAAAAATAGACCCACAACTAGACAAGGTACATATCTCTGATGGATTTTCTAGACTTTTTAGTTAATGGGTTTTTTTGGTATCTTTGACTGAGAAAAACACGACTTTAAATCCTTGACTACCACCCTACCTGTAAATACCCCTCCCGTATTCCCTATTCCCTTAGAACAATCTTTTGGTGAATCCACTGCTGCGTTTGGGAGACCAACAAAGGTCGATCCGAGGTCAACGAAAGGCTGATGTTGGTGGAAGCATACTTTGGATCCATCTTGCCTAAGACAAATATAAGTCCCCTAATTTAATTTCTTGCTCTATACATGTAAGATCTTATATCCTAAACTTATTTTCTTGTTTTCCCTTCGGCTCTTCTACCATCGTGAAATCTATGGTGCTAAAAGTTAGAAACTTGTGCATATAGTTTAAGAACCCTCATTTCTTCTCTCTTCACTCTAGATACACCGTAGTTCTTTGGAAAAGAAGTTTTCTTGGAGCTTTTAGAGGACAACGGCTGGATCTTGATATATCTTTTCATGGTTCTTAGAGTAGGCTCTATTTTTTTCACCCCTATGGTGAGTGATATAACTTTTGATGTATTTATTACCTACTTATGATACACATAATGCAAATCTTATTCTAAAATTCTGCAATATGCTAAAAAATGCTATTTATGCGCTTTGCATGAGTACAATAGAAATATGAATCCTTCATCCAATTTTAAGTCGTTTATATATTTTCTACTGTATGGTGAACATTTCTCTTGAACATGCAAGAACTGAAATTTTAAATACAAGTATAAAAGTTCTTAAAATATTATTTTTATAGTATTTTGGTACTTAGTGAAAGGAAATTTGACCAGGATAATGTATAGTTGTTATTATGTTTAGTTTATAATGGTTTTCTTTAGTATTATGGTGCTGCAATAATAGTCAGACGAAATCCAATTAACAAAAATTTATCATCCATGCTAGATTTATAACTTATGTTGGCTTAATTCTTAGAAACAGCATAATTTTTATATTTGTTGGAATGTTAAGCTGAAATATTGGGTTGTACCTCATTTCTGACATGTTATGTGCTCTGCCAAATTTTGTATATTATTGACATTCTTATAGGGAGTTGTCATTGTTTAGGTCTAAAGGATAAATTGGGTTTTTATGTGACCTAGTTTGAGGTTTATTCCTCTTTACAGTCAAGGATGGATAAATATATCATGATCAAGTGACATGAGACTATTTCAATTATTTTATATCTTTTAAAGTTGCAATCCATGATTTATTTTAAAAGAATATTATGTAACGTGTATGTAACTTGATTAATGTAGTTAAAAATACTTAATTTTCTTAATTGATTAATTGTAACCTTAATCATTTACTGTCATATGATAATAGAACTATCTCAGTATCAGAACTTATTGGATAGTGAAATAGGTAATCCAAAAGGAGCTTAGAGTGATTTAGTTTTGAATATATATAGGTGTAGGGGGTATATCTCTGTTAGTAGGATCACAAGGTTATAGAGAGAGGTTAAGGCCATGCCTTAGACTTTATGTGATTGATATCATATGAGATCATGATTCAGATTTGAGAGTATACTCTTGTTTTGGTGTCATGAAATATGTACCCAATACAAACCAAGTTTGGTTTTTAGTAGGTTGGGTCATTGTGCTACTACAATTTGTAACACATACCGACTGAAGGGAATAGATCTTTAGGATCCAATCATTCTAGATCTCGTATGGGGTTGGTTGTCACTTTGTAGTGCTCAGCTAATAGTTTGATTGGTACATCTCAAATCATCCATGACTTTATAAAAGGTATAATTCATCGTATAGTACATCTGCTAGGGGTATTTTGCAAATAACATTGTATGCTTATTATTTCCTTGTTGTTCCTCCTAGAATCAAATATGACTATATATGTTCAACTATCAATACTTGTATCTTCATAAGTACTTCTTCAGTTTATAGTTTTGATTACTTCTCTAATTTGTTATATTTCCTACATTAATATATTAAATTTCATTACCTGCTTGTAAGAAATAAATATTATTAGAGGTCATATCATATCTTTAAAACTTGGGGTCTCACCTCGTGGGTTTCCACACCCTTTTTAGGTGGCCAACAACACAAAAAAATCCATGGTGGAGAGGAGGGTCAGTTTGGTGACTAGTCTAGCTGAGAGGTTGGTGTGGTTTTGTGTAGAGTACGCGAGTCATCCCTATACTCTCATGTCCTAGAAGATTATTTGGATATGATGTACATTGACTCAGATCTTTGTGTTGTATATCATGAATAGCGTAAATAATGTAATTTTTAGGTAAACACCTTTCATATATAGGATGAGACTGAGGATATGGATACTCATGTAATGATATCTCATATAAATTTATGTGATGTTTGGGCCCTTTACAGATATTCTTATGGTATATTTAGATTTTTATCTTGTTTTAATTTTGTACCCTTTTTTGTAATCTAGTTAATTAGTCTCTGATTGATGTTTTGGTTTTGAGTAATCTCTTTTCATGTAATGGATTGTCACATTTTTTGGTATTAGAGCCTTAGGTTCATTGAGTCTATAGGAACATAGGACTTAGGTTGTTGTGTCTGTTGTTTTATATTCAACATATCAAAACATAGTTTATAGTTATGTAGTTATGTCTATAGAACATGAAGAACATACTGGGAGTAGTCATGTGGCACCGGGAGGTGATGGTAGGAGACAAGTACCAAATGAAAGAATACTCAAGACGAGGCTAGAAAAGCCCGTCCGACATTTGTCTAACCCTATGACATTTGTTATCCAGCCTTCCAATCCGCTTTTGGCAGATAATGGATACACTCATGCATTTGGCTGACATGGTACCTATACCTCCATCTAGCGTACTTTCCCCAATTGTTGAGTCATTGGGTCCAAGGAAACCTTTGAAAGACTGAAGCGGATTGGTTCCACTAAGTGTGCGTGCACAATAGACCTAGAAGACATGGATATGTGGTTGACATAATTAGAGAAGGCATATTGGTCTTGAATATCACTGAGGTAGATAAGGTTAAGTACATGATCTATCTTTTGAATGCTAGTGTTGACCATTGTTTGGCCATTGAGGAAGAGGAGAGACCAAGTAAGGTGATCAACTTGGAATAGTTTAGGCGGGAGTTTGCCTAATGTTACCTTTTGAAGACATATTAGGAAGAGAAATGGTTCAATTTGAGCAGTTGCACCAAGGACGATGGTCTGTAAATGACTGCAAGGAGAAGTTTTTGGGGTTGTTTAGATTATGTCCTCACATGTCATTGATAGATAAGGAGATGATCATAAAGTTTGAGAAAGTCTTATTTGCCGAGTTGGAATGAATGGCGTCAACTTTGGAATCATGTGAGAAGTTTTTCACCTCCATAAAGTTGGTTAATTAGGAGGAAATAGATGATAGTTTGGACCAACAACATGCCAGTTTAGGGAAGACATCAGTTCAATTTCAAGGATAGTCATCATGTAGTTTCAAGAAGTAGAGGTTTTTTGCAAACCAGTACCATAAGCCATATCATAGGTTGACAACTTCTTACTCGAGAATATATGTACACTCACAGTGGTCTCCTGACGATGGGAAAGTTCATAGATTTCTACTAGTAAGGGCAAACAATTCATTCTATATGTCTGTTATGGGGACGTCTAGGTTGCATTATGATACAAAGACATGCTTCAAGTGCGTCCATGTAGGGCATGTGAAATGGTCTTAAGCTATGAAGAACTAGGAATTTACTCAGTTGTCGATATAGAGCCATCATGGCTCACATTAGTAGTATCGTAGTTATGGTGGAAGAGGACATTGCCTAACATTGTTGGTAGTGTCTTGAAGATCAACAAGTAGAGGTCTAGGATGACAATAGGCAACATCTAGATTCTATGTCATGAGTCAGTTGGAAGGACTGGTCAGCCCACGAGTTGTAACATGTCAGATGGAACTTTTTCATTCTGAATTGTTTACATCTACCTATGTATATATTTTGGTTGACCAAATTGTAATGCACTCATTTATCACCAGAGAGTTTATAAATAGTTGTAACTTGCTTATTTGTAGTATAGATGCTAGTCTCTTGTTAGAAACCCCTTTAGTTGGTTTTGTAGTATTGGGAGGTATGGCCATCATGTGTTCAATTTTTCACATGACACATAATTTTAGTGTATGATATGCCACTTGATATGTATGGACTCGATGTGATCCTAGGGATGGATACCTTGAAGAAGTATAAATAAGGTTGTTTTGGACTGTGGTTCCAAAGTTTTAAAGTTCTATGATGAGGATATATCTTGAATTTTTCAAGGAGATAGGAAGACCCCTCCTACATTCATAGTGTTAATAGTGATAGTTGAGAAGTTGATGAGATAGGGATGTGAACCTTTCTTGGCATACATGGTGGATACCAAGGTGAGGTGCCCTAGTATTTAGGATGTGCCTATGGTGCATTAGTTTAAGGATGTCTTTTCTGACGAGTTTCCTGATGTTCCACCCATCAAGAGAGATTGATTTTGAAATCAATCTAGATCCTAGTATGAAACCCATAGCATGGGTACCTTATAGCATGGATCCAACTGAGATGAAGTAGTTGAAGAATCACTTGCAAGAGCTATATTGGAGAAGGGTTTCGTAGGGACAAGAACATCCCTTTGGGGTGTTGCATTATTGTTTGTGAACAACAAGGATGGTTCTATGAGGCTTTCCATAGACTACAAGCAATTGGAAAAGGTAATAGTGAATAATAAGTATCTATTGACAAGGATAGATGATCTGTTTGATCATTTGAGAGTTTATATAGTGCTTTCCAACATAGATATGAGGATGAGGCATTATTAGTTAAAGATTAAGGCATATAACATACTTGAGGCTATTTTTAGTAGTAGGTATGGTCATCATGAGTTTGTAGTTATGCCCTCTGAGATAACAAACACACCAGTTGTAAGGAGTGGTGCCCGAGAGGGACCACTCCTTACTTAAATTTAAATAAATAATTGCAAAATACCCCAAAAGATCATATGAATCAAAATAAAACCATTCAAATAGTTGTGGTTCAGAATATTTCTTTAAACAGAATGATAACATGGATGTAGTTTTTGTTGAAACTAAAATTAAATATTACTATAAAAAGATTTTCCTCATCAAAGTTCAACTAATGAGCCATATATGGCTTCTAACGAAATTCAAATCTTATACTACTTGAAGCAAGTTGTGGTGAGTAACCTTTCCATCTCAGAATTCCTTAGTAGCTACATCTGGGCATCACTGTCAATATCCTAGACCTAGGGCTGTACAACCTCTGGGTGGGTTGAATGCAACACCTAGGGGAGATAAAACAAAAATCAAGGACATCAGCGAACACTAAGTGTCTACAATATTTAACAACTAGGCACTACTTTAGAAAATTCAATAGGAGCATAAAAATAAGGGATGATCAAGAGAATCAAGTCTCAAGAGAAATATCAAGTCAAGAGATGAAACATGTCTAAGTAAAGAATATCAAGTAGGGAGTCTTTCCTTCAAATAATTTTAATTAACAATATCACTAATAAATTGTGGATGAAACAAACAAATATTAAAATTATTTCAAGTAGGGATGAGACACCTTAGGATCATCAACCTAAAAATAAATAATGGGCGGAGATAGCACACCCTGGGTGGAGATAGCATGCCCTTGTAAATAATGGGTGGTGATAACACACCCTGGGAGGAGATAGCATGCCCCTGTATATATGGTTGTACATTGTAACACTACAAGAAATAAAGTTAGTCTAAGTATGCACACAAATGGGGAAACTCAAGCATGAGTTTAGTCAATATGAAATAATAGGATGAGAGCGTCCAAAACATATCATGTAGGGTCAGAAGGCACGTAAGTGTTGTCTAAGAAAATATGAATTTCATAATGATGAAAAAGAGAATATAAACTAATGCCTTATATGGGAAATAATATTTGGTCATGATAGAAGTGCCTAGATAATAGAAAAGACGCACATACCTCAACTTGAGTTGTTACATCAAAAATTGAATCCTAACCCTTCCAAGTGTAAAGTCAACTAAACCTACATATAGAATTGGTCCATCAAATAGGGCTTAAGTTCTAATATATGTATGTACTGTGAAAATCCTAGAACTCCAAGTCATCAGAAAAACTCTAGGTCAGTTCTTGTTTTGACCTAACATTGAGTTTAGGGTTTCTTAATAATTTCTTTACTCAAAGTCACAACTTTATTAATCATGATGTTGTCTTTGTTTATTGTTAAGATTCCAAGTGAAAATAAAACCCTAAAATTCTAGTCCTTAAAACTTAATAATCATGTAATGAAAACTATGCCAAAAGGTAGAGAAAATTCTCAGGATTTTAAAACATATTTTTGCATAAATTTTAAATATTCCAATAATTACTTATGGATTGCACAAGTTTTATGGTATTTACTTGATAATTTGTGCAAAATAATTTTTAAATGGATTAAGGTGCCTATAAATCAAAACTCCACTCATGAGTGCATCCGATTATCAACATGACAAACTAAATTGAACACACAAAATGACTGGAATGCCCTTGCAAGAAAACATTACCCAAAGAATCAATGAGGAGGAAAAAACTTGTATTTTACCTTGACCGATCCTTGCCTACTTGCTCATCTGCCATGGGTACAAGTTAGAAGCAGCAACAGTGACCAGATTCATAGAACTTTTATAGGGGCCTTCTCACTTCAAAGAAACATCATGTGAAGGAAGGGAATGTCTCAAGGATCCTAACCTTCGGAGTAATTCAGTTAGGGTGAGTAGAAGAGTCAACAGTGTGCTTCAAAATCAAAAGAGAGAAAACAACTTGGCGGAAGACAAACACCTGACCAAAGGGGAAATTGAAGCCAAGGGATAGAAGCTTGTGATGCGGCAAAATCATAGAAAGGGTCATCCTTTTATAAGGTTTGATATTAGGGTCTAAAGTGGTGGTAGCATCGAGAAACATAGTAGAAGTTTGTACATTTCTAGAATACTCTACATTAGAGCTCAAGAAGGGTATCATCTAGTGTGAGTTTGATCGAAAAAATCAATGGAGAATAAATATTGAGAAACGATCAAGTGATGTGTGAGAAATCCCAATTTTAAGTAAGTACAACCCAACTACATGTTTCCTATTTTGGTGCAAAGATGGGAGACAAGCTACGACTTGTCTGTTCATGATCGTATGTGTAAGGAGGAAGAATCACCCCCTTACTAAAAATTATTTGAAGAATTAACATCCATTCCAAATACACTCAAAGGTATGTTGGAATAGGTATAAATTTTACAAATTTATTACAATGGTATGCAAAAGACCAAAGTATATGACTATATGCAACTTTAATAAAGGATTACACAAGTACATCAAAATCTCCCATTATGGTTTACAACAAGATCCAACAAAAACGATCTCGATAGAGGGAAGTCTAAACTAATTCAAATTTGTCCCCAAGCAACATCTCCAAGAGCTAGGTCCATGTTGGAAGCTATGTTCTCCTTGGTCATGTTTAACACCTCAAATTAAACCTGGGTGGTTGGGAAAACACCCAGCAAAAGGGAAACAAAAACAAAGTATGTGTCAACAAATATGAATAGGATATCAAGGAAAGGAAAACATGTAAATAAAGGCTACTTTTCATCATAAGATGAAGATTTCAAGAGTATGAGGCTATTTTTAAATAGTTGCTTTCCATAAAAAAATATAATAAAAGGTTGAATGTATAATAATCATGACTACCTTAACTAAGTAGGGTTCAGGCACCTACTGGACCTCAACCTATAGGTGAGGGGAGAATTAATACATTCCCAGTCACCTACACATATTTTTATCGGGGAGAATAAGACATTCTCCATGGCAAATTAATGCATGTCCAACTATGGGTGATTGTACATAAGTACCACTACTATAGCTAAATAGTCCATAAAATCAACATGCTATATAAGAATTCATGGCAAGTAAAAGAATCATATCAATTAGAACATGGTAGTGGGGTCCAAGACCTAAGAAAAAGAACATCATTACTGATTTTGAGGCAATTTAACAAAAGAATCATGAATAGAGGAAATATGGTTCATATAATGCCTCATCAGGGAATATAGGGTTTGGTTTGTAAATATCCCAACTTAGGGTGTAAGGAATTCACATATAAAGAGGGATTGAACATACCTCTCTTACTAATATCAATTACTAAGTTTCACTACTTGAATTGAGTCCAAGTTCCACTTTGCCTATTTTCAAAGTATTAAAATGTATTAGAGTACAAAATGCACATTAATGTATAGAAACCCTAATTTCAAAACTTTTTATCAAAACTAAGATTTAGATTTTGAAGATATCACCAATGAACTTATTAGGTTATCCTAATCAAGAAAACATATTTTTATGTTAATTTTGGAGTTATGATGATTAAGATGTAATTTTTACGGATTTTATGCATTAAATTCATTTTACAAAAATCACCCTTCATCAAACCATGAAATCAGACCTTGAAAATATTTTTATTAGATATAGATTAATTTTTCCAATTCCAAAACATATTTATTTGTCAGATTTGGATAAGTGGATTAGAAGATATGAATTTTTCAATAGTGACCAAAAGTAAATTGCCACATCATCAAACCGATCGAGATAATTGAAGAGAGAGGGAGAGGGAGAAAACACAATTTTATCAAAAATCTGGTCTAAAGTTGCATAGGTAACCAAAATAGAGCTTCTAGAGAAGGTAAAACAGTAAGAAAACAAAACCCTAGAAGAACATGGTAAAAAGAGATGGAGATAATTGATTTTAAACATAGAAGCATGAGTTTTAAGTATGTAGTAAGCAATATACGAGAAGGGGGTTACAAAACTCATCTATAGGAAGGTAATAAGGTCCAAACAGAAAGGATCCTGAGATTAGAAGGTCTGGTTGCTCCAAGCCAAGCTCCTTTCTTGAGCAAAGATCACCTTCTCCACTTTAGAGGTGCAAACCCTAGCAAAAGAGCATGGAGATGAGATGTTTAAGGGCAATAGGTGGAGTTTTATAATGGAAGGTATTGGTTATGACCTATAAGACTATGGGAGGAAGACTAATAGCATGAAAACAAGGAAGAAAAGGAGTATACTGACTAGTTTTGGTCAAAATCACCAAGGAGGAGCTTAAGAAACCCTAAATAGAGCAAATTTGGAACCCTATGAGCCTTTTTCAACAAGGTAAGCACTCTCTTTTACCATGGGACAGAACCTTCGTGGAAAAATAGAGTAGGAATGATACTATAATCTGGGGGAAAGAGAAGGAGAGGATTTCTTCTTGGATTGGGAGGTGGGAAGGGGTAGACATGGCTTTATAAAGAAGGGGGGGGGCAAGCGTGAGGTGTCTATGGGACTTTCCATGTCTCCTTAGACTAAGGCTTCATGGCCATGCAAGAGGACAGCTCATAGAGACTTATTGTACATCCAAGGTCGGTCCTAAAATCCCAAGGAGACTTCTAGGCCATCCCCACTATAACATCCCTGACCTGGGTTATGAAATAACCCCAGGTATTTTGATTAATCATGTGATTAAATTCTTGTGGTTATATGTTGATAATGTAATTAAAGCTTCTGAGGAACATATATTTCCCTTTCTGTCCTTTTTAAACAATATTGTAATATTGTTTTGTTAAAAGTGGACTTATGTGCAAATTCCCCAATTAGAGGGGTTGACTTGCAAATGGCACATTTTTAGATGTTCCTCTAATGATAAGACATCATAAGCATGAATTTGATGAAGTATTATGGATTTTCCTAGCTTGGGCACCAAAATGCAGCTTGTGGAGCAATTCTTGTGCTTTAAACCCTCGTTTTGGTGTAAAGTGCAATTTACCCAAAACATGGGGTGCAACATGTAAAATATACCTTCTAGAGTATCTTTTATGACTCTTGGCATCAATCAGAGTAAAACAATGATGAAGGGGGCGTTTCATTTGAATAATCAAATAAGAAGGATAACCCTTGTAAATAAATAACCAAGTTGTAAGCATAATGACCCTTTGATATGTGTGCAACTTAGTAGGATGTTTGGCTTCCTTTTCACTAGAATTTGATTAAGAAAGGAGTTTTTCTTAAGTATAGAAAGGAGGGGCGTGACCAAGAAGGAGAGAAGGACCCATATGAGAAATAGAAGAAAAGATTGTCCTTATCTTGAAAACATGCCCAAAGTATATATACACCTTTCTTTTACAACTAAGGGATCGTTTCCCTTCCTCTCTTCACTTATCTCTTGCTTGGACTGACTATGGAAGGATCTCAGGAGCAGAAGTGAACGGCCAAGTAGGTTTGGGTAAGCTTTGGTTATCTTCTAGCTCGGATTCATGGAGGAAATCATGATACAAGGTTGGTTTGCTAGTTTTTCTTACTTAGTTCTTCTTTCTAGCCACCCTTTCCAACCAATTCTTGAAGAAGAAACCTTGGACGACCTGTGGATCTCAAGACACCATTAAATCTACGAAGCTTGGATCTCTAGAGATGATCCTAAGGTGGGTTTTATAACTCTAAACCCTTAAACTTTGTTATGCATCTTTCTTTCTTGCAAACGTTGCTTGTTCTTCTTCCCTCCATCCTTCTTTGCACTCTTGCAAGCAAAACCGTGGAGAACATGCCTTTATCTGGAGGTAGAAGAATGGGTCATGAATACCAATGCTACTTTAGCAAACGGTCTTGCCCCCCTTGGCCAAACAGTTTGCAAAACTGTTTGGGGCAAATGGTTTCAAAACCATTTGAAGGGCAAACGGTTTCACAAGGTCAGTTGGAGAAAACGGTCTCCAAGACCATTTGGTTGAGTTTACCAAGGGTTTACCGTTTGAGATTCCTGTTCATAATTATGTTGGTTAATAACTCACCAAATTTGATAGGTTAACTCCCAAGGAATCATGAGTTGAAGGCTAATCAATTAGGTAAACCTAATTGGATTAAGTGCTGATTTCCAACCTGATTAACTTGACCTTTTTGGGAAAACGGTTTCAAAACCGTTTGAGGGAGTTGACCAAGGTTTTACCGTTTGCGATTCCTGTTCCTAATTATGTTGGTTGATAACCCACCAAATTTTATAGGTTAACTCCCAAGGAATCATGAGTTGAAGGCTAATAAATTAGGCAAACCCTAATTGGATTAAGTGCTGATTTTCAACTTGATTGATTTGACTTTTTGGGTTATTTAGCCCAAACGGTCTCAAGACCATTTGGGGATCATACAATACCGTTTGAAGGTCTAGGGTTAAGCATGGTTGACCAATTGAAGGTCTAAAGGTACCAAATCACTTTGCAATTAAATGCTGATTTGATGATCAACTCAATAGCTCAAACCCTAATGATTTTTCACTAGAAACCAAGGGTTGGATGAGCCAAACGGTCTCAAGACCATTTGGAGCTCATCCAAATGGTCTCAAGTTGTTTGTAGGTCACCCAAGACCGTTTGGAGGTCTAGGGGTGAGTATGGTTAAGCAATTGATGATCTAATGATACTAAGTTAAAGTGTAATCAATTGCTGATTTGGTGATCAATCCAATGATTCAAACCCTAATTGGTTGGCTTGGATTTTGATGATTTGATGGGAAAACGGTCTCAAGACCATTTGGAGGTCATCCAAACGACCTCAAGACCGTTTGGGGTCAGGTCATGTTCAATTTGGATTATGGTTCAATGGTTTCAAAGTAACTAATCTTGCATTGATTAGTGTTGAAGGATCATCGATTCCAAACCCTAATTCAATTAATTCAAACCCTAATTGAGGACTAATTGAGGGTCAATTGAGGGTCAAATCAGTTTAAGGTTGACCTATTTAACTCATTTGAAGTATGAGTATAGGTCCAATTGATGATTGGTTCCATGAATTCAGTGATTGAAGGAATCAATATTGAGAACCCTAAACTGATTGGTGTAGTTGAGACCATCTTTGGTCCAAGCGGTTTTGAGGAGGTTTGGGACAAACGGTCTCAAGACCGTTTGGGACCAAACGGTTTCAAAACCGATTGGATTCATGCGGTTTCAAAACCGTTTGCAGGTTGAAAGTGCAAAACCATTAGGGATCTTTTAAGGTCAAGAATGCTTAATGCCTTAAAGACTTGGATGGTTCAATGGTTGTTTAACCTAAACCCTAAAGACACCTAAAGTCATTAAGGGGTTAAGTAATTAGTGAACTAATGTATGTTAGGGTCATTGGTGAAGTTTACAAAAATACCCTTAGTGGGTTAGTGTGACTAGTACCCTCGATCAGGTAAACCCTAATGACCTTAATAATGATGACTTGACTTATGTTAGTCAAAGTTGAGTTGACTTAACCTAATCAAGAGTGATGTAAACATCATCTATTAGTAAGAGGAGAGAGAAGACTCCTAATATCAATGAAAATCAAATAAGATACCTTTAAAATGTATCAATACACACCATTAGGGTATGATCCTTCATGAGGAGATCATGGAAAACCCTAATTATGGAGATTATGAATCTTAACTCAATTTGAAGGTGTTAATGGAAGTAATCTTCATAAATAATGATGGTAAGACCTCAATTCACTATGATGTGAATAGTAAACCCTAATTTTAGGGTAAATCATGTAATGTGAATAGTAAACCCTAATTCTAGGGGAATAAAATGATGTGAAATAGTAGTCCCTAATGGTGGGATATTAATCATAAACCTAATCTAGGGGATATGTGATATGAATAGAAACCCTAATTGGAGGTGATGTTATGGGAAACCCTTATTAAGATGAATAGAAAGCTTAACTTATGGCTTATTAATCATGAAAACCTTGAGATGGTTTACTAGATAGTACAATACGGTGAGGTGTATCTAAATCAATAAAATAAGATGATTATGTCATAAACATATAGAATAGGGTTAGTGAACCCTGTGAATGATAAATGTGGTAATTTCAATAAATAAGGATTTAAGAGGTAAGATTCCTAGATCCAAACATCCCTATGAATGAGTAATAGATTTTACACCTTACAATAATAATGGGCATCCAACTCTCATAAATGATGTATACTAAAGCATGATGTAGATAACATCCTGAATATGAAGATACCTAGAATAGTTGATGATGATTTATCCTATATCAACAATGTTTAAACCTATATAATTATAGAAAATTGGATAATTCTGATATATGATATATGCATCATATGAGGAATGGGCTAATACTTAGAAGTGATGATCATTAATGATGCATGATGAGTACAATAACCGAAATCAAACACTTATAATATCTTTGGATGCTCCCAAGGGTAGTGGAGTATTATATTAGGGTTGAACTGATAATGTGAACAGGAAACCCTAATTAATGAAAGGTAGGGTACTTTAACCCTAAGTTTGGGTTATGATTTTAAGTATGAAACCGTTTGAATGAATTATAATATGAGGAATCCTTATGCCTTATAAGTCAAAGGGGTTTAATAACCCTAATTGAGTTGAATAAACCCTAACCCTAGAAATCAACCATGGTGATGTAACATGGTCATGGTATGATGTTGATAGAACGACCATGCTATGGAGCACCACCATGGTATCTTCCCTTCCACGGCCGTGGTGTTCTATGAATAAATTGAAAAGAATTGGTATTGTACTAATATTGTTATATATGCATATTTTCAATTATATTAGTCATGCAGGTTGTTAGCAAGAGGCAATCATACCCATGTCAGCGTTATGATGTTTTATTCATTAAAAGCATGTTATAAGCTTTATGAATAATGATATACTATGTTGCCTGGTTTAAGAGGGAACATATGAGAATGATGAGCTGTAAGAGCCTTGAGTAATATTTACATTGTTACAATTAAGGTCATGCTATTAGATGAGTTATGATGATTTAAGTGTGTGAACACCCCTGTTCTTGAACCATAATGATGAGATGGTTAAGAAATGATGACTAATGTGAAATAAACTTGATACATTTAGTATTCTTCTTTTATAGCAGATGTTTTAGTTGTTTATGTTTGAAAACATGCTTGATGCTAAAAGAATGCTGAAATGTACTTAAATAATCAAGTATGATCATATCATGTAGGGCCCTGACCATAGATCCATCATTGTCAGAGACTAAATGATGGTGAAACAGGTTTTCCTAAGGGAACTCCTGGAACATATACTTTTGAGTATATGGGGGATTATGGATGTGAATATCCTTACGTCCTAATGTAGGAATTGATGTAGGATGTATCTTTAATCCATCAATCCTTCATTACATGTCTATGTCGGGATGATGTATCATTAATCTCCCGAGGGAATCATTAATGCCGCATCGATGAGAGATAAACAAGAGATCCCTCGATGAAGAAGAGAGTACAGAACGCCACTGTGACTCTAATAGCAAAGTTGCTAGAATACCCTGGATAGCTATCATAGCAGAGACACAAGATGCCCTGCATGTAAATCCTCACACTGACTGAGGAAGATGAGGTCATAAGAATCCGGCTCTTTTGATGACCTATGTATGGTACCGACGTGATTTCGTAATGGTTGGTTGGAGTATGAGCGTTATACCTCATCTCCGCAGGGCATAATAATGTTTGGAACACATAATCATCCGTGTAGCATAACTGCTTAGGTTGAACTACGAGAAACAATGATTGATGTTACATTGTTTACAATGTTCTAGTTAAATAACTAGTATACATGTTTTTTCATATTCTTTAATGAGATATGCTTTGATATCCAATTAAGTTATAATTGAAATGTTGCTCTACTTGACATTAAACCTACTGTTAAATGTTAATAATTATACTGCTTATTGTTATTCCTTATTGCAATTACAAAGCTTCTGGTGGAGAGTTATAACTCTCACTGGGAAAATTATTCAATTGTATCACCCCTGTGGGATTCGACTTTTTAGGTAGACACCGAGGACGAAGGAATCCATCTAGAGATGAGCAACAACAGCAGTAGCAACATCAGGGGCAATAGTGAATCTCAAGTGGAGATACTGATTGTCAAGTCTTGTAGATAGTAGGTCCTATGTGTCGTCTTTGTACTCTCAGGTCCAAGGAGTCAATAGATCTGAGGTTTTTGGCTTAATGCCTTGACATTTTTGTATCTTGCCTATACAGGTAACAGGGCAATGGATGTATGTAATCACTCGAGATGTGAATTCACAAAGATGTAATGTCAAACCAAGTTGTAAACAGTTCATCTTGTTTTCTTATAAAAGAGTTTTATGGTTTAAAGATCGCTTTCCAAAAAGTTTTAAATTTTTAGCGATTTTGATATTTCCGCTGCTAGTTAATCACTTTCGCTGAGTTTACATCGTGATTTATCGATTCGGTCGCCACAATTTAGTGGTATCAGAGCTCTAGGTTCGCTGAATCTACAAAGACATAGGACTAAGGTAGTAGAGTCTGTTCTAGTGTCATCCAGTGTATCTGATGGTATCTTCTTCTCACATAGGAGGAGAAGAACTTGAAGATTACTGTATCGGACGAGGAGTTTGCTGTAGAGAGCAACAATGCTACACCGAGAAGAGGTGCAGAGGAGCAAGCAAGAGAGGGACAATTACCTGAGATCCCCCTAGCTAATACAACCATTATAAGGAATCCTTCCTTAGGAATCACTGTTGGGGAATTTAGGGCAACCATGATGTATCTAGTAGATCAAGCACTAGCAATGCAACCTAGGTTACCATCTCCTATTGATGATGTTTTGGATATCAACAGAATATGTAACCTACAACAGCAGGTTGAAACAATGGTAAATGATGAAGTTGTGATCTTAGAACGAGTCTGTGCTCAACCTCAGCCTGTTGAATCAATATATAGTAATGTAGGGGTTAGAATACAACCAGAAACTAGGATCTGCCATAGGTGTATGAAACCTAGACATATCAGACCTAATTGTCCAGAAAAGAAATATAAAGGAAGAATTGAGAAAAGGTCTATCCAAACCCAGGAGCAGAGACCTGATAGTTCCAAAAGGAAGAAGTTTTTGGTGTCACCAACACAACTAGGACCTAGTGCACCAAGGAAATGGTTATTCAGAAAGGGTAAGGAACCCTTTAGACCACACCAGGCACCCAGAACTTGCTATCAATGTGGACAGGTAGGGCATCTGGTAAGAGATTGCCTAGCCAGAAATGTTATGGCAAATCAACCTCTGAGGCAGAATCAGCCTGAGACAATGAATAATCCTCGAGTCATGACAGGTTTGACAAAATAAATGGTATTTCTTATATGTCTTTTTATGATCTCTTGGATAAAACTGAGAAAGCAATTGATTGAACTTTCCATGATTAGTCTTATAAAGACTTATCATGTTGTATAAAATAGATATTTTATGTTGCATGCTTACCTTCATAAGAAGATGAGGTATTAAAGAATTGGTCTGGATAGAAAATTTAGTAAGATTAATACTTATACTTGTGATGATAAGAAAAGAGAAGGAATATGGTAGTATACAAGTGCATATTACCTTATCTCAGTATTTATATACCTTGGTCAGGTACACAGTTGCTGATGATAAAATAAATATGGAAACTCTTAGATTGCTATATTTTTGATTGCTCTGATCAAGCAGTCATTCTGAGACAATCTAATCAGAATCATAAAATAAGAAATATGAGAATAAGGAAGGTCAACCCTGATCAGTAAAGATTGTAAGAATAATAATAAAGATGTTTATGTGATGAATACTTATAAAGGTATCAGTTTAACCTGAACTTTAGTTCTAAAATGAGAATATATGTAATAAGTAATGTCCCAAGATGAAAGGAAGAAAGAGATGTAATGTGTTGATAACACATGTGATAGGTACCAAAATAAGAATGCAATAATATATCAAATGATTTATATTAATTACCTAGACTGGTCAACTATGAAATTAAATTAGACATATAGAATAATATGAACATCACATGTTAGGGGTTTATGTTTTTCATAAACATATCTTTCTCCAAGATATCTGTCAAATAAGTCCTTGTTTGATAAGTAACTTTTCCCTATGATAAGAGAATGTACAACTAATGAGATAGTTAGTACAAATAATAAGGAAAGTTCGTATGGTGTTATCAAATGTGATGATGCAATCAAGGTATGGAAACACTTATATAGTCTCAAAATAAATAACAGAGTATGAGTGTGATCTTAAGAAAAGTTGATCAAAACTTTATAATATCTCCATAATAATGAAATGTTATCTAAGGATGTAATGATAATGATGTTTAAATAATATCTACTTTCCCTTTTCTTTCTGGGATTTCAGGGGCGAAATCCTTGTTAGGGGTTTATAATTTGTAACATCCCTGACCTGGGTTATGAACTAACCCCAAGTGTTTTGCTTAATCATGTGATTAAATGCTTGTGGTTATATATTGATAATGTGATTAAAGCTTCTGAGGAACATATATTTCCCTTTCTGTCCTTTTTAAACAATATTGTAATATTGTTTTGTTAAAAGTGGACTTATGTGCAAATTACCCAATTAGAGCGGTTAACTTGCAAATGGCACATGTTTAGATGTTTCTCTGATGATAAGACATCATAAGAATGAATTTTATGAAGTATTATGGATTCTCCGAGCTTGGGCACCAAAATGCAACTTATGGAGCAATCCTTGTGCTTTAAACCCTAGTTTTGGTGTAAAGTGAAATTTACCCAAAACATGGGGTGCAACATGTAAAATATACCTTCTAGAGTATCTTTTATGACTCTTGGCATCAATTAGAGTAAAAAAATGATGAAGGGGGCGTTTCATTTGAATAATCAAATAAGAAGGATAACCCTTGTAAATAAATAACCAAGTTGTAAGCATAATGACCCTTTTATATGTGTGCAACTTAGTAGGATGTTTGGCTTCCTTTTCACTAGACTTTGGTTAAGAAAGGAGTTTTGCTTAAGTATAGAAAGGAGGGGCGTGGCCAAGAAGGAGAGAAGGACCCATATGAGAAATAGAAGAAAAGATTGTCCTTATCTTGAAAACATGCCCAAAGTATATATACACCTTTCTTTTACAACTAAGGGATCGTTTCCCTTCCTCTCTTCACTTATATCTTGCTTGGACCGACTAAGGAAGGAGCTCAGGAGAAGAGTTGAATGGCCAAGTAGGTTTGGGTAAGCTTTGGTTATCTTCTAGCTCGGATTCATGGACGAAATCATGATACAAGGTTGGTTTGCTAGTTTTTCTTACTTAGTTCTTCTTTCTAGCCATCCTTTCCAACCAATTCTTGAAGAAGAAACCTTGGACGACCTGTGTATCTCAAGCCACCATTAAATCTATTAATGTTGGAGCTGTAGAGCTGATCCTAAGGTGGGTTTTATAACTCTAAACCCTTAAACTTTGTTATGCATCTTTCTTTCTTGCAAATGTTGCTTGTTCTTCTTCCCTCCATCCTTATTTGCACTCTTGCAAGCAAAACCATAGAGAATAGGCCTTGATCTGGAGGTAGAAGAAGGGGGCGTGAATACCAATGCTACTTTAGCAAACGGTCTTGCCTCCCTTGGCCAAACGGTTTGGGGCAAATAGTTTCAAAACCGTTTGAAGGGCAAACGGTTTCACAAGGTCGGTTGGAGAAAACGGTCTCCAAGACCATTTGGTTGAGTTGAACAAGGGTTGACCGTTTTATATTCCTGTTCATAATTATGTTGGTTAATAACTCACCAAATTTGATAGGTTAAATCCCAAGGAATCATGAGTTGAAGGCTAATCAATTAGGTAAACCTAATTGGATTAAGTGCTGATTTCCAACCTGATTAACTTGACCTTTTTGGGAAAACGGTTTCAAAACCATTTGAGGGAGTTGACCAAGGGATGACCGTTTGAGATTCCTGTTCCTAATTATGTTGGTTGATAACCCACCAAATTTGATAGGTTAACTCCCAAGGAAGCATGAGTTGAACGCTAATCAATTAGGCAAACCCTAATTGAATTAAGTGCTGATTTTCAACTTGATTGATTTGACTTTTTGGGTTATTTAGCCCAAACGGTCTCAAGACCATTTGGGGATCACCCAAGACCATTTGGAGGTCTAGTGTTAAGCATGTTTGACCAATTGAAGGTCTAAAGGTACCAAATCACTTTGCAATTAAGTTTTTATTTGATGATCAACTAATAGCTCAAACCCTAATGATTTTTCACTAGAATCCAAGGGTTGGATGAGCCAAACGGTCTCAAAACCATTTGGAGCTCATCCAAACAGTATCAAGACCGTTTGGAGGTCTAGGGATGAGTATGGTTAAATGATTGATGATCTAATGATACTAAGTTAAAGTGTAATAAATAGATGATTTGGTGATCAATCCAATGATCCAAACCCTAATTGGTTGAATTGTATTTTGATGATTTGATGGGCAAACGGTCTTAAGACCATTTGGAGGTCATCCAAACGACTTCAAGACCGTTTGGGGTCATGTCATGTTCAATTTGGATGTTGGTTCAATGGTTTCAAAGTAACTAATCTTGCATTGATTAGTGTTGAAGGATCATCGATTCCAAACCCTAATTCAATTAATTCAAACCCTAATTGAGGACTAATTGAGGGTCAATTGAGGGTCAAATCAGTTTAAGGTTGACCTATTTAACTCATTTGAAGTATGAGTATAGTTCCAATTGATGATTGGTTCCATGAATTCAATGATTGAAGGAATCAATATTGAGAACCCTAAACCGATTGGTGTAGTTGAGACCATCTTTGGTCCATGCGGTTTTGAGGAGGTTTGGACCAAACGGTCTCAAGACCGTTTGAGTCCAAATGCTCTCAAGACCATTTGGGACCACACGGTCTCAAGACCGTTTGGGACCAAACGGTTTCAAAACCGATTGGATTCATGCGGTTTCAAAACCGTTTGGAGGTTGAAAGTGCAAAACCGTTTGGGATCTTTTAAGGTCAAGAATGCTTAATGCCTTAAAGACATAGATGGTTCAATGGTTGTTTAACCTAAACCCTAAATACACCTAAAGTCATTAAGGGGTTAAGTAATTAGTGAACTAATGTATGTTAGGGTCAATGGTGAAGATTACAAAAGTACCCTTAGTGGGTTAGTGTGACTAGTACCCTCGATCAGGTAAACCCTAATGACCTTAATAATGATGACTTGACTTATGTCAGTCAAAGTTGAGTTGACTTAACCTAATCAAGAGTGATGTAAACATCATCTATTAGTAAGAGGAGAGAGAAGACTCCTAATATCAATGACAATCAAATAAGATACCTTTAAAATGTATCAATACACATCATTAGGGTATGATCCTTCATGAGGAGATCATGGAAAACCCTAATTATGGAGATTATCAATCTTAACTCAATTTGAAGGTATTAATGGAAGTAATCTTCATAAATAATGATGGTAAGACCTCAATTCACTATGATGTGAATAGTAAACCCTAATTTTAGGGTAAATCATGTAATGTGAATAGTAGACCCTAATTCTAGGGGAATAACATGATGTGAAATAGTAGTCCCTAATGGTGGGATATTAATCATAAACCTAATCTAGGGGTGATGTGATATGAATAGAAACCCTAATTGGAGGTGATGTTATGGGAAACCCTTATTAAGATGAATAGCAAGCTTAACTTATGGCTTATTAATCATGAAAACCTTGAGATGGTTTACTAGATAGTACAATAAGGTGAGGTGTAGCTAAATCAATTAAATAAGATGATAATGTCATAAACATATAGAATAGGGTTAGTAAACCCTGTGAATGATAAATGTGGTAATTTTAATAAATAAGGATTTAAGAGGTAAGATGCCTAGATCCAAACATCCCTATGAATGAGTAATATATTTTACACCTTACAATAATAATGGGCATCAAACTCTAAAAAATGATGTATACTAAAGCATGATGTAGATAACATCCTGAATATGAAGATACCTAGAATAGTTGATGATGATTTATCCTATATCAACAATGTTTAAACCTATATCAATATAGAAAATTGGATAATTATGATATATGATATATGCATCATATGAGGAATGGGCTAATACTTAGAAGTGATGATCGTTAATGATGCATGATGAGTACAATAACCAAAATCAAACACTTATAATATCTTTGGATGCTCCCAAGGGTAGTGGAGTATTATATTAGGGTTGAATAGATAATGTGAACAGGAAACCCTAATTAATGAAAGGTAGGGTACTTTAACCCTAAGTTTGGGTTATTCTTTTAAGTATGAAACCCTTTGAATGAATTATAATATGAGGAATCCTTATGCCTTATAAGTCAAAGGGGTTTAATAACCCTAATTGAGTTGAATAAACCCTAACCCTAGAAATCAACCATGGTGATGTAACATGGTCATGGTATGATGTTGATAGCACGACCATGCTATGGACCACGGCCGTGGTATCTTCCCTTGCACGGCCGTGGTGTTCTATGAATAAATTGAAAAGAATTGGTATTATACTGATATTGTTATATATGCATATTTTCAATTATATTAGTCATGCAGGTTGTTAGCAAGAGGTAATCATAGCCATATAAGCGTTATGATGTTTTATTCATTGAAAGCATGTTATAAGCTTTATGAATAATGACATACTATGTTGCCTGGTTTAAGAGGTAACATATGAGAATGATGGGTTGTAAGAGCCTTGAGTAATATTTACATTGTTACAATTAAGGTCATGCTATTAGATGACTTATGATGATTTAAGGGTTTGAACACCCCTCTTCTTGAACCATAATGATGAGATGGTTAAGAAATGATGACTGATGTGAAATAAACTTGATACATTTAGTATTCTTCTTCTATAGCAGATGTTTTAATTGTTTATATTTGAAAACATGCTTGATGCTAAAAGAATGCTAAAATGTACTTAAATAATCAAGTATGATCATATCATGTAGGGCCTTGACCATAGATCCATCAATGTCAGAGACCAAATGATGGTGAAACAGGTTTTCCTAAGGGAACTCTTGGAACATATACTTTTGACTATATGGGGGATTATGGAGGCGAATATCCCGATGTCCTAATGTAGGAATTGATGTAGGATGTATCTTTAACCCATCAATCCTTCATTACATGTCTACGCCAGGATGATGTATCATTAATCTCCCGAGGGAATCATTAATGCTTCATCGATGAGAGATAAACAAGAGATCCCTCGATGACGAAGAGAGTATAGAACACCATTGTGACTCTAATAGCAAAGTTTCTAGAATACCCTGGATAGCTATCACAGCAGAGACACAAGATGCCCTGAATGTAAATCCTCACACTGATTGAGTAAGATGAGGTCATAAGAATCTGATTCTTTTGATGACCTATTTATCGTACCGACGTGATTTCGTAATGGTCGGTTGGAGTATGAGCGGTATACCTCATCTCCGCAGGGCATAATAATGTTTGGAAAACATAATCAGCCATGTAGCATAACTGCTTAGGTTGAACTACGAGAAACAATGATTGATGTTACATTGTTTATAATGTTCTAGTTAAATAATTAGTATACATGTTTTTTCATATTCTTTAATGATATATGCTTCTATATCCAATTAAGTTATAATTGAAATGTTGCTCTACTTGACATTAAACCTGCTGTTAACCTGCTGTTAAATGTTAATAATTATACTGCTTATTGTTATTTCTTATTGCAATAACAAAGCTTCTGGTGGAGAGTTATAACTCTCGCTGGGACAATTATTCAATTGTCTCACCCCCATGGGATTCGACTTTTTAGGTAGACACCGAGGACGAAGGAATCCATCTAGAGATGAGCAACAACAGTAGTAGAAACATCAGGGGTAGTAGTGAATCTCAGGTGGAGATATTGATTGTCAAGTCTTGTAGATAGTGGGTCCTATGTGTCCTCTCTGTACTCTCATGTCCTAGGAGTTAGTAGATCTGAGGTTTTTGGCTTAATGCCTCGAGATTTTTGTAACAGGGCAATGGATGTATGTAATCACTCGAGATGTGAATTCACAGAGATGTAATGTCAAACCATGTTGTAAGCAGTTCATCTTGTTTTCTTATACAAGAGTTTTATGGTTTAAAGATCTCTTTCCAAAAAGTTTTAAATTTTTAGTGATTTTGATATTTCCGCTGCTAGTTAATCACTTCCGCTGAGTTTACATCGTGATTTATCGATTCGGTCACCACAATTTAGTGGTATCAGAGCTCTAGGTTGGCTGAATCTATAGAGACATAGGACTAAGGTAGTAGAGTCTGTTCTAGTGTCATCCAATGTATCTGATGGTATCTTCTGCTCACATAGGAGGAGAAGAACTTGAAGATGACTGGATCAGACGAGGAGTTTGCTGCAGAGAGCAACAATGCTACACCAAGAAGAGTTGCACAGGAGCAAGCAAGAGAGGGATAATCACCTGAGATCCCCCTAGCTAATCCAACCATGATAAGGAATCCTTCCTTAGGAATCACTGTTGGGGAATTTAGGGAAACCATGATGTATCTAGTGGATCAAGCACTAGCAATGCAACCTAGGTTACCAGCTCCTAATGATGATGTTTTGGATATCAACATAATATGTAAACTACAATAGCAGGTTGAAATAATGGTAAATGATGAAGTTGTGAACTTAGGACGAGTTTGTGCTCAACCTCAGCCTGTTGAATCAATATATAGTAATGTAGGGGTTAGAATACAACCAAAAACTAGGAGCTGCCATAGGTGTAGGAAACCTGGACATATCAGACCTAATTGTCCAGAAAAGAAATATAAAGGAAGAATTGAGAAAAGGCCTATCCAAACCCAGGAGCAGAGACCTGATAGTTCCAAAAGGAAGAAGTTTATGGTGTCACCAACACAACTAGGACCTAGTGCACCAAGGCAATGGTTATCCAGAAAGGGTAAGGAACCCTTTAGACCACATCGGGCACCCAGAACTTGCTATCAATGTGGATAGGTAGGGCATCTGGTAAGAGATTGTCCAACCAGAAATGTTATGGCAAATCAACCTCTGAGGCAGAATCAGCCTGAGACAATGAATAATCCTCGAGTCATGACATGTTAGACAAAATAAATGGTATTTCTTATATGTCTTTTTAAGATCTCTTAGATAAAACTGAGAAAGCAATTGATTGAACTTTCCATGATTAGTCTTATAAAGACTTATATTGTTGTATAAAATAGATATTTCATGTTGCATTCTTACCTTCATAAGAAGATGATGTATTAAAGAATTGGTCTGGATAGAAAATTCAGTAAGATTAATACTTATACTTGTGATGATAAGAAAAGAGAAGGAATATGGTAGTATACAAGTGCATATTACCTTATCTCAGTATTTATATACCCTGGCCAGGTATACATTTGCTGATGATAAAGTAAATATGGAAACTCTTAGATTGTTATATTTTTTATTACTCTGATCAAGCAGTCATTCTGAGACAATCTAATCAGAATCATAAAATAAGAAATATGAGAATAAGGAAGGTCAACCCTGATCAGTAAAGATTGTAAGAATAATAATAAAGATGTTTATGTGATGAATACTTATAAAGGTATCAGTTTAACCTGGACTTTGGTTCTAAAATGAGAATATATGTAATAAGTAATGTCCCAAGATGAAAGGATGAAAGAGATGTAATGTGTTGATAACACATGTGACAGGTACCAAAATAAGAATGCAATAATATATCAAATGATTTATATTAATTACCTAGACTGGTCAACTATGAAATTAAATTAGACATATAGAATAATATGAACATCACATGTTAGGGGTTTATGTTTTTCATAAACATATCTTTCTCCAAGATATCTGTCAAATAAGTCCTTGTTTGATAAGTAACTTTTCCCTACGATAAGAGAATGTACAACTAATGAGATAGTTAGTACAAATAATAAGTAAAGTTAGTATGGTGTTATCAGATGTTATGATGCAATCAAGGTATGGAAGCACTTATATAGTCTCAAAATAAATAACAGAGTATGAGTGTGATCTTAAGAAAAGTTGATCAAAACTTTATAATATCTCCATAATAATGAAATGTTATCTAAGGATGTAATGATAATGATGTTTAAATAAAATCTGCTTTCCCTTTTCTTTCTGGGATTTCGGGGGAGAAATCCTTGTTAGGGGTATATAATTTGTAACATCCCTGACCTGGGTTATGAACTAACCCCAAGTGTTTTGCTTAATCATGTGATTAAATTCTTGTGGTTATCTATTGATAATGTAATTAAAGCTTCTGAGGAACATATATTTCCCTTTCTGTCCTTTTTAAACAATATTGTAATTTTGTTTTGTTAAAAGTGGACTTATGTGCAAATTACCCAATTAGAGCGATTAACATGCAAATGGCACATGTTTAGATGTTCCTCTGATGATAAGACATCATAAGAATGAATTTGATGAAGTATTATGGATTCTCCAAGCTTGGGCACCAAAATGCAGCTTGTGGAGCAATCCTTGTGCTTTAAACCCTAGTTTTGGTGTAAAGTGCAATTTACCCAAAACATGGAGTGCAACATGTAAAATATACCTTCTAGAGTATCTTTTATGACTCTTGGCATCAATTAGAGTAAAAAAATGATGAAGGGGGTGTTTCATTTGAATAATCAAATAAGAAGGATAACCCTTGTAAATAAATAACCTAGTTGTAAGCATAATGACCCTTTTATATGTGTGCAACTTAGTAGGATGTTTGGCTTCCTTTTCACTAGACTTTGGTTAAGAAAGGAGTTTTGCTTAAGTATAGAAAGGAGGGCATGGCCAAGAAGGAGAGAAGGACCCATATGAGAAATAGAAGAAAAGATTGTCCTTATCTTGAAAACATGCCCAAAGTATATATACACCTTTCTTTTACAACTAAGGGATCGTTTCCCTTCCTCTCTTCACTTATCTCTTGCTTGGACTGACTAAGGAAGGAGCTTAGGAGCAGAGGTGAACGGCCAAGTAGGTTTGGGTAAGATTTGGTTATCTTCTAGCTCAGATTCATGGAGGAAATCATGATACAATGTTGGTTTGCTAGTTTTTCTTACTTAGTTCTTCTTTCTAGCCATCCTTTCCAACCAATTCTTGAAGAAGAAATCTTGGACTACCTGTGGAGCTCAAGAAACCATTAAACCTACGAATCTTGGAGCTCTAGAGTTGATCCTAAGGCGGGTTTTATAACTCTAAACCCTACTTTGTTATGCATCTTTCTTTCTTGCAAACGTTGCTTGTTCTTCTTCCCTCCATCCTTCTTTGCACTCTTGCAAGAAAAACCATGGAGAACAGGCCTTGATCTGGAGGTAGAAGAAGGGGGCGTGAATACCAATGCTACTTTAGCAAATGGTCTTGCCCCCCTTTGCCAAACAGTTTGCAAAACCGTTTGGGGCAAACAGTTTCACAAGGTCAGTTGGAGAAAACGGTCTCCAAGACCATTTGGTTGAGTTGAACAAGGGCTTACCGTTTGAGATTCCTGTTCATAATTATGTTGGTTAATAACTCACCATATTTGATAGGTTAACTCCCAAGGAATCATGAGTTGAAGGCTAATCAATTAGGTAAACCTAATTGGATTAAGTGCTGATTTCCAACCTGATTAACTTGACCTTTTTGGGAAAATGGTTTCAAAACCATTTGAGGGAGTTTACCTAGGGTTGACCGTTTCCGATTCCTGTTCCTAATTATGTTGGTTGATAACCCGCCACATTTGATAGGTTAACTCCCAAGGAATCATGAGTTGAAGGGTAATCAATTAGGCAAACCTTAATTGGATTAAGTGCTGATTTTCAACTTGATTGATTTGAATTTTTGGGTTATTTAGCCCAAATAATCTCAAGACCATTTGGGGATCACCCAAGACCGTTTGGAGGTCTAGGGTTAAGCATGGTTGACCAATTGAAGGTCTAAAGGTACCAAATCACTTTGCAATTAAGTGATGATTTGATGATCAACTCAATACCTCAAACCCTAATGATTTTTCACTAGAATCCAAGGGTTGGATGAGCCAAACGGTCTCAAGACCGTTTGGAGCTCATCCAAATGGTCTGAAGAGTGTTTGGAGGTCTAGGGGTGAGTATGTTTAAGCAATTGATGATCTAATGATACTAAGTTAAAGTGTAATCAATTGCTGATTTGGTGATCAATCCAATGATCCAAACCCTAATTGGTTGACTTGGATTTTGATGATTTGATGGGAAAACGGTCTCAAGACAGTTTGGAAGTCAGCCAAATGACCTCAAGACCGTTTGGGGTCAGGTAATGTTCAATTTGGATGATGGTTCAATGGTTTCAAAGTAACTAATCTCGCATTGATTAGTATTGAAGGATCATCGATTCCAAACCCTAATTAAATTAATTCAAACCCTAATTGAGGACTAATTGAGGGTCAATTGAGGGTCAAATCAATTTAAGGTTGACCTATTTAACTCATTTGAAGTATGAGTATAGGTCCAATTGATGATTGGGTACATGAATTCAATGATTGAAGGAATCAATATTGAGAACCCTAAACCGATTGGTGTAGTTGAGACCATCTTTGGTCCATGAGGTTTTGAGGAGGTTTGGACCAAAGGGTTTCAAGACCGTTTGAGTCCAAACGGTCTCAAGACCATTTGGGACCAAATGGTCTCAATATCGTTTGGGACCAAACAGTTTCAAAACTGATTGGATTCATGCGGTTTCAAAACCGTTTGGAGTTGAAAGTGCAAAACCGTTTGGGATGTTTTAAGGTCAAGAATGCTTAATGCCTTAAAGACTTAGATGGTTCAATGGTTGTTTAACCTAAACCATAAAGACACCTAAAGTCACTAAGGGGTTAAGTAATTAGTGAACTAATGTATGTTAGGGTCAATGGTGAAGATTAAAAAAGTACCCTTAGTGGGTTTGTGTGACTAGTACCCTCGATCAGGTAAACCCTAATGACCTTAATAATGATGACTTGACTTATGTCAGTCAAATTTGAGTTGACTTAACCTAATCAAGAGTGATATAAACATCATATATTAGTAAGAGGAGAGAGAATACTCCTAATATCAATGACAATCAAATAAGATACCTTTAAAATGTATCAATACACACCATTAGGGTATGATCCTTCATGAGGAGATCATGGAAAACCCTAATTATGGAGATTATGAATCTTAACTAAATTTGAAGGTGTTAATGGAAGTAATCTTCATAAATAATGATGGTAAGACCTCAATTCACTATGATGTGAATAGTAAACCCTAATTTTAGGGTAAATCATGTAATGTGAATAGTAAACCCTAATTCTAGAGGAATAACATGATGTGAAATAGTAGTCCCTAATGGTGGGATATTAATCATAAACCTAATCTAGGGGAGATGTTATATGAATAGAAACCGTAATTGAAGGTGATGTTATGGGAAACCCGTATTTAGATGAATAGCAAGCTTAACTTGTGGCTTATTAATCATGAAAACCTTGAGATGGTTTACTAGATAGTACAATAAGGTGAGGTGTAGCTAAATCAATTAAATAAGATGATTATGTCATAAACATATAGAATAGGGTTAGTGAACCCTATGAATAATAAATGTGGTAATTTCAATAAATAAGGATTTAAGAGGTAATATGCCTAGATCCAAACATCCCTATGAATGAGTAATAGATTTTACACCTTACAATAATAATGGGCATCAAACTCTCAGAAATGATGTATACTAAAGCATGATGTAGATAACATCCTGAATATGAAGATACCTAGAATAGTTGATGATGATTTATCCTATATCAACAATGTTTAAACCTATATCATTACAGATAATTGGATAATTCTGATATATGATATATGCATCATATGAGGAATGGGATAATACTTAGAAGTGATGATCATTAATGATACTTGATGAGTACAATAACCAAAATCAAACACTTATAATAACTTTGGATGCTCCCAAGGGTAGTGGAGTATTATATTAGGGTTGAACTGATAATGTGAACAGGAAACCCTAATTAATGAAAGGTAGGGTACTTTAGCCCTAAGTTTGGGTTATGCTTTTAAGTATGAAACCCTTTGAATGAATTATAATATGAGGAATCCTTATGCCTTATAAGTCAAAGGGGTTTAATAACCCTAATTGAGTTGAATAAACCCTAACCCTAGAAATCAACCATGGTGATGTAACGTGGTCATGGTATGATGTTGATAGCACGACCATGCTATGGAGCACGACCGTGGTATCTTCCCTTGCACGACCGTGGTGTTCTATGAATAAATTTAAAAGAATTGGTATTGTAGTGATATTGTTATATATGCATATTTTCAATTATATTAGTCATGCAGGTTGTTAGCAAGAGGTAATCATAGCCATGTAAGAGTTATGATGTTTTATTCATTGAAAGCATGTTATAAGCTTTATGAATAATAATATACTATGTTGCCTGGTTTAAGAGGTAACATATGAGAATGATGGGTTGTAAGAGCCTTGAGTAATATTTACATTGTTAGAATTAAGGTCATGCTATTAGATGACTTATGATGATTTAAGGGTTTGAACACACCTGTTCTTGAACCATAATGACGAGATGGTTAAGAAATGATTACTGATGTGAAATAAACTTGATACATTTAGTATTCTTCTTCTATAGAATATGTTTTAATCGTTTATGTTTGAAAACATGCTTGATGCTAAAAGAATGCTAAAATGTACTTAAATAATCAAGTATGATCATATCATGTAGGGCCCTGACCATATATCCATCATTGTCAGAGACCAAATGATGGTGAAATAGGTTTTCCTAAGAGAACTCGTGGAACATATACTTTTGAGTATATGGGGGATTATGGACGCGAATATCCTGATGTCCTAAGATAGGAATTGATGTAGGATGTATCTTTAACCCATCAATCCTTCATTACATGTCTATGCCGAGATGATGTATCATTAATCTCTCGAGGGAATCATTAATGCCGCATCGATGAGAGATAAACAAGAGTTCCCTCGATGACGAAGAGAGTACAGAATGCCACTTTGACTCTAATAGAAAAGTTGCCAGAGTACCCTGGATAGCTATCATAGCAGAGACATAAGATGTCCTTCATGTAAATCCTCGCACTGACTGAGGAAGATGAGGTCATAAAAATCTGGCTCTTTTGATGACCTATGTATGGTACCGACGCGATTTCGTAATGGTCGGTTGGAGTATGAGTGGTATACCTCATCTCCGCAGGGCATAATAATGTTGGGAAAACATAATCAGCTGTGTAGCATAACTGCTTAGGTTGAACTACGAGAAACAATGATTTAGTTTACATTGTTTATAATGTTCTAGTTAAACAACTAGTATACATCTTTTTCATATTCTTTAATGATATATGCTTTGATATCCAATTAAGTTATAATTGAAATGTTTCTCTACTTGACATTAAACCTGTTGTTAAATGTTAATAATTATACTGCTTATTGTTATTCCTTATTGCAATAACAAATCTTTTGGCAGAGAGTTATAACTCTCGCTGGGACAATTATTCAATTGTCTCACCCCCATGGGATTCGACTTTTTAGGTAGACACCGAGGACGAAGGAATCCATCTAGAGATGAGCAACAACAGCAGCAACAACATCAGGGGCAGCAGTGAATCTCAGGTGGAGATACTAATTGTCAAGTCTTGTAGATAGTAGGTCCTATGTGTCGTCTCTGTACTCTCAAGTCCTAGGAGTCAGTAGATCTGAGGTTTTTGGCTTAATGCCTTGAGATTTTTGTATCTTGCCTATACAGGTAATAGGGAAATGGATGTATGTAATCACTCGAGATGTGAATTCACAGAGATGTAATGTCAAATCATGTTGTAAACAGTTCATCTTGTTTTCTTATAAAAGTGTTTTATGGTTTAAAGATCTCTTTCCAAAACGTTTTAAATTTTTAGTGATTTTGATAATTCTGCTGCTAGTTAATCACTTCCGCTGTGTTTACATCGTGATTTATCGATTTGGTCGCCACACCCACCATCCTCCAATCAAAGAAATAACCCCATTGGTTGATAACTTTTAAAGATAAGCTCATTTATAAAGAGGGCAATCCCTATAATGCCCTTGGAGAGAAACACCTTCAAACCAAGGTGCAACCAGGTGCTCCATGGTTAAAAAGATTGAGAATGGTAAGGGAATATCTAAGTATTGTAATGCATGTGATAATTTGCAAAGAAAACCTACGAATTGGGTAAATTGCATAAAAGTCCAAAATATGCATATAATTGCATAACTTGCACAAACAACATCCAAATGGACCAAACTTGAAACTTAATCTTGTTTTGTGATTTCAAAACACTGAAAAAGGTTATATTAAGGTTTTGAGTACTTAATTATGGTAGTTAATCTTGTTCAATATATTAAGTAAGGTTTGGGGCTTACACTTCTAACATGTATTTATTTACCATTGTACCACTTAAGCGGTGATTTTATATTTTAGATCCTTAAATAAGATTTCACTAAGGTATTTGTACATAAACCCTTCTATTGTTATAATTATTGAACAAATGTTCACCAAACCACTATAAATTCCACAATTTAAGCATCAAGGTCAAAAAGGATAGAAATGATAGGAAAATATTGGGAAAGGGCCAAAAAGAGAATATGTCAAAGTTTTGGTATGTTACAGGACTCCATCCCTTAAAGAGGATTTTGTCCTATAAATCTAAAGCAATGTGTGAATGGTGAATATGCAACATCTCACCACTAAACTCCCGGGTTGAATCTGTTAAACTTCCACCAAAACTTTTACTAACTTAAACTCCTTATTTTTAACTGATTAACTTGGGAGTTTAGAATCTTCTCAAACAACTCCACATAGGTCAGGTTCTCATGGATCACCTAAAGGTTCCACTTTTACAATTTCTTTTTAAATTTTTTGGCTTATTAGAATTATATTCATTAGGATATTACATTATCATTATTATTCTTTTAATTGTGTCATGTCATATTTACTTTGTTTCCAAGAAATTATATTTTATTATTATGCATAAACCCAATATATTTCTTATTTATCTCATTAGGAATTTTAGCACAACTAGAGTTATACTAAATTATCTTAATATGCATTATTATATATGACCATTATCTTTAATAATTAGATTTAGACTCCATTATCAATTGTATTAGTTATTTTGTATGAAATAGGACACTTTATCCAATTTGTTACGATTAATCCAAATAATGTCACATTATTTACTTATGTGTATATTAGACATTGTTACTTTACCGTTCTTGCTCACATTAATGTCATCATTAATCATTCTCTCATATTTATTCACTTCTTATTATTGATTATGAACATTTGTGTGAATCAATTACTTATTATCCATATTGGAGTCATTATATATATTTTAATGATCAAGGTGTGACATATTACATATTAATGATTTGATTCACATACTACGTCATTAGGTGATTAATTAGGTGTGTATTAGAGAACAAGGTGATATGCAATTCATATTTACGACCTGGTTAATCTATGATTTATGTGGATAAAAGTATGTTATCTGATAATGACACCTAGTGATACTAATGTATCATGAATGTCATTAAGTATGTATAGGTTAAGGTTAGATCATTACAACTTAGGGTTTAGGTTAAAATAATAATTATTCTTCACCTGTACGTTCTTAGGATGCATTAAGTCCAAGGTTAGATTGCAATTATCTTACACCTCATATCATTAGGGTTTATTGGTTTATGACATTGGCAACATCATGCTCATCCACTATTAGTATTCAAATGTGGGTTACTATTATTATGTGCATTAGATATTCATTAGGGTTCAAACATATGAAATATTCATTAGATGATCCTTATATGTTCTCTTGTATACCAAGAAACATGTGGTTACAACTATAACTTGTTTTGTCAAAACTAACGATTCAAGAACATTGACTTCCTAATTATGGAGTTAGGGTTTCTAAAGTTAGAGTAGCTAGATTTTAGTATGTTACATGACTCCATCCCCTTAAAAAAGATTTCATCCTCAAAATCTAACTGTTCAAACATCATCAAACCAAATACTCTCCACCCCTTAAAAGGTTTGATCTACCAAGCAAAACTAATCTAGAGGTAAAAGGGTGAGTCAAATTAAACCAAATACAAGATCCATCATGCTTCACTGCGCACTCTGATTGCTTACCAAACACCAAACTTCAAAGTCTAGGTTCAAGGGATAACTATCCAAACATGTGGTTCCATGGGTCATAAGGAAACTATATTGGGTATCCATCCTCAAACAATTCATTACACCTGGGAGACTAGTTCATCATATTAGGGTCCCTAAAGATAAATCATATAGATGTCTAAGGCTATTATTACCTAAAAGCATGCTATTTCGGACAATTCATAGCAGATCAGGCCAAACTGGTATCATATGGATTTGGGAATCCTCATAAATCAAGCTTGTGGTGCGGAGGAAAATCTTGCCAGCCCCTAAAACCTTTGCTTTCAACTTCATGTCCTAGTAGCGGCCTAAAGGCCAAGCTAACAATCTCAAGTTACTATGGTTACTTATGCATCTTTTAGTCATAAGTATTTTAGGGATCTATTCATCATTATTCTAATGTGAAACTATAGGATCCTAAATCAACCCTTCATCATCTATTGATCAACTCTAGGGAAAACATGTCACTTAAAGGTAAGGCAAGTATTCTAACTAAGGAGATAAAATTGAAATAGTCAGATTCCGACTACCATGGGCTCTGATACCATGCTATAAGGAGGTGGGATCACCCCCTTAATAAAAATTATTTGAAGAATTAAAATCCATTCCAAACACACTCAAAGGTATGTTGGAATAGGTAAAAATTTTCCAAATTTATTATAATGGTATGCAAAAGACCAAAGTATAGCAGCGGAATAAAAATAACTGAGTATATGCAACTTTCATAAAAGATTACAAAAGTACTTCAAAATCTCCCATTAGGGTTTACAACAAGATACAACAAAAAGGATCTAGATAGAAGGAAGTCTAAACTAATTAAAATCTATCTCCAAGCAACATCTCGAAAATCTAGGTCCATGTTGGGAGCTATGTTCTCCTTGGTCATGTTCAACAACTCAATCTAAACTTGGGTGGTTGGGAAAACACCCAGAAAAAGGGAAAGAAAAACAAAGTATGTGTCAAAAAATATGAATAGGATATCAAGGAAAAGAAAACATGTAAATAAAGGCTAGTTTTCATCATAAGATGAAGATTTCAAGAGTATGAGGCTATTTTTAAATAGATGCTTGCCATAAAAAATATATAATAAAAGGTTGCATGTATGATAATCGTGACTACCTTAACTAAGTAGGGTTGAGGCACCTATCAACCTCAACCTATATGTGAGGGGAGAATTAATATATTCCCATTCACCTACACATATTTTTATGGGGGAGAATAAGACATTCCCCAGGGCAAATTAATACATGCCCTATCTATGGGTGGTTGTACATAAGTAACATTACTATAGCTAAATAGTCCATAAAATCAACATCCTAGAAAAGAATACATGGCAAGTAAAGCATCATATCAATTAGAACATGGAAGTGGGGTACAAGACCCAAGAAAAAGAATATCATTATTGATTTTGAGGTAATTTAACAAAAGAATCATGAATAGAGGAAATAAGGTTCATATAGTGCCTCATTAGGGAATATAGGGTTTGGTTTGCAATTATCTCAACTTAAGGTGTAAGGAATGCACATACATAAAGAGGGATTACACATACCTCTCTTATTGATATCAATTACTAAGTTTCACCAATTTAACTGAGTCCAAGTTCCACTTTTCATATTATCAATGTATTAACATGTATTGGAGTACAAAATGCACATTAATTTATAGAAACCCTAATTTTAGAACTTTTTATCAAAACTCGTATTTATATATTTAAAATATCATCAATGAACTTATTAGGTTCTCCTGATCAAGAAAACATATTTTTATTTTAATATTGGAGTTATGATGATTAAGATGTAATTTTTATGGATTTTATGCATTAAATTCATTTTACAAAAATCACCCTTCATCAAACCTTGAAATCAGACCTTGAAAATATTTATATTAGATATAGATTAATTTTATAATTCCAAAACATATTTATTTGTCAGATTTGGATAATCGGATTAGAAGATATGAATTTTTCAATACTGACCAATAGGAAATTCCCACATCATCAAACCGATCCAGATAATTGAAGAGAGAGGGAGAGAGAAAATGCCATTTGACCCAAGATCAGGTTTAAAATTGCATAGGTAACCAAACTAGAGCTTCTAGAGAAGGTAAAATAGCAAGAAACCAAAAGCCTAGAAGAACATGGTAAAAATAGATGGATATCATTGATTTTAAACATAGAAGCATGAGTTTTAAGCATGTAGTAAGAAATATATGAGAAGGGGGTTAACAAAAATCTCCTATAGGAAGGTAATAAGGTCCAAATAGAAAGGATCCTGAGATTAGAATGTCTGTTTGCTCCAAGCCAATCTCCTTTCTTGAGCAAAGATCACCTTCTCTAGTTTAGAGGTACAAAACCTAGCAAAAGAGCATGGAGATGAGATGTTTGGGGGCTCTAGGTGGATTTTTACCATGGAAGGTCATGGTTAGGACCTGGAAGAATGTGGGAGGAAGACTAACAGCATGAAAACAAAGAAGTAAAGGAGGATACTTACTATTTTTGGTCGAAATCACCAAGAAGGAGCTTAAGAAACCCTAAATAGAGCAAATTTGGAACCCTAGGAGCCTTTTTCACCAAGGTAAGCACTCTCTTTTACCTTGGGATAGAACCTTTGTGGCCAAAAAGAGTAGGAACGATGTTATAAGCTAGGGAAAATAGAAGGAGAGGATTTCTTCTTGGATTGGAAGGTGGGAAGGGGTAGACATGGCTTTATAAAGAAGGGGGCAAGCATGAGGTGTCTATAGGACTTTCCATGTGTCATTAGGCTAAGGCTACATGGTCATGCAAGAGGACAGCTCATAGAGACTTCTTGTATATCCAAGGATGGTCCTAAATATCCATCGATACTTCTAGGCCATCCCCACCGTCCTTCAATCAAAGAAATAACCCCATTGGTTGATAGTTTTAAACATAAGCTCATTTCTAAAGAGGGTAATCCCTATAATGCCCTTGGAGAGAAACACCATCAAACCAAGGTGTAACTAGGTGCCCCATGGTTCAAACGCTTAATAATGGTAAGGGAATATCTAAGGATTATAATTCTCATGATAATTTGCAAAGAAAACGTACCAATTGGGTAAATTGCATAAAAGTCCAAAATATCCATATAATTGCATAACTTGCACAAACAACATCCAAATTGGACCAAACTTGAAACTTAATCTTTTCTCATGATTTCAAAACATATCAAAAGGTTATATTAAGGTTTAGAGTACTTAATTATGGTAGTTAAGCTTCTTCAATATATTAAGTAAGGTTTGGGGCCTTACACTTCTAACATGGATTTATTTACCATTATGCCACTTAAGCAGTGATTTTACATTTTATATCCTTAAATAAGATTTCACTGAGGTATTTGTACATAAACCCTTCCATTGGTATAATTATTGAACACATGTTCACCAAACCACTATAAATTCCACAATTTAAGCATCATGGCCAAAAAGGATAGAAATGATAAGAAAATATTGGGAAAGGGCCAAAAAGAGAATATGTCGAAGTTTTGATATGTTACACCACGGTGCATAAAACATGTGAATTAGAAAGCCCAACCATAAAATTATTTATTTCCAAATCAAAATCAAATAAAGTGTTTGACTATTAATTTCTATTTATTTCTCAAACAAATTGGATGATTAAATACCATCCAAATAAAGTGAAACTTGGTGGGTAAGGTAATAAAGACCCAAAGAATCTGATTATGGAGTTAATTTTGACTTTTAGAAAATTTTCATATTCAAAACATACAACTGGAGGGAAAATCTATTATCTTCATATTAATGAATTCCTTTATTATTTCTGTGTAACTCTTTTAACCAAACCTACCCGAAGGAAAAATCTAGAAGACTAATTTGAAACTTAAATGCCTCAATTGATAATTTTGTATGACTAACACCAAACTAGTGTCTTTTCCCTATTTCTTGTATAAAATCCTTAAATAATTGTCTTATTGGCTAAGGGTCTTATATTTGAAGGTTGTTAACATCCTCATGTGCACCAATCTAATAAGAGGAGTTCAATATAAAAAGGAGTAAAAGGAAATAATTACCTAAATTTGAGTATGCTACAACTCTCCTCCCCTCAAAAGATTTTGGTCCCCAAAATCTTAAACAAAAAGGGAAGGGTAAATTTGCAACATTTCTTCTCTAAGATCTCAAGTTGTTTCTTCTTGGCCATGATGCTTCCATAAAACATTTACTAATTCAATCTCCTTGTGCTTCAATTGCTTCACTTCGGAGCCAAGGATCTCCATAGGATATTATTGATAATTCAAATCTTCACCAATTTCTATGGGTTCGATAGATAATACATGAGTTGAATCTTTCACATATTTATTCAACACAGACACATGAAAAACATCATGTATCTTATCATAATAAGATGGTAATGCTAAATGATATACACACTCCCCAATCTTATCTAGAACTTCAAAGGATCCCAAGTAATGAGGATCGAGCTTTCCTTTCACCTTAGATCTTATTACAAACTGTATAGGTTTTATATTCATGAAAACATAATCACCAACCAAAAAGTTCACATCAATCCTCTTCTTATCAGCACACATCTTCTGAAAATCTTGAGTTCCTTTTCATTCATTTCTTTATCATAAAAATCTTGTCCTTCATTAATTGCATGTCATCAGTCCTAACCAGAGAATGATCACCCACATCATTACAATGTAATGGTGAAAGACAAGGTCTACCGTATAAAGCTTCAAAAAGTGGCATACCTATGCTTTCTTTGGTAGTTGTTATTGTAAGAAAACTCAGACAAAGGGATATCTATCTCAAACACATCCCCAGTCCATCACACAAGCTCATAAAATATCTTTTAGAATATGAATTATCCTGTCATACTACCCATCGGTCTGAGAATAGTAAGATGTACTAAAATGTAAATTTGACCCCACTCTTCTTGAATCTACCTCCATAGTGATAAGTAAACTTAGGGTCCCTATTAGATAAAATAGAATTCAACACACCATGCATTCATACTATCCAACCTACATATATTTGTTCCATGTCCAAAAACTTATATGTAGTCTTCAAAGGCAAGAAATGAGCAGACTTGGTAAGTTGATCTATCACAACTAAAACTGCATCACAACCACTTCTTGATTTTGGAAATTGTTTCCCAAAATCTATCGTAGTATTCTCCCATTTCCACTTAGGTATTTCAAGAGGTTGTAAAAGTCCACTAGGTATTTGAAGTTCAATCTTTACTTGCTGATAGGTCAAACATTTCACATCAAAAGTAGAGATGTCCTACTTCATATTCTTCCACAAGAAACTTCTCCATACATCTTTGTGGTGCCAAGATGAATTGTATATTTTGAGTTGTGAGCCTCACTTAGCACCTTCTATCTTAGATCATCCACATCCAGTATCCACACCTGGTGCCAAAAACAAATTACACCAGCAACACCAATAGAGAAATCAGATTCTAGTCTTTCCGTCATGGTCTTCATTTCACCAAGGTCAGGACTAGATGAGTGTGTCGTGATAACCTAAGAGATCCAAGATGGAGTAAATGAGATACTTGTCATGAGAACACACATGTTATCCACAAAAACATCATACACGTCATTCTTTAACTCAAGTTTCTAACTAGAAACATGCTCCATGCTTTTCCACACAAAACTACACGGAGTTGCACAAACAACAATCTTCTCATGACTAAGAGTATCGAAAAATACGTTGGCTTTTCCAAGATGATATGAGTGCATGAAATCATAATGTTACAAAAATTTCATCCAATTCCTTTGTCTCAGATTCAAGTCTTTTTTGTGCCAAATGATAGCAAAAACTATTATGGTCAGAGAAAACTTCAAATTGCACATCATATATATATAATTCCTCCAAATCATGAGAGAATGAACAATAGTTGTGAGCTCAAGGTCATTATTCATCCGGTTTTCTTCATTTTGCTTCAACTGGAAGGAGGCATAGGCTATAACCCATCTTTCTTGCATAATAACACAACCTAAATCTTGTCTTGATGCATTGATGAAAATAACATAAGGCTTCCCTTCTACGGGTAAGGCCAAAATGGGAGCATATGTCAAACAATGCTTCCTCTCTAGAAAACTCTTTTCCCATTCTGAGGACCAAACAAACTTGGTGTCCTTGCGAGTCAACTTCGTTAGAGGATGAGCCAACTCAAAAACATTCTTAATAAACTATCTGTAATAACCTACAAGACCCAAGAAACTTTGTATCTCATAAGGATTCTTTAGAGGTTGCCACCTAGTCACGCCTTCAACTTTAGCTAGATCTTTAGCTATATGATGAGTAGATATCATGTAGCCTAGAAACATCACATCTTTTATCCAGAATTCACACTTATAAAAATTGGCATAAAGTTGGTTCTCATGAAGTGTATGCAAGATAATCCATAGATGTTTCTAATGTTTGTAGATCATCCTAGAGTATATGAGAGCATCATTGATGAACACTATCATGAAGTTATCCAGATTCACATAGAAAACATGATTCATTAGGTTTAGGAAAGAAATAGGTGAATTAGTCAACCTAAAACACATCACTAGAAATTCATAACACCCATAGTGTGTGGAAGGCCATCTTTGGTATATCCTCATCATTTACCTGCATTTCATAGTAATTACTTTGCAAATCCATCTTAGAGAACATTGTAGTTGATTTTAATTAATTGGATAAATCATCAATGCATGGTAGAGGATATCAGTTCTTCATCATCAGTGTATTCAACATTTTATAATCCATACACATGCTTAGGGAACTATCTTTCTTCTTCACAAATAGAATAGGAGCTCCCCATGGAGAGATATCAGGGCGAACAAACCCTTCAAGAAGTTCTTGCAGTTGCTTCTTAAGTTCTACATGTTCCGCGGGTGCCATACAATCAGGAGGTTTTGATATGGGGGTTGTACCCATTACAAGATCAATGGTGAACTTGACTTCTTGAGAAGGTGGAATATCAACTATCTCTTCAGGGAAAACATCAGTGAAATCTCAAACCACTTCAATATTTTCAACCTGAGGTGGTGAAGGGTCCAAGAAAATGGAGACCAAGTAAGCTCGACATCCATGGGAGATAAGCTTTTCAGATTTCATAGCAAATATGATGAATTTCCTAACCTCACATTTTCTTCCCTTTATACCAAATTGTTCACCATCCCGGTGAAGTAAGCTAACCTTTTTTTGATTACAAAACAAGGCTGCCTTAAACTTTTTCAACCAATCCATACCTGAGATGATGTCAAAAGTTTTCATGTTCAATAATATGAACTCGATTGTAAAGATCTTGCTAGATATACATAATTCTATGGGTGGGGTTTTCAGATAATAAGAGAATATCCTACCACTAAGGGTCTGAACATCAAGATATAGTCCATATATGTAGGTTCTATGTCTAACATCTCAACAAGCTTAGAAGATATAAAGGTATTTGATGATACATAACCAAATAGAAATCTTATAGGATGTGGATGCAAATGTACAACACCTTATATTACTTCATTGTCATCATCGAAATTTGCAGCAGCCATAGAGAAAACACACCCAGTAGGATGTTACACCAGAAGATGTTGACCCTAGGGTTGTTGTTATTTTTGTTCCTTGGAGGTGGATTTTGTCAAGGTTGTTTTACTGGTTGATGTGCAGGTTGTTGAGTAGGGGTGTGTCATTGTTTCAACTGAGGGCACTGTGGTCTAAAGTGTATCGCCTAGCCACATTCATGACAGATGACTTGCCTTCCATCTCTAGGTTTGTTAGGGTTCCCTGATGGAAACCTCCCTAGAGGATGATGATGAGAGAAACTCTTGCACTTATCCCACTATTAATCATGGTCAGATCTCTTTCTCTTATTGCTCTATGTCAGAGCTTGGAATCTAGGATATGACTCCACTACTGGGGCTTTGTCCACCATCTTCTGAAAGGTTAGAGGGAGTAGTGGGACTAATGCATGACCCACATGATAGTTCAGGCCTTGCAAGAACAAGTCATCCCTACATTCTTCTATTAACTTAACCTTGTACCGCTCAAGTAGTAAAAATCTTTGTACATACACAAGGATAGAAAGGGATCCTTATCTTAGACTATAGAACTCTACTTCTTTCTTCTTTAGGGTTGCACTATATATATACTTCTCAGAGAATAGCACCACGAATTGTTCTTAGATCAAAGTAGAGATGTCATGAGTTCTTTCTATCCTATTCCACCAAACACATTTTGGTCCATCCAACACATAAGAACCAAACATGTCCTTCCGGTGCAAAGGGCATGCCATACCATCAAAAGTCCTCTCTATGCATAAGACCCAATCATCATCCTTATCAACCATCTCCAGTTCCCCTTCACCCTTGAAGTAGGGTGGAAACATTTTCATGAAATCAGTCAGTGTGTACTCTTTTGGCTTATCAGGCATAGGAGATGTGTTCAACTTTCCCGCATTAGACATGGTCAGAAACTATTATAGGAAGGTTAGCTCCTGCTTAGGGGTCAGACCTGTCGAAGTAGAGGTGGTGGTGTAGACAACCCCATGAGAAGAGTTAGGCTTATTCCTAGGAGGGGGATCCATGCCAAAATGAGGGTGCTCCGTTGTGGAGAATCCATCCTAAATGTCAGACTGAGGGGTAGCACTGGTGTTTCCAAATAGGTTTAATTTCCTAAAACATAGGTTTAACGGGTAATGTATAGATACTAACAACTTTGAAAATAGTTAGTTTACCAAGAAGAATCAACTCTGATACCATCTTGTAAGGAGTGGCACCCAAGAAGGACCATTTCTTACTTGAATTGAAGGAAATAATTTCAAAATACCCCAATAGATGATATCTATCAAAATAAAAATATTCAAATAATTTGGGTTCACAATATTCCTTAAACCATATGATAACAAGAACATAGATTTTGTTGCAATGAAAATTAAATCTAACTATTAAAATATTTTCCTCATTAGAGTTCAATTAATGAGCCATATATGGATTCTAATGAAATTTGAAGCCTATACTACTCAGGTTAGGTTGTGGTGAAAACTTATCTATGTCAGAAGTCTTCAACAACTAGATATGGGAGTCACTGCCTATCTCCTGGTCCTCAGGCTATGCAGCCTCTGGGAGGGTTGAATGCAACACACAGGGAGAGAAAACAAAAAGTTAGAACATTAGCAAATGATGAGTATGTGTAGTAATTAACAACTAGGTGCTACATTAGAAAGTTCAAGAGAAGAGTTTCAAAATACGGGATGATCAAGAAGATTAAGTCTCATGAGAAATATCAAGTCAAGAAATGAGACATGTCTAACTAAAGAATACCAAGTATGGAGTTTTCCTCTAAAAAATTTCAATTAACAATATCAAACATAAATTGTGCATGAAACAAACAAAGACTAAAATTAATTCAAGTAGGGATGAGAAGCTATATGATCGTCATCCTAAAACAAACAATGGGTGGAGATAATACATTTCGGACAGAGATAGCATGCACATGTAAATAATGGGTGGATATAGCACACCCTGGGAAGAGATAGTATACCCCTATATATCTTATCATACGCATGTACCACTACAAGAAATAAAGTTAGTATTAGCATATGCACATAAATAGGTAAAGGAAAGTATAAGTTCAGTCCTTATAAAATAATAGGATGAGAGCATACAAAACATATCATTTCGGGTCAAGCCTTAATCATGAAACAAAGTTGGGACATTTACAGCAGGTGGAAGACACTTTGGTGCACAACCATATCTGAAAGAGTTTTAGGTAGAGCGGGGACTGTCTATCCCAACCTATTGAGATTAATGAGATTTGTGATGTAAAGTAGGAGCTTCATAGAAACCAACTCATATATGAGCCCTATTAGTGGAAATTCCATCAATCTTTGGAAAGATACATGGCTTCCAAATGGAAGGGTGTTAAAGGAAGTCACTAAACATCCTCTCTCATCTGATATCGAGGACTTGCAAGTGGAGAAAACTGGGATATGGACTTTCTAGAACATCGGTTTTCTACAAACAATGTAACTGAGATTAGCAATATACATCTACCTATAGATCTAATAGGAGAAGACATAAGAGTCTAGAAGCTTGAAATGAGTGGTAACTTCTCTACAAAAATAGCTTACACTATCTTGCGAGCCAAAAAAGAAGTTAAGAGAGGAGGCCAGTGGAGTCTCAATTGGAAAACCATGGTAGCAATGCGGGTAAAATTGTTCATGTGTCTAATGGTGAAAAATGTTATTCTAACCAATAAAAGTAGGATGAGACGACATATGACAACAAAATCCACCTACAATAGATGCAATATTAGTGTAGAAATCCCTCTGCATGCTCTATGAGATTGCACAAAGGCTAGTCTGGTTTGGTAGGGCTTACATTCTACAAATTGCCCCACTAAATTATGGGCGGTGGACAACCTTGACCAATTGCTCACTATGAATGTAAGATCGATGAAGGATCACATACGATTAATCTTAATATCTTGTTGGAGTATATGGAAGCATCAGAACCTATATGGAAGCAACAGAATATGTGGGTCTTCGAGAAGAGATCAACCTCTCATCTACATCAAATCCACTTCATTATAAAAGTGGTAGAAATGACTAATAAAGTTTGGGGAGAGAGTCAATCTCAAGAAACTCCCATGTCTTCAGAGGCCTAGAGTAGACTCATAGAAGGATTCAAGAAAGTCAACACAGATGCTACCCTGAAAGGAAGTAGAGGTGTGATTGTGACTGTCGTCAAAGATCACAATGCCCATTGGTTAGGCGGAGTGGGATAGTCTACCATACCAAACACTCCCCTCAAAGCTGAATAGAAGGCCATCGATCTAGACTATTGTAAGGCCCCTAAACTTGCTTAATGAGTTGAATAAGCTTAAGTTTCAAATTTCGTCCAATTTGGACACTGTTTGAGCAAGTTATGCAATTTTATGCACATTTTGGACTTTTCTGCGATTTACCCAATTGAGATGTTTTCTTTGCAATTTATCACTTAAATTATGTTCCTTGGATATTATCTCATCATTGTTTAGCTTTTTGAGCCATGGGGCACCTATTTAATTCTTGGTTTGAAGGTGTTTTCCCTAAGGGTATTTTAGGGTTTACCCCTTCAGGGATGAGCTACCTTTAGTAGCTTTCAACTAATGAATTATGTGATTGGTTGGGAAATTAGACAAAGTAAAGCTAAGAAGGTCTATAAGGATGGTGGGGGAGCTTCTTGTGTGTGTTCTTGTATATTCTTCATAGTTTAAGGCCATAGACACATGGGGAAGCTACTATTACACCTCATGCTTGCTTCCATCGTTATCCATGGGCTATAATTACTTCTTCCTTGCCCAAGTACGAATCTATGCTTTATTTCTCTTTCCTATAACCTAGATCAATGACTCCACTCTATTTTGATGTGGAACCAAGTGCTCTCTGGTAGAATAAAACCTCTTTTTGGAGAAGAAGGTCACGTAGAGCTCCATGTAGCCCTACCTAGGGTTTCTAAGGTCATCTTCTAGGGATTTCGACCAAGGCAAGTTATTTTATTCCTTCCTTCTCTGTTTATCTTTCTCTTCTCTTTCCTTAGACCTTCCTCCAGGTCGGAACCTTGATGTTCCATGGTAGAAATTTCTCTACAGCTCTAAAACCCTACCTTTCTTGCTCCTTATGCTTAGGGGTTGCTCATTTGATGAAGAAAGGTGCTAAATGGACGAGTTCATATCTTATGCTTGGATTTTCTACCCTAACTTCTCGAGATTTATTCTATCTGGGGTGTCATATTCTCATTAGAGGAAAGTTTTATAACTTACACAACGTTTATTTCTTACCATAAGCTTTCTAGATCATGTTCTTGCTTGAAAATGATGATCCATGCACTAAAAACCTATGCTTGACTTGGATTTTGATTTTTATAATGTTTGCTATTTTGATTTCCATTATAGATGAACCTGTGATCATGTGTACGTTATTTTGAAGGAATAATATGACTTGGATCAGGTTGGATTGACAACCTATGGTGCTAAGCACCTATCAACCAATGGTAAATTTTAGGGTTTAAAGTTGATTTCTTATATAAATCCATGACCCGATGATGTTACCATTGCAACAACCCTATGGTGTTGTCTTCATGACAAATGATGGTCATGAAAAAAGGTGTCAAATGATGGTGACAGCCTATTGTCACCCCCTTAGGTCAGGTTTTGGATCAATTAGAAGTTTAATTATCAATCATTAAGTACCCTACTGATGTTATCAATCAATTATGACATTAGCTTAATATTTGATGTTGACTAATGAATATAGTGTTGATCTAACAACCTATGGTGATTTAATGGTCACTAATGATGGTGGATCATGTCTCTACAGCCTACGGTAAGTTAACCATTGTAGTTGTAGCATCAATTAAGCCTTAGACCAATGGTTTCTTGGGTCACTTGATGCAATGGTCGGACCTATACTGTAATTGATGGTTTTAACATATGAACTTGACCCAATGGTCAAGATCTATTGTTTATTCCTCCAATAAAGTGGAATGATGGTTAATGTAATATGTTGGTCCTAATAATGTGATTTAGATGGTTTCCTTTATAGGATAAACTTAAGGAGCTTACTTGTTGACAATGGATGGCTTGTTTTGAATGAACAGTCGGTTGTGGGTTTTACCCTACTCTTAATGGAAATTTTTGTGTTGTTAATCAAGGGATGTCTAGGTTTATGTGGTGACTCTTTCTAGAGAACAAATAAATGACTTCATAGGTGGTTTATCCAAGGTGTTTACTTATGTTATCAACCTATGGTATTACTTAAACATCTAATGATTCTGGGTGACATTGTGGTATGGTGATATGGGTTGAATGATGGCAGAAACAATGGAGGGTTACCCTTAATAAGGTAGTATTAAATATTCACTCATATGAATAGAAGGGATGATAACCATATTGTGTTAATATGTAACCCTAATGAGGTATAGCTTGTTATACCTAGCTTTAATGTAACTAAATGATGGTAATTGGGTATGAATAGTCTGCAGTTGCTACAAAGAATTTCTGGCTTTCATTCCTGCGCTTCTCTCTCACCCTAGCACCACTAGGGTTTTTTCTTCCATAGGTGGCTGGCTGGGGGGAGGGGGTTTAGCCACCGCAAAGTCGTGCCCCGCTCCCCCTCGACCTCTTCTCTCCCGTCATCAGCAGGGTCTCTGATTCAGGAGGTGTGTGGGTGTGGTGTCCTTGGAGGCAGCGGTCTTCTTCCTCCCTATCGTTGCCCGGCTGTGATGAGTTTCCTATCTCCTTTCTCTTTTACTGGCTTTCTATTTAGATTGTTGTCTTGTTTTGTCTATCTCACTATTAATCAGCGCTGCTTTCTCTTCTCGTGGTAGATTTTTCTTTCTTGGTCAATTTTGTTGTGGATTTTGTATGGCAGCAAGTGCGGAGAAAATATCCTTTTGGAACACCAATTTGGTGCAGGTACTCTACCACATATACATACTCAGGATGAAGGTATTCCTCATAGAAAGTTTCCTTAGCAAGCGAAGGAGAAGAGGGATCTATAAATCATTGTCCTTATCAGATTCTGATATGAGTTTTTGTGGTGGTTTGTATCTATTCTTGATCTTTGTGTGGTCTTTTAGTTTGTTTTTATCCTCATGTAGATTCCGTATGGCTCCTCTATAATAAAATTTGTCTGTTTAACTTCAAAAAAAAGGGTATGAATAGTCCTCGAATGACTAATTCAATCATGGGGTACTCTCTTATTGTTGTTGAAACCCTACTATGTTATAACCTGGTGGTTACACCTTGATTTATGTGTGGGTTCATACTTGAGAATAGTATGGAATGTTATGGTGATGCTTCACCTTATGCATCCATGATCCAATGGGGATGTCGTGAGTTAGGGTTTGGATATAAGTGATGATTAGTAACATTGATATAATTTGTCATGTTGAACCTAACTCTAATGCAAATAGATAAAGATGAGTATTCATGTTTAACATTCTTATATGATGGAATGATGGTGGAATAACCACCTTAATATGATCATAACCCTAAAGTGTTAATTGGTGGTTATCATAGCCACATGGTTGATACTTTCTTATGATAAACATGTGCATTATGAATATGATGAGGGTTAATCATATCTAGAGTCCTTGCATGTTGATGTAATAAAGGAATGTTCTTAATGTTAATATAACCCTGCTATGATTGTTTATGAATATCTCCTAGCTCATTAATGCAATATTGTGTTGATCTGGTGTATTATATGTAAGTGATGTTATTGAGCCTTGTTATAAGGCATGCAAAGATAATGATGATCTTGCAGGAAATAGTATGATGGTCTTAATGACCTTTGGACATGGTTGAGCTGTAAATGAGGTGTAATCCTCTTATATTGATAAGGGTTGATTCCCTGTGATATTGTGAAAAGGATTTTATATCCTGTGATAGTATGACGGTCTTAATGACCTTTGGGCATGGTTGAACCCTGAATGCGGTGTAATCCTCTTGTGTTGATAAGGGTTGATACTCAGTGATATTGTGAAAAGGATTTATATCTTGTGATAGTATGATGACAAGTGTGGTCTCATGAATGGAAAGTGAATAATACCATGTGATGATGAGATGAGAAATTATGTTTCACACATTTTATATCTTTTCAAAGTTGTGATATTTATATGCTTGGTAGAAGTGAATTAGGGTTTCTATGTCCACTTGTTTGATGCAGCCTTAATTCACCCAATTGGCATAACTAATCAAGTGCAACTCTAATCATGTAGTTCCATGTGCCGTAGAACCGTCTTCAGTGTCAGAACTTCCTAGATGGTGAATTGAGTATTCCTAAGGGAAACTCAGAGTGAATACTATTGAGTATATGGGGGTGGTAGGTTGAGGATATATCCTTGCCATCCACAATGTAGATTGTGGAGGTTCTCTATGGTCATGCCTCATACATCTGATGTGATTGAGAATGGCTGCGATCGTGTCTCGGTGATTATAACATCATGTGATTAGAGGACAACTGCAGTTTTACCTCAGTGATTGGGTTTGTATACCCTGGTTTCTAGTATCGTGACCTATACCAAGGGCATACTAGTGGTTAGAAGCTTTACTATATGTCATTGTGGTGGCAGCTTTGACTGATATGTCACTGCCTTTTTACTTGTACTAACTGAGGGGAAGAGATTTTAGGATACTGGCACTCCTAGATCTTGTACAGAACCGAATAGCCCTTCACATGGGTCGGTTGGACTTTGAATGGTACGATTCAAATTCCCCAGGGCGTAATAAAAGATGTAATACAGCCGTGTAGCATATTTTTTTTAGGGTTATACACAACGTTTCACATTGGATGATAACCCTTTTTTGTTATCTTTACATAAAGATGATGCTTAATGCAATTAAGAGATAGTAGATACACTTAGCTTGTGGATATTCTTAAGATTGAAGATGCGTACATGCAGTAGATATGCTTGTGTTGATAACTATACTGATACTACTGATTATAATCATGATGCATGCTATCTCATGTTGTTAGTTATGTTTAGCATGCTAGCCATGCCTTTTTAATTAGAGATGCATATACTGCTAATCATGCTTATCTAGATAGTTGTGCTTATGTTTTTAGCTCTTCTTATGATGTTGATATGTTCAACCAATTAGACATGCTCATGTTATTAGCTATTCTATGTTACTATACTTTCTCATGATGCTAGATATGCATATGCTACTGAATTGCTTATATTATCAAAAAGATAAAGGATGATAGTCTCTCTAATGATGATAGTTATTATCTGCTCCTTTATGTATTTTGTTAATCATCAGTATTGCTGATCTTATTTGATAAATCTGATTAAACTTCTTAACTATTTAATTACTTTAAAATGTTGTAATAAATAAACGTTGTTGGAGGTTATATCTCTTACTGGGACATGGGTCTCACCCATGTGGTTTGCCACATTTTTTTAGGTAATCGACACTGACGAAAACAAACATGTGGCAACAAAGAGGAGCTATAGTAATGAATCTTTGATATAGTGGATTAGATGTCTAGTGTGTCCTAGAGTCATCCTTGTTCCGGGCAGGAAAAGTTTGTATATGGTATTTCAAATAAATTGGACTTTTGTGAGCATATTAATGCATGTTTGTGTGGCATATACGATTATTGTTCTCATGTATATATATATATATATATATATATATATATATATATATATATATATATATATATATATGTTGTGGCTAAGACGATAGAACAATTTGTGTCAAATTCTTACCATAGTATGGATACAAGAAAGATGTTGGGCTCTTATGCAATTGTTTTTGAGTGGGTGTTGATGTTGAAATCAGTTTTAATTTACCCATATTTTTTGGGTACGTGATTAATTAGTGATTCATTATCTTTTATGTTTTGAGTAATCTTGTTTAGTGTAATGAGTTCTAACAAGTTGGTATCAGAGCTTTAGGTTCACTAAGTCTACAAGGACACTAGGACTTAGGACTAGGATGATGTCTAAGTTAGGAATATGACATAAAAATATGGTGCATGCTGCCTAATCTCAGTATTTGGGTGCCCTAGCCAAGTATTCAATTATTGAAGAAAAGGTAAGTATGGAACTCTTAGATTGTTATCATTCTGATTAATCTAATCAAGTAGTCATTTTGAGACAATTTAAATAGCATAACAAATAAGAAATCATGGTGTGAATATTTTAATCCTACCTTAAAGAATATGAGAATTGCATCATTATCTATCAAAACTTGAATGTTTGGTAAATATAAGAGAAAGATACAATACCATGAAATCTAAATCTGAATACAAATAAGGAAAAGAGGAGTTCTTGAAGATGAGATTCAAGAAGATAATAAAGTAAAAGACAAATAAGTCTATGTTGATAAAGTGAATCAAGGTATGAAATCCACATAACATGGAAAGAATTCCTATAACAAGTAAAAAATGAGAAGATGAATGGGAACAATGACAAAGAAATAAGGTGGAACCTGAGTTAATCTCAAACCAACCTATGTGTGTAAGAAAATGTTAATGAAAAATCAACATTGCATGTGAAAGAAATTAAGGGAGATGATCCCGATTTAATGAAAAAAATGTGGAATATGATGATTTACCTCTCAATAAGTGGTTGAAAAACATAATAAAATAAGAGAACATAATAAGTGTGATAAATAGTCATCAAGCAAGGAGTAATGCGATATTTTAATCACGATGATTCCTATGCTAATGGCAAGGAACCTGAAATGAAAAAGGTAAAATGGTACATAAGAAGTTGTAACTTGCATAATGAAAATAGAATTGGTTACCTTTTTTCTAGTAATCCTTGAATAATGTTTCTATGATGTGGGAAGTGTGTTTCCCTTTGTGTCTTTTCTATCCAGGGTACAACTTTCAAGTGGATCATTGCCACTTGGTATGTGTGGATTCGTTGTAAACATGAGGGTGGATAGCTTATTATAGCATAAGGTTGTTTGGACTATGGATCCAAGTTCATAAAGTTTGTGATGATTTTTCTTTTGAGCCTTTCAATAATTAGGAAGACTCCCCTTATATGTCTTGATATTTGTTATATTGGTAAAAGTAGATGATATAAGGATGTGAGTTGCTTATAGAACATGAGGTGGATACCAAGGTAATGAATACTAGTATCCAAGATGTATTAATAATATGAGAAATATGTCAAGGTTTGAGATGTTTATTAAATTAACATTTCAAGTATTCCTCTTCTATAGAGAGAGAGGGAGAGAGAGAGTTGATGATGACCCTTTAAATGTTGTTTGGAAGGAAAAACAAAAGTGATTCTATAATGTTGTGTATGGTTCAGTGATAGCTGGGCAAGACCACTATCAAGGATAGATGGTTTGTTGATTAATAGATATGTAATACCATGTTCCTTTAAGATAAACCTATGATCAAATATCAATGCATAAGAGTTAAATTAGATGACATAATTCACATGACCATGATGACTTTAGAGTTATGTCCTTTAGACTAACCAATGTACAAATAGAATTTATGAATAGGATGAACAGAGTGTTCCAGTCATGTCATATAAGTTATATCAAGATTTAAATGATGACATGTCAAAGTATTTCAAATATGGTCAAAGATATGATCAATATTTCTTCAAAAACCTTAGGGTTGTCGAAGTAGCAATAGCTATGAGATAAGTTGAATAAGAGTGAAATGGGGTTGATTAAATTTCTTTATGGGATCATGATATGTATTCTAAGTAGGTTACGTAAATCCTAGTAAGTTGAAGATAGTGTTGTTGTTTCACCCCTAACAAGGTTGACCAGGAAAGATGTTTCCTTGTATGGAATGACAGGTGCTAGCGTCAACATTTCTTATGATGCTAAAAAAGAACTAATAAGTGTTCCAGTGTAAAAAAAAGGAAGGATGGATACATCGCCTTTTTTTGTGCTTCAAGGAATGGTACGGGACACATGCCATGATTGGTAAAAAGCTAGAAAGTAATACTTTTGAGTAATGTGTTGATAAAATATATATAATTTTTGGATGATAGATAGAATTTAAAGTTGAACATTACTACTAGAGTTGTACAGATGACACAATAAGTTTCTACATTCCATATTGAGAATGTCTTCTTTGGTGGAGGTTTTTGTGCTGACCCAAGATGAGATATCTATGAATGATGTGACATCACCATGATATTCAAGTAACCATGTCAAGGTAATAGGATGAGGTTCAAAGGAAGTAACCATCTTTGTTTACCTTGGATTTTGGGGGCGAAATCCCTGTTAGGGGTTTATAGTTGTAAGGCCCCTAAACTTGCTTAATAAGTTGAATAAGATTAATAACCATAATTTAATGCTTATAACCCTAATATAACCATGTGATGCGCTTTGAAATCATAATACAAGCTTATGTTTCAAATTCGGTCTAATTTGGACACTATTTGAGCAAGTTATGCACATTTTGGACTTTTCTACAATTTACCCAATTGAGAGGTTTTCTTTGCAATTTAACACTTGAGTTATGTTCCTTGGATATTTTCTCATCATTCTTGATCATTTTTATCCATTGGGAACCTATTTAATCCTTGGTTTGAAGGTGTTTTCTCTAAGGGTGTTTTAGGGTTTACCCCTTCACGGATGAGCTACCTTTAGTAGCTATCAATTATAAATTATGTGATTGGCTGGGAAATTTGACAAAGGAAAGCTAAGAAGGTCTATAAGGATGGTGCGGGATCTTATTATGTGTGTGCTTGTATATTCTTAATAGTTTAAGTCCATATATACATGGGGAAGCTACTTTTACACCTCATGCTTGCTTCCATCCTTATCCATGGGCTATATTTACCTCTTCCTTGCCCAAGTACGAATCTATGCTTGATTTCTCTTTCCTCTAACCTGTAGCAATGACTCCACTCTATTTTTATGCGGAACCAAGTTCTCTATGGTAGAAGACAACCTCTTTTTGGAGAAGAAGGTCTACTAGAGCTCCATTTAGCCCTACTTAGGGTTTCCAAGGTCATCTTCTAGGGATTTCGACTAAGGCAAGTAATTTTCTTCCTTCCTTCTCTATTTCTCTTGCTCTTATCCTTCCTTAGACCTTCCTCCAGGTCGGAACCTTGTTTTTCCATGGTATAAATTTATCTAAATCTGTAAAGCCCTACCTTTCTTGCTCCTTATGCTTATGGTTTTCTCATTTGATGAAGAAAGGTTCTAGATGGACGAGTTCAAAGCTTATGCTTGGATTTTCTACCCAACCTACTCAATATTTATTCTATGTGGGGTTTATATGCTCATTAGAGGCATGTTTTATAACTTTCTCCACATTTATTTCTTACCATAAGCTTTCTAGATCATGTTCTTGCTTGAAAATGATGATCCATGCACTAAAAAGCTATGCTTGACTTGGATTTTGATTTTTATAATGTTCCCTATTCTGATTTCAGTTATAGATGAACCTGTGATCATATGTACATTATTCGTAATGTATAAACTAGCTTGGATCAGGTTGATTTGACAACCTATGGTGCTAAGAACCTATCAACCAATGGTAATTTTAGGGTTTAAAGCTGATTTCTTATATAAATACATGACCCAATGATGTTACCATTGCAACAACCCTATGGTGTTGTCTTCATGACAAATGATGGTCATGATAAAAGGTGTCAAATGATGGTGATAGTGTAACAACCCTGTCTCCTGGTAACCCCCAATTAAGGGAGACCAAGAGGTCCGAGTCGTTATCCCAATTTCCGAATCAAAGTTTCGGCAAATAATCAATAATAATTATCAAATTGTACCAGACTATACTGAAAAGTTGTACTAAAATAAAAAATTTCATACCATTTTTAAAAACTTGGATATCTACTTCGATCTACATCTGGTGTCTATTCTAATTAATCCTCCTTTGTACTTTAATTCTTATTTAATTCCACATATGCCACTTTATAGTTTGTCCTTTTCAATCTTGTACCTAAAACACCGACAAACAAAATGTCGGTCAGCATAAATGAATATGTCGGTACGTGGGGGAAACAATAATCATGCAATTAATTGTAACAACATATTGTAGTAAATTATGATTTAACAACCAACTTTACGTTTTAAACATAATTGCTCAATCCATCCATACCCTAACCTCTGCGTTGTCCCTACAGTGGACCTGGATGCTACCTTCCTTATGGTAGATCCCCATTAGAGCCCTCATGATCCTACCTACTAGGTGAATCAATTTCTAGGGTTGAGTCGCATGGCACTAGCCATAGGTAGCCCACTTCCTAACTCATGGTGTGCTAAAGAGTCTCATTGCACTACACGTGGGTAGCCCAATTTCTAACTCTTGATGACCTGATGTCCTACTTAACAAGTAGGCCTTGTACTAGGTTACCCTTTTCATCATTCACAAAGCCACAGAAGAGGACCAGGATCCGAGCTATTCATGTATACATATTTATGGTGATAATCATAGTCACTTTATAGTTGCATGAAATAAAAGTCATCCATGCAGTTATTTTCAGGCAACCGATAAAACATACGAGAATCACCGTGAAACTAAAGAGATTAACCATAAGAGTAACCACATACCTGATCCAGAGTAACTTGATGTCCAAGCAAGAATATTCCAGAACAATCAATCAAGTAATCAACAATATCCTGAAATTAATGCATAACATCCAAGTGTCATTGTTTTATTCAAAACATTCTCAAGATCGACTTAGATTCCACCTTAGGATTTGTAGGCCAACTTTAGGGTTTTATTAGGGTTTTAGCCTCCATAATGCATTTATTACTTTTAATGCCCTTTTGGTCCACAAACCCTAATTTCAACATCACATGCACAATTATCATCTTTGGTTCCTTTTGAATAGACAACTCACATTTCATTATGGTCGAATTCACATATGAACCTTATTTATCGCTAATTCCACATTTATCTACTAGAAAACCCTAATTACCAAATTAAAGGGTATTTATCCACAATTAGAAACTTTTATTCTAAAAGAATAGCTTAGAATCATCATATCTCAGCTTTATTCATGGATTTGAACAATTAAAGCCAATAAGAGTCATAATTATCAAAATTAGGGTTTCAAGGCCCATTAAATAATATCCATGTACATGGAACCTTAAATTAATTAAATTATACATAAAGATCATCCTTTTAGATCTAATGTGTCCTTTTTATAATCAGTATGTTAATATCAATTGTAAACATCCATATAACCTTTCCCAATTCATTGATCATCAAAGGTTAGGGTTTTTCATTAGTTAAACCATTAAAGATAGCATCTTTACATACTTTTTTTGAATTGTAAGCACAATTAGGTATCCCTTACATTTTTATTTCATTCCTTATTTTCTCCTGATTAATTTTCATATATTATACCTCTCAATCTGAGTTATCGATATTTAGTTATGAAATTACCAAATAATTGCCTGATGGACCAATGACTGCGCGCCGCGTCACCACCACAGCCTGCTCTTTTCTTTTTTTTTTCACATGCACACCTTGTTGAGTTATTTCCCATTTTACCCTTAGGACCCCAGCCTCTCGTCCTTGCACAAGCTAGGCAAAACCGTCCAAACTCTTATCCGTCTTCAACCTCCTGACGGTCTAGTGAGGTTGCGCCCAGCTGCAGTCAACCTTGCGGTTGACTTCGGACATCAGGGCCCCTCAGCGGTCGGAAAGGGAGCTACCAGCTCCAGACCTCATCGTTGAACTCGACGGAAGGGTTAATTAGGTCGTGGTGCACCAAATAGGGAGAAAGGATAGGATGTGCGCCAGCGGCCAAGGACGGGTATTATGAAGGTGTCATGGTTTGTTTTCCGAATTAAGGGCATCAAGATGCTCGTGGCCGCACTCTAGAAGCAAGGGTACTGATTGGAGAATTTCTTACGATGTCCAATGCTTTCCCCTATATATAGGGGACCCATCTAGTGCCTACGAATTGGGGACTTCCGCAGTCTTCCACAGAACACCTCGAAACCCAGACTTGCTAAACTCAGGATGATCTCCCGAAGGCGATGGTCTTGTTTCCATCCTCACATATCGCCCATATCGTGAAAAATCCAAGTTGCACTCCTGTTTGAACTAGACTCTGGTTCTAGTCTCCCTGCACGACTGGGATCAGGTACCGTCTATTGAACTCTGATCCGATGGTCCCAAACGGCCTATTGTTTAACTAAAATTGGGATTAAATCCCAGATAAATCGTGACACAATTATCTTTCCACTTTAGTATACTTGCAACATCTATAACTCTTAAACTGTATATCCTTTTAATGCCAAAATTTAGGTAAAGCTTTTCTTGACTTAATCTACTCGTGTACCAAATTTGAGTCCCAAATTCCAAAGAAAAAGGGCATTATCTTCATGTACAAGTTATCTATTAATAAATCATATTTTATGCATATTTTCTCTCTCCTGTTATTTTATTTTCTTTATTTAGATTTCTTTTACCATTAGAAACCATGTGGAGTCAAAATCTCATTCATAATGATTCCATTATTCTTATTTCCACATATTTCTTATATTTTCTTCATTATCTCAACTTTCTTTCCAAATAATGCTTTATTTGATTTTATCTCTTTATTCTCCTATTATCTTTGCAAGTTGGACTCCTTGGAACCCAAGAAATCCCAAAGATACGAAATCCTTTATGAAGGATGCTTATTATCCTTCTAGATGCATCTACATTCATTGTTTCTCATTATCTTACTTATTTCTTTATTAAAAGATTTCTTTTCAAGGATTTCTCTTTATCTTTTATTTACTTTTTCCTATTTTTCTATTTCTTCCATTATAACTCACATATAAATTAAATTTATTGAATTGTGGCCATTAATGCCACTTTCTAGATATTTCCAATTATTTTCATAAATATTTTGCTTAATGTCCATTATCTTGTATCTTTTTCCATTATTTGGACTTTTCTTCTTTTCTTCTCTTTTATATTCATGATTGGATTAATCTAATAATAGGAATCAAGAAATTTTTATCAAAAGGGAGATTTGCAAAGAAATCCATCCTTTGAAGTAAAACATACAATCTTTTCAGTTAAGTCCATATTCATAAAATCATTACATTTCACTTATGAAAACATATGCAAAATTGCGGTTGTAACATCCTCCGCGCCTTATAAGAATTTTTCCTCAAAATTCCATCAAGCATACAAACAATTCAGGATAAAACTTTTCCATATCCATCATTGACCCCTATGTGGCTTTACCCTATCCATGGGGCTTCCAAAGAACCTTTATCATCACATATTCTTTTCTCTGAGTTCTTTCACCTTGGCATCCATAATCCTCACATGTGACTCATGACATCTCAGCCTCCCTTGGGGATTACTAGGTTCCTTGCTCAACACATGACTCGGGTACCTCACATAGTGGTCTAAATTGGTCACATGGAACTCATCACACATTACTTTATCCTAAGGGGTAAGTTCAAACATAACCTTCTCCACCAATCCATCTCAAATGAACCCATGTATCGGGGACTCAGCTCTCTTAGCTATAACTTAGAGGGGTCAGATTTTCTCATCACATACTCTCCCACATTGAAGTACATGTCAGTCTGCTTTGCATCAACTCACGATCATGTCACCCCTGGGCTCTCTTTCAACCATTGCATGATCAAAGTGACTTCATCTGCACACATTGTGGTCCTTTTCTGACCTTCGCAAGGTCCCTTCATGAACATCATCTTAATAAAGTGGTGACCGACACAACCTCCCTTACAGAGCTTCTTTACATCCCAATATTGGCTATGGTGGTTATCATCACATCTTACAGAGGACAAGAACTGTCTCTACATATCACCCTGAATGAGCACACATGCTCTCATCAGACCCTCTAGTCGGGATCAAACTAACCATTAGTTAGGGGTGATAAACTATACTAGTATCAATTTCTTCATGTACCTACTTCCACCACATCGAAGTGAACCTTTAGGTCATACTCAAGAACTTTTAAACTCATATTATAGTATAGTTGAACCATACTCTCTCTTACATGTAGTTCAACCGGACCTATCTCTTGACAGTATCCTTTCCTTCTCATGTCATCTAGGTAAGACGATCTACCATAACCCATATTGCATCTTGACCTTTCTTGGTCTAGGGGAGACTTACCACAATATCCATAGTGATCAACTCCCATTTCCTCTCAGGGACTTTTTATTTTCTATACCAACTCATTGGGTTACTGGTGTTCGTCCTTCACCTCTTGACTTTCATGGCGACAAGCCACGTGCAATTTCAAGTTAGGTATCCAAAGTACTATCGCTACTTACTATTTTTGTAGTACCACGGTGTATGGTGATCATGATCTCCTGTATGTCATGATTCCTCAAGATTGATTCCTCGGAAACCCTAAACCACTCTAGTCAGGGTTTCATCACCTTTTTTCCCAGTGAAGTACATCTGAGCCTCTACAACCATCCTTTATTGCATTAAGGCCTAGGCTGGCTAACCAAACAACTTATAACTTAATCAACAATCTCGTTACATCTGAGTGTTAGCCAAACATATATCCTTTTTCAAACTTAGGGTTAACCTAACAACCTCTTCTAATCTATAGCTAAACTAGGCAGTTGTATCTCAACCAGAGCATCCATTACTACCTCACATCCTTAGGTGTTAGGTAATGTTGAAGACACACACCTCCATGTATTCCACTTATCATTTCATCTCGGACTCAACAAGAAAACATAGAGCTCATCTTCTTGGTTATCAAACTCAACCTTGTATGATTCACAAATTCAACATAGCTCATTATACAAGCATCCTCATAAGATGAGAACCTTAATTCTCTTGATATTTGTAAACCATACACATATTGTTTACTCCACAAGGGTATGCTATCATCTCTATCCTCATACCTGCTAGCAACGTTCCAACTCACATCATCGTTATCCCTGGTGTATGGTATGTGTATTGTCCTATCTCTCCCTCATAAAAAGAGGAAATAAGCATTTGGCAGCTGTCTAAATACAGAGTTCTTCCTATTCTATAAGTAGAGATGGTACATCCCACCTTGCCAATACACCTTCAAATCTAGGTTGAAACGTGTAACATATGTCTCTACATCACGATCATCTTTATATCAAGGTTACTTCCATGGAAAACTGGTCTCGAACCTACTTGGGTCACCACACAATCCTTGGTCATCTCCTCTAGGTCTATAGGGTGTCGACACTTTTGGGGTCATCCCTCTTCCCTTATGCATCCAGAGAGTGCCTTCCTCATCTGTCCTTTGGGTCCCATGAGTTCATGAAGGTGACCAATTTCCTAACCCATGGCCCTCAGAAAATGCAAGTTGTTACCTCCCGACCCTATGGTCCTATGCAACTAGGGAATTAGGCAACTCCTACTTCCATCAGACCTATCCCTACCTGACCCTAGGATAGACATAGGATTCTAGTATAGTACATGTCCAACTTGGAACCTTATCCAAGCCTTCATCATCTCTCTCTGCATTCCTGGGCTGACTTTCATCCTTTCATAGGGGTCATGGTGACCTGCCTACCTTGGTCAGGCCCCATACTGGTTACCTCCATGGTAACACATCCACATGCACTTAGAGATGGTTATCTATGGGTCTATAAGTTCATTCTCATACTATGTACTTTTCACTTAACTTTTCAAGATGTTATGAGACCTCTTTAGGTTACCTCAAACTCCACAAAAATTGGTATACACCCTATAAAAGGGTCCCTCTCCCAGGATGGAAGGAAACTATATCTTGATAACAAAGGTCACAAATGTCCTTATGTCTAGGGTTTACATCAACATGAGCATGCTTCACTCAGCAAGCTACTAAGGCACAAGAAGACCACCTACTAAACCATGCTAGGTCATACTTGTTCTCATTCATCATCATTAGATCAAGATCTTACCTGCCCCTATCACCAACTTAGATGTGAGAGGTTCATCAAACATACCTTAGACTTAAGGGGTTTCCCTTTCCTTTAATCATGAGGAGTGTCATGCTCGAATCTATAGAAACTCAAATCTCATCATGAGCATCAAGTACACCACTTCCCCTCTTAGGCCTAGGAACCCTAGGTTCACTTTTCTGATGTCTAACTGCCTACTCAACATTTTAACCACGATCCAAGCATGTACAGGGTATGGCATGCACTTCCTATTATCTTTCTGCTCAAGAAACACCTCAGAGTTGAGTCCTCCCCAAGGACATCCAACTAGTTAAAAGGCCTCACAGCTTGCTACTAAACCTCATCATGGTCTTAAGGAACTCTTCTACTTAACTCAGAAGTTAAACACCTATACCATAGGCACATAGGTAACAACAAACTCATCTTCTCTCTAGGGTTTGGTTCCTCTAAAGGCAACCAAGATATCATCAGCCTCCAGGGGTCAAGCATGAGGCAACCACTATCATCCACTTAGGTCGCATCATCCTCATCTCCCCACTATTCCTCATATCTCAGAGTCTAATCTTCCATCCTTCTTGCTTGGGTCCTGCTCTCTCTCTTTAGAGCTAACCCGACAAACAACCTTCCTACTAGAGGTCCTCTCTCCATGAAGGTGGATCAAGCTCACAAGCATACCCCTACATAGGTGAAGCCTTTTTTCAAACTTATGTTCGCTTAAGATTACCCATAGCTCTTTATGCTTATCTCATAAGCTATCCATCATGCCTTTCTGGCCAGGTTTTTAACCTACTACCAGCACTACTGACGTACTCAAGGTGCATACTATACCATGCTCATATCAACCCATAGGGTTTCTATAGGTTCTTCACTAACCTCATCAATGAAGTAGTTATCCTTCACTCCAACATTCATGACCCTTTCTAGGGTTGGGTCCCCATAAAGGTACTAGGTCAGACAACCTCACCTGGCTCAAACTATCATAGGGATTCAAAACATCCATCTCATCATGACACCTCTCTCTAACCACCACTTAGGGTTAGGGTTAGCATCATCCTCAAAGGATGCACCGTGTCTCTACTTATAATGGGGGTCTCTACCTTCAAGTCTAACTCTCTCTATTCATCCTCCTGAAAAGAAGGTCTAACCTCATGTCTCTCCTGAGGGCATGACAACACATGTCATATGACCTAAGCATGCAAATATTCTTTAGTTTATGCTTAACTATTAACCTTATGTCCATTACATCTTATTTACATGTTTTAAGTAATTTGGTGGAGGATTCCTTAACCTTATTATACATACCCTAACCTCAAGAGGGTGAGGAAGAGAGAGAAAAACCCTAAACCTAAGAATCTTAACAAAATTAGGGTTGAGAAGGGATGAAAATAGATAAGAGAGTCCTAAAGATATCTTACTTCGAGTCAGATCCTAAGACATTGGCTAGGCAGTCACACGGATCTGGGAGTCCTTGTATTCTGACTAGCAGTGCAGAGGAAAATCTTGCCTACCCATGGGCGTGATCCTTTTCTAGACACCTCTATCTTTTGGAAAATCCTCCAATAACTCCCTCGGGTTCTACAGAGTTTGTAAAATTTAATAATTATTAAGGATTAAATGAGGAACCTGGCTCTAATACCAAATGTAACAACCCCGCCTCCCAATAACCCCCAATTAAGGGAGACAAAGAGGTCAGAGCTGTTATCCCAATTTACAAATCAAAGGTTCGGCAAATAATCAATAATAATTATCAAATTCTACCAGACTATATTGAAAAGCTATACTAAAATAAAATTTTGCATATTTCAAAAAATTGGATATCTACTTCTATCTGTATCTGGAGTCTATTCTAATTAATCCGCCTTTGTACTTTAATTCTTATTTAATTCCACATATGCTACTTTACTGTTTGTCCTTTTCAATCTTGTACCTAAAATGTCAACAAACAAAACGTCGGTCAGCATAAATGAATATGTCAGAATGTGGGGGAAATAATAATTGTGCAATTAACTGTAACAACATATTGCAGTCAATTATGATTTAACAACCAACTTTACATTTTAAACATAACTGCTCAATCCATCCATACCCCAACCTCTGCGTTGTCTCTACTGTGGTCCTGGATGCTACCTTCCTTATGATAGATCCCCATTAGACCCCTCATGATCCTACCTACCAGGTGAATCAATTTCAAGGGTTGAGTCGCATGGCACTACCCATAGATAGCCCACTCACTAACTCATGGTGTGCTAAAGAGTCTTATGGCACTACACATAGGTACCCCAATTTCTAACTCATAATAACTTGATGCCCTACTTAACAAGTAGGCCCTGTACTAGGTTACCCTTTTCATCATTAGCAAAGCCATAGAGGAGGAGCAGGATCTGAGCCAGTCATATATACATATTTATGGTGATAATCATAGTCACTTTATAGTTGCATGAAATAAAAGTCATCCATGAAGTTATTTTCAGGAAACCGATAAAACATCTGAGAATCACTGTGAAACTAAAGTGATTAACCATAAGTGTAACCACATACCTGATCTAGAGTAACTTGATGTCCAAGCAAGAATATTCAAGAACAATTAATCAAGTAATCAACAATATCCTGAAATTAATGCATAACATCCAAGTGTCATTGTTTTATTCAAAACATTCTCAAGATCGACTTGGATTCCACCTAAGGATTTCTAGGCCAACTTTAGGGTTTTATTAGGTTTTTTTCCTCCATAATGCATTTATTACTTTTAATCCCCTTTTGGTCCACAAACCCTAATTTCAACATCACAGGCATAATTATCATCTTAGGTTCCTTTCGAATTGACAACTCACATTGCATTATGGTCAAATTCACATATGATCCCTATTTATTTCTAATTCCACATTTATCTACTAGAAAACCCTAATTACCAAATTGAAGGGTATTTATCCACAATTAGAAACTTTTATGCTAAAAAAATAGCTTAGAATCATCATATCTCAGCTTTATTCATGGATTTGAACAATTAAAGCCAATAAGAGTCATAATTATCAAAATTAGGGTTTCAAGGCCCATTAAAGCATATCCATGTACATGGAACCTTACATTAATCAAATTCCTCATAAATATTATCCTTTTAGATATAATATGTCCTTTTTATAATCAATAGGTTAATATCAATTGTAAACATCCAATATAACCTTTCCCAATTCATTGATCATCAAAGGTTAGGGTTTTTCATTAGTTAAACCATTAAAGATAGCATCTTTACATAATTTTTTTTAATTGTAAGCATAATTAGGCTTCCCTTACATTTTTATTGTAGTCTCATTTTTTCCTGATTAATTTTCATATATTATACCTCTCAATCTGAGTTACCAATATTTAGTTATGTAATTACCAAATAACTACCTGATGGACCAATGATTGTGTGACATGTCAGCATCGTGGCTTGCCCTTTTCTTTTTCTTTTTCTTTTTCACGCACGCGCCTTGTTGAGTTGTTTCCCGTTTTACCCTTAGGACCCCAGCCTCTCATCCTTCCCCGGGATTGGCAAAACCGTCCAAACTCTTGTCCGTATTCTACCTCATGACGGTCTTGTGAGTTAGCGCCCAGCTGCGGTAAACCTCACGGTTGACTTCGAGCATTAGGGCCCCTCAATGGCCAGAAAGGGAGCTACCAGCTCTGGACCTCATCATCGAACTCGATGGAAGGGTTAATTAGGTTGGGGTGCACCAAATAGGAAGAAAGGCTAGGTTGTGCATCGGCGGCCATGGAAGGGTATTATGAAGGTGTCGTGGTTTATTTTCCAAATTAAGGGCATCAGGATGCTCGTGGTCGCACTCTGGAAGTGAGGGTACTGATTGGAAAATTGCTCACGTCATCCAGTGCTTTCCCCTATATTTAGGGGACCCATCTAGTGCCCTATGAATTGGGGACTTCCGCGATCTTCCATAGAACACCTCGAAACCCATGCTTGCTAAACTCGGGATGATCTCCCAGAGGCGATGGTCTTGTTTCCATTCTCAAAGATCGCCCATATCGTGAGAAATCCAAGTTCCACTCCTACTTGAATTGGACTCTAGTTCTGGTCTCCATGCGCGACTGCGATCAGGTCCTGTCTATTGATCTCAGATCTGATGGTCCCGAGCTGCCTATTGGTTAAGTAAAATCAGAATTAAATCCTAGATAAATCATGACACAATTATCTTTCCACTTTAGGATACTTTCAATGTCTATAACTCTTAAACTATATATCCTTTAAATCCCAAAATTTAGGGAAAGTTGTGTCTTGACTTAATCTACTCGTGTACAAAATTTGAATCCCAAATTCCAAAGAAAATGGGCATTATCTTCATGTGCAAGTTATCTATTAATAAAGCATATTTTATGCATATTTTCTCTCTCCTATTATTTTATTTTCTTTATTTAGATTTCTTTTACCATTAGAAACCATGTGGAGTAAAAATCTCATTCATAATAATTCCATTAGCCATATTTCCACATATTTCTTATATTTTAATCATTATCTCAACTTTCTTTCTTAATCATGTTTTATTTGATTTTATCTCTTTATTCTCCTATTATCTTTGCAACTTGGACTCCTTGGAACCCAAAAAATCCCAAAGATACAAATTCCTTTATGAAGGATGCTTATAATCCTTCTAGATGCATATACATCCATTGTTTCTCATTATCTTATTTATTTCTTTATTAAAATATTTCTTTTCAAGGATTTCTCTTTATCTTTTATTTCCTTTTTCCTCTTTTTCTATTTCTTCCATTACAACTCACATATATATGAAATTTATTCAATTGTGGCCATTAATGCCACTTTCTAGATATTTCCAAATATTTTCATAAATATTTTGCTTAATATCCATTATCTTGTATCTTTCTCCATTAGTTGGACTTTTCTTCTCTTTTATATTCATGATTGGATTAATCTAATAATGGGAATCACGAAATTCCTATCAAAAGGGAGATTTGCAAAGAAATCCATCCTTTGAAGCAAAGCATACAACCTATTCAATTAAGTCTATATTCATAAAATCATTACATTTTACTTATGAAAACATATGCAAAATTGAGGTTGTAACATCCTCCCCCTCTTATAAGAATTTTGTCCCAAAATTCCATCAAGCATACAAACATTTCAGGATAAAACTTTCCCATATCCATCATTGGCCCCTATGTGGCTTTACCCTATCCATGGCGCTTCAAAAGAACCTTTATCATCACATATTCTTTTCTCTGAGTTCTTTCACCTTGGCATCCATAATCCTCATAGGTGACTTAAGACATCTCAGCCTCCCTTGGGGCTTACTAAGTTCCTTGCTCATCACATGACTCAGGTACCTCACATAATGCTCTAAATTGGACACATGGAACTCATCACACATTACTTTATCCTGAGGGGTAAGGTCAAACATAACCTTCTCCACTAATCCATCTCAAATGAACCCATGTATGGGGGACTCAAATCTCTTAGCTATAACTTAGAGGGGTCAGATTTTCTCATCACATAGTCTCCCATAGTGAACTGCATGTCAGTCTGTTATATATAAGCTCACGACTCATGTCACCCTTAGGCTCTCTTACAGCCATTGCATTATCAAAGTGACTTCATATGCACACACTGTGGTCCTTTTCTGACCTTCGTGAGGTCCCTTCACCAAAATCATCTTAATGAAGTGGTGACCGACACAACCTCCCTTACAAAGCTTCTTTACATCCCAATATTGGCTATGGTGGTTATCATCACATCTTACAGAGGACAAGAACTGTCTCTAGATATCACCCTGAACCAGCACACATGCTCTCATCAGACCCTCTAGTCTGGATCAAACTAATCATTAGTTAGGGGAGATAAACTATACTAGTATCGAGTTCTTCATGTACCTACTTCCACCGCATGGAAGTTAACCTTTAGGTCATACTCAAGAACTTTAAAACTCATATTATGGTGTAGTTGAACCATACTCTCTCTTACATGTAGTTCAACCGGACTTGTCTCTTGACAATATCCTTTCCTTCTCATGTCATCTAGGTAAGGCGATCTACCATAACCCATATTGCATCTTGACCTTCCTTGGTCTAGGGGAGACTTAGCACAACATCCATAGTGATCAACTCCCATTTCGTCTCAGGTACTCTTTATCCTCTATACCAACTCATTGGGTTACTAGTGTTCGTCCTTCACCTCCTGACTTTCATGGTGACAAGCCACGTGCAGCTTCATCTTAGGTATCCAAAGTACCATCACTACTTACTATCTTCATAGTACCACAATGTATGGTGATCATGATCTCATGTATGTCATGATTCCTCAAAAACCCTAAACCACTCTAGTCGGGGTTTCATCACCTTCTTTCCCAGAGAAGTGCATATGAAACTCTACAACTATCCTTTATAGCATCAAGGCCTAGGGTGGCTAACCAAACAACTACTAACTTAATCAACAATCTCGTTACATCTAAGTGTTAGCCAAACATATCTCCTTTTTCAAACTTATGGTTAACCTAACAACCTCTTCTAGCCTCTAGCTAAACTAGACAGTTGTATCTCAACCACATCATCCATTACTACCTCACATCCTTATGTGTTAGGTAATGTTGAAGACACACACCTCCATGTATTCAACTTATGATTTCATCTCAGACTCAACAAGAAAACTTTGAGCTCATCTTCTTGGTTATCAAATTCAACCTTGTGTAATTCACAAATTCCACATAGCTCATGGTACAAGCATCCTCATAAGATGACTACCTTAGTTCTCTTGATGTTTGTAAATCATCCACATATCGTTTACTCCACAAGGGTATGTTATCATCTCTGTCCTCATACCTCCTAGCAACGTTCCAACTCACATCATCTTTATCCCTGGTGTATGGTATGTGTATTGTCCTATCTCTCCATCCCATAACAAGAGGAAATAAACATTTGGCGGCCGTCCAAATATAGACTTCTTCCTATTCCAAGATTAGAGATGGTACATCCCACCTTGCTAGTAAACCTTCAAATCTAGGTTGAAATGTACAACATACATCTCTACATCACGTTCATCTTGATATCAAGGTTGCTTCCATGGAAAACTGCCGACACTTTTGGGGTCATCCCTTTTCCCTTATGCATCCAGAGAGTGCCTTCCTCATCTACCCTTTGGGTCCCATGAGTTCATGAAGGTGATCAATTTCCTAACCCATGGCCCTCAGACAATGCTAGCTGTTACCTCCCGACCCTATGGTCCTGTGCAACTAGGGAATTAGGCAACTCCTACTTCCATCAGTTCTATCCCTACCTGACCCTAGGATAGACTTAGGATTCTAGTATAGTACATGTCCAACTTGGAACCTTACCCAAGCCTTCATCATCTCTCTCTGCATTCCTGGGCTGACTTTCTTCCTTTCATAGGGGTCATGGCGACCTGCCAACCTTGGTCAAGCCCCATTCCGGTTACCTCCATGGTAACACATCCACATGCACTTAGAGATGGTTATCTATGGGTCTACAGGTTCATTCTCATACTATGTACTTTTCACTTAACTTTTCAAGATCCTAGGAGACCTCTTTAGGTTACCTCAAACTCCAAAACAACTGGTACACGCCCTACAAAAGGGTCCCTCTCCCAGGATGGAAGGAAACTATATCTTGATAACAAAGGTCACAAACGTCCTTATGTCTAGGGTTTACATCAACATGAGCATGATTAACCCAACAAGCTACTAAGGCACAAGCAGACCACCTACTTAACCATGCTAGGTCATACTTGTTCTCATTCCTCATCATTGGATCAAGATCATACATGCCCCTATCACCAACTTAGATGTGATGGCTTCATCAAACATATCTTAGACTTAAGGGGGTTTCCCTTTCCTTTAATCATAAGGAGTGTCATGCTTGAATCTATAGAAACTCAAATCTCGTCATGAGCACCAGGTAAACCACTTACCCTCTTAGGCCTAGGAACCCTAGGTTCACTTTTTTGATTTCCAACTGCCTACTCAACTTTTTAACCACGAGACAAGCATGTACAGGGTATGGCATGTACTTCCTATTATCTTTCTACTCAAGCAACACCTCAGAGTTGAGTCCTCCTCAAGGACATCCAACTAGGTAAAATGCCTCACAACTTGCTACTAAACCTCTTCATGGTCTTAAGGAACTCTTCTGCTTAACTCAAAAGGTAAACACCTATACCATAGCCACATAGGTACTAGAAGCCTCATCTTCTCTCTAGGGTTTGGTTCCTTTAAAGGCAACGGCAATATCATCAACCTCCAGGGGTCAACCATGAGGCAACCGCTATCATCCACTTAGGTCACATCATCCTCAACTCCCCACTGTTCCTCATATCTTAGAGTCTAAGCTTCCAACCTTCTTGCTTGAGTCCTACTCTCTCTCTCTAGAGCTAACCCTACAAACAACCTACCTACTAGAGGTCCTCTCTCCATGAAGGTGGATCAAGATGACAAGCATACCCCTACATACGTTAAGCCTATGTTTAAAGTTATGTTCACTCAAGATTATCCATAGCTCTTTATGCTTATCTAATAAGCTATCCATCATGCCTTTCTGGATAGGGTTTTAACCTACTACCAGCAATACTGATGTACTCAAGGTGCATATTGTACTATGCTCATATCAACCCATAGGGTTTCTGTAGGTTCTTCACTAACCTCATCAATGAAGGAGTTATCCTTCTCTCCAACATGCACGACCCTTTCTAGGGTTGGGTCCCCAAAAAGGTACTTGGTCAGACAACCTCACCTAGCTCAAACTATCATAGGGATTCAAAACATCCATCTCATCAGGCCATCTCTCTCTAACCACCACTTATGGTTAGGCTTAGCATCATCCTTAGAGGATGCGCCAGGTCTCTACTTATAATGGAGGTCTCTACCTCCAAGTCTAACTCTCTCTATTCATCCTCCTGATAAGAAGGTCTAACCTTAGGTCTCTCCTGAGGGCATGACAACACATGTCATATGACCTAACCATGAAACTATTCTTTAGTTTACACTTAACTATTAAGCTTATGTCCATGACATCTTATTTACATGCTTTTAATTAATTTGGTGGAGGATTCCTTAACCTTATTATACATACCCTGACGTCAAGAGGGTGAGGAAGAGAAATAAAAACCCTAAACCTTAGAATCTTAAGAGAATTAGGGTTGAGAAGGGACAAAAATAGATGAGAGAGTCCTAAAGGTATCTTATTCTGAGTCAGATCCTAAGACATTGGCCAGACAGTCACACAGATCTAGGAGTCCTCATATTCTGACTAGTGCTATGGAGGAAAATCTTGCCAGTCCTCAGATGTGATCCTTTTCTAGACACCTCTGTCTTTCAGAAAATCCTCTAATATATCCCTCCAGTTCTACAGAGTTTGTAAAATTTAATAATTATTAAGGATTAAATGAGGAACCTGGCTCTGATATCAAATGTAACAACCCTACCTCCCAGTAACCCCCAATTAAGGGAGACTAAGAGGTCAGAGTTGTTATCCCAATTTCCAGATCGAAGGTTCAGCAAATAATCAATAATAATTAATAAATTCTACCAGACTATACTGAAAAACTGTACTAAAATAAAATTTTGCATATCTTTTTCAAAAACATGGATATCTACTTCTATCCGCATCTTGAGTCTATTCTAATTAATCATCCTTTTTACTTTAATTCTTATTTAATTCCACATATGCCACTATATTGTTTTTCCTTTTCAATCTTGTACCTAAAACCCCGACAAATAAAACATCGGTCAGCATAAATGAATATGTCGGTATGTGGGGGAAACAATAATCGTGCAATTAACTATAAGAACATATTGTAGTCAATTATGATTTAACAACCAACTTTACGTTTTAAACATAACTGCTAATTCCATCCATACCCTAGCCTTTGTGATGTCCCTGTAGTGGACCTGGATGCTACCTTCCTTCTGGTAGATCCCCATTAGACCCCTCATGATTCTACCTACCAGGTGAATCAATTTCTAGGGTTGAGTCGCATGGCACTACCCATAGGTATCCCACTCCCTAACTCATGGTGTGCTAAACAGTGTCATGGCACAACACGTGGGTAACCCAATTTCTACCTCATGATAACCTGATGTCCTACTTAACAAATATGCCCTGTACTAGGTTACCCTTTTCATCATTAGCAAAGCCACAGAGGAGGACCAGGATCCGATCCAGTCATGTATACATATTTATGGTGATAATCATAGTCACTTTATAGTAGCATGAAATAAAAGTCATCCAAGCAGTTATTTTCAGGCAACCGATAAAACATCCGGGAATCACTGTGAAACTAAAGTGATTAACCATAAGCGTAACCACATACCTGAACCAGAGTAACTTGATGTCCAAGCAAGAATATTCAAGAATAATCAATCAAGTAATCAACAATATCCTGAAATTCATGCATAACATCCAAGTGTCATTGTTTTATTCAAAACATTGTCAAGATTGACTTGGATTCCACCTTAGGATTTCTTGGCCAACGTTAGGGTTTTATTAGGATTTTAGCATCCATAATGCATTTATTACTTTTAAATTCCTTTTGGGCCACAAACCCTAATTCAACATCACAGACACAATTATCATCTTTGATTCTTTTCGAATTGACAACTCACATTTCATTATGGTCGAATTCACATATGAACCCTATTTATCGCTAATTCCACATTTATCTACTAGAAAACCCTAATTACCAAATTAAAGGGTATTTATCCACAATTATAAACTTTTATACTAAAAAAATAGCTTAGAATCATCATATCTCATCTTTATTCATGGATTTGAACAATTAAAGCCAATAAGAGTCATAATTATCAAAATTTGGGTTTCAAAGCCCATTAAAGCATATCCATGTACATGGAACCTTAAATTAATGAAATTATGCATAAAGATAATACTTTTAGATCTAGTGTGTCCTTTTTATAATCAATAGGTTAATATCAACTATAAACATCCATATAACCTTTCTCAATTTACTGATCATCAAAGGGTAGGGTTGTTTATTAGTTAAACCATTAAAGATTGCATCTTTACATACTTTTCTTAATTGTAAGCATAGTTACGCTTCCCTTACATTTTGATTGCATTCCTCATTTTATCCTGATTAATTTTCATATTTTATACCCCTCAATCCGAGTTACTGATATTTAGTTATGAAATTACCAAATAATTACCTGATGGACCAATGACTGCGCGCCACATCAGCAACGTAGCCTGCTCTTTTCTTTTTCTTTTTCTTTTTCACACGCGGACGTTGTTGAATTGTTTCCCATTTTACCCATAGGACCCCAACCTCTCATCCTTATGGGGACTGGGAAAAATTGTCCAAACTTTTGTTTGTCTTCTACCTCTTGACGGTCTTGTGAGGCAGCGCCCAACTGTGGTCAACCTCACAGTTGACTTTGGGCATCAAGGCCCCTCAGCGGCCAGAAAGGGAGCTACCAACTCTGGACCTCATCGCCGAACTTGATGGAAGGGTTAATTAGGTTGGGGTGCACCAATTAGGGAGAAATGATAGGATGTGCGCCGGCGGCCGTGGAAGGGTATTGTAAAGCTGTCGTGGTTTATTTTCCAAATTAAGGGCATCAAGATGCTTGTGGTTGCACTCCGGAAGCGAGGGTACTGATTGGAGAATTGCTCACAGCGTCCAATTCTTTCCCCTATATATAGGGGACCCATCTAGTGCCCTATGAATTGGGGACTTCCACGGTCTTCTACAGAACACCTTGAAACCCAGGCTTGCTAAACTCGAGATGATCTCCCTGAGGCGATGGTCTTGTTTCCATCCTTATGGATCGCCAATATCGTGAGAAATCCAAGTTCCACTCCTACTTGAACTGGACTCTGGTTCTAGTCTCCCTACACGATTGGGATCATGTCCCATCTATTGATCTCAGATTCGATGGTCTGGAGTGCCTATTGTTTAACTAAAATCGGGATTAAATCCCAGATAAACCGTGACGCAATTATCTTTCCACTTTCGAATACTTACAATGTCTATAACTCTTAAACTATATATCCTTTTAATCCCAAATTTTAGGGAAAGCTTTGTCTTGACTTATTCTACTAGTGTACCAAATTTGAGTCCCAAATTACAAAGAAAAAGGGCATTATCTTCATGTGCAAGTTATCTATTAATAAAGCATATTTTATGCATATTTTCTCTCTCCTACTCTTTTATTTTATTTAGTTAGATTTCTTTTACAATTAGAAACCATGTGAAGTCAAAATCTCATTCATAATGATTCCATTATCCATATTTCCACATATTTCTTATATTTTCATCATTATCTCAACTTTTTTTCTTAATAATGCTTTATTTGATTTTATCTCTTTATTCTCCTATTATCTTTGCAACTTGGACTCCTTGAAACCCAAGAAATCCCAAAGATATGAAATCCTTTATGAAGGATGCTTATTATCCTTCTAGATGCATCTACATCCATTGTTTCTCATTATCTTACTTATTTCTTTATTAAAAGATTTATTTTCAAGGATTTCTCTTTATCTTTTATTTGCTTTTTCCTCTTTTTTTATTTCTTCCATTATAACTCACATATAAACGAAATTTATTCAATTGTGGCCATTAATGCCACTTTCTAGATATTTCCAATTATTTTCATAAATATTTTGCTTAATGTCCATTATCTTGTATCTTTTTCCATTATTTGGACTTTTCTTCTTTTCTTCTCTTTTATATTCATGATTGGATTAATCTAATAATAGGAATCATGAAATTCCTATCAAAAGGGAGATTTGCATAGAAATCCATCATTTGAAGCAAAGCATACAACCTTTTCAATTAAGTCCATATTCATAAAATCATTACATTTCACTTATGAAAACATATGCAAAATTGAGATTGTAACAGATAGCCTATGGTCACCCCCTTAGATCATGTTTTGGATCAATTAGAAGTTTAATGATCAATCATTAAGTACCCTACTGATGTTATCAATCAATTATGACATTAGCTTAATATTTGATGTTAACTAAGGAATATAGTGTTGATCTAACAACCTATGGTGATTTAAAGGTCACCAATGATGGTGGATCAGGTCTCTACAACCTATGGTAAGTTAAGCATTGTAGTTGTAGCATCAATTAAGCCTTATACCAATGGTTTCTTGGGTCACTTGATGCAATGGTCGGGCCAATACTGTAATTGATGGTTTAAACATATGAACCAGACCCAATGGACAATATCTATTGTTTATTCCTCCAATAAAGTGTAATGATGGCTAATGTAATATGTTGGTCCTAATAATGTGATTTAGATGGTTTCCTTTATATGATCAACTTAAGAAGCTTACTTGTTGACAATGGATGGCTTATTTTAAATGAATAGTCGATTGTGGGTTTTACCCTACTCTCAATGGAACATTTTGTGTTGTTAATCAAGGGATGTCTAGGGTTAAATGGTGACCCTTTATAGATCACATATCAAGGACTTCATAGATGTTTTATCCAAGGTGTTTACTTATGTAAACAACCAATGGTCTTACCTTTTAAACATCCAATGGTTTTGGGTGACATTGTGGTATGGTGATATGGGTTGAATGATGATGGAACAAATGGAGTGTTACCCTTAATAAGGTAGTATTACCTATTCACTCATATGAATAGAAGGGATGATAACCATATTGTGTTGATATGTAACCCGAATGAGGTATAGCTTGTTATACCTAGCTTTAATATAACTAAATGATGGTATTTTGGTATGAATAGTCCTTGCATGACTAATTCAATCATGGGGTACTCTCTTATTGTTGTTGAAACCCAAGAATGCTATAACCTGATGGTAACACCTTAATTTATGTGTGGGTTCATACTTGAGAATAGTATGGAATGTTATGGTGATGCTTCACCTTATGCATCCATGATCTAATGGGGATGTCGTGAGTTAGGGTTTGGGTATAAGTGCTGATTAGTAACATTGATATAATTTTTCATGTTGAACCTAACTCTAATGCAAATAAGAAAAGATGAGTATTCATGTTTAACATTCTTATATGATGGCGTGATGGTGGAATAAACTCCTTAATATGATCATAGCCCTAATGTGTTAATTGGTGGTTATCATAGCCACCTGGTTGATACTTTCTAATTCTAAACATGTGCATTATGAATATGATGAGGGTTAATCATGTCTAGATTCCTTGCATGTTGATGTAATAAAGGAATGTTCTTAATGTGAATATAACCCTACTATGATTTTTTATGAATATCTCCTAGCTCATTAATGCAATATTGTGTTGATATGGAGTATTATATGTAAGTGATGTTGTTGAGCCTTGTTATAAGGCATGCAAAGATAATGATGATCTTGCAGGGAATAGTATGATGGTTTTAATGACCTTTGGGCATGGTTGAGCCCTGAATGAGGCGTAATCCTCTTGTGTTGATAAGGGTTGATACCGTGTGATATTTTGAAAAGGATTTTATATCATGTGATAGTATGACGGTCTTAATCACCTTTGGGCATGGTTGAACCCTGAATGAGGTGTAATCCTCTTGTGTTAATGAGGGTTGATACCCTACGATATTTTGAAAAGGATTTATATCTTGTGATAGTATGATGACTGGTGTGGTCTCATGAATGGCAAGTGAATAGTACCATGTGATGATGAGATGAGAAATTATGTTTCACATGTTTTATATCTTTTCAAAGTTCTGATATTTATGTGCTTGCTAGAAGTGAATTAGGGTTTGTATGTCCACTTGTTTGATGCAGCCTTAATTCACCCAATTGGCATAACTAATCAAGTGTAACTCTAATCATGTAGTTCCTTGTATCGTAGAACCATCTTCAGTGTCAGAACTTGTTGGATGGTGAAATGGGTATTCCTAAGGGAAACTTGGAGTGCATACTGTTGAGTATGTGGGGGTGGCAGGTTGAGGATATATCCTTGTCATCCAAAATGCAGATTGTGGAGATTGGCTATGGTCATGCCTCATACATCTGATGTGATTGAGAACAGATGTGAATGTGTCTCGATGATTATAACATGATGTGATTGGAGGACAACTGTGGTTGTACCTCAGAGATTGGGTTTGTATACCCTGGTTTCTAGTGTTGTGACCTATACCAAGGGCAGATTAGTGGTTAGCAGCTTTACTATATGTCACTATGGTGGCAGCTTTGACTGATATGTCACTGCCTTTTTAACTCGTACTGACCTAGGGGAAGAGATCTTAGGATACCGACACTCCTAGATCTTATACGGAGCCGAATAGCCCTTCATAGGGGTTGGTTGGACTTTGAATGGTACGATTCAAATTTCCCAGGGCATAATAAAAGATGTAATACAACCTTGTAGCATATTTGTTTAGGTTTATACACAACGTTCACATTAGATGATAACCCTTGTTTGTTATCATCACATAAAGATGATGATTAGTGCAATTAAGAGATAGTAGATACACTTAGGTTGTGGATATTCTTAAGATTGTAGATGCGTACATACTATATCTATGCTTGTGTTGATAACTATACTGCTACTACTGAATATAATCATGATGCTAGCTATCTCATGTTGTTAGTTATGTTTAGCAGGCTAGCCATGCCTTTGTAACTAGAGATGCATATACTGCTAATCATGCTTATCTAGATAGTTGTGCTTATGTTTTTAGCTCTTCTTATGATGTTGATATGTTCAACCAATTTGATATGATCATGTTATTAGCTATGCTATGTTACTAGACTTGCTCATGATGCTAGATAAGCATATGCTACTGAATTTCTTATATTGTCAACAAGATAAAGGATGATTGTCTGGCTAATGGTGATAGTTATTCTCTGCTCCTTTATGTATTTTGTTAATCATCAGTATTAATGATCATATTTGGGATAGGGTCTCACCCTTGTGGTTCTCCACATTATTTTTAGGTAATTAGAAGTGACAAAAACAGACATGTGGCAGCAAAGAGGAGCTATAGTTATGAATCTTTGATAAAGTTGATTAGATGTCTTGTGTGTCCTAGAGTCATCCTTGTACTCCCAGGTCCAAGCAGGAAACGTTTGTATATGGTATTTAAAAAAAAATGGACTTTTGTTAGCATATTAATGCTTGTTTGTGTGGCATATACGATTATTGTTCTCCTGTATATATATGTTGTGGCTAAGACGATAGAACAATTTGTATCAAATTCTTAGCATAGTATGGATACAAGAAAGATGTTGGGCTCTTATGCAAATGTTTTTGAGGGGTGTTGATGTTGAAATCGGTTTTAATTTACCCATATTTTTGGGTATGTGATTAATTAGTTATTGATTGTGTTTTATGTTTTGAGTAATCTCATTTAGTGTAACAAGTTCTCACAACTATAAAATAAAAAAAGTCTGCAAATTAGAGAATGTTATTGTAGAATCTAATAGAAAACATGTTGTGATCATGCTTCTAGAAGATCATAACAAGCATCCACGCTTTGCAAAACATAATTTTGGGGATACAGAAAATAAGCAAAAACACTACCTCGATTCACTTCTGCAAATGGGATTGCAATGCACTCACAGACCCTTTGGTTAAGTACTATTATCAAAACAAATAGGGAAGTGACCAGTACCATAGGCCCCCAGCCTCAATTATAGGTAATAGTTATGAGACTACTTGTAATGGTAGTAGTACTACCATATTTAGTAATTCACAATTCATAAAATTTTGTAATTCAAGTTTGATTTGGCTTGCATGAGGTGGCCAAGATAAATAAGATCCCCACCTGACTTTTCCTTGAAGAAAATAAGCCCCATAAGTGTTGGATGACAAAGATAATATCGACTAATGCCTCATATGGGAAATAATATTTGGTCATGATAGAAACACCTAGATAATAGAAAAGATGCACATACCTTAGCTTGAGTTGTTAAGGCAGGGATTGAATCCTAACCCTTCCAAGTCTAAAGTCATCTCAACCTACATATAGGATTAGATATATCAATTAGGGCTTAAGTTCTAATATATATATATATATATATATATATATATATATATATATATATATATATATATATATATATATATATATATATATATATATATATATATATTGTAAAAACCCTACAAATCCAAGTCCATCAGCAAAACCCTAGGTCAGATCTTGTTTTAGACCTAACATTGAGTTTAGGGTTTCTTAATGATATCTTGACTCATAATCACAACTTTATTAATAATGATGTTGTTGTTAAGATCAGAAATGAAAACAAAACCCTATAAATTTAGTCTTTAAAACTTGTGAATAAGAAGATGAAAAACTATTCCAAAACGTATAAAAAATTCACAGGATTCTAAAACATATTTTTGAATAATTTTTGGATATACAACTAATTAGTTATGGATTTTACAAGTTTTAGGGTATTTACTTGATAATTTATGAAAAATAATATGTAGATGGAATAAGGAGCCCACAAATCATAACTATAGTCATGATCACATATGATTATCAATGTAACCAATTAAATTGAGCATGCAAAATGACAAGAACGCCCTCTCAAGAAAAAATTACCCAAAGAATTGATGAGGAGGACAAAACTGGGTTTTTACCCCTGACCCATCCTCGCTTACTTGATCGGCCGCCATGGATGTGAGCTAGAAGTAGAAGTGGCTATTGTATTTATGGAATTCCATTAAGCTCCTGCTCACATCAAAGTTACATGTCGCGAGGGAAGGGAGGGTCACAAGGATCCTTACCTTAAGGGGAATTGGGTTAGGGTGAGGAGAAGAGTTTGAAGAGTGCTCCAAAAGCAAGAGAGAAGGAACAACTTGGCGGCAAGCAATCACCTAATAAGAGGGGAAACTGAAGCTAGGGGATAGAAGCTTGTGATGTAGAAAAACCAAAGAAAGAGTCACCCTTTTATAAGGTTGGGATCACCCTTTTATTAGGTTGGGATCACCCTTTTATAAGGTTGGGTATTATAGTTTATTGTTGTGGTAGATTTGAGAGACACGGAGGAAGATTTGGGCATTTCCAGTGCCTTAGGGCTTGCGTAGGGTATCATCTGGTGTGCGTTTGATTGACGAACACAATAGAGAAAAAAATCAAGAAACGATCAAGTAATGTGTGAGAAATCCTAGTTTTAATTAAGAATAACCCAACTACCTATTGCCTCTTTCGGCGTAAGGTAGGATATGGGCTATGACTTGCCTAATCATGATCCCATAATGGAGAAAATGTGTGCATTGGCAAGACCAACTATGACATCATTGCTTTCCAAATCAAAATCGAAGAAAGTGATGGACTATTAATTTCTATTTGTTCTCAAACAAATTGGATGAGTAAATACCATCCAAATTAATTGGAACTTGGTCAGTAAGGTAATAAGGACCAAAGAATCCAATTTTGGAGCAAATTTTTGCGTTTTGCAAAACTTTAAAAATAAAAACACACCATTGGAGGGAAAGTCTATTATCTTCATATTAATGCATCCATTTATTATTTATTAACCAAAGTTTGTGTGTAACTCTTCCTTCACAAAACCTACTCACATGAAAAATCTAGAAGACTAATTTTAAACTTAAATGTCTAAATTTGATAATTTTTCACAACTAACCCCAAACTATTGCATTTCCCCTATTTCTTGTATAGAAGCCTTCAATAATTGTGTTATTGGCTAAAGCTCTTATATTTGAAGGTCATTAACATCCTAGTGCACACCAATCTAATAAGAGGAGTACAATATTAAAGATCATAATAAAAAGGAGTAAAATGAAATAATTACCTAAATTTGAGTACGTTACAAATCTCCTCCTCTTAAAAGGATTTCATCCCCAAAATTTAAAAAAATCAGAGGGAACGGTGAGTTTGTGATATTTCTTCTCTGAGCTCCCAAGTTGTTTCCTATTGACCATGATACTTCCATATAACTTTAACTAATTCAATATCCTTGGGCTTCAATTACATCACTCGGGAGTCAAGGGTCTTCTCATGATATTCTTCCTATGTCAAATATTCACAAATTTCTATGGGTTCGATAGATAACACATGAGGTGCATCTTTCACATATTTCTTCTATACATACGCATACAAACCTTAATGAATGTTATCATCAGATGATGTTAATGCTAGGCGATATGCTCACTCCCCAATCTTATCTAGAACTTCAAAGGGTCCCACATAATAAGGACTGATCTTTCCTTTCACCTTAGATCTTGTAGTAGACCATATAGGTTTTATATTCAAGAAAACATAATCACCAAATAGAAATTTCACATCCATCCTTTTCTAATCAGCATACATCTTATGATGATCTTGAGCTACTTTCATTCATTTCATTACCAGAGCATTCTTTTTCTTCATTATAGCATGCCATCAATCTTAACCAATGTATGCTCAGCCACATCATCCCAATGTCCCAATGTAAGGGTGAACGACAAGGACTTCCATACAAAGCTTCAAAGGGTGGCATACATTCGGTTTCCTTGATAACTGTTATTGTAAGAAAATCAGCCAATGGGAGATATCTATGCCAAACACCTCCCTAGTCCTTCAGACAAGATCATAAGATATCTTCTAGAATATGAACTGTCCTCTCAGACTACCCAGCAATCTTAGGATGGTAAGATGTACTGAAACATAAATATGATCACATGTCTTGTTGAATCTACCTCCATAGCCAAGAAGTAAACTTAGAGTTCCAATCGCATACAATAGACTTCAGAACACCATGCACTTGTACCATCCAATCCATGTATATATGTGACATGTCCAGAATCTTGCATGTAGTCTTGAAAGGCAAAGAAATGAGCAGACTTGGTAAGTCAATCTATCACAACCCAGACAACAAATAACCACTTCTACATTTTGGAATTCCTATCACGAAATTCATCATAATATTTTCTCATTTCTACGTAGGTATTATGAGAGGTTGCAAAAGTACACCATGTGCTTGATGTTCAATTTTTACTTGTTGACAAGCCAAACATTTTGCAACAAAAGTAGCGATGTCATTCTTCATATTCTTCTACTATAAACTACTTTGTAGATCTTTGTACATCTTTTTGGTGGCAGGGTGAATTGTATATTTTGAGCCATGAGCCTCACTCAACACCTTATGTCTAAGATCATCCACATCCGGTATCCACAAGTAGTGTTGAAAACAAATTGCACCATTAAAACCAACTAAGAAATCAAATTGTTGTCTTTTTGTCATGGTCTTCATTTCACCAAGGTCAGGACTAGCTGCTTGTGTTGTGATAACCTCAAAGATCCAAGATGGAGTAACTGAGAGACTTGCCATGTGCACACACATCTTATCCACAACAATATCATCTACATCATCATTTAACTCAAGTCTAAAACTAGAAACATGCTCCATGTTTTTCCACACCTCACTACGGAGAGATGGAGAAACAACATACTTCTTATGACTAAAATCATCAACAATTATGTTGGCTTTTCTAGGTGTTATGTGATTGTGAAATCGTAATCCTTCAAAAATTCCATCCAACGCCTCTATCTCCAATTCAATTCCTTTTGTTTAACAAGATAGAAAAGACTCTTATGGCCTGAAAAACTTCAAATTGCACACCATATAGATAATGCCTTCAAATCTTGAGACCGTGAACAATAGTTGCAAGCTCAAGGTCATGGGTCGGCCACTTTTCTTCATTCGTCTTCAACTGGTGGGAGGCATAGGATATAACATGTCCTTCTTGCATTAGCATGCAACCTAAGCCCTTTCTTGATGCATTAGTGAAAATAACATAAGGCTTCCCTTCTATAGGTAAGGACAACATAGGAGTAGATGTCAAATAGTGCTTCATCTCTAAAAAACTATTTTCACATTCCAGGAACCAGACAAACATGGTGTCCTTGTGAGTCAACTTGGTTAGAGGATGAGACAACTTAGAAAAGTTCTTAATAAAATATCTGTAATAACCTAGAAACCCCAAGAAAATTTGTATCTTATAAGGATTCTTTGGAGGTTTCCACCTAGTTACAACTTCAACTATAGGTGGATCTGCATCTATATGACCAGCAGATATCATGTGGCCTAGAAACATCACTTCCTTTATCCATAACTCACACTTAGAAAACTTAGCATAGAGTTGGTTCTCATGAAATGTCTACAAGACAATCTGCATATGTCTTCGATGTTCGTCTATCATCCTGGAGATGTTGAGAACGCCATCAATGAACACTACCACAAACTCATCCATATTGGGGTGGAAAACTCAATTCATCAGGTCCATGAAAGAAGTACGGGTATTAGTCAACCCAAATGGCATCAGTGGATATACATAATGCCCATAGTGAGTGTGGAAGGCCATCTTTGATCTATCCTCATCTTTTACCTGCATTTTATAGTAACCACTTCACAAACCCATATTAGAGAAAACCTAGTGGATTTTAATTAATTGAATATATAATCCTTGTGTGGTAGTAGATATTGGTTCTCCACCATCACTTTATTTAGCATTTTATAATCCATACACTTCTTCAGGGAATCATCTTTCATCTTCACAAATAGAATGGGAGCTCTCCATGGAGAGATACAAGGGAAAACAAACCGAATGTCGTGAAGTTCTTGTGGTTTCTTCTTAAGTTTTACAAGTTCCACGGCTGTCGTATGATAAGGAATTTTTTATATTGGGGTGGTTCATGTGGCGAGATCGATGGTGAACTCAACTTCCCGAGATGGTGTAATACCAGTATTTTTGGTTTTTGCTTTGAAGATTTGGAGGCACTGCATGTTTGGAAAGAAGTGCCAAATCTTCAAGGATTATAAGAATCTTTGATACATATTTTTGAAGTAAGAGTTTAACAAGAGGAAGAGGATATGGATGGTGTAACATACTCAAATCTAGGCATACAACATAATTTACTCTTTTCTTAGGTCTACCATTAATTATATTACTATTAAATTTTTTTCCTTGAATGATATTAATCGAGAGTACTTGGATCAAAGAATATATAATGTCTTAACCAATAACCTCTTATATAATTTTAATGATAAAATTAAGTCTTCTATGAAAGGATAAATATGTAAGTTCATTAATTAAGCTGTATTGACCCTAAATTTGAAATCAAGAATCACCTAAGTCTAATTGATTGAAGGAAGTAAATAAATATGAACTATGTATCAAATATGTTAAGAAAGGCATCATATACATTAATTGAATACTCAACTTACTAGTGAGAAATGTTTCCAAAATGCAAAATTGACATTTGGGTTCCTTGTACTTGAATTAGCATACCGATAAATTTATGGGTCAAAGGACGCCATTCGCTCATCTATTAAGATTAGAAGAATCGAGACATTAATTATACATGCATTTAATCCATTCAACTAAGTTCCACTGACCAAAATGCATTTTTCCCTCTACTACACTTGGACAACCTTGACCAGAAAGCCACAACTCATAACCAGTAGACGACCTCCTTCTTTTGTTTATCTTCTTCCTCTCCTCCTTCTATCATAAATGGGTACTAGAACCCTTTATGCCTTGCCACCATCAATACGTAAAAATACAATTATATGATGCAATGACAAAAGATGGTAGTTAAACCCTCACACAACTCCTTCATTTTCGACAATGCTTAACTCTACATCACAACCAATAGAGTCAACCAACACCACCTACTTGTCATCACAAAAACCACAAACCTTCATTATGATCAGTAACCTTAACCCACAACCCTAGCCATTTTGTCTTCTCTTCATCTTGCGTCAAGAAGCTTGACAGAGTAGAAGTCTCACCAGTAGCTGCAAAAGTTGGTGAAGGTCGTAATGATCAATTTTTGTAGAGGAATGATCTTCTCCCTCACCACCATTACCACCACTCTCCCTTCTAAATCATCTTCATCACCCTCACCCCAAGAATTCTAGCATCCTCCATATCCTCTTCACACCATCATCCTTGGCATCAAGATAGCTGCCTATTCTCCTACTACATTGTGCTAGCAATTGAGGAAATAACATAATGTTTACTGAAAACCACAAGACTCTGCATCTCCTCTCATTTGCGCCACCAGGTTGAGAAGACACAACAACTTCAAGTTGTTGGAGACCACATCCAAGAGTTGAAGGGGAGACTGATTGTTCTAACTGCCACCATTGGGCCGCAGACCATGCCAATCCTCCTCTTACCTATCTAGTGTTTTTCTCTCTCGCCTTACCCTAGACATAGATATCATTTCCTTCTTGTTCCAGTAGCAATATCCATGTGGAAACCACTGACCTATTCTAGAACTTTGGAAGTAGGGTCCCTACACTATTTGAAGATTTTTGTCCCTACAACTATGGAAACACCACAATGTCCTCCTAGGTCACCATCCTTCCTCTCCCTAGGTACCCCACAACCTTGACATACAGTAGCCACATCATGTCCAACATTGGCTCCAATTGCACTGCCACTATAAAAATCACCATTGTTCACAACTAGGATTCTTCCTACACTCATCTAACCAATCCACATGACAATGTGGAACATCATTTAAGTGACTTGGGCCATTACCAGTCTCACCTTCTGCCATCATAGGATCAACAACAACACACATGAGTGAAACATCCAGAAGCCTCATTGCTAGATGTGTTACCCCTAAAACTCAAAGTATGTCCTCCCCACAACTACAAAATATTATCGACCACATTCACCATGAAAACCCACATTCCTTGTAAGTTTTGATTTCATGTTACATAGTTTTAGTTTAGGAAAAAACTTTATAAAGATATTATAAGTATAGATGAGATGATAGTCTAGAAATTTATTACCAAAATATTAGTAATATCATAACATGAACTATTTAATCACCTCAATTACCAATCTTAGGGTATACATTTGTTTAACATTTAGTTGCATGAAACCAATATGTAAGGATTCATTAGCTTGGAATACTTGGGTTTCCCTCTGTAGCTAGGCTTGTGAGATGGTAGTTGTACACACTTGTTTATAGTATTACCTTTTACATTGAGGAACAATTTCACATTATACAAAATGAAATTTTGTAATAGTTTTATTTCTACTACTTATAAACTTTTATGCTATGTAATGTATATACCATTTGAGAATAAATAAATTCCTTCTTTCCTCTATTTTTGTAATACCATGGTTTTATTTCAAAATTTTAGGAAGAGTTGATCCCCTCTTTATATTATAGCAATCACATGGCTCTTTGTACTTTTGAGTGGATTCCCTATCAGGTCCCATTCTTTGCAATAGAATATTAGAGTCTAAGCACTCAGTGACTTGGCTATTTCAAAATATCCCATGTAGTTCCTTAATTAGGTAGTGAAGTATTCATACATAGGTTGTTTATGTGCATATTCTTGAGTCCCCAGATAACAACTAGGGTTTGGTCATTCCTACACCCCAAACTACCTATGTGGTTGGCACATAGTCTTTAGTAACCCTAAATTCCTTGATCTAAGATTAGAGAAAGAGTTAGAAGTTAGGAATTATATGTATTATTATATCTACTCCGAACCACCACTTTAGATGGTTAGGTTGATATAGCTTAACTCTTTCATGGGTGAAGGTTTGCATAGTAGTGGTAAAAGAGTAATTTGACTTTAGCATTTTCTAAACTTAATGATGGGTGCACTAGATAAACCTTGGGATAAATTCCTAATAAATGTTACACTAATATAACTCCAAGTTAAAATAATTAGACCTTGATAAGGATATAGTGAACTATAATTGATAACTTAAAATAAATCCAAAGAAAAGTAGTACTCATATTTTTAAGGAAAGTCTATAGGTGATAGGACACAATTGGTTTTTGTCAGACATAATGGTGTTCTAGGCTATGATGGGGTGCATTTCGGGGATGAAATCCCTTCTAAGGGTGGAGTGTTGTAACATACTTGAATCTAGGCATATAACATAATTTTCCCTTTTCATAGCTCTACCATTAATTATATTACTATGAAATATTTTCCCTTGAATTATATTAGTGGGGAGTATTTGGAGCCAGGAATAAATAATGTCTTAACCAATAACCTCTTATAGATGGTTAATGATAAAATTAAGTCTTCAATGCAAGGTTAATTGTATAAATTCACTAATTAAGTTTGCTTAACCCTAAATTGAAATTTAGAATAATCCTAAGTCTAATTGATCAAAGAAATAAATAACTAATAATTATATATAGAATAGATTAAGAAATATATCAAAACCATGAATTGAATACTCAACTTACTAGTGAGAAATAAAATACTAAATTTTCCAAAAGGAAAAATCATCATAATTGGGTTCCTTATACTTTAAATAGAATACCCATAAACTTTATACGTCAAACAAACACCATTTTCTCGTCCAATAAGATTTGAAGAATTAATACATAAATTGGACATGCATTTAATCCATTAAACTAAGTTCTGTTGACCAAAATTCATTTTCCATGTACTGCCTTCCTTATTTCTACCTTACACATGTGCAACAATTTCTAGTCATCCAATGTTTCTTTTCCACTTTTGCTATCACTGCTTCTCTTCCCCTCTACTACACATGCACAACCTTGACCAACAAGCCTCAACCTATAACAAGTGTATGTTCTCCTCCTTTCATTTCTCTACTTCCTCTCATCCTTATTTCTATAACTTGTACTTAACCTTTGTGAGCTACCACCATCACCATAGGAAAATACATTTGTCGAATGTGGCAAATAAAGATGGAAGTCAAACCCTCGCACAACTCCTCCATATTTGATGTTGCTTGACTATGCATAATAATTTTCATACATGACCATCACCACCTACTTGTCATCACAATGACCTGAAAATAGTCATTATTATAACCCCTTCCAATCGACAACATGTACCCACAACCCTATCCATCGCGGTTCCCCTTCACCTAGCGTCAAGCAAACTAATAGTAAGGAAGCCTCACTAGTAGTTGTGGATGCTGGTGAAGGTCGTGATGATCAATTGGTGTAGAGGATTACTCTTCTTCCTTACCACCATGACCGTCACTCTCCCTTATTCTTCATCTTCATTTCCCTCACTCCAAAAACCCTAGTAGTTGCCATATCCTCTTCATGCTAGTGACCTTGGAAGCAACATAGTCACTTATTCTCATTTCTATGTTGTGCCAGTGACTATGGAAATAACGGAATGACAACTGACCACCACAAGAAGCACACTACTACAAATATGACATATTGCGTAGGTTGTTTTTTAACACAAACTGAGGGTGTTATCTTGGGCAAAAGTTCTTTCAAGATAACTATGACAGTTTAACTATTAGAGAAAACACTGACTGCATTTTTTTGTCATCAGTCGCTTATAAAAGCAAACTATGCTATATATCACCCATGAAAATAGAATTTCACACAAAATTTTCTAGAGCATTTCATTTTCCTCAAAAAACCCTACATCATCAGTTATTTTCTAGATAACTGATGGGTTAAAGAGGCACATGAACCACTGTGTCCTACAAAAACTAATTGGTGTTTATTTTCAGTTGTTACTAGAGCAATCGATGACAAAACATTTACATGGCATATGTCTGGTGGAAATTTTCTCACCCTCACTTGGTGTTACATGTCAATTGTCCTAACCACAATCGACAACTTAGGTATGACTGGGTTGTGAGGATAGGCATCAGTTTGTTATAGACATCTGACGACAAAGTTCTTTTTTATCGGCAGTTGTTTTTCTTCAACCGATGACCTATAGCCCAGCTTATCAGTTCTACAAATAACTGATATGGTAGGTATTACTTAACCCCATGAGAAACCTCTTTCCATCTTTCCCTTTCCCATCTTCCTCTAAAAACCAGTGCTTTGGGGATTTTACTTGTGATTTGTCTTCTCTGTCTCTTCCTCTGATGTTGTTTCCTCCTCCTTCTAGTTGATGTTTCTGACATCGATTCTCTGATGTCAACGCCGCTTCCTCTGTTGTTGCTTCCTCCTTCTCTAGTCAGTGTTTCCGCCACCAGAGCTCCTTGAATGTGACCACTGTTGGTCGTGCCAAAGCTCCTCCACTATTGTTTCCTCCTCCATCCAGTGTTGCCATCGCCGCATCTCCATTACGGATGCCGTTTTGTCCATTGTTGCTTCCTCCTCCAACACCAACCTCCTTTAATATAGGTGGCCTTCTTCTTCCTCTCTTCATTTCTCTTCTCTCCTCCCTCTGTTCTCCATCTCTCTTTCCCCTCTCCTACTTCTTCCTCTCTCCTCCTTCCCCTGCCCTATGATTTTTTATCAATATTAAGAAGAAATTGTGAAGGGAAGAGGAAGGAGGAGAGAGGAGGAAGGAGGAGAGGGGGAAGGCAGATGGAGATTGATACACATTTATTTCAAAAAAAATTAATTGTGATGAAATTGAACTAACATAGATTTCAATTTGTAGTTCATATCAATGGTGTCAAAATTGTGATGCATTAATGGAGATTGTGATGAATAAAATGCTCATTATTGATTATTTGTCCTTCATAGGATTATTACATGCTCAAAATGAAAGTATAACTTAGATGAGGAGAGAACAAATTCTAGGCGCATTAATGATGTTTGCGACACCTAAATTCAAGAGGATCTCATCTATTCTCTAATGATTACTTTTGCATGAAAATGACTCTAAATAACTTGAATTGACATTGTCGATGCTTATGTTGAATATCTTACTTGAATTATATGATTTCCCCCATTTAATATGTATGTACCCTAATAATTAGATCCATCATTCAACTGTGATCTATAACACTAAGTTTAAATTGGAACTAATATGTGAATAAACCCTAATTTGTGAATTTTAATTTAAACCCAAATTTGTGAATTTGAATATGTAAATAAACCCTATTTTTTGAATAAACTATCACACCCTATGTTTTGGGATCTAGAAATACATGATTTTAAATCCAATTTTCATGATTTTGGATATGAGATAAAAAGACATGTAGAAAGGATCCCTTGTGCAATTTGATCATTTTTTTAATATCCTCAAAGTTTGGTAATTTAATATTTATTGATGATATGAGGTGAAAATAAAAGTTGAACTATGAATGAAATATAATGCGCATAGTTGATGGTATGATCCCTAGACCTAGTTTAGGTCTTCATATTAAATAAGTAAAGTCATAATCATCAAATGTATCATAAGGAACCTTCAATTGAGAAATTATCTTTGTTGAAAAGTTTAATTTTGTAGTTGAGAATATGATTCATCATATAAATCATATTGGAGATCAAGAAAAGGGCCATCGGTCCTAGGGACTTAAAATTCAAGCCCAATAAGACCAATTAAGGTTTTCACATGGCTCCCTAGAGTACAAAATTGGGAATGAAGTATTTTGAGGTTATAATATATATTTGAATTATTTGTAGTAGATGGATATTTGAAATATAAGATTGTGAGAGAAGATTCAAACAACTTTGAATTACCTAGTGGTCTAGGTAATTAATTTAGTCATTATTCAATTTTTACTCAAAAAGTATATATGGAGTGCATATCCATTTAGCCTTTCCCTATCTATTTCCCAAACAAATGTGATGGAATATATTATTTATTCCAAAATTTAGGATTCAATGAAATTAATATGTACTTATATAATTATTTCTTTGATTTGGACTTATATCAAAAAGAAAACAAAACATAAAAGGGGGTAGAGTCTCTAGCCCAGTTCATGGACTGAGAGCTAATGCCCATGACTCAAATAGAGTTTGAACATGGCATTTTGTAAGTCCAGATCTTGCCCAAGATTGGGAGGATGAGAGAACATAAAAACCTTATATATTTAAAGCTTGGTGATGGCCGAACCCAGTGCTAGGGTTTTGAATAAAAATTGATAGAAAAAGAGAGAAGAAGGTGGGAGAAATGAGCCATGATAGTGCAACAGGAGACCGGTTCAGAGTTTCCTAATCTTCTAGGCATGCATCATAATCAAGGTGTCGTCCATGGATGCGAGGATGGAACGCACCTGGAGCATAGCTCCAATCATGGTTTGTGTGCATAACCAAGTGAGGTTATCTCATTGGAGAGTTCCCTCACGGTGGCGGCTTGTGGATGAAACAAAACCAAATGGACTTCCACAGGCAAGGAAGATGATGGAGCCAGTACTAGTCCCACTAATGGGACCATCAGATCCAAAATTAATGAACCAGATATTTAGTAAATTGGTATTCTTGTAAATTTTGTATTTCTATATGAAGACATCCGATTTGGACAAGTAAGGTGTCAATAAAAGATAGTGATGTCTACTATCTTTTAAAAATACATTCAAATGGTATTTTGAAGTTTGACTATGATTATACTTCTATTACTAAAAGATATTGGATTTCGATGTCTTGGGCATTAAAAATAGCAAATGTTTTCATAAATTCATGGAAATTTAACATCATTTCAAAGGTTGATCATTTTTATTTAAAGTTTTAGTAAGGTTTTTGATGTAAACCCTAATAAAGGCATTGTGGGTATCTTACCTATTGATTGACAATGAAAAATTTTGAATTTTTCATCTAAATCTTAATATGTATTTATTTGATCATTTTTAAAGTTTCATGGAGTTTCATGTATATTTATATTAGTAGCCTAAGTGGCCATTATGTAAGATGATTTATGATTTTATTTAAACAACATGTATTTTATGTGCCTATTTAGTATGAAAAATGATTATATTTATATTTTAGTTGGTTTATAACTAAAATAGTAAGATAAATGTATGTGAGTATGTTTGAGGTTTACTCTCGATATATGATGTGAATACTCATATATTAGGGCATAAGATGTTTTCTGGTTTCTATGGATATATCGCTACATGTAGGATATATAATGCATGGGTTTGGAATAATTTGATGTTTATAAATTCAAGAGTGGGTTGCATCAAAGTTTAATTCAGTCAAAATTTGAATCCTAATTTGGTGTATAAGGTTAGGATGAAGGGGTTAGCGATTTAGAAATAGAAATAGGGAGCATACACATGGACTTATAATTTTTTGTTAATGCCCATGTAAATACTTTGTGAACCAAGGAATTTATACTACATTAAGGATCTCCTCAAACAAGGTACGTGGGCCATGTTAATTGAATTTCATTATTATTATGTTTTAGCCTACACATCCATATAAAGTAACTTAGAGATTAAGTTACTTTTATACTTTAGAAATTTATATCATGTCATGCTGTGAGAAATCAAATTTCATTTAGTTTAAGTATAGTTGAATGATGATAGGAATTAGAGTTTGAGATGTATAGTATTTTGATGCTTAATTCAGTTTATCTTCTTATGTTGTTAAACTCAGATGTCAAATATCTAATATCATAATTATGTTAAGTCCTCTTATCAAAACAAAGCTTCAAATTAAGATTTATGAGATAATTAGATTATATGATTCTAGATCCATAGTTAGATTCAGTTTAGAATGAAAAAACAAAGATATATATATAAGATAATAGTCATATTCAGAGATAGAAATTAAGAACATATTCAGAGATAAGAGATTAAGATTCAAAAATAAGAAATTAAGAGCAAATTTAGAGAAAAGAGATTAATACTTAGAATTAGAAATGAAGAACAAAGATAGAAAATGACATCAAAATATTAAATATATATTATAGGATAAGTCCTCACAAGAGAGTGTTGGGATAATTCAGAGGACGCACTACACAAAACACTTCAACTGTTAACAGAGGGCACGTTGTGCCAATAGAGGGTGCTTTGCACCATAGAGGACACTTCGGTGTCACAGAGGAGGACTTCTCATATAATGGTAGCCACAAATCTGATAAAAGGCATAAATAAAAGACATGTTGATCTGGTATAACTTTGCAACTTTTAGATATTAGTGAAACTTTTAGTTATGGTATATTCATGATCATCTTATTATAAATTCAATGACACCTACTCTAACCTAGGTTTCCCTTTGTGCATGGCGAGGGACGAGATGTTTGTAGGTACAAGACTTTAAGAGATAGTCATGACAAGCAGTTGCAACTACTACTTTAGGATGTTTACTTGGTGGGGCGTCATCTACACAGTCCCATATTTGACATGAGACTTGTATAAGGTAGTATCATGGTATTAAGTTTCTTTTGTAATAGAGTTTCTTTTCTAAGAATTTATGAATATGTATTTTTACACTAGTTTGTATTGTTTTTATCTGTCACTATTGTAATGCATATCATGTTAGTAGCTTTCCCCAAAAAAATTAGCTTCCACTCATGGGGTATGAAAATTGGGGTGTTTCAATACGTTATCAGATCAAGATTGTAGATGGCCATCAGGAAAATTCTCATATTCTTAGTTTGTATTGCCCATTAGAAACTAAATGAGAGTAAACACTTCTAGAAAAGACATTTAGTAATCCTAGTTATAGAAGAAATGAGTGAAAGACAATAGAATCAAAGATAGAGGTTTAGTCAGGAAATAGAAGTTGAGATATGTATTAGGGTTAGTGTCTTGCTACTTTGGACATTTTATGTCAAGTTTAGATTTGTGTATATCATGCTCTCTCTTTTTCCCACATGTTTGTGGTATGAGACACAAGTTTATGGGGTTTTGTGGAGGGTTTGTTATATGCATAAATCTAAATTTATTATGCTTGTCTCATTCTTTACAGTGCATATGGTATGAGATATGTGTATTGTCAAATGAAATAAATATGATAATACATGGCACTTTTAGATGTATGACCAGGCGGTATGGATCAGGAGGTGACAAAAAATTTTGACACAAAATTTTGGGTAGATGGTCACCTAAACCTAATTGCATACCTACTAGAACCCTAGAATGCATACCAAATGTAAAAATTTTGAAATAGAAGAGTGACTTGGATTTAAAGTGAAATAATGATAAATGGGAGATGAGGTATTTTTCATAATATACTTTGAAGTTTACTCATGTATTAGGACCTCAATGGGATATGAGGTCTTTTTCCTAATATGATTTGAGGTTTACTCTTGATATATGATGTGTATAATCATATATTAAGACATATGAGGACACAAGATGCTTTTTGGTTTGTATGGATATATCACTACATGTATGTTATATATGTGTGAGTTTGGAATAATTTAATGTTTAAAAATTCAAGAGTGGTTTGCATCAGAGTTTGATTTAGTCAAAATTAGAATCCTAATTTGGTGTATAAGGTTAGGATGAAGGGGTTTGAGATTTAGGAATAAAAAGAGAGAGGACACACATGGACTTATAATTTTTTGTTAATGCCTAGGTAAATACTCTATGAACTGAGGAATTCAGACTACATTAAGGATCTCCTAAAAAAAGGTAAGTGGGCCATGTCCATTGAATTTCATTATTATGATGTTTTAGCCTACACATCCCTATAATGTAACTTAGAGATTAAGTTACTTTCAGACTTCAAAAATTTATATCCTTTCAAGCTTTGAGAAATCAAATTTTATTTAGTTTATGTTATGTTGATAGTTTATTAGAGGGTTATAGTATTTTTATGCTTAGTTCAATTTATTTTCTTATGCCTTTAAACTCATATGTCAAATATATGATATCAGAATTATGTTAAGTCCTCTTGTTAAAACAAAGCTTCAGACTAAGATTTATTAGATAATTAGATTATCATATTTTAGATGTAGAGTTAGATTTGGTTTAGAATTAATGAACAAAGATATATATATATACAGAGATAATTGATTAGATTTGGTATAGAAATTAAGAACATATTCAGAGAAGTGATTAAGATTCCAAAATAAGAAATTAAGAGAAGATTCAAAGATAAGAGATTACGATTTAGAATGTATAGGGCAATATAGAATGGTTCTAGCATGGAGAGATTTCTAGTATGAGATTAAAATATGTTGTTAGTGGTAGTTGTGGCCAAGAAAAAATGGTTGACAATGTTCATGAGAATGAACCAATTCCAACAGACATGGTTGATGCGATGCTAAATAGTTGTGGGGTAAATGTTATAGACCCACCTCCCTTATTTAGAAATGTTGTGCATGATGCTAAGAAATAGTTATATTTAGGTTGTACTAAGTTTACAAAGTTGACCGTAGTGTTCATATTGTATACTCTAAAGTCTAATAATAGATGGAGCAACAAACGCTTCACTTCTTGTTGTCTTTGTTGAAACAAATTCTCCCTGAAGGAAACAATCTTCCAATCTCAACATACAAAACAAAAAAAAATTTGTGGCTAATGGGAATGGAGGATAGAGGATACAAGCATACCTAAATAATTGTTTGTTGTTTCAAAAGGACTATATCAATCTAAAAAAATGTCCAAAATGTGGGGCGTCTAGGTATAAAAGCACGACATCGGGTAAGACCAAAACCGATTTTCCAGTCAAGGTGAGGTGCTATTTGCCTATAATACCACGATTTCAATTCATGTTTGCTAATAAAATAGATGCACAAAATCTATCTTGGCATGCAAAGGTAAAAGAAAATAGTTATTCTATATTGATGGTCCTGCAAAAGAAAATTGGTTTGTCGTTCTTCATGGAAAAAGACAGTTAATTTCAGATCCTATTGAAGAAGAAGATTACTACTACAAGTATGATGACTCTAGTTCATTTTCTATTGTCTTACCAAGTGTAAATGTTGAATTTAACACAGATGCCTATACACGTGAAGATCTCACATAACGGATATTAGTTTAATATATATTGTTCATATGTGATCTGACCTTTTCATATGTGATCAGACTTTTTATATGTGATATGACCTTTTTATGTGTGATCTGCAATTTTTCATATGTTTACTTTTGATTTTATAGATTGCATCTGACTAGAAGCATAATGATCACAAGCATAAGCATCATGGGTGCTCATGGTGTTGATAAATCAAAATGTAAGAGAGTTAGAGGTATAACTGTGATGAAATACATCACAAATAGGCAAGGGAGGAAGGGCGTTGTTGAATTCAATGAAGCAAGCATGTCGATTATTAAAGAGTTTGTTTGCTATTGTGGGGTCCTTGGTTGAAGAAAAGTTCCTCTCCTTGTTAAGAATTGGATACAAGTGAGTACGGCCAACAAAGACCTCATTTGGAGGGAGTTAGAGTTGAGATAAATGTAGTTATATTTTTATAGTGTTTTCCTATTCTTTCTTTTAACATTTCCAAATAGTATTGAATGTTGAACCTTTTTGGGGGCGGTATTAGCTTGATGAAAATCTACATCGCAAGTTTGTTATGCAGCTTGTCGGGAGAAGATGTGAAGATTAGTGTACAATACTCACAGGAGACTACTTATTTGGAGACAAGAAGGATCAGGACCCCTGTCTTAAATGGAACTATATTGATAACAATGGTTAAAAGGAGGTTGTTGAGCGGAGAAAAATAGACATGTTTAAGGTATTGAATCAATTATATTTTTATGATTTCTTTTGGTTATTTAACAATATTTATTTATTCAATTAATTAGGCCCTTCACAATGATAAAAAAGATAGGGGTGACAAGAATGTGCACAACCACCAGTTGGGTTTAGGTGGTTATTTTAAATGTTGCCTGATTGAGATAGAAACATCAAGAGCAACAATGAGACCAAGAGAAAGGACATGACCAAGGGCCTTCAACTTCTACTCCTACTACTGACTCTTCTAGTGCTTCTGGATGGTTTCACGCTGTATTGAGCGGTAGATGTGAGGAAAAACAATAATGGAGAAATCCTTGTCCAAGCAACACATGAGGTGGCTTCCAAAATGGTAAATTTACTGGTCTCACAATAATGTCCATGATCTTTTTTCATTAAATTGTTAAGTTTTACTGATTAGTCGATTTTGATGATAATTAGTTGGAGTTGGATGCCTAAGTAAAGGAGGTCAAATTCACCCCTTAGGGCACACATAATGAATTGATGATTTCTCTAGTGACAGAAGAGCATCCTGGACAAATTAGGGATGTGGGAGCTAGGTATGGCATAAAATCTTTTTTTGGTTCATCCCAGTAAAAGCACAAAGATGCCAAGATAGAGGAAGTAGACCACGAGTACATGAAGAGATTGAATATGAAACCTTAGAGAAATATACAACTTATCAGATGGTGCAAAATTCTCTAGCAGTCACATAACTTGTTCATCACTCACCCACAAAGTGCATCATGAGTATTCTTTTGAACCTCCATGGCAATGTCGGGGTAAGATTCAATTCAATTCAATTTATATATGCATTTTTATAAAATAATTTCTCAAGTAAATATTTATGTTTGTCAAATTAAATTTTGTATTTAAAAAAAAATTGTAGGTCAATATAAAATGTCATCTTTTTATCAATGTTCCATCACACAATGTTGTGGCAGATGTCGAGGATTCTAGTCGATGTGGTTCATGGTATTCTCCTTCCCGCTCATCACGTTTTGTCAGAGTCATATGTGTCTATATAGGAATTAGCAATACACTTCTCCCATACAAACACCCAGATGCCACCATAATTAGAGAGTTAGAAGGCAGCTTTACTGAGTGGCCCAAATGACTTGTTATATTTCTTTATATTTGACAAATGTATATTGAAACTTACATAAATAATCGAAAGCGAATATAAGAATATATGCATGTAGCCTACAACAACTAAGAACCCCCTAGCGTTCTGAAGCCTCTACCCCCACATTTTATTCAATAAGAGTTGTCTGACTCCTTAGGACCTAACTACAAGATGTTGACAAGATGGTTAGAAAATATAGACCAAACAGATACCATTGTGATCATACATGGGGAGGAGATCGTAGGCATAGAACATGGCACTATTATAGTGTTGATATATGTTACTAAGTTATTTTTATATGATTGCCTAAACACATCCATGATCGAACTTTGGATATAGTGAGTGTGAATACTCCATCATATGTGAGAAATTGTTTAATTGTTTCCTATATATTAAATGACTATTGCATATATATATATATATATATATATATATATATATATATATATATATATATATATATATATATATATATAGTTTTAGTCATTTATATTACATAGCTCGTGACTTCAGAATAGAAAATGTGGGATTTCTACTGCCATCATTGATTAGTGATGTACTTAGAAATTTGAGTGACATCAAAGATTATGTGACCACTATGATTTAGGTTTTTGGTGCTTCCAAGAACGTGATCTTAGCTCCCTTCAATGTTATGTAAGTTTTTGGCTTGTTGTTTAGGTCTAACTTATGAACACAATTTGTTGGGGTATTTAATTTTTATTTTATTTTCCTTATATTCACTCTGAAATAAGCATTGGAAGTTGTTAGTGATTGTTCATGAGACTTGGACTATATATTTCCTCGATCCTTCAAGTGTAAAACTGACACTAAATGAGGAACCCCCAATGAAATTGGTGATTCATATGTAAGTATAATTTTTCGGTGTCCAACATATTTGTTAATTCATACATCATGTGACACTTTAATAATGCAACATATCTATTAATTTAACTTATAGGTATGTGAAAGAATTACATAGCAGTGGAGGCAAAGTACATAAGAAAAAGAAATCAATAACTTGGATGAGTGTTAATGTGTATAGTCTTCTCATTACAATTTCATAATATATGACCAACTCTTTTTAATTATATTTATTAACGTAATTGTAAATTTACAAGGCCCTATAAAAGAGAATGGTTGGACATGTGCATATTACGTGTCGTTGTACATGTAGACAATTTTCACTCACGCGCAAAAGATCAAATGTAGAGAGAATGTAAGTTATTAGTCATTGGTCATATTTATGAAGTAGTCTCATTTGATAATAGAAACAATCAAATAATTAGAAGTATCATTCTCTTTGCAATTTTTTGAGATTATTAAACTCTATACATTGGAGAAGTTGAATGACCTATGCGAATGGTGGGTAGATTGCTTCATTAAAAATGTGGACTTGAACAAAAAGTTTGATACTTGATTGATATATTTTGGTAGTTCAAACTTTGATGTCAAATTTTTAATGGTTATATAATTATTATACATTGTGACTTAAAATATGAGATGGCAGCTGATGTTCATATGTATTTGTAAGTGTGAATTGAGTTTTAAGTGCATATGGGTGTGTTAATTTGAATGTGAAGGGATGAGGAAGAGAATGTTGTGTATTTGTGCATATATGTATGAAATTGAAGTTTGGCTGAGAATTGAAATAACTGATTTATGAGTTTATGTATTTGAGTACATTTGAAGTAAAAAAATGATAGAATGTGGCATTTTTGTGCCTATTTTGTATAATATACATTTTTATTACAGTTTTGTTGGTCTATTGTTAAGCTGCAATGCTTACAAAGGACTACAGTTCTTTCGAACTTTCAATTTTGAAGAATTGCAGGCAGTAGATAGGCTAGCAACCAGACAATAGGTCTACAGACCTGCTACATTAAAAAAACATAGACATTTCTTGTTGGATATTTGTAAATAATTGACTACATATCCATTTTACGTTGATTATTTACAATAAACCGACAGTGTATACCTAAATTTTCACTATTTCAATCACTGATAAAACCAACATCATGATATTCTTTGTCGGTGATTTATCATCACACAATTGATAGTGTAATTTTAAAGATGTTTCTTGTTCTTCATGCAACCGATGAGTGAAGGTCAAAGCAGACCACAAATATGTCACCCATTGTGTGTTATGTCGTCAGTTCCTCTGTAACAAGGAACTACCCAGCAAAGAGTATTGTTGTTGATTTCATGAACCGACCAAGGATGGTTGAGTTTTAGTATCACCCACTTGGTCATCATCTTATAACCAACATTGTATGACTAAAATAACCAACTTGATATCCCCATTCTATAGTAGTGGTGCTATTCTACATCTCCTCTCATTTGCACTACTAGGATGACAAGACACTACAACCACAAGTCACAGGAGACCGCACACATGAGTTAAAGGGGTCACTAATGGTTATGACCACCACCACTAGGACGCAAACCACGCTAATCCTCCTCTTACCTATCTAATTTCTTTTTCTCACACCCTACCGTGGACGAAGATGTAATGAACCAAAAACTTAGAATTTTACCCTATTCCATGATTAGAAATCTAGTAGGATTTGGTTTCGTAGATTTGACCAAACAAGTATAAAAATTAAAACACATTTACATAATGAATTCATTATGTGCCAATATGTAATAAAATCATGAAATATGTTACATGTATTTCCTTTACTAACATAATGGCAAAAAAATGAATAATATGCTTTGGAGTAACTATTGGTAATTCCATGTCCATAAATATTGATAATTTTCTATTGTTTTAATAAATATGAAATGAATGGATTAAATATGTAAAATAAGTAAAATGTAGAATATCATGCAAAATAATAATATATAGCTCTTTTGAAAATGTATTGAATATAATAAGACTCAATTGAGTGGATACTTATAATAATTGTATAATGTTTTAAAAAACATAATAGTAATAAGACAAACATTCTAATGGTTCCATAACTCACAAAAAGGAATTTCAAAAGTAAAATAAAATGGGAAAAATGTGTTCCTTGGGTCTGAATTTCCTTGGGTGTATTTTAATTCTAATTATAAAAGATAATAAGAATAGGATCCATATGTATTAAATAAATTACTACATAACATCAATAGTAGAAATGAATCCCAAATTTGAAATCTACATAACAAAATCATATTATGTATCAAATTCCACAATATTTGGACTATCTTATCTATCCTAGTGTAGTTTAGGAGAGTGATTGTATATAAAAGCCTAAAATGTTAAATAAAATAATCAACAAACACAACAGGAAGAATTAGTTATAAACTTTTTTTCCTCATGTTCAAGTTGGCTTGTAGTCTAAGTTTCACATCTTTTAAGAGTTCTAAATAAGGACAAAAATATTGGATTTATTATTAAAAAGAAAAGATCTAACATATTAAATGGATACTATAAACCAACTTGTATGGATTGTAATAAATACAATTATGGGGTAAAAAATGGGAAACAATGTTTTACACGCATGAAAATATTATCATAGAAGTAATAAAATGTAAAATTTATTTTGAAAACACACTAATTAATACATATGTAAAGAATAGCATCACACTCATATTTACTAAATATCTAGATGGAAAATTCTAGTAGTAAAAAGTAGTAAGAGAATACAAATTTTCCCTCTTATATTATTTCGATTTGATGTTACTAGTGTTATGGAAACAAGTAACATGAGCTAGTGTTGGTAGGGCCAAGGACGCGCTATCCTTGTTTTGGTGATGACCATTGGTAGAGATAGGAGGAATGATGGGGATATGGGGATTTTGAACATGATGTTTAGTAGTTATAGGTGAGAGGGAAATGCAATTAGTATTTTTAGGTGTGTGTGGTGGGTGTATAGATGGGGTTCTATGTGGTGTAGTAGATGAATTAGTGGTTACATTTAGTGGTGGCACATCATTGGTGGACTCTATCACCAAGAAAGAGTTGTGTGTGTGAAGTATTTATTTTCTTAGGTCTCAATATTGAAGAGGGAACTTTTTAGTGACTTTTGCATGAAAAGGGTAAGAGGTTTTTGCATGGAGGGGGTAAGTAGATTTAGCATGATATGTAAAGTGCTAGAAGGTCAAGTAGCCTTATAATCATGACTATTTTATGTTAGATCGTATATAGCCATGGAGTTGATTTGGATTTCAATATTTCTAAGAAAAATGTCTAGTTTCTACAAGCATAGAAGACTAGGTTTTTAGAATTTATAATGGTTGTGTCCAAGTAGGTAGAAACTTTGACATATAGGGATGACATAAGGTTGGGTTTTCTTCTTCTATTAACTTTAATACATGGTGTGGAGTATGTGAGGTAGTCTATATTGTGTTTTTAAAATATTAAATGTAATCGAAGTAGCGGCACCTACATATGGATGAATGGGATGATCTTACTTGATGTTGTCATTGTATAGTTCATTAATGTTACTTTGAAGTACTGAGTCATTGTCTAGAGAGGTAGGAATTAGCTGCAAAGTAATTTGTCAAACTTCAGTCTTTGTGAGCTAGGAGACCTCAAGAATTGATTTGTCATGTTTCAATTACTTTGTGGTCATGATTATTATCTTCTATCATAGGACTTTCAACTATAAGGATAGAGGTTCAATCCTCATCTAACATACTAGTTGAAGACAAAGATTTTTTTTCTCTAATCAATGTTTGCATGGTTGAAAATTGTGGTATTGGGGATCTTTAGGAAAGTGAACAGTACTGGTAGATGGTGTGATGTCTCTTTTAGGATACTAAGTAGATGGTGTCATTATCTATGGGTTGTAGTTCCATATAACATCCACATATGAGGTTGAATTCACTAACTAGTCAGATCCATCCCCCAAAATGCATTTGGAGAGTCATCCTACACTTCTTGAAGATCTTTGTCCTTGAAACCTTTAAAACACCACAATCTCCACATAGGTCACCTGCCTTCCTCTCCTTAGGTTCCCCACATCCTTGACAGACTATAGCAACATCATTGTTGTCATTGGTTCTAGTTGCACTACCACTGTCTGAAAACCTCCACTATTTACAACTAGGCTTCTATCGGCACTCATGTAGCAACTAAGCATGACAATGTGCAACATCAACTGAATGTATTGGGTCATTATTAGTCTCTCAATTCACAACCATATCTCTAATATCAACACTCATGAGTGAAATGGTCATAAGACTCATCTCCAGGTGTCCTATACCTACAACTCAAAATTTGTCCTCCTCCCCATGATCTCACAATATCATTGGTAATGATCAACTAGGAACACAATCATCATGAAAACCCTCACAATCTATAAGTCTTGATTTCATGTTCCATAGTTTTAGTTTTAGAAAACACATTATAAATATTTAATAAGTATGAAGTATATTATAAGCTAGATATTTATTACCAAAATCTTAGTCGTGTTATAATATGAACTAGTTAATCACCTCACCTACCAATCTTTGGGTATACATATGTTTAATATTTCATTTCTTGAAACCAAAATCTAAGGATGCATTAGCTTAGAATACTTGGGTTGGCCTCTGGGTATAGGCTTGTGTGATGGTTATACACACATGTTTGTAGCATTACATTTTATGTTGAGCAGCAATCAAATGTTATATCAGAGTATAACTTTGTAATAGTTTGTTTTCCATGATCCACAATGCATAGACCATCTGAGAAATATATAGATTCCCCTGTTGCTCTATTTTTTAAATAGAATGGTTTTATCTCTCAATTTTATTGAAGATTGGGTCCCCTCTCAGGTCCCACTCCTTATATATGGAGCTAATCAAGGACTATGATTGTAATATACTCTATCATACATGAAATATGAATGTAGTGGATGATGTGTGAAGTAGAAAATAATTTTTTTCTTCAACTTCATCATCATCTACAAATAAACTATACTTGTACATTATGTCTTGTTAACAAGAGGGTTTGGTGTCGTTTCAGTAGATAAATGTACAATTGGAGGTCACCATGTTCACATGTTTCTTGGCACAATTATAGGTGAATACAGAAGATCAGTGATCATAGAAGGATTCTATTGTGATATAGAACAACAAATTAGAGCTTATTAGTAGGAAGCATGATGGATTTCATTAGACAGATGATGGGATAGTGTACTTTCCTTATTGGATATTGGTCCTTCATGTTTGTGGTCTAAGAGAGATGGTACTTGAAGAGGTTCATTCCTCAATGTACATGACGTGTACAAATCATATCATCTTTTGGATCATGTTTGGTTGCATATACATGTTGTTTTGACTCAATTATCACTCTCATTCATGATAGATTCTATATTTTTAGCTATTCTTACTTGTCTCATGGTTTGGATTGTAGGTACTAAATTTTACAATGAAATGATGAGGAATATATCAAATTATCAATTCTTGGATCACTCCCCAAGTATCTAAATGTTTTGGGGTTTGAAACTACACAAATACCACCTTTTACGACATGTAAATCGGACCTACACGCTGAAATTATGAGCAAAATACACAACATCCTAGAACAACCATTGACATGTTGTGTCTTAAAAAGACACGTCGTGCACCTGGGAGCGTCGAGCAAACTGAAAGTTTTTGGAAAGTTGCACGACATGCATTAATTCATCACACGTCGTGCACCTGGGAGCGTCGAGCAGAATGAATGTTTCTGGAAAGTTGCACGGCATGCATTTCTTTAGCGCACGTCATGTGCAGTGCAGATTGGAGCAACTGATGAAGGTTTTGCACGACGTGCACTTTGGATGCATATCGTGTCTCTAGCAGTTTTAGCATTTTTAAAAATATGAGTTTTTGTTTAAAACAAAGAGGAAACTTAATGGGCGGTTATCTCCGGTCATTTTGTGGAAGTTCCCTCGTCCCAAAGCCAGAGGAGAGCAGAGGAAGGCGATTTTGAGGAGGACAAGGGTGGTTTCTTGCCAAAGGAGCCCATTTCTTCTTCTCTTCTTCTCCATTGTCTTCTCCAAAGGTGCAATAAAGCTTCTCCAATTCACACAGCTTCTCGAGAGAGGAGCCAGATTGTTTTGGAGAAGCAAAAGGAGGAGAATTTCATCCCCAATCCAGAATTCCTCCTTTTGTGGTTATATTTTCGGATCTCTTTGTTTTTCCTCCTCTAAATCATGTTAGAACCTAAATTTTCTATAGCAAATCTACAAAGCATGATTATGGATGAGTAATTCCCTTTTATTGGGCATGGGAGAGTACCTCCCATGTTATAGCATGTAAGGAACATGATAATTTCGTACTAAAAGCTAAGTTGCTTGTTTTTCCACCTTGTGAGCACCGGTTTCTTGCTTCTTGCATGTATGGTTGGCCACTTTATGTGCATGTTTTATGCTTTCTTGCTTGATTTGATAAGATAAGTAGGAGAGTAAGGAGTTACTCTCTTCGAAACTCCTTCTTTACCACGAGAGTGCAAATTATGGAGTTGAGGAGTACAATTGTGATCCAAATTGAAATTCATAAATGAGAATGTTATATTGAGTTAGGATCGTTGTACTTGAACCGAGAGGTGAAGTGCAACATACAACTCTCCTTTAAAACAAGTTCTTAGTATGTTTAAATTTCATACTCCTATTTTATGCTATGATATGTTGGTGAAATCCTAGGTCCAAGATCCTTCAATATCTGAATCTTAACCTTTCTTAAGTGATAATTTACTATTTTGTTTTAAATCTATAATTTAGTTGTTCTAATCCAATCATCTTGTGTACAATGATCTAGATTATTGAAAATCATAACCCTTGCTCTTAACTAACCAATGCTCCTTGTGTTCGAATTTGACTACAACTACTCTCATATACTTGTGGGATATAGCTAGTTGAGTAAAAGATTATTCTTATGATTGAAACTCGTTAGTGTAAACAACCAACAAGTTTTTGCCACCGTTTCCGGGGAGCATCGGTATTCCTATTAGAGTAAGAGTTGTTGATAAGTAAATGAGACTAGATCACAACCTTCATATCCATAAATCATAATTCATCATGATCATCATAATTTGTTGTATCTTCCATGTTTGTTTTTGTATCTCACTCACCTTGTTTATTTGCATGAGCATATGGTATGTTCAAAAAATGATCCTTGAACTGTGCATATCTCTACATTTATAAAATGAACACATCATTTGCAGTCCTCATGGAGCAAGAAGGAGTGAAACCCAAACATGAATGGAGGAATCACAACCCACACAACCATCATCCATGTCACCATCATCCAAATGACATTCACCCATGCATCCTTCATCCACATCACCGTCATTCAAAGCTAATTCACAACCAACACACATACCACATTCTTCAACACCCTCATATCCACCACCTTCATCCATACCACATACACCACCACCATCTACGCCACATCCACCTAATCCTCCGGATTCACATGAAGAACTAGTCAAGGAGGATGACCTTCCTCTTAAGGACTACTTTGGTACCACTGCAATGAACATGAGTGGGCCTATTAATATTTTAGAATTTGTGGAAAAGGAGTTTTCTATTAGCCCATCCATTATACAATTGGTACAATTGAATGCATTTGGAGGGACACCAATGGAGGATCCAAACCTCCACATTGTTGAATTTCTACAGTTGCTAAGCACCATAAAGATATATGGTGTTCCTACTGATGGGATACTCCTAATCCTTTTTCCATTCTCTCTTAGAGATAGATCTAAGGCATGGCTCTATACTTTGCCAAAGAAGTCAATCGACACTTGGGAGGAGCTTCTAAAGGTCTTTTTTGCAAGATATTTTCCACCTAGAAAAACTTTACAGCTGAGGATTCAACTCATTAATTATTCTCAAAGGGATGGAGAGACCTCATATGATACATGAGAGAGGTTCAAAGATCTTCAACATCTTTGTCGACATCATGGTCTAAGTGATTGGCTTCTATTGCAATCTTTCTATAATGGTTTGTGCTACAATACAAGGATGTCTATTGATGCAGCTGTAAATGGAGCTCTAATGAACAAATCTTATGGAGAAGCCTATGATATTATTGAAGATATCACAGCAAATCATTTCCAATGGAGTCTGGCTACAAGCTACCACCCATCCTTTTCACATACTACTTCTGAAATGCAAGTTGAAGATCACACAGTTGGTGTTATAGACTTGATTGTAGCAATGCTAAACACTTTGTCACAAAGGTTTGAGAATCTAAGCACACAACTAATTCAAACAGCCGACAATATTTGTGATGCATGTGGGTTTCTTGGACACTCATCTTATACATGTTATGCTTCTTCTATTTATTCCCCAATGGGCTACACTCCACCAGACTTCTATAGAAATGTCAACCTAAATTTCATTCAGCCACAACAACCACAAGTATCTTCCAACTTAGAGTCTATGATTGCAACATTTATTTTAACTCAAATGCAGCAAAATCAGGAGTTCCTTCAACAAAGACAATCTATGATGGATGCTATTGGCCAACTCTTTTCTAAGGTAGAGGCTATAGCCACTCATGCACACATCTTGGAGACACAAATTGCCCAGCAAGATCTTCCTAACAAAGAAGCATTTCCACCTTTCTTGCCTAGTCCACCGGAGACAAATCCTACATATTTCAGGCCAGTGACATTGAAGAATGGAGTTGTTATAGAGTTATATCCTTCAAAGTATGATGATATTGATATCCAGATGATCATGAAGTTGCAACTAAAGGGGAGAAAGCTACAACACAAGCTCTACATGTTGATTCTTCAAGCAAGCCACGTGTCTTTCCTCCTCACACTCTAGATGACACATTGCTTTATAATGAGAACACTCTTCCCAGCTCATATTTTGATGATGCTTCAAAGGAGAATGAAAAGACAAATAGTATTGGCATACAAAAGACTATTCTTGCTGCAGCTCATAGGTGCTTTCGCTTGCCCCAAATTAAGGACATATTTGCAAGGAAGCATAAATCTTTAGCACAACAATTTCTAGCTACAAATCAGAGCACCAGTCCTCCATGGACTTTGATGTTTCCACCATGATGAGGTACCCGGTTGCAACCTTTTTAGTTTGATTTATGTAATGAGGACACTACAAATTTCAAGCTTAGTGGGGAGAAACTGGATGGTAATATAGTTCTTTTAGCTTTTTCCTTTTATGTTGTTTGCTTCTTGTCATTTGCATTTGTTTTTTGTTCACATTTCAGTCTTTTGTTTTCAATTTTGCTCTTCTTGTGGCAAATCTAGTTTGATATGAGGCTTATCTTTTATATGTGGATAGAACTCCTATGCTTAACTAATTGTCCTCTTTTGATGAGAAATATCATTTATAGAAATTGTAAAAGACATGCTTTAATCAAATGAAACCTTTTGGCCATCAACATGTGCTTAACTCTAGTTTATGCTTCTAGCCTAGACATTCATCTTTCACATCCTTGATTGCTTAAAACATGTAATGGTTTCAATTTTTGTGAGTAAATCAACTTTTCAACATCATTTGGAATATGGGATGCCCTTGCCAAGCTATTAGTGCATTTTTAACCACTCTTTAAATGAAACATTTTCAAAACAAATGAATGAAATCTAGTTAATGTTGCATTTTAGTTAACTCTCCTATGTTTTTGGAAAAAAAAATCTTTTGTCATATCTCATCTTTATACCCCATAAAAGATGGCTAAAATGCCCACATATCATGCTATCCTAGTGTAAGTCCGATCTGGCCATGATGGTTAGGTGCTATGTCTTAAAAGAGGGTAAAATGCCCCAACCGACACTCTGTGTGTGCGTAAGCCTACATTAGCAGTCGTGTGCTGGAACACATAATCCATTATCACATCATTTTTGGGAAAGAAGGAGAGTACAACTAAAATTGTCAATTTTAACTAAGATTTCATCATTTGCATCCTTAATAGTTGAGAGTTTGAGTTGCACATCCACTAATTGCTTAGCTTGGTCATCCAAATTCTACTTAGTGTTGTTTAGTTGATTGATTCATTTAATTGTGACCACCCCAGCTGAACTAAAAATATCTTTCTTGGGTGTTTAAGTTGAATTGATGGCTATGAGTATAAACATGTTGATCATGGTTGGCTTGGTCTTATACACATCTTTCTTTTCATTTGATCTATGCATGAACTTGACAATTCTTCATTTGTGTTTCTATGCTATTTTTGCTTGAGGACAAGCAATGGTTTAATCTTAGGGGGATTTGATGTGCACAAATCATATCATCTTTTGGATCATTTTTGGTTGCATATCCATGGTTTTTTGACTCAATTATCACTCTCATTCATGCTAGATTCTATATTTTTAGCTATTCTTACTTGTCTCATGGTTTGGATTTTAGGTACTACATTTTGCAATGAAATGATGAGGAATATATCATATTATCACTTATTGGATCACTCCTCAAATATCTACATGTTTTGGGGTTCGAAACTATGCAAATACCGCTTTTTATAGCTTGTAAATCGGACTTACACACTGAAAGTTATGAACAGAATACACAACATCCCAGAACAACCATTGAAACATCATGTCTTAAAAAGACACGTCATGCACCTAGGAGCGTCGATAAGACTGAAAGTTTCTGGAAAGTTGCACGACGTGTATTAATTCAGCACATGTCGTGCACTTGGGAGCGTCGAACAGACTGAAAGTTTCTAGAAAGTTACACGGCATGTATTTCTTCATCACACGCCGTGTGCAGTGCAAATTGGAGCAACTGATGAAGGTTTTGCATGGTGTGCACTTTGGATGCACGTCGTGTCTCTGGCAGTTCAACATTTTGAAAAATATGAGTTTTTGTTTAAAACAAAGAGGAAACTTAATGGGCGGTTATCTCCGATCATTTTTTGGAAGTTCCCTCATCCCAGAGCCAGAGGAGAGTAGAGGAACGTGATTTTGAGGAGAACACGGGTGGTTTCTTTCCAAAGGAGCCCATTTCTTCTTCTCTTCTTCTCCATTGTCTTCTCTAAAGGTGCAGAAGAGCTTCTCCACTTCACATAGCTTCTCGAGAGAGGATCTAGTTTGTTTTGGAGCAGCTAAAGGAGGAGAATTTCATCCCCAAGTCAGAATTCCTCCTTTTGGTTACATTTTCGGATCTCTTTGTTTTTCCTCCTCTAGATCATGTTAAAACCTGAATTTTCTATAGCAAATCAACAAAGCATGATTATGGATGAGTAATTCCCTTTTCTTGGGCATGAGAGAGTAGCTCTCATGTCATAGCATGTAAGGAACATGATAATTTCATACTAAATGTTAAGTTGCTTGTTTTTCCACCTTGTGAGCACCAGTTTCTTGCTTCTTGCATCTATGGTTGGCCACTTTATGTGCATGTTTTATGCTTTCTTGCTTGATTTGAGAAGATAAGTAGGATAGTAAGGAGGTACTCTCTTCAAAACTCCTTCTTTACCACGAGAGTGGAAATTATGGAGTTGAGGAGTAGGACTGTGATCCAAAATGAAATTCATACATGAGAATGTTGTATTGAGTTAGGATTGTTGTACTTGCACCGAGAGGTGAAGTACAACATACAACTCTCCTTTAAAACAAGTACTTAGTATGTTTAAATTTCATGCTCCTATTTTATGTTATGATATGTTGGTGAAATCCTAGGTCCATGATCCTTCCATATCTGAATCTTAACCTTTCTTAAGTGATAATTTACTATTTTGTTTTAAATCTATAATTTAGTTGTTCTAATCCAATCATCTTGTGTACAACAATCTAGATTATTGAAAATCATAACTCTTGTGTCTAACTAACCGACACTCCTTATGTTGGACCTCGACTACAACTACTCTGGTATACTTGCGGGATATAGCTAGTTGAATAAAAGATAATTCTTATGATTGAAACTCATTAGTGTAAACAACCAATGGTACACTATGAATTCTAATAGTACAAAGATGTATCATAACCTCAAGGTTTTATACTGGTGGCCAGGTCTAATGTGTAATGTGGTAGAGTTTGTTTCCATGTGTCCAGTTTGTCAATAGGTCAAAGTAGAGCACTAAAAACATACAGGGACGTTGTAGTCTTTGCCAATTCCAAAGTGGAAATGATACCACTTTACCACAGACTTTGTGGTTGGTCTTACTAGGACAACTAAGGTTCATTATTTTATTTGTGTTATCATTGATGAGTTGACCAATTCCACTCACTTTTCTCTACTCAAGACGACCTATATTGTTGATAGGTTATGTTAATTTCTAAATATTCAATAAATGAAAGACTAAAATTATTGACATTACTCTCAAAATTTATCATTAATTAATAGGTGTGACATGGTGAAATCATCATTTCTACTGATTAAACATCCACACCTTAAGGGGAAAACAAAAGGAAAAACGAAGAAATTCCCTCACCCCTCAAAACTAGTGGTCCACACCAGATGGGGCAGTGGGGTAATTACCTAGGGACGTATGTCCCTCTCCCTTTTATTCATTAAAGAAATAAATCTATATAAGTTGGAACTAGCCTTAAGGAAAAGGTTCCCTTTCTCATTGCTCTTAAGTGTGGGCAGTCGACCAAAACACCTTTATCTAAGCCAGGCTGACCTGCTAAGTCTAGGCTTCTGCCTTGAGGTCACCAGATCCATGTTGAATGACCTTGCCATATGTGATAAGATACAAATAGGGTATAATAAAATGATGGGGACGATGAGCTCCAAAAGAGCGACAAAGAGCAATGGAATTATTTCAGCTCATCATACCAAGGCAATAACAATGGGGGTGATCAAGCAAACCCAGGCTCAATGACCATCTAGTGGAAAAACTATTGTTGTGGAAGAAATTCAAAATTCTAAGGAAAAAAAGCAAAACGAAAACCAAAAAACAAGGAATCCTAGATCTTCACGAAGTCCCATGAAGGAATTAGTAGAGTGCATGGGGCCCAAGACCCCTAGGGGTCATATTTGGTGATCGGTAGCCAAGAAATAGAAAGTAAGACTCATCGCTAGGGAACTCAAGTGTAAGGAAAAGCAATTTTATTGCATAAGTGGATAGTTGAAAGTCCATGGATGGTTACTAAGGGACAAATCAAGTCGCGATGATGAATACACACATAATAGATCTATAACAATCTACTTTGAAGCTTGAGTCTGGTCGGCTAGAACATATGATCGCACTTTCAATTGAGGGGTATGGGAGATGAAGGGAGGACAGGGAAATCTCTTTGAATCACTTATTTGTGGTACAAAATTGCCTAGACAAGAAACCAGTCTTTAGGTGTTGCGGAAGGGTACAATGAAAATTGGAAATTCAGTTTTTTTTGTACAAGCAACTGGAGGAGAAAAAATAGGGCTAAAATAGTTCAAAACAAAGAGATGAAGCGGAAGATAGACAATTTGGCAAAAGAGATTTAGTGTGAATGTCGAACAAAATGATGAACTTTATTATTGTGGTGGGAAGGTGAAAGATGAGGTCTGATGCGACTCTCCCACCATCTATTGTTAGATGAGTGGTTGGATCTTGAGGTTGGCTCTCTCACAAGGTGTGACACTAGAAATAAAATGATATTTAGGAAATGAATCAAACATTTTAATGCTACCCATTAAATACTATGGCCTAATTTTTTTTATTTGTTTCTCATTCAATTTTGGATGCAAATAAAGTTCAAATAAACTAAAATTTTACATGTTATATAGTCAAGGTGTGATAAACATGATTATACAATGTATTTTGGGGTACTTTAGGGTCAGATTTAATTACTTATAGGTTAATTTTGTAAAGTTTCAATTTGTTACTCCCTATACACAATTAAAATGTTATAATTCAAAATTTCCCTAATATCCTCCACCAACCCAACTGGGAATATTCTATAGGGTCAACTAGGGTTAGACTCATCAATGGATTCCCCATGATTTTGGTTAATGATTCCTCTCCCCAAATTATCCATGCAAAGGGTTTAATATTTTGGATCTAATACTATAAGTTATCCTAATATTACTAATATGGTCTAATTATAGGAAAAATAGAACCTAATATAAAAAGAAAACAAAACAAAAACATATGGGAAGAGATGATTAGGTGTATACCTAAGGTTGGGTATGATACATCACGCCACCCTTCAAAAGGATTTTGTCCCCAAAATATTAATAAAAGAGGGAGGGGTGAGTCTGCAACATCTCATCCATGAGCTCCCATGTGGTCTCTTTGAACCTATGATACTTTCGTAGAACCTTCACAAGCTCAATCTCCTTTCTTTAAAACAAATTTATTGCATAGTCTAAAATCTCCACCAAGAATTCCTCATAGGCCCTTTCGTAACTCTAAAGGCTTTATAGACAACACATGAGAGGGGTCCTTTACATACTTCTCCAGAACATACACATCAAATATATTATGTATATTGTCATATGTGCGATGAAGAGCTAGATGATAGGAACACTCTCCAACCTTATCCAAGATATCAAATGGTCCCATTAAATATTTAAAAATATAATATAGTTTCATTCATACATAGTATCAACTAGATATACCTACATAGGGCCAAGACACCAGTGGATCATTGGCATAAACTTGGTGGATAAGACGTGCCCTAGGTAGATAATATGCACCCAATATATATAATAAGGGTGAAAAAGTCACACCCCAAATGGATAAGATGTTTCCTAATGGTTATTCATAATAATATACACTAAATAAACAGTCTAAAAGTTATGCATGCATACTAGAGTAACAAGACAACAACTTTTCATCAATATCACATTCTAGTAGCTTTCATCACAACCAATGACAACATGATAGGTGTGACATCCCCGTATTTTCTAAAACTTAATCTGATGTGTGACGTCCAAATTTAAACCCTCACCTCAGTGAGAATCCCAATTTAAACATCACACACTAGGCTAAGAAAGAGAAAATCAAAGGAAGTTAGAAGGAAACAATCAGGAGCACATGCACATGAACAATAATAAGATGATATACACATGTTCAACATTCAACATATAATTACAACAGGAATTATTACATCATTTGATATTACATATTGAATAGCAAACTTATACATGTACATGTACTTCCACTAAACTACAGGATCTTAAGACAACAAGTCCACCTGTAAATCAGCTATACTGGATCTTTAGAGCACAACCACAACCTAAACAAAAGATTACATGTGGTACACATCAGTACAATATTCAAGAATATTTTACTATGTATGCCTATGTGTCTTTTTATATACCTCTCGTCATATCTTAGTAATAAGATAAAACCAATACTTGGTAGAATTAAACAAAAATAAGGAAAAGCGTTTACTGGCAAAAAGATATTCATTAACAAAAGAGAACACATATATTTTAAGCACATTTCCATCATATATTTCATACATTTTCCCCCAAGGGCTTTGATGTTTTTAGGCCGTATGATCTACTACCAAAGAGTTTGAGATCATTTTACATATGATCTACTTCCAAAGAGTTTGAGATCTAACACATGTGATCTACTACCAAAGAGTTTGAGATCACTTCAATGCACTGTACTATACCAAAGAGTTTAGTGCTATCATATGATGGATCAGATATCTTATGTTTCATGTGTTCATAGCCATAAGTATGGAAAATCAAGAAAGATATCATACAAGAACACTCATTCCATCCAATACCATATGCCCAGTATTTTACTACATATAACACAAGCATAATGTATAATAAGCCAAGTAAGAGGTAATCACGTACCTTGAAGAAGAAAGACAAACCTAATCACATATTCTTGATGTCAACTCTAATCTTGGTCAAACCCTGGTTAAGACAAGGATATATACCATCATCAGGTTCCCATCATCTTTAACCCTAGTTATATCCATTTTAGGGTTTACCTCATCTCTTTAGCATGTTTCCATTATCACTTGCATTCTTGTCTTAGAATTATCTTACTATTTTCATTTTCCAAATTATGGTTCATCAACTGGATATACTCATGTGTCACATTATTATGTGAACATACTTAACATTATGTCACATTCATTAACCATATTAGGGTTACATCATATGTATTAAGGGCCATCCTCATGTAACATGAATTCTATGCATCTAACTAATATTAAAGTTCCAGATTAGCTTCTAGTTACTGATATAAGAGTTTTCTGTAAATTTCATCATTTATTGAGCATGTATGCATTAATTACATTATCTTTAGTGTTATTAGCCCTAATTAACCATATTAATCAAATTATGTGCTTTCGTGCATCAACATGACCATATCTGACATAATATGCATTATAAACATGATTATAGACTTACTGACATGTTATCATAATATTAGAACATCGTTTGATATTTATTATCTGATAAATAAGCATTTCACATATTACATGATATCATTATTATTAATGCATTAAAAGCCTATTATTATAATTCTACTGTGTTCTACTCATTTGTTTGAGAATTCTGGTACCTTATTTGTATTTTTCTGATAATCTTGCTATTTTCTATGGTTTGTTGAAGATCTGGGAATTTGCTAAATATTTACCTTTATGTGGCCAATCATGCATCGCCACATGGACATCCAGGGTGGCACTACACTGTTGGGCCAGCCAGATCTGAAGATAGATTCACAGATTCCTGGATTCGTTAGCCTGGGTTGGGGCTTCCCCCTTTCTCACAATCTAGCCCGCTGCCTCTATTTCCTCTGTGAAACAGTGTACTACCACGAGGCTGGTCTCCGGCACCGTTGTTGATTGTTCTCCTTCGATGAGAGATCATGGACGACTTGGCCCTCCTCATCAACCATTACGGTTGTCTTCGGCTCCGTCCACCATCCCTTTACGTTGTCAGCCTGGTTCCTCGATGTTCTTCTATAAGTCAGTCCTCACCGCCTGGGATCTCCTCCGGCGTGCGACCGACAGCAGGGCCAACGGATTTGGCCCTACTCCCTCAGTGTTTCCGGCCGCTTGGCTCAGGCTTGGGGCCACTCGATGTTTCTATGATGCTGTTACGATCGATGTTGCCCGTCTGCCTCCTGTGCTCCATAGGGTTGTGCCTGCATCGATGGGCTTTTCCATGGGTGTCTGTGACTCTTGTCTTCCACGAGCTTATCGCTGGCCTCTGGGGCTCGTCTCCAGTGACTCCACCACAGATCACATTCTCATGTGGCATAGCTCACCATGGTGTAGAGAGAGTACAGAGGTGGAGAGAGAGTGGGGGAGTCAGACTCCCTCTTTCTCGTACCATTTACCCTGAAGTCAGCGGAAGTTACTAAGGAGATGGTTACAACTGCACACTTTCCTCACCCTCTCGGTCCACAACTAAAGGACCACGACACTCAGAGTCACAGTTGTCCTCCTAATTGTAACCATGAGTAGAATATCTTTGTTTTTTTGATGGAATATGAGGGCTTGAAATGCCCCACTCGATGATTCAATCCATGGATCTCCCTTGTCTCAAAGGGTGTGACATCATCTTCATAAAAAAAGGACATAAGAATATTAACCTTATTTCATGTGCACCACAAAGCACATGATTTCATCATATTCATACCTAAATAGCTCCATTAAGAAATATTAGTACAATTAATAAACTTTGACCAAGGCTTTATTATCATCAAAGCTATATATCATAAAATCCCAATCCCAAGTTTCCACTACTTGACCAATAAACAACTTAATCCAAAAGGGAATAAACTTAGGGATCTTAATCTTGGTGTCAAACAACTAATCATTCATATTTTATCAAAGTACTTGGAGTTCTCAAGATAAGTCAACATATGAATTCCAATATGTCATTGAACATTTAAGGATTCCAAAAGTCCACCATCACATCCTATACACCTTAGACAAATTGTGTCCTTGAAATTAAGCAAAAATCCAGTCCATCACATCATATACATCTTAAAAGAAATTTTGTCCTCAAAATTAAGATATCCTCCTATATGTGCAACGTATCCAAAAACACAACTCCATAATCATATATGGATCATCCTCTAGAGGTTTTAATACATCTAGGGTGAAACACCCCTTCAAAGAGGATTGAAATAAGGGCTTAGAAACTCTAGATATGTCATGACATATCTCATAAGTTAGGGTTGCATCCTTCTCTTTACTCATGCATTAGGGTTCCCACATCGTATTACCATGTTCTAAAGGATTTAACTAAGGTTAACCCATTTTATCAAGGTGTCATCAACATTTTATTGAGCTAATCATTTAAACATGATCAACATTAACATATGCCTTTTATGAGGGAGTTAAAAAAAGTTAACCCACTTTATCTATATAGATCATAACAAGGTGTAACAATCTTTATGATGTGCTAATTGTCAAACTATAATTTCATCTTTATTAGTCACTGAGGTTAATACCTCATATAACATGTTTCATTAATATGATTTTCTTTCATTGCTCATAATAAATTGCAATATTTATTAATGATTACATCACAAGGTTAACCATATGTAATATATCATCATTATTCATTTGCATGGTTAACCATATATACATAAATATCTATCAAACCATCTCTAGGTTTCCATCATATCATGTCTATATATCACATCTCAAGCTTAGATCACATTCTTACATATATTACATCATGGTTGTGCTAAACAAACTTATGTGAGTGACTTGTTAAACATATATCAAAACTTCATCTAGTCCAACGGAGGTTATCCTGACATGCATCATGAGGGTAGTTGCATGCTTAGTCTCTCTGAGCTAACTCAACTCTATGAGTATCTCATAAACAAAAACTTTATCTTCCCTCTTTAGTCTAGGGTTCTTAGGTCTACCTCATTGGCACTAGTGATATCCTTCAAAGATCTAGCCACATAGGCACAAAACAAAACATTATATGACATTTTCTTTGTAGGTCTTCTACCCATTAGACATGCTTACCCAAACCTCTCTCTATATATACACCACCAGAGTCCTACATGGGAAACCACCAACCCGAGCATGAGGCTTTACAAAAACTAACACCTTTACCTCCTCCGGGGTCTTGGGACTCTCTTTCCCTCACCCATATGGTAGGTTCTCATATTCATGTTCACATATACACATATAACCAGCCTCTCTCTAACTCTAGGGTTTGCTCCTCCCAAGTACATCTAGAGTTTGACAATACTATAGGAATCATGCATTGAGCAACTCAACTCGTTCACTTAGGAGTATTCTAGTTTAGGACATATCATAACACAAATTTCTCATCTTTCTCATATCTTGGAGTTTAGGTTCTCTAACCTTCTCCCTCAGGGTCTCACTCTTTCTGGAGTTAACCCTATAACTGGTCCCAACACTAGAGGTGCTCCTTTATAAAAGAGATTGAGGCTCTTAATGACTCACAACCTTCTCTTAACTTAGCATATCTTATCTCATAAAATCCTTGTTTCTTACATCATCAAAACTTACCTCAAATCCTTAAAACTGAACTTCAGTCCTCAAAGACAAACATAGATCATCATAACCATCTTATGTCATCTATATAAGACTTACATCATATCATTAAAACTTATATCATATATTCCATCTATCATATATTCCAACAAGGCTCTAGACATCTAATCTAGAACTACTCTCTCTTCTAGACTGATGTCATTCACTTTCACTTAGGTTGCATTACCACCTCCTACTCGTACATGTGTGGGGATACATTTTAGTAATACTTACATATATAATAAAATATGATCTAGTTTTTCTCTGATAAAACAAGTGTCAGAGAAAACTATTGAGTCTCGATCCGATTGGAATCAAAAACCAAATCTAGAAAATGAGTGTCCCACACATAATACAGAGTACAGGGCCATGAAAACTAGTGAAAAGGGTGACAACATGGTGTAGACTAGTGTATCTACTCTAGACAACGAGCTCCATGTCTAGGGTTTCTCTTCCCTTGATGTACGTCATTTCCAAATAATGCAACGTCCCACACCGCTGCACTATAAGGAAAGAATGACATCTAAGGACTTGTTATACAACAAGAACCAGACTAGACCTAGTTCTCAGACATCTAGGTGCTAACCTAGAGGCTATGTCAGATCTATTCTCTAAAAGACGATGAATCTAACCCTAAAAGATGATTAAGTTCAAGTTTATTTAGTTTTGAGTTGCATAACGAGCAAATGTCTGGTTTTGCTTTTATTCATGCTCTGATACCACCTGTGACATCCCCGGATTTTCTAAAACTTAATATGTTGTCTGACGTCCAAATTGAAATCCTCACCTCAGTGATAATCCCTATTCAAACATCACACACTAGGCTAAGAAAGAGAAAATCAGAGGAAGTAAGAAGGAAACAATCATTATTACATGCACATGAAAAATAATAAAACCATACACACATGTTCACCATTCAACATATAATTACAATAGGAATTTTTACATCATTTGATATTACATATTAAACATCAAACTTATACATATATATGTACAACCACTAAAATACAGGATCTTAAGACAACAGGTTCACCTGCACATCAGCTCGCCACACAACTCTCACTATCCTGGATCTTCAGAACATAACCACTTCCTAAACAAAAGATTACATGTGGTATACATCAACACAATATTAAAGAATATTGTATTGAGTTTGCCTACGTGTCTTTTTATATACCTCTCATCATATCTTGGCAATAAGATAAAACTAATACTTGTCAGCATTAAACAAATATAAGGAAAAGCATTTATTGGAAAAAAGATATTCATTAACAAAAGAGAACACATATATTTTAAGCACATTTCCATCATATATTTCGTACATCTTCCTCCAAGGGCTTTGATGTTTTTAGGCCTTATGATCTACTACCAAAGAGTTTGAGATCATTTTACATGTGATCTACAACCAAAGAGTTTGAGATCTAACACGTGGTCTACTACCAAAGAGTTTGAGATCACTTCAATGCACTGTACTACCAAAGAGTTTAGTGTTATCATATGATGGATCAGATATCTTATATTTCATGTGTTCATAGCCATAAGTATGGAAAATCAAGAAAGATATCATATAAGAACAATCATTCCATCCAATACCATATGCCAAGTATTTGACTACATATATAACAAGCATAATGTATAATAAGCCAAGTAAGAAGTAATGGCATACCTTGAAGAAGAAAGACAAACCTAATCACATATTCCTGATGTCAACTCTAATATTGGTCAAACCCTGGTTAAGACAAGGATATATACCATCATCAGGTTCCCATCATCTTTAACCCTAGTTATATCCATTTTAGGGTTTACCTCATCTCTTTATCATATTTCCATTATCACTTGCATTCTTATCTTAGAATTCACTTACTGTTTTCATTTTCCAGATTATGGTTCATCAACTGGATATATTCATGTGTCACATTATTATGTGAACATACTTAACATTATGTCACATTCATTAACCATATTAGGGTTACATCATATGTATTAAGGGTCATCCTCATGTAACATGAATTCTATGCATCTAACTGATATCAAAGTTCTAGATTCACTTCTAGTTACTGATATAAGAGTGTTATATAAATTTCATCATTTATTGAGAATGTATACATTAATTGCATTATATTTAGTGTTATTAGCCTTAATTAGCCATATTAATCAAATTATATGCTTGTGTGCATCAACATGACCATATCGAACATCATATACATGATAAACATGATTATAGACTTATTGACATTTATCATAATTTTAGAACATCATTTGATATTTATTATCTATTAAATAAGAATTACAAATCTTACATTATATCACTATTATTAATGCATCAAAAGCCTGATATTATCATTCTACTGTGTTCTACTCATTTTTCTGAGAATTTTGATACCTTATTTGTATTTTTCTGATGATCGTGCTATTTTCTATGATTTATTGAAGATCTAGGAATTTGCTAAATATTTACCTTTATGTGGCCAATCATGCACCGCCATGTGGAAATCCAGGGTGGTGATGCACTGTTGGGCCGACCACATCTGAAGATAGATCCACAAATTCCTGGATCCGTTAGCCCGGGTCGGGGCTTCCCCCTTTCTAGCGATCTAGCCTACTTCCTCTATTTCCTCTGTGAAACAGAGTACTACCGTGAGGCTGGTCTCAGGTGCTTTCGTCGATTGTGCTCCTTCAGTGAGAGATCCTGCATGACCCGACCCTCCTCGTCAACCATTAAGGTTGCCTTTAGCTCCCTCCACCATCCCTCTGTGCTTCTAGCATGGTTCCTTGTTGTTAGTCTGTAAGTCATCCACCGTCGCCTGGGATCTCCTCCGGTGTGCGACCAACATCAGGGCCAACAGATTCGGCCCTACTCCCTTAGTGATACTGACCGCTTGGCTCAAGCTTGGGGCCACTTGATGGTTCTCTGACACTAACTCAGTCAATGCTACCCATCCGCCTCATGTGCTCCATAGGGTTGCGCCTACATCGATGGGCTTTTCCATGGGTGTTTGTGGCTCTCGTCTTCCACAAGCTTGTCGCTGGATGCTCGGGTTCGTCGCCAGTGACTCCACCACAAACCACATTCTCATGTGGCTCTAGCTCACCATGGTGTAGAGAGAGTATAGAGGTGGAGAGAGAGAGAGTGGGGGAGTCTAAATCCCTCTTTCTTGTACCATTTACCATGAAGTCAGCGGAAGTTACCGAGGAGATGGTTCCAACTGCACACTTTCCTCACCCTCTCAGTCAATGACTAAAAGACCATGACGCTCAGGGTCACAGTTGTCCTCCAGATTGTAACCGTAAGAAAAATCTCCTTGGTTGTTTGATGGCATACGAGGGCTTGAAATGCCTGACTTGATGATTGAATCCACAAATCTCCCCTCATCTCAAAGGGTGTGACATCATCTTCATCAAAAAAAGGCCATAAGAATATTAACCTTATTGCATGTGCACCACAAAGCACATGATTTCATCATATTCATAGCTAAACCGAACCATCTAGAAATATCATTACGAATAATACACTTTGACCAAGGCCTTATTATCATCCAAGCTATATCCCATAAATTCTCCATCCCAAGTTTCCACTACTTGACCAATAAACAACTTAATCCAAAAGGGAATCAACTTAGGGATCTTAATCTTGGTGTCAACACAACTAATCATCCATATTTTAGATCACATCCTTACATATATTACATCATGGTTGTGCTAAACAAACTTATGTGAGTGACTTGTCAAACATATATCAAAACTTCATCTAGTCCAATGGAGGTTATCCTGACCTACATCATGAGGGTAGTTACATGCTCAGTCTCTCTAAGCTAACTCAACTCTATGAGTATCTTATAAACAAAAACTTTATCTTCCCTCTTTAGTCTAAGGTTCTTAGGTCTACCTCATTGGCACTAGTGATAGCCTTACAAGCTCTAGCCACATAGGCACAAAACAAAACATGATATGACATTCTCTTTGAAGGTATTGTACCCATGAGACATGCTTACCCAAAACTCTCTCTATATATACACCACCAGAGTCCTACATGGGAAACCACCAACCCAAGCATGAGGCTTTACAAAAACTAACACCTTTACCTCCTCCAGGGTCTTGGGACTCCCTCACCCATATTGTAGGTTCTCATATTCATGTTCACATATACACAGATAACTAGCCTCTCTCTGACTCTAGGGTTTTCTCCTCCCAAGGACATCTAGAGTTTGACAAGACTATCAAAATCATGCATTCAGCAACTCAACTCGTTCACTTAGGAGTATTCTAGTTTAGGACATATCATAACACAAATTTCTCATCTTTCTCATATCTTCGAGTTTAGGTTCTCTAACCTTCTCCCCCTAGGTCTCACTCTTTCTGGAGTTAACCCTATAACTAATCCCAACACTAGAGGTCCTCCTTTGTAATAGAGATTGAGGCTCTTACTGACTGACAACCTTGTCTTAACTTAACATATCTTATCTCATAAAAGCCTAGTTTCTTGCATCATTAAAACTTACCTCAAATCCTTAAAAATGAACTTAAGTCCTCAAAGACAAACATAGATCAACATAACCATCTTATGTCATATATATAAGACTTTCATCATATCATCAAAACTTATATCATCTATTCCATCTATCATATATTCCAACAAGGCTCTAGACATCTAATCTAGAACTACTCTCTCTTCTAGACTGATGTCATTCACTTTCACTTAGGTTGCATTACCACCTCCTACTCGTACATGTGTGGGGACATATTTTAGTAATACTTACATATATAATAAAATATGATATAGTTTTTCTCTGATAAAACAAGCGTTAGAGAAAACTATTGAGTCTCGATCCGATTGGAATCAAAAACCAAATCTAAAAAACGAGTGTCCCACACATAATAGAGAGTATTGTGCCATAAAAACTAGTGAAAAGTGTGACAACATGGTGTAGACTAGTGTATATACTCTAGACAACGAGTGCCATATGTCTAGGGTTTCTCTTCCCTTGATGTACATCATTTCCAAATAATGCAACGTCCCATACCTCTGCACTATAAGGAAACAATGACATGTAAAGACTTGCTATACAACAAGCACCAGTCTAGACCTAGTTCTCAGACATCTAGCTGCTAACCTAGAGGCTAGGCCAGATCTAGTCTCTAAAAGATGACTAATCTAACCCTAAAAGATTATTGAGTTCAAGTTTCTTTAGTTTTGAGTTTCATAATGAGAAAATGTCAGGCTTTGCTATTGTTCATGGCCTGATACCACCAGTGACATCCCCAGATTTTATAAAACTTAATCTGTTGTGTGACGTCCAAATTGAAACCCTCACCTCAGCGATAATCCCTAATTAAACATCACACACTAGGCTAAGAAAGAGAAAATCAGAGGAAGTTAGAAGGAAACAATCAGTAGCTCATGCACATGAAAAATAATAAAACCACACACACATACTCACAATTCAACATATAATTACAATAGAAATTGTTACATAATTTGATATTAAATCTTGAACATCATACTTATACATAGTCATGTACTACCACTAAACTACAAGATCTTAAGACAACAAGTCCACCTGCACATCATCTCGCCACACAACTCTCGCTATCTTGGATCTTCATAACATAATCAAAACCTAAACAAAAGATTACATGTGGTATACATCAACACAATATTCAAGAATATTGTACTGAGTATGCCTACATGTCTTTTTATATACCTCTCATCATATCTTGGCAATAAGATAAAACTAATACTTGTCAGCATCAAACAAATATAAGGAAAAGCGTTTACTGGAAAAAAGATATTCATTAACAAAAGAGAACACATATTTTAAGCACATTCCCATCATATATTTCGTACATCTGCCCCCAAGGGCTTTGATGTTTTTAGGCCTTATGATCTACTACCAAAGAGTTTGATATCATTTTACGTGTGATCTATTGACTAAGAGTTTGAGATCTAACACATGTGATCTACTACCAAAGAGTTTGAGATCACTTCAATGCACTATACAACCAAAGAGTTTAGTGCTATCATATGATGGATTAGATATCTTATGTTTCATGTGTTCATAGCCATAAGTATGGAAAATCAAGCAAGATATCATACAAGAACAATCATTCCATCCAATACCATATGCCAAGTATTTTACTACATATAACACAAGCATATTGTATAATAATCCAAGTAAGATATAATGGCATACCTTGAAGAAGAAAGACAAACCTAATCACATATTCCTGATGTCAACTCTAATCTTGGTCAAACCCTACTTAAGACAAGGATATATACCATCATTAGGTTCCCATCATCTTTAACCTTAGTTATATCCATTTTAGGGTTTACCTCATCTCTTTATCATATTTCCATTATCACTTGCATTCTTATCTTAGAATTATCTTACTATTTTCATTTTCCAGATTATGGTTCATCAACTGGATATACTCATGTGACACATTATTATGTGAACATACTTAACATTATGTCACATTCACTAACCATATTAGGTTGAATCATATGTATTAAGGGTCATCCTCATGTAACATGAATTCTATGCATCTAACTGATATCAAAGTTCTAGATTAGCTTCCAGTTACTGATATAAGACTGTTCTATAAATTTCATCATTTATTGAGCATGTATGACTTAATTGCATTATATTTAGTGTTATTAGCCTTAATTAGACATATTAATCAAATTGTATGCTTTTGTGCATCAACATGACCATATCCAACATCATATGCATTATAAACATGATTATAGACTATTGACATGTTATCATAATTTTAGAACATCATTTGATATTTATTATCTATTAAACAAGAATTACACATCTTACATTATATCACTATTATTAATGCATCAAAAGCCTGATATTATCATTCTACTTTGTTCTACTCATTTTTCTGAGAATTCTGGTACCTTATTTGTATTTTTCTGATAATCGTGATATTTTCTATGATTTATTGAATATCTGGGAATTTGCTAAATATTTACCTTTTTGTGTCCAATCATGCTCCGCCATGTGGACATCCAGGGTGGTGCTGCACTGTTGGGCTGACCAAATCTGAAGATAGATCCATGAATTCCTGGATCAGTTAGCCAGGTCGGGGCTTCCCCCTTTCTCGCGATCTAGCCCGCTGCCTCTGTTTCCTCTGTGAAACAGAGTACTACCATGAGGCTGGTCTCCGACACCACCGTCGATTGTGCACCTTCGGCGAGAGATTCTACACAACCCGACCCTCCTCGTCAACCATTAAGGTTGCCTTCGGCTCCATCCACCATCCCTATGTACTGCTAGCCTGGTTCCTCATTGTTAGTCTGTAAGTCAGCCACTGTTGCCTGGGATCTCCTCTGACATGCGACCGACAGCAGGGCCAACGGATTCATTCCTACTCCCTCAGTGCTGCCATCTTCTTAGCTCAAGCTTGGGGCCACTTGATGGTTCTCCGACATTGACACGGTCGATGATGCCCGTCCGCATCCTGTGCTCCATAGGGTTGCGCCTGCATTGATGGGCTTTTCCATGGGCGTTTATGACTCTCGTCTTCCCCGAGCTTGTTGCTGGCCTCTTGACTCCACCACAGACCACATTCTCATGTGGCTCTAGATCACCAAGGTGTAGAGAGAGTACAGAGGCGGACAGAGAGAGTGGAGGATTCGAACTCCCTCTTTCTCGTACCATTTACCTAGAATTCAGTGGAAGTTACCGAGGCGATGGTTCTAACTACACACTTTTCTCACCCTCTCAGTCCACGACTAAAGGACCATGACGCTCAGGGTCACAACTTTCCTCATGATTGTAACTGTAAGCAAAATCTCCTTTGTTTTTTGATGGCATACGAGGGCTTGAAATGCCCCACTCGATGATTCAATCCATGGATCTCCCCTCATCTCAAAGGGTGTGACATCATCTTCATAAAAAAAGGCCATAAGAATATTAACCTTAATGCATGTGCACCACTAAGCACATGATTTCATCATATTCATACCTAAATAGCTCCATCTAGAAATATCGGTACGAATAATAAACATTGACCAAGGCCTTATTATCATCCAAGTTATATCGCATAAAATCTCAATCCCAAGTTTCCACTACTTGACCAATAAACAACTTAATCCAAAAGGGAATCAACTTAGGGATCTTAATTTTGGTGTCAACACAACTAATCATCCATATTTTATTAAAGTACTTGGAGTTCTCAAGATAAGTCAATATATGAATTCCAATATGTAATTGGACATTTAAGGATTCCAAAAGTCAACTCCATCACATCCTACACACCTTAAAACAAATTTTGTCCTCGAAATTAAGCAAAAATCCAATCCATCACAATAGGGGTGTTATAACGCAAATCAACAAGAATGATATAATACCTTGAATGAATTAGTAATTAAACAACTAAAATATAGGTTAGTGACATTATGGCCTCAAAAAGAAATTATTAAAAGAGAATACCGCAATAATGAAGTTTCATTCATAGTCAGTTTAGTGCTCAAATATAATAGGGGATGAACATAGAGAACAAGAATAGAAAATCCAACATTCACCTATGGTTAGGGTTCATGGATCAGCAATACCTAAACATTACATATATGCGTAAGGGCCATATTTATTTCATTAAATTGATTTAACCCTAATATGAAATTACTAAAACCTTGGGTTCAGCCTCAAAAAAATCCAAAAAGAATCCATAATAATTTTCTGATTTCAAACATGTATTTATTTATATTTTTCGAGACTCTGGTGATTTATTATGAATCAAACAAGTTAACATAATTTTTTTATATTAAAAAAAACATTATGAAATGATTGGTATGCCTACTAAACCTTATTATTATCTAATAGGGCATGATAGGGATAAATCCTCATTTAAGGGAGACATGCAACTCTACCCTCACCCCTCAAAACTAGTAGTCGATGACACATAGGGTAGTGAGGTAATTACCCATGGATGAATATCTCCCCTCTTGCCATTAAAGGAACAAATACATAGAAGCTAGAGATTGTCAGTCAAGGGAAGGTTCCCTTCCACATCAGCTTTCCCTTAGGTGTGAGAAATTGTCTCAACACCTTCTTAGGAGCATACAAGACCTATGGATCTAAGGCTCAATTGTTGAGGTCATTAGATCCAGGTCTAGTTCCCCCCCTCCATCAGAGACAATAGAAAAATTGATCCCAATAACCAAGGGTGATGATCACTTCCCTCTGAGTGACCAAAATGGTTGAATTTGTCATCTTGCCAAGGAGAGGTCAATCAACCACAAGGTTAATCACGTAGAGTCAAGCAAATTGACCTTTCGATGACAAACTAGTTATTATGAGATGAATGTTGGAAACCTAAGGCAAAAATGGAAATAGAAAAACAACTAAAAAAGGCACCTTGGATATTTACCAAGTTCCCACAAAGAAATTGGTGGAGTTCCTTTGGTTTAGAGACCATTGGAGGTTACTACACTTGACCAGTGGACAAGAAGTACAAAGGGTGATTTCTCAACTCAGAACTCAAGTGTCACGTAGAGCAATTTGATTGTATAAGTAGAGAGGTGGGAATCCAAGGATGGTTACTCAGAGATGAGTTCATTCACATTGACAAAATTGTGCAAAAAAGGCTCCAATGATCACTTAATAAGATCAAATTTGGTCTGTCAAAACATATAACCATAAGAGTATTGAGTGGTCTAGGAAATGAAGGAAGAATATGTGTTTCTTATTTGTAGTGTGAAATCATGTAGAGGGGAAACCAATCTTCAAATGTCACCAATGACTTCACTACAAAAATGGCATTTGGGTTTGGTCTGCCATGATCAACCAGAGGACACAATAGAGGGTTGGAATAGTGCAAAATGAAGAGACAAAGTGATAAAATAAGAAATGGATGAATATGATTCAGCATGAAGGGAGAACAATGTAACATACTTTATTCCTATCTTAGGAAGTAGACATGTGAGGTGAGAGACAACTCTAGCACTTCCTAATCCTAAATGAGTGGTCTGATTATGCAGCTAGATCTCTCATGCAATCTGACACTAGAAATGAACCGGTCATCGAGAAATAAACATAGCATTTTAATGATAATATTGAAGACTTTAGACTAATGTTTTAATTTCTATATCCAATATGAGGATTCCTAGAAAGTTCTAAATTGAAATTTTGTGTGATAGCTAATTAAGGTGTGTTAACACGATTATACAATCAATTTAGTCTTTTGGGGTCATTTACAATAGAATTTAATTACTTCGACTTGAGGTGTGCATAGTGTATATTTATTACCTTATGTACTCAATTAAAATGCTATAAATTGATCCTTGATATCATTAGCCAAACAAACCAGGAACCTTCTAGAGGGCCAGATAGGGTAAGACTCCCCAATAGGTGTATTTATGTGACTAGTTCCCATGATTTAGGTTAATGACTCAATTCTCCAAATTCTCTATGCAAAGTGATATAAGTTATCCAAATTTTACAAGTATATTCTAATTCTCGGCTAAAGATAACCTAACAACAAAATAAAATAAAATGAAAACATAAGTGAAAAAGAGTGTTAAGTATATATCTAAATTTGGGTATGTTACAATTTAATAAAATTATATTCAACCCCCAATTAGATTCCTCACTTGGTGGTCCAATGTATGTTCCCTCAACGGACTTTTCATATTATTGGTGTTCCATAATGGATAAAATTTCAATTTCATACTAGTTTTCAGTACCCCTTTGTAAGTAAAACATCTAGAAACTTGGGAGTGTGTTTCTCCATAAAGCACCCTCATAAAATCTGAGCATTTTGTACAATTTAAATCAACCAATATATGTGTAGGAGTAAGCGAGAATCCATAAAAATAGTGTGGTGCAATTCACTGTCAAGGTGGTTTTCTAAGAATATTTTATGTACCCAATTTGGTGCAAATTTTATCCAATCAAAGTATCAATCAATCCACATAGTCAATACAATTTGCCTCATCATCATCACCATCATCATCAACTATGCCTCAATCCCAAAAATGTTTGGGTCAGCTACATGGATCCTTCTTTTCCATTCAGCTCTATCATGGGTCATATTCTGGTTGAGATGTAGAGATTTAAAATCTCTCTTTATAAGCTCTTCCCATGTTAATTTAGGCCTTCCTCATCTTCTATTAATTGTTCTTTCCGCAATAGTATTGCTTCGTAAAGGTGCATTAGTCGGTCTACGTTGCACATGTCCATACCATCTGAGTCGGCCCTTGCGCAAGTTGTCCCCAATGCTCACCACCCCCACTTTATTACTGATATAGTCATTTCTCAAGCGATATTTTCTTGTCTTCCCACACATCCATCTCAATATTCACATTTCACCCACATTCGTCTTGTTGAGTCCTTGTTTCTTCACTGCCCAACATTCACTCCCGTAGAGCATGGCTGGTTGTATAGCAGTTTTATAAAACTTTCTTTTTAATTTGAGAGGGATCTTCTGATCACATAATACTCCAGTTGCAATCCTCCATTTCAACCATCCTACAGTGATCCTATGACAAACGTCATTTTGGACATCACCATCTGTTTGAATGACAGAACCCAAGTAATGAAATTTATCACATTTTGGTATATCTACTCCATCCAGCTTGAGTCCACCCTTCACACTACGAGATTGGTTGAAATTGCTATGCATATACTAAGTTTTGCTCCTACTAATCATCAATCCATTTGATTCCAATACCTTTCTCCAAAGTTCAACTTTATCATTCAAACCATCTTAAGTTTCATCAATAAATACAATATCATCAGCAAATAACATACACCAAGGAACATCATCTTCAACATTCTCTGTCAACTCATCCATAACAAGAATGAACATATATGGGTTGAGTGTGGATCCTTGGTGTACCCCAACTGTGATGGGAAAAGTTGGTGTCTCACCTCTAGGAGTCTTCACACTTGCAGTAGAGCTACCATACATGTCTTTAATCAAGTCAATGTATTGGATTGGCACACCCTTTTTCCTCAAAACCATCCACAACACATCTCTGGGTACTCGATCATAAGCCTTTTCCAAATCGATAAAAACCATGTGAGATCTCTTTTTCTTTCCTTATACTTCTCCATAAGCCTCCTTATCAAAAAATAGCATCTATTGTTCATCTACCACGCATGAAACCAAATTGGTTGTTTGATATCTGCATTATAGATCTCAGCCTCTACTCAATAATCCTCTCTCAAAGCTTCATTGTGTGACTCATCAACTTGATACCTATGTAGTTTGTGCAGCTCTGAACATTACATTTGTTTGTGTAGATGGAGACTATAGTACTATTTCTCCATTAATTCGACATCTTCTTTGTCTTCATGATCTTGTTAAATAAATTTATTAACCACATAACTCCTTCATCCCCCATGCTCTTCCATACATCAATGGGAATATTGTCTGGTCCGCATGTCTTTCTCATTTTCATATTTTTCAAGGCATTCTTGACCTCAAAATGTGAAACTCATCATGTGTAAATGATATCTCTTATATCCTTGTCACATGAGTCTCTAACATTATTTCCATTATTTCCATTGAAAAGCTTATGGAAGTAATTTCTCCATTGGTTCTTGATATCATCATCCTTTACCAGCACTCAACTATCTTCATTCTTGATGCATTTCATTTGACTCATGTCTCTTTCTTTCCTTTCTCTTATACGAACCATTTTATATATATAACTTTTTCCCCTTCTTTAGTGTCCAGCTTCTTATAAATATCATCAAAGTATCTAGACCTTGCCTCATGAACAACCTTTTAACATCTTTCTTTGCTTTCTTGTATCTCTGGAATGTTACACCATCTCGAGATTTGGGCAAGCTCCTATAGATCCCCCTTTTCAGTTTAATAGCCTTTTGTACTTCATCATTCCACCACCAAGTCTCTTTTTGTGGAGGCCCACAACCTTTGGACTCCCCCAAAACCTCTCTCGCAATTTTTGTTATGTAGAAGCTCATGTTATGCCACATAGTTTTGACATCAAAGTCTAAGTTCCAAGTTCCCTCCTTGATGAGTTTATCATGAAAGATCAGTTTCTTTTCTCCTTTAAGATTCCACCACTTTATCTTGCTATCTTGATTTTTGTTATTCTTGCCTTTATTGATCTTCCTATTAATATCCAAAACCACCAAACTATGTTGGGTCATGAGTTCTTAACCAAGAATCACTTTACATTCCTTGCATACTTTACGACCCTCCCACCTTGTAAGGAGGTAATAAATTTGGCTACAATTGTGCCCACTCTTGAAAGTAATCTTATGAGATTCTCTTTTCTTGAAATGGGTGTTTTCCAAAATCATATCATATGCAACTGCAAAATCTAATATCCTCTCTCCTTCTCCATTTCTCCTACCATATCCGAAACCACCATGAACTCTCTCATTTCCATCATTGATACTCCCCACATGGCCATTTAAATCACTCCCAATAATGATCTTCTCCTCTATCAGTATTCCTTACATTAATTCATCCATGTTATCCAAATATACATCCTTCTTAGCATCCTCGCTAATGCCAACTTGGGGGGCATAAGTGCTATAATGTTAAAAATCTTTCCCCCAAGAACGACCTTGATAGCTATGATTCTATCACCCAACCTAGTGATCTTGACAACATCATCCTTCAACATCTTATCAACAATAATACCTACGCCATGTCTATGTTTATCAAAGCATGTATACCAGATTTTGTATCATGTGTAGCCAATCTCTCTACAACATTCCCCTATCCACTTAGTTTCCTGTAAGCAAGCTATATTGACTTTTCTTCTCATCATGGTATCTGCTATCTCCAAATATTTTCCTATCAAAGAGCCAATATTACAAGATCCAACTCTAAACCTTTTTTTCTTAGACTTGCTTCTTTACCTGCCTTCAGCAAAAATGTTGCCCTTGCACATTTTTCACTAGATCCGGGCATGATGCGGAGGGACTAGCTTCTTTACCCACACCCGTCCAAGATGTGGAAACCCTTGCACATTTTTCACTACATCCAGGCGATGGTGCAGTGGGACTAGCTTTTTTACCCACACCCATGTGGAAACCCTTACTTGTCCTTCAACACAATCGAGCGTCACTGTGTCGAAATCCCTTAAATATTTATCACTACATTCGGGGGTCGGTCCAGCATGTCTCTAGGTAGGGACGCTCCAATGAAATTTTTATAAGGATCCATGTCATAGAGAGAGTGACAAAGTTTTTATGGCTGGCTTTCAACCAACCACCAACCCTCCTCCTTACTCAGGCTTGGGACTGGCTACATTTACACCAAATATGAAAACATAGGCGGAGTTAGTTAATATAATTTGCATAATTAATAAAACCACTAAAAAGTTACTACCAAAACCATATAAAATCTAATATAGGGTTTGAACATGAAGACATGGCCTCTTATATTTATGGTTGTGTGTATATCTACTACTGATATCAAATTGTAGGATTTTTGTACTCAAAGTCAAATATTTCAGAAAACCCAAGCTATTCATGTTATCAAGCATAACATTCATTATTTAACCACCACTCTCCACATTTTGGGCTAAACCTATTTTTTGTTCTTAAGAGTGTTTCTTTGTTCCTTGATCTAATCATCTAAGATGTAATTAGGGCATGTTGGAGGTTTGTGTTCCTTGTTTGAGCTTGTTGCTTGATGCTTGTGTTCTATGGAGAGGTCTGGTGCAAACTTGCAATTCACCCAGAATAGGAGTTGATGTGCAAGTTTTCCACCTCTAGAGTGTTTCTTCTCTCTCTTGGCATCATATAAAGGAGAGAAAAGTGTTGGGCACCTTGTTTTGGCCTTGGTTGAAGTGGTGACATTCTTGGTGATGTTTTGGGAACAGGCTTGACGTGTGCTTTGCTCATAAGAGTGTCGTCTCAGGCTTGAGAGCCTTGGTGAGATCTTGTATGGGTTTGTGGTTTCCTTGAGGAGGCTTGATATCACTTGAGGGTGTCTTGAGGGACATCCTATCATTTTGGTGGTACCTTGAGGATCACCATATAGTTTTGTGGAGACTCTAGAGATGTTCCATATTGGTTTGTGACATAGGGTTTCATCCCTATCAGTTTGTGAAGGGGATGGGTGAGTGTATCGACCTTGACCTTCCTTACTGACCAAGTGGGCAAGACATAGATCCTATCACCTTGTTCCATGGTGTCACATGTGTCCTTTCTTCTTGTACAAGTGTCTTCTAGGGTTCTAAGGTGGTGACACCCTCCCTTGCTCTCTCTCTCATCGGCCATGTATATATACCCCTTTCTTTCCATGCAAGAGAACCCTTTAAGTGATCCTTCCTTTCTCTCCTTGGTGGCTGACCTTGAGCTTGAAGAACAATCTCCCTTGGAGCTTGGTGGGTGAGCCAAAATCTTTTGGTGCTCTCTTTCATCTTCTTCCATGGTAAGCCATGGTTTTCATCTTTCTTTCTCTTCTTCTTTCTTCTTCTCAACCATGGACCTTGGTATCTTCTTTCCTCTCTTTTGCTTTCTTAACCATGGTTCTCTCTCTCTTCTTGTAGGTGTTGTTCTTGTAGGATCTTATCCCTCTTCCTTAATTTCGTGACCTTGGAGCTTAGGCTTGGTGGTTGTTCTTGAGTCGGGTTATATAACTCTAAACCTACTTTGTTATTATCAACTTTCTACTTTTTACCTTGATAGTTGTCCTTAGCTCATTATTCCTTTCTTGTTAGTAGTTATTATTGGTAGCCATACATTCTATTTTTTAGAATAGAACCTAGCTAAGTGTCATCCATGAGATGCACCTTTATTTTGCCTTGTTAGTACCGTCATCTTGAAGTAGAAGATGACTAAACTGATATGATATGCTAAACCAATATGATATGTTAAACCAATATGCAATGCAATCCAACATGCTAAACTGATATGCTTTCATCTAAACTTATAAATCTACCATGTTGGGGTTTGTTATGATCTAGTGATGGCTGGTGAGGAAGAGTGTTGAATCTCCATGCTTTTAGTTGAGTATGGAAGTTGACTTGGGTAACCCTAATCAATATACATATAATCAGATACACCCCAGCTCGATACACCTAGAGTTGAAGAGGGAAACATCTCCCTAGAGGTTCAACTGATACTACTCTAAATTGTAGTGGTCGATACCCTAGTTTTGGTATGGCCGATATCCCATGATGGAGAAGGTGGTCGATATCTTTAGGGATACTTAGGTTGATACCTTATGAAATTGTATGGCTGATACACTTCCTCATGTACCTCTAAACCGATATCATTTGTGGTGCCCGATACCTAGTGATGATAAATCGATAGTCACCTTGAGATTGGTAGGTCTATACCCTATTTAGGTTGGTTGCCTGATACCTAGGGTTAACTGACACCCTCACCCTAACTAATACCTTATGTGATGTGTAGTGATGCATCTTGTTGATGCTAGGGTCACATCGTCTGATGTGATACCATATGGTGTAATCACATGTATGATGTTGAAAGCTAACTCTCTCTTTACATGTTTTATAATGATAATAAGAAACATGCTTCTATGTCTCATAACATATCTCATAATAATGAGGAAAGTGATAACCGAAGGGTGGTTGTTGACCCAACCTTAAAAACCCTATTCGGGTAAAGTGAAACCCTAATGTTTATGACGTAACGTGTATCATGTGAATGTATAGCATGAGTTATATGAGATGATGATGCTTTACCTTCTTGTTATCAGCTTCTAACCATGTAGGTGATACTGATTGGTGTACATAGTCAGGTGTGAACTATGGTGAATATGATCTAATGGACGTTGCTCCTTGTGATTGACATGTGGTCTTTGTGATGGACATGTGGTCCTTATGATGGACATTAGTCCTTGTGATGGACATTGGTCCTTATGATGGACATATGGTGAATAATAAGCATAAAGAGATACTACGTTATGAGATCACACTTAATGTGATTCAATATGTTCAACTGATGAGTCATGCCCTATTTATGTAGATCTTATTTAGAGGTTATATATTGTAACTTGATTGATGCTTAAAGATGTTTTGATTGATCTAATTAATCAAGTGAAATTTAATAGTATAGTTGACATGTTCCATATATCCATTCAGTGTTAGCACTTATTGAATGGTGAAATGAATTTAACTCAAAACATGTATTATTGAATAGGTGGGGTGCAAGTTGGAATACCACCTTATATCCTGGACGTATATGTATCACGAGATTAATTGTAAGTCATGCCATGAAATGTATCATGGGATTGTATATAAGTCAAATCCTAGAGGAGCACTACTGTAATCCATAGATCAATTTCACTAGTGTCGTAACCTGTACCAAGGTGAGATAAATCTACACAGCTAGACTAAAATGTTCATGGAAGCAGATGACTCATGCTGTCACTGCATATTTACTCATACTGACTGAGGAAGGTGAGGTCGTGGATTTCAACTCTTCCATTAGACCTTGTATGACACTAATTTTGACTATATACATATAGTGGTCAGTTGGATTTGGATGGTACGATTCAAATCCTCAGGGAATAATGAATATGTAATCATCCGTGTAGTATCATTGTATAGGATCGAATACGAAAACATTGGTTGAGGCCTTTCTTGAACTTTATACAATGTTGTTGATAGAAAATATACATGTTCTTTATATTCCTTTTTAATTATTAAGATGTTTCATAATTTAACAGTCTTTTTCCTTCTTGTTAATAATCATTACCTATTTCATCTTAGTGGTATTCATACTACTGCTCAGTTTTTCTTATCTAGTGATAATAATAGAGTTAGTGGTGAGTTATATCTCCCGCTGAGATTTGGAGACTCACCCCATGTGTTTCCTTCACCCTTTTTACATGTATGAGCATGAAGAGGTAGAGATTGTGTAGAGGAGGTTGAGAAGTAGCCAGAGGAGCAGTAGCTGATAAGGTTGGAGGTGTTGTTGGATGTCTTTTGTTGATAGAGTCCTAGAGTCATCACGGTCCACTCAGGTCTTCGGGAACATTTTGGTAGATGTTTTGCAGATGTGCTATCTTTATGTGCCATTGTATATCAGATATGATGGAATCATGTATATATGTTCTGGAATAGTACTTTGGTTACAGGTTGACACCATGCCTTGTGAATGCTTTAAGGCATGAAATGACTCATGTGTAAAGGTTCTTGCTATATTTCTATTCTATGAAAAAGGTTTTAGATTTTTTAGTGTTTTCTCAGTAATCTATTCACTAATGTTTCTTCCACGGTTATGTTTTGAGTAATCTCACTTTGTGTTGTGTGTGGCATCAGAATTTAGGTTGGTATCAGACCTTTAGGTTCGCTGAGTCTACAGGGACCTAGGACTAGGGTTTGTGTTTTTTCTAGTGTCCTCTAGTCTATCTTATAGTTACTTCTGCTTATGCAGAAGAAGAAACAAAGCTGAAAGATGTTTAGAGAACACAAAGAACATGCTGCCGAGAGCAGTGTTGTTGCACCGGGTGGTGGTGCAAAGAACTAGGCATGAGAAGATTGGGTGCCTAAAGTCCCCTAGTTGGACCCAGCCATGATAGAAAACCCTACCTTTCAATTGCTTTTTGGGCAGTTTATGGAAACGATGACTCATATGGAGGACATGATGCATGCACCTTAGCCTAGGGCACCTATTCCTGATGTTGAATCTTGAGGTATTCGGAAGACTTTTGAGCAGCTTTTCCGTGTTAGGGAAGCTGAGTACACTAGAATAGCTGGCCCGATAGATGTGGATCTATGGCTGACTGAGGTTGAGAAGTCCATTAAGATCCTGAGTATCCCTAAAGAGGATAAGGTGAAGCTTAATGTGTACCTCTTGAGAGGGAGTGATGGCCATTGGTGGGCCATAGTGGAGGAGAAAAGACCTGGTGTTGTGGTTGGTTGGGAGGAGTTCTGATGACAGTTCGTCAGTCAGTACTTTCCTTAGACGTATCTTGATGAGAAGATCAGTCAGTTTGAGAGGATTCAATAGGTATCCATGACAAACAATAAGTATGAGGCAATCTTTATGGAGTTATTGAGGTTCTGTCCTCACATGGCTGTGACAAAAGATGAGAGGATTCATCATTTTGAGAAGGGGTTGAATGTTGAGTTGTCTACCCCAGCTACTACTTTGAAGAATCGGGAGAGGTTTACTATGTTCATGGATCATGTTTGAAGGATAGAACAATCTGTGAAGGAGAAGAGAGAGGTGACTGCCAAGAAGTGATTTGCATAGTTTCAAGGGTAGTCTTCAGTTGGCTTCAAGAAGCTGAGGTTTTCTACACCGCCAGTGTTGCATAAGTTTAGTGCTTCAACTCAGTGGTCACTAAGTAAGGGCAAAGGTTGTAGTTTTCCACCCACAGGAGCCCATAATGTTGCATCAGCATTGGTCACCGGGGCATCCAGGCAACAGTATGGGAACTTGGCTTGCCACAAGTGTGGATAGCTTGGACATATGAGGTAAGAATGTCTAAAGAGGGGTGAAGAAGTGACCCAGTAACTGAGGCAGAGTCACCAGGACTCACAAAGACAATAGAATAGTGGTATAGGAGGATGAGGATGTGGTCAAGAGTCCCAAGATGGATCATCTTCTAAAGGAAGTAGAGTACGGGGGTGACAACAGGAAATAGTTAAATTGTATGCCATGAGTCAGCTGGAGGCGATGGTCAACCCACAAGTGGTGACTGTTTAGATGGAGTTATTTCATTCTGATTTGTCTTCTTATTTTTATGTATCCATTTTGGTTGACCTGGATGCTACACACTCTTTTATCACACGTGAAGTGCTTAGTAGTTGTTCTTTGCCCATTAGTTGTAAGAAGAATAGCTTGTTGCTAGAAATAACGTTGGTTGGTTCTGCAGTGTTGTAGGATGTGTGTCCTTTCAATGTTCGTTCTTTTTTGGGACAAAACATTTAAGTGGATCTCATACCACTTAACATGCATGGATTCGATGTGATCCTTGGAATGGATACCCTGGAGAAGTATATAGTAGTCTTGGATTGTAGTTCCAAGCAAGAGACGTTTGTAGATGGTAGTGAGACATGGATCTTCTAAGGAGATAGAAAGATTCTCCCAATGTGTCTTGTATTAGCTATGGTAGCAAGGAGGCTTTTGAGACAAGGTTGTGAGGCATTTTTGGCACATGTGGTGGACACAGAGGTGAGGAGTCCATATCTAGGAAGTGTCGGTGGTTAGGGAGTTTGAGGATGTGTTTTCTAAAGAGTTTCTAGGTGTTCCCCCACCTTGTGAGACTGATTTTGAGATCAATTTGGTTCCTAGTACCGTATAGGATGGCACCGACAGAAATGGTAGAATTGAAGAGACAGTTGCAAGAATTTCTTGAAAAAGGTTTCATCAGGCTGAGTACATCACTGTGGGGTGCTCTAGGTTGTTTTTGAAGTAGAAGGATGGGTCTATGAGGTTGTTCATAGATTACAAATAGTTGAACAAGGTTATGATAAAGAATAAGTATCCTTTTTCAAGGACAAATGATTTGTTTAATCAATTGCATGGAGCGACTGTGCTCTCAAAGATAGATATATGGTCAGGCTATCATCCGTTGAGGATTAAGGATGATGGCATACCAAAGTCAGCTTTGAGGAAGACGTATGGTCACTACAAGTTTGTGGTTATGTTGTTTGGGTTGACCAATGCACTAGTACGTAGCATTCATGGATTTGGTGAACAGGGTGTTCCGGCCATTCCTTGATCAGTTTGTGGTTGTCCTCATAGATGAAATTTTGATATATAGTCGGGATAGTCAACAACATGAACAGCATCTTCGTCAGGAGTTGACATTGTTGAGACAGTACCAGCTCTATGCTAAGTTTAGCAAGTGTGAGTTCTGGTTGAAGGAGGTAACTTTCTCAGGGCATGTTATATCTGTAAAAGGAGTATGTGTGGACCCTAAGAAGGTAGAGTATGTGACAGAATGGGAGAAGTCAAAGATGCCAATAGAAGTGTGTAGTTTTCTAGGTTTGGCAGGCTACTACTGGAGGTTCATCAAGGACTTCAATGTTGTCCCCTTGCCTCTAATAAGATTGACGTGAAAGGGTGCATCGTTTGTTTGGGACAACAGATGTCAAAGAGCTTTTTAGACATTGAAGGAGAAGCTGACAAGTGCACCAGCTATGGTTTTTCCTAAGCAAGGAAAAGGATACATCATCTTTTGTGATGCATCTAGGAATGGTTTGGGATGTGTGTTGATGCAGGACAAGAAAGTAGTTTCTTTTACTTCTTGATAACTTAAGAAGCACGAGGAGAATTATCCAACCAATGATCTAGAGTTAGTTGTAGTGGTTCATGCCCTGAAGATTTGGAGACACTATTTTTATGGGGAGAAGTGTCAGATATTCATAGATCATAAGAACCTGAAGTATATCTTTTCACAGTAAGAGTTGAGCATGAGGAAGTATCATTTGATGGAGTTGATCAAAGATTAGGATTGCACTATTTGATTATCACCCAGTAAAAATTAATGTAGTGGCATACACTTTGAGAAAGAAGTCTTCATCTATGGATAGAGGTCAGTTGAGTTCTTTAATGTGCCACAAGTGAATCATGTTGGTCTCCTTGTGTCAGATGAATGTCAAGTTGGAAGTCCCTTTGTTATCTGGTTTGTTAGCACAATTACAAGTGAAGCCTACACTGAGACAACAGATCAAAGAAGCTCAATAGACAAATATTGTGACACAGCAGATTAGATTATAGTTCAGTAGTGAGAAGTGTGATGGTTTTCACAGGATAGAAGATGGGATAGTATGTTATCATCACAGGATAGTAGTTCTTGATGTGGATAACATGAGGAAGATGGTGTTGAAAGAGGCTCATACATCTATGTATGCTATGCACCAAGGTAGTACCAAGATGTATCACAATCTGAAGGATATGTATTGGTGCCCAGGCTTGAAGAAAGATGTAGCTAAATTCATCGCAAGGTGTGCAGTATGTCAACAAGTCAAAGTTGAGAATTATAAGCCTACGGGAACATTGCAACCATTGCCTATACCTCAGTGGAAATGGGTTCATGTGACTATGGACTTTGTGGTTGGTGTTCCTAGGATGGCCAAAGGTTATGATTCCCTTTGGGTGATCATTGATCAGTTGACCAAGTCAGTGCATTTTCTTCCCCATGAAGACAATGTTCACAGCGGAGAAACTTTCTCAAGCTTATGTTGAGGAGATAGTGTATTTACATGGTGTTCCAACAACTATCATCTCTGATAGAGGTCCTCATTTCACAAGTCACTTTTTGGAGCAACTGCATAGAGCTTTGGGTACACAGTTGAAGATTAGCACTGGTTTCCACTCGCAGACATATGGTCAATCTAAAAGGACCATCCAGATCTTGGAGGATCTGTTGAGGGCTTGTGTTCTTTACTTCACAAGAAGTTGGGATATACACCCTAGTCTAATAGAGTTTGCCTATAATAATAGATATCAGAGAAGTATTGATTAGGCACCATATGAGTTGTTATATGGGAGATGTTGTAGGTTTCTATTGTGTTGGTATGAGATAGAGGAGTATTAGCTTCTGGGACCTAAGCTTGTGCAATAGACGATAGAGAAGATCAAAGTGTTACATCAACAGTTGAAAGAAACATAGGACAGACAAAAGTCATATGCAGACAATCATCATAGACCCTTGTAGTTTGAAATGGGAGACAAAGTATATCTAAAGGTCTCTCCCTAGAAAGGTGTTTTGAGGTTTTGGAAGAAGGTGTTGGCTCCCAGGTTTATGGGACCTTACCCAATTGTGGCACGAATTGGGAAGGTGGCCTACAAGTTGGAGTTGCCACATGAGTTGCATAGGTTGCATCTAGTGTTCCATGTCAGTATGTTGAGGAAGTTCCATCCAAATACAGAGTCAGTGTTATAGCCAGTGGAGGTGGAGCTTGATGAGGATATGACCTATCTGGTGGGTCCAGTGTTGACCCTTGATAGAAGGTTGAAGAAGTTGAAGATGATGGACCTTATGCTTGTGAAGGTTCTTTGGTATCATAGTTTTGTTGAGGAAGACATGTGAGAGCTCGAAGAGGAGATGAGGAAGAAGTACCCTTCTCTTTTCTCATAGGATTTCAGGGGCAAAATCCTTGTTAGGGGTTTATGGCTTGTAAGGACCCAGACCCACATTTTGGGCTAACCCTATTTGTTGTACTTAAGAGTGTTTCTTAGCTCCTTGCTCTAATCATCTAAGATGTAATTACAGCATGTTACAGGTTTTTGTTCCTTTTTTCAGCTTGTTGCTTGATGCTTGTGTTTTTTGGAGAGGTTTGGTGCAAACTTGCAATTCACCCAGAATAGGGGTTGATGTGCAAGTTTACCACCTCTAGAGTGTTTCTTCTCTCTCTTGGCATCATCTAGAGGAGAGAGGAAGTTTTGGGTGCCTTGTTTTTTCCTTGGTTGAAGTTGTGACATCCTTGGTGATGTTTTGGGCACATCTTTGAGGTGTGCTTTGCTCATAAGAGTGTTGTCTCGGGCTTGGGAGCCTTGGTGAGACCTTGTATCAGTTTGTGGTTTCCTTGAGGAGGCTTGATATCAGTTGAGGGTGTCTTGAGGGACATCCTATCAGTTTGGAAGTACCGTGAGGATCACCATATCGTTTTGTGGAGACTCTAGAGATGTGCCATATTGGTTTTTGACCTAGGGTTTCAACCCAATCAATTTGTGAAGGGGATGGTTGAGTGTATCGACCTTGACCTTCCTTAGTGACCAAGTGGGTGAAACATAGATCCTATCACCTTGTTGCATGGTATTACATGATTCCATTCTTCTTGGGCATGTGTCTTCTAGGGTTCTATGTTGGTGACACCTTCCCCTTGCTCTCTCTCTCATCGGCCATGTATATATACCCTTTTCTTTCCATGCAAGAGAACCCTTTTAGTGATCCTTGCTTTTGTCCCCTTGTTGGTCGACCTTGAGCTTGAAGAACAATCTCCCTTGGAGCTTGGTGGGTGAGCCAAAAGCTTGTGGTGCTCTCTTTCATCTTCTTCCTTGGTAATCCATGGTTTTCTAGCTTTCTTTCTCTTCTTCTTTCTTCTTCTCAGCCATGCACCTTGGTATCTTCTTTCCTCTCTTTTGATTTCTTAACCATGGTTCTATCTTCCTTCTTTGAGTTGTTGTTCTTAGAGGATCTTATCCCTCTACCTTTAGTGCATGAGCTTGGAGCTTGACAATGGAGTTTAGAGCTTGGTGGTTGTTCTTGAGGTGGGTTATATAACTCTAAGCCTACTTTGTTATTATCACCTATATACTTATTACCTTGATAGTTTTCCTTAGCTCATTAATTCTTGCTTGTTAGTGGCTATTCTTAGTAGACTTATGTTCTGTTTTTTAGAATAGAACCTTGCTAAGTTGTTGCCATGAGATGCACCTTTCTATTGTCATCTTGAGGTAGAAGATGACTAAAATGATATGATATGCTAAACCGATATGATATGTTAAACCGATATGCAATGAAATCTGACGTGTTAAACCAATATGCTTTCGTATAAACTGATATACCTACCACGATGGGGTTTGTTATGATCTAGTTATGGCTAGTAAGGAAGAGTGTTGAGTCTCCATGCTTTGAGTTGAGTATGGAAGTTGACTTGGGTAACCCTAATCCGATATACATATAATTTGATATAAATATAATCGGATACACCCTAACCTAATACACCTAGAGTTGAAGAGGGAAACAACTCCCTTGAGTTTCAACCGATACTACTCTAAACTCTAGTGGTCGATACCCTAGTTGTTGGTATGGCCGATATCCCATGATGGTGAAGGTGGTCAATATCTAAAGGGATACCTAGGCTGATACCCTATGAGATTGTATGGCCGACACACATTCTCATGTACCTCTAAACCGATATCATTTGTGGTGTCCGATACCTAGTGATGATAAACTGATACTCACCTTGAGGTTGGTAGTTCGATACCCTATTTAGGTTGGTTGTCTGATACCTAGGGTTAATCGATACCCTAACCCTAACTAATACCTTATGTGATGTGTAGTGATGCATCTTATTGATGCTAAGGTCACATCATGTGATGTGATACCCTATGGTGTAATCATGTGTATGATGTTGAAAGCTAACTCTCTCTTTACATGTTTTATAATGATAATGAGAAACCTACTTCTATGTCTCATAACACATCTCATGATAATGAGGAAAGTGATAACCTGATGGTAGTTGTTGACCCAACCTTGCAAACCCTAATCAGGTAAAGTGAAACCCTAATTATTATGATGTAAAGTGTATGATGTGAATGTATAGCATGATTTGTATGAGATGATGATGATTTTACTTCTTGTAATCTACTTCTAACCATGCAAGTGATATAGATTGATGTAGATAGTCAGGTGTGAACTATGGTGATTATGATCTAATGGAAATTGGTCCTTGTGATGGACATGTGGTCTTTAAGATGGACATGTGATCCTTGTGATGGAAATTGGTCCTTGTGATGGTCATTGGTCCTTATGATGGACATATGGTGAATGATAAGCATAAAGAGATACGATGTGATGAGATAACACTTAATGTGATTCAAAATGTTCTGGTGATGATTCATGATCTGTTTATGTAGATCTTGTTTAGAGGTTATACATTGTAACTTGATTGATGCTTAAAGATATTTTAATTGATCTAATTAATAAAGAGAAATCTAATAGTGTAGTTTCTATGTGACATAGATCCATTTAGTGTCAACACTTGCTGAATGGTGAAATGAGTTTAACTCAGAACACAAATTGTTGAATATGCGGGGTGCAAGTTGGAATACCACCTTGTATCCTGAACGTATATGTATCACGGGGTTGACTCTAAGTCATACCTGGAAATGTATCACGGGATTGTCTATAAGTTAAATCCTAGAAGAGCACTGTTGTAAGTCGTATCTCAATTTCACTAACGTTGTAACCTATACCAAGGTGGGCTAACTCTGCAAAACTACACTAAAATGTCCCTAGAAGCAGATGACTCATGATGTCACTGCATATTTACTTGTACTGACCGAGGAAGGTGAGGTCGTGGATTCCGGCTCTTCCATTAGACCTTGTATGGCACTGATTTCAACTATATACAGATAGTGGTCAGTTGGATTTAGATGGTATGATTCAAATCATTAAGGTGTAATGAATACATAATCAGTTATGTAGTATAATTGTATAGGATCAAATATGAAAACATTGGTTGAGGCCTTGCTTGAACTTTATACAATGTTGTTGATAGAAAATATACATATTCTTCATATTCCTTTTTAATTATTAAGATGTTTCATAAGTTAACAGTAATTTTCCTTCCTGTTAATAACCAATTCCTATTTCATCTTAGTTGTGTTCATATTGCTGCTTAGTTTGTCTTATCTGCGATAATACTAGAGTTGGTGGTGAGTTATATCTCCTGTCGAGATTTGGAATCTCACCCCGTGGGTTTCCCACACCCTTTTTAGGTGGAGGAGCACGAAGAGGTAGAGATCGTGCAGAGGAGGTTGAGTAGCATCCAGAAGAGTAGTCGCTGATAAGTTTGGAGGCATTGCTGGATGTCTTTTGTTGATAGATTCCTAGAGTCATCCCTGTACACTCGGGTCTTTGGGAACATTTTGGTAGATGTTTTGTGGACATGCTATCTTTATGTGCCCTTGTATATCAGATGTGATGGAATCATGTATATATGTTTTGGAACAGTGCTTTCATTACAGGTTGACAACATGCCTTGTGAATGCTTGGAGGCATGAAAGGACTCATGTGTAAAGGTTCTTGCTATATGGTTGTTCTATGAAAAAGGTTTTAAATTTTTAGTTTTTTCTCAATTATCTATTCGCTGGTCTTTCTTTTGCGGTTATGTTTTAATTAATCTCACTTTGTGTGGTGCGGGGCGTCACACTAAGCATCAAGTTAAGGAAAATTGGATTTTGTAAACCAACATGCCATCTTCATTAATAATATAGATGTTGTTAACTTTAGGAGTCTCATTAGTAGATTAACGTTTCTAGGGTTCACCATTATTTGGGAAGGATAAACTTTTTGAACCTACTCATTATGTTCCATATCATATTTATTATTATCATCATAAAAGTAAGTAGATCTAATTTAGTGCTTTCAAAGATGTAACAAGTAATTAGAGTTATTTGACATTATCAGATCTTACGTCAAGGAGTCATAACCATTTATATTATGCTTATTATAAATCTAAAGGACAACCACCAAGACATGTTTATATATTAACACTTGATCAGAAATATGGGCAATATTTGTTCATCATTTCTACATTTTATGAACTTGTATGATCCACTTGAAGGAGTACCCAATGACATTTTCAAATTAGTTGAATAGATCCTAATGCCATTTTCAAAATATTTCTTTCATTTTATAATTAAGAAGACATATAATATATCTATATTTTAACCAACAATAATTGTCTAGATTTATTTCTTATAAAAATAACTTTATTTAGAAAACTATAAGAGGCCACATGTTTGAAAAAGGACATCCAATTCATTGTGTGTAGTGTTTATTAGAAATTAGGGCCAAATGAACTCAGTGCCTATGCAACTGTAATAGGGTTTTTAAACCACCAAGGGCACTAATGTTGACTACATCCAAGGTTTCTTCTTCACCTATATCATGCTCTAACATGATGGGCATGGAGGGTTAAATAGGGGGTTAAATATCTATTGTTTATGTTTGTGGAATAATTCAAGGACCCAAACGGCTTTGTCATGCCCCACCAATTTGGTCCTTGTAAAGAATGGCCAAATTGGACGGTTCTTTAAGTTAGATCTTAAAGTGATAACAGAATATTGGGATTTAGGAATTTCATCATAGATTATCTTGAAGTGATAACAGAATATTGGGATTTAGGAATTTCATCATAGATTGAGAAGTTGAAGGTTGTAGACCTTTCTACCCCCTATAAAGTGATTTAGGCCAAGGGAATTGGCTGGAGTTACTCTAATTTGGGGATACATGCCCAAGGTCTTCATAGATGGATTTAGGGGTCAAACTAAGGTTGTCTAGGTTTATGTGCATAATTGGATGGAGAAAGGAGTTGTGAGGATCATTGGGATCCTATAATTGCTTTATATAGGCACGACAACTTGATGCATCATTGAAATCAAGGAGAAGTTGAGAGGTGGCAAGTGGAAGTTAGGCATTTCCTAGTTTCTTCATGGGACCAATTACACTAGGGTTCATTGGAGAGTTCTCAATCTTCATCACTCCTTGGGATGACTTTCACATAGTGAAGTAAATAACAAAGGTGTAACGGAAGAGAGAGAGATAGAGAGTTAATAGACTGAGAGAGAAATGAATGTGCATTCTTTTCTTCCCTTCCATGTGGTGGATGATTGTCTCAATGTCGTTGATCCTAGATCCCATGGCTTGTTGGTTGTGTGACAACACAAGTATGGTATTAAACTCCCTAAACTTGCATGTCACGTTAAATGTGGTCATTTCAATCAACCTTTGAATTGTTTCCAAGCTATAGTTCCATTTGATATCAACTTGTATTTCTTCTATATTTTCAATAGGGTTCTAAGAACATCTAACTACAATAAAATTTTGGGTTTTTCTTCCCTATTCTCTCTTGTTTCCATAAAAAGGTGAATTAAATTAAACTCGTTGAGTACCCATTTCTTGGGCATTAAGTCAATCTTGTATCAAAATAAAAGTCTCCAAGACCTTATATGACCTCATAATGCGTTCACAATTTATTTATAACTTCCCAAGGAAATATTACTAGACAAAGAATAAAAATAATTAATAATAAAATTGTTGATACAATACTTGTTTAATTATTGTTCACAAGGGATAAAAAGCAAAAATGTAACCAACTATAATTTTTTTTCAATTATAACTTCTACAAAAGGGATGAGAATTCCAAGTCCTCACTTCCTCCCCCCTTATAAGAATATTTTTCTCAAAATTTCTCTCAAGGTATTTTCAATAATATTGGAAGATTAGCATCACAAGTATTCAGTATTATATGATTTCAAAAATGTCATTATTTTAGGCTATGTCATCTAATACAATTAAGTACTTGTTAGCATCTTGATGGGTATCTCAAGTGAGTTCTTCATTGTAGAATTTTCATCATACTAAGAACAGTGCATTCTTTGAGTCATCTGAATGTCACATGCTTATCATCCCTCTAGGCCAAAGCTACCTCATGAACTATTGGGGATGAGTCCCATACGCCTTGAATCACAAAATATGATGTCTATAAAAACATCATGCATGACTTCCTTGTTGACCTAGGTGTCGCATATTGCCCATATTTTGATAATGACTTAACCATTCCATTCATATGTATCTAACATTTCTAATTGAGATCATTGCAGACATTAGATACAAGAAAAGAATCAAAATTCACTCAAAGCTACTCTCCCGGCACATGCAAAACATGTGACTTTCACCCGCTTTGTAATATAGCCCTTAGAGGCTTAGAGCAATTTTTGTAATCACTTAAATTCATGTTTTGCATTGTATCTAAGATGGATAAAATGATTGGAACTCAAAAATCCATCATTTATACAGTTTTTGAAAATTCCAAAATACCCCTTAACAGGGATTTTGTCGGCCGAATTACAAACTCGGCCGATCCATGTATTGAGGAATTTTCTGGGCTGTCGGCCGAGTTTCAATGCCAGGAAACTCGGCCGATCCACTGGTCAGTCAAAACCAAAGGAAGACTGATCGGTCGAGTTTCCCCCTGGAAACTCGGCCGACAGATTCCCTGTTGGTTTTGTCACCTAGTGTGTCGGCCGAGTTGCCTTTATTGAAACTCGGCCGATCGGACTGCACTGGAATGCAGAAAAAGCAATTCCAACCGTTGGAGGAGTTGGTGGGACTCAAAATAGATCCGTTGCAAGTTGTAAAATGGCTAGTTTTTGCCACTTAACTCTCCCAACCTCAAAGGGACACCCTCAACTATAAATAGGACCTCTTGGACTTCATTCCAAGGTTGCTCATTCACATATGCTTGGTTCTATCCTTAGTTGAGTGGTTTCCAACCTTTGAGCCCCCTTTCTCTCTCTACCTTCAATGCAAAAACGTGAGTAAGAGTGAGTTAGGATCCCTTTGTAAGAGAGCTACCATTTGTTCATTGTAAAGCTCTCCATCTTCATTCTCCCACCTCCATTCCATAATGAAGATTGTTTGAAGCTACTTCTCCGAGTGAAAGAGGAGTTGCTGCTGTTCTTCTCTGAGTGAAGGGGAAGATGTGTTGCTGATCTTCAAGGGTGAAGATTGATCGTTGCTCCACCTCCCTTGGTGGAGGGAAAACGTGAGCAAGCTCTCCGAGTGAAGGAGAGGTGCAAGGCGAAGGGCAAGCAAGATAGGTAATTCCTTCAAGGCCGAAGACCAGAGCAAGAGTGGGTAAGTCCTTTAGAGAAGGCGGAAGACTACTTGCTTGGTGGGTAAGTCCTTGGTGAGGTAGAAGATCTTGGCTTGTTATATAAGACCTTGGATGGTTGGTTGTTGTAGCTTGTAATCTTATTTTTGTGAGAAATATAAGAGCCTCAAGTTACAAATCCTAGAGCCTAACCAACTCTAGGTAGTGGACTGACTTGATCCTAAGTTTAGGACGAGGAACCACTCTAAACCACCTGTCCAAGTGCATGTTTATCCATATCTCTTACCCTTGCTATGAATGCTAGCTTAGGACATCAAATTACTGTTTTGCTTCAAATTACACTCGTAATATAATTTGGTGGTTTAATCTATCTTGTGAAGTTTGTGAAGCTCTATTCAACCCCCCCCTTCTAGAGCCCATTGATCCAACAAGTGGTATCAGAGCGGGTCTTCTCCAAGCTACTTCAACAAGTAGGAGAAGATGGGCGATTCGGCTCTCGGTTCACTCAACCTTGAGGGAAGCTACTCCACAAGACCCCCGGTCTTCGACGGCACCAACTTCCTATATTGGAAGAGAAGGATGCAGTTCTACATCCAAGGAGTTAGCTACGAGATGTGGAAGATAGTCCACCTCAAGTACGACGAGCCGAAGGGGAACATCACAACATGGACGGACGAAGAGATGAAGCGTGCTCAACTAAATGCTAAAGCCATTAGCATCATCTACGCTGCCCTCTCTCCATCGGAATTCAACCGCATCTCTTCATGGGACACCGCTCATGAGATTTGGCACAAGTTATGTGTCACCTATGAAGGGACGGAGCAGGTCAAGGAGGCCAAGATCTACATGCTCGGAGGCCTACTTGAAAATTTCAAGATGGGGAAGAATGAAAGGGTTGCGGACATGTACACAAGGCTCAACGTCATCCTCAACAGCCTTGCAGCCCTTGGGAGTGTCATGGATCGAGGCACCATCAACGCCAAGATCTTGAGGTCTCTTCCAAAGAGATGGGAGCCGAAGGTGACTTCAATTGAAGAAGTCTACAAGCTTAGCGAGTTGTCAACCGAGGAGCTGGTTGGTAACCTACAAGCTCACGAACCAAGGCTCGACAAGCAAGAGGAAGAGGAGAAAAGGGAAGAGAAGGAGACAAGAAAGATGAAGGACACGGCCTTCAAAGCTCATGTCGAAGAAATGATGAGGCAACAACAGCTTGCCATGAAGTCTCCTTGCCCCTCCTCAAGCGAAGACGAAGGTGCTAATGACCATGAAGCCAATTACTCCAAAGGAAGACACTTCAAGGGAAAGCAATCCTCCTCCACTCCTAGGTGCTATGAGTGTGGCCAAAAGGGCCACTACAAGAATGATTGCCCAAAAGTCAAGAAGGGCTATCATAAGGGCAGTCACAAGAAGGATGACAAATACAAGAGAGAATCCAAGTACAAGAAGAAGGACAAGAAGGAAAGACGATCCAAAGATGCAGCTCATGCGGCATGGGAGGAGTCTTCTACTTCAAGTTCATCTTGTTCCGAGGATGGAGAATGTCATCTTGCACTTATGGCATCTACTAGTGAAGAGGTAATGGAGGTAAGTGAGGTAAGCAATGTAAGTGATGAAGCTTTACTTGAATTATCTAAAGAATCTATCATTGAAATGCTTAGTGAATGTCAATCATCTCTTGCTAAATGTAAAGCTAAAAGAAAGAGATTAGGAAAGATAATAGATGATCTATATGCCAAGATTGACATTCTTGATGAAAATGAAAAGTTACACCTTGATAGTATAGATTCTTTGCAAGAGCAACTTCAAGACCTTGAACTTCAATACAATGGAGTAGAGGTTGAGAATGGTGCTTATCTTAAAACTATTGAAAGTCTTAAGATCGAGAACCAAAATTGCCTAGATGAGTTAGATGTTCTAAAAACTGAAAATGTTGAACTAAAACTCATTGATGATGCTAGGAGAGAGGAAGTTCATTGTTATCAAAAAGAAATTGCTATGCTTAAATCTGAAAATGCTAGATTGCTTGCTCAAACAAATGATCTATCCTCTAGACCTATCTTGCCTAGGAATGAAGTTGCTAACTTAACTATTGAAAAAGATTCTCTTCTTACTAAAGCCCTCTGTCTTGAGGCCGACCTGTTGCATGCTAGAGAAGATCTTGATAGTTTATCTACTACTATTAAAAATCTTAGTGATGATAATGCTAAATTAAGATCTACCTTGCAAAGGTTTCTTTCCGGTAAAAAGTCTCTAAATGATGTTCTAGAGCACTCTACCAAACAAATTGGTACTAGTGGTCTAGGATACGATGAGAGTATCCCAAAAGGTAAGAAGAAGAAGAAAGGTAAGAAAAAGAGTGTGGAAACTCCAATTCTCAATGGAGAGTCTTCCGGCTCTAAAAATCCCATGGTATGTATGCATTGCAAATGTGATGATCATTATTCTACCTATTGTCCTTACAAGCCTAAGGGGACCAACCCAAATATGAAATGGGTCCCCAAGCTAACCCCGGACCCCAAAGTTTGAGTTGGGTTCCGACATCCTCTTTTCTTGCAGGTCACAAAGAAATGGATTGTTGATAGTGGTTGCTCTAAGCACATGACTGGAGAAATCAGCCATTTCAACAAATTTGTGAAGAAGAAAGGAGGATCGGTAACCTTTGGGGACAACAAAAAGGGTAAGGTTATAGGTGAGGGTGATGTAGGTAATGATTTGTGCATTAAAAATGTTTTGCTTGTTGATGGCCTACATCACAACTTGATTAGTGTGAGCCAATTATGTGATAATGGTTATCTTGTGCTCTTTACTTCCTTAGAATGCTTGCTTCTAGATTCCCTGTCCTATAATGTCATATATAAGGGAACTAGAAATGGTAATCTATATGTGATTGTTCTTGATGCTTTAAAGCCCATACTAAATAGATGCTTAGTCGTGGATAAAAACGATCTTTCGCTTTGGCATCGACGCTTGGGTCATGTGAACTTGCATCAAATGAAGAAACTAGACAAAAAGGACTTGGTTCGAGGACTTCCCAAATTGGATTTTGAAAAGGATGAGGAATGTCAACCTTGTACCCAAGGGAAACAAACCAAATCCTCTTTCAAGTCCAAAGGGGTCATGAGTACCAAGAGAGTTCTAGAGCTTCTTCATATTGATCTCTTCGGACCTATGAGAACACAAACGCTTCGCGGCTCCAAGTATTGTCTTGTTATCGTCGATGATTTTTCTAGATATACTTGGACTTTCTTTCTTGTTTCCAAAAGCGACACCCTTGACGTTTTCTCGAGCTTTTGCAAACGAGTCGAAAACGAAGCTTCTTGTCATGTTGTTTCCATCCGTAGTGATCATGGGGGAGAGTTTGAAAATGATCTTTTTGAACGTTTTTGTGAAAAATCGGGTTATTCGCACAATTTCTCTTCTCCTCGCACACCCCAACAAAATGGAGTTGTTGAGAGGAAGAATAGATCGCTACAGGAAATGGCTAGGACCATGCTTCTTGAGTATGATACTCCTAAGAAGTTTTGGGCTGAAGCCGTTAGCACCGCATGTTTTGTGCAAAACCGAGTTTTCACTCATCCGACGTTTAAGAAAACCCCCTATGAACTATGGCGTGGTAGGAAGCCGTCGATTGATTTCTTCCATGTGTTTGGATGCCCTTGTTTTGTTTTGAACACCAAGGACTCTCTCGACAAGTTTGATCCGAAATCTTACAAGGCTTTCTTCCTAGGCTATAGCACTACTAGCAGGGCTTTTAGAGTATTTAACATAGAACTATCTAAAATAGAAGAATCCATAAATGTTAAATTTATTGAAACTAACCCTGTTGTTGGCAAGCCTATTGGTGATAATGATGTTGCAGATGAAATCATTCCTATCCTCAAAGATCTCAACATCAAAGATAAAGGTAAGCAGGTTCAAGAAGAAGATCAAGAAGAAGAAGAGAAAGAAGAAGAAAGGAAGGATCCCACTCCCCGCTTCGCCAAAGATCACCCCAAGGAGTTGATCATAGGCAATCCATTTGAAAGAGTAAGGACACGGGCTGCACACAACAAAGAACAAGCAGACAGCGCCTTCATCTCTCAAATGGAGCCGAAGAACATCAAGGAGGCCCTTGGTGATGATGAGTGGATCCTTGCCATGCAAGAAGAGCTTGAGCAGTTCGAGAAGAGCCGAGTGTGGACCTTAGTGCCAAGACCAAACAATAGAAAGATCATTGGCACCAAATGGGTCTACCGCAACAAGCTTGATGAGCAAGGAAAAGTGGTAAGAAACAAAGCAAGGTTAGTAGCTCAAGGTTATAATCAACAAGAAGGTATTGATTTTGATGAAACCTATGCGCCTGTTGCTAGATTAGAATCTATTCGCATGCTACTTGCCTTTGCTAGTTATAAAAATTTCTTGCTTTATCAAATGGATGTTAAAAGTGCGTTTTTGAATGGTACAATTGAGGAGGAAGTATATGTTGCTCAACCTCCGGGCTTTGAAAATGATAAGTTACCCAATCATGTTTATCTCTTGCAAAAAGCTCTCTATGGTCTCAAACAAGCACCTCGAGCTTGGTATGAGAAACTAAAGAACTTTTTGTTAGATAATGGGTATATCATGGGAAAAGTTGATTGTACCTTGTTTCTAAAACACACTTCTACCCATTTTCTCATCATTCAAATATATGTTGATGATATTATATTTGGCGGAACTGACCTTGATCTTTGCAAAGAGTTTGGTTCTCTTATGCAGAGTGAATTTGAGATGAGTATGATGGGTGAGCTGACCTTCTTCCTAGGCTTCCAAATCAAGCAGACCAAGAATGGTAACTTCATCAACCAAGGCAAATACACGCTTGAGCTTCTAAAACGCTTTGGGATGGAGAACATGAAGCAGATGGACACGCCCATGTCAAACACTGCCAAACTTGACAGGGATGAGGAAGGTGAGAAGGTAGATGAGAAGCTCTATAGAGGTATGATTGGAAGTTTACTTTATTTAACTGCCTCTAGACCTGATATAATGTTTAGTGTTGGCTTGTGTGCCCGCTTTCAATCAAGCCCTAGGAAATCACATCTTATTGCCGTCAAGAGGATTTTGAGGTATCTAGCCAAAACTCCAAATTTTGGACTATGGTACCCTAAGTCAAGGGACTTTACTCTTGTGGCATATAGTGATGCTGACTACGCAGGTTGCTTAATTGACAGAAAGTGCACAAGTGGCACTTGCTTCCTCTTGGGACCATGCTTGGTGTCTTGGTTCTCCAAGAAACAGAGCACAGTGGCATTATCAACTACCGAAGCTGAATACATTGCAGCCGGAAGTTGTTGTGCCCAGGTCCTATGGATGAAGCAAATGCTCCAAGACTTTAACATTCATTTTGATGCTTCTCCTATTTTCTGTGATAATACTAGTGCAATTAATCTTTCATATAATCCAATATTGCATAGTAGAGCTAAACACATAGAAGTCCGCCATCATTTTCTCCGTGATCACATTGTCAAAAAGGATATTTATATCACACATGTGGATACGGAAAATCAGTTGGCTGACATTTTCACTAAACCGCTTGCTAGAGATCAATTTAATTTCATTAGGTCAAAATTGCTAATAACCTCTCTTGATGATGTTGAATTGCTCTCTAATTAGCTGGTTACATGTTATGTGTGCTGCTCATGCTTATAAATGCCTTGTTTGCTTAAAATGCTTGTTTTTGATAAATATCTCTATTGGTTTTATCTCATTTTCGGGTATTTTTCGCAAAACGAGTTTTTATCGACAAATAGTACACTATGATGATGAGAATGTGCCTAAATGTGTTTAAAATACATCCTAGATCCCTCAGAAAAATTGCCCTAGGTCGTATGAGGCTAGGACTAGATTTTAGGATTTCTCACATCAGGGTTTTTGTCGGCCGAGTTGGAAACTCGGCCGATCGGTCGGGCGCAGGGTGTCTGTACACTCTGTCGGCCGAGTTTCCCCACCCTGGAACTCGGCCGATCGACGGCAGACGGGTTTATATATATAGGATTCGGCCGACTTGCTCCCTCTCAACTAGAGCAAAGTCGACCGAACCCTAGCCGCCCAAGCCCGACTCCTCCTCTCCTGGTCTTTTCCTCCCTCTCTCCGGCCGTTATTGCCCCCAAAACGGCCCCCTTGTGTGCCCTAGCTGCTTGTACGGTTCCGTTGCTACGTTTTTCTCCGTGTGGATCGGCGCCCTTCTCTCCGTTTCTTCTCCGATGAGGTCGCAACGTCGGAAACGCGCCGTTCCCGCTCCTTCTCCTTCGGTTCCTCTAGCTCCGAGGTATATGTCCTTTGACAACCTCTCTTTCGTGGACAATACTGCGGTTGCACGGTATAAAGAGCTTCTCCCTCGATCTCCTTTTCCTTTTCGTGCTCTTTATCAACCGCATAGTTTTCACGCCGATCTTTTTGAAGCGAGTCAAGTGTTTCGCACACACCATCTTGACGCCTTTAGCATCGAGGATCCAAAATTTCACAATCTCAAGTATAGCACCAAGGCTGTCCGCCAATTCTACGCAAACTTGCGGTGGAATTACGACACTTTGGTTCCTCCCTCGGATACCTCGATTGTCTTAACCTCTATGATCGCCGGACAACCGTTTCATATCACCGAGCGATCCTTTAATCTTTACCTAAATGGCAACGTCGGCACGGCCTCTTGGACCACCTCATATCCCGATTATTTCGATCTTTTGCGTCCCGAGGACATCTATAAGGCACTCGAGATAGACTTGTCGGATATTCACAAATTCCTCAAGCTTCCCGAGTTTCCTTATAGAAAGAAGGGCACCCTGCCTTCTTCTGCTCTGTCTTCCCCTCGCCGTGTGTTGGCGTTTGTTCTTAGTTGCAATGTTCACCCAAAGAAAAACCAAACGGACATAGCCGAGAACACTGCCATGATGATGTATCTCCTCTTGAACAATCATGGAGTCAAATGGGCACGGTATATCCTGCACCATATGACATGTTTTGATTCTGGAAAGAACACGAAGGGCACCCATCTTCCTTATCCTGCCCTAATCTGTGGACTTTTCCAGTTTGCCACTGGTAAATCTCTTTTCACCGATTATCTCTACCGACCTGATCGAAAAGGGGTTTACATCAGTGAGACCACTCTCCAGAAGAGTGTCCCTACATCTGGTGCATCATCTTCTTCTGCTCCACCACCACCACAACCTCCATCATCATCGGATGCACCTCCTCCTCCACCATCATCAGCTGCACCACCACCTCCTGAGCCATCTTTCCAACCTCCTCCACACCCGGCTTTTGCCGATTTTCATGTTTCCAATGAGGCCCTCATGGGGTATCTCATGCATCAGCAAGCCTACAACATGCAGGTCCAACAACATCTTCATGAGGACCTCTGCCACATCATGTCATCTATGTCTCTCTCCTGCCCGCAGCCCTACCCCACCTACCAGCCCTACCCCGGTGACGACTACGCTTCTTATGCGTATAGTCAGTTCTATCCACCTCCACCACCCTCTGCTTCCGCTGACCACTCTGCAGGTGGATACTCTCACCCTTCCCCGGTGTTGGCGCTTCCAGGTGGACGCTTGTCCGAGCTACTGGCCCAGTACACCTCGACTGCTCCTCCCATTGAGATAGCTTATGAGCTCCATGCTCTGGGCATGTCTTGGGCTGAGCAGAGCGCGAGATGGCCTGGACGGGCTTTTGGTCCTACAGACGAGGATATGCCAGATCAGGACGATGCCGAGTCAGATGAGGCGACTGCGACAGATGCTGATACGGATGCTGACGATGATGATGCTGCTGATGAACAGGGTACACCGGCTGATGCCCCTCCTTCTGATGGAGACGAGGACTACCAGCCCGATGAGGACATGGATGCTGCTGTTGATGACGTCGACATAGATTAGTATAGCTTAGAGTAGATGTGTCTAGTGTAGTCTCGCATGACCATGTCATTTTCTTTAGGGACTATGTTTGTATCATCTATATTAGGCACATTATCTGAGATGTACTATGGCTTTTCCGCTTGTCCTTGTAGCTTTTGGTTTTATGTTTTGGATACATTTTGTATGACTTATCTTATCATGTAATCCATATTTTGATGAATGACAGTTGGTTGTTTTCATGAATTATCTTTGTGCTTCTCTGTCTTAATATGCTATGTTTGATTGAGTGTTTTGGAGAAGACCTGGTTTGTATGCTCTTCTACCCCCCTGCCTTTTTGAGATGACAAAGGGGGAGAAATATACCTCAATCATATTGCCATCATATTGCTTTTAGTGCTTGTATGGTTCTTTTCTTGTCTTTAAAACTTATATATCTTGACTTGGCTAGAATCATACAATATATATATGCTATGGCTGTTTGTGTGTTAACTAACAATGCAGGGATGAGTAAGCATGAATTGAGGGGGAGCATTACAAGACTGATCATATTTGCATCCCCTTGCAATTCTCTAAGCAAAGGTATAATTTTTCATATTCTTTTCAATATGTTGAGGAATGGTTTGTCATTGTCAAAAAGGGGGAGAATGTTGACCTAGGTGTCGCATATTGCCCATATTTTGATAATGACTTAACCATTCCATTCATATGTATCTAACATTTCTAATTGAGATCATTGCAGACATTAGATACAAGAAAAGAATCAAAATTCACTCAAAGCTACTCTCCCGGCACATGCAAAACATGTGACTTTCACCCGCTTTGTAATATAGCCCTTAGAGGCTTAGAGCAATTTTTGTAATCACTTAAATTCATGTTTTGCATTGTATCTAAGATGGATAAAATGATTGGAACTCAAAAATCCATCATTTATACAGTTTTTGAAAATTCCAAAATACCCCTTAACAGGGATTTTGTCGGCCGAATTACAAACTCGGCCGATCCATGTATTGAGGAATTTTCTGGGCTGTCGGCCGAGTTTCAATGCCAGGAAACTCGGCCGATCCACTGGTCAGTCAAAACCAAAGGAAGACTGATCGGTCGAGTTTCCCCCTGGAAACTCGGCCGACAGATTCCCTGTTGGTTTTGTCACCTAGTGTGTCGGCCGAGTTGCCTTTATTGAAACTCGGCCGATCGGACTATACTGGAATGCAGAAAAAGCAATTCCAACCGTTGGAGGAGTTGGTGGGACTCAAAATAGATCCGTTGCAAGTTGTAAAACGGCTAGTTTTTGCCACTTAACTCTCCCAACCTCAAAGGGACACCCTCAACTATAAATAGGACCTCTTGGACTTCATTCCAAGGTTGCTCATTCACATATGCTTGGTTCTATCCTTAGTTGAGTGGTTTCCAACCTTTGAGCCCCCTTTCTCTCTCTACCTTCAATGCAAAAACGTGAGTAAGAGTGAGTTAGGATCCCTTTGTAAGAGAGCTACCATTTGTTCATTGTAAAGCTCTCCATCTTCATTCTCCCACCTCCATTCCATAATGAAGATTGTTTGAAGCTACTTCTCCGAGTGAAAGAGGAGTTGCTGCTGTTCTTCTCCGAGTGAAGGGGAAGATGTGTTGCTGATCTTCAAGGGTGAAGATTGATCGTTGCTCCACCTCCCTTGGTGGAGGGAAAACGTGAGCAAGCTCTCCGAGTGAAGGAGAGGTGCAAGGCGAAGGGCAAGCAAGATAGGTAATTCCTTCAAGGCCGAAGACCAGAGCAAGAGTGGGTAAGTCCTTTAGAGAAGGCAGAAGACTACTTGCTTGGTGGGTAAGTCCTTGGTGAGGTAGAAGATCTTGGCTTGTTATATAAGACCTTGGATGGTTGGTTGTTGTAGCTTGTAATCTTATTTTTGTGAGAAATATAAGAGCCTCAAGTTACAAATCCTAGAGCCTAACCAACTCTAGGTAGTGGACTGACTTGATCCTAAGTTTAGGACGAGGAACCACTCTAAACCACCTGTCCAAGTGCATGTTTATCCATATCTCTTACCCTTGCTATGAATGCTAGCTTAGGACATCAAATTACTGTTTTGCTTCAAATTACACTCGTAATATAATTTGGTGGTTTAATCTATCTTGTGAAGTTTGTGAAGCTCTATTCAACCCCCCCCCCCTTCTAGAGCCCATTGATCCAACATTCCTATCTCTTAGTTGTGAATTTTTTTATCACTTACTTCTTCATACATGTTGAACTTTGAATTATAATTTAAGAGGTTGTTCTACTTATCAGTTTTTATTCATCCTCTACATAGCATCAGGGTTATCCCACTCCCAGATATGAAGGTTATATTTTCACTTATTCATTCATCAAGTTTTTTCAATAAAACTAGGGTTCATGGAATCATGAGTAGCTTACCACTCCAAAAGGGTTCACATCTTTTATCAAAGAGTAGCCTAGATTTGGAATTTATATGTGTTGGAAGAATGGTTTGATTAGATCAAAGTCTCTGCTTTACTAAGGCTTGAGACTTATATCTGTTCTATTATCCCCCTTCTCTAGGATTCAACTAGAGATTACTATGATTGTTCAAAACCTAGTTCTCATTTTTCTTAGCGAGAATGTGGTTGAAGGTGGTCCTCGAATCACATCACCTCTCTCACTTAGTTCTGACACATTGACAGATGTTCAAGTACACATGTAACCAACAGGAGAAGCCACATTACCACTGAATCTATATCATCAAGATGATGATGTACTCATGATTCATTCCTATATTATGCTACCAAACCTATAAGGGGTTTCATATGTACCATTGCACTAGCAACCCACTTATATCATAAAGTTTTATTAATGTTATTATAATATATATATATATATATATATATAGAGAGAGAGAGAAAATTATGCATGGAACCAAGATTATTATAAAAATCGGCCAATTCCATTGTTTTTACTACCTAGTCATCACCTTTTCACCTAGGCCCCATATGCACATGCACTATCCCTTAGCTACATCCAGAAGATGGTGAGATAATACTTACATATATCCTAATCATATTATTGACCAAAGCTCAAGATTTTCATAACATAAATTTTTATGTATTAAAGACGGCTACCCAATATCTTACCCATATACTAAAATGAAATTAATTATTGGATGCAAGATAAATTCAAAGTTCACCTTGGTTTGCATGTAGTAATGTGAATCCATATATCATCTTCAACTCCTAAAATTAGGTCGATTCATTTTCAAAGTGTGACTCCTCATACATGTAAATTAACTCCTAATAAACTAAAATGGATGTTCTTTCCTTAGGAACTAGAGTCTCTTCACAACTTTCCTTAGAGTTTCATCAATTTTTTCACAAGCTATATATAAGGTGAAATTTTCATGATGTAATCACTCTGAGCAAGTCATACTTCAGTCAATAGCATATCTCCTTTTATTATGATCCATATTCACAGATATAGATTATAAATTCAACAAATTTTCTTGACTTTATAAACCATTCTTTCATGAGTCTTTCCATGTTCCATGTATTTCTCATGTATAAGTACTTATAAAGCAATTTTCACCTAACCCCTTAGATTTCATAGACCTCTATAGCTTCCCTACTTAACCCTATTGTTGACTTAGGCTTCTACTATGCATAGGTTATCTAGGAAGTCCTAAAATACATTTTTTCTTTATCATCTATTATGATTTATTTAAAAAGAGGGGGTTTCTAACTTTGTCAGGATTTTATGATCATTATCTCATCTTGAACCAAACAACTCCTAAGCATACATGTTTAGTTTTATATTTTATTTTATTCTAATATTATAGACTAATTCACAATATTTATCCATCAAAGGATGACATATATGTATTGAGATCATTATACTAGAAATCAAAATATAGAATTTTTTTACCACATATTTTGACTAAGAAGTTGTAAAGGCTTTCATGCCTCATATTGTACTTCCATTCCACTAGATCATACCTCATCTCATCATTTAGGTTTGGGTCGTTCTAGGATATCTTAAAGACAAAAACTAAAAAGAAGGTGGTTCGACTCATCTTTATAGGAGCAATCCAGTCGATAGTGTCCTATTATTTCCTATGCATATTAGAAGGCTAGGCTACATATATTTTCCCTATGGGCTTTGATTTGTTATTCCTTCTCGATCTTCCTCTTCAAATGGATATACCCCACAACATTTTTAAACACCACTCCTTAAAAGAGAGTTTGAATCTCACACAATTCCCTACTTAACAACAAACCTCTTATGTTTCATGTAGTTGTAGTACATCTATCTATACTTGATGTATTTACATGATTGCTTACTTGTATGTTACATACTTGCAAGTCTATGTATCTATATGTGGTGTGCCTACATGCATGTAAAACTAAGTGCATGTAAAATATGTGTTTTAAATGGGTTGCCAAACTTATTTTGGTTTTCATAGTATGAATACTTCTATGCAATCCACTTATCTAAAAGCATCATCATATGTTGTTATGGATTTGTCTATCTAGTCTACTATGATGCAGCACATGCTTCAACTTCACTACTAGCCTTCCTATATTTTTTTTTGTCTTGATCTTCATTTTGGTTCTTCAGCATAATGTTAAGTATTAGCTAACATAACCACATATTACTCCATCACTATTAATCATAGCAAGGTCATTCCAAAAACTTCCATACAAACACCATAGAAGGTGGTCCCCCATGTATAGGAAGAATTGGGATTTTCTTTTAGGGTAGGTACCATCATTTAGAATTCTCTTGAAAAATTAGGTTAGTTTCCTTAATATATGCTTCTTCACACTAGCTAGGTATAATATCAGACTTTGATAAGGTGACATCCATAGTCCAATATTACGATGTTCTCTATTGTTCCTTTTATTCTTACCTTACTTAATTAGGGTTGTGTAGACCTGGTTTGACATGAGTATATTTGTATTGTTTGAACTATTTTTTAGACGTCAAAAAACCCTAAGTAGTGGATCAAATTCTTTCTCTGGTATTGTACTATCATGTTCTCAACCTTATAATAGCTATGAAGCAAAGTAGTTAGAACTAGGGCACACACACATATGTATATATAGGGGATTTATTTAATACCCACACGGGTAGCTACCCACACACCCTTCCTGATATTTTTTAAAAAAAATTTCACAATTGTAGAGGAGCATTTTATCTATCTCCCCAAAAAATTTCATCCAAAAATAATATCATTTGCCCCCCCAAAATAAAAAAACTCGTCCATATATTTACTGACTGTATATTTTCTGCGCAGATACTTTTTTTGTCTTAGAGTTACTCTTGTGTACCACATAGTTACTCTGTTGATCTCAGAGTTACTCGTGTGTACCATATAGTTACTCTTTTGGATGGGTGGGTAGAGAAAAATCAGGCTACCCGTGCAGTTATTAAAGATGACCCCATATATATATATATATATATATATATATATATATATATATATATATATATATGTATAGGGCGTTCATTCGTTGCCCGTGCAGGTAGCCTGAATTTTTGCTAACCGACAACCAAAAAAGTAACTCTCCTGGCCAAAAAAGTAACTCTGCTGTCAAAAAAGTAACTATGGTGAATAGAAAGTAACTACACGAATAAAAGAGTAACTATGTACAAAATATACAATAGATATATATAAGGACGGGCTTTTTGATTTTGAAGGGGCAAATGATATTATTTTTGGCTAATTTTTTTGGAGAGCTAGACAAAATAGTCCTCTACAATTGTGAATTTGTTTTTTGAAAAAAAGTAGTCGAAAGGGTGGGAGGGTAGCTACCCGCGTGGGCAATAAAGATGGGCCCATATAAATATATATATATATATATATATATATATATATATATATATATATATATATATATACTATTCTATCATACTAAGCACGATCAATCGTCTCCATCCTCCCTTGATCTCATGAAAAAACTGGACTTGTTATAGGCTGATTGTACTGAATTAGTTGGACAGTTACTACTCTGTATTCCATGAAAGGTTTGGACGCTTGTTCAAATATTTCTCTCTATGAACATTGTTGGAATTATCATTTAAATTGGTGTTCGTTGATGCTAATTGGATATATGATAATTGTGTGTTCACCTTCCCTTCTATACCTTGAAACCTAGACATCACCATATTCTAGATCCGTGTGCAAGCAGCATCTAGCTATATAATATGATTTCGTTATTCCATCTTGTTGCCGATTTTGTTAAACCCAAACTTCACCATATGAAAAAGACATCTTCTCGGAGGAGGATAATTTTGATGTTATTATGTTTTGCCCACCGGTGTGTAACCTCCAGAAGAGAGTCGTTCATCAACATGGTTTAGGCATGCACAGGTGTTCCAAAATGGAGGCAGAGGGCTTGTAGAACTAATCGCTATGTTATGTTATGGATTCCTATCCAACCGGCTCTCAATAACTCAAGGAGGAGATGAGGGCAAAGGCACAGAAGAAATGTATGAGTCCTGGCATAAGTATAGAGAGAGAGAGGAGGGTTATATGAGAATAAGTGTGATGATGTTTATCCATGAAATCTTAGATGAATATGTATGGTATGGTTAAATAACACAATTTAGCATTTGAGTAGAGGTTGGAAACCATGAAGTCACTTACCAATCAGTGATGGCGACTCTTGAGACGAGGCGCTATGCGGCTATGTCCTTCCTCAGTGTGTTTCTATGGTAATATCTACAAATATCCGCTTGTACTTTTGAGCCCTCTGATACATTGTTAGTGATAACTGATCGTAGTGGTGGATGTCCACGACATGTTATAGAACTCTTACCCCAGATCTATGGCATGTTCTCCAGTGGGCAAAATGTTCTTCAGTGCTTAGTATATATAACTTCTTTACAGGAGGACGACAAGTAGGAACGATGACATTGAGAAGATGAACGACCAGTAGGAGAGGATTGAAAGTCGGAACTCTTTCTACTCCGAAGCACCAATGAACCACCCATACCATGGTATCCATATTTCCGGATTTGATCTGCATCTAATTTCCTAAGCCAACTCAAAAATGGTCTTTTTTTCTTGTTCTTATTTTCATCTTTAAGATCAAAACCATCTTAATTATTTTTTTGTTTCTTTTTTCCCATTTTGAGATCTTAGTCCGAACAAGACAGATTGTAGGTTCAAGTAGATGGGACCTCCTCCTTGTGCAGTAGTTGATCGTATCACAATGACATATATTAATTTTGAATCAATCTTTTGCTACTAATGTTTTGCCCCAAGATCTTTCCACTGTTGTCTAATCCTTGTTTGGGTGGTGGAGGAATCATATGGTCGTCGCATATGGTGCATATCTACTAGGTAATTAAGTTCTTCTTTATGCTCTTTGTCACTGTATCAATTTCATGGTCCTTATATATACTTTGTGCTACTTTTTTTCAGAATGCATGTGCTTATGGTTTTCTTATAATACCAAACGGTAATCATGTATGTAAATAACATATTCTCAATATAAATGATGACATTTTTCTAGCATGTGCCTTCTATTTATCCCCTTATATTTCTTGGATTGAGTTTGTTCTACACGTGCAACTGGATGGGTATCCTTACTTGGTCACTCTAATAGATTGTAAAATTCAGAGCTACATGGATTTTTGAAACCATTATTAAACTAATTCTCTCATGGCAACCTGTTCAAAGAAGGAAGAATGATATCTTTGGTTTTTCTTGAATCTCTCCATGATTTTCTTTTTCCACAAATTGGATCTGGTTCACTTCCCTCTTCATCCATCAAATGTTTAGCATATAGAACCGACAAGTGACATTCTTATCATCACTCTTAGATTGAAGTACAAAATAAGAGAAATAACTAGGCACTTGAGAATGATCCATTTCATATGATGTCATAAGCATGTTCCACTTATATTTGAGAAAAGTTGTATAACGTGACCCATCTCCATGTCTACAATAGAAATAACCAAACTCTTAGAATGAAAACTCTTTTCTTAGTATATTTTGTATGAGTTATCTTGGTGATTTTTTCATGTAGGTCATCTGTGTATTTCCTACCACTACTAAAGATTCATATAAAGATTGACAACAATCTACATAAATAAACAATTTGGAGTACCATTTCACATGCTAATATTTTGTGGCGATCTTTTGAAAGTTAACTTTTACCTACTACTATATGCTAATATTTGTGGCGATCTTTTGAAAATTAACTGTTATGTACTATTATATTCCTACAATACCAACTAGCCGAAATTTTCTTGTGGTAGAGTTCACATGTTGTCATTTTTTTGCAACATTTTAAAAAAATAAACATTGACTAGCGGCCTTCAATGATGTATTGTAGTCTAACAAAGATGGACAAAATATATAACTTTTATTTGTATAATACTTCTATAATATTTATTTAACAATACTTATTTAATATTTCCTTGTGGATTAGTGATTTGGAATTTAATATTTCTTTTGAAAATTGATCTATTATTCAACCAACATATGTTAATAACTTCTACATGATCTTTGTCATTTTCATATCAATAGTAAATCCAAATGAAATGATAAGAATGGAAGAGATACTTCAACACATTTTATCAAGAATTTGATATGTACTATACTTTCTGATAATGAAATTATTTTTTAAGAGGAGTCCAACATAGATATAAAAATATATAAATATGTCATTGGTGACACAGTAAGTTATATTTTTAAACAAAAGAAAGTTTTTTCCCACAAGTTATTTGTGATGCTTGTCAACAAGGGAACAACTTAGTTCATGTTCTCAATGTCGAAGTACTAATTTACATTCTCTTATTACTTAATGACATTCTTATATTATATATATATACATATAGAAATAGTTTAAGATAAAGAAAGAATAATAAAAAATAAGTAAAATATTTAGAGCAATGATTATTTTTTTATGAAGAAAGTAGTTTAACATCAATCATGAATAGAAAAATGTTTTTTTTTTCATTGATGATGTTAGATAAGAGTTAAATTTTATTATGAACCACTAGCTTGGTGTTATTGAGAAAATTTATTCCGAAATCCAATGGCAGTTAGTATGTTATACATCAAATATAATTGGAGAAGTTGGATGACTTCCTGACTGCGTACATGTTTATACAATACCCTACACAATTCTTACTTAGATATTAAAAATGTTAAAAGATGTTAATCCGTAATCCCTTATTATGAATGCCATGGAAATGATCCATGCTGAGTAAAAATAATAAAAATAAAGGGTTTATAATAATATCTAATACAAACTGAGCACAAAGTAGGAACCTAGGAGGATTTATACTACAAAATGAACCCAAAAAATTGTGAAGTTAACATCAATTTTTGTGTCCATAATTCCAATTTTTGTGGACATTGGATGAAATTTCACTGATTGGATAATCATATATTGAACTATTAAGGAATCATGTATTGGATGATAGAGTACAATACTAAAACAATTCTTAGTATTTTCATTATCAGACAAAGGGATGCAGCCACATGGACATATTACTTCAAAAATTATAGAGTTTAATGGTGGTATCACGATCCCACTATTCCCTTGAAAGAATTGTTTACAAAATCACAATGGTCGAATGACTTCAGATGAAGATAAAGGACTAGATGAGATTGTTTTGAGTTCTCCAACAAAAAAAAATAATAGAAAATAGACATCAAATTATCTTGTATTTCAAATAACATACCTAGGATTTATGGGTGTGTCATATATCTACTTGTCAAGATATTGTTTTTCTCACATCATGACCCTCTAAAGATAATCACATTGTTTATTGGGATACTGGAACAACATTAGTACACCATTAATTGAATAGGAATGTATTTCATGGAAGTCATATTTCATTGTTGTTTCAAATGATTTGTAAATGAAGTATCCATATGTAGTGGATTTTTTACTTATAGAATGCTAAAAAACATGTTGTATATTTTTTCCCAACCTAAAAAACATACTAATATGTTCCTTACTATGTAATATTTGAAGATTGTATCAAGAACACAATTTATTTGGTTCACATAAAAATGAAAATCATGGATTCCATTAGAGAGAATTTTTTTTAGTTTAGTATATGTCACTACAAAATATCATTATTTGCATTCATAATTTTACTAAGACAATCCAATATTTTATGCAGTGGTTTTAAAGCATATGATCCACACTCCATGCATAATGTTAGCAAAGGACACCCTTTTTATGATAAAAAAACTAGAATGAATTAACATCTATGGTGCAATTTAGAAAATAAATGGAAGAAATAATTTTGTACCATCTACATTAACAAGGAAAAATGATATTACCGTCTCAAACTTTTTCCCATGAAAGGTATAATTATACAACAAATTTATGATATATTTGAAACAAGATCTTTATACTAACTCGGTTAGATCCCACTGACAACCACAATGGTAAATGAGATATATTAAAAAAATAATTTTGAAAGACGTGTTTCATTAGTAGAACCAATTTGGGGGAAATTTAGATAAAAATAGAAAATTTACATATATTATCTTTCTATGAGTACATTAACATATAATTATGTACCAAATATTTTAAGTATTTGAAAAAAAGTCAAAATAGACCTCTAATTAAAGATGATGTAAGAGTAATTAAGCTAATCATACTCTTCATAACATATTCTACTAGAATATGAAGAATGGAGTACCCTTGTGAGGAATTCACTAATTATTTTGTACGAAAAAAACCCTCTGAAATGAAGATCATAAATTAGATGGGATCTTGGTGATGTTAGCATTGTAGTTTCTCATAGGAAACATACTTCATCTTAACATACGTTTGAATCATGTGTGAACCTACTATTATTGATTACTTACGTAGGGTAACTTTTGGCACATCTGCTAAATTAGTTGGCACATGTGATAATGATTCATAGTAACACCTGAGATAGGATCTGTCAAACTCGACACTGTCATTATTATTGTCTCTAATAATATTTTTACAAACCAAATAATACCAGTAACTATAATTATTAGTAACAAGATTTTACTATAAACACTAAATGAAACTACATATTTTCAAGCTTTGTTGAAATAAATAAATAAAATTACATATTTTATTTTAAAAAAATTTACCACTTTTCAGATGGTATTGTAATGTAATGAAGTGTTTATTGAATATATCCACATAAATTTGGTGAACGCACATGATATAATTCAATGTTGGACTACATAATTTCAGTGTAGTCTATTTAAAAAAAAGAAACAATGTATTCATTTTTGTAAATCATTCCTAATTATATGCATATTAATAGTGGTCATTCCTTGTGCCATCTAGCAATGACGTAGTAATCGTTTAATAGTGTTTAATAGTATCTCGTGAAAACACTAACAAATTGAAGGACAACTAACCCTACACAATTGATTGCTTGATACTCATGCTTTTACATGATTAAGAGTATGAGATGTCTTCTCATTAAAAGAAAGATTCTAAATTTGACAATGTTGTTTAATAATAAACTATAAAGATAACATTAATATAACTCATAATTTCAATACATCCATGATAGAATACATTCATAAAATTTAAACAAAGAATGTCCCGTCGTTATCAATGTTACCTTATAAAATATGGCAAGTACCATACACATTTTGACATAGATTCAAAATTATGTATGCAACGAATAAGATCTCAATAATTTAATATATCATGATTATATTGATATATAACATAGCTAGACCTAGAACACATGAATAATGTGAACAAAAGGCTTATGACAAAGAATTCATTTTTAAGCATCCTCCTTAACGTACATATAGTATAGACATAGATAAAAGACAGCCAAATAATGTAGATAACACCTTCACTATATGTGAAGTTATATTATAAAGTTACTAAAACTTTTTTAGGTAAAATTTATACAATGAAAATGATATTATTCATCAACATATAACTAGCTCGTGCAAAGAACGTGCCTACTACTAGAATATATATATATATAGAGAGAGAGAGAGAGACAGAGAGACAGAGAGAGAGAGAGAGAGAGACACACACACACACATATATATATATATATATATATATATATATATATATATATGTGTGTGTGTGTGTGTGTTTGTGTTCATGTGTGTATCGATATATATATATATATATATATATATATATATATTAGAGAAGAAGAAGAAAGAAAAAGAATAAGGAAGAAGAAGTACAATGATGCGAGAGAAAAGGAGGCTCCTTGTTGGAAACTAGACAGCTGCTCTTGATACCATGTGAAGAGAAATTCTTATTATGAGAATTGTGATTACAAAGAGTCATATATATAGCCTTCTCTTAAAGTATGATGGTTCCTGAGACACAACATAACATAAACTCTCTCTCTCTCTCTCTCTCTCTCTCTCTCTCTATATATATATATATATATATATATATATATATATATATATATATATATATATATATATCTGCGTGTGTATATATGTATATATATAAATACACTCGAGTGTAGAGACTGCATGGTTCACTCAAGTGGTGCTTTCATATCAACACAATTGTTTTGTAAAATGCAAACCATTGATCTTCATTTACATTCTATAATTAGGCTACATACAAATTTAGAGCCAATTTGGATGAGTATATGTCACTCATCCGAGGGCAACAAAATCAAGGCACGAAATCGAATTAAAATGAATTATTTTTGTGGTCTTTTTAACATGACCTATAAATGTCCAAATGGGCTCAAATTTTATATATGAGCTATTCACAAGATGTTTAAGAAGATCAATGGATTAGATTTAAAAAAAATATTGCATACTGAAAAACTACTTGAGTGTATTCTTCTCTGGATACACTCGAGTGTATTCTATCCAAACTCTCTCTCTCTCTCTCTCTCTCTATATATATATATATATATATATATATATATATATATATATATATATGTGTGTGTGTGTGTGTGTGTGTGTGTGTGTGTATTTATATATAAATATATATATATATATATATATATATATATATATATGTTTTATAAATATAATATATATAGGGGTTATGAAGTGGGTACTGCCTGGTACATGCAACTTATGTGTACCTACAATTAAAATGACATATGTGGAATTCATTAATCAAATCCAACCATGAAGATTGAATCAACATTGTTTCTATTACATATGTTTTAAAGATCATAACCATATCTCATGTATTTCATTAGATATAATAACATGTTATTCAATGGTTCCTGCAAATTCTACAACTTGTCGTTGATTAGATTTATTGGATAATCAACAGTCAGTTGTAAAAATTACAGGGACCATTGAATAACATGTTATTATATCTCATGAAATACATGAGATATGGTTATGATCTCTAAAAAACATGTAATCTAAACAATGTTAATTCAACCCGTAAGGTTGGATTTGATTAATGAGTTCCACATATTTTTAAAATACATGTAATCTAAAAAATGTTAATTCAACATGTAAGGTTGGATTTGATTAATGAATTCCACATATTTTAAAGGTAGGTACACATAACTTGCATGTACCGGCCAGTACACACTTCCTAACTATATATATATATATATATATATATATATATATATATATATCGAGAGAGAGAGAGAGAGAGTCAGGCTAGAATATACTCAAGTGTACGGATCGCATGAATACACTCAAGTGTGTTTGCATATTAAGACTATTTTTTGCAAAATGTAAACCATTGATCTTCACCGTCATACTATAACTAGGCTACATATAAATTTTGAACCCATTTGGATGAGTGTAAGTCACTCATCTAAGGGCAACAAAATCAACGCGCGAAACTAATTTGAAATGCATAATTTTTGCGGTCTTCATAACATGAGCTATACATATCCAAATGTGCTCAAATTTTGTGTATGAATCGTTCACGGGATGTTTAAGAAGATCCAAGGATTAGATTTTCAAAAAAAATATTGCATCATGGAAAACTACTTGAGTGTATTCCGCTCCGGATACTCTCGAGTGTATTCTAGCCTGACTCTCTCTCTCTCTCTCTCTCTCTATATATATATATATATATATATATATATGTATATATATTTGTGATTACATTAGAAAATAATTAGAAACATTTTTGACATCCAACTCAGAGAGAGATAGTTCAATTACACCAATTATTGGCCTTTGAGGTCATATTTATTCATTCTTGTGAGTGATAAGATGGAAAAGCACATATATGATGATATCGGTTGTTGTATTATATTTGTTGATATTTTTTGTTGATTGATTAACTCAAGAAGAATTGAATAACAAGGTTGAAATTTTAAGAGACACATTGTAATTTGATAGAGTCAAACCCATAGAAACACAATTGAGTATATGTGATGAATCTTCCAACAGTCCCAAAATATTTATGGAGGTGTTGTGTTAAATGGAGTGTATTATGTTAAATCTAATAATGTTCATTACTCGGCTTTTTTGTATGGGTGAAAATGTCCACGATGATTCTCACCGCATAACCATACGATGATGGATATGAAATGGAAGGCTATAACTAAAATATTATGTGACTAAAAGATTCGCTTGAATTAAAAAGTAAATTTTATAAAAAGTTAGTTATGTGGGAAGTGTATATTGAAAGTGAAGTAGCAATACCACAACAAGACTACTATGGAAGACGTGAATTTGTTACAAAAGTTGTATGATAACTCAAGAGAAGATTGTTTGAAAAATAACTATACGGAGGTAATTATTGAGGACAAGCTATATATAAGGGCTACCCGAAATGGCATGGCAAGTGTAATAGAGACGGACAAATGTACCAATTCAGTATAGTGATGTTGACTATATAAAAGTTAAAAGGTGAGTGATGAGACAAGTATGATGTATGATCCACATATCCCTGCTTGGTTAATTCAACTAGCAAGCTTTGATGTCTTTAATTAGAATGTCTGTTAAATTTCCAAAAAAAATGTTAATAGAAAAAGAGATATGTCGTGAATTTAATTGGAGAGAACTTGTAAGTTGAGATTTACATCTGCTGTAATTTCGATGATGATATTTCTCACAGTTATGTTGAACTTGAAATAAGAATGCGTATATCTTAATCTAACACAGTTGGGATTGGGGCTTAGATTATGATGATTACCATGATGGTAATTATGACCTTTACTAGATAAAGTTAACAAAATATGGTCAGTTGGAGTTGTTACAATAAAGAACTGTAACAGTTGACTGAAATTATTGCGTTCTTCCTTCCGGAATTTTTTTAGTATAAAGACTTCGTAAAGTTATTAGAATTTTAGAATTTGAAATTCTATTCAGGTTACTACCTAAAATGATTATTAGAATAAATCTCCTCTATAAATATAGTAGTCAATTGTACAAAGAGGACTGCTTTTGACTCGCTAGTCGCAAAGGAATGGAGGTAGCCCTTCAATCTTTTCCCTGCCGTCAATTCTCTTCCTCTGTTTTGTATTTTTCGGGCCTGCCAGCAACAATGGACTTCCTGCTCGCCCTCAGCGCGCTTCTAACCTTAGAGATGATGTCATATACAGTTTCATATCGTTGCAAAAACTTAAAATTGTCCATCAGTTGTATATCTTAATAATGTTTCTTGAAGTGGCGGAGCTAACTGTGTTCTTGGTGAGAATCCTCTAATAGTTGACCGATGGATTGATTGTGCTTGCTTTACACGCATGCAGATGAGCTTCTTTACGAGGAAGCGGCAGGCACTATCAAGAGACGGCGATGACAAACAGAAGCGTAGGAGGATAGAGTGGCTGGAGGCCCTGCTGCGAAGTGATTTTTTTGTGACCTGCTCCGAGCACAACAACCTGCGGAAGAACGAGTTGAATACCTACTGCACTGAATGCGACCAGAAGCTTTGCCACAACTGCCTAAACGAGCCATTGAGGCATAGCAGGCACCTGCTGCTGAAGATCAGGAGGTGCAACTACCAGAGCTCTGTTCGTGTCCAAGACATCAAGGAAGTTATCGATTGCTCTACCATACAGGTGAGTAAGATCAGTTGAATACTTGTCTCATTTATACTGTAATATGTGATTGATAATTTGGATTATGCTATGATTCCGATCCGGAAGCATTTCATTGTGAGCGAAGCCAAGGTGGTGCTGCTAAACCCTAAACTAAGCTCCAAAGAATTGGTTGCAGGCGCCGAGGGCCATGGCTGTGAGATCTGCCACAGAATCATCAGCAAACCGAATCGGTTTTGCTCTATTTTCTGCAAGCTTAAGGTACTTGGTGGTATATGAATAACTAATAAGTTACTTTTACATAGTTGTTAATTAGTTAACTAGAAGTGTCTCCCACTGACTTATATTTCTACCACGAAACTGGTCTCCTCCTTTGATTCACATTTCTGACGAAGATCAGGCACAGGGAGCTGAAGTCGAAATGTCGGGTCAAATTCTTGCCTCCCCTCAAAAAAAACATCAGGATCTCAGTACCACCAAGTCTTCAACTTCAGCGGAACAAATCATCCTTTCCTCGCCCGATATGAGATCAGGCTCTACTAGTCTCCGGAAGAGAAAACGGAAAGGAAAGCCCACGAGGGCAAGCATGTTTTAAACCATACCCGTATTTGCCGCCTTCACCTCTTTCTTAATTTGCCATCATCCGAGTGGTCTGTTTTCATATAGTCAATTGTCCCTTGGAAGGATTCTCTAAGAAAAAAAATTCTGTTGTATCGATATAATCAACAGTACTCGCCTCTTTATTTCTTCTTTGACTTGTCACTTAATTTGTGAATAGCAAAGGATTGAGAGTATTAACTGCAGCTAGTAATTATGAAATGAATGTGTATATGGGGGTATATGGGAGCGGGGGTGGGGGCCGGCGACGCCTTTTCTATAGGTCACATCCTATAGAAACTTGGGAGTCTGCAGGCGGAACGTCAATGCTGATTGTTAATTATGAAGTAGAGTCACTGAGTTAGTACTGTACATATATTTCAATTCTTTTCCACAAATGTGATATTAATAAATTGATCCTGATTCAGTGAATGCAATAATTCCTAGTTCGTATAAATTTTGGATAATGGACAATGTACATAGTGATATCATCAGAGTTAACAGAATAGCATCTATAGTGGGAGGAACACAATTACCAACGACGTATTCTTTGTATAAATTTATTAGGCCTCTTTTTGATAGAGAAGTTCACTAACATTATGATTAAAAAAAATCTGATTATCCGCAAAATTAGATTAAATGGGTTAGAAGAGTTGGTCAAGAGTATGTAAGGAACAAGAAGTACCATAAACACCGATGAATAGAGTTTAGTGATAAGGTGGGGGAGGTACCCCATACCAAGCCTCAATTAACCTATATTATGAACTAGATAGAGATAAACTAGATATTAGTACAACACTAAATCAGAGTGGCTAGTCTGCTTACTCTTCTTCGGAGTCCTCTAGAATTGGTTCCAATGCATGTGTTCCCTATCAGATATTTTCTTCATTGAGTTGAACTTGAAGGGAGTGTCCTTGTTCTGTTTCCATGGTCATATTCCTTGCATCAACTGAGTCAAATTATGTCATTATATAAATCAGTAATCTTTATGTGCAAATATGTGTTTGAGATATTATGACTTTCAAATAGACTTGTGTATATTTTAATCCAAATATTCTAAAAGATACTACTAGCTAGAATCAAAGGTAGTTTGGATGGGTTTGTTGCTTTTCTATAGTTTACTCTCAACATGGTTTCAATGTGTATCTTTTTGGTGTCGTTGTCAATTTGGAAGTAGTGGTTCTCTAGGTTTTTATTTAATGTACAATGAAAGAAAAGTTGTTTAGTGTTTCAATGATTTGATCAATAGAGAAGGTAGATAGTAGGTCCATGATATCCTCTAGTAATCCATTTATCCCTAGTCATAAGTTTAGTGTGTCCAATTATTCATACAAGAATAAGTATTTATAGTGGACACTAGATTTTTCAAAATTTATTTTCATAATGTGTTGAGATGCCTAGATGTGTGTAAATTAATAAGAAAATCTAGAAGTGTAGAAATCACACCATATATATTTAACTTTCATCCAAAATTTGTTGGATAAAAGTTGGTTCTCTATGTATGCAATATCAAAGTTTTGTTGGAGATGGTAAAGGAATGTTTGTAGGTTGTTCTTCATTGAGAAGATAGTAGTGTAAGTACTTTTCATTGGTGATGTTGATGAGGTTTTTTGATATATTGGTATTGAGCTTCATATCAATGATAATTTTTCCATTTATCAAGGTTTTTTTGCAAAATTTTTTGTTTTTAATGGAAAGGGGGTATGTGGATGCCCTTTAGTAGCACGTATATAGTTTTATTGAGATATTTCCACAGGGGGAATATAGGAGATTTTAATGGTACTGTGCGAAGGTTTTTTTAAACATAATAAAAATTAAGAATTAGTTCTTTCTGATGTGAGGGTGTTTGTACATAAGGATGTTGTCATTTTGTGTATATGACAATGTGAATGTATTTTTAGGTTGATGATGCCCCATACACCTTGATTGTTTGGTCTTTATATCATATTTCAATTGACTAAGTGTATTTTATTCTTTTCTATAGCTTCAACTCATAGAAAGGATCTAAAAACAATGTGTATTTTCTTGTAAATATCATAAGGCAGAGGTATGTAGTTGAGAAAATATTTTATTATAGGAATGAAAAGGAGGTTAGAAATACGAGATGTCCGACTAACATGAGTAATAGTGTTTCCCAAAATTTGTGATGATACAGTTCCAAGCATTTTTTAGCAGTCTTGGATGAAAAAGGGAAAGGCCCAAGTATTTGATAGAGACATTTTTTCTTTTTAGTCTAGAAGATGTTCATATGTAACCATATCCTTTAGAAGGATTTTATTGTCAATTTATGGAAGTTTATCTTGAGTCCAGAGAGATGTGTGAATATGCCTAGGATACGTATGGCATTAATGATGAGTTTTCATTTTCCTTGAAAAAGATGACAGTGTCATCCACATATTGGATGATATGTTCAAGACAATGTGGTAGGGTTTCTATCAAACTATTTTTAGTGCCTATCAAAAACATCTTATTGAGAATGGATGTGTCTAGGATGAAGAGATATGGAGAGAGGGGTTCACCTTGTTGGATCCCATTTGAGATTTTAAAATATCCAAATGTGGATCCATTAATGATAGTTGAAAATGTACTATAGCTATATAGTTGTGTATTTACTTATTCCATCTATGTGGGAATCTGCATCCATGAATACATGCATCGAGGAATTTATGCTTGATATTTTCAAGTGAATTTTTAAAATCTAATTTATGGGTGGGGAGACTGTGGTTGTAGTGGAAATTGTGGATGTCTTCACAAATAGTATATTGGATTCTTCTATATTCCATAAAAGAATATTGTTGTAACCCTCAAATCTATTGCAAAGGTGTCTTTTGTCTCATACTAAGGACTTTTGAGAAGATTTAATATGAAGCATTTATGAGACTAATGGGTCGTAGTGGTTCACTAGTGAGGGATTTTCCATTTTTTGATGAGGGATATGTTAATTTGGTTAAGGATACCAATTTGTAGAGTGATATAATCATGGTTATTAATGTCGGAGAAGAGGTTTTGAATACAATTTGATATTGCTCCATTTATTCTGATATAAGTGATCACCCTCAAATGTGTCTCAAAAGTGTAAACACAATTGTCTGGTAGAAGGTATCTGACTTTAGATTCATAGTTGACTTCAAGAGACGTCTGCAACACAAAATGGGGTCTTTTGTAGTAATATGGGATCGAACACAGGAATAAGGAGACACAACAATGTAAGAATAAAGAATTTTAGCTTAACTTAGTTTAATAAAAAAGGTGAAATTAGTGTTTTAATTAAGGAATAAATTAATCTACTCAAAGCAATAAATCTAAGTTATAAATTCAAATGTAGTAATGATGATTGTGATAATAATGAAGAGAACATGGACTAGATTTATCTCACCTATCAAACTATTTTGATATGGCTTTTCACATATATTTTGATAATTAAAATGTAAGGATTTAAGTAAATAGGGCATATCGGAAACTTGGTATGCTTTTCTTTGAAGTATGGTTTTCCTTTTCAAATGTCCTCCTGCTATGAACTTTATGGTTTATATCATTTTTAATAAACTAATAATGAAATCAGGGAAAAAGGAAGAAAGCAAATCCAATAATACATGTGTTTTCAAGAATAATGGATGATTGTTGCTTTCATGTAAAATTGTCCAGAAAAGTGGTGTTCAAGGACACTAATGGTTTGTTTTCATTTTCACATGATTCCTAAAGGGAAAAGTAATCAAAATAGGAGATATGGAAAAGGTGGAGATAGAAAAGGATTAATTTGATGCCTAAAATGTGCTTTATAAAAGGAAGACTAACAAAAGTGGCTTTTACCTTTGAGTTTTGGTCTGAAATCTTGCCCACGTTTAGATAAAGTCATTAAGAACTTTCCCTCAAAATATGGGATTAAAAGGATTAACAAAATAAGAGATATTGATTTTTCTAGAAATCCTAAAGAGAAAGAACTATGGAAAATGTGCACTAAATGTCACAAGTCCTTTTTATACTTGAACTATATCTAGATAATTTAATTTGTCGTGTGCCTTGCCAACCATTGGATCGGGACCCGATAGTCAAGAGATTGTCACCTAGGTTGTAGCGAATAGGCAAAAAAGGAGAAGTTAAACTAAGATTTCCAAATCATTTTCTTCACATTTCAATACACGAGCAAGTTGGGAAACCTATATGTTGGCTTCTTGAGGTCAACTTGAACTCACCTACCCTAGGTTTTGACTATCTTGGAGGATTTGAGAAGGATTTCCCATTTCACGATTCTAGGAACAACTCTTTCTCCATGATAGAATATAAATAGGGGCCTAAGGACCCTCTGCAAAGTCAAAAACTTGCTCTCAAGACTCCACACAATCTTACACCTCTTGCTCTGCATTCAATTTCTCTCTTAGCCTCTTCTTTCACCCCTAGAATCTTCCTACCATCTCATGGGAGAAACCCTCCTCTGTCGCAACAACTCTGACCATCATCGAGGAAATTGAAACCCTCAGTGTGTTCATCGTGGATGGGCGGAGGTAATGGTACCTTCGTTCGTTGCTAAGGAGGGATAGATCATGAAGTCAACATCTCAGTTGACTACCTTCTTCATGAAGGAGGGCCAAGTAGAGGTAGAAGAAGACTCATTTTGAAAAGACTAACTTCCCCTGACATCCCCTCACATAGGTGAGGATATTTCTGACCTTTTCCCTTCTTTTTCCTTCACCTAACTAAGTGAGGCCATGTAGGCACTGACCTCCAGGTCTCACGGGTCCATTGGTCAGCCCAGTCAAGTTGGCAAGGTTGGGACCCGATACTCACTGCCTAGGTGGCAGCTTGTGATTGGTCAGAAATCAATTAAAATTTCTAAAATTGTGGAAATTAGTATGATGGTTCAATGATGACATATTATATATGAAAATTGATCAAAAAAATGCAAAGTATTTTCAAGACCCAAAACTATCTATATTTCAAAAGTGCTTAAAGTTATCATCTTTAATGTATTAAAAGCATGGAGACTCCAATTTCTTAAACTTAATGACCTTATCTTGTTTACATGACTTTAGTGGATAAAGTTGAGTCTTTTTCGGTAAAGGAGGCATCTTTGACCTAATTGCAGTTTAAAAATGCATAAAACATCAACATTAGGTTTTATGAGTTAAAAGGGCCTTAAAAGTGATAATTAGGTCTTGGGAAGCCAAAACCCTAAGAAAACCCTAGTTTGACCCCAAAACCCTAACTTGGACCCCAAGCCAGTCTTAATGGTATATTTTGGATAAAATAAAAATACATGGGTATTATGCTTTAATTTAGGATAGTTGCTTGATATTTTGCCTTTTTGTTTGACATCAATTCACTCCTAATAAAGGTATGTGGTTACGCCTATGGTTACTCACCTTAACCAGTTCATGTGGTTTCTTAGAGTTTTCCTGATTGATTGCCATTAAATGTTTGCATGTTTATTTACTTCCAGCAATTTATAAAGTCACTACAGATACCATTTTATATAAATGTAACATGCTCAAACCCTATATCGATCTCTGGTGAGTTAAAGAGCATGTGGTAATTAATGTCATTATGGGCTTACAAAGAAAAGCCTATATATGATCAGGCTTACAAAGAGAAGCCTATGTACACTACTATAGAAAATGTTTTTTACAACTGTTCATTTTTCCATTTTACAATAGGTTTAACCATTATATTAGATTATGTGGTCTTATGGGGGTGCTTTATAAAACATGCAGTTACATGTTGTAATACATATATTTTATACAACAGTTGAAATAATATGTGTTTCAATGAAAGGTTTGTTGTAATATGGGTGTTTTATACAACATGTGGTGTACCTATTCTAATATATATTATACAACAGTTGAAGTATGTTGTCTTTCACTAAACACACATGTTGTAATATGGGTGTCTTTTATAACATGTGGCAAACCCGTTGTAATATATACACACCCATTGTAATAGGGGTGTTTTATAGAACATGTAGTGTGCCTGTTGTAATATAAATGTTTATACAACAATTAAAGCATATTGTCTTTTGATGAATACACCCATTGTAATAGGGGTGTCTTTTATAACATGTGGTAAACCCATTGTAATATATACATACATGTTGTAATAGAGGTGTTTTTTACAACATGCAGTGTGCCTGTTGTAATATATATGTTTATATAATAGTTGAAGCATGTTGTCTTTCGAAGAATACACCCATTGTAATAGGGGTGTTTATACAATATGTTGTGTGGCTGTTATAATATACACATTTTTTATAATATGTGGTGCATGTTGTAGTTCATTAGACACATTTTTTATAATAGGGGTTCATTTTCCAGACACACACGTTGTAATAGATGTGGTTAACACTACATGTGTTGTTTGTTGTAGTATTACATGTTTTACAACATATCATTAACTGTTGTATTTGAATAGAGTTTGACAGCTAATACCGAACCAATTTTATTGATCAAATTAACCATATGTTAAGAAAATAATAAATATGAAGTTATACTTTGCTAATTTCATAAACAAGCATAATATTAAACAAAATTTTCATCAAACCTTGAAAAAAACTTGTATTGTATTTTATAAATAATTAGTCATACATACATAGATTTAGTAATATAAAGTAGTGAGTACACACTTTAGAATAGAACTAAAAATTAATTACAAAGGTTTCACATATTAGTCTATGCTAAAGAACAAATGTCTCTCCCTCATGTCACATAATCTAATGTGTGCTCAAGAACACACACCACCGACTCATTTCAGACCTCATCGATCTCTTCTTGATTGATGTAATAGCCAATATACTTTGAATAATATTGTAATCATATGTCAAATATATCAACATATTACCATTTATTTTATGTATTTAGAAATTTTAAAAACTAAAAAATATAATGATAACAAGCTTACAAATGTAGGAATATTTTTAATTTTTGCTTCAATGATGTCTCTTATCTACTTCAGCACATAACACCCGACATATGTATTTTTCGACTTCTTTGGACATTTTATAAAATAAATATGAGATAAATAGAAATAGCATTTCAATGTGGTAATGGTTCAAGATAAGAATATATGATGTGACCAGGTGTGTAACGCAGTAAATGGTTACTATCTTGTATCGTACTAAATTATATGTCATAGTCAAGTAAGAAATGATTATGAAACTACTAGAAGGACATGATTGAATACATATTTTTTCTAATTTATGGGAGAAGATAATGTAAGTATAATACAAATATCTAAATTTATAACAATAACAAAGAAAATGGTGTCTTAGTTTAATAGCAATTGTTACAGTTGTTTATTTTCTGCTTGTATATGTGATCAATAATATTTTCCATACTTGCATTCCCAACAAGGAAATGAGAAGTCAAAACATGTACATGGCCCAAGAATCGTGAACCTCATTAGACACAAGAAAAAAAATATTAAAAGTTTGATTAGTATAAACTAATGGATCTCTGTGATCAAATAATGTTTGGCATTAGTTGTCTTCTTTCAATTCTTTCCGGTCAACAACAAATAAATATCAACCTCAAGTTTATTATGTCTTGTACAAACAAATAGCAAGTTTACATATAAAATAATGGCATGCAATATTGATTGCGTTTTCACCTTTTAATTTAAGATATAATGTTGAAGGTATAAATGGGAAAGAGAATTTCTTGTCAAGGAGAGTTGTTACAAAGAATTATATGTGTAGTATTACGAAGCGTGTTGTCTTGAGAGATGGTTGGAATCTAATAAACAAGATATGTTTTTAAATAGAAAGAAGATTTGAAAAGATAATTGAAATATAGAAATGATGCTAGAAGTGACGAAATGGCTAAACTAATAATAATAAGAAGGCAATGAAAAGGTTTTATAGAAGCCAACGGTTCTCACTAACTAAAAGAAGGTAGGTCAATGAAAAGGTTTTATAGAAGCCAACGGTTCTCATTAACTAAAAGAAGGTAGGTCACAAGACGGTTTGACCTTTCAACTGACTTGCGAGTATTAATAGCATATCATTAAATTTGAGTATTTTGTAGGAAACGGTAAGGTATGTGCCTAAGCATACCGCTTAGTGGCTTTGCCACTTATTAGAATACATATATGTTTAAAAAAATTGATATCAAATATGATAAAAATAGTCAAAAGTATGTCTTTAAATGTGATCAACTGGGTGCATTTATAAAGAATTCTGCAACATGAATAATATGACAATTGCATAAAAAGTTATATGGAAGTGCTAGAAGAACTCACATTTATAATAGTTTGTGAAGAGAAAAGAAAAGCACGAGTCATGCACTAGTTGTTGACTTGAATAAAATATTATTCTTCGATGCCGTGTAGTAACAAATCAATATTTAACGTTTGCTTTAGTCTTTGGTGATGATCCTTTGAGTCATGATGCCGCATAGAAAGGTATGGCTTTCCAACTTGGAGTAGGGAGCCGATGTAGATGTGAATATTCGCAGTCGTTGGGCAAAGGAAAAAAATGAAAAAATGGAACTCGTTTTCACCCATGGGTGTAAGGTTTAAAACTTATTTATACATACAGAAGTCTAGAAAATTCTAGGGAAGTAATTTTTGGGAGCAAATTAATCGAAACTTTATAAAAAAGATCGGAAAATGAGTTCTAGAACGACATATAACATCTCTTACACAATTATATTCTTCATTTGTCATAAACGACACATGTAAAATATTTATGACTATAAATGTTAATGGCATGGATATAGTTTATTTCTAAAGCCATAACATAGTATGAAAAGATAGTATACAATATAATTGCACTATGTAAAACATTTTACATTATAACCACCGTTATCAATGTGGCATATGAAGTAAAAAAATACAAATATCGTGAAAAATAAACATATTTCACCATGTAACAAAAAAAATATTTTTATTCTTCATGTTTAAATAATATGGTACAAAAAATGATAATTAACTATAACCATGCATGAAGAATATAAAAAAACTTACAAAAAATACAATAAAAATTAATATTGTACACTATGTTAAACAATGACGAACCAAAACTTATATTTACATACACATAAATGTGGATCTTATTTCAATGTTTTGTACATACATAGTGAAGTACAATATTGTACTGTAATTTTATTAATAATATTTTTATTTAAATTAAACTAAACCATACTAAAATAATTTTTAAAGGACCAACATTTGTATTATGATCACTTGTTGATATTACTATTGTTAAAAAATATTATAGTTATTCACGGATGTGATTCATTCTTTTATTTCTTTTCCATACTTACTTTTTATAAAATTGAATAGTTATTCACGTAAATTTTGTACCATATTTTTTGAAGTAAATTTTGTTATGATATTTATAGTCCGTCGGTTAATTAAGAGTTGGAAATGACGTTTGGATGACATAGAATGTTAAAATTGGAGATGTAACCATGAAAGTCCTAGTAGCATATTTTAGCAAAAATGAATGAGAGAGTAAGAGAGGATGTATCCATCGCATCAAATTAAAAAAAAGAGGAAGTCAAGGGCTCAAGATGACAGGAAGATTTTGTATTTTTGTATTAAGGAGAATTGTTAAATAATAAGGACACATGTGGTTGTACAATGGGTTGGAGTCTATTGTATAATTATGGTATAGAACAATAACTCGGAGTGTATTGTATGATCTTTGTATATAACAATAGGTTACAACATGTTATATGATTTGGGTCTATTACAATATGTGGCTATTACAACAAGTAAACTCCTATTGTGTGATTATGGTACATTAAAATGATTTAGTCTATGTTGTATAATGGTGGTCTATTACAACGATATATCATGTGTGATTGTTACAACAGGTCACAACACTTGTGTAATTATAACATATAACAATAGGTCAGAGTCTGTTGAGTGATCTTGGTATATAACAATGAGTTTCAACATGTTGTGTTATTTTGGTCTCCTAAAACATGTACCTATTATAGTAGGTGAACGCATGTTGTGTGATTATGATATATTACAATGGGTTAGTCTATGTTGTATAATCATAGTCTATTATAATGTGTTATCATGTGTGACTATTACAATAGGTCATAGTATGTTGTATAATTGAGGTCTTTTACAATAGGTCTGAGTATGTTGTGATACTATAATGTATTACTACAATTTAGCACCTATTGTAGTATGACGTATACTACAACAGGTTTGACATTTTATAAATTAACTTGTGTTGTATAAAATATACAATATACAACACACAAATAGACTTGTTGTGATAATTATGCTAACTACAACACAACCAATAGAACGGTTGTGTTTCTCCCATTATAAAAAGTATTTTCTATAGTAGTGGTATGATCATACCTACAAAGAGAGGCCTATGTATAAAATTTCCACACAAGGAGGACCAAAATCGTTAGAGAGGGTTCCGCATAAAGAGGCTCCCCTTACAGAGGAAACACCATTGAGAGAAGAAGATAAGGGTGGCAAAGTTAAAACAAGAAAATGCTTGTTCAATTTTCTAATCATAATTGATGCTATGGATGATTATATTGTTACACCTACAAGTGATTATTTTGTTTCCCCCACATACCAGTATTACTTGTTGTACAAACTGTGCTTTTATTTCACGATGTTTTAGGTTAGACTTTGATAATTCTACAAGTATGATGAAAAATGTACATCCCAAGAAGAAAGAACCAAAAGGAAAGATCTAAAGTAATTATGGAGTATTTAGATAGGTAGTTTTATTTCATGTTGGAACAATAGAATACCATGTCATGTGACTCCCTTGTAGAGAATTTATCTTTCATGTTTTTACCAAACTCCTTTCTATTTAGTAAAATTTATTAATCATTCTTTGTTAATTGCTAAACCATCGATCTTGTATTATGATGATGGCCATTTCCCTATTGGTGCACCTTAATTGAAGATAATAGGGTGAGAGGGTCGTTAGAAAAATTATCATCAACCATCCAAAATATTTCTCTCCTATTTTGTATATTATCTACACATTCTTCAAGCAGTCATGAAAGATATCTAACACCCTCCTTCTCTTGAGAGAAATGTATATTTATATCTAAGGGCACATATCTCTCGAGATAATAACCAATAAATCAGATGTAATCGCATGATTTTTTTCTATAGTGATTGCTCACTCTCATGGATCATCAATAATCCACACTCTAGATCTTCTGGAACATGTTCTTTCAAATTAATTTAGATCAAACATTGCAAGAAGGTAGCCAATGAAAAAAGTGATGTGTTAAAATAGGAGTATGGAACAAAACTATGAGAATATATTTGTTAAATGGAACAAGGAAATATTACATGGTTGGAACTGTCTAATGGCTACTCCCAATAGTATGTAATGAGTCTAGCCACTCATGATGCAAGAAGGAATGAAATTACTACTTAAAAAAGTCATAGTTCCCAATAGTATTCTCCCTTGATCAACCTTTATAGGTAGATTAACGAAACTTCCTTCCCTTGCTTGATGTCTTCTTTATTCATGATGATTGACCTTGAAGGTTGATAGCTAGTCAATCGAGCTTCATAATCTAGAGGTCCATTTTCTACATTATTCGTATGTGTTTTAATCAAAACTAGGTATTCACAACTAAGTGTAAAATGGAATATTTTATTATCAAAATTTTATTATGAATATAACTTTCTAGGATAAAAGGGATGTGATATATTCATGAAAATTGATGTTACTAACTCCCCAAAACTTAGCATTTAGCTTATCCTTAACCTAGAAATATAAAAATCATCATGTAAAGTTAAACGAGTAGGATGATATGAATGATAATTGATAGGAGATTTTATGTCAACCTCTTATTAGAATCTATACCATTTCATAAAAATTATCTTGTCTCCTAAAACATCATTTTCAAGAGATCCCTTCTTTCCAGTTCATCAACAATTATTATTCATGAACTATCTTCGACACACATCTCTCTTTTAAAGCAAACTTTAGTCTCATCTCTTTTTCTTTGCTAGGGCCACGGGAGGAACAAGTAGGTTGAAAGGATTATGGGTATTCGCTTCTTTATTTTGGGCCATTGAACTACAGGTATGTTTAGTGGGCAAGGTGGTCCCTACATTCCAAACCAGTTGGTTTCAGGGTAGTGATTTCACATCGAGAGTACCACTTTCCTAGATTGCTATACTTTAATGAACATAATTGGAAATGGGGGTGTGTATTTTTTGGTTTTACAAACTACCGAAAGAGACAAATCTATGTTCGTGAGAGAAACTATATATTGTGTTTGGATAACCTCCTTGAATAAAAGTAGACACAACTCTCAATTTTTATTCACATTATGCTTTTTATTCCTCACTCTTTTTGGGAATTTTTGTAATGTGAATGTGGAATATATGACGAGGTATCTCTTTCTTTTTCCATGAGAGTGTATCCTTGACTTAATACAAGTCTATCTTTTATTTATATGTCTTAAGCATGAATGCTTTTATGATGTTCTAGGATTTGATACCAAGTTTGCAGAACCTATACTAGTTTTCTGAGAAAAAGATATAAAAGAAATACCATCACCAATTTGAGAGTTGAGAAATTGTCCTAACTCAATCTTCAAATTGAATTTGTAAAAATGTATATGTACAAAAAAATGCTAAACTTTTGGGAGGGAGGTGATCGCCTTCATCATCTTCGCTATATACATGGGGGAAAATTCATGAAATGTTTGAAAAATTGTTAAGGGAAAAGAAGAAATAAATGAAGATGAAAAAAAGATGAAGATTTTTTGGTGCTATCGATACTTCTCACCTGATTACACCCCACCCAAACATACTACACACTCTATCATTAGAGTGGATAAGTAAGAAAGTAAATGGGATTAGGTGAGTTTCTCTTCACTCACAAAGGTAGTGTTCTTCATCAATGCAGTTAGATTTGAAAAACATCATCACAAATATATTGTGTAGGAGGTGGCAGTTCTTAGTTTGTCATTCTTCTACTGTGACATGAAGAAATGAGAGAGAATACATAGAACAAAGGATGTAAAAATTGTATCAGTCAATAAAGGTCATTATTGAGGATTGTAGTAGAAAGTTTGGGGTTTGAACCATTTTTTCATACCCTAAGAGTTATAGTCATTTACATTTTATTAGATAAGAGGAACAAGCTCTCTGACACAGAAGTCATCTAGGCATTTGCTTTTATAGAGACCTACAAAATTAAAAAGTTCAATCGAGTTATTATAGAAAACAACTTAGGTCTCAAGATAAAACTACAAAAAACATCCAGTGATCATCATGGAGCAGAGGTAAAAAGATGTATCTTGGAATATTTGTTTGGGGATACTAAATCAAAAACCCTCTATCTCACTCTCATCTGAGTTGGTCTTTGCATATAGGTCATTCATATAATCTGCCCTGACCATATAAACATCATCTAAGTCATGGCCCAAAAGAGATTGATAGGCATTCATAAGGATGTGTGACAGATAACTACCTAGTTATAGGGTGTCCTGGAGATTTTTTTCATAACTAATAGGTCATTGTGGTGGAATACAACAGAATTATATTTCATGTGTGTAATGTTGGTAAGTATGCCCTGAGAGCCAATCATGGGATGATTGGTGGGATACATTAAGATTGATTTGATAAACATAAAAGGCGAGCTTCCAATTCTTTCTGGTTCAGTCATATGAGATAGTGATAGAACAGATTGAATGTCTAGAGAATGACAGCACTCGATGACGTATGCCTTCAGGTTCATGACCTGAACGATGAGATCATACGGATGCTAAGAGTTTGTACATTCTTGTTATGTCCCTAGTCGGATGTCATTGTGGAAGGTGGATAGACAGCAATGACACACAAGACTAGATTGTGGTGTTGGTTGATGACAGAATCTCATTAGTCATGATATAGAGATATCAAACCAAACACATAGGTGCTTGTTAGAGAACAAGTGTACCAGACAGACCCACCGTGAGTTTGACACATGGAACCATGAGATGGTAGTCACAGTCAGTACTCACAGTGATGGTGGTGAGTGTGATTCTTAGACCTGAAATCACTGCACTCAACACATGTCGTTGGGCACACTTTGACATCATCAAACGCAATCCTGAAACATGGGTTGTTATAAAGGTGATGATTGGGTGGCTTTGACACATGGGGCTTTTGAGGGGTGAGTGATAGATATGGGATTTGTCCCTCCTGAGGGAGTTTGATATCCATGGCCACTTGATGAGTAGGATTGAGAAAGGCGTGCATGCAGGTGTGAATCAGTATATGATACTGATGTCATACATATCTCTTCCAGTCTACTCTAAGATCAAGGAAGTGAATGAACGTTGACAGGATGACTGTTCTATGCCTCGAGTTCATTCCGGATATCAGTGATAAAGGAATTATACATTCGCTATAACACCATTCACAGATTGTAGGATGAAAGTTGTTCTCCAACTTTCTACTTTCACTTGGGTAGCACTGATGTGTGACTAGGCACCGCTCTTTGCTTGTGAAGTCATAAGTGTTATGAACTTTCACTGCCAATGTGAAATGGACCTGCAGGGTCACACACATAGGATTTAACCTGGAAGAGGAGTTTTGTCCACAAAGCAATGTTTAGATTGATTACTAAAAGAGTTTGGTAGTTCAATTAAACACTCAATCAGTCAATAGCTCAATATCGTATGGTTCAAGGTGTTGGACGCATTGATTGGAGTATCGGATTGATTGAAATCACAATTGACTGATTTTGCCCAACCTGTGCTCCCAACCGATCGGTTCATGTGATGAACCGGTCGGCTGAGGTTGCTGAACCGGTCAGCTGGAGTGTCCAGGCCGATCGGCTCATTCCCAAGTTGAAACGACCGGTTCAAGAGTTGAACCGATCGGCTCAACTGGTGCAACTGACCAGTTATGAAAGTCATGTCGGCAAGAATTTTCCTTTGGTTTCAAATTGCCCAATTCGATTGGGAATAATATTGGTATTTGATACCAATTGGGAAAGAAACAAGGAAAGTCTTTTTGAGCCGGGTTGGGACCATCAACCGATCGGTTCAGGGCACCAACCGATCGGTTGGAGTGCCCCAAACGATCGGCTCAGGTCCAACCGATCAGCTCAATGGCCGAACCGATCGGTTCAGTTGTGAACCGATCATTTCAAGTTGCGAACCGGTTGCTTTTTGTGGAAAATTCTCGAACCCTTCTACTCCTGCTTTAGTCCCGCATTGCCCGGGATGGAGAACCCTGTCCCATGACTCTCCTATATATATAGGGGGTATTGGGGGCTTCTCATAGTACAGCTCAGTGCAACCAGTTGCTCTGCAAGTTGTCGTTCTCTCTGGATTTGGTAACCGTGAGAGAGCCCGAGCAAGTGCTTCCCGCAAAAGGGAGGTGCAGCAAGGGAAGGACAACTGCAGTTGCAATAGGAGGCAGGAGAGCGTGTTGGCGACTAGTACATCAACAGGAGGGTGCGACTCCTTCCACTTCCTTGTGGGACAAGGAGTGTGGAGTTCCAGGTGGTCCGTGTGGACTACTACAGAGGCGGGAGGACACTGTCGCTTAGGAGGACAACTGTCATCTGACAGTCCGGTTCGAGTAGGAGTTGTCAGTCCCAGTGCGACCAGGAGCTGCACAGACACCGTCGAAGTCTGGAGTTGAAGACCGCGCATTGCGCGAGGTATTGTCGCCGAGCAAGCCTCGGGACAAGGTATGATTCCACAAACCATCCTTTCCTATTATATAGACGTTGACGCGTTTCCTCGGTATGGGTTAGGGAGATTTTTTTTGTTTCCACTGCCTTCTCTGTCTCCCCTAAAACCCAGCAGTGGTATTAGAGCCACGTCAACTGCTCTATATTTTAGGAATATCGATATGATCGATTTTGGTTTGTCGCCTTTATGCATGTCCAATCCTAAATCCACAAATCCCTAATTACATATATGATATGTATTATTAATGCACTCGATACGCGTCGCCCTTAAACGAGTTTTGTGGTGGATGTGTGTAGCGTGATTATGGCCTATAAACCCCTATCTATGATTGGTTGTATGTGGTTCCTTGCATCTCGGTCTGCACACCGATCTTCCCTCTCTTATTCCTGATGTAACTCGAAATAATTCGAGATTCTTTCCTACCTTTGCTCCCCCCGAATGTAACTCGGGGTTTCCCTTTTTAAAGCAATGTAATAAATAGAATAGATTTTTATTTCCTGTTATGTCAAAGACCGGCAGACATCAAGACGACTGCTCAGACGATCGGTTCAAGGAGTGAACCGATCGGTTGACGTTCCAGACGGTCCGTTGAAGGAGTGAACCGATTGGTTGATGACCGGTTCGAGGAGCGAGACGAGCGGGTGGTGGACATGACGAGATGCACGACGACCAGGCGAACTGATCAGTTGGAGGAGCCAACCGATCGGCTGGTGGCACCCAGACGACCGGCTAGAGAGTACAGATCATTCATGTGATGAGTTGATCAACTCGGATGGCAAGGCACAGATGTTCATCTTGTACAGGTTGCATGTGATGTAGACCTAGATGATCGTGATTCCTCTTGGCTCGAGGAATCACATTAGGATGGCCATAATTATCGTTTTTTATCGTTTGTGCATGTTTTCTGTGGGATATAGCATGTATATGATACGTACTATGTATTGTGGTGATTGGATATGTATATGTATATAAAACCAAATCCCTCATTAAAATATTAAGTTTTAGATGCCTTCCAAATGCGACACATGTGAAAAGCTTGATCGACCAAGTGTGGGCACGCCCTAGCGTGGTGCACCGTCTATCTCCTGGAAGCGTGAAGGATGAATGTGTGGGTCTGCCCTAGCAGGGTGCATATTCATCGTGTTTGCTTTGGGTCGGACTTAACAAGGTGATCTAGATGGGATCTAGTACCTTGAGGCATGGAGATGATCATTGCAAGGAGTTGTAGATGACATCTAATCAAGAGTTGCATATGATGCAATTGGCAAAAGTTGCCTACCTGAGAGATCTATGTTGTGGGTGACAGCCCTAGCTGGTCCATGGCTTAGAGGATTTCAGGATCTTGCCCACTAGAAGGTTGTACGCTGCAATCTTCCGAATTGATGGTGAGGGCTATCAATTTGAAGTAAAATAGTGGGAGCGATAATAAATTAAAGGCCTAATTATATCGTCAAACTTTCAAATCAATCAAATAAGTCAAAAATGAGTTTTGGACTAAAATTGCATATTTTCCTTTTGTAGTTCAAATGGCAACAAATAACAACAACTTTTCTTTGCGATCGGTCCTTGACAAGGACAAGCTAAATGGGACAAACTTCCACGACTGGTATCGGACATTGAGAATTGTTCTCACTCAAGAGCGTAAGCTCTATGTCCTGGATACTCCAATTCCAGAGGAACCCGCTCCTAATGCACCAAAGACAGAAAGGGATGCTTACAAGAAGCATTCTGATGATGCCATTGATGCAAAGTGCTTGATGCTATGTTCAATGAACCATGAGTTGCAGAGGCAACATGAGAACATGGGTGTCATAGAGATGATTCTACATCTCAGGAACATGTATGAAGATCAGGCACGGCAAGAGAGGTACAATGTTTCTAGGGCAATGTTCAAGTGTGTCATGATAGAAGGAGATCCAGTTGGTCCTCACACACTCAAGATGATTGGGTATGTGGAGAACCTGCAGAGACTGGGATTTCCACTGAGCCAAGAGTTGGCTACTGACGTGATACTGCAATCGTTGCCAGAATCTTACAGTCAGTTTGTGATGAACTACAACATGAACAACTTTGATAGGCCACTGTCAGAGTTGTTGGGCATGTTGAGGACAGCCGAGTTACAGATGAAGAAGGACAAGCCTAAGTCCGTGATGGTGATCACGAGCAAGAAAGGCAAGTCCAAGCGCAAGGGCAAGGGCAAAGCTAAGAAAGGTTCTGAAGCTAGCCAGGAGTCCAAGCCATCTTCAGCTCTCAAGGCCAAGGGAGGCGTGACCAAGAAAGGAAATTGCCACCATTGTCAAAAGCCAGGACATTGGAAAAGGAATTGTCCTCTCTACCTGGAAGAACAAAAGAAGAAGGAGGCGACTGAAGCCTCTACTTGAAGGTGTCATGTAAATAAACTTGTAACACTTTTGAGATATATGATATCAAGATGTAAAGTGTAAAGCATTCTTACTTGGGGCAAGTGTTTCCTTTATAGATAGGAATACTTTAGTTTATTTTCAGCCAATAAGGCATGTAATACAGTTATGAGCTGCTATTTCATACTTGCCAATAGATAGGAACACTTTATAAAGAGATGTTTCAATTTATAAAGATATGATCTTTATGGCAATGCCTTATTTATCTTGTGATATTTGATATGCATAAGATAAGACGATACCTAACAGTTATAGATAACTCAAACAATTTAATTAGCATTAATCATAAGAAATTCATTTATAGTTTCCATGTGATGGATAAATCTAGACTCTTTTGGTTATAGAACCAGTAAGAGACATGAATATCTTGGACATGATTAATCAATCTTCACTAATGTAGTGGCAGAGTGATTATCCTATTAGGTATAATACATGTGATGTATTTACATACCTATTGGAATAAATGCTAATACTTCAAATGGTGTTTAGAGAAATACCAATATGAATATCTTGAAGTGTTCAAGATTATCATAAATGAAGTACAAATTTGGTAAAGTATTAATTCTTGATGAGATCAATGAATGAAATACTTGGACCAAATGTTTGAGATCCTTATGAGTGATTATGATAATGTATCATAGTGAACTCATGATTAAGGCATGGTGATGTCTGAATCAAGAAGGAATCATACTCTAATGAGTTAGAGAATGATTATCAAATAACTGAATTCTTCTTAACAAATGAATACCCCCACACTAATAAAAGAAATCAAGAATCACAAGGGTTGTGAGTTCTTATATCTTTAACAGATACACTTCAATTATCTATGTGATTAGTTATTCATGTGATGAGTCAACTATCAAGATGGATATGAGGAACCAAATCTTGAGTTATGGTTTATGACTGTTACATCCTAAATGACTTCCATGTGAGCCATAAGGTATGACCTTGATGGTAGCACTCATTGGATGAAATCCATAAAAATGAGTCTTAAATGTTAAGACACATGGATAACATTTTGAGAAGGATGATTCTTGTTGATTGCAACTTAATGACTAAGACGTTTGGCATATGGATACTAAAACCGCATTCCTATGAGGAATAAAACCAGGATGTGTACGTGACACAACCTATAAGGTTATGAATCCACTAATGCAAATGAAGTCTATAAGTTACAATGGACTAATCAATGTGATTGATTGAGTACAAGCAACTCAAAATTGGATCTTTTATTTTGATAATATAGTCAAAGGGTTTGACTGATATGTCAAAGATAAAGAAGGGATCTGTGATTTAGTGGGAGCGTGTTCACATTCCACATATTGATGTGAAATGGAAATGTTCTAGATTGGAAATCCGAATGTGGAAATTATCTTTAAAGAAGATAGAGATGTTTCCTATATGATAGGAATAGAGATCTATAGAGATAGTTCCCGAAAATCTCTTGACCTGAAAAAGAGAAAGCATACATTGGCAATCTGTACTGAAGTGTTCAGTATGCACAGATTCAGTGGGAGAAAACTTGTCCATGTTACATGGAGTTAGTATCCCAAGGCCAAGTGTCCAATTCTTATGAAGAATGGGAACACTAAGAATAGATATGGATCTATCATGTATGTAATCATCCCATTGTCTTGCATGTATGACATGGAAAGAATAAAATGCATTCATCATCTTGTATGTAGGACATGGCAATATGATGTGCTCATCCTGATAACTCATATGTAGGACATGACGAGTGGATGTCTATCTACTTCCAGTAAGGGTTACTGGAATACCATGAGAACTTGATAAGTGCTTGTGAAGTACTAGTTCTATGGAGATAAGGAAGAGTTCGATGTAAAGAGTTACATTGATGCGAACTTCCGAAAGGATAGAAAATTAATCGCAATATATATACATAAGATGTATAAAAGTGAAAGTTTGTTGATAATTGGAAATGTTCCAATAAAGCCATTTAAAAGGGAAATGCCGAGTATCTATGTGTTAGAGAACAACAATGGATACTATATGGATCTGAAAGTTCATGAGATGAACTTATATTCCACTCATTGATGACAAGTCTGGAATCCTTGATCATGCAATGTGGCTAAAGGTTAGCAATGGAATATTAGATCGCATATTACGACAACTCCATCTCATACGTGTGACGTACAGCGAAGAGATGAGAGACATGCAATTTGTACAGACTTTGGCAAGGTGTTGCCATTACTCACTATGTTTGCACTAAGAGCACAGTAACATGTGGGACATGTTTGAAGATCACTATGAATATGATTCATGGGTGATTGGCTCGCAGTGCAAGTGGGAGTCTGTTGGTAAGTATGCCCTGAGAGCCAATCATGGGATGATTGGTGGGATACATTAAGATTGATTTGATAAACATAAAAGGCGAGCTTCCAATTCTTTCTGGTTCAGTCATATGAGATAGTGATAGAACAGATTGAATGTCTAGAGAATGACAACACTCGATGACGTATGCCTTCCGGTTCATGACCTGAACGATGAGATCATACGGATGCTAAGAGTTTGTACATTCTTGTTATGTCCCTAGTCGGATGTCATTGTGGAAGGTGGATAGACAGCAATGACACACAAGACTAGATTGTGGTGTTGGTTGATGACAGAATCTCATTAGTCATGATATAGAGATATCAAACCAAACATATAGGTGCTTGTTAGAGAACAAGTGTACCGGACAGACCCACCGTGAGTTTGACACATGGAACCATGAGATGGTAGTCACAGTCAGTACTCACAGTGATGGTGGTGAGTGTGATTCTTAGACCTGAAATCACTGCACTCAACACATGTCGTTGGGCACACTTTGACATCATCAAACGCAGTCCTGAAACATGGGTTGTTATAAAGGTGATGATTGGGTGGCTTTGACACATGGGGCTTTTGAGGGGTGAGTGATAGATATGGGATTTGTCCCTCCTGAGGGAGTTTGATATCCATGGCCACTTGATGAGTAGGATTGAGAAAGGCGTGCATGCATGTGTGAATCAGTATATGATACTGATGTCATACATATCTCTTCCAGTCTACTCTGAGATCAAGGAAGTGAATGAACGTTGACAGGATGACTGTTCCATGCCTCGAGTTCATTCGGGATATCAGTGACAAAGGAATTATACATTCGTTGTAAAACCATTCACGGATTGTAGGATGAAAGTTGTTCTCCAACTTTCTACTTTCACTTAGGTAGCACTGATGTGTGACTAGGCACCGCTCTTTGCTTGTGAAGTCATAAGTGTTATGAACTTTCACTGCCAACGTGAAATGGACCTGCAGGGTCACACACATAGGATTTAACCTGGAAGAGGAGTTTTGTCCACAAAGCAATGTTTAGATTGATTACTAAAAGAGTTTGGTAGTTCAATTAAACACTCAATCAGTCAATAGCTCAATATCGTATGGTTCAAGGTGTTGGACGCATTGATTGGAGTATCGGATTGATTGAAATCGCAATTGACTGATTTTGCCCAACCTGTGCTCCCAACCGATCGGTTCATGTGATGAACCGGTCGGCTGAGGTTGCTGAACCGGTCGGCTGGAGTGTCCAGGCCGATCGGCTCATGCCCAGGTTGAAATGACCGGTTCAAGAGTTGAACCGATTGGCTCAACTGGTGCAACCGACCAGTTGGGAAAGTCATGTCGGCAAGAATTTTCCTTTGGTTTCAAATTGCCCAATTTGATTGGGAATAATATTGGTATTCGATACCAATTGGGAAAGAAACAAGGAAAGTCTTTTTGAGCCGGATTGGGACCATGAACCGATCGGTTCAGGGCACCAACCGATCGGTTGGAGTGCCCCAAACGATCGGCTCAGGTCCAACCGATCGACTCAATGGCCGAACCGATCGGTTCAGTTGTGAACCGATCATTTCAAGTTGCGAACCGGTTGCTTTTTGTGGAAAATTCTCGAACCCTTCTACTCCTGCTTTAGTCCCGCATTGCCCGGGATGGAGAACCCTGTCTTATGACTCTCCTATATATATAGGGGGTATTGGGGGCTTCTCATAGTACAGCTTAGTGAAACCAGTTGCTCTGCAAGTTGTCGTTCTCTCTGGTTTTGGTAACCGTGAGAGAGCCCGAGCAAGTGCTTCCCGCAAAAGGGAGGTGCAGCAAGGGAAGGACAACTGCAGTTGCAATAGGAGGCAGGAGAGCGTGTTGGCGACTAGTACGTCAACAGGAGGGTGCGACTCCTCCCACTTCCTTGTGGGACAAGGAGTGTGGAGTTACAGGTGGTCCGTGTGGACTACTACAGAGGCGGGAGGACACTGCCGCTTAGGAGGACAACTGTCATCCGACAGTCCGGTTTGAGTAGGAGTTGTCAGTTCCGGTGCGACCAGGAGCTGCACAGACACCGTCGAAGTCCGGAGTTGAAGACCGCGCATTGCGCGAGGTATTGTCGCCGAGCAAACCTCGGGACAAGGTATGATTCCACAAACCATCCTTTCCTATTATATAGATGTTGACGTGTTTCCTCGGTATGGGTTAGGGAGCTTTTTTTTTGTTTCCGTTGCCTTCTCTGTCTCCCCTAAAACCCAACATGTAAGTCATCTCATAAGTAGATTCAAGTCATCTTGGGAGAGATCATCATAGGTACTCCTATCAAAGTAGGAAAACAAGGATCAATAGTTGTAGGTGGCTCATAAATAGGAAACCATTCAACTGTGTCCAGAATAGCATGAGTTTCTGCCTCCTCTCAAGAGAATATCAAAAATGGTATGGTTTTGAGAAATTGTGCATCTTGTTGTGACTCCTAGCTCGACTTAGGTTGTAGTTTTCATGTGCCCGGATGTTGATGATGTTTCAACTTATTCACAAAGAACCTATCTAGAAGGCACATTGGCAAGTCTTGAATGAGAAGATAAAGATCTTGTAGATTTTTAGGATACACAAGACATTAAAAGAAGTGACGATTGTGGATCACATCCATTGTATATTTCCCTCTTAATGTAGTGGCCCTTCATGGTCCATAGTAATAACCTTGATGTTTGGATTGATGGCTTCCATGACATGAGAACAATAAAAGCACTATCTCCCTTGTTTAGATTTTTTATGTACTAGAGGCTCAATAATGTAATTAATCCAGTTGGTCCTATAATAAGCACATCCCTTTCTAATAAGCCATTGCAGGAAGATGGGGATGTGGGGGATCTACTAATCTTCTTGGCCCAAAAATTAGCATTTGTGAGACCTCTATAGAAGGTGTTGAATAGGACAATGTGCCACATCACTAATCAGTAATACAATGAAGCCAGAAGCCCTTGTAATGAGATTGTAAAAGGATGAGTCTGGTTTTTCCCTCTTTTATGTTTTTGGTTACGGTGGTGACAACCGACTCTTGCAGATGTTTCTAGAACAAAGAATCTGCAAGGGATGGCGTATTATTGTAATATGGCCATTGTTTATCACTAGGCATCACATTTTCTAGAATATTGGATACTAGAACGGTGAAAAGACATTTGTTGATTTATGTAGGGTTGCAAAATCTATTGCATACTGCATGTCTATGGAATTGTAGGCCATTTTCATAGACAACTTTATTTTGACACAACGTATCATATAATGTATCATTTAAGACAAAGCTATCCATAACATGCATCCCCTATATGAAATAAATATCCATGTCATGCATCTTGTGAGGGATATACAGAGGAAGGGGTTGTAGTGGCTTAGGATAACATGATTAGTCGGTCATGGACCAAAATTTGGATATAGTGGATTTTATATGTTTGTTATTTTCATCAAAGGAGGCATGTCCATCATCTACTAGACTATTAGCACAGAATGCAGAGCAGTTTCCTCCTTTTTGTTGCCCAGAGGAACAACCTCATTAGTGTTTATATGCAAAGAAGAAACCAGTCACTCAAGATGAATGTACGGACTCTAGAGCTATTCAACTGGGCTAATATCTCCTTCCATTATAGGCCTTAATTGGAATAGTTATTATTATTCAAAAAGGTTGTCATTGGGATGCAACTGAGAAAGTGGCACATTGTCAAAAAAGTTTGCATTGATATCCTTAGATGGGATGACATGGGTTGGTTCTATATCGTGAACATAATTCTCTATGGGAATGTTGACTAATTGGATAAGGGGAGGGAAATGGAGGGTAGGTTCCCCTAGATAGCATTGTGAACAACCACGTTAGAAGTAGCAACATTCTAAAAATTATTGGTCAGGATAGTTTCTAGCATGAAAGAATCTAAAAGGAGGTGAGAAGCTTTAGCTTAGACTTCTTGTGAAGGTTTTGATGCTCATATTTCCCTTCATTCAAAGTTTGTGAATCATAATAGGTATCAAGCTATTAAGGAGATGTGTGAACTGTCACTGAGGGATGTAGCAAACTAACTGCTCATATCACAGTATATGCATTACAACATGATTTTCCTTTGTCTTATAAAGATCGTCTTCCTTGTCTTTCTAGGAATTTATGCATATCATTTTGTAATGCCATCATTTTTTCATCTAGGGGAGAGTTGCCAAGGGTTTCATTTTTCACTCCAAGGCCTCTACTTGGTATGGAAGGTGTTACTGCTCATAGATGGAATTGGTAATATTAACCATATGTTCATATAAAGCAAGCACATCTATTATGAGGTTAGAAATATCAATATTGTTTTGTGATGTTACATCAATTAGATAGTTGAACTCATGGATGAAGACTCCACAAAGAGTGCCAAAATGCTTCATAGGAATGATGCAAAGATGATGGTGGACTAGTCATGTGGAACAACTATTTCCCTATAAGAGCCTAATTGATGTTTTTTTGTCATATAGGACTCGGTGGGATGTCGTGACTTCAAATATGGCATAAAGTGAAGGAAGGTGAGATGATTATAGTGGCATAGTCATAGATACAGTATAACTAGATGTAGATGATGAAGGTTGAGCCTTCTCTTGGCTTGAGCTCTTGGCCCATGATTCTTTGCATGTACTTTCTTTTGTGTAGGAATAGCCTGCTTCCTTGTAAGAGAAGTCATTGGCTTGATGGCGGTTGAAGAATATTTGGGATGTTCGGGTTCATCTTGTGTATTGTCTTAAGAGTCTTTGTGGTGATAGAGAGAGTCTCTTTAGGCACTATGGGTATAGTATGATGCCTAAAAGATGTAATGGGTATGTCTCTGCCCTATGTCAAAAAAGGTCCTCAAGGTTGTGCAAGAACCTGATTGAGATTGTTTTCTGTATAGAGGAACTTCTGGGCATTGTAGTGTTGAACGCGGGTAATGGAATATGATTATCCATCTTCATAAAGTGATATTGCAGCTTGTCTCTCCAGTGCACAAGGTTACCATTGTAAACTAGATACTTGATGTCTATTATACATTTGCCTTTGGTTTCAATAACCTCTAAAGGATTTTTGGGTGCCTAAATGTCTAATAGATGATGTCGATGAGGCCACCCATGCATTAATCCTTATGGGGTACAACTATTATTGAAATCCATTTGACTATCAACAATCTTCCGATGTTTATTATCTCTCCTTACCCTATACGTGAGAGAACATAAAGTTCTTTGTGATATATATTACACGTCTTAGATTTGGTAAATATGACATTGGTGATGATTTGTGGATAATATGCCACAAGTCAAAATGGACATTAGTTACTTTAACCACAATGGACTTGCAACATTTTTGTCCATTGAGTTTTTCCCAGGTGTTGTTTGCCTTGAAGTATAGGTCCTCTTTGTCAAGTTTTTCAGAATTTGTTGATTGTACTTCTTCATTATCAATGCATAATATCTTGTTTAGCAGCTTCTTAGTAAGAATATCCTCTGTGTTGAAAAGGCACACTTGGATTTGTCAGCACCCGCCACATGTTTGCATGTCTATTGGTGGCACGATGAGTTTTATTATGTTGGACATGAACTCTCCTTTTAGTTCATTATTGGATCGATGTGATTTGAAGAAGATGGCCTCTAAGTTAGATCCATTTAGAAAATTGTACACTCCTTTCCTAATGCCCAGTGTGCAGATCATTTTCTCATCCGCAAAGCATGTTTCCTTATTTTTACATGTGATCACAACATACATTGCTTTGTGTTTGTCATCACATAGGTAGAAGGTTCCTAGTTGTATTTCTTTCCTTGGGTTTTCCTCCCTTGGTTCTCAGGAAGCCTTGACAACAATATTCTCAATCCTTTGTATATTGTATGTCCCTACACTCAAGGACTCTAGCCGAATCCTCTTTACTCCATGTTCGTGTTCTTCATCATTAGCTATTCAGTCTCCCTATTTTAGGTAGTTGCATTTGCAGTAAGAGTGATACTAGTAGTGTCCTCCAGGTAGCACAACTGTGTGGGCGGTGAGTCTGGGTAGGCCATGGGTTAATTATGGAAAATCAAAGATAGAGTGATTAGTTTTTCATTATGTATTTGATGAATATAGCATGAATCAAAAGTTTTATTTTAACGATTGATTTCAATGCAAATCAAATGTAATTGATCTAACTTGGTACAGGTCGATATGAATCTTATCGAGCTAGAGGTTGATATGTTTTGTAGGTGGGTGAGGTTGATAGCCAAGGTTGATGCTTCGATAAATCTTTAAATTTCATGAGAAAAAAGGTATTGAGATTAAGACAATCTATCAAGATGTGCAACATGAGGTCAATAGGAAATGAAGAAAATGTTTGATCTCTTAAAATGTATGAGGTAAATAGATGGTTAGAGCTTTAGAGTTAAAAACATTATATAGAATATATGGAAAATGACATTGATCTCCTTGGTGAGGTAGTGAAAAAATCTCAAGATTGATGTGGAAGAACTACAAAACGGACACAGAAAGCAAGGTAACTCTTTACAAACTAGATCTAACCATCTTTCATGGCATTGATTGTGGTACATCTTGGTGATACCTAGATGCATAGCATACATCAAAGAGTGAGCCTCTTCTAGATCTAACTTCCTCATATTATCAACATATGGAACATTGCCCTTCCATGGAAACACACTGTCCCATACTCAAACTCATGGAAGCCATCACGCTTCTTGCTGCCAAACTCAACTCACATCTGTTGTATCACAGTATCATCACGTTGTGTATCTCTGACCTGTTGCTTCAATGTAGGGTTCACCTGTAACTGGGCCAGCAAGCGTGCCAACAAGGAGACATCTAGCTTCACATTCATATTATGAAGAGACTTGATGAGTGCATACTCATCATGATTTTCAATTACCTTTTTGGAACAATTTAATATCTATTCCACATCTTTTCACCCTAATATGAATCATAATGCACAAAACTACTCAGTGATTCAATAATCAAGGTTTTAACTAAATATCTTTCATTTTATGCAGGTGTAGCAGGCAACTCCATGCAAACGGTCTCAAGACCGTTTGGATCCATGCGGTCTCAAGACCGTTTGCTGGAATACACAAAGAACAAGACGAAACCAGTTGCCCAAGAAGTCCACGCGGTCTCAAGACCGTTTGGTCCCATGCGGTCCCAAGACCGTTTGGTCCCATGCGGTCCCAAGACCGTTTGGTCCCATGCGGTCCCAAGACCGTTTGGTCCCATGCGGTCCCAAGACCGTTTGGTCCCATGCGGTCCCATGACCGTTTGGTCCCATGCGGTCCCAAGACCGTTTGGTCCCATGCGGTCTCAAGACCTTTTGGTCCCATGCGGTCCCAAGGCCGTTTGGTCCCAAACGGTCCCAAGGCCGTTTGGTCCCAAACGGTCCCAAGACCGTTTGGCCCCGCGCGGTCCCAAGACCGTTTGGTCCCGCGCGGTCCCAATACCGTTCGATGCAAGCGCAAGGATCGATTGAAGAACTAAAGTCGCGCGACCACGCCAAAGCCAGGACCGATCAAAGCAAGACCGTTTGGTGCTCAAACGACCTCCAAACCGTTTGATGCCCAAACGGTCTCAAGACCGTTTGGCGCCCAAGCGGTCTCAAGACCGTTTGGCGCCCAAATGGTCTCCAAACCGTTTGGAGAAGATATTTCCAGCAACTTATCCAAACCGTTTGGGATCAGATCTGAAACTATAAATAGACCCCCAGGGTCCCCATTTCGAGGCATCGGTTCCGGACGCCGAAAGGCTACCAGAGCACCACACCGATCAAGTTCCACTCCATCTATCGTTGGTGTTGCGTCCAAGGAGGCCAAGAAGAGGAAGAAGACGGCGCAAGGAGCGCATCTTCTTCACCGAGCTGCGTCCACCCTCTGCACCGAGCTCATGGCGGATCTATCTTTCTCTCCTATCCTTCTTGTATCTCGTATCATGAGCGAGTAGTCCTCTTTCGCTGGGGTGCGGGGACTAGCCCCGCTGCCCATGCAACCCATGTTCTTTTGTTAAACTTTCCAAGGCAATGTATATAACTCTTCATTTTTTCGTTTATCGTTAAGCTTGTACGTTGGTGATGTGCGTGTTTTCATCTTTGTGCTCCCTATGTTGCGATAACTTCAATGCATGGGTTCCTATGTTGCGATAACTTCAAGGCATGGGTTGGAACGTCGTTTAGCATGTTTGACCCTTGACGATAACTTCCGATGGGTTCCTTGAGGTCGTAAGTGTATGATCCGCGAGGGGACGAGCCATCTAGCCTTCGGTGACGCTTCTGTGCGCCTAACGCCTGTATAGGGGGTTCACAACCTTAGTTGGATTTTGCATCATCTTGCTAAACGTCGATGTTTGCTCGCATGTCACCTTCCTGCTTGTTTATCGGTTAACGCGGCTGACTCCCAAACTAGAAATAGGATGGGATTTCATCGAGGTCGTAAGTGTATGATCCGCGAGGGGACGAGCCATCTAGCCTTCGGTGACGCTTCTGTGTGCCTAACGCCCGTATGGGGGGTTCACAACCTCCGTGGATTTCTGTATCTTCAGAGCCGTAAGACATGTGATCCGGATGGCGATGAGAAATCGGCTGCCTATGGTGATGCTTACGCGGACCTGACGCCCGTATGGGGGGTTCTGTAGCAGCTCTTTTTGGAGTGTTATATCGTGCCTGGTTTGTTTTCAAGAGAGTGTGTTTGTGTGCGTAGCGGTGGTCAAACCCGGTACCATCCCAGCGATTCCATATCATTGATTTAAACCCATCTTTTATTCCGCATTTACTTTCTTGCTATTAGTTTAATCAAACCAAAATCAACCAATTGTTCTAAATATTAGTTTTACTTGGGCTAGATCTAACTGACAAAGATTCTTAAAAACGTTGTCCTTTGGGTTTGATCCTCAACTATACTGCGATAAGATCCGTCCGCTTGCGGGTGGTATTGTTGCACTTGGTTTTGGTAAAAGCTCGGGGATATAAACCCCGAGTGAATTTGTTAGTGCATTCAAAAAGCCACATCAAATTCTGGCGCCGTTTCCGGGGACAACGGAATCAGTCAGTCAAATCTAGTTCTTTTAAGACTAATCTAGGATTTTGTTTTCTTTTTTTGAAACTATCGCTCATCTACTTGACCTTTATTCTACTTCAAGGATCTCACTTTCAAACCTTTTCAAATTTCAGGTGCTCTTTGATGATTAGTGCATGCACCGTTCGGATAGTCTCGAACTGACTACGAGCTTTGATCCCGAAATCGATAGAACCTTCCATCGTCAGATCCGAGAGAATCAAGCCAGAATGGCGCAAGAAGAAGAAGTAGCCCGAAGGGTGGCTCAAGCCATCAATGCGCAGAGAGAAAGGTTCATGCAAGAAGCTAGAGCTGTGGTTCAACAGGAGATCTTAGCAGCGCAAGAAGCAGCACAAGCAGCAGAACTTCAGAAAGACCTTAGAGAGTTCTCTATCCCAAAGGCCGCGAATGTCTATCATCTGGTGCAGCCTCCTCCCATCGAAGTTGCTAACTTTGAGATTAGGGCACATTGGATAACTCTGCTTCAAAACAACCCCTTCTACGGCAAACAAGCTGAAGACAGCCAAGGCCATCTTCTCAGATTCATTGACCTGTGTGCTATGACGAAGCAAAATGGAGTCTCTGATGATGCTATTCGACTCCGTCTTTTCAAGTACTCTCTGGCTGATAGGGCCATTAGTTGGTACAATTCACTACAGAGTGATGTACCCATCACCACTTGGGAACAGCTCCAAAAAGCCTTTCTGGAAAAGTTCTACCCCCCGTCTCTTACATATGAAATCAGGGGACGAATCACAAATTTCACTCAAGTCCCAGGAGAAACTCTTTCCGAAGCTTGGGATAGATACAAGGAACTCCTACGCAAATGCCCACACCATGGAATTCCTAAGAACCAGCTGATAGAGATATTCTACAGGGGTGTGGAAGATGATGTTAAGATGTTCCTTGACTCTTCGTCTGGAGGGAACTTCATGCGGCAAAGTTACGACAGCGCATGGAGAGTAGTCACCCTGGGAGCAGAAAATCAAGCCAACTGGGGCAGATCTGTTGGTAAAGGAGTCTTAAAGGTAGCTATGGCTGATGCTATCCCAGAATACAAATCTATAGCTGAAACTTTGAAAGTCTTGGTTGCAAAGCAAGATCACATAGAATCATCCCTTGCTGCGATTGGAAGAGGACATTCTCCAACTAGGCAACCAGAACAAGTCAAGTCCACTTCTTTGTTTTGTGAAGCGTGCAAAGGCACTGACCATTCCACACTATCATGCAATGTTCTCTATGATGTAGTTTTAAGCAACGCCTGTGGGCAAGGAGATAATTGCCAGATGGAAAATCTTAATGCTATTAACACCAACCCTGGGCAAAACTATTACAATCCGAATCAAAATAGGAATCACCCAGGCTTCCAGTACGGAAATCCTTCAGGAGCTATGAACTCGCATCAATTTGTTCCGAATAATCAACCAAGAGGCCCATCTGGGTATCAGTTTAACCAGCAACAGAACTTTGGGAATCAAGGAAACTTCAAGGGAAACTTTCAGAATAGAAACTATAATAATTATCAGAATAACTCTCAGTATCAAAGCTTGAACCAACAACAGGGTCAAACAGGATCCATCCCTTCTGATGACAAGCTATCTACCATTGAAAAGTTATTTCAAACACAACAAACGATGATAGCCAATCAACAAGCCCAACAGAAGGCTATTGAAACTCAACTAGCTCAACTTGCTGCTAGTATTAAGCCACAAGCTGGAGTCTTCGCCGGACAACCTGAGAACAATCCGAAACATCTGGAGCAGCTGAAGGTTATCGCCACAAGATCAGGGAAAAGTTATTTGGATCCCCCAACAAAAACAACTATGGATATCCCTGAGGAGAATGAACCTTTGACGGACCAAAACTCGACAACACCAGAATCGCAACCGAAGGAAAGAAATACTGATAAGGGAAGTTCTGAGGAATCTATCGATGAAGAAGTAGAGACACCTGAACCGGATATTCCTGTATATAAGCCTCGTGTTCCTTTCCCATCCCGTCTGAGGGAAACCAAGCTTGATACTAGATTCATCAAATTCAAAGAGGCTATGAAAAAGCTCCATGTTGATATACCATTCCTAGATGCTCTTAATGAGATACCAGCCTGGACCAAGTATCTAAAGTCGCTTCTCACCAAGAAGTACATCACTGAAGAATATGAAACTGTAAAATTGGCTACTACCACATCAGATATCATACTAAGCAAGATGCCTAAGAAACAAAAAGATCCAGGATCCTTCGGAATCTCATGTCACATTGGCGACTCATCATGCAAGAAAGGATTGGCAGATCTTGGCGCAAGTATTTCTATTATGCCGCTCAGTCTATGCAAGAGACTAGGGTTTGAAGAATTGCTTCCAACTGCTATGACAATTCAACTTGCGGATAATTCGGTAAAAAAGCCGTTAGGAATTCTCGAAGACATCCCGGTCAAGGTAGGCAAGGACGCATATGTCCCATGTGATTTTGTCATCATGGACATAAAAGAAGACACCAAATACCCTATTATCTTTGGTCGTCCATTCCTCGCCACTGCTAGAGCCCTTATCGATGTTGAAGCCGGAACCTTACTGCTCAGGTTAGGTAAAGAAACTCTGGAGTTCAAAGTTTTTGAAAGCATGAGAAGACCGAGTATACAGGAGGAAGTCTACCTGATAGATTGTGTTGAGCAGATGTCACAACTTACTCAAGAATATCACGAGTCATGCGATCCCTTGGAAATTTCTCTATATGACCTTTTTAATGGTGAACCTACTGACCAACAAGATAAGGATTGCACCGAACCTCCCGACTCTGCTAAAGGAAATCCTGAAGCTACCTATGAAGAATTAAAGGTTACCGAAACCCCAGAAGAAATCAGTGAAAAACCAGAACCTCCTGAAATGAAGCACCTACCTGAAGGGTTGAAGTATATGTTTTTAGACGATCTCAAAGTTTGTCCTGTCATTATTAACTCTGGTTTAACGACCAAACAAGAAGAGCAACTTCTGGAGGTATTAAAGGAGAGCAAGAAAACCATAGGCTACAAAATGAGTGACCTCACAGGGGTCAGTCAAGCCTTGTGCATGCACAGAATCCCCATGATGGAAGACCATAAGCCAACGATCGAGCATCAACGAAAGTTGAACCCGAATATGAAGGAAGTGGTCCGTCGTGAGATCATCAAACTCCTTACAGCTGGAATAATATACCCGATATCGGACTCACCATGGGTGAGCCCAGTTCATGTTGTACCCAAGAAAGGAGGTACTACTGTCACAAGAAATGAAAACAATGAGCTCATCCCCACCCGAACAGTGACTGGGTGGAGGATGTGTATTGATTATAGAAAATTAAACAAGGCCACTCGGAAGGATCATTTTCCTATGCCCTTCCTCGATCAAGTTTTGGAAAGATTGGCCCATCAAGAATATTTCTGTTACCTGGACGGTTACTCTATATTCTATCAGATCCCCATACATCCAGATGATCAAGAAAAAACAACTTTCACATGTCCCTTCGGGACATATGCTTTTAAAAGAATGCCTTTTGGTCTGTGTAATGCCCCTGCAACTTTTCAACGTTGCATGACTGCCATTTTTGCAGGGCTTACTGAAACAGTTATGGAGGTTTTCATGGACGATTTTTCCGTATATGGTGACTCCTTTGATTCTTGTCTTAAGCATCTCTCCATGGTCCTCAAACGTTGTGAAGAAGCACATCTAGTGCTAAATTGGGAGAAATGCCACTTTATGGTAAAGGAAGGCATCGTCTTGGGCCACAAGGTTAGTAATAAAGGAATTGAAGTTGATAAGGCCAAGATAGAAGTAATCTCTAAACTGGCAATCCCCACAAATGTAAAAGAAGTTCGCGCATTCCTTGGTCACGCTGGATTCTATAGAAGGTTTATACGTGATTTTTCCAAGATAACAAAGCCGATGACTAATCTACTTTTAAAGGATGCTGATTTCAATTTCAATGAAGAATGTGTCAAAAGTTTTGATATGCTGAAGAAAGCCCTTACAACTACTCCCATCATTAGAGCTCCCGATTGGGACCACCCCTTTGAAATTATGTGTGATGCCAGTGATTACGCGGTGGGTGCTATCTTAGGACAATGCATAGAGAAGAAACATTATGTGATCTATTATGCATCAAAGACCCTCGACGAAGCTCAAAGGAATTATGCTACTACTGAAAAGGAGCTTTTAGCAGTCATTTATGCTTTCGAAAAATTCAGATCCTACCTTACTGGTTCGAAGGTAATCGTTTACACTGACCATGTTGCTATCCGTTATCTTATGACAAAGAAAGATGCTAAGCCAAGGCTGATCAGATGGATACTCCTTCTACAAGAATTTGACCTAGAAATAAGAGATAAAAAAGGGACGGAGAATGTCGTGGCAGATCACCTGAGTCGCATCCACACTCTGGATGCTGAAGGGATTCCGATAAATGACTCTCTACCAGATGATCAGCTTATGAGAGTCTCAGGATTCAAACCATGGTATTCAGACTTAGTAAACTACCTTGCCGCCGGATTCATCCATCCTCAATACACCGGGAACGCTCTGAAGAAATTTATGCATGATGTGAAGCATTACTATTGGGATGAACCATATCTTTTCAAACTCTGTGCAGATGGATTGTATAGACGTTGTGTCGCCGAAGAAGAAGCCCATTCTATTTTGGAACAATGCCACTCAGGACCCGTGGGTGGGCATATGAGCTCTAAAAAGACTGCCTTAAAAGTTTTGCAATGTGGATTTTTCTGGCCAACTTTATCCAAGGACTGTTATGATTTTGTCATATCATGTGATAAGTGTCAAAGAGCTGGCAATATAACCAAGAGAGACGAAATGCCACTGAATCTATGGCAAGAAGTCGAGATATTTGACGTCTGGGGAGTGGACTATATGGGGCCATTCCCATCTTCTAATGGATTCTCTTACATCCTTGTGGCAGTGGACTACGTCTCCAAATGGGTTGAAGCTATACCAACCGTCACTTGTGATTCAAAACCAGTCATCAAACTATTCAAAGATATTATCTTCCCACGGTTCGGAGTGCCGAGAACCGTGATATCTGACGGAGGATCCCACTTCATTGAAAGAAGCCTTGAAGCTCTTCTACGAAAATATGGCGTCTCACACAAGATAGCTTCGCCTTATCATCCACAAACCAGTGGACAGGTAGAGGTCTCCAACCGAAAACTTAAGGCTATCCTTGAGAAAACCGTTGGACGTAATCGAAAAGATTGGGCGACAAAAATCAACGACGCCTTATGGGCTTATCGCACTGCTTATAAGACTCCCCTTGGGACTACCCCTTTTCGATTGATATATGGAAAGAGTTGCCACCTGCCAGTCGAACTTGAACATAAGGCATGGTGGGCAATTAAACAAATAAACTTCGATATGAAACAAGCGGGTCAAGCCAGAATTCTGCAACTCCATGAGCTGGATGAACTCAGAATGACAGCCTATGAGAATGCACGAATCTACAAAGAACGTACAAAACTCTGGCATGATGGACATCTGAAACAAAAAGACATACGAGTGGGAGACCAAGTTCTAGTTTTCAACTCCAGATTAAAATTGTTCCCAGGAAAACTCCGCTCACGTTGGTGCGGACCTTACATCGTCAAAAGCATCTCTCCCCATGGTGCTTTCTCTTTATGGAGCGACGGGTCTGGCGAATTTATAGCAAATGGTCACCGCTTGAAAAGATACTTCACACCAGCTGACAAAGGCACCGAAATAATGTTGGAATTCAGCAATCCAAAGGACCCACCATAATTCCGAAGAACTCTGTCGAGCCATCGACATAAAACAAAGGCGCTTGTCGGGAGGCAACCCGACCAATAAATCTATTTTACTTTTCCTTTTCAAATTTTTTTCCTTATAGTTAAATTTTCCTTAAATAAAATTTGCCTTATGAGAGAGTTTTTCTTTCAGGACACGAGATCGGATTGGTGCTGATCAGAACGAATTCATTCTCGGCAGTCATACCTGGTGTTTCCTTTCCTCTCCATCTTGAATTTAGGGTTTGCTCGAGGACGAGCAAATCTCTAAGTTCGGGGTGGAGGGTGGGTGGTACGTATTCTACTTCCACATACACACCCTCTTTTCATATTCAATATGTCTCTATCATAAAAGTTTTCAAAATTTTGAACATATACCTGATGAAATTTTGTCTTTTGTTGATAAAAATGTAACTAACTTTTTGCTATGCATCTTCTATCATAACATCCTCCTTATTCAAAGCAAATCCTCAAGAGGACTGACTTTTGAAACTTGCCTGAAATCATCCTGTGAAACTTATGATTCCTAACATCATAATTCTTTTTACATAATGATAAGTATCTGTCAAACTGATAGGGATCAAACACGTCGCGCTTCCTAATTGACTAGTGGAACAATGGCTCGGAAACCCCACCGAATCCGCATCAAGTCATTATTTGAGCAGAGTATGACAAAGAGAATAACCCGGTTTTGAATTGTAAATCAAGTTGCATCCTGATCTGGACTCTCTTCTACACTTCTTCTATCATCTTTGTATCCCTCCATCCATAAATACCACCAAAATAGCCAAACTTGTGCCAAACCCTAAGTTCGGGGTGGCACGCCACTTTCCCCATATCCGCTTCTTCCATACCCCTTCCAATAAATAGGGGCGTACCACCAAAAATGCAATCTCGAGTCGAATAGAGGAGAGATCTGCAATAAAAAGATGCCAAAATGCACACAAAATAAATGCAATCTCGAGTCGAATAGAGGAGAGATCTGCAACAAAAGATGCCATAGCGCACACAAAAAAATATGCAATAAATGAAATTGCAAAACAAATAAAAATCTCGAGTCGAATAGAGGAGAGATTTACTTCTTCTTTCCATACCACCTTTCACTCCCTTTTCTACCTAAGGGCACAATACATGCCCTACCATCCTGAACTACACCAGTGTCAGATCAAATGCATACTTGTCGATTCTACAGGTATCTCTGAACTCCTACAAAACTCTTCGACATGCTTGGTGTTGGAAAAGGCGGGGAGGAAGCGTTGTTGGGAAACGAACTCAGGAACGAAGCTATGGAAAGACGTGTTTCGTGGTCCCAGGAAGTTGAGGTACTCACTCATACTGAGCAAAAAGAAAACATTTGTGATGTGAAGATGAAGAAATCACACTGATCGAAAGTATTCCATCAGGCAACAGTTTCAAATTTTATGTTACTCGAGGACGAGCAACGATTTAAGTTCGGGGTGTTTTGATGAGTGCATACTCATCATGATTTTCAATTACCTTTTTGGAACAATTTAATATCTATTCCACATCTTTTCACCCTAATATGAATCATAATGCACAAAACTACTCAGTGATTCAATAATCAAGGTTTTAACTAAATATCTTTCATTTTATGCAGGTGTAGCAGGCAACTCCATGCAAACGGTCTCAAGACCGTTTGGATCCATGCGGTCTCAAGACCGTTTGCTGGAATACACAAAGAACAAGACGAAACCAGTTGCCCAAGAAGTCCACGCGGTCTCAAGACCGTTTGGTCCCATGCGGTCCCAAGACCGTTTGGTCCCATGCGATCCCAAGACCGTTTCGTCCCATGCGGTCCCAAGACCGTTTGGTCCCATGCGGTCCCAAGACTGTTTGGTCCCATGCGGTCCCAAGACCGTTTGGTCCCATGCGGTCTCAAGACCGTTTGGTCCCATGCGGTCTCAAGACCGTTTGGTCCCATGCGGTCTCAAGACCGTTTTGTCCCATGCGGTCTCAAGACCGTTTGGTCCCATGCGGTCTCAAGACCGTTTGGTCCCATGCGGTCCCATGACCGTTTGGTCCCATGCGGTCCCAAGGCCGTTTGGTCCCAAACGGTCCCAAGACCGTTTGGCCCCGTGCGGTCCCAAGACCGTTCGATGCAAGTGCAAGGATTGATTGAAGAACTAAAGCCGCGCGACCATGCCAAAGCCAGGACCGATCAAAGCAAGACCGTTTGGCGCTCAAACGACCTCCAAACCGTTTGATGCCCAAACGGTCTCAAGACCGTTTGGTGCCCAAGCGGTCTCAAGACCGTTTGGCGCCCAAACGATCTCAAGACCGTTTGGCGCCCAAACGGTCTCCAAACCGTTTGGAGAAGATATTTCCAGCAACTTATCCAAACCGTTTGGGATCAGATCTGAAACTATAAATAGACCCCCAGGGTCCCCATTTCGAGGCATCGGTTCCGGACGCCGAAAGGCTGCCAGAGCACCACACCGATCAAGTTCCACTCCATCTATCGCTGGTGTTGCGTCCAAGGAGGCCAAGAAGAGGAAGAAGACGGCGCAAGGAGCGCATCTTCTTCACCGAGCTGCGTCCACCCTCTGCACCGAGCTCATGGCGGATCTATCTTTCTCTCCTATCCTTCTTGTATCTCGTATCATGAGCGAGTATTCCTCTTTCACTGGGGTGCGGGGACTAGCCCCGCTGCCCATGCAACCCATGTTCTTTTGTTAAACTTTCCAAGGCAATGTATATAACTCTTCATTTTGTCGTTTATCGTTAAGCTTGTACGTTGGTGATGTGCGTGTTTTCATCTTTGTGCTCCCTATGTTGCGATAACTTCAATGCATGGGTTCCTATGTTGCGATAACTTCAAGGCATGGGTTGGAACGTCGTTTAGCATGTTTGACCCTTGACGATAACTTCCGATGGGTTCCTTGAGGTCGTAAGTGTATGATCCGCGAGGGGACGAGCCATCTAGCCTTCGGTGACGCTTCTGTGCGCCTAACGCCTGTATAGGGGGTTCACAACCTTAGTTGGATTTTGCATCATCTTGCTAAACGTCGATGTTTGCTCACATGTCACCTTCCTGCTTGTTTATCGGTTAACGCGGCTGACTCCCAAACTAGAAATAGGATGGGATTTCATCGAGGTCGTAAGTGTATGATCCGCGAGGGGACGAGCCATCTAGCCTTCGGTGACGCTTCTGTGTGCCTAACGCCCGTATGGGGGGTTCACAACCTCCGTGGATTTCTATATCTTCAGAGCCGTAAGACATGTGATCCGGATGGCGATGAGAAATCGGCTGCCTATGGTGATGCTTACGTGGACCTGACGCCCGTATGGGGGGTTCTGCAGCAGCTCTTTTTGGAGTGTTATATCGTGCCTGGTTTGTTTTCAAGAGAGTGTGTTTGTGTGCGTAGCGGTGGTCAAACTCGGTACCATCCCAGCGATTCCATATCATTGATCTAAACCCATCTTTTATTCCGCATTTACTTTCTTGCAATTAGTTTAATCAAACCAAAATCAACCAATTGTTCTAAATATTAGTTTTACTTGGGCTAGATCTAACTGACAAAGATTCTTAAAAACGTTGTCCTTTGGGTTCGATCCTCAACTATACTGCGATAAGATCCGTCCGCTTGCGGGTGGTATTGTTGCACTTGGTTTTGGTAAAAGCTCGGGGATATAAACCCCGAGTGAATTTGTTAGTGCATTCAAAAAGCCACATCAAGACTCCAACATGTCTCTCTTATGGCACACCAAGGAACTCAATTGTGCCTTTTCAGCAGAAGATGATGAAGAAGACTTCCTACTCAAAGCATTTGCCACCATGTCTGCCTTCCATGGATTGTAGTCTATGGTGCAGTCATAATCATTGATCAACTCCATCCAACATCTTTTCCACGTGTTCAACTCCTAGTTTGAGAACATGTATTGTAGGTTCTGGTGGTAGGTGAAGATCTAACACTTTTTGCCATAAAGGTAGTGTCTCCATATCTTCAAAGCATGGACCATAGAAGCAAGCTCCATATCATGTGTCAGGTAGCTCTCCTATTGTTTCTTAAGTTGTCACAAAGCAAAAGAAATCACATTCTTTTCTTGCATCAGCACGCAACCCAAACCATTCTTTGCTGCATCACAGAAGATGATGTATCATTTCCCTTGTTCTGGAAGAACCAACAATGGTGCACTAGTCATCTTTTCCTTCAAAAGCTGGAAAGAATGCTAACACTTTTCATCCCATACAAATGGTACACCTTTCCTTGTCAACTTCGTTAGAGGTAACGCCCTATGCTAAAGTTCTTGATGAACCTCCTATAATAGTCTTCCAAGTCAAGGAAACTCCAAACCTTCATTGATGTCTTCGACTGCTCCCACTCTAACACAAATTGAACCTTCTTGGGGTCCACACAAATACCTTCACCAGATATCACATGTCCTAGAAAAGATACCTCTTTCGATCAAAACTTGCACTCATTGAACTTGTTGTCTCAACAAGGTCAACGCATGTCGTAGGTGTTGTGCATGTTGTTGACTATCTAGGGAGTAGATTAGGATCTCTTCGATGAAAACAACCACAATCTGGTCAAGATAAGGCCTGGACATCCTATTCATCAGGTCCATGAATGTTGTTGGTGCATTGGTTATCCCAAATGGCATAACCACAAATTCATAGTGAACATACCTAGTCCAAAAAGATGACTTGGGTATGTCATCCACCTTGATCTACAACTAATGGTATCATGGCCTTAGATCTATCTTTGATAACATCATGGAACCTATGAACTGGTCAAACATGTCATCTATTTGTGGCAAAGGGTACTTGTTCTTGATTGTCACCTTGTTTACTTGTAGGTAGTCGATGCACAACCTCATTGATCCATCTTTCTTCTTTACAAACAACACAGGAGCACCCCAAGGGGAAGTGCTTGGTTTGTTAAAGCCCTTCTAAAGCAACTCTTACAACTTCTTATTCAGCTCTTGCATCTCAGCTGGTGTCATTCTATATGATGTTTGTGCTTTCGGTTGTGTACCAACAACTAGATTGATCTCAAAGTCAATATCTTGAGGTGGGGGAACACTGGGAAACTCATCAGGAAATACACCCTCAAACTTGTGAACAACTAGCACCTCCTGAATACTAGGACTCCTCACCTTAGTATCCACTATGTGTGCCAAAAATGCCTCACAGCCTTGCGTCATCAGCCTCTCTGTTGTCATCGCTGACACCAAGCACGTCTAAATAATCTTCCTATCTCCTTTGATGATCCATGAAGTTTCACCATCATAGAACGTTTCCACCTTGGAACTATAGTCCAAGACCAGCCAATACTTCTCCAAGGTATCCATTCTAAGGATCACATTGAAAATGTGCATGTCAAGTGGTATAAGGTCCACTTAAATGATACATCTTGAGAAAGAAAGAACACAAGATGGACACACCTCCCGCAACTCGATGGAACCAACCAAAGGGGTTTCTACGTAAAGACTATTTGATCTATGACTAACATGCAAGGAACAACTAGCTATCACTTCTCTAGTGATAAAATAGTGTATCGCACCTAGGTCAACCAAAACAGATATAAAATAGGAGGAAGACAAATCAGAATGAAATAACTCCATTTAACCTGGCACGACCCAAGGGTTGACTACTTGTAGCTAACTCATGGTTGGGAATCGAGCAGTTACATGTTGTCTCCTCCATCCTCTACTTGCTTGTCTAGACGAACCAGCCTGTGACACCTGACCACATACTCTACCTCTGCCACTGCCAAACCACCACTGTTGCGACCCTTGTTAAGTATGTCTCAACTATTATTTTACCTCCTCATCCTTCATAAGGAAAAACTGTAGAAGGTTAAGTTAACTCTGATCTCAAACCCTTCTCAAAATGTGGGATCTTCTCCTTATCTGTTGAAGCCATGTGTGGGAAAAACCTCAGAAGTTTCATGAACTTGGCCTGATACTCATTACTCATCGTAGATCCCAGTTGGAACTTCTCAAATTGAGATATCTTCTCATCCAGATATGTATATGGGAAGTATCGACTCACAAACTCTCATCGGAAGTCTTCCCAACTGATCACAACACCATGCCTCTTCTCCTCCTCAATGGCCCACCGATGTCTAGCACTGCCCGTCAATAGGTACACCACATGCTTCACCTTATCCTCCTCTATGATGTTGAGGATCTTAAAGGCCTTCTCCAACTTGGTCAACCACATGTCAGCATCTATTGGATCATTCGTACCAGCATACTCTATTGCCCCCACATTCCTTAACCTCTCAAAGGTCTTTCTAAAATGTTGGGATTCCACATTGGGAAGTGTTGTCCTTGCTTGGGGTATGAGCATTCGATCAACCATATGCATCGTAGCCATAGATGGTTCAAACATGGACTGAAAGGAGGGGTTGTCTATAGTTTTTGGGTCAAACTGAGGCACTTCAAGCACTCCATCTACCCTAGACTGCCTCCACATACCACCTCCTGGTGCAGCAACACTACTCTTAGCTTGTTCTTTATGTTTTCCTAACATGTTTTTTCTTCTTCTTCTGCATAAACAAAAATCACAATCAGATATGTCAGATAACACAAGAACAGACAAAACTCTAGTCCTATGTCCCTATAGACTTACTGAACCTAAAGATCTAATACCAACCTTAATTTAGACAATCTGATCACAACAAAATGAGATAACTCGATACAAAGCATGGAATTACCACAAACATCCAAATTACCATAAAACATGGTAAAATTAAAACTGATTTTATATATACACAAAAGAATAATATAATACATCTAGGTCCACAAAACTGTACCACCTATTGTGCATATTAGACCATCAAGGTATATACATCATTGATCACTGAACAACTTGCAACCACATGTTGTATATGATAACTTGTTCACATATACAATCCATATTTATACAACCATGGCATAATTCCAAAAAATTTGTATCGAGGTACAACATATACAAAACCTCCCCAAGGACCTAAATAGATATGGAAAATACATATGACTTTACTACAAAACACTAGAAGCATATCCAACCTTCAAACAACTACTGATCTTCTTGTTGCTCAGCCTCAACTGCATGATCTCTATCTCTTCATGCATGACAACCTAAAAGATGTGGAAACCCATAGGGTGAGACTGACATTCTAGTGAGATATATAACTCTCCTCAAAAAAATATTATTAACACAGATAGATCATAGAGAAGAAGGATAATACCATTAGCAGGGTGAGAAGATTCAGTTAAATGATATAGGTAATATTGATAAAACAGATTAAGTAGTTTAAGTAACTACAATTGATCAACAATTTATCATATATTTTTAGGAGGAGTATGAAGAACATGTATAATTGTTATCAACCAAACAATATAAGAAACAAGACAAGGGTTCATCCAATGCGAATGGTGTTTGGCCCAAAGAAGATATACTACACAACTGTATTACATCTTTTATTACGCCATGTGGAGATGATGTATACCAATCATGTTCCAACTAACACTATTAAGTTGAAATCAGTGCCATACAATATCTAGGAGAGTCAGACTCCTATTATCTCCCACACCCTTGGTCAGACCGAGTCTGCCGTAGTGACATATAATGTCAAGCTAAAAATAAACCTAGTCTGTCTTGGTATATAGGCACAACATTGGAGAGATACGACCACTAAGGTATGATTGCAACCATCCCTAAAAACATATCATATGAGATACATCCTTAAGCGTTCTTCTTTTAGGGTATGACCGCAGTCATCCTCCAAATCTATATTTTTGGATGCTAGGATATATCCTCAACTTGCAACCCCGCATATTCAACAATATGCACTCCGAGTTTCCCACAGGAATTACTCGTTTCACCATCCAGCAAGTATTGATGCTGAAGATGGATCTATGGATTAGGGCAACCTACATGATTAGGGTTTTACTTGGTTGATGTATTTTAATGCATCAATCAAGTTACAATGTACAAACCCAACACACATTCTACAAAAATAAAGGTAGGTTGCAACGTCAGAAGATACAAAATGAATAATGTATAAACTTGTCACATCATCACATGATACCACTACCATACAAGGCCGTCATCATTATCACATCATCCTGAGATAATCATCCCTCATCACATCATCAGAGGATATCACCTCACATTAGGCATTGAGCCTCTACCAGGTCAAAAGACCCAATCATATAGTTCTTGTATAACTACATTATCTCATCATGCCTCATCTAGGCTCATAATCATCACCATGTGTCATATAAGAATTACCATAGCAATCACCAGCTATGATGTATATTCAACCTATAACATAAGGGTTACACAAGTAGGAGAGAGAAAACATATTCACATGCTAATCACTTCAAGTAGGATAGTGATTAAATTCATACACCAAACTAGGGATAGGGTTTCTCATAGATAGCCAATCAGAATTTTAATAATAGCATTCAACATAAAACCCTAGGTACATCACTTGTCACATTCTTGGAGCACATTAGGGCTAAGCATTATAACATATGTAGCGACCATCAATCCATGCAAACGTAGTGACAATACATGATTCAATACATGTAGTGACCACATGGTACAGCTATGTGTAGCGACCACATCACACTCCATGTGTTGCGACCATTAGGATTAGCCCACCATGGATAGTGACCACACTTGGGTCAAGGTAGAGACCAACACCAAACCATGCCACATAGCTAGCAAACTCAAGGACCATAGGTAGGAACCATAGGTTGCTAACACTTTGTTATGACCACAACACCACCACTAATAGCGACCACCACATGACCAAGCAAGGTAAAGACCTAAAAGCATATTGTGACCACAAAGCATATTGACCAAAACAAGTTAAAGATAGGGTTTTCCTTGTGACAACAACAACTCTATACATGTAGCAACCACAAGAAGGACCATCACATAAGTAACAACCCATGAGTGAGCACACTCAACATAAGATTCCTCAAAACAAGAAGCATGTAGCGACCACACATAGGTCAAGGTAGCAACCCAAAACATAATCAAGCCTTACGGCCGTAACAAGGGCCGTCATGGGGAGCAACCTCAAATAGTTATGGACACATGTCGATCAAAACAGAAGCATAGAACCAAGAGATCAATGACACCAAAAAGAAAATGCCATGAACGGTGAAGATCAAAACCCTAAAATAAGTGCCACAAGGGTAAACATGTAGAACAATGATGAGAAAGGGAAAACCATGTATCCAACTCATGCAACCAAAGATCAAACCTCCAACATCATGTGATATCTAAATCAAACATGGTAGCAAAGCCAACAATCAATATGCATGGAAGAGACAACTACTCCACCATCACTAACATTTTGGGTATATAAATTAGTGTTTAGGAGAAAGAGTAATCTATGCAAGAACACTTCATAAATTAAACCCTAGATCAAGTTAACATTCTCCATTATCTTATGATCATGTTTTAGATATAGAATAGTAACATGAAAGCAAAGTAAAGGTGCAACAATAGAATAGAGGAAAGTTATAAAACACTCCTTCAAGAAGATCAACTCCAAGCCATGAGCTTCAAGAGAAGGCAGAAAGGCACTGATCTTGGGTCCACTCCTCGGCTAATAAGGTCATCTCAAGAGAAGAAGAACACACCAAGGTCAAAGGATCTCAAAAGAGAAAGGGTAGAAACCCTAGGCCGAAAAGAAATAAGAAAGAGGGAATCTTCATCTCACTTAGGCACTCTCATGGAAAACCATGGATCTCGACCTCTGTTGGAGAGAAGATCCTCAAGATAGCAACCATGGAGGAACCATAGTCTGCGGCTAAGAAGAAGGAAGGGGGCAGGGTTTCAAGGAAAAATGAGATCAAGGGTATGAAACCACTTACTAAGGAGGAAGATCATCTAGGACCACCACAAGGAAGATGATCAAGCCCTAGATCACCACATGCAAAGGTGATCATCCACCAAGCCCCAAGATCAGCACCTTCTCTTGCTCCACCAATCTCAAGGCCTAATGGAAGCATGAAGATATGAAGAAGGGAGCTAAAAGGGATACTTGCATGTGAAAGAAGGAACATATATACTCAAGGGTAGGAGGGAGGTAAAGATCATGAGGTGTCAAGATATTAGAGCACTACACTTATACCACAAAACCATGGACATGCAAGCACTCACAACAAGCATGCATCAAAGGGTGATAAGAACAAAGCTTGGTAGTGACCACTAGGTCCACTACCTACTTTGGGTCAAAGAAAAACCAAGGCATAGCATGGTAGCGACTGCTACTCATGTCCACCCAAGACAAAGGTCGAAGCACCAAAGCACCAAGCCAACCCTAGTGACCAAAACCAAGGACAAGCACATAGGTCAAAACAAACCAACCAAGGAAAGGTGCTTCAGTCAAAACAAAACCATACATGAAGCACTTTGGTCGATAAAAAGATCAAAACCCACATGGTCAACACCACATCAATGCAACCCATGCAAACCCTAGATCAATACACATGATGCCACCTCATCATCCAAGGTCCAACAAGATGCCCCTATGCATCATTATCTCTCTCATGATGCTAAGGCACAAAAGGGCACGGCCTACATATGACAATACTGACTTTGAGAAGATGTATTGTAGGTTCTAGTGGTCGGTGAAGATCTGACACTTTTCACCATAAATGTAGTGTCTCCATATATTCAAAGCATGGACCAAAGTAGCAAGCTCCATATCATGCGTCGGGTAGCTCTCATTGTATTTCTTAAGTTGATGCAAAGCAAAAGAAATCATGCTCTTGTCTTGCATCAGCAAGCAACCTAAACCATTCTTTGATGCATCACAAAAGATGATGTATCCTTTCCCTTGTCTTGGAAGAACCAACACTGGTACATACGTCAGCTTTTCTTTCAAAAGTTGAAAAACACGCTGACAATTGTCATCCCAGACAAACAATACACCTTTCCTTGTCAACTTCATCAGGAGTAATGTCATTGCATTGAAGTTCTTGATGAACCTATTGTAATAGTCTGCCAAGCCAAGGAAACTATGAACCTTCATTGGAGTCTTCGGTTTCTCCCACTCTAACACAGATTGAATCTTCTTGGGGGCCACATGAACACCTTCAGATCACATGCCCCAGAAATGATACCTCTTTCAGCCAAAACTCGCACTTGATGAACTTGGCGTACAACTTATGCAATAGTTTTCCTCCAGTTGGAGCTCACATTGTGACGTTAGTATCTATTATAGGGTCGTCTAGGCTGTAGTTTGGCATGAGGATAGGTGTAGAAAATACAAACATTTGTGGTCATTTTTCCCAATTAAGGATGAGGAGGTGACACATAATTGAGATAGAGTCAACAAGGGTTGTAGTAGTTGTAGTTCAACAGTGGCAGAGGCAGAGAACGTGGTCAGGCATCATAGGCTAGTTTGTCTGGACAAGCCAATAGAGGATGGGGGTGACAATAGGGAACAACTCTATTCTACACCATGAGTCATCCAGAAGTAGTCAACCCTTGGTTCGTGACAGGTCAAATGGAGATATATCATTTTGATTTGTCTTCTTCCTATTTTGTATCTAAATTGGTTGATTCGGGTGTGACACACTCTTTTATCACTAGAGAAGTGATAGCTAGATATTCTTTGCATGTTAGTCATAGATTAGATAGTCTTCTCCTAGAAACCCATTTGGTTGGTTCCTTTGAGTTGTGAGAGGTGTGTCCATCTTACGTCCTTTCTTTCTCAGGACGCAACATTCAAGTGGATCGTGTACTGCTGGATATGCACAGATTCAATATGACCCTTGGAATGGATACCTTGGAGTAGTATTGGGTGATCTTGGACTATAGTTCCAAGGTCGTAACATTCTATGACGGTGATGGTATGTGTGTTTTCCAAGGAGATAGGAATATTCTTCTGACATGCTTGGTGTTAGCGATGACAACGAAGAGGTTTATGAGGCAAGGTTGTGACGCATTTTTGACACTTGGTGGATAATAAGGTGAGGAGTCCTAGTATTCAGGAGGTTTCAGTTGTTTGCAAATATTGTGGATGTGTTTCCTAATGAGTTTCCCAATGTTACCCCATCTCGAGAGATTAACCTTGAGGTTAATCTAGTTCCTAATACACAACTGATAGCACAGACACTATACAGAATGTCACTAGTTGAGATGCAAGAACTGAAGAAGTAGTTGTAGGAGTTGCTTGATAAGGGCTTTATTAGACCAAGCACTTCCCCTTACGGTTCTCCTATGTTGTTTGTGAAGAAGAAAGATATATCTATGAGATTGTGCATCGACTACTGACAATAGAATAAGGTGACGATCAAGAACAAGTTCCCTTTGCCGCAAATAGACGACATGTTTGACCAGTTGAGAGGTGCCACAGTTTTCTCCAAGATAGTTATGAGGTCATGATACCATCAGTTGCACATCAAGGTGGATGACATACCCAAGTTATCTTTTAGCACTAGGTATGGTCACTATGAGTTTGTGGTTATGCCGTTTGGGCTACCAATGCACTAATAGTGTTAATGGACCCGATGAATAGGATTTTCAAGCCTTATTTTGACTAGTTTGTGGTTGTGTTAGTCGATGAAATCCTAATCTACTCCTTAGATAGTCAACAACATGCTCTGTCTTTACTCAGTGACCATGTGACTAAACCATAGACCTCTGTTGTGACTGAGGTGTTGAGAACCTAAGCCTCTTGAAGCCTCCAAAGGACTATCCCTAATATTGTTTCGGTCTCTTCTTGGCATTCGCCTAACACTTCTCTACAGTTTATTATTCTATCCGCCTCACGAACTCCACAAATGTGGCAAACAATGCCATGTTCTATAAAGCTGACATTGCCTTTGTGAACTCTAAGCTCATCCCCTTCTCAAAATGTCAGATCCTCTCCTTATCTGTAAAATCCATGTGAGGGGAAAACCTCAGAAGTTTCATGAACTTAGCCTCTTACTCATTGATCGTCATAGATCCCTACTGGATCTTCTCAAAATGAGAGATTTTTTCATCCAGATATGTCTCCAGGAAGTATTGCCTCACAAACTCCCGTCAGAAGTATTCCCATCTGACCACCACACCATGCCTCTTCTCCTCCTCCATGGCCCACCAATATCTAGAAATGACCTTCAATAGGTATATTGTATGCTTCACCTTATCCTCCTCCAAGATGTTGAGGATCTTAAAGGCTTTCTAAAAATTAGTCAACCACATGTCAGAATCTACTAGATCAGTTGTACCAACGTACTCTATCACCCCCATACACCTTAACCTCTCAAACAACTTCCCAAAACCTTGGGATTCCACATTGGGAACAACTACACTTGCTTGGGGTATAGGCATTCTATCCACCATATGTGTCATTGTAGCCATAAATTGTCCAAACATGGACTGAAAGGTAGAGTTTTCTAGAGTTTCTAGGTCTAATTGAGGCACTTTGAGCACTCCATCAACCATGTCCAACCTCCTCACACCACCTTCTAGTACAAAAACACTTCTCTCAACAAGTTTTTCATGTTCTCTAGACATATCTTTTCTTCTTCTTCTTCTGCATAAATAGAAGTTACGATCATATTTGTAGGATAACACAAGAACAGACACAAACCCTAGTCCTATATCCATGTAGACTCAGTGAACCTAATACTCTGATACCAACCTTAACTATGACACACTAATCACAGCAAAATGAGATAACTCAATACAAAGCACAGAATCAATACTAACATCCACATTACCATAAAATAGGGTAAAATTAAGACAGATTTTATATATCAACAAAAGTGGAATATATTACATATGGGTCCTTAAAATTGTACCACATGTAGCACACAGACCATTAAGTATATACATCATTGTTCACTGGCCAACATGCCACCACATGCTACATATGATTACCTATTCACATTTACAAGCCATATTTTTACAACCATGGCATACTGCCAAAAACTTTGTATTGAGGTACAAAGTTTACAAAATGTTCCCAAGGACCTGAGGGACGACACATATGACTCTAATACAAAACACTAGCAGCATAGACAACCTTCAAACAACTACTTCTCTTCTTGTTTCTCAACCTCAACCACACAATCTATACTTCATCGTGCATGACCACCTAAGAAAATGTGGAAACCCACGGGGTGAGACCAACATCCCAGTGAGAGATATAACTCTCCACCAACAACTATTATTAACAAAGATAGTTTATAGAGAAGAAAGGTAATACCATTAGTAGGATGAGAAGATTCAACTAAATGATATAAGTAATATTGATAACATAGATTAGGAAGTTTAAGAAACTACAACTGATCAACAAATTATCATATATTTTTAGAAGGAATATGAAGAACATGTATAACCTTATAAATAAAATTGCAACATCCCAGGATTTGAGACCTCGGATAAGTTGATCTTAAAAGGAATGATTGGACTACCCATATAACTAAGGTGCACCTCCTTTTCTGGGAGCCCATCACTAAAGAACTCCATAGTTAAGTGTGCTCGGCTTGGAGTAGTACTAGGATGGGTGACCAGTCGGGAAGTTGATCTTGGCTTGCGCGTTAGTGTGGACAAAGTGTGCAGTTAAGGCTAGTGGTGGTTTGTGGGGCCAGTCATCATTCCTGAAACTCTACTAGAGCCTCGGGCAGTAGGCCCAGGCGTTACAAATGGTATAAGAGCCAATTCCCCTCCATTAGGTGGGGCCCATATGGGCATGGCATGCTAGTCTTGAGCTGTGCGGTCCAGGCATGTAGGAAAGGGTTGTCCATGGTTGACGTAGCCACCCTTGCACTGGTATTCCGTGATCGGGAGCTGGGTGTCCATGGGCCATTATGGGTCTGCACTGAAATGGAGAAGAGTTTATGAGGCCTTATAGTTGAGCCTTGACGAGGACGTCAAGAGTCTAAGTGGGGGAGATTGTAACATCCCAGGATTTAAGACCTCGGATAATTTGATCTTAAAAGGAATGATTGGACTACCCATATCACCAAGGTGCACCTCCTTTTTCGGGAGCCCATCACTAAAGAAATCCATAGTTAAGCGTGCTCGGCTTGGAGTAGTACTAGGATGGGTGATCAATCGGGAAGTTGATCCTGGTTTACGCGTCAGTGTGGACAAAGTGCGTAGTTAAGGCTAGTGGTGGTTTGTGGGACCAGTCATCATTCCTAAAACTATACTAGAGCCTCGGGCAGTGGGCCCATGCATTACAAAAATAGTATAAGAAACAAGTCAAGGGGTCATCCAATGTGAATCATGCTTGACCCTAAGTAGATATACTACATAGCTAAATTACATCTTTTATTATGCCCTATGAGGATGAGGTATACCACTCATGCTCCAACTGACCATTGCTAAGTCAAAATCAATGCCATACAAGATCTAGGAGAGATGGACTCCTATGATCTCCCACACCCTCAGTCGGTCTGAGTCCACTTTAGGGACATATAAAGTCAAATTGCAAATCAGTCTAATCTTCCTTCATATATAGGCACGACACTAGTTAGATACGACTGCAGTCATTCTTCTGCTAGGGTATGATGCAACCATCCCTAAAAACATATCAAATGAGATACAACCTTAACCATTATCCTATAGGGGTATGACCGTAGTCATCCTCCAAACCTGTATTTATGGATGCGAGGATATATCCTCAACTTGCACTCCCGCATATTCAACAATACACGCTCTGAGTTTCCATCAGGAATTACTCATTTCACCATCCAGTAAAACTGAAGTTGAATATGGATCTATGGATCAGGGAAACCCACATGATTAGGGCTTTACTTGATTAATTGTCTTTAGTACATCAATCAAGTTACAACGTACAAACCCAACATACATTCTACAAAAATAAAGGTAGGTTGCAATGTCACAAGATATGAAATGAATGAGGTATAAAGTTGTCACATCATTACATGATACCACTACCATACAAGGCCATCATCATTATCCCATCATCTGGGGATAATCATCCCTCCTCACATCACTAGAAGATATCACCTCACATTAGGCATTGAGCCTTTGCCAAATCATAAGACCCAATTATGTAGTTCCTCAAGACAGCTTATCTCATCATGCCTCATCAAGTCTCATAATAATCATCATGTGTCATATAAGAATTACCATAGCAATTACTAGTACATAACCGACCTTTAGTGTCAGTTATATAAGGCCTTTAGTGTTAGTTTTTAAGCGACACCTATGTAGGCACCGCTAAAATCCCAACCGTTACGCATCGGTTCTCAAACTGACGCCACAACCCTTCGTTTGCCACTAAAAACACGCTCGTAGGGGGGGTATATGTGTCAGTTATTAGCTTTGAAACCGACGCCATATACCTTCACGCCACAGAAAGGGCGACATCTGGGGCACTATCGGCGTCAGTTTATTAGTGATAACCAACGCCATCTCACCCTCTGCCATGGCCGTGCTGGCTATCACGACCGTGGTGGCTGGCCTCATTAGGGAAACATAAGGGTTATACAAGTAGGAGAGAGAAAATATCATCACATGCTAATCACTTCAAGCATGATAGGCATTACATTCATACACTAGACTAGGTATAGGTTTCTCATAGATAGCCAATTAGAGTTTTCATAATAGCATTCAACATCAAACCCTAGGTACATCACTTCCTACATTCTTGGATCACATTAGGGTTAAGAATTATAACATATGTAGAAACCATCAATCCATGCAAACTTAGAGCATACATGATGCAATACATGTAGTGACCACATGGTACAACTATGTTTAGTGACCACTTCACACTCCATGTGTTGTGATCATTAGGGTTAGCCCACAATGGGTAGGGAGCACAACACATGGTTCAAGGTAGAGACCAACACCAAACCATGCAATGTAGCAACCAAACTCAAGGACCATAGGTAGCGACCATAGGTGGTTAACACTTTGTTGCGACCGCAACACCACCACATGACCAAGCAAGGTAGAGACTTCAAAGAATGTTGCGACCACAAAGCATAGCGAACAAAATAGGTTAAGGTTAGGGTTTTCCTTGTGACAGCAACAACTCTATACATGTAGAGAGCACAAACAGGACCATCACATAAGTAACGACACAAGAGTGAGCACACTCAATGTAACATTCCTAAAAATAGGAAGCATGTAGCAACCATATATAGGTCAATGTAGCGACCCAAAACATATGTAACAAGGGCCATAATGGATAGCAACCTCAAATAGTCATGGACACATGTCGATCAAACTAGAAGCATTGCACTAAGAGCTCAATGTCAACAAAAAGAAAACGTCATGAAAGGTGAAGATCAAAACCCTAAAACAAGTGTCACAATGGTAAACATGAAGAATCATGATGAGAAAGGGAATACCATGTGTCCAACTCATGCAACCAAAGATCAAGCCTTCAACATCAAGTGATATGCAAACCAAACATGGAAGCGAAGCCAAAAATCAAGATGCATGCAAGAGACAATTACTCCACCATCACTAACATTTTTGGTATATGAATTAGGGTTTACGAGAAAGAGTAATCTATGCAAGAACACTTCATAAACTTAAACCCTAGATCAAGTTAGAATTCTCCATTATCTTATGATCACATTTTAGATATAGAATAGTAACATGCAAGCAAAGTAAAGGTGCATCAATTGAAGAGAGACAAGTAATATAACCCTCCTTGAAGAAGATCAACTCCAAGCCACGAGCTCCAAGAGAAGGAAGAAAGGAACCAAGCTTGGGTCCACTCCTCGGCAACAAGGTCACCTAAAGAGAAGAAGAACACACCAATGTCAAAGGATCTCAAAAGAAAAAGGGTAGAAACCCTAGGCTGAAAAGAAAGAAGAAAGAGGGAATATTCATCTCACTTAGGTACTCCCATGGAAAACCATGGATCTCGACCTCTATTGGGGAGAATATCCTCAAGATAGCCCCCATAGAGGAACCATAGTCTATGTCCAAGAAGAAGGAAGGGGGTAGGATTTCATGGAAAAATAAGATCAAGGGTATGAAACCAATTACTAAGAAGGTAGATCACCTAGGACCACCATAAGGAAGATGATCAATCCCTAGATCACCACATGCAAAGGTGATCGGCCACTAGGCTCCAAGATTAGCACCTTCTCTTACTCCACCAAGCTCAAGTCCAAACACAAGCAAGAAGAGAGGAAGAAGGGAGCTAAAAGAGATACTTGCTTGTGAAAGAAGGAGCATATATACTCAAGGGTAGGAGGGAGGTAAAGATTATGAGGTGTCAAGATATTAGAGCACCTAAGGACACTTGTTCCTCAAAACCACGACCATGCAAGCACTCACAACAACCATGCATCAAAGGGTGATAAGAACAAAGCTTGGTAGCGACCACTAGGTCCACTACCTACCTTGGTTCAAAGCAAAACCAAGGCACAACATGGTAACGACCGCTTCTCATGTCCACCCAACACAAAGGTCGAAACACCAAAGTATCAAGCCAACCTTAGTGACCAAAACCAAGGACAAGCACATTGGTCGAAACAAAGCAACCAAGGGAAGGTTCTTTGGCCAAAACACAACCAATCTTGAAGAACTTTGGTCGCTACAAAAATCAACACCCACATGGTTGACACCAAATCCATGCAACCCATGCAAACCCTATATTTATACACATGATGCCACATCATCAACCACAGTCCAACAAGGTGCCTCTATGCATCTGTCACGGAACTATTTGTTACCCAAATCCTAACTCTAAATGACTATAAAGTTAATGGTGATAGGACCTAGGCATCCATCCCTAGAATGGTATTATGAAAGTGTGAATGCAGAAGCATAAAGATTAGCATACATGAACATATAACAAGATAAAAGCACCAATCATAAACTCAACATTCAATAAGTATTATTAAGCAAATTCTTTTATTACAAGCTTTTAGTTACAATTTGAGAGTACAATTTACACAAGTCTTCTCATGTTCACTAGGGATCTTACAATAAGAACACCTAACATTACTCACCAATCCCATCAACTTCTAGCCATCTCTGAATCTATAAAATATGTGAAACATGGCAGGTCAAGAACATAAGATGTCAAGTACATGGCTAAAATATACATATACATAAGCTTGGCACAATTTGAAAATGTTTGCAGAGATAATGAACAAGAATGAAGAAAAGTATTTTACAAAATGAGAGTATGTGTTTTATTTCATTTCACTCTAATTATACCATCATTTTGTGCATTCATCAATATCATGTATTCACAAGGCCTTTTATGGACAACTTCTCACTGGAAGAGTCTATGCGGGTGCTCAAGATTAGCTAGCCCTTTTATCAATGATTGGCCCTATCCTGATAACTCAAGTAGGACTCCCATCCTCATATCCTTACCCCAAAACTTTAGGTAGGTGCATGAGGCTTGTATAATGAATTTTCTATATTATGTTTTTAAGTTATAAAACAACGATGAGGAAAACATCAAGTACAATATTAGGATACTCCATGGAAATAGTTGAGAAAATAAACAAGCATACATACATATCAGTTTGCAAGCAAGAAATCCATTGTCATGTAACTATTTAAAGCACATACTTGATTTCAGAGTTGATTAGACATTTGGTGTCAATGCAATCTCATTTAGATCAAAAGTACATAAAAGGTACTGATTTGGTGATTATGGTTGTAAAGGTGCACTCTTGTTTCAAAATTCATCATAGTATTGCATTCAATGTGGTCAGCTTAGTCAAAGATCGTCCTTTTAGAAAATTAGAGACAAAAGAAAGAGATTTAGGGTCTAAAAGTTGATCCATATTGTAGCTCTCGTCAAGAGGATAAAAATGACATATTGTTTTGCTAGATTTGGACAAGGGATGTGTCAGTTATCAATTTTATAAGATATGTATTACAAACTATAGGGATTTATGTCACAACACCTTGATATTCATTTAGGATAGTTGTGGGCCATCGATCCTCTATCTGAAGGCTAGGACTTGCGTGCATTACCTGTAGGTGGTGGGTCAGGTATGCGGATTGGTAATGCTCGCTCAGAGATGTTGGGCACTACTGACAATCGCTTTCACATGGCCTGGCACCACCAAAAATCGCTTGCTCGTGGCCTGGCATTGCCCTTGGTTTCCCAACTTCCACTTGCGCCACTTCAGCCACATTTGGCAATGACACCCACCCACTACAGCCCTCTCCATAGTTACACACCAGAGCGTAGGTGGCTGACCCCATGACTAAGAGCTCAGTGGTGCTCTTTGGAGCTGCCTACTCACATCATGGCCACTTGACGATGGTGGTATCGCTCACAGTCCCAAAGGGGTGCCACGTCGAATAGGTTAGAAGAAGCATACTGAGAGGGAGGAAAAGCAATACAACAGGGTTTACCTAAGGCATGAAATGAATCAGAATTAGAGCTATTTGAGGCACTTCTTTGGCAAAAGGAGCAAGGAAGGGGGTTGATTGGTTGGTCCTTATTGGGCACATTGTAGCAGCGCACAGTGTACACTGTAAGGATTGAGATGCAAGATGACTCCCTACTGTTAGATCGAGGGAGTCGAATTTGTGTATCCTGATCCAACAGTCAAGAATGACCCAAGAATTAATCTGTGGATTGCTGGATAGTTTAAAAAGCATGGGGAGCACCTTGTTTGGCCGCACCCCAAAATGTGCCCAAATTGGATTTAAAAATCAAATCAAATTGATTAAAACATGTTTAATTGAGAAAACTTTGAAGGGCCACAACTTGGGCTACGGAGGTCTGTTTGAGACAATTATTCCATCGTTGGAAAGATAATTGAGAGAAATACAACATGATATACATTAAGGAGCATGATGATCATACATAAAAGGTTCAATATATCTTGCAATATGGTGTTATGATATCTCATGAAACTTGGAACAATTTCCCAAATTAGAGCAACATCATATGAAATTAGTCATCGAGGTGACCAAATTGGGTGATCAACACACTCAAGTATTGTGATAGAAATTATATTAAGGGAGATGAGACTCTTAAAGAGAGAGAAATAGTATAATAAATGAAGTAGAAAACTAGGTTGTCACATCCTTCCCTCCTTAAAGAAAGTCATCCTCAATTCATCTAACATCATAGTTAAGAGTCAAATTCAGAATCCATCGAGTGTAGGCATCCAACAATGACTGTCAAGGTATTTCCACAATGGGATGCACACTTAGGTTATCATAATCAAGGTTGTATTCATATTGATCATGTATGTATTACTTAGTGTCCCATCATATTATGACACCATCATGATATTGGGGTTCCCCATCCCTTAGTATCCCTACATTAGGGTTTTTGTTCATATTTTCATACTAGACTAAGGTGTATCATCGAAATCTAAATTATGAATTCCCAAATGAACATGTTCATGGTCATGACTTTCAAATGAGATTATCATTGAATGTGCATATTTCCTTATTGTACTAGATTTAATGCATGTTTTAGTTTCCCCCAAGTTATCCTACCCATCAATAATTATGTCCTTTATCCCTCATTAGGTTTGAAATTAAGAAACTTGTTCATCATGTTAGTCAATTTAAGACCCCAAGCATATTGTCATATCGAGTTCATCATTTTTCATTTGGGTATGAGATTAAGCAGGTTACCCTTGATTATTCAAGCTAAGATCTATATACATCATCGTATTAAGTTCATGATTTCATACTTACATCATTCATGTATGGTATTGTTTCATATTAGGTCTAGCTCGTGGGAGTGTCTCATCATACATATATCAAAATTTCAACTTAAGTGAGATTATTTTGTGCATCATTCATCATATGAAGGACAACATTATCATTAACATAGAGATTTCATAATTATCTCACTTATATCTAGAATGAGCTCTGCAATCTCAAGACGTTCTAGCTAATACCTATCTATGTCAAGGCAAAGCATGATAACTACCGACATCTATCCATACCATATTTTTACCCAACATACCAAACTAGAGCAACCACTAGATTCCTTTACATCCAACCACTAACCCAAGTAAGAGGATCATGATTGAGATCACAGAACATTTATATTGTCTTAGGGTCTTGGGACATCTCCCTCACCTATATAGAAAATGTCATATATTCAAATGCCTCATTCTCTATAGTTAGGTATTTTCATGCAAAATATAGGGTTGAACATTTCCAAGGGACCACAAACTAGGTGACTCAAATCATATACTTAGAAGTTTTCTAGATAGGGACTCATCATCATGTATTTCATCATGCATATTATTCAATGTTTTGCATATTTTGGAGTTTAGGTACTCTGACCTTCTCCCGTGGCGGGTCGACTCATATCAAGGGTCACCCTTTTTGTATGTCCCATGCTATAGGTCCTCCTTTATAAAGATATTGAGGCCCGATTGGTATCAAACCATATATCACATATCTTATCTCAAGATGTACAAGACTAGGCACAAGTACGCATGCCAACCCACTAGCTATGTTTAGCACGTCAACCAAGTTACATGTATTGTACATGGTGCTAGGTTTAGCTAGGGTTGCGTGGTCAAACTCATCTCATATCATCAAACATATGTGACCCTCTCAACAACTAACCTGGGTCATATCAATATCAACATCATCATCATATGCATTATCATTGTCATTGTCATCATCATCATCATCATCATCATCAACAACAACAACTTAAGTTATCTAGGCTACTACTAGCCTAACCTTTATCATGGCTCTAGACAACTCTAGATACTACATCTATACAACTCTAGATACTACATCTATAATCTAAACTCTCTCATCTAGACTTGATGTTACATCTCTTTCTCTTAGGCAACATGGACACTAATTTCCTTTCTACGTGTGGTAACATTTTTTATATGTACATATACTAATACTTGAAATAGGTTTTCTTCAACATTGAAGCATGTGATGAAAACCATCATATTCCATTCGAATAAAACCAAAATCAAAATGAGTTACCTCACTCATTAGACAGTTTAGTACCATGACACCTAGACAACTAGCAAGAACATGGTGCGTGTAGCTACCCTAAGCGCATGCCGAGAACATATGTCTAGGGTGGTAATAGGGTCTCCCTTTTATTGCCCTCCTGCACATGCAACCCATACTACAAGATAGAAGGAGGAGAAAAGAAATATTATAAGGGTTACTCAAGTATATACCTAGTTCTAGAACATCTAGGTTCTAAGAAAGAGGCTAATTAAACTTAGTCCATAGAGGACATCTTATTAAGTTTCTACAGTTGAGATGTAAGGTTATGTTTAGTTTGCATTTCATGTGATCAATGGTTGGTGTAGTTATTGTTAATGCTCTAATATCATTTGTTATGAAAACATTTGTTACCCAATTCCTAACTCTAAATGACTATAAAGTCAATGGCGATAGAACCTAGGCATCCATCCCTAGCATGGTATCATCAAAGTACAAATGCAGAAGCGTAAAGCTTAGCATACATGAACAGATAACAAGATAAAAGCACCAATCATAAACTCACATTCAACAAGTATTATTAAGCAAAAATCTTTTATTAGAAGATTTTTATGTATAATTTGAGAGTACAATTTACACAAGTCTGCTCAAGTACACTAGGGATCTTACAAAAAGAACACCTGACATAGGTCACCAAGTCCATCAACTTCTAGCCATCTTTGAACCTATAAAATATGTAAAACAAGGTGGTTCAAGCACAAGAGGTGTTGACTACAAGGATAAAAGATACATATACATAAGCATGGCATAGCTTGAAAAAACAATTTACAGAAGTAATGAACAAGAATGAACATGTTAAGTATTTAACAAAATGAGAACCTGTGTTTTATGTCATTTCACTCCTATTATACCATCATTTCATGCATTCATCAATATCATGTATTCATAAGGCCTTTTATGGATAACTTCTCACTAGAAGAGTCTATGAGGGTGCTCAAGATTAGCTAGACCTTTTATCAACGATCTTCCCTATCTTGATAACTCAAGCAGGACTCCCATCCTCGTGTCCTTACCCAAAACATCGGGCAGGTTCATGAGGTTTTTATAATGGAGTTTCTATAAAATATTTGCAAGTTATAAAGAAACAATGAGGCAAACATCGAGTAAAACACTAGGATACTACATGGCAATAGTTTAGAAAATAAACAAGAATGCATACATATCAGTTTGCAAGTAAGAAAGACATAGTCATATAACTATTTAAAGCCTATACCTAATTTCAGATATTTCATAACTTAACCTTGACCATCTAGCCACAAACCACAACCTGATTAGGCATAAGATTACATACATGCATTAGATTCTTATCATTAACCATAACAAGCTTCATTTTAGGGTTTTGGCCAAGTTATATTCAATGTTCCTTATTGCTGCATTAGATGATCTTTTACTAATCTACTAGTCATCATGGAGGTAGGGTTCCAGTTTCATATCACTTGAGGTCCCATTCATCTTATTTGAACATTTCAAAATTTGAATCACTAAAACACATTATAGGGTCTTAGACTCATAATATGGCAAGAGGGGCCATAGTCCATCAAGTCAAGAGACCCAAGCATAAAAGATGGATTAAATCAGCAAATTAGAGATATAGGAATCACATATTAAGATTGGGTGGATTTCTAAAGTCTAGGCATAAGAATCCAACATTGGTATCAACATATCCACATACGTTCATTCATCAACATAGTTCTTATATGAAATCAAGGTTTGAGTTAAGACTTGGGTAGGATTTACACATCCAATTTATCATAACGGGAGGAGTATTCCCAAATTTGAGTGGGGGAGGAAAAGATAAAAAGATCCACAATAAGCATTAAGGCACAAGAACTACCATTCAAGTCATAAAGGTCACATTTGGCAAATTAGGGGCAAAAATGCTACTATGGCTCACAAGGGATGATTGTAGGAGTCAAGATCACCAATCAAAATAAGGTTATTGTTTTCAAGAGTAAGGAGGTATTTGGTGCACAACTCAAGTCAACCACATCAATTTATTAAGGTATAACCAAACATTCACATAATAAGGATACATTAAGGTATTTAATTCTATATAGAGCAAGCATAGACAAAAGGTATTAGCACCCTCATATAATGAATGCACATTGGTCCCTAATTTTTGAGTTGATTAGACATTTGGTGTCCAAAGGAAACAAGATTAGTCCAAAGGTACTATGCTCATCATTATATTCCCAAACTAGTCATAATCATGCTTGAAGGTGAAACAAGTGCTAGAAGGGTGTTTGGACTCTCATTTAGATCAAAAGTACATAAAAGGTACTGATTTGATGATTATGGTTGTAAAGTTGCACTCTTGTTTCAAATTCATCATAGTATTGCATTTAATGTGGTCAACATAGTCAAAGATCGTGTTTTTACCAAATCAAAGAAAAAGGAAAGCAATTTAGGTATTAAAGTTGGTCCATGAGGTAGGTCTCATTGAGAGGATCAAATTATATATTGGTTCACAAGATTTGGCCAAGGGATGAGTAAGTTATCAATTTTATAAGACATGCATTACAAATTATAGGGATTTATGTCACAACACCTTGATATTCATTTAGGATCGTAGTGAGCCATCAATTCTCTATCTGAAGGTTGGGCCTTACGTGTGTGACCTCTAGGTAGTGGGTCAAGTATGTAGATCACTCATTCTTGCTCGGAGACATCAGGCACTACTGGGAATCACTTGCTTGAAGCCTGGCACCATCCTTGGTCGCCCAACTTCCACTCGTGCCGCTTCAGCCACATTTGGCAGCCACACCCTCCCACTGTAGCCCACTCTATAGTTACATGCCAGAGCATAGCACGTGGCAGACCCCACGACAAAGAGCTCATAGAATCAAAAACAAGTGGGAAAGGGCTAGGGCAAAGAAATGGAGCAATTCGAGGCACCGATTTGTCAAAAGGAGCAAGGAAGGAGGTTGATTGATTGGTCCTCGTCGGTTTCACTGTAGCAGCGCTATAGTGTATGGACTGAGGTGCATGATGACTCCCCACCATTATATCAAGGGGGTGAAATATGTGTTCCCTAATCCAAGGGTCATGAATGACCCAAGGATTAATTTGTGGATTGTTTACTTGTTTAAAGACAAGGGGGGCACCTTGTTGGGTCGCGCTCCAGATTGTGTCCAAACTAGCTTCCAAAATCAAATAAAATCAATTAAAACATGTTTAATTGAGCAGACTTTAAAGGGCCATAACTTGGGCTACGGAGGTCCGTTTAGATGATTCTTCCACCGTTGGAAAGATAATTGAGAGAACTACTACATGGTATACATGAAGGAGCATGATGATCATATATAAAAGGTTAAATGGACCTTGAAACATGGTGTTATGATATCTCATGAAACTTGGTACAATTTCCCAAATTAGAGCTTCATTATATGAAATTAGTCATCGAGGTGATCAAATTGAGTGATTAACACACTCAAGTATTGTGTTAGAAATTATATTGAGTGAGATGAAACTCTTGAAGAGAGAGAAGCAGTATAATAATTTGATTAGAAAACCAGGTTGTCACTGCATCATTCTCTCTCTCTCATGATGCTAAGGCACAAAAAGGCATAACCTACATTTGACAAATTGCAAGATAAACCCTCAAAATGGGTAAATTGCAACTTGATCTAAAACAAGGTCACATAACATAACTAGCTCAAACATCAACCAAACTGGACCAAATTGAAAACATAAGCATGTTACATGTTATTAAGGTGCATCATATGATTAGATTAAGGTTTAAGCATCTTATTAATCAAAGCAAGCAAGATAATGAACTAATCTAGGTCAGGGGTCTTACAACCATAAACCCCTAACAAGGATTTTGCTCCTGAAATCCTACGTTAAAAGAGACAAGTACTTCTTGTGGATCTCATCCTCAAGTTCCCACGTGGCTTCCTCGATACCACGGTGATGCCATAAAACCTTAACCAAAATGATATCCTTCTTCTTCAACTTTTTTACCCTTCTATCCAAGATCAAAATATGACCCTCCACACATGACAAATCGTCATCTAGTTCTATCTCCACAGGCTGCATCATGAGCACTTTGTCAGGGTGACACTTCCTCAACATAGAAACAAGAAACATAGGATGCAACATGTACAACTCCGGTGGTAGCTCCAACTTATATCCCACCTTCCCAAAATGTGAAACAATAGGATAAGGTCCCATGTACCTGGGAGCCAACTTACCCTTCTTCCCGAACCTCAGTATACCCTTCCAAGGAGAGACCTTGAGATACACCTTATCTCCTACTTAGAACTCCAATGGTCTCTAACGATTATCCACATAAGACTTTTGTCTATCCTACTTGGAACTCCAATGGTTTCTAACAATTATCAGCATAAGATTTCTGCATATCCTGTACTACCTTGAATTGTTGTTGTATCACTTTGATCTTGTCTATCATATTTCACCAGTCTCGTACCAACACAATGGTGATCTGCAACATATCCATACAAAACCCCATAAGGTGCCATATCAATTCTCCTCTAATAGCTATCATTGTAAGAAAACTCTATCAAATTGAGATGTACATCCCAACTGCCCAAAAATTGAAGACACAGACTCTCAATAGATCCTCTAAAGTCTATATAGAAAAGTAGATTGATAGCTTGCTAAAACCAAATTCACATGAGGTTGATAGGTTACATATAGAGCTCTACAGTTCTGAGTTTAGGTTGATTGTTCCTTTGGATGGAAAGATCAATCACTCAAGGTAGATAGGTTACAAAAATAAAAAAAGAGGGGTATCTATTAGGTTGATTGAACCCCTTATAGATAAAACAAAACTAAGTAAAAATTCAAAGAAGACAAAGCAAACAAAGATAAAAGAACTTGAGTTAACTACTAAGAAGCACATTGATTAGAGCAAGATAATTTGACTATCCCATCTTGCTTAGTCTGTAGTAGGTATCTTAGGAAGGTCCATGTCAGTCCTCCATGTGAATGCTTTGTCTTCATAATATCTCATTAAACTATGTATGCTGATAGAAAAAGTCTTAGACTTTTCACTATGGATATCCAACAATACAAAAGGATAGATTGTAATGACACTGAATGGTCTAGACCAATGGGATCATATCTTTCCAAGGAAAAGATGAATGGAGGAAATGAAAAGTAGCACCTTATTTCCTTCATATAAATCCTTGCACTTAATATGAGAACCATGCTAGGTTTTAGTTTTTTATTTGTAAATTCTAGTGTTCTCATAAGCATTCAAACATATTTCTTCTAACTCTTACAACTAAAGGAACCTATTCTCCTTAGCTAGGTTGGGGAACATATTAATATTCATTACGTCTTGGTATGTATGTGCTCTAATTCTAAGGGAAGGCAGTAGTATTTTTCATAAATAAATTATTAATGCATTATTCCTATGGGAGTCTTGTATACATTTAGATATGCCCATAGAGCATCATCAAGCTTTGAAGATAAAATGTTTCCTGGATTTCCCAATAATTTTCTCCAAAATATGTAGATTTGGTGACTTGAAACTTCCACTAGACCAATGGTTTGAGGGTGGTATGGGGGGATAACTTGTGTTGTACCCCATATCTCTTCTATAAGGCTTCAATTTTTTTATGAAGTGAGAACCTTCATCACTCATTCCTATTTTGGGACACTAAATTGCATGAAATGATCTTGTTCAAGAGGTTCATGATAGTCTTTGTGTCACTATTGCATGAAGCCATAGCTTTAACTCATTTTGATAGATAGTCAATAGAGATTGGGATGTATCATACACGAAGGAAATGGCCCCATAAATGATATACCCCAGCCATTAAAAAATTCAACCTCAATCCATTCAAAAAGAGGCATCTCATTTCTTTTACTTATATTTCACGTTCCTTGGCATGCATCACATGCCATTATGTAAGATTTTGAATCCTTGAAAATGGATTCCTAGTAGACAATGGAATGTAGAACCTTCATTGTCATCTTCTCAGATCCCATGTGTCCATAAGGAGATGAATGACATTTTCCAATACTAGAACGAGTCTCATATTCCAAAAGACATCATGGGTAAACATTGTTTGTGCATCTTATGGAAAGAAGAGGGTCATCCTAGTAGTAATTCTTGAGTTTGGAAAAGAACATATTCTTTCTATTATATGTCATATCTGGTGGTAACTATTTTCATGCAAGATAGTTTCATAAATCTATGTACCAGGGTGTGATTGGATTGGTGGTTCTTACAACCATCAGGGCATGATCTCCATATACGTCACTTATCGTCATAGAGCAATAACCCTCTACGTGAATCCTAGAGAGGTGATTTACTACAACATTCTTTACAATTTTTTTATCCATAATTTTGTGGTTCCATTATTGATGCAATAGTTCCCATCATAATAGGTGATTCTTGGTGTCTTTCTTTTGTATCAAGTATTTGATAGCAACATCGTCAATGTAAACAATAGGTTTTCCACCCAATATATATGACCTGGATTTGTTGAAAGCATAGATAGTTGCAAACATTTCATCTTTTGTCATTGTATTATTCACTTCTGCTTCATCAACTATTTTTCTTGCATAAAATGATGTGGTGCTTTTTGTCTTTCATTTTATTGAGGATTGTTCCAATTACAAAACCACAAGTGTCACACAAAGCTCAAACGGAAGATCCCAGTCAAGACCTTGTATAATGGGTGTTGATATAAGAGCATTCTTCAAGGTGTGAAATGTTGTCAAATAGTCTTCTTCAAAGTTAAAAGGAGTGTCTTTGACTAGGAGTCTTGATAGAGGTTTAGACATTTTTAGAAAAAAACTTGATGAGCCTCCTGTAGTAGCCAATGTGGCCCAGGAAGCTTCACATAAAAGTGACAGATGGAGGGTGGCAGCTTATAAACTGCTTCTATCTTTCTTTTATTTACCTCTATCCCATCTTGGGAAACTTTGTTCCCTAGCACAATGCATCCATGTACCATAAAATTACACTTCTTCTAGTTTAAAACCAACTGCTTATATTCACATATTCATAGAAATCAACATAGGTTTTCTAAACAATCCTCAAATGAATATCCATATACATAGAAATCATCCATAAAACTTCCTTAGTTCTTCAATTAAATCAGCAAAGATGGCAGACATGCACCTTTGAAAGGTGATAGGAGTGTTGCATAGGTCAAAAGGCATTCTATAGAAATCATAACTTTCGTAAAGGCATTTTGTAAACATATCCTTTTCTTGGCCAACAAGGCGAATATGAATATTATAGAATACTAAATATCCAAGTAATAGAATTAAGAATGGTTTTCTAGATGCTCAAGAAATTGTTTAATGAATTGTAGAGGAAACTGATTTTTCTTTGTGGTGGCATTTAACATCTGACAATCAATGCACGATTTGCATGATAGTGTGATTTGACAATTATTTTTTGGCGCTACCTTTAAATATCACCATTCCTACCCTCTTTGGTAAAACATGAACCGCATTGAACCAATAGCCATCGTTGGTGACATAGATAATGTATGTGTCATAGATCTTGATGACTTCTTTGCACACAACTTCGTGCATTTTGTCATTTGTTTTCTTTGTCCTTATATGCGGGTTCTTGAATTCTCTTCTTGGTTGATGTGGTGCATGCACACTGTGGGGATGATCCCTTCCATATCATCGACGCAATACCCAAGAGCCTTTCTTTTTCACTTAAGCTTGGTAAGTAGTTGTTCATGTTGGTCGGATGGAAGTTCAAAGTTAATAATAACATGATTCCACTTCTCATCATCTAAAAGTTCATACTTAATCCTTTCAGGAAGGGGCTTCAATTTAGGGAGAGGTTTTGATGCTGAAGTGTCTTTTGGTTCTCTGAAGAGAGATGTATCTTGTTGTTCCGATCATCTCCTGTTGGTTTTCCTCTTCTTCCTCTACTACATCAAGATAAGCCAAAATTTTCTCTACTTCTAGATCAATGATCTCAAAGGTTGGATTAGTGTGAGTTCTTATTAAGGGGTTTACTACAGCATTATTATCTAAGATATCTACACATAGTTGGCTACAACAATCTATAAAAAAGTTCATCTCCAAGGAGGATGACCCCTTCATATGATCTAGAACATTGAAATTGATGTGTTTGTTTAGTAAATGAATAGTAATTAACCCATCTGCAACATTAATCAAGGCATGTGTGGATGAAAGGAAGGGTCTATCAAAAATTGTTGGACACATGGGATATTCAATAGCAGTGACAATACAAATATCACATGGAATAAAGAAAAATTCCTTTTTGAATCGGTACATCTTCAACTACTCCAACATGCCCAGTATAAGAATTATATGCTAGTTGTTTTCTCATATATGCTGGAACTATATTGGTTAATCCTATCCTAAATACTAGAGATTGTGACATAATACTAATGTTTGCACCTAGGTCAACTGGGCCATGTCTTTCCATAGCATCACCTACCTAAAAGGGATAGTCAAAGCACAAGGATCTTATTGCTTGGTTGGCATGGTGGAAAGAAAAGAAGTTGTTTCCATAATGTCTAATAGAATAGTTCTATTTCACCTCTTTTATGTTTTTTAGTAACATGATTATTCAGGAACTTAGCACATGTTTGCATTTCATCAGTATCATCAAGAAGAGGAACTTCAAGATGTATTTTTTTAATAGTATCCAGAAACTTAGTGTGCCTTTTCTCTAGTTGACCCTTGATAAATTGGTAAGGGAAAGGAATTTCATATTAGTGCTCAGCAGGTTCACTCGAAGAAATTTCCTTTGTTATTCCTCATGCTTTCTTCTTTGTTGCAACACCTTCCCCTACAAGAATTGTTATTTCCTTATCATCCTCAACTATGGGTTGTGCTAGTGGAGGAGGTGGTGTACTTAAAGTAGTACTAGATCTCAACATTTCTACCCTTGTAGTTTCATTCCTTGGATTTTGTTTGGCACAAGAGGGGAATTGACCATTTGAGTTTTTGATGGAGGCTAATATTGCCAACTTTTGGTAAATCATTCTATTTTGTTGTTGTAAATCATTGATATGTGTAGTTGCAGTCCCTATTTGTGTCTGGTGTTTGCCATAAGATCATTGTTGCTTAGGGTGCATTGCCAAAATGTTCATTTAGAGAATTTAGTTGACTTGTGGAATTTTGGTGTTGCATGATAAAACACCATCTAGGTGGGACATTAAATTTTTTCTACTAGTTCAAGATCCTATTTTGCATAGGGTTGTTATTCTGCTAAAAACCTAGTGAATTTCCTCTCTCTACAGCTTGACCTCTTCCTATGGAGTAAGTGGTTGGCTTAGCTGATGAGGATACTCATCTGCATAGTGTTAACATAAGAAAAACCAGAGTATTCTGGTCTTTTGTAACTAACATATGAAATAATTTTAGGAAAATCCACCTCGATATTCTTTTGCCTCATGAGTCTATAAGAAGTTATCAATGCCATGTCCACTTTTTCTACATGTGATATACTTCATAATGGTCTCCATGTGATGCATTTCTTTGGTTCTTGTCTATTTTAGATTGAAAATATTTGTGACTATCTTATCAACTTTGGCGTTCAAAAAATCAAGAATATTTGTTATATAAACTCAATATAAGAAATACATCACATTAGTACATTGACATATTTATATATACCATTTACATGGGTATATATAAGAGGTAGTACAGATGATACATTATTCATAGGTCTCCTTTCATATTCCAAACCTAGTTGTAATGTCGTCATGTTATTTTCAATCTCATTAGAGTTCTTGATATCATGCCCCATAAACTCACTATAAGGACCCTGACCTGCGTTTAGGGTTTACCCTGTTTGTTTTGCTTGATCTTGGTGCTTTGGTGCTTGCTAATCACCTTTGGTGGTGATTAGGGTTTTGTTGTGCTTTGTTGAGTGTTTGAGGGGCTATTTGCAAATAACCCAAGTTTAAGGTTTTGTGTGCAAGTATGCCATCTTGTGAGATGTTTTCCCCTCTTTGCTTCCTGTAGGGTTGAGAGGAAGGCTTGGGCTTGTTGTTTGAGTTTCTTGGGCCTTGCTTGAGCTTGTTTGGGCCTTGGGATGCTTTGTCTGGGCTTTCTTGAGCCTTGTGTCGGCCTAGAGTAGCTTGTGTCACCCAACATGGTGGTGTGTCGCCCAGGAGCCTTGGTGTGTCACCCAGTAGAGCTGATGCATGTGTCGCTCATGTTGCTTGGTCTTGGTTGGTAGACACTTGGTGCATATCTTGGACAAGTGTCTCTTGGTGTGCTAGTGTGTTGGTTTGAACCCTAGGAAAAGTGTCCCTTGGGTGGACGACACTTAGCATGGACCTACCTTGGTTTCTCCTCCCTTTATTTCTATATAGGTAGCTCTTTCCCTTGCCTTAGCTTCCGTTGCTCTTTTGGTCTCTCCTCCACCTTGAGTGCACGACACTCCTCTCCTTCTTGCTTGTGTTGGCCGATACACCCTCTTGGAGAAGCTTTGGTGTACGATATCCCTTGGACCTTGGAGTGCTTCTTCTCCCTTGGAGCTTGGAGCTTAAGGCGGGTTGCATAACTTCTAACCCTAACTCCTTTACCTCTTGTTATAATCTTGTTCTTATGTTAGTAGCTTAGCTTAGTTCCTTGCTTTTGTACCTTTTCTTATGTACCTTTGTTGGCCGATCCTCCTTAGGGTTTAGGGTTTCCTTGTGACCTAGTATAGCTGGTGATCTAGGGTTTGTGCTCCCTTGAGTTGGAGGTTGACGATGACTTAGGTTGAGAGATACCCCTTCCTTGTTTGGTGTGTTGGATGATACCCACCTTTGTCTTGTGATGGACGACATGGTACCCTTATGATGGACGACATGATGAGGTGCCCTTGAGTTGGACGATACCCTTGCCCTTGTGTTGGGCGATAGGTGGTGCTAGGATGAGTGTTGGCTGATATACCTCTTGTTGGACAATATGGTCTCCTTGTGCTGAACGATATCTTCTTGTGATGGACGATAGACCATGGGCGTCATGGTGATCTTTGTAGTGGTCCTTGTGATGGATGACAGGGCCAAGTATGGATGTGTTTGGGGTCCGACGATAGGCTAGTATGGTGTGTTGGCCGATAGATGTTGTTGTGTATCGGGCGATACACTTTCTTGCTGTGACGGCCGACAGGGATGGGTTGTGATGGGCGTCACGCCCTTTTTCTTTGGTGTGTGCTTGTCGTTAGGCCTTGAGTTGTTGTTGTACGTTTTGTGGAAGTTCTTCTCTCTCTCTTTCCCTCTCTCTCCGGGTGGTTGAGGTGAGGTGTGAGCTGGACGATATCCCTAGCATATCGGGCGTTATGGTTGAGTTGTGACGGGCATCACACTTTGAAGTGTGTCGGCCGGCAGGGTGCAACGGGCGTTGCCCGATGGCACTAACGCGCGACACCCCCCCCTTGTGACGTTGTGTCGTGGGGTAGGGTGCAACGCAGTGTTGCTGCAACTCTCGTGCTTGCCGTTGAGAGCTGAGTTTGAGTGAGGGTTTAGATGGGTTTTAGTGAGGTTTATGTGGTTTTCTAATGACAGTCTCATGTGTTATGGAAGTGAACGTTTATGCACAATGTTAATGATAAGAATAACGATGTTAATGTTGGTAATGATGATGCTAAGTGACAGTTATACTAATGGCTTGCTTAAGGACATAATAATAATGTTAATAGTGCTAATGATAGCAATGATGTTAATAATAATAATAAGTGATGATAATAATGGTAGTAATGATGCTGATGGTAATATATGATGATGATAAGGAAGGTAGTGGTAATGAGATACATGAAGTAATCCTTATGCTTATTTGTTAATGGCAATAGTAATTGGTAGTTACATTAATGGTTGCATAATGATAAAGATAATAGTGATGATAGTGGATGGTGACATCAATGACATTGGTAGTAATAGCGTTTGCTCTGTATTCTCAATATGACATCTTGCTTGATGTGAGCATCTTGTTTATTCATATAAATCCTGAGATAAGGGTAAGCATGAATATGGTTTGTTAATGATGTGTTTAATACGCTTGATCACCAAATAGTGTAAGAATGATAAGTAGAGTATCTTGTATGATATTTCATGATAGTGAGCATATCCCTTATGATGAAACTATGATTATTTTGTACCCTAACCATGCAGGTGATGTTTAGCCATGAGAGGGCTATGAGACACATGTGATGAGTAACATTACTTTGATAATTATTCTATGAGGTTGTATGTATGATGTGTTGGTACCATGATGTTGATGTGAGCCTTGAAGAGGCAGTGACAGTACATGATGAGGGATTGAGATCCCATGGTATATGATGATCCTTGAGATGGATCTGGATGATTGGAAAGAGGCCAAGTGGTAACATGTGATGTTGGGTCCTTGAGATGGATCAGGTTGATGTGATTTCAATAATAATATAATGATATTTACCTTATGTTATATCTTGCATGTTATACAACTTGATTGAATCTTACAATCCATCTAAAAGATACTAATTAATCATAGTGAAATATATCATGTAGTTTGCCCTGGCCATAGATCCATCATCGTCAGCACTTGGTGATGGTGAAACACATTCTCCTACGGGTTAACCTGGAAGCACATATTGTTGAATATGTGTAGGTTGCTCCTAGCCTAAAAATGAGGAGGTAAGAGTGTAACTTCGGTTACTGACTCAGATACGTATATAGAGCATGGTGAATAGGCCCATGGCTTAGGACATGTGATGTGAGGAGCATAGAATGCGTTCATGGCTCAGAGCACGGTGAACAGGCCCGTGGCTCAGTTTTACTAGCGTTGAGACCTGTACCAAGGCGGGCTAGCGTGAGGGTATCCTATGGAGCTGACCCTATGGCTAAGACCACTTCAGCATGTGACTGTGGTCCTGCTTGTGTTGTACTCGTGTACTGACCACGAGGTGGGAGGTCGTGGAGTCCGACTCTTCCATTGACCTTGTATGGCACCGGCTTGGGTTTCGTAACTGAAGGTTGGATTTGAATGGTACGATTCAAATCCTCAGGGCAGAATAATACGTAATACAGCTGTTTAGTATTTGCTACTTAAGATAAACACGAAACATTGGTTGAGGCCTTGTTTGTGTAGCTAATTCTGTTATATTTACAGTTACTTCTATATATACATCAGGTATGTGGTGATATGTTGTATCTTGATAATCAGGTTACGTGGCAATATATCTTATTCTGATAATCATGTTACATTGTGATATATGTTATCTTGTCAATCATGTTTCATTGAAAGATATTTGGTTATATGTTTTTGTACAGCTGGTAAGCTTGTCGGTAAGAATAACCTTGCTTTATATAGACTGCTCTTGTTATACTAGTTGTCAGTTACCTTCTGCTTTATAGTTTAGCTTGCTGAGGTTCTATAGTTGCGGTGGGGAGTTATGTTTCCCGCTGGGACAATTGTTCAATTGTCTCACCCCGCTGGTTTAACCCCTTTTTAGGTGGTCGAGGTAGACGTGGTTGTGGTCGTGGTGTTGCGGCCGAGCAGCTTGAGGAGCAGTAGAAGACAAGCGTTGGACATGCTGTTGTTTTGGATGTTTTGTAGTAGAGTCTAGAGTCATCCCTGTACTCTCAGGTCCTTGGCAGTGTTTTGATGATGTTTCACGATGAACGATCGATGACGTTTGTATATCCTGCTGATGGCCGGATGCGGGCCTTTATGTACATGAACAGGTGGTGAACTCATGTGATGGATGAACAGCTGTTTCTGTAAGCTGTAGACACGTATCAGATCTCATGTATGTATATATATATGACATGTTTCTATGCAGGATGAGGACTGGAAAGTAATAGTTTCACAGTTTATCAGTTCTCCACAATCGGTTTTAATTAACCCGTGTTTTCATAATTTGTGGTTATGGTGATTTCCGCACATTTTCGCGTAACACCTCGTTATCTGTGTGATAATGGGATGTGTTGCCACAAGTTTTGGTATCATAGCTTTAGGTTCGCTGAGTCTACAGGGATTTAGGACTAGGTTGAGTTGTTCTTATGAGTGTCCAGGTTTTCTTACAATATCTTCTGCCCTCAGCGGAAGAAAATCAAGATGTCTGGAAACCATGAAGAACACTCTGTTGAGTATAGTGATGCTGCATCGGTTGATGGAGCAGATGGACCGGCACATGAAGATCGGGTGATGAGGTTCCCCAATTTAACCCAGCCATACTTGAACATCTTGCTTACCAACAGCTTATGGGGCAGTTAATGGCTACGATGAATCTCATGGTTGAGCGATTACCAGTGCCTCCTCCGCGAGCACAGGTTCCCCATGGAGAAGCATCGGGTATTGGGAAGACCTTCGAGCGGCTTCGCCGAGTCGGAGCTTCAGATTATGCTGGAACGGTTGATCCAGCGGATGCAAATCTGTGGCTGACAAGTCTTGAGAAGGCTTTTATGATCCTTGACATCCCCGAAGCAGACAAGGTAAAGCATGTTGTCTACCTTCTGAAAGGTAGTGCTGGTTACTGGTGGACCATCGAGGAAGAGAAGTGGCCTGGCGAGGTGATCTGTTGGGAGTTGTTCCGATGTGAGTTCGTCACCAGATACTTCCCAAAGACGTACCTGGATGAGAAGGTGGGTCAGTTTGAGAACCTGAGACAAGGAACGATGAACATCACCGAGTATGAAGCCAAGTTTATGGATTTGTTGAGGTTCTGTCCTCACATGGCAGCAACAGATGAGGAACGGATCAGATGTTTCGAGAAGGGTTTGAGTGCTGAGTTGAAAACCCGTGTCTGTGTTGGAAAACCGAGAGCGGTTTGCTACATTCGTCGAATCTATTCGATGGATCGAGAGGACGATAAGGGAGAAAAGAGAGTCTATGTCTCATAAAAGACCTGCTCAGTTTCAAGGACGGATGTTTGGTGGCTTTAAGAAGCCTAGGTTTTCAGCACCGCCAGCAATGAGAAGTGTTGGTGTACCATCTCAGTGGTCTCCGAGTAAAGGGAAAGGTTATGTTTCTTCACCATCTAAGGCGCATAGTTCAGCTTCAGTGGCAGTGTCAGGGCCAGCTAGGCCACGGTTTGAGGACAAGGCATGTCATCTTTGTGGACAGGTCGGGCATTGGAAGTTCAATTTCTCGAATAGAGACGTTGAAGTGACACAACAGCCGAGGCAAAGTTTTCAGAGGTCAGAGAGGCCACAGCCCAGTGGTAGCTGAGGTCGAGGACGCGGTCAAGCATCTCAGGCTGGATCGTCTGCTCAAGGAAGCAGAGGTCGTGGACAGCAAGCAACGGCTCAATTCTATTCCATGAGTTAGCCGGAGGCGATAGTCAACCCGCGAGTGGTGACAGGTCAGATGGAGTTATTTCATTCTGATATGTCTTCTTCTTACTTTATATATGTTCTGGTTGACCCGGGTGCTACACACTCTTTTATCGCCTATAGTATGCTTGAAAAGTGTCGTTTACCTGTTAGTTGTAAGAAGGATAGCTTGTTGTTAGAAACCCCTCTTGATGGTTCCTCTTTGCTTCGAGAAGAGTGTCCATCTTGTGTTTTGTCTTTCTCGGGACACCGTATCCAAGTGGATCTTATACCACTTGATATGCATGGTTTCGATGTTATCCTTGGTATGGATACCTTAGAGAAGTATAAGGTTGTTTTGGACTGTGGTTCCAAGTAGGCAGTGTTTGATGTTGCTGGAGAGAAGTGGATCTTCCAAGGAGATAGGAAGATTCTTCCGACGTGTCTAGTATCAGCTATGGTGGCGGATAAGTTGTTACGACAAGGCTGTGAGGCGTTCCTAGCTCACGTAGTGGATACCGTTGTGGTTACCAAGGCGAAAGGTCCGAGTCTTGAGAAGGTGTCAGTTGCTCGAGAGTTTGCAGACGTGTTTCCTGAGGAGTTTCCTGGTGTTCCTCCACCCCGAGAGATTGATTTCGAGATCAATCTGGTTCCAGGAACACAACCAGTTGCACAGTCAGCGTATAGGATGGATCCAGCAGAGATGGCAGAACTGAAGAAGCAGTTGCAAGAGTTGTTGGAGAAAGGTTTTATCCGACCAAGTACATCGCCGTGGGGTGCTCCTGTGTTGTTCGTTAAAAAGAAGGATGGTTTGATGCGGTTGTGTATAGACTACCGACAGTTGAACATGGTCACGATCAAGAATAAGTACCCGTTGCCGAGGATAGATGATCTGTTTGATCAGTTGCGTGGTGCTATAGTGTTTTCGAAGATCGATCTACGGTCTGGATATCATCAGTTGAGAATAAAGGCGGATGACATACCAAAGTCAGCTTTCAGGACGAGGTATGGTCATTTTGAGTTTGTGGTTATGCCGTTTGGATTAACCAATGCACCTACAGCTTTTATGGATCTGATGAACAGAGTGTTCCGTCCGTTTTTAGATCAGTTTGTTGTAATCTTTATAGATGAAATCTTGATCTATAGTCGGGACAGGCAAGAGCATGGGCAACATCTTCGTCGATCATTGACTCTTCTTCGTCAACATCAGTTGTATGCCAAGTTCAGTAAGTGTGAGTTCTGGTTGGATGAAGTGACTTTCTTGGGTCATGTGATATCTGCTGAAAGGGTCAAAGTAGATCCAAAGAAGGTGGAATCTATTGCGGATTGGGAACAACCGAAGACGCCGACAGAAGTTCGTAGTTTCCTTGGTTTGGCAGGATACTACCGGAGGTTTATCAAGGACTTCAGTGTGATCCCGTTGCCAATGACAAAGTTGACCGGGAAGGATGTACCTTTTGTTTGGGATGATCGATGTCAGCAAGCTTTCCAGAGTTTGAAGGAGAAGCTGACCAGTGCTCCAGTGTTGATCTTGCCAGAGCCTGGGAAAGGCTATGTTGTCTTCTGTGATGCTTCCAAGAAAGGTTTAGGTTGCATGTTGATGCAGGAAGATCATGTGGTTTCTTTTGCCTCGCGAAACTCAAGAAACATGAGGAGAACTATCTGACTCATGACCTGGAGTTGGCAGCAATGGTTCATGCGTTAAAGATTTGGAGACACTATCTGTATGGGGAAGTGTGTCAGATCTTTACGGATCATAAGAATCTGAAGTATATCTTTACACAGCAAGAGTTGAACATGCGACAACGACGATGGATGGAGTTGATCAATGATTACGACTGCACGATCGAGTATCATCCTGGTAAGGCGAACGTGGTATCTGATGCGCTCAGCAGAAAGTCTTCTTCTCTTTCTTCAAAGAAGGCACAGTTGAGTTCTCTGGTATGCCATAAGCGAGATATGTTTGTTTCTCTTCGACAGATGAATGTGAAGATGGAAGTTTCTTTGTTGTCTGGTCTTTTCGCACAGATGCAAGTTAAGACTACATTGAGACAGCAGATCAAGGATGCACATCAAACAGATGATGCGGTACAGTTGATTAGATCAGAGTTCGGCAGCGACAAGTGTGATGGGTTTCATGAGTCCGAGGATGGGCTAGTTTGCTATCGCGATAGGATGGTGGTTCTAGATGCTGATGATCTGAGGAAGTTGGTGCTTGAGGAAGCACATACGTCAATGTATACTATGCATCCAGGTGTCACCAAGATGTACCATAGTCTAAAGGACTTGTATTGGTGGCCCGGTTTGAAAAGAGATTGTGACGTCCCCAGATTTTCTAAAACTTAATCTGATGTGTGACATCCAAATTGAAACCCTCACCTCGGCGAGAATCCCAATTTAAACATCCCACATAAGGCTAAGAAGAAGAAAATCAGAGGAAGTCATAAGGAAACAACAGTAGCACATGTACATGAACAATAATAAAACCATACACACATGTTCACCATTTAACATATAATTACAACATGAATTGTTACAACATTTGATATTACATATTAAACAGCAAACTTCTATATATACATGTACTACAACTAAACTACAGGATCTTAAGACAACATGTCCACCTGTCATCAGCTCGCCACACAACTCTCAACTATCCTGCATCTTCAAGAGCATAACCACAACCTAAACAAAAGATTACATGCGGTACACGTCAGCACAATATTTCATGAATATTGTACTGAGTACGCCTACGTGTCTTTTTATATACCTCTCATCATATCTTGGCAATAAGATAAAACTAATATACTTGGCAGTAACATAAGAATATAAGAAAAACATATACTTGCACATGGATATTCATTAACAAAAGAGAACACATATTTTAAGCACATTTTCCATTATATACTCATGCATCCGCCTACCAATGGGATAGATGCTTTATGGCCTCATGATCCGCTTACCAAAGAGATAGATCATTTCATATGGTGATCCGCTTACCAAAGAGATAGATCACCTTTTAGTACTACACTTACCAAAGAGATATAGTGCTTTCATATAATGGAACAGATATATTATGTTTCAAGTGTCCATAGCCATAAGTATGGAAAATCAAGCAAGATATCATACAAGAACAATCATTTCATCCAATACCATATGCCAAGTATTTTACTACTCATATAACACAAGCATATTGTATAATAAGCCAAGTAAGAGGTAATGGCGTACCTTCCAAAGAGATAGATCATTCTAAACACATATCACTGATGTCAACTATAAGCTTGGTCAAACCTGATCAAAACAAGACCATATACTATCATCAGGTTCCCATCTTATTATATCTCATATTAACCCTAATCGTGCTCATATTAGGGTTTCACTTTGTCATTAGGATATGTGCATCATTACTTGTATTCTTGCCTTATATTTATCTTACTGATGTCATATTCTAGATTAGGATACATAATCTGAATATCAGGTTCTGTATCATTCTTTATATATATTAAACCTAGGTTACATGCATTATACAAAATAGGATTTCATCCCATGTATTAAGGATCATTTTCATATAACATGGATTTCATGTATAAGACTAATCACATAATTAAAACTGAGGTTCCATATACTGATATGAGCTTACTCTGTAATTTCTATCATTTATTGAGCATGTATGTATTTTTTGCATTTTATTTAGGGTTATTAATCCTAATTAGCCATATAAAGCAAAATACATAACTTCGTGCATCAACATGACCATATCTGACATCATATTATTATAAACATGGTTATGGACTTACTGACATTTTATCATGATTTTAGGCCATCATTTGATATTTATTATCCATCAAATGAGCATTTCACATTTTACATGATATTACTATTATCCGTGCATAAAAAGCCTGATATTAAGGTTTCTTGTTATTCTATGCATTTTTCTGAGAAAAATGGTAGCTTGTTTGTATTTTTCGGATAATTGTGCTATTTTTTATGATTTATAGAAATTCTGGAAATATTACCTTTTTGTAGCCAATAGACCGTTGCCACGTGGCCGCCGATGATGTTGGGCTCACGTTGAGCCAGCCGGTTCGTTGGTTCCTGGAAACTGGTCCAGTCTCTTTCTATTCTCTCACGATCGGACTCTCTCTCTCCTCGCGTTTGACACGATCGGCTGCCCGTCCTCTCTCCGCCCTGGGCGTGCGTGAGCGCCGCCGCAACGTCTTCTGTTCTCCATGACCCAGACCGCCATCGCTGCAAGGGAGATTCCGGTGAGAGATCAAGCACTCTCGTCTCCTCTTTGCCAAAGTTTCTCTCTTCCCAAGTCTTCTTCCTTTGCGTCTCCTCCTCGACGCCCGGCCTACGTCCTCTCCTGGAACAACCGCTGCCATAGTTTGCTCAAGGCGCTGCGACATAGCTACAGCCTCTTCCTCCTCCTTCGACGACCTAGGGTCAGCCACGTTCCCCAGTTGCCAAGATGGAGAAATGGAACTATCCTCTGCACGACAGACCCAACACCCGCGCCTCTGTTCTCCGTCATGTGAGAGCCGCCGCCGCTTGGCCCAGCTCCGGCGAGTGATCCCCAGTAACTCAGTGGCTTCTCGTTGTTCTGTGAGTCTGCCCTCAGCTTCTGCTCCCAGGACAGCTCTCCACGGCTAGTGGAGTTCTTGGCCGCTGCCTTAGGACTTGCCGCCCACAAGATTTCCGGTGTCAGCAGCCTCTTCGCATGGTTCCATTAACAGGGCCGCCGCGTGGCTTACTCACGGTGAGGAAACTACCACGGTTGTATGTTGTATTCTTCTGTGCAATGAAGCCGGCGATGATTCAGCAGGACACCGACCATTAGCCTCTACTAGCGCTCTTGATTCTCGAAAGGGCCTCTGGCCTTGGTGGGAAGAGGATGAGCGGAGGGGAAACTATAACTAAAGCAGCCACCTTGATATATGCACAGATCTCGACCCACAAGTAACTAATAGTTTATACATCGTAACCACCGTCACCAAGTCCACTAACCAATCGTGTGCAGCAAAAAGCACGATAGTGGGTGAGAGGTTAGTTGCCATGAATTCTTTAACTATCACACAATGTGTAAGGATCGGCCAATGTCGAGAGATTAAAAAGGACATGTACAAAGTACGTGGGGTTTGTGTGGTCTATTTGACCCTATTTTTTTGTATTTGGTTGCCCTTTTTATCTACAAACCGCATGGCATCCATCATAACATTAAACTTTGATCAAAGCAATTACTAACAATATCTACTATTCAATTGTTTTCTAACGCAAATAACTTCCTATAAGAATCTTTAAATTTCATGATACTTTGATCTTAACTTTAGCATCATCATAACTGCATTCCATTAAATTTTTGTAGCAAAATACTACTATTTGACCAATCAATCAAATACCTCAAGAAGGCATAAAGTTAGGGATCTTAGTCATGATATCAACATCAATCACCATCCAAATCTTACCAAAGTACTTGTAACTCTCAAGATAACTCAACATGCACAAATTCACTTATGTCATTGGACATTTAAAGATTCTAAAAGTTCAGTCTATCACATCCTACACACCTTATTGAAAATTTTGTCCTCAAAATTAAGTAAAAAATCCAGTCTGTCACATCATATACATCTTAAAAGAAATTTCGTTCTTGAAATTAAGCCATCCTCTTACTTCAAGGAATCTTATCTATTTCAAGGGCACCACTCTATGTGCATTACATCCAAAAAAAAAAGCAAAGCTCCATAAGCATCATGTCCAAAATATACATGTACCACTCCTAGGAGGCTATTAAAGATTTAGGGTGAACTACCCCTTCAAAAGGGTTATGTCATGTCATATCTCATACGTTAGGGTTGCATCCTTCTCTTTACTCAAGCATTAGGGTTTACACATCATATTACCATGTTCTAAAGGATTTAACCAAAGTTAACCCATTATATCAAGGTGTCATAACATTATATTGTGTTAACTGTCAAACTATATATTTCATCTCCAATAAGCACTAAGATTAACACCTCATGTAACATGCTTCATTCTTTTGATCTTATTTTATTGCTCATAATACATTATAACATATACTAGTAATATCATCACGAGATTAGCCAACAATTTCACATTATCATCATTAGTCATGTATATGTTAACCATTATACTTCGATATCTATTAAACCATTTCTAGATTGTTTCACATGTCTGTATATCACGTCTCGAGATTAGATCGCATCCTTACATATATTATATCATGGTTGTGCTAAACAAACTTATGTGAGTGGCTTGTTAAACATATATCAAAACTTTACTTAGGCCAAAAGAGGTTCCTCTAACCCATACCACGAGGGTAGTGTCGTGCTTAGTCTCTCTGAGCTAACTCAACCCTATGAGTATCTCATACACATATAATTTATCTTTCCTCTCGGTCTAGGGTTCTCAGATAACCTCACTGGCACTATTGATCAACTTCATAAGATCTAGCCACAAGCACAAACTGAAACATTCTATGACATTCTCTTCTCAGCTTTTACCAATGAAACATGGTTACCCAAAACTCTCTTATATACACCACTAGATTCCTATGTGAGAAACCACCAACCCAAGCATGAGACTTCACAAAAACTAACATAGCTACCTCCTCCAGGGTCTTGGGCCCTCTCCCTCACCCAGATGGTAGGTTCTCATATTCTTATCCACATATGCACATATATAACCAGCCTCTCTCTGTTTCTAGGGTTTGGTCCTCCCAAGGACATCTAGGGTTCCGCAAGACTACAGGAATCATGCATAAAGTGACTCAACTCAAATACTCAGGAGTATTCTAGTTTAGGACATATCATATCACATATCTCATAATTCTCATATTTTGGAGTTTAGGTTCTCTGACCTTCTCCCTCTGGGTTTCTCTCTCTCTTGAGCTAACCCCAAAACTGGTCCTAACACTAGAGGTCCTCCTTTGTAAAAGAGCTTGAGGCTCAGGTTGATCCACTTCTTGTCTTAACTTAACATATCTTATCTCATAAAAGCCTAGTTACTTTCCTCATCAAAACTTATATCAAAACCTCAAAACTGAACTTAAGTCCTCAAAGGAAAATATATATCTTCATAAACATCTTATGTCTTCTATATAAGACTTACATCATATCATCAAAACTTATATCATCTATTCCATCTATCATATATACCAAACAAGGCTCTAGACATCTAATCTAGAACTACTCTCTCTTCTAGACTAATGTCATTCACTTTCACTTAGGTTGCATGACCACCTCCTACCCGTACATGTGTGGGGACACATTTTTGGTAATACATATACATATTAAAATATTATATAGTTTTTCTCCGATAAAACATGCGTCAGAGAAAACTATCAAGGTTCGATCCGATTGGAATCAAAAACCAAATCCAGAAAACGAGTGTCCCACACATAGTAGAGAGTACAGTGTCATGAAAACTAGTGAAAGGGGTGAGAACATGGTGTAGACTAGTGTAGCTACTCTAGACAACGAGCGTCATATGTCTAGGGTTTCTCTTCCCTTGATGCCCATCATTTCCAAATAGTGCAACGTCCCATACCGCTGCACTATAAGGAAAGAACGACATCTAAGGACTTGCTACTCAACAAGCACCAGTCTAGACCTAGTTCTCGGACATCTAGGTGCTAGCCAAGAGGCTAGGTCAGATCTAGTCTCTAAAAGATGACTAATCTAACCCTAAAAGATTATTAAGGTTCAAGGTTCTTTAGTTTTGAGTTGCATAATGAACAAATGTCAGGCTTTGCTATTGTTCATGCTCTGATACCACCTGTGACGTCCCCAGATTTTCTAAAACTTAATCTGATGTGTGACATCCAAATTGAAACCCTCACCTCGGCGAGAATCCCAATTTAAACATCCCACATAAGGCTAAGAAGAAGAAAATCAGAGGAAGTCATAAGGAAACAACAGTAGCACATGTACATGAACAATAATAAAACCATACACACATGTTCACCATTTAACATATAATTACAACATGAATTGTTACAACATTTGATATTACATATTAAACAGCAAACTTCTATATATACATGTACTACAACTAAACTACAGGATCTTAAGACAACATGTCCACCTGTCATCAGCTCGCCACACAACTCTCAACTATCCTTCATCTTCAAGAGCATAACCACAACCTAAACAAAAGATTACATGCGGTACACGTCAGCACAATATTTCATGAATATTGTACTGAGTACGCCTACGTGTCTTTTTATATACCTCTCATCATATCTTGGCAATAAGATAAAACTAATATACTTGGCAGTAACAGAAGAATATAAGAAAAACATATACTTGCACATGGATATTTATTAACAAAAGAGAACACATATTTTAAGCACATTTTCCATTATATACTCATGCATCCGCCTACCAATGGGATAGATGCTTTATGGCCTCATGATCCGCTTACCAAAGAGATAGATCATTTCATATGGTGATCCGCTTACCAAAGAGATAGATCACCTTTTAGCACTACGCTTACCAAAGAGATATAGTGCTTTCATATAATGGAACAGATATATTATGTTTCAAGTGTCCATAGCCATAAGTATGGAAAATCAAGCAAGATATCATACAAGAACAATCATTTTATCCAATACCATATGCCAAGTATTTTACTACTCATATAACACAAGCATATTGTATAATAAGCCAAGTAAGAGGTAATGGCGTACCTTCCAAAGAGATAGATCATTCTAAACACATATCACTGATGTCAACTATAAGCTTGGTCAAACCTGATCAAAACAAGACCATATACTATCATCAGGTTCCCATCTTATTATATCTCATATTAACCCTAATCGTGCTCATATTAGGGTTTCACTTTGTCATTAGGATATGTGCATCATTACTTGTATTCTTGCCTTATATTTATCTTACTGATGTCATATTCTAGATTAGGATACATAATCTGAATATCAGGTTCTGTATCATTCTTTATATATATTAAACCTAGGTTACATGCATTATACAAAATAGGATTTCATCCCATGTATTAAGGATCATTTTCATATAACATGGATTTCATGTATAAGACTGATCACATAATTAAAACTGAGGTTCCATATACTGATATGAGCTTACTCTGTAATTTCTATCATTTATTGAGCATGTATGTATTTGTTGCATTTTATTTAGGGTTATTAATCCTAATTAGCCATATAAAGCAAAATACATAACTTCGTGCATCAACATGACCATATCTGACATCATATTATTATAAACATGGTTATGGACTTACTGACATTTTATCATGATTTTAGGCCATCATTTGATATTTATTATCCATCAAATGAGCATTTCACATTTTACATGATATTACTATTATCCGTGAAAGCCTGATATTAAGGTTTCTTGTTATTCTATGCATTTTTCTGAGAAAAATGGTAGCTTGTTTGTATTTTTCGGATAATTGTGCTATTTTTTATGATTTATAGAAGTTCTGGAAATATTACCTTTTTGTAGCCAATAGACCGTTGCCACGTGGCCGCCGATGATGTTGGGCTCACGTTGAGCCAGCCGGTTCATTGGTTCCTGGAAACTGGTCCAGTCTCTTTCTATTCTCTCACGATCGGACTCTCTCTCTCCTCGCGTTTGACACGATCGGCTGCCCGTCCTCTCTCCGCTCTGGGCGTGCGTGAGCGCCGCCGCAACGTCTTCTGTTCTCCATGACCCAGACCGCCATCGCTGCAAGGGAGATTCCGGTGAGAGATCAAGCACTCTCGTCTCCTCTTTGCCAAAGTTTCTCTCTTCCCAAGTCTTCTTCCTTTGCGTCTCCTCCTCGACGCCCGGCCTACGTCCTCTCCTGGAACAACCGCTGCCATAGTTTGCTCAAGGCGCTGCGACATAGCTACAGCCTCTTCCTCCTCCTTCGACGACCTAGGGTCAGCCACGTTCCCCAGTTGCCAAGATGGAGAAATGGAACTATCCTCTGCACGACAGACCCAACACCCGCGCCTCTGTTCTCCGTCATGTGAGAGCCGCCGCCGCTTGGCCCAGCTCCGGCGAGTGATCCCCAGTAACTCAGTGGCTTCTCGTTGTTCTGTGAGTCTGCCCTCAGCTTCTGCTCCCAGGACAGCTCTCCACGGCTAGTGGAGTTCTTGGCCGCTGCCTTAGGACTTGCCGCCCACAAGATTTCCGGTGTCAGCAGCCTCTTCGCATGGTTCCATTAACAGGGCCGCCGCGTGGCTTACTCACGGTGAGGAAACTACCACGGTTGTATGTTGTATTCTTCTGTGCAATGAAGCCGGCGATGATTCAGCAGGACACCGACCATTAGCCTCTACTAGCACTCTTGATTCTCGAAAGGGCCTCTGGCCTTGGTGGGAAGAGGATGAGCGGAGGGGAAACTATAACTAAAGCAGCCACCTTGATATATGCACAGATCTCGACCCACAAGTAACTAATAGTTTATACATCGTAACCACCGTCACCAAGTCCACTAACCAATCGTGTGCAGCAAAAAGCACGATAGTGGGTGAGAGGTTAGTTGCCATGAATTCTTTAACTATCACACAATGTGTAAGGATCGGCCAATGTCGAGAGATTAAAAAGGACATGTACAATGTACGTGGGGTTTGTGTGGTCTATTTGACCCTATTTTTTTGTATTTGGTTGCCCTTTTTATCTACAAACCGCATGGCATCCATCATAACATTAAACTTTGATCAAAGCAATTACTAACAATATCTACTATTCAATTGTTTTCTAACGCAAATAACTTCCTATAAGAATCTTTAAATTTCATGATACTTTGATCTTAACTTTAGCATCATCATAACTGCATTCCATTAAATTTTTGTAGCAAAATACTACTATTTGACCAATCAATCAAATACCTCAAGAAGGCATAAAGTTAGGGATCTTAGTCATGATATCAACATCAATCACCATCCAAATCTTACCAAAGTACTTGTAACTTTCAAGATAACTCAACATGCACAAATTCACTTATGTCATTGGACATTTAAAGATTCTAAAAGTTCAGTCTATCACAGAGATGTAGTCGAGTTCGTGGTGAGATGTGCGGTGTGTCAATAAGTGAAGGCTGAACATCAGAAGTCGGCAGGTACGTTGCAACCTTTTCCGATACCGCAGTAGAAATGGGATCATATAAGCATGGATTTTGTAGTTGGTCTACCCCGGACAACTAGGAATCATGATTCCATTTGGGTGATAGTGGACAGATTGACTAAGTCTGCCTATTTTCTACCAGTGAAGACGACGTATGCAGCTGAGAAACTTGCTCGAGTATATGTGGATGAGATAGTACATTTGCATGGCGTGCCAGCAACGATAGTTTCCGACAGAGGTCCTCAATTTACGAGTCGCTTTTGGGAATAGTTGCACAAAGAGTTGGGAACGTAGTTGAGGTTCAGTACAACTTTTCACCCACAGACAGATGGACAGACTGAGAGGACTATACAGATTTTAGAGGATCTCCTTCGAGCTTGTGTTTTGCAGTTTCTAGGCAACTGGGATGTACATCTGAGTTTGATAGAGTTTGCCTACAACAACAGTTATCAGCGGAGCATCGACATGGCTCCTTATGAAGCTTTGTATGGAAGGAAGTGTAGATCTCCTTTATATTGGTATGAGTCTGGTGAATATCAGCTTTTGGGTCCTGAGTTAGTACAGCAGACGACAAAAAAGATCAAAGTGATACATCAACAATTGAAAGTGGCACAGGACAGGCAGAAGTCTTATGCAGACAATCGCCGACGACCTTTGGAGTTCCAGGTAGGAGACAAAGTGTATCTCAAAGTCTCTCCGTGGAAAGGTGTGCTAAGGTTTGGACGGAAGCGTAAGTTGGCACCCAAGTATATGGGGCCTTACTCAGTTAGAGCACATGTTGGCAAGGTAGCTTACGAGTTAGAGTTTCCTCCAGAGTTGCACAGGTTGCATCCTGTGTTTCATGTCAGTATGTTGAAGAAAAGTCATCCGGATTCAGGTACAGTGATACAGCCGGTCGAGGTTAAGCTTGATGCAGATGTGACCTACGAGGAGGGTCTTGTGGCGATCCTTGACAAAAGGATCAAGAAGCAGAAGAGGAAGGACCAGGCTCTTGTGAAGGTTCTTTGGTAGCGTCGTGGCATTGAAGAAGTCACGTGGGAGCTTGAGGAAGAGATGAGGAGGAAGTATCCCTCGCTTTTCTCTTCGGATTTCGAGGACGAAATCCCTTAAAGGGGGTTAGCTTGTAAGGACCCTGACCTGCGTTTAGGGTTTACCCTGTTTGTTTTGCTTGATCTTGGTGCTTTGGTGCTTGCTAATCACCTTTGGTGGTGATTAGGATTTTGTTGTGCTTTGTTGAGTGTTTGAGGGTCTACTTGCAAATAACCCAAGTTTAAGGTTTTGTGTGCAAGTATGCCATCTTGTGAGATGTTTTCCCCTCTTTGCTTCCTCTAGGGTTGAGAGGAAGGCTTGGGCTTGTTGTTTGAGTTTCTTGGGCCTTGCTTGAGTTTGTTTGGGCCTTGGGATGTTTTGTCTGGGCTTGCTTGAGCCTTGTGTCGGCCTAGAGTAGCTTGTGTCGCCCAACATGGTGGTGTGTCGCCCAGGAGCCTTGGTGTGTCGCCCAGCAGAGCTGATGCATGTGTCGCTCATGTTGCTTGGTCTTGATTGGTAGACACTTGGTGCATATCTTGGACAAGTGTATCTTGGTGTGCTAGTGTGTTGGTTTGTACCCTAGGACAAGTGTCCCTTGGGTGGACGACACTTAGCATGGACCTACCTTGGTTTCTCCTCCCCTTCTTTCTATATAGGCAACTATTTCCCTTGCCTTAGCTTCCTTTTCTCTTTTGGTCTCTCCTCCACCTTGAGTGCATGACACTCATCTCCTTCTTGCTTGTGTTGGCCGATACACCCTCTTGGAGAAGCTTTGGTGGATGATATCCCTTGGACCTTGGAGTGCTTCTTCTCCCTTGGAGCTTGGATCTTAAGGCGGGTTGCATAACTTCTAACCCTAACTCCTTTACCTCTTGTTATAATCTTGTTCTTATGTTAGTAGCTTAGCTTAGTTCCTTGTTTTTGTACCTTTTCTTATGTACCTGTGGTGGCCGATCCTCCTTAGGGTTTAGGGTTTCCTTGTGACCTAGTATACCTGGTGATCTAGGGTTTGTGCTCCCTTGAGTTGGAGGTTGAAGATGACTTAGGTTGAGTGATACCCCTTCCTTGTTTGGTGTGTTGGATGATACCCACCTTTGTCTTGTGATGGACGACATGGTACCCTTATGATGGACGACATGATGAGGTGCCCTTGAGTTGGACGATACCCTTGCCCTTGTGTTGGGCGATAGGTGGTGCTAGGATGAGTGTTGGCCGATATACCTCTTGTTGGACAATATGGTCTCCTTGTGCTGAACGATATCTTCTTGTGATGGACGATAGACCATGGGCGTCATGGTGATCTTTGTAGTGGTCCTTGTGGTGGACGACAGGGCCAAGTATGGATGCGTTTGGGGTCTGACGATAGGCTAGTATGGTGTGTTGGCCAATAGATGTTGTTGTGTATCGGGTCATACACTTTCTTGTTGTGACGGCCGACATGGATGGGTTGTGACGGGCGTCACACCCTTTTTCTTTGGTGTATGCTGGCCGTTAGGCCTTGAGTTGTTGTTGCACGTTTTGTGAAAGTTCTTCTCTCTCTCTTTCCATCTCTCTTGGTGGTTGAGGTGAGGTGTGAGCTGGACGATAGCCCTAGCATATCGGGTGTTATGGTTGAGTTTCGACGGGCATCACACTTTGAAGTGTGTCGGCCGGTAGGGTGCAACGGGCATTGTCCGATGGCACTAACGCGCGACACCCCCCCCCCATTGTGACGCTGTGTCATTGGGTAGGGTGCAATGCAGCGTTGCTGCAACTCTCATGCTTGCCGTTGAGAGCTGAGTTTGAGTGAGGGTTAAGATGGGTTTTAGTGAGGGTTATGTGGTTTTCTAATTACGGTCTCATGTGTTATGGAAGTGAACGTTTATGCACAATGTTAATGATAACAATAACGATGTTAATGTTGGTAATGATGATGCTAAGTGACAGTTATACTAATGGCTTTCTTAAGGACATAACAATAATGTTAATAGTGCTAATGATAGCAATGATGTTAATAATAATAATAAGTGATGATAATAATGGTAGTAATGATGCTGATGGTAATATATGATGATGATAAGGAAGGTAGTGGTAATGAGATACATGAAGTAATCCTTATGCTTATTTGTTAATGGAAATAGTAATTGGTAGTTACATTAATGGTTGCTTAATGATAAAGATAATAATGATGATAGTGGATGGTGACAACAATGACATTGGTAGTAATAGTGTTTGCTCTGTATTCTCAATATGACATCTTGCTTGATGTGAGCATCTTGTTTATTCATATAAATCTTGAGATAAGGGTAAGCATGAATATGGTTTGTTAATGATGTGTTTAATACGCTTGATCACCAAATAGTGTAAGATTGATAAGTAGAGTATCTTGTATGATATTTCATGATAGTGAGCATATCCCTTATGATGAAACTATGATTATTGTGTACCCTAACCATGCATGTGATGTTTAGCCATGAGAGGGCTATGAGACACATGTGATGAGTAACATTACTTTGATAATTATTCTATGAGGTTGTATGTATGATGTGTTGGTCCCATGATGTTGATGTGAGCCTTGAAGAGGTAGTGATAGTACATGATGAGGGATTGAGATCCCATGGTATGTGATGATCCTTGAGATGGATCTGGATGATTGGCAAGAGGCCAAGTGGTAACATGTGATGTTGGGTCCTTGAGATGGATCAGGTTGATGTGATTTCAATAATTATATAATGATATTTACCTTCTGTTATATCTTGCATGTTATACAACTTGATTGAATCTTGCAATCCATCTAAAAGATACTAATTAATCACAGTGAAATATATCATGTAGTTTTCCCTGGCCATAGATCCATCATCGTCAGGACTTGGTGATGGTGAAACAGGTTCTCCTACGGGTTAACCTGGAAGCGCATATTGTTGAATATGTGTAGGTTGCTCCTAGCCTAAAAATGAGGAGGTAAGAGTGTAACTTCGGTTACAGACTCAGATACGTATATAGAGCATGGTGAATAGGCCCATGGCTTAGGACATGTGATGTGAGGAGCATGAATGCGTTCATGGCTCAGAGCACGGTGAACAGGCCTGTGGCTCAGTTTTACTAGCGCCGAGACATGTACCAAGGCGGGCTAGTGTGAGGGTATCCTATGGAGCTGACCCTGTGGCTAAGACCACTTCAGCATGTGACTGCGGTCCTGCTTGTGTTGTACTCGTGCACTGACCACGAGGTGGGAGGTCGTGGAGTCTGACTCTTCCATTGACCTTGTATGGCACCGACTTGGGTTTCGTAACCGAAGGTTGGATTTGAATGGTACGATTCAAATCCTCAGGGCATAATAATACGTAATACAACCGTTTAGTATTTGCTGCTTAAGATACACACGAAACATTGGTTGAGGCCTTGTTTGTGTAGCTAATTCTGTTATATTTATAGTTACTTCTATATATACATCAGGTATGTGGTGATATGTTGTATCTTGATAATAAGGTTATGTGGCAATATATCTTATTCTGATAATCATGTTACATTGTGATATATGTTATCTTGTCAATCATGTTTCATTGAAAGATATTTGGTTATATGTTTTTGTACTGTTGGTAAGCTTGTCAGTAAGAATAACCTTGCTTTATATAGACTGCTCTTGTTATACTAGTTGTCAGTTACCTTCTGCTTTATAGTTTATCTTGCTGAGGTTCTGTAGTTGCGGTGGGGAGTTATGTTTCTCGTTGGGACAATTGTTCAATCGTCTAACCCCGCTGGTTTAACCCCTTTTTAGGTGGTCGAGGTAGACGTGGTCGTGGTGTTGCGGCCGAGCAGCTTGAGGAGCAGTAGAAGGCAAGCATTGGACATGCTGCTGTTTCAGATGTTTTGTAGTAGAGTCTAGAGTCATCCCTGTACTCTCAGGTCCTTGGCAGTGTTTTGACGATGTTTCACGATGAACGATCGATGACGTTTGTATATCCTGCTGATGGCCGGATGCGGGCCTTTATGTACATGCACAGGTGGTGAACTCATGTGATGGATGAACAGATGTTTCTGTAAGATGTAGACACATATCAGATCTCGTTTATGTATATATATATGACATGTTTCTATGCAGGATGAGGACTGGAAAGTAATAGTTTCACAGTTTATCAGTTCTCCGCAATCGGTTTTAATTATCCCGTGTTTTCATAATCTGTGGTTATGGTGATTTCCACACATTTTTGTGTAACACCTCATTATCTGTGTGATAATGGGATGTGTTGCCACACTCACTTTCAGCTATTGTGCTGATAGATGTTCTCTATATAGAGAAATATGGCAATAGATATGGCAGCAGAAACAAAAAAAATTATTTCCATATTCCCCTTGACCTGTGGATTGTGTCAACAACTATGGATAATGAAGGAAGGTTGCAAGACATATACCTAGTCCTAGAGAAAGTCCAGTGACTACCCTTGCAGTTGCATGCTTCTTTCACAAACAACATCAAGATGGTTTTGATGACGGCCTCTGGGTGTAGCACCTCATATGGTGGTTGACGACGTTCTCCTAGTGGGTGGCAACGACTTCCACGTCTCTAGATAATCCACATGGACCATTGGGAACTCTATCATTCTTTTGATAGGAAGGATTTCTCCCTTCAATGTTATTTTGCTAGTGCTTACTTATTCTCCCTTGTTGTCTCTCCCTCTTACATGTATGATTTTCTCTAGTCTATCACATTACCACAAAGATGAAAGGACAACATTTGTTAGTATTATTTGTCTTAGGAAAGCCTTTACTACCCCCCTATTGATAGGAGGGTCAGGTCTAGGGCCATATCAACTAGGAGTCAAGGATATGGAATTTCATTAATTTTTTGGAAGTTGTGAATCATGAAATGGTCGATTCATTCTAAATTGGTTGGTTCACAGGTGATCAGTTGATTCAACACTTGAATTAGTCAATTCACTTTATTTCTTATTTGCAAACATATTGTCTTTAATGTGATGATTGATGCACAACATGATGTGAGCATCAATCCTTGATCCAATCGTATTTATCATTGAATCGGGTGATTCACAACCTGAACCGATTGATTCATAATCTTAACCACTCAGTTCATATTCTGAACAGTCAATTCATTTCTCAGTTCATCCAATGTTCAACTAATGTTGTTTAAATTGACTCAATATATGAATCGGTTAACTCAACACTTAATCCAATCGACTTACTATCATGATCAGTCAATTTCCAACAAATTGGGGAAGCTTTGACATTTGTAAGAGGATATATGTTGTCCCATTCATGTGTGCATAAGAAATGGTTAATTTTTCCCTGAAATTCTCTTCTATTCCATGTGAATTTAATATTTGTGGAAAAAAGATCAATCAAATGATAGTCTTGAATGGGTATATTGATAATGTCATTGTTTTTGTCGCATTGATGATGATTTGTGGAAGGGGTTTTTCTCTCATTTGTGTTTCTTGTGAGGCTGAAAAAAACACATGGGATCCATAGGGACTTTTTGTTTACCTATTCTAGAGAGTAGAGTTCATAACTAAAGTGATTTTTTTCCAATTTATATGATCTATAGTGTATCATAGTGACATAGATGTAGTTTACCACTTATGGTGTTAAGTTGAAAGTCAAATAGAGTGGTTTTGGTTTGTTGGACAGTGATGAGGTTTATCTTGAATAATTTTGATGATTTTCCTAATTTAGTGTCAAATGTTACCCGAGGATGAAACATATACATTACATGAGGACATGGTTGTGGAGAAGAATATTGTGTTATATACGAAAGTAAGAAGATGTTGTTATATTCTGATGTTGTCTTGGTATTTTATTGCCAAAGCTAGTGGTCTTTTGTTTTTCCAACCCAAGTTTTCCTCAAAATTAGATAGATCTAAATTTCCTTCAAGGGAGGAGTTGAAATTTATCCCTATCTTATCATAAAATGAAGTGAATTCATGGTATCCCAAGATGCTAAAGAGGTTATATAATGAGGCATAGTGGGTACTTGATCACAAGAAGTAGTATCAAAATTTTCAAAGTAACCTGAGATGTTTGTAGCAAAGACATTTTTCTTCTTTTGTTTCTTAGGTATATGTATGAGTTTGGTTTCTAGGGGAGTTGTTTGGGATGGAAGCATAGAGGTAGGGTGTTGACAAGTTTAGTGGTTTAAGTACTAGTGCTATTTTTATTTTTTAGTTCCTCTAGGATTTTTTCTTTCATTAGTTCCATCATATCGCTAAATTTGTTGATGTTTTCTAGGAAATGGAAGTAATGGATGGGTTTTGGAGAAAGGTTTTTTGCATGGAACAAGGACATTTGTCTACGAGGAACCATGATTTGTTGTGTTTGGGCTGGGATTAGTTTGGTGGATAGGTAAGGGGACAGTCATGGTTTTTTGTATGCTAGAGTATTGGATTGAGATGAGAAGGTTGGTTTATAATTAGTTTATGTCTATGTAATGCATGGAGGGGGTTTGTCCTCATGTACCTAGACATGTCGTTTGATGGGTAGTGTAGAAATAGCTTCATTAGGAATAGAGATCTTAAGGGTAGTATCACGTGGTAGGGTTGTTAGAGAGTTTGGTAAAAAAATTCCTTTCCCGTGAGCTTGATGGTATTACAACACTCTCCAACTCAGATCCAAATGGTTCCTATGAAACATATCAAGTGTAATATAGAAAACAAAGAAGGCCTTAATGTCATTTGTGGGAAAGAGGGTTTAAGAGGATGAACAATAGGGAGTATCCTGTGCTAGCAATGTCTCTTTGAGAAAGTTCAAGATCCTATAGATGTGAAGGGATATTAGATATAGATACCCAAGTGGTACCACCAAAGTCAAATATAGAAGCTCCTATATCAAAAGACCTTCAAGGTAATTAGTTTGAATGAATAACTCCCTACATGGGATTGTTACGGTGATTCCCAAAGGGTGGTTGAGTTTAGTTTCTTTAGGTGAGGTGTAGATGAGATGGGAAGAGGATAGAATATTTGGTTGTTTGAATAGAGAAACTAGGTATGAGGAATACTAGAGTATGTGTGACATCTTGGATGTTCAAATGGTTGTTTTCAATGCTATTTAAGATATTCAGGAGATGGTTGGGACCTATAAGAACCTTCATAAGTCACATTACGTTTACAGGAAGGTCAACTAGTGCTTCATCACAAGGTTATGGTTTAGGCTCTCCATGTACATAGTGTTGGCAGGGGCCAAGGATGCGCTATCCTTATTTGGGTGGTGACCATGGGGAGAGATGGGAGGAATGATGGGGATATGGGGAGTTTGAACATGATGTTTAGTAGTTACAGGGGAGAGGGAAATGCAATTAGTATTTTTAGGTGTGTGTATAGATGGGGTTCTATGTGGTGTCATAGATGAATGAGTGGTTACATGTAGTGGTGGCACATGATTGATGGAGTCTAGCACCAATAAAGAGTTGTGTGTGAAGCATTTATTTTGTTATATCTCTATGTTGAAGAGGGAGCTTTTCAATGGCTTTTGCATAAAAAGGGTAAGAGGCTTTTTCATGGAGAGGGTAAATAGATTTAGCATAATATGTAAAGTGCTATAAGGTCAAGTAGTCTTATAATCATGACTATTTTATATCAGATCGTCTATAGCCATGGAGTTGTTTTGGATTTGAATATTGCTAAGAAAAATGTCCAATTTGTCAGCAAGCATAGAAGACTAGGTCTTTAGATGTTATAATGGTTGTTTCCAAGTAGGTAGAAACTTTGACATCTAGGGACAACATAAGGTTGTGCTTTCTTCTTATATTAACTTTAATAAATGGTGCAAAGTATATGAGGTAGTCTATAAGTGTGTTTTTAATATATTAAATGTAATCAAATTAGTGACACCTACATATGGATGAATGAGAGGATCTTACCTAATGTTCTAGTTGTATAGTTCATTAATGTTTCTTTGAACTACTGAGGCATTGTCCGAAGAGGTAGGAGTTAGCTACAAAGTGATTTTTCATACTTCATTCTTTGTGGGGTAGGAGACCTCAAGCATTTATTTGTCATGTGTCAATTACTTTGTGGTCATGATTATTATATTCTATCATAGGACTTTCAAGTATAAGGACAGAGGTTCAGTCTCCATCTAACATAGTATTTGAAGACAAAGATGTTTTTTTTGCTAGTTTATTTTTGCATGGTTGAAAATTGTGGTATTGGGGATCATTAGGAAAGTGAAGGGTAGTGGTAGATTGTGTGATGTCTCATCTAGGATAATAAGTAGATGGTGTCATTATCTATGGATTGTAGTTCCATATAACATCCACATATGAGGCTGAGTTCACTAACTAGAGAGATCCATCCCCCAAAATGCATTGAGATAGTTTTGGTTGTGTAGTTGAAAGACGACATGCAAATGATGTCTACCAAGACAAAGGTGATCCATTAATGGGTGAAGAGCCTATTTGAAGATGTCTCAAATTTTGTGGAAGGGTAAGGTGTCTGACAGAAGAGGGATTCACTTCAAGATCATATCAAAGGTTGATGTTGTCCATCATAGGGATGTGTATCATGTTTTGTGGTAATGTAGAATGTTTGGTAACTTGATGAACATGGGAAGTGTGTTTGATCCTCCTTTTTGTAAGAGATGTATGCATATGTATAGAGTTTATAGGGAAAAAGTATAATTCTTTTACAAGGTAAGGTATAATGGTGGATGTGAAAGGTGTTTTAGGAGTAAACCACCCTTTCTCATATTTTGAGAATAGTGGCAGTTTGTATTGCATAAGTGGAAAGGTCGGGTTGTAAGATTTGGTGGTGGTGAAGTCAGCACAATTATCTTCTAGCAGGACTGCCTATAGAGAAACATTGAGAGGAATATGATAGGGATGACCTAAAATTATATATGGATGGTTTTGGCCTATAGTTCTAGTACTTTTAGTTGTTCTCAATGATCCCCTTGTATGTTTTCAATAGGAAACTTACTAGTTATAATGTGTTTGCAGATGTTCATGGAGATAAGAAATGTCAAATCCACTAATAAAATAGGTGGATGATGAGATGGGATATAAGAGAGGATTGGATTTTTTATGCTCAATCTTGTATTCAGTCTATAGAGGAATTTTTAATAAGAGACAAGAGTCGAGGAGATGAGGTTGGGACTCAATAGCTCGCTCTAGTGATGAGGGACTTACCATGGGGTTTATCGATAAGCATACATGTGGGATTTACCTGACGGTGAAAGAAGATGATATGTAGTGCAATTTCTACCCATCTCACTAATTAAAAATTTCTTATACTTATTTTGAGATATTCTCTTATAGTATAAAAAAGTAACAAAAATAGCCTAACAAAATATTATTTACTTTTACATCAATTTGTGTGTGATGATCATGATCAGATTATTGTTTAATAGCCACAATGCTAATAGAAATATGTACTCTCAATGATAGAATAATGTATGATCGAGTTTTCTCTAACTTATTTGGAGAGATTTTCTTAAATTTAGTGACATCTTTTTGTCATCCATTCTCTGTATGGCATCAAGTTTAGGGAGGCTACAACACATAACTCAAAAACGTGTCGTATCTTCAATATGGGGTTACAAAGAAAAACAAATTCCCTCAACCTGGAAATTATAGTTTTGGTCCTTGTGATCTGTAGAGGAAATTCGTAGTCAAATCAAAGTACGTCAAATAGGGAAGTTACCACTAGTTCACCTGGAAACTCCCATCTGAAGATGTAACTAATGGTCATGCCATTTTTATACCCACTTCCCTTAATGTGGTCATTTCAACTTGTCACTTTCAAAAGTATATCTCAACGAATTCCTCATGTACTAATTCCATCAAACAACCTAAACCCAAGTCTCCTTTGTAATGAAAATTAACAACTGGATCCCATTATAGGGGGTGTAGTTGTTCCCCCATACAATATTAGCAGTAAGGCACCAAAGATAGGATTGTAAGCCTAATCTTGTGGTACCATAATTGGATTATTGACCGAGGAGTCTGGTATCAACAACTACAAATCACCTTTGCAAGAGATCACTACACTAAGCATTGATCCCAAAACTAGATCCACATAACATAATTCCAATTATCAAGACAACCCACACCCAATCACCTCACTAAAACGAAAATACAAAGTGGACACACCCATAACATGCCCTCTTATGCACACACACACTCTCTCTCTCGCTCTCTCTGTCAGAAAAACCACATGCCACATCAGCATGCCTGAGGTGTCACTAGAATGAGGTCAAGGAGGCATCCTACCTAGGACACCTGCTTCAGATTTTCACTTGGATTATCATGTTTCTCACACATATCCACAATGTAATTTTTAATTGGGACCAGTGTAAGTAGAGAATAAAAACACATTCATTTTTCTACTTATCAAAAGAAATCTTTGACATTTTGATTAAATAAATGTTTTTTACTATTTGGATGTAGATATTAACGTTCTTGGTTGTACATGTGTTGTAATTTCAACTAGTGATGCACCCGAACATAGTGATGTTTTTTTCTTCAACATTCCACAGTGCAAAGTTTACACAAAATACTACAAATGGATACGATATTTACATTTTTACGCACCATAAATACCTTATAGGGTAGAATAAGAGTAATTACATTTTTTTATGCATCACTCATTTATCATTTACTAGCTTATATGCATTTACCCATAAGGATAGGGTAATCAGAGAATTCTAACACTACTCCCAAAACTTATTCATTACTCGACCTTGAGTAACACAAAATCTAAAATAGTCACCAAAGTGAACACTTTCTACCCATGGAATTTCCTCACCTTCACATCATAATGAACTCCCTACCACCTCCTCACCTTCACATCATAACGAATGACCTACCGCCTAATATGACTAACCTTCCCAACTTCCTCAGATCTCATAACACATCTATCTAAGTCGTTGTTTCCAATGTTTCTTCCAAAAAATATTTCCTCATCACTCTACCATATACCAATCACATAAGAGTTTGGTAAGAATTTAAAGAATCCTACATAATGATAAGAATGTATATAATCTAGCACTAGTGTGTGTGAAGATGATATCAAAATGATATATTCATTTTTTTTTGTCAAAGGAAGAAAGGATAGAAAGGGATTTAGAAGGAAGAGGTGAATATCTCCTCTATTCAGCTTGAGATTGCACTTTATTTATTTCTCTTCTTGAATGATGTACAAGATTTTATTGTTGTGCACATTTACATCCTTACTTTATTTTTGATGGTGTGCCTCAGTTACATAGAGAGGGGTATGGATGAAGTGGGATAGAGTAGGAAGGAGGGAGTTCCACCCTGAACTTAGAGTTTGGTCCTTTTATTGATTCTTTTCTTGTTAATGAATGGGAAGTATGAATATGGAAGAAGATGTGTAAAATATTGGTCAAATTAGATGTAACTCAATTTGCAATTTAGTACATTGAGTGATATCCTACTTAGACTATGCTCAAGTAATGAAAGGATAGGGGAAAATTTGATAATTCTTTGAATTTGTTTTACTAATCCATGGAAAGAATGATGTGCATGATCCCTATCAGATCCTCAAAAACTTACCATCTTTTCCAAGGAAACATGATGTTAGGGTTCCTAGACTACATAGAAATATTTCTAGCCATTGGTTTGTTTTAAAATCCAGTCACTGTGAGGTGTCACTTCGAACAATGGGAGTTAAGCTATGATATCATGTATGGATAAAAAAAATTGAATCTAAGTCGACTAGATAATGGATTTGATTACACTAGAAAAGGAAAAAATTGAAGAATAAAAACATTTATCTACATGCAATGGAGATGCATTGATGAGATTTTAAGTAAAAAACATATAGGTGTGGGAAGAAAGTATAACACATATGGCCCACCATCCACCCTGAACTGCAATATTTTTCATCCTTGAGCACACACTAAACGTGATATGGAGAGAAATAATTTTGATGGTTGGCTACCATGGACTGTGGTTGCTATTGGTTCACCAAAACTATTCACCAACCAATAAAATAGTTATAAAATATCATCTTACCATGGAAGCGCTATATAATTAATGTACAGAAGAAGAAAAATGGATAAAAAATAATTGAAAATTAAAAGATGGTTAAGGAAAATTTCACTCGGGTTGCCTCCTGGGAAGAGCCTTTGTTTCACATCGACATCTTGATGTTTGAATCTCAATCATTAGATGTACATGTAAGAACCATGAGCAGATGGTCATCTTGCATGTCCACAATTGTGAAGTATCACTTGAGATGCTAATTGTTGACTTATAATTCACTAGTCTTTTCTCTCAAAAATGTAATGGCTCCTTCGGGAGATATGTGCTTGATGATGAATAGACTCGACCTTCAGGTCCTAAGCTTTCCTAGAAAGAGTCAAAGATGAGATTTTTGAAGTAAACCTTGATGTCCAACATGTAGATCTTTCCTTTCGAAATGTCCATTGTACCACATCTTAGGTACACTTTGTAAATATGTGCATTCTTGCGTGGTGTTAGTCACAACTCTTATAGTTTGTAGGAATTTGCTAGTTGTGTTTTATTGCTTGGAGATCACAATTGAACTATTTGATAGCCCACCAAGCCTAGTGTTAAATATCCACTAGTAAGTGACAAGATTTCCCATAGTATGATAAAAAAAGATGTAGTGCCTCTAGTAATCTTATAAGTTGCATTGTAGGGACAAAGTGTGTCATTCACCTTGTGATCTTGATATTGCCTTGTCTAGATGACTATCTTCTTGAGAATGGAATTTATTTGGTGATTGGAAACCTCCACATGACCACTGATCTGAGGGTGATTTGAAGGAGGCATACAATCTAAGATATCTTACTTGAAAGGGATTGCTTCAAAGTTACGCTGAAGGAAGTGGGATCTTGCATCTTAAAAGAAAGTGTTTGGGACTCCAAAGTGAGGAAAGATAATGTCTTTCTAGATCTTGATAACTTGATCGGAGTCTCTTAAACCTATGGGGATGTATTATGCCCATTTTCAAATATAGTCAACAACATGAAGAATGTAGGAGAATCCATATGAGGAGGAGAAAAAACACATGTATTCCACATCCCGAACATCAAAAACCTCCACTTCCTGTTAGTGCTAACTTGAAGCTATAGATCACCTTGCAACAAACAAAAGAATAATTCTCAAGAAGAAAACAAGAATCATTTAGATTGTTTTGTTTTCTATATATACTTTCATAAAATTTAGTCTTTTCCAAATTTAGTAATATTGTAGCTCCTTCTGAGGAGTTTTATCCTATTTGTATAAACAATATAATGGTTTGGAATTATTATTTTTTATTGATTATTTATTATATATATGGATCCTAGAAATATTGAAGAATGGCATTTGCCTCTCTGATCCTCCTATAAGGGAATAACATTAGCATGAATTCATTACAACTAGTATTAGAGTTCATATTTATGTAATTGACATTTAATTATTAATAGTTTTTTAAAAACTCTATAGAAATCAATGGAATTATTAGGGTATATCTAAGAGGTGAAGGTGTCTATAATGGTTCATAACCTAGGGGATGTCTAAATTTTCCTCCACACCACTAGTGGATTTACAATGACTCCCCAGCCACTATGCTTCCTTCCTGGACAAATCAAAAGGATTTATCTAAAATAACATAACTCTAGGTTTTCTCATCTAAAAATCTTCTCATCTTCATATATGTTCTTTCAACCCGAAGAGTACTCCTTTATAAACCTTAGAATTACTCGTCTCCTCATCTAAGATAAGGTTTCAAGAAAATTAGGGTTAAGGTATCCTCAACTAAAAAAGGCATATGAAGTGCCAATTTGAAATCTAAAGATAAATATATGAGAAACATGTTTTATGTAATGTATGCCTATCATATAGGGAGAAACCCTAGAGACTTTTAGGAACATAAGATGAATTCAAATAAACTAGGTTTATGCATGGTACAAGTAGGATAGACAAAAGAGAATTAGTAATGATAAGTAAGTTATCCTTAGAAACTACAATCTTTCATTTTCATGATTAATCAAGGAAATTGCTTGTATATGAGAAATTATATAGAAACCATCTTGGCCCAAAAATCATGGTACATGGAAAAGAGAAAAATATTGGAAAGTGGTACATACAGTCCTAAAAATAGTTTGATATAGTTGTATTCCACTTCAAGTCCTTTGAAGGAACACAAGTTATTTCATTTTTATTAAACGTAGACTAGAACTTCCCAAGGATGGGACCATGCCCCTAGATATGTTCTTATGATCCCATATACAAATAAGAAGAAGGAAGTGAATCATTCCACCAACATTCTGCAACAATTGAACAATGGAGGGACAATAATTAAGTGATAAGAACTTTCTTCTAAAACATTCTCTTGGTGAAGTTTAGGGAATCACCATACATGCATATATATGCCCTAATCATACAAGAAGATACTAGAGGTAGTTGATTGGACTGAGCTCCAAGGATAAGTGCATCACATTTTATATAAGTGGTGACTCCTAGGGAAGTTCTTATATCCTTGGGGAAGAAGGAAGAATTGCTTATACCATTTATTTATGACCCTTAAGCCTATTTCTACTGCTTTGCCTTACAACTATTTAAGGATGATAACATGAAATCTTAGTAGGACACGTACCATGGGGTTTCTAAAGAAAATGTAATTGACTTTTTGGGATTCATTGATATCTAAAAGATTGAATCTAGAAGGACCAATTGTGACCATGGTAAAGCATAGTAAAGAGAAGCCTATTAGGGGGGATAAGGGAATAAGGAATCATAGATAGTACCAAAGTTTTTAGACTATGAATGCCACCTCAATGTAGTGTTATGTGACAATATAGTGTGTTTCAAATAAATAAGGAGCAATGCATCACGGAAAACACCCTGAAGTTTTCAGGAACATAGAGTGAAGGTACCAATCCTAAAAAGGAAATCAAGTTTCTTCCCTTAAAATTCTAGCTTGTAGGGTGCATATATATGGAATAGTATTAGAGAAGCTTCATGATGTGTTATGGTTGAGATAGGTTGTGCCCAAGTAATGGATACCTAGAACCTAATGAGGGTTGATCTAGGTAAGGACTTGGTAAGAGAGATAGCAAGAACCTAAACATATGTGTGGTGTAGACACCCTAGCTTGACTAATCCATGCTAGTAGGTGAGGATGCTTGTTATAAGTGAAAATCACATGAGAGCCTAAGGGGCTATGAAATTTTGTATTGGTTGAGTAAACCAAATTGGTCCCTAATTCTATGTCGTGAATACTTGGATGGGATGAGTAATACGACATAGTCACCAATTCTATGTACCAGTAGAATTGCATGCATGAATCTACATGAGATACAAGAAGTCGAGTGAGTACATAAGGTAGAATCAGTCATATAAGTACAAGTACATAGGGTAGAAGAAGTCATGCAAGTATGTAAGGCACACATTGTAACAACCCCCTCCCCCTATTATCCCCTATTCGGACAGACTGAGAGGCAAGGGTTATTACCTTTATTACAGGATGGAGGTTTATCAAATAATTAAAGACAATTGATAAATTTCACTAAATAGGAATGAGTTTGTACAAGATTAACTTTCCATAAAGGTTTTACATAATAGGATTTTCTAGAGTTCTGCAACATGAAATAAAAACTAACTAAATCCTCCACATATTAGATTTCTATCTTTTTCTTTGTGGTTTCTTTTCCAAGATATTCAGTTTCATCATACTTGCAGTATAGCAGATTATCATAAAACGGCATGAAACAAAAGTATGGTCAGTATAGTAAGTTATACTAGTATGTGGGGAAAAAATAATTGCATCTAAGGGTAAGGACATATTCACAACAATTATTGTTATAGAATCAAAATTATCATTTTCTTCATAACCCCTCAACCCATTTTTATTCAACCTCTAGAATACCCTCTCTTAGGGTTTTTTCCATGCAGTAGATGTTAGGCCACCTCTCATTCTGTAGCTAGGTGCCATGTTGGACACCTATCAATCTGGATCTAGGTGCCATGTTAGTCTTCCCAATCTGAGGCATAACCTCATATGACCTTCCCAATCTAGGGCCTGGTCTGACATTCCCAATATGGGGCCTGATCTTTAGTCATCACCATGACTTTTCATTTATTTCCATTCTCAAGCTACCACAGTTGGTATGCGGGGTTCAAGCAAGTTATAAGCATAAATTATGATAACCATAGTGACTTGGGTCTCAAGTTAGGGCTTCATTAGAGTTTTAGCTTCTTAAACCCTAATCATCACTTTTCATGCCTCTTGGGTTGACAAACCCTATCTTATCGTTAATTGCAATTTTGATCTCTTGGAAACCCTAATTTATCAAATTATGGGTTACTAAGTTCACATAATTTCCATGTTTCTCTTTTTATCCATAAAAGATCAATCTTTTATTATCAATATCAATTGGACACATTACAATTATCAAAACCTAAAACTTAGGTTCTTACACATTAGCCACATTAAAGATGGTAACTTTTGATAGTTTTTGAACTAGAGGTAGATTTAGGTCTTGATTCTATTTTTATTTATATCATTTCATTTTTCTGATAAATTTTCATATATTATATGCTATCATTGGACCATCCTATTTCACAAGATTATCATTAATGGGCCAATGAGAATAGGCCACATCATAAAATACATGTTTCTTGTTTGGGCCACATGGGCTCAGCGTAGCAAATGGCTCCCAGCCACCTCAGCTAGGTTGTCCATGCGGGCGGCTCATGATAAAAGATTCAAAAGAAGGAAGGACCCTCATCTTCCTCCATACGACTCTGGAGCAAGTTGGTAATTTTACCAATCTTATTCTTCAACCTCAGCTTCATGTAAACCAACCTCTCCGGTGTGGAGGTGTTAGTCAAGTCTATAGTTGACTCTTCACTGAAGGTTGTAGATGGTGAAATTGAGTCATCAAAGGCCTACATTGTGATGTCTTGAATTCATTGATCCCTTTTCTAGCATCATGCACTGATTGGCAAGGCAAGAACCAAGGGTTGGTCAAACCAGTAGGAGATTTGAGATAAGGGTCATCCACATAGAAGTAGGGTGAAATTAGCCTGCTCGTTTAGGTTGAGGAAACCTAGTGAGGCTAAGGGTGCCTTTATATAGGTGTGGGGCTAAAGGAAGGTATTGTTGTATCTCTTCTTGGAATCTAGGTCTTACCCAAGTTGGCGTTTTGTGATTTCAGCAAGCCATTAGTTGTGTAATGGCTTGATGGATTCGTTCTCACTCTCCTCTCCATCTTTATCTTGGTTTTTATCCTTTAAAATAGGGAGGGAGAGAAAAATGAATGTAGTAATCCTTTACATGACTGCTAACTTGTCAAAATCAGAAATGTCCAACTTGGGTAAGACATGGATTTCAAGAAGGGATACAAAAGTCAACTCCACACCTATATAAGGGCACCCTTATCCTTGATGTGTTTCCCCAAACTGAACGAGTAGGATAATTTCATCTCTACTTCTATGTGGATGACCCCCCCATCTCTGATGTCCTACTGGTTCAACCAGCCCTTGGTTCTTGCCTTGCCAGTCACTGCACGACGTTGGAGAAGGACCAACGAATTTGAGACATCACAGAGCAGGTCCCTGATGACTCAATTTTGCCATCAACACCCTTCAGTGAAGAGTCAACTATAGAGTTGACTAACACCTCCGCACAAGAGAGGCTGGTTCGCATAAAGTTGAGGTTGAATAAGGTGACTGGTAATATTACCAGCTTGCCCCTGAGTCGTATGCAGGAAGGTGAGGGTTCTTTTGTCTTTTGAATCTTTGATCATGAGTTACCCATGTGGATAGCCTAGATGAGGCGGATGTGAGCCATTGGCTGTGCCAAGCCCACATGGACAAAACAAGAAACATCTATTTCCTAACATGGCATGTTCTCCTTGGCCCATTAATGATAATCTTGTGAAAATCATAGGAATTTATAGGAAGGTCCAATGATAGCATGTAATATTTGAAAATTTATCAGAAAATGCAATGATTTCAATAAAAAAAGAATCAAGACCTAAATCTACCTCTAGTTCAAAAGCTATCCAAAGTTACCATCTTTAATATGGCTAATGTATAGGAACCTAAGTTTTAGGTTTTGATGATCCTAATGTGTCCAATTAATATTGGTAATAAAAGATTGATATTTTATGGATTAGAAGAGCAACTTGGAACTTATGTGAACTTAGCAACCCATAATTTGATGAATTAGGGTTTCCTAGAGATTAAGAGTGGAATTAATGATAAGATTAGGGTTTGTCAACCCAAAAGGCATGAAAAGTGATTATTAGGGTTTAGGAGTCCAAAACCCTAATGAACCCCTAACTTGAGACCCAAGTTAGTCTTAATGATGATTTTGGATAGAATAATGATACATGGGTGTATTGCTTTAACATTCAGGATAATTGCTTGGTTGCTTGTTTTGTTATTCCTGATTGCTCTTTCCTGGACATCAAGTACACCTGATTAAGGTATGTGGTTATGCTTAAGACTAATCACTTTAGTTTCTCGGAAATTTTTGAGGTTTTCTAGATTGATTGAAATTAAATGCTTGGATGATATTTATTTCCTCCGAACAATAAAGTCAATATGGTTATCACAATTTATGCTTATAACTTGCTCTAACCCCGCATAGCAATTCGGGTAGCTTGAGAATGGAAAGAAATGAAAAGTCATGGTGATAAATAAAGACCAATCCCCATTTTGGAAGGTCAAACTAGGCCCCAGATTGGGAAGATCATATGAGGCCATGTCCCAGATTGGGAAGACCAACATGGAACCTAGATCCAGACTGAGAGGTGGCCAACATGGCACCTAGTTCCAGAATGAGATGTGGCCTAACATCCATTGCAGGGATAAAATTGAAAGACATGGTATTCCAGAGGTTGAATAAAAATTGGTTGAGACGTTATAAAGAAAATGATAATTTTTATTATGTAACAATAATTGATGTGAATATGTTGCTACCCTTAGATGCAATCTTTTGATTTTTTCCCACATACCAATATAACTTGTTATACTGGTCGTGCTTTTGTTTCACGCCATTTTAGAATAATCAACTATACTTCAAGTAAGATGAAACTGAATATTGAGGAAAAGAACGCACACAAAGAAAAAAGACAGTATTATAATCTCTGGAGGATTTAGTTAGTTTTTATTTCATGTTGCAAAACTCTGAAAATCATATTGTGTACTCCCTCGATGGAAAGCTAATCTTGTAAGAAACTCATTCCTATTAAGTGAAATTTATCAATTATTTCTGAATATTTGATAAACCTCAATTTTGTAATAAAGGTATTGGCCCTTGCATCTCGGTTTTCCCAAATAGGGGATAAAATGTGGAGGGGGTCATTACACACATAGTGGTCATGTGGGTACATGGAGTGTGAAAGTATTTTAGACACATAGAGGTTGTTAAAACACTAGAGCTCAGTGATTATGTAGAGAATTAGTTGAAACTCAAAAAAAATTTAAGTAGTGTTTAAATATCAGGAAGGTCATCCCATGTTAAGGGAAGGAGCTTATGGAGGAATAATAGTCCAAATCCGATGGGGCCAGGATATGTGGTTAGAGAGCATGACTCCTAATGAGAAATAAGAGAACACCCAAGACTAGAATCTTCCTCTAAAGATGAGTTGAACCACCTTGTCTCTGATTTCAACTTGTAAGATAATTGTAGATGTCTACAAGGACCTAAACCTAAACAAAGATATATATAATGACCTAATTGTATATTATATGAAACATATAAACCAACAAATCAATTATTCACATGAAAAAAATGTTGCATCTTATTGCTTGAACAAATTATTTGTTCATATGCATGTGAATATATATTGATGAATGAGTTTGGTCAATAAATATGTCATAGTTCAATGCATTAAAGGAAGTTATTCCACAATACATGTGAGCTTAATGGCTACCTTATACAGGATGAGTCAATGATACACGAAACTTGGAAATGCAGGAGGACCTTATTTTAAAATAAAGCTCGATCATAATAGAACCTAGAACATCTCAAGTAACCCTATTCAGGGTGGAACCTAGGTCAACACCTGGGTCAAGTAGAGAAGATGTGGAGGTACATGAGGCCCAAGGGGTTAGGAGAATATTTTTTCTCCATAAGTACATTAGGTCTGAGGGGTCATAAGGTAATTTCACTCCATGAGGCACAAGGTTTAGGAGAACACTTTACTCCATAAGTACATGGGACTCGAGAGATTAAAAGGAGATCACTCCATAAGTACCTATACCCCAAGAGACCATGATGTAATGACTAAGGTCAATAATGTGTGAGGAATATATAAAGAGTATAAAGACTTATGTAAAAAGGAAACCCTAAGGGAGGTTATGCACAAGCTTAAGGACCCTAAGAAAGCACATTTCGTCACGGAATGATGACTTATGATAACTATCTAAAGTTATAAAAATATACATGTTTGAGGAGTTACTCATCATGCATGAATCCACCTACAATTAAATATTATGATTTGTGGACTCACCATATCCACATATTGAATAAGGTAAAATTTGTATTTGGACTACAACCAAGTGTTGATTTTAGCTTAATATAGGTGTAAGAGAAAGCACACTGACAAACTCACTAGAGAAATAGTTCTCTAGCTCTTACAAAAACAACTTGCAATAATACCACCCTCTACTAAATGGGTATTACCGCAGTATAGTCGAGGATCAAATCCCAAGGGAAAAATTTTAAGAACCTTCTAGTTTGTATCTAGTTGAACTAAGATGAATATTTAAAACAAGAGTTGATTAAGTTAATATAAACTAATTTCAAAGAAAGTAAAAAAGAGAGGTTTAAACTGGGTCTAGATTAATGATGGAAGTCACTGGGGTGGAATCGAGTTTCGTGATCACTACATGCAGAAACACATCCATAACATATCTAGTCTTAATAAAAGCATCCAATTGGTGCAAGCAAGTTTTCGTCGATTCGAAGTGGGAAAATTGCGTAGACATATCTTGTGAGCATAATGTCTTGTTACTCAAAGGTCATGTATCTACTGCTTTGGAGACATCCCTTCAACAGTTCTCATCCATCCATCAACCAAGTTAACTGACATTCAAAACCTAAGCATTGAAGTTGTTGTAACCTAACATTTAAATAGATCATGAAAAGTGAGTGATCAAACCACTAAACATGCAATAAAACAATTAGCATTGAACTAATAGAGTTATATACAAGCCGTGGAACAACAAAAATAGACATGCAAGCATCGGTAGATGGGCTAGTCCCCACACGCTAGTGAATACATCTACTTGCTCTTGATGGTAAGATTAGAGCAAATAGGGGAGGAGGAAGAGATTTCCATGATTACAATAGGTACAAGGGATGTGCTTTGTGTGGACAACAATGCCTTCATTCTTGATGCAGTGGTTGGATCCAATTGGAGGAGAAGGAGAGCACCGATAATATGTGATAAGCACACTATTCATTCATCAATTCTTCTCTCATTGAACTTTATTTCATCGGGGAAGGAGTGACAGGGGGTATAATGGTAGGGTCGTTGTGGATCTAAATACTTTCATGGCTAGAAGATGGACCCTGGTAGAGTAGAGGTGGGGTGAGGATGCCAAAGTGGTGTCCGATGGAGAATGGTTGAAGATAGTCATCTCCTTCGTTTGTTGATGCAACATCCTTATGGTGCCATATAGGAGAAGTTATGCCTCCTAATGGAAGTGGGGTTGACTATTTATAAGTTGTGGGAAAGTCTTTGTTAGGGTGTAGGTCTACTTTTAGTGCAAAGGTATTTTTGGGCTTCATTGTCGGTCGATGAGTGCAGAAGCACCATCGATCTATAGAGACTATGGTTCCATTGATGTGTTTTGCAGTTTGAAGGTTGTCAATCGATGGATCTGCTCACTTGTATGGGGTGGATCTACTTGCTCATCAGCCAAACTCCCATTGGGGGTATAATGCAGTACAACCATCAAGTGCCAATGTAATGGTCCCATCGGGGCTTGACCTCACCAGTCGATGGGAGTTGAGATACCATCGGCTTGGGCCATCGGGGGTGTAAGTGTTAATGTTTCATCAGTCCTTGGTAATGCTGGGTTTATGTCGGGTTTGACCATCATAGCATGGACAATGGGAGTCTTGGATGATGGATGGTCGATGCTCATTCAATTTGAGAACAAACACACCCTAGGGGGTGGGGGGTATTTCTTTTGATGTGAGGGTTGATGTTGTTGGAGGCTCTAGTCGATGAAGGCGTAGATCAATGAAGGAATTGGTCATAATATATCAAATCTAATTCATTAAAAACTTCTTGGGCTGACTAGTTGGTTAATAGGAGAACCATGGACTAAGCTAATGTACATTTGTTGAAGCTCAATCCAGCAATGGAAGTCCATAGTTTTGATCAAAACCCTACATATTCACATAAAACTAAGGAAAACTGTATAGAGGTAAAATCAAAGGTAATCAAGGGATCTAAGTGCAATATTGAACTAAAATGCCACTAAAAATAATATGAATATATGCATTCACCATCCATCTGTAACAAATAAAAGTTGTGTTGAATATATTGAGCTTGAAGTGATGATATGATCAGAATATATGAAGGCATTACCTCGCCAGATTATGGGTAGTACTGAAGAATAAAACTTGCTTGAGCAGGACATAAATGAAATTTTTAACATCATTGGATAACATAATGCAGTGAATAGAATGTAGAATCATATTTAAGAGAGTCTCATTTCCACCCTTAATTGATGTATATATGTATGGTTAAATGAATTGTGTACTCGATTGCATGTAGCTTACATGTACCCACCTTCATTTATGATGATTGTACTGAATAATCCAACCTTATGAATGTAAAGTATACCCCTTAGATAATATGTGTACAAAAAATCACCACAATCTGATATTCATAAATCGTCAAATGAATGAAAATGTGTATTTTCCAATCAATGGTAAGTTGTAGAAATTGTATAAACCATTGAATGATATATTGCTATATCTCATGATCTATAAGAGATATGGTTATGATTTTTTAAACACATCTAATATAGATAGTGTTGAATCAATCCATATGGTTGTATTTTATCAAAATACTCCACATGTGCTATTTTAATGAACAATACACATAAGTTACATGTATTGGTCGGAACACACTTTCTAGCCTCTCTCTATATATATATATATGTATATATATATATATATATACATATATATATGTATGTATGTATTTATTGGAATTAGGTAAATATATTTCGACTTCCTATTAAAATTATAGGAGATCAAGAGTTACATGTAGGCCCAATGCCATACACCACGAAAAAAGAGTACAACTCTCTCTTCTATCTAATGTGAAAATTACGTTTAACACATTTACAAATTTTTACAACAATACTCATAGAATTTGCAGCAACACATTGGTATTTTCTGACATTCCAATCCTCCCAAACGTGATAGTATAGAGAAGCAAAAAGAAGTTTCTTCCTATCATCCCTTGCACACTTTGCCAACATCCTTCTTGGATCTCCCACCAGCTAGAGTTGTACCTTGAACTCTTTACACAACGTATCACAAATATCTCTTGTGAATTTGCATTCCCCCACAAGATGATTATGATATTCTTCAGCATCCTTGCATAGCAAGAATAATGTGGATACATCATAGTTCCATCCCTTTATCCTTTCAAGAGTAGCAAGAGCTCTATGCAATTTTTTGTATACACAGATACTCCATTTTGGCACGTACACACCCGTCCAAATCTACTCCCCATGCATATCCTTGGTGCCCCTTGAGTGTGTCGCCTCCCATAAGCATGTCTTTGGATCTTTAGGTCTCCATCTCCCCATATGCTAGGCCTCAAATAGGTGTCTAACCTTCTGCCATGTTTCTGTCATGACATTAATAGTGTGTGAGTATCCTTCCCTTGTCTTTCACTTGAAGTCCAGTTCTCTTGGATATATTTCCCTCATCCATTTCCCCTAAGTTGAGGTGCCTTCTTTATAGATGATTATTCCCCTCATTGTCCCCCATTTTGCTATGTCTCTAGGTACTTTTAAGTTTAGTCCTCCTCCATCCTTTGGGAGTGCTACTCTTGTGCATCTCATAGGATGATACCCACTTTACCATAGAAAATTTTTCATCTTCATCTCCATTCTATCTAGTACTGAATTGGGAATCTCCCCTTGTTGAACCCAAAAAATGAGAAGTCATTCAATAGCAGCCTTTATCAGTATTGCTCATCCCTCCATGGATGTCTTCTATGTTGGACATCTATTCACCATTTCCTCCATCCTATCTATGCAATCCGCAAAGTCCTTGACCTATAAATTACGTCTAGCTAAGGGAAACCCAAGGTATTTTGTTGGGAAATTCCCCATGTCCATGCCAATTGTGTCTAGTAACTTGTCTTCTATCTGAAAGTAGTTCTTAGATAAGAAAATATGTATTTTGCTTGCATTCACATACATCCCCAATTACTCTCCAAACTCCCATAGAAGATTTTTTAGATATTCCAGAGAATGTTGGTTGGCTTCAACAAAAACTAACACATCATCTACAAAAATCAAATGGGTCATAACCTTTGTGCCATGGACTTTGTAGGGCTTGATCTCCTTTTTTTCTCAGCTTGCTTCATCTTCTGTGTGAAGTACTCCATAATAATCACAAAGAGGAGAGGAGAGAGGGGGTCTCCTTGGCACAGACCATTACCTCCTCTAAACATTCCTATTGATGTGCCAATAACCAGAACAGAAAAGCTTGTAGTGTCGACACAGTGCTTCATCCACCAAATTCATTGCTCATTAAACCCCATCTATTTCATAATCCACCACAATTTCTCCCACCGAACACTATCATAGGCTTTGGAAGCATCCAGTTTTAAGCAAGTTTTCATACTTCCTCTCATGACATTATAGTCTAGCAGAAATTCCCCCACCAATAATGCATAGTCACTAATGCTTATTCCTATCACAAAGGCTCCTTGATTTGCAGAAATAAGATAGAGAAGTACCATCTTCAGTCTAGCAGCCATAATCTTAGCAATGATTGTATATTGTACCAAGCAACATGCAATGGGTCTGAAATTAGCAAGAGAGGAAGTAACCTTCTTCTTAGGAATGAGTACCAGAAAAGAATGAATAACCTGTTTCACCATGTTACCTCCTTCTAGAAACCAGCTCACATATGCAACCAGATCCTCCTTGATGATATCCCATGTCTTCTTGTAGAAAAAAGCATTGAAACCATCTGACCCTGGGGACTTGTTGTTTTCAATGCTCCATATTGCATCCTTAACCTCTTATTCATTGGTTCTTCTTGTATAATGATGTATAGAAGTTTATGTCCTGCTATTCTAGCTCCTCTTATTTATTGACCACTCTCCCTTCAGCATCAATCAACTCAGAAATAATATTATCAGCCTCCCATCTTTTAGTAGTAGTATGGTAGAGTTTAGTGTTTTTGTCCCATCATCCATCCACTTTTCCCTACTCCTTTTCTAGTAGAATTTTTTGTCCTCTTTTTTTAGGTCCTCTAGCATCCTTTTCATCTCTTTGTCCTTCTCTATCAACTCAAGATTAAGAGGGTCAATCCTCAATTTTTCCCTGACCTCCTTACATTCTCCTTTAGCTTCTTTAATCTGATTTTGAATGTTCACTTCAGCTTTGGCACACCTCTTAAGTGCAATCTTGGTACTTCCCAACTTTTTAGCAAAGACGTACATCGGGTTTCATGTCACCTGCGTGATCCATCCTTCTTTCATGACATCATCAAAACCTTTCCATTCCGCCCAGTAATTTAGAAATATGAAAGATTTCCTTTTTTGTTTGGACCAAGATAGGTGCATGGTCCCTTAGCTCAGATCCTCCTGCCTTAACTTGCACATTAGGAAAAAATTATGCCATTCATCATTCATTAGAGCTCTATATGGTTTGCTTGCTATCCTATTTTCTGCCCCCCTTTCATTATTCCATGTGAAGATATCACCTCCCACTATTGGTAGTTCAAAAAGTCCAACTTTATCAATAGCTTGATTGAAAGCATATGTCTATGTATTCAGTGCTAACCTTTTCCCCTTCTTCTCAGCCTCCAAACGATCAATATTGAAGTCCCCAATGACCAACCACAGTAGATTTACCTATTTGGATAGAGAAACTAAGTCCTTCCATAAGTCCAGTCTGGCCTTGCCATTATTATGACCTTATACAACTATCACCCACATGTGTAAGCCTCCATTATTCCTACAATCAACTATATCATGCTGATTTGACATCTATATCATTGACACTTGCCATGTGCATCACTTCCATGCCACACAAACGCTAGCAACCTCTACACACTCTATATTAGATACATGCTCCCATCCTTGTAGAAACAAGTATCTAATATTGTTATTCTTCTATTCCTTTATTTTAGTTTCCACTAAAGTGATTAAGGAATGTCCACTAGCAGCAATCCACTCCCATATCTCCTTCTTTTTGCTCCTATCACACCCTCCTTTTATGTTCCATAAAACCATGGACATATCAGTAGTTTTTATTGGATCTGGTGTGCCTTATCGGCTCCTTCTTATTAGCCTTCTTCCTTTCCTCCTTTTATGCTAGCTTATTTTCACTTTCCTCCTCTTTATCAGATTTGAATAATGCATCAAAGTTGTTTTTCGTATCAAGAATTTCACCTACCCCATGATTTTTAGGAATCCATGTCTTCTTGACTTTCCTCCTTGTTCTAGAAAGAAACTCTCCTTCTTCATATAGGACATATACATCCTTAGGAGTATTTCTTTCGTTCCCTTCCTATTCATTACCTTCAACCCTTCTGTTGGTACTACCATCTGATTCACGGTTGGCTACATTATCTCCTCCCATTAAAGGACCCTCATCCACCTATGGTTTTGTGTCCCTTAACACTCAGTTTGATTTCTTCCTCGGGATGGCCTGCTGAGGACTCTTACCCGTCACCGAACTCGCCTATTGTGGTTTCCCTTGCGGCATGGATTTCTTTCCCTTCTCATTCCTTGATTCCTTCTTTCTCTAAATCTTCTTCTCATTATCCATTAAAGGTTTTTCATCCACCTTTTTATCCTCCTCGCATCTTCCTTTAGTGTGGCCAAAGGCAAGGCATCTCTGACAGATAGCAGGGATGTAGTTGTATTCAATGTCAACAGGTATCGCCTCTCTTCCCTTCACATTCAGCAACACCTTTGACGGAAACTTGCTCTCTACCTTCAGCTCCATGAGTACACTGACTCCTTCGGACTCCAGCAAACGATCATCTATGTGTAGTAGTTTGCCTACGCTGACCACAATAGTCCCCACAACCTTCCTCATCCAGGAACGTCCAAAGGAATTCACTATTATCCATGTTGGTATAATTGTGAATAGGTTTCTCTTCATCTCATCTCCATAGGTATAGTTCCTCACCACAACCATCTTGGTCCCATATTCAGTGTCGTCGTTTTGTCAGTTGCATTAGAGAACCACACAAGGATGATACCTTGCTCCCATAATAACAACTCGAATGATCCTTTTGGATTCCACATGCGACAGATCCATGCTTGGAGGTGGGGGAAAAAGGGTCGTTTGCCCAGAACATACACCATGATGGTATGTTCCCATACATCATGCATCATCTCGAACTTCTCCTCCTCTAGTTCCACATGAATTTCCCATTCAATCTCCTTTGGTTCTGAGAAATCGAGTACCTCATCCTTGCGATCAACAAGCTTTTTTAGACTTGAGTCCACGTCCTTCCCGATGCCATCAGCATCGGTCCTTCTCCTCCTTCTACCATATTAGGGTTATGGGCCTTCTTACCCAAGTTGCACTCTGTGGTGTTGTTGGTGTTGGGTGGTGGTGTGTGGGGGTGTACGCCACCGATCGGGGTGATCAAAGGTGTGGGCACCATGCCCTCGTCTGGCCTGGAGATATCCAAGGCTACCGCCAAGGTAATCACATGGAGCGGAGCCCTAAGAGACGACGTGCAGGTTTTTGTTGTTGTGTGTATATATGATCACTTTCAATAAAGGTTGATCATGGTTTGTAGCATAATATATACAAGAAGGGTTGTTATCTGCAATAATACATGTTGAAACCATAGATAGGTTGGAAACCCTTGTATGAAGGAGCATGTGTGATATCATCTTTAGGATTTGACCTAGGTGGTACCATGCTTGCCCACTAAATTACATGTGTACTAGAACATGCATCAATATTGGTGGTATGACATTACCAAGAGACATGAACTCTCTATAAAGGAGGTCAATTAGTATTTTTACTTGTTATTAGTCATCCCCGAAGAGAGATCATACTTGAGAAGGAAAACTCCAATAGGAGGCTAGAGTGTTTTACTATAGATCCTTAACGCAAATTATAATATGATAAGGACGAAATTTATAAGGTAATCCACTACTAAAATAGAAGGAATAGGCCACATCACATTTAGATAGGATGATGTTGGAAACCCCATAATGTCCTAAAGTACCTGACCACTATAGATATTATAGAAAATAAAATGAAAGGCTGATGAGATATTTCTTATTAAAAGCACACTCCTATCCTATATATAGGCAAGGAGGAAAGTACAACGAAGCAGAGCAGGAACCCTAATAGTCCAAGACAATTAGGTCCATATAAAAAAAATAAATTAAATAACAATAACTTAACACTCCCACTGAAGCTAGGGTATGGGTGAAACATATCCATATTGGACATACAAGACTCAATTAGACAATACAAAAATAGAAAATAGAAAATGTCACTCCCCATATAAGATTTTCACTCCCCATTAGATATGACTCTCCAACTAATTAAAGATCTGATGACACCTCCTTTGGCATGATATTCTACAGGATGGAAATGCTCGAGCTTTGCAAAAGATCTACTAAAGTGTGTATGGAATGAAGAATATCACCATCAATTTGGAGAAGATGATCAAAACATCATGACTAAGCCATCTTCACTGGAAAGAAATGTGTGATTGGGATAAGCACAATCAAGACATCCAGTGATGTAGTGATAGAAGTATCTACAAACACATATATTATGAGGTGATATGATTGTCAAAATGGATACATATAGAATGTGATTTTTAAGGTGTTGATAGTAATGGAACACACCACCAAGGAATGTCGAAGTAGATCACTAAAAGAACTATCTTGTCATTTGAATATGAACATTTGATAAGACATGAATAAAATAGCTTTGTGAAGATGAAATTTGGACGAATCATCAATGTTGTAGGTGTAGTATTGTATGCTTGAAATTAATGAGCGTCAGAAAAGTAACCATCCATCTTATGAGATGTTGTAGGATCATAAAAATTATCACCAATGGGAAAAAGAGACTAGAAAAAGTGCAAAAAGCTCTTCCCAATGTATCTTATTAATATAACTGATATTTTTAACTTGTATGAAAGTGGTAGCCAACTACACTAATGTGAAGTTTAGGTAGCCAACCTAATTGCATATTGTGGCATAAATACGAAGAAGCATAGTTTTAGTTAGAAAGAGATACACAAAAGATGCACTGATGAAGAAACATAGTGCCATTGGGGAAGTGATACACCAATGATGTACTGGAATTATGATATTTAGTGGGAATAAAGCATTACAAAGACATCATAAGATGGATGTGTGTAATAATTAGAAGCTCCATGGAGATAAGAATAACCTAGATGAATACATATCATTTCTTTCATACCCTTTCGCCTCATAATCCCTCTTCGTACATGTTCTCTCTCCCTCTTCTAACTGTCTTCCCCTCCTCTATACCATGCACACCAAATACAAAGTGAATGAGTAGTTGATATGGAAAAAAAGCATTACCCCCTGCACATGTAAAGATATTCACACATGTGGGTGGTAGGGGGGATAAAATTATCGAAAGAGATGAAGATAAAAATAGTACAATATCCCTTTTTATGCTTTATAAACTAGAACGGGTCTTTGTTGTACAATATGTTGTAGATATAATGAATACAAATTGATGTGCTACATGACCATATTAGACAAATCCAAATAGAAAAACAAATATGTTGAATAAATCTGATCAAGGATCCAATTAGCATAGGCATGAAACATCAAAGAGGGGTGATGGCTATGAGTTCCAAGTCTGGGAGAGGTTTGGCAGTTTGTGGGGAAGTAGCAAGACAATGGCATCGATCCAAGTATCCCAGCATGTTGGAGCTTTGGTGGGTTGTAGTGACACAATGAACAAAAGGATGGTCATGTTGTGGCCTCTAATATCACTCACAAGGTGACCAAGGAGCATTTGTATGCACCACGTAAGGCGTGTCCATCTATAAGACTTTCACAGTTCCTTTGGTAGAAAAACATAGATATCACGGTTGGTTGGTGAGTTGATGTAGAGAATGTATTCTCTCCTCACAAGTGTATCGCCAGCCACAAGGTTCTAGTGCAAGGTAGCCAGCTTTTTCAATAGCAATGCCTTGTTATCACACACCTCACAAACAGAATGTGAGAGGAAAATAGCTAGGGCCAACCAGAATTGAGGTGGAATCTGTATAGTGGGCGATGTGACACAATTTTACCGTGCGTAGAACGCAAGTGTACGCGTCAATGTAATATAGGCCTTTGTGAGGCCCGAGTCGAACTCAGGGACATGTGAATTATCGGAGACTACTACTAACTACTCGCAATCAGCTAGACCGATTAAAGAGTTGGAGGTTGTTGATAAAATTAAAAGAAAATAAAATAAAATCAAAACAAAGCAATCGATTAAATGTTTATTTCAATCAATTCAAGATGAGATCTTTAGGATTGCGGTTTCACCGTGGGTTATCATTGCATGGAATTCTATATAGTCACTCAGATTTATCTCTCTATCCAGGTAGTGGCCTGAAATCAGAATTGCTCATTGTCGTGGTACAATTCACTACCTACGTCTAGGTCGGTTCCACCATCGTAGTAACCTATACCCTAAACTAGGTGCATTAGAATCGATCTCTCAGTATCCACCATTAACCTTACACCACCTTGTTCAAGGGATTTGTCAATTAATGTGAATTTCATCTCTTTTCAACCGTTAATTCTTCTTTCAAAGTAATTTAGGGCATTAGATTATTATTATGGTGATCAAGCATAATAATATAATTGAGAACACGAAATCATACCACAGATTTAAATGAACGATAAATTACTATGATAAAATTGTCATACAATGAATCCCCGGGCTACTCCCGGTCCTAAAGACAAAGGGGATTAGCCCCACATGGTCATCTCAATGAAAGACATAGGAGTAGAGAAGCAAACGTGGGAAACATGGAGCAAACTCGTGTAACCCCTGATACAAAGGTGTTCCTGGAGATCCTCCTCGAGAAACATGCATTTTGCAGTCTTCCGGTAGCAAAATCGCCCGTCGGAGGTACCCGGATCGCTCGGTTGACGGCCTTCGTCTCTCGTCTCCTCTCTCTCCCTCTCCTTCTTGGATGTTGTGCAACACAATGTGAGATCCCCCTCGGGCCGTCCGTGCTCTTCTTAGGTCATAGGACCACTTTACGGCTCTGAAAAAGCTCATCCGTCGGATTAAAATGCTCCGTTTTAGTGCTGAAAATTGCCAGATCCCGACGCTGTCGATAGTATCGACCCCTAGGTCGATGGTATCGACCATGATACATGTATTTCACCCCAAAATCACATTTTGGGGTTTCTTTTTGATGAAATGTTGATACTATCGACATGGGGGTCGATAGTATCGACTCCGGACCATGCAAAAGTGCCTGAAAAAGTGCCGAAACATGTGTATAAGTCCGGGGATTATATAAAATCATATAAATATGATAAAAGAAGTATAATTTGATGCAAAAAGAGTTTAAAGGCCAACTATAGTGAATTATGCAAATATAATCAAGAAAATGACAAATACATACATAAAACAGATATAAAATAAGCCTATAAAAGTGACTCAAAACCCATGCATCAAACTCCCGTAAGCTGAAACCTTGCTCGTCCTCGAGCAACAAAACTTTGGATTTGGTTGAGATAAGTCAGCAACATGAAATAAATACATGAAATGAATCTACATCATCCCCACTTTCTTTCCACAAACCGGCCCTCATTGACCACTGAACACTAACTGCCATCCAGGCGACCAAAGACCTATGTAAAAGATGTCCGTCCCCCAATCAATGAAACACTATCAATTAAAGCAGTTAATATGATAAACTCATTTGGTCCATACTTGATGCATCTTGTGATCTCCTATCTACGTTGCTCATTTCCTAACTACCATCTAAATGGAAGCAGATCTCCTGATATTAATGAATGAGGAGAATATCATGGGTGGCCTACCGATTAGAGCAACGGGTGGATGGGATAGGTGGTTGTGGAAGAGATGGAAGCACATAACAGTCAATCATGCAATACAAAAATTAATGACCTATCATGATGCAAAATGCAAGTGAAAATGTCCTAATGCTATATTTTGGGTGGAATGATGCATGCACTATCATTCCGTCTCAAGGTGAGATGGAATATCTAAGAAAACTACACCATGTGCTTATTCTTCTTAATTCTCCGGTGAGAACAAGTTCCTTTCTCCCTCTTATTCTTTATTACTTCTCAATTCTTTTTTTTTCTTTTCTTTTTTTTTTTCAATTTTTTTTTCAAATTTTTTTTCAAGCCCTTATTTTCATAGATGACAATGAATTATTTGTCGGGCTCACTTCTTGTTACATAACTTATACATTTGAAGCATTTATAAGATATGGAACAAGTTCACCACCTTTAATGTTTTAGAAGACATAAGATGCATGATGTACTATATGCACAAAAAATGTGAATGCAGCTACAAAATGATAGTTATGCAATTAAATGACACACACCTAAGGATAATATGCATGTATAACTACTCTATCTTTTTTTTCTTTTCATTTCCATGCAAAAATATGAGAAAGTAGTTGTAATGCAAGACCTATCTACATGAGATGCAATCAAAAAGTGAAATACAGTAATGTGCTCCCATTTCTTATGGTGGAGTGTGAATGAAATTGCGGTGGATCAGATCACAAGACTAATTGACAGAACCATCCGAAAATATCATATATCCCTCTCTAAAGACTTGTGTACAGGGTAACTGAAGGATTTCTCTCTTAAACTTTAGTCTAAGGTCACGTTAGCATTTGGTTGGTTTGGGCTCAAACATCCTTGTCAATCACTTTTCCTTGGACAATAAAGATGGTCATTCATGTCCCCATGTCCTGAAGTTGACTCACCCAAGCACTTCCTCAGTTATGCCACTCAATTACTCACAAGAATAAGCTCAAAAAGTTTTCAATATGCTCATATTTTCATGTGCACACAACCCAAGAGTAAAACTTTCAATTGAAACCATGCATTTATTGCTCCACAGATTACACTAGATAGATGTGGATCCTACAAAAGCGGTAAACCTAGAAATAAAAACAACTAATATCTCAAAAGTAAAATCAACATGAATAAGTAAGTAAAAACTAAGATAGAGGGTTGTTCCAACACCCCCCCCTAAGCTTTAATATGACTATGGCCTCATAGTCAACATTCACACTTAAGAGGTGGAACAACGGTACCGTTTCCTTTGAAGTGTGGTGAAGAAGGATGGTTAGATGCTCAAGTGGACCAAGTGATGTTTTCTATCTTCCTCCTTTTTGTAGCCCATTTTTGTGTCTTAGTGGTTCTAAGACGTGACTTGCTTCATCCATCTTTCCTCTGCAAAAAACGGTTTGAAAAAATCTCATTTCGATACCTTTTACGGCCTATTTTATGTAGCTGTCCTGCAGGTGTCGATACCATCGACCAAGGTCGATGGTATCGACCCAGACTCAGCAATTTTGCAGAATCGACACATCTAAAAGCCTGGGAACTCAAAAGTGTCGATACTATCGACTTTACTGTCACCAATTTTTCTGTAAATCTTTAGGAATCTCGATACTATCGACCCTAGGGTCGATGGTATCGACTTTTCTTCAGCGTTTACTGCTCCAAACTCGATGCTATCGACATGGGTGTCGATAGTATCGACCTTAACATTCTGCACACTTCAAAACACGAGTTAGGGTACCATTTTTACAAAAATTATCAAAACCTAAGCAAAAACGAAGTACATAAACATAAAAGAACATAATCAAACATAAAAATGAACCTAAAGTTGGGTTGCCTCCCAACAAGCGCCCTTATTTAATGTCCTAGGCTTGACATAAAGATACCTTTAACCTGGGTTGTCAAGATATGTCTCCAATGAGTCATGTGGCAATTTGAATTGAACTCGATCCTGTCCAATCCCCAATGTCAATGTACCTCTCCCAATGGCAGCGATTACATCAGCCGTAGCTTGGAACGGCCTTCCCAATAACATCTCGCAACTTTGGAGTTGTGGCATGTCCATGACGAAAAAATCTACCGAGAAGATGAACCTATCTACGTTGACGAGTACATCCTCGCACACTCCATATGGCCTTACAATGGACCCATCTGCCAACTCAATCGTTGCCGCCGATTTCTTTATCTCCTTCAACCCAAGCTTTTGAAATGTGGACAGAGGCATAAGATTAATGTTGGCGCCCAAATCACACTGTGCTTGTGGAAAATGTTGGCCGCCTATGGAACATGGGATGTAAAAGCCTCCTGGGTCTTTCCTCTTTAGTGATAAACTCCCTTGGATAATTGAGCTCACCATCTCATTTACCCAGCACACGTCTGTGTCTTTAATCCACCTCTTCTTGTTGATGACTTCTTTGATAAACCTCCCATAGGCGGGAATCTTCTCTATCATTTCCACTAATGGAATATTGACATGGAGTTTTCTGAACATCTCCAAGAACTTTCTGTAGTGACGGTGCTCTCTCTTCGGCCTTGGGCTATCCGGAATAGATACAACTGCCTCCTATAGACGCTTATGAGGTGGAACGTAGGGGCTTTTCGGGGCAAGCTCCCCTAAGCTTGTTTCAATGACACTCTCCGGCGTGGACTTTGGTAGATCATTTTCAACTGGTGCCACCTGTGGTGGCTCCTCTCCCTCAGTGGGTGTAGCTTCACCTAGATGCATGGTCTTCACCTGCTCTTCTTGCACAGGTGTGGGCGCAACCGAGATGGGCACTTTGTGGGATTTTCTGAATGAGCAATACCCACCTGGTAGTCCATAATAACTGCGAGGATACGGTATTTTCGGTATAGCCTCCATATCAAAAATCATTTTACCCTTGTCCTGGACCTCTACCACCGGGGTTCTGCCTCAGTGACTACAGATTTATATTTTACTTGATGATGTGCTTGAGCAACTTCTGCATTCCCTACCTGTCTCTGTTGATTGGCATGCTTTATGGCTTCCACTTCATTAGAAATCTGGGTCACCGTCGTCTCTAGTGCCCTCATTTGTGTTCCATGACTTTGCAGTGTTTGTCCAAACTTGGTCAAAATATCACCATGGGACTGCAGATGCTTACTAAACATGCTCATCATCTCCTGATTTTGCTGCACCACTTGACTAAGCAACTCGGTGCTTTTATCTTCAACTCTCGGTTGTGGCTTTGCATCCGGATCTTTTAGGAAATTGTTAGGATCCTTCCATGAGAACTTCCTATCCTTCCTCTAAGCATAATCATTATTTCTATAGCCCTGTTGTTGCATGAATTTGACCTGGGCTTCTTCATCGGCTTCTGCATCTTCTTTGGCAAGCAATTTCTTAGCAAGAAGGTCTAATTTATCATTTAACTCTTTGATGGCCTTTGACTCCCCCGTAGCCCGAACATGCTCTATGGCGTCTCTGTCGCCCCAGGATTGCTTCTTTGCCATATTCCTCAAAATTTCCCAGCACCTCGTGCCCTTGTTGTTTAAGAAGAACCCTGAACCTGCTGCATCCAGATTACTTCTATCATGCTCATTAAGAGCAAAATAGAAAATTTTGACCTGCTTCTCCTTGTCAAGCCCATGATGCGGGTACCTCCTAAGCATGATCTGGAACCATTCCCAGGTTTCATAATAGGTCTCTCCTGCTTGTTGAGTGAAGTTGTGGATCTTTCTGATCATGTCATTGGTCTTCTCGGGCAGAAAGAACCTCTCAAAGAAAACCTCCACCATGTAGTCCCAAGAATCCACGTATTCATCGTCCAAGTTGTGTAGCCATTCGCGTGCATTTCCCGCTAGAGAACTCGGGAAGAACTTCAAGTAGAGCACATCTTGTGGAAATCTGTCGATTTTTATCATATCACAATTCTCCACAAATTGACTTATGTGTGCGACGGGGTCTTCATTTTTGAGCCCATGGAAAGCATTCGACTTCACCAAGTTGATTAAAGCCGGATCAATCTTGTATGTTGGAATATTCACCGCTTGCTTCTTGATCGGCCCCTTGGAAGCGGATGAGGAAGAAGCCTTGATCTTCTCCCATATTGTCTGTGGCTCGTCCATCTCTTCTTGTTCAGGTTCAGAAACTATATCCTCCAGCTGGTCTTGACTATACTTGTCCTCGTCTTCCGATCACGGCAGTGGAACCTCTGGTGCTTGCCTCGTGTAGTCTGTACTACACGTCTGCACCATGCACAGTACCTACAAATAGAAAAATTAAATTTAGTATAATGCTTGACGATTGCAAATATTTAGAAAATAGATTATGAATTTTTGAAATTATAAAAAAAATGTGGCCTAGAGTGGCCGCTTGTAGCACTCGTAGTGCCGACAATTCGATGTATCCCCGGCAACGGCGCCAAAAACTTGACACGATTTTACCGTGCGTAGAACGCAAGTGTACGCGTCAATGTAATATAGGCCTTTGTGAGGCCCGAGTCGAACTCAGGGACACGTGAATTATCGGAGACTACTACTAACTACTCGCAATCAGCTAGACCAATTAAAGAGTTGGAGGTTGTTGATAAAATTAAAAAAAAAAAGCAAAACAAAGCAATCGATTAAATGTTTATTTCAATCAATTCAAGATGAGATCTTTAGGATTGCAGTTTCACCGCAGGTTATCATTGCATGGAATTCTATATAGTCACTCAGATTTATCTCTCTATCCGGGTAGTGGCCTGAAATCAGAATTGCCCACTGTCATGGTACAATTCACTACCTACGTCTAGGTCGGTTCCACCGTCATAGTAACCTATATCCTAAACTAGGTGCATTAGAATCGATCTCTCAGTATCCACCATTAACCTTACACCACCTTGTTCAAGGGATTTGTCAATTAATGTGAATTTCATCTCTTTTCAACCGTTAATTCTTCTTTCAAAGTAATTTAGGGCATTATATTATTATTATGGTGATCAAGCATAATAATATAATTGAGAACACGAAATCATACCACTGATTTAAGAGATAAACGATGAATTACTATGATAAAATTGTCATACAATGAATCCCCGGGCTACTCCCGGTACTAAAGACAAAGGGGATTAGCCCCGCATGGTCATCTCAATGAAAGACATAGGAGTAGAGAAGAAAAACGTGAGAAATATGGAGTAAACTCATGTAACCCCTGATACAAAGGTGTTCCTGGAGATCCTCCTCGAGAAACATGCATTTTGCAGTCTTCCGGCAACAAAATCGCCCGTCGGAGGTGCCCGGATCGCTCAGTTGACGACCATTGTCTCTCGTCTCCTCTCTCTCCCTCTCCTTCTTGGATGTTGTGCAACACAATGTGAGATCCCCCTCGGGCCGTCCGTGCTCTTCTTAGGTCATAGGACCACTTTACGGCTCCGAAAAAGCTCATCCGTAGAATTAAAACGCTCCGTTTTAGTGCTGAAAATTGCCAGATCCTGATGTTGTCGATAGTATCGACCCCTAGGTCGATGGTATCGACCATGATACAGGTATTTCACCCCAAAATCGTGTTTTGGGGTTTCTTTTTGATGAAATGTCGATACTATCGACTTGGGGGTCGATAGTATCGACTCCGGACCATGCAAAAGTGCCTGAAAAAGTGCCGAAACATGTGTATAAGTTCGGGGATTATATAAAATCATATAAATATGATAAAAGAAGTATAATTTGATGCAAAAAGAGTTTAAAGGCCAACTATAGTGAATTATGCAAATATAATCAAGAAAATGATAAATACATGCATAAAACAGATATAAAATAAGCCTATAAAAGTGACTCAAAACCCATGCATCTAACAATATTGCATTTGATCTTCATGGACCTTATTGGTATAACCCTTGTGAAAAGAAATAATGGCTTAGTGTTGGATTAGTATTTAGGAAGTGCTAGACTGTCATCCACATGGACGATGTCTGATGGGGACTTAGTATGTAGGGTAAGCAGTGACCAGATAGATAGGGTAGGGAAAGCAGTGACCAGATAGATATGGTTTATGACAAAAGAAGATAAGAGACGACCATGGCAATTGAGATGATGCATGGAAGGCAGCCAAGCCAAGAAGAGGCAACAGTGGCCCACAGGTGGAGACTCTCTCTTTTCCTCCCTAGGGTTAGGATCAATTCTTTCATACCATATGGAAAATAAAATGGGAGTATAATGAGATATTTCTTGTTGATAGACAAAAAATCCTCTCCTATTTATAGGAAAGGAGGAAAGTACAAGGAAGTTGAACTTAACCCCATTGGACCAGGACTATTAGGCCCATATAACAAAATAAATTAAGTAACAATAACTCTTAAAATATATTATTTGTTAAAAAATGCTATTATACTTGTTCATTATGAGCCTTATGGGTGAGGAAAGTCCCACAAGATCCTAGAGCGGCATGCATAATGAACCTTAACATAGGTGATGGAATAGTTCCATGAAGGAGGTATGTTGATAAAGACTTATACTCTGGTTAGTGGTCCCCAATTTAGAAAATCTAGTGGTTGTACCTAAGAGATTTAGGTAATATATGGTCATGATAAGATGTCTTGACTTGGATAGACCCTAACTTGAGTAACTTTATCCTTGAGAGATCACCCTAAGATGCTTGTAAGGTCAAACTTGAAAGAATATATGTTGAAAACGGATTATGTTTCTTTTGGATAATGGTTGATGATTTAGAAATGTCTCTTGATCTAGCGTTGTTGATAGATAAAAAGTTGCTTGGCACCATTTGATTTAACCTAATATAATAATTTGGTTGGTTTATATAATTGTCAATGAGTTTATATAACCCTAAATAAGGGAATAGGTTATTCAACCTAGGACAAGAGCTAATCTAGGTTCCAAAATATAAATATCCATTTTCCCTTGGTGGCAAGGTGTGTTATTTGGAGTAGGAAGGTGTCATTACCCCTTCTTATCTCCCATATAATTTCTATAAATAATCAATACTTGAAATCTCACCTAGGTTTAGTGGCATAGAGAGCTATGCGACTAAAAAAGGAAACTACCCACATTTCTACAAGGTAAGATGGCTGTTTTCCACTCTTTTTCTTCTATCTTCCTATTATCTACACCATAGGTGGTAGAAGGGTTCAATAAAAAGATACATACAAGTAGGAAGGAATGGGGCACAAGTTGTCATAGCATTAATCATGAAAATATAGTGTTCTACATAATCATTCCAAATTATATGGTATCACAATCCCATATTTTACCCCCAAACATTCTACATCTAAATTTAGCTACTCATAGATGAAGAATGACAAAAATAAGAGAAGAATATAGAATAAATAGACATAGGTGGAGGGGATGACTATCACCTCTTTTTCTCCACATCCCCGCCTTGCTTGGATGATGAGGTTCATCCCTTTGGTGGTGATGACATAAATAGAAGATTGAAATATTGGGGATTATGGGTAAAATAGGGTTTGATGGTGGAATGGAGGCAAAAGCTAAAGTGGGTAGGTGGAAGAGATAGGATGGTGGTGAGTGATATAGTTTGGTGGAGTTTTTGTAGAGCAACCCTTCTAATGGAAATGAACAAGTGTGAGGTATTAGGGAAATTGGGGAAAAAGCTCGTCTTTTTCAGAACTGTGCTGGTAAGCACAACTAATTCAATGCTAACTCACCACTTTTGTTCTTCTCCCCTTGGGTGACTTTTTGAGAAGCTTTTCCATTCAATGACTCTTGGTATTTTTAAGGTCTTGGAAAATGGTTGTTCTCTATTACCATGGTCATTTCCAAGACTTCCTCATGCACATTAGTTCTTTAAATATACACAAAGTTAATTTCCTGCACTTGTCCCTTGAACATCTTAGAGCAAGATAACTTTGGGTGACTCTTTATCCTCCTCTATTAGTTGACAAAGACCTTGAATCACCATCCATCACCTCTCTCATCTGAAAAGGGTATAACTACATATAAAAATATGCAAAGAAGTTCCATAAGTGAATTTCTAAGTAACTAATATTTATTCTAAAATTACATAAAATATACACTATATTGACTTGATTAATAAGAAAAAATAGAACTAGTGGAGGCCCAAATTAAAGTTTCATCATAGTGTTTCAAACCCTACTAGTTTATCTTGTTTTAGTTTTCAATTTAAATCATCAAGCTTGTTAATTGTAGTAAATTATTCTATAGGTGATCAAGGGAAATTTTTTATTATACCTTTAATGTGAGCTTCATCTTATTTTATTTAAAGTTCCTTTAGAGATTCTTTTTCTATCTATCCTTCTTCTCTATTGATGGAACATCATATTTGTATATGTAGTCCTTTTCTTTTCCTATCTCTACCCAATGTATTTAACTTCGTATATAAGGTTTTCTAAGTTCTCTCTATTACTCCTTTCTCTATGAGGTTTCTTGTTCTTGACCATTTTCACATGGTGAGGACTTGATAGGAATAAACTTGGTTCGGGAGCCAATTCAAAATTAGTAGACATGATTGCGGGGATAAAGTTGAGATGGATAGGTTTTCCCTCTGTAGTATCATATGATAATCTTAGTTATATTATTTTTTAAGGGAGTAAGACTAGTTAGATTACATTTTCTTTATCTTTTACATTATGTCTTGCAACTTTTACACTTTTTTTTCTTCTAGACTTTGATGTTTGATATTTATCATCAGAAATATTGTATAACATTCCTATAAAGAACACATGGCATAATTTGACTTTTTTGAGATGTTTTCTCTTGTTCATTGTTTAAGGAGTGAGATTAATGTTTGACTCATTACACCCTCTTTGTTAAATTCCCAAAGGAACGTGATCACTTTTCCTTCAGGTACTCTTACTATTATCATGGGAATCGTATATGACATAGCACTATGGATGGGGATTGAAGATAAATCAATCAATTAAAAGTGAGTATGATTAGAAGGGATAAAAAACATACATCTATTGAAGTTGTTATCCTTCATAATTTTGCTAATAATCATTTCATGATATTGTAACACTTCCTCTTTTGATAACAATTCATAAAAGTGGTATAGATTCATTGTTCACATCACATCCCCAAGCACTAGTCAACTCCGGCTTTCTATCCTAGGTTAAATTTGCAAGAATAATCGATGTTTGTATCCTATTTATCCTCTTTCTTAACACCTCACATACCCTAAAAAGATAACTTCCATTATCCCCATTGATCCTCTCCCCATTTTAAGGAAAAATAAGACATCAAAATCAAACATGAGGTTGGATGGAGCTAAACCTCCTCCTTATATTTTACATGAGGACCCCCCTAAGGTACTTTATTTTTAATGTCATTTCCTAGATACTCTTGCATTAGAAAGATAAATATCAAGAAAAATTTTGATCTCACTATCTCAACCCCATTGAGGTTAGGAAGAGATCGTTTGACACTCCCAATATAGAGATAGAAAACTATTCCCCTTTTAATACTATCATGATTACTCTATAGCCTTAGACAAAATGAAATACAATCTCAATATTTTTTTGGAAACCCACTCTACCATGTCCTAGGATTTTGACATGTGAACTTTGTAAACCATGCTATCACTAGAAACCAAATATTCAAATCATGCATCATTTCTTTTTTGAATCCATGTTGTCACTGATGTTTTATCCTTGGTAAAATTTTATAGCTCGTAGGATACAACTCCTGGAAACAATGTGCTCAACCTAAGACGAATGACCCGTGACACTATCCTAATAAGAACATTACTAACAATTATTAATTTAAATCCCTTGATGTGCTTCCAAATGAGAACTATCATAACACATTGTAAGCCCATAATAACTTCTATACCATTAAGGGAAATGTTACCTAACAAACAAGGTCATCTTTTACCATTTACCAAGCATACTAGTGAAAGGTTGTCAAGAATCTAGCTGGTTCTAGTGCACGATCAATGTCTATCCTCACGTCACCATTTTGATATTGCCCCAATAATAATGCCTAGAATGTTTTGGTTGTCTTTCTCTTATACTATCAACAATATGAGCCTAAGGTGATGTCTTCCCTCTCACTATCTCTAGTGACACCCAATAAATATAAAAATTAGAATATGATTTTATTAAATAAAAATAGTTGATGGACTTATGTAAAAGACCATGAAATGATGTTTCTTATAGAATAATGAAGTGGGAAAACAAAAAGAAAACTTAAATACTTCTCTCTCTTATATATGTCGTAATGTGTTGCAATTAACTTATAATGTTAATTATTAGTTTCATTTTTTCTCTCTCTTACCATTGAGGATGTATGAAAGAAATAAAAGAGGAAGGTAAAATGATTAAAATTTGAAAATAGGGAATGGATGACTTGAGCAAGCAGTTTCCCCTTTTTCCTTTTATAGCTTTTGAATATAAGAAGAAAGTATCATTAATCTCTTTTTTTCTTTCCTCCAAGAAAGTTTCTCAAAAAGACATAAAAGATAGATGACATAACCAAAAAGTGGGTAATGATTGTTTATCTCAAAATTTGACTCAAATAATAATAAAGGAACGTATTTTTCTTTTATCTTAACCTTTAAATGTATAGAAATTAAGTAAACCAAGTAAAGAATTTATGGACAATATATATAAAACATAAATCTAATTGTCTAGGAAGGATGTAGACTACTTATTTGATGTGTGGTACAAATTTGGTAGAGTTTTGACCTTGTTTGACCCTATAAATTAATTTGAAAATATTCCATTAAATTTGATTAAGAATCTATTTTGTGTAATGCATTCTAATATCAACCATTTTTCTCTATCACATACCTCCCCTCTCCTTTTTTTTCATACACACTAGATCCACCGCCCATTCACAGTCGAATGGCTCACCCTTTGTCTCCTTACTCCTTATATCTCTATAGGACTAAAACCAGTTCGCGTGTTATCTTTCCCGATTTGGTTCTTTATCACTGTAACTCCTCTTTATAAGATTTCATCACCATCACCTCAATCTCTCTCTCTCATTTCTTTTGATTCGTCACTCACCACCTCTCTCATTCTGATGATGAAACATATATGTTAGGGCTTCACTCCATCTAAGTCAGAGGTTGTGGGCATCATCATGGGCCTTCCCATGCCTATTTAAGGAAACTTCATCCATCCTCAGATGACACCCTTTTCCCCTGCATAGACAATTTCCCCTTCAGCACTCTTGAACTATCTACATACTCAACCCTGCTTTACAAAGACCACCACCCCATCTCAGTCACCTCTGCCCCTTTAGTTCAATTGAACACCTAGTGAGCATACTCATCATTCTTTGTTTCCTCCTCACCATTTTTCCACATGATGGATCGAGTTGTTGTACCCTTTAGACCGATTTCGAGTGTCTTGTCGGCATTCATTGTCGTGGTACTTAAGTGCCTCTCTGGCCACACAACCCTCTCTATTAGCCTCTTAAAACCTCCACAACCATTTTCCCACTCTCTGCTGGCATGTTTTTCATGGTTTCCTATAGTGTTAGATCTTCGACCTTCCCCTCTATTTTCAACTTTTCTCTGGCCAACGACAGTCCTCGATCTCATTTTCCCCCACGTGTTGGTTCCCTTAACTTCTCCTTACCCTTGTGAAGATGTTTCGCTCACCTCTTTGCTGCCTTTGTGGAACTTTTTAAGGTTCATATCCCTTCTTTGCCTCTCCAGCCATGGCCAAATGGTGTTGGAGCTCCAGTCCACGCCAGAGCCAGTGAGTTGGCTCAATGCACCCTCCAAGGTGTTGTGAACTCACCAAAAGTCTTGGTATACCTGAAGGGCATGTATCCACAACCCTAGATTGAAGCAACAAAGCTCCTGCAAGCTGTTCGGCCCATGGAACATGATGGAGAAGAAACCATGTCATTAAATGACCTTGGTTCCCCCATATTTTAATTTGATGATTAATATTGCAAGAGCATTTTGGGATTTACATGCACTTTTTGTTTCTGAGATGTGTGGGTTTGATTTATGAGTGAATGACGAGTTTGCACCCACTAATTGGATTACATCTAACACACATCTACGGTTTTATGGTATTTTCACATTTCATTTACATCAGATTAATCTTTGATTTTAATTGATGTCAAACCTATTGTTTCCTAAATTTTGATTGGTCCATTTTGCAAAATTCATAGTTTTGCATATGACCTTAAAAAATGATGGGAATATGCGTTGAAAAGTTCTTTTGATTCTATCAATCGAACTTATTTTCAAATGCTATTTTACACATTCAATATATTAGGTTTTAATGATTATGAGTTCATGTACATATTAGGATGCTAATCAAATTACATGTGATTAAAGGCTCAATCAAGTCAGGGGACTAAATCTAAGGTGGTTTGTTCATGGTAAGCGAGCCATGCATATTCAGAACAAGTAAAATTTTTGTTTATTGAGTGTTTATTTTATGGTTATGTACATTATTATATCTTATGAAATTATGAATGCTTTATAAGATAACATCATGTATAGATATCATTGTGTGATTGATTGCTTATGTTCCATTGTATAAACCCTAGCTATGACTAAGATCTATGAATAATGATCATGTTCAAAGGGAGAAATCCCATTAAAACAATATGAGGGAGAAATCTCATTATGGCACTAGGAGGGAGCACTCATTTTATGGTCAAGATTAAGAATGAGGACATTTAGATTAAGTAAAATATATAAGATAACGAATTTATTTACTTCATGTCAAGTTTGCTTCATGTCAAGTTATATTTACTTTGTGTTATATAAAGTGCCAAGTACTGCTTAATGATGTGTTATATTTGTTTTGCATGTCTATGGACACGATGTCTGCAGGACTTGGAGCTATTGAAGAATAGAAAGGGCAATCAAGAACTAGAAGATACTCAATCTTTTCCTAATGGGGTGCCATTTACTAAGTTGATCTAGACTCTTACATATCTTTTACATTCTACATCGTCATGTTGTTTTAAGCCTAGCTTATATTTAGATTTCAAGATGAAATAGTTGTAGTTTCCATATCCAAAGATTGTGTATGAATTTATTTCCAATTAATGTGTTGTGTTTCATTTACATTAATTTGCAAAGATTAGCATATTGTGACATCCCCCTTGAGTAAAATGCTTTTTCTCAGTGGAATATATATATATATATATATATATATATATATATATATATATATATATATATATATATATGTGTGTGTGTGTGTGTGTGTGTGTGTGCAAAGTGGTTTGTTACAATATCAACTTTAATAAGTTGAAATAGGAGTTTTGTATAGCTTCTTTGTCCCTCATTTCCCATGACCAAATGCATTTTTCCTAAGGTACACCTAACCAATTGAATTTGGATTAGATGTGCCTCTAGCTCACACAACATGATATTTCAATATTTATAAGGACCTACACTAACACACTCACTTAAATTAACACACTTAACCGCAAGGGCATGGAGTCATGATATAGTATAGTCAAGAGGCAAGATAAGGTTTGATCCACAGGTAGACAGTGAGAGCATAAGAGCTGAGTTAGGTGGTTGGTTCCTAAAGTAGAGTCTAGGGTTCAAGGGTTTCATTTTGGGTTTGCTTGATTACAACAGATGGCTCAAGAAAGAAATTAAAAGAAAGAAGAAAACAAAACCTAATCTAACCCTATATAACTTAAGAAAGGAGAGAAACTAAGCAAGAAAGGGAGCAATTACACTAAGAAAGACTAAGCAAGATCTGACTAGAAACTTACAAGTGACAACTAGTTAAGCTAAGAAAGAAACTACACTAGACTAACAATTAACAAACTAGTGCAAGCAAAGAGCTAAACTGGTGCTAACTAGCTAACATTAAAAAAAAAAGCACAAAGAGACACTAGCTAAACCAGCAAGACCTAACTATCAAGAGCAAAGAAATTAGCTAGGAAGACAATTAAAACAAGTGACTAAGCAAGCATGAACTAGCAAGAAAGCAACTGGGGTTTTGAGCAATTAATGAAGGTGTAGATCATTTGGTGGATGTTATTGGAATCCAAGTTGAGGGGTGTTATAACATGCAAACTCTATCCATTCTTATAGATTGTTTTACCAAACAATAAGACAAAGGCTATAGAATTACCCTAAGAAACTAGTTAGCAATGGTTGGTATAAAGTGTCTAAAGGGGAACTACACCCTTGCACACCCTATCCAACCTATTGAGGATCAATTAGACTATGTCTGACGTGGGAGTATAGAGGATTTGGAAAATCTAGATTTCTTGAATAGGTGTCCTTTGGGAAATTAGGAGTGATAGTGGAGGTGAGGATGTTTCATCTCACATCACTCACCATCTAGTTTTTAGGAAACTCCTAGGCAATTGCACCAAGCACTCCTACACTAACTACTTAGATCTTCTACATAAAAGTAAGAGAGGGGTTATGTATGTGGGAAGATAGGGTGCTATCTAGGGATCCACTATTTGGACCTCGGAGCAATCCCTAAGATAGCCACATACAAGGCATTCTCTCCTAGAGCCTATCAAGCATAAAACAATAAGAAATTTATGTTTTAAACCACAAACCATAATAAAAACCATAGGAAATAAGATAAAAGTAGAAGACAATCATCATAAACAAACATAGGCAATTTACAAGTTATTTTCCCCCAACATGGTATCAACAAGTTATTTACAATTTGGGTGGATATGTTTTGTCTCTGTTATGGCTTATGGAGCTGCTTTGTCGAGGTTGGTGTTGTGGGACGATGGTCTCCTGAACTCTTGGTTGAAGGTTGAGTCCCCACTCCCTGGAGTGTCGACGCTCCCTTCTCCCTGAGTCTTCCTTGTCCCTGATGTGGTGTTGGTTTGGTTTTGTTCTTGTGCCTATGGTTGGGTGATCTTATCCTTCGGGAGTGGCAGAGATCTCCATAGTGCATTTTTTTGCAGCTGCTGCTGTTTGGGTGATATGCTTTGCGTTGCAGGCCTGTTTCTGTTGTTTTTGTTTTTGTAGAGGGTTCCTTGGTTGTTGCTGCTGCAGGTGTTCAGCTGCTTGGCGTTCTGCTGTGATGTTTGGATGCTTGGGCTTCTGCTGCTCTTGCTCTGTTCATGTTGGTTTTGCTTGCTGCTGCTTTGAGTGGTTTTGGTCTGTATCTGTTTTTGGCTTAAGGAGCTGTTTTGTTGAAGATGGTTTGCGGGACGATGGTCTTCTAGCCTCTTGGTTGAAGCTGCTGCTGAGTTGGGTGAGAAGTTCTGCGTTGCAAGCCTTATTTCTGCTATTTTTGTTCTTGTAGTGGGATCCTTGGTTTGATGCTGCTACAGGCATCTTGAAGTCCTGCTGGCTTTCCTTTTTCTGTGGTTGTTGGAGTTTTGCTGTCTTTGTGGTTGCTCGTGGCTGGGATATCTTTTTGCTCATATGGAAGCACTTGGGTTGTACTGTCAGTCCCTGTTGGTGTGATGGTTTCTCTCGATGGGAGTCTTTCTTCTTTCCTGGCTGTTTGTGCTGTAGACCCCTTTGTGGAGCAGGTCCCGTTTATGCTTCTGTGCCAGTGACCGTTTGAAGGACCGACGTGTTTTTTTTCTGTTGATCTTCTCATGTGTAGCTGGTTTCTTTCATTTGGGCTTCTATGTGATCGTTTCCTACTGGAGTGGTGATCTCTCTCTCTTTTCTATGCCCTTGATGGTGGAGAGTCTGGTTCTGGCTTCTTGTGGCTGAGGTTTTCTGTAGGCTCAGCCTATCTTTTGATGTAAATATAGATAGTTTTTTCTTTAGTCTCCTCTCCCTTTTGGAGCTTAATGTCTATCTTCTCCTGATGTAAAGATAGATAGTTTAGTTTTTTATTTCTTTTTGAGTTGGTTCCTCTTGGAAACAACTAAGTTTTGTACAGACACAAAGGAAAAATGAAAAAAAAGCAACACGAGTTTTGGCCGACAAAAAAAAAACATGGTATCAAAGTAACATTTTTTACCCAAACTTCCCACCACAAAGGGCTTAGCTAGGAATAAAAGAAGAAAACAAGAAAGAATGAGTAGAGGAGTAGGAGGACAATAAATGTGGTGAAGACTCCTCCTTATTCACCTCCTAGATGTTGGAGCATGCACTTCTTCTCCCAAGCTAGATGGATGGCATGGAATGGTGGTGGATGATTGTCAAAATCCTAAAAAACTAGGGTTTTGAGGCAGAGGAAGGTGGAAATGAAGTGGATCTAGGTGGGAGTAGGAAGGATCTCCTTGAATGCTCAAGGTAGGTGGAATTGAATTCTAGGGAGTGTAACCTCGAGCTACAACTACCACCTAGGAATATATACATCAGAGGAAAGCACTAGGTTGAGTGGGGTAGTTTGAGAAAATTAGGGCAAAAAACATTAGTTTTAGAGTGGTATAACGAAGGTACTGGGCAACATGTTTGTGGTGGGTAATGGGTAGAATGGTTGTGCTGAGAGCGAATGGGCGTGTTGGGTGGGGGTAAAATTACAGTGGAAGTGGAAAAAATTGAGGCTAGTAGCACATCCGTGTTGGGAAGCATGGCCGTGGTGGGGGTTAGGTAGAACGACCGTGTTGGGTAGCATGGTCATGGTGAGTGAAATTGAACTTGGCCATTCTTTCCAGAATGGGCCATTTGACTTTAGCCAGCATGACCATTCTGGTTGGCACATCCAATATGGGGTCTTCCTTGTATATTCATGCTAGATGGCACAACTATGGTGTTGAGGTTGCTCTAGCTTGACCAAGTTTGTGATTCCAATGTGACGTTTGATGTTGGAAGCATGGCCATTCAGTGTCACCACGGCCATGCTAGGGGTCCTTCCATGCACTTTAAACTTCAACTTTGGATTTCAATGGACATTTGTGCTTCAACTTGAGCCTTGGAGACTAGGGGTATGTTGGGGGAGATCTATGACCTTCTTTGGACTCCTCCTTGGGTGGGGAAGCCCTAGAATATCTCCCTTCTCTCCTGTCCATCCAAGGCTTGGTCCAAGTACATGAAAAGCATGCAAAGAGTGTTTATAAGGACATTTGATATAAAACCAATTATTAGGGGAAATATCTTGTAATCTAACATGTCTATATGTGATTGAAATGCAAAAACACACATAATAAAGCCCTAAAATAGGGTTGCATCATGACCTTCCTACGTATATATACTTTCAATCTCCTCTTTCTTTCCTTGACATGTAAATCGAAGAATGAAGTGTTTTTTCACTATGGCACCCCACCATGCTAAACGAGATTACTCAAAACCCAAAACACAATCGATCACTAATTAACCACATAGTAAGAAAAAGGGGATAATTAAAACCAAATTTAGCATCACCAACATGTTCAACATTTACATATAAGTCCAACACCCTTCCTGAAAAGCACATACCATATCGAGTATTTACATATTTATCCAGTGGCCTTAGCTACAACCTGTATACAAAAGCATTGTTTCACATATATACATGCCATATACAAAATTAGCATCCTACCAATAACTCGATTGGATACATATCGTCTACAAAGCATCCCCTGCCAATACCTGGGAGTACACGGATGATTCTAAGACACTAACACTATCCAACCTTTTGCTTCTACTGATCTATAAGCTGCTCCTCTTCACTACCACGATCCTGACGATCTCGCTAATGATCACCTAAAAATATGTGGTGACCCACAAGGTGAGATACATGTCCCAGCGAGAGATATAACTCTTTGTAATGTTTATTAGTTATAACAAGTTATATAATTAAGTAGATTAAGCAAATAAAATAGACTAAGGTAGATAAAATAGGTAAAGAATGTTTAACATGGTACTTAGAGGAACTAGATAAATCTATAACCTTTTAAATAGGTGATTTATCTTACCACATTATATATCAACTAAACATTACAAGAAACAAGGCAAGCATTATCAACCAATGTGAATTTTCTTTAACCCTAAACAGATATGCTACACGGCTGGATTACATATTTTATTAATCCTTGGGGAGTTTTAGGTATGCCACTCAAACTTCTAACTGACCGCTATAAAGTCACAATAAGTTCCATACAAGATCTAGGAGAGTCGAAATCCGAAGATATCTTCCCCTCAATTAGTACGAGTCCCCTGCACTAACATATTAGTCAAGTTGAAATCAGTCTAGTCCGTCCTTGGTATATAGGTCACAACAATAGAAACTAGGATACTCAAAACCCTATCATCTGACATACAACCATAGTTGTCCTCATTCATATCTGATATGTATATATCCAAGACAAGGCCTCAACCTCTATCAATTCGAGGCATGATAGCAGCCATCCTCCAAACCTTAGGATCTAGATGATGAGGATATACTCTCCCCCCGCACCCACACATACTCAACAATATGTGAATTTGAGCTTCCCTTCAGGAATACTCATTTCCCTATCCAACAAGTTTTAACATTGGAATAGTTCTACAACACATGACACTATGTGATTAGGGTTTCACTATATTAGTTGACGCCAATTGGGTGAGCTCAGACTGCATCAATCAAGTCACACTACAACAAAATTTCCCAATAGTGGCATTTATTCTAGTGGCTTTTATAAAAAAAAAGCCACTATCTTTCTAATATACAGGCATTTTTAATTGAAATACCTCTAAACCACCTATTATAGAGTTTCTAGAAAGGACATAACATTAAAGGCATTTTTGTTTTTAATTAGTGGCAATCTTAAATTGCCATACCAAATTAGAAAATTAATTGGTAACATAATATTTACTTCCCACTCCAAGTTTTCTCCTTCACGCTCCAAAAAATGTGATAGTTTGGTTGATCTAGCGCTCTACTCTATCCCGATTGATCTATCTCTCCACTCCTCAGACCAGTGCGTGGAGCGTCCTGGCCGATTGTCGCCCTAGCTAGGTGTTGGTGGAGAATGGAGGCATCTGGCGAGGGAGTGCGGGCACATCTATCTTGCATATTGATCATGCTCTTCTTCGGTGGATATCCTGTGAGGGGGTCCTCTCTGCTGACGAGTGGAGACTGACGTTGACGGACTGCTTCTGCTAGTCCGAGTGCGGCGCGACGCCGACGACTCAGGGAGCAGGTCAAACATGGCCCCTCTACTCCAACACCTCCTCTCCCTGACTAACTACCACTCTCCTTCCATCTTGATCTTCCGGACATGCTTCCTAGCTTGGAAGACCACCCAGGGTGTGATGGGGTTGGGGAATCAGTCCCCTACCGACCTGGGTGATGGTGGCCGGCTGGATGGGGATGCTTCTCCCCTTTCTTCAGTTGTAGGTGGAGGATTTTTTTTGGCGTCGAGTGGGGTGGGTGGTGTCTCTGTCACCTCTCCCTTGTCGGTTCGATCTGGACGGCAAGGTGATGGGAAAGGCGTTGGAGGTGTTTGCTCCTTTCAGGCACTCTCATTGTCGATCAGGGATGGGGAGAGGCCCCTGGGGGTGGAAGATGCGAGGGAGGTGCTCGAAGTTTTGCCTCAAACACCTAGTCCAGAACCTGAGGCCCCAGTGTCTAGTTGTGATGAATCAGGTGGTGTTGGGGGAGACGACAATCTTTCTTGGGGTTCTACAGATGGGCATGGTGAGGAGTCAGCAATCGTGACCCCATCCTCCTCTGATCAGGTGTTGGATTGGCTGCTGGAGTCATTGTCGGGGGTGAGGGTGCCCAAGGGGTGTTTGAAGTTATGCCCAAATAGCAGGGTTCTGTCAGAATTTCCACAAAATTAAGGTGAAGTCGTACATCTCCACCAACCCCTTTGGTTCGTATGTCTTACACCACCACCCATTTGCCTATACATTGGTGTGTAATACCCCTAGTTTTATTTTTATATTTAATCTGCAATTATGCCAAATACATTATTACATAAAAAAATGCACTGGGGGGACTGATCATATCAACTACGTCATTAAATCTGAAATAGACTCACTATATTCTTTCATGGAGAAATATATTCCAAAATCTCACTCAATGATATATTTTGTTTATTTCTAATTGGATACATGCATTTTACAATGTATACATCCTTTGTAGGGAACATGTTCTTTGATAATCTCCCTTCTTTTCCTTGACGTATGGATCTCTGCACTTTTCTAGTTATAGTTCATATGCAGGAGACAAAATGAAGTTGAAGGTTTTGCAGTCTCTGTGAGAAAAGTTGCTACAAGAAAATCATATATTTTGGATTATTTGGTCATCTTAACCCTTGATGCCCCTCATAAATTATGTATAATAGTTATTCCAACTGATACTTCCATACCTATATTTTATTATGTTTGCTCAAACTCTATTTGAGTAAAAATAAAAAGAGACTCGACTTAAGAATTGAAATGTTCATCTGCTCCATGTCTACTTCTAGGAAGAATGAGAGGCTTACAAATTATTGAAAATATAGTACTCTGGTAGATGTTGCTGATAATATCATACTAAATTGTTTAGAAATCAATTATCTCAGTTTGTCTCTAATTAACCCACCATTAGAATATATTTTATTTATTACATCGAGAACAAGCCCCTAATACTAATAGTTTGGCTATCCTATAGGTTCATATAAAGGAGTTTTTCTTAAGGCCTACTCCCTGTATACCATAATGACTGATGAACTTCACCACATTTTTCCTTTATCCTATTCTATGATTTTTTTTGTATCCTATTCATCTAATTTCTTTTCTCATTCTATGAGGTGAACATATAGCCGAATACTATTTTTATTAGAAAGACTTAAACTTTTAATCATCACAGTTACGTTGACTATAGGAAGAAGGAACCAAACTAGTTCAAATTTCAGTCATGTATAAGGTGACAGTTCTTATTAGGGTTTCAATGGGTGGGCAAAGCTAATGGTCCTACTAAGGTTGTGAAATATAAATCAGCTAACCTTCGCATTTGAACATTCTCTTGACATTGGGAAGTTCAGGAATGATATTATATCTGAGACGTTGGCAGCAAAGTATGGTGACTTGACATTTTAATCTTGGGTAGTGAAGATATATTGAGTTTCCAGCTTTCTTCAGTGTCCCTATCCACGGTGGCATTCTGGTTTTGTCTTGTTGGACTGATATGATGAGGTTTCATCTTTTTGAGGATAAATTTTACTTGATGGTCCACTAGAACTTATAAATGCTTGAAAGTTTTCTTGTTCCTACTCTTCCAGATGAACCAGTAGCCGATCACCAATTTTATATACTAAGATGAATCTTTTCTTAGTTTCATATCAACCCAGAAGCCCATGTTGTCATGATGTGCATTACTAATCGGTTTAGCTCCTGTCAGACACTGCCACAAGCATTTTCATGTCTGTATCATCTGATAGCATGCATGATATACTCCTCTTCCTTCCTACATCACAGACAGTTATTGTCATCAATGAAGTGGGGTTGCTTCCTCCTTTTATTTGGCATAATTGCCTTTTTGTAGGTAAACCATAAGACCACTCTGAATTTCATGCATAGTGTTGGTAAATGTTGCCCAATGGCTTGTTTCCCTGGGCTACCCTATTCGACTCTCATCTTGGATCTGATGTTTTAGGTTATGGGTGTTCTTGTTCTGATCTGGAACTGTAGGTGCATTTCAACTACTTACAACTATCAAAGAGTTGGGATGTGAGGTATTTTATGATACTGAAATGTATCATTTTCTTGATTTTCTAAGTTTCTGGTATTGTAAAGTGCAGTTGATCTTTAGTTCATTGATATGGTCATTAGATTTATGGATTTAACCATACATGGTATGAAGAAGCTGAATATTTTTTTTGGAGTGTTTTTATTTGTGGCTGGATGGAAAAAATAATGTGTCTATAGTTGAAGTTGTCTCATGGATGGTTGGGTTACAATGTTTTCTCTATTATCTACTGATGTTTGAAGTTCATTCGTTTTCTACTCAGCTTACTTCTTAACAAGTACAATCATCTACTATTTAAAATATTATGTGTGTGAGCCAGACTTTGATTAGTTAGTTGTGTTAGCTAGACTCTGATCTAACATCATTTGTAGGTTGGAGAAGAAAAGTTGATATCTCACATCATAATTTTGAGATCAAAGATACTATGTCACCACTTTGCACTATTTAGGTCATATTCTAAGTAGTAGTGAAGAAAAGACAAGGATAAATGACTCTCCATATAGTAGACTTCATGATGAATAATCAACTACTCATCTGAATTGAGCATATCCAATGACATAAGAATTGAACTACTGAATCAGTGTTGTACAAGATCCACATCTTTTGAGCAATAAAAAGAGGTTGTTCCCTACACCATTTAAAAAAAATAGTAAGTGAATCTTAAATAACCAATCTCTATATCATGATGATATAATGGTACGATCTATCTTGTAGGCATCCACAATGTTAATAGTATATTTTCCAAGACTAAAGCACCTTAACTGGATCAATGTTGTAATCTTGGTTGCCAATCCTTGTGATGATCTTATAGTAAGAATTTATGACACTACAGGTCTATAATCACATTACAACCAGGTAAACACTTCTAACTGTATAGACACCAAAAATAGTATCCAAAATTACAAAAAACCTTCATTATGTAATTCTCATGCAACAAACCTCCAATTCACTTACCTTGATTTTCACCATCTAGAGGGCGAGTATCACCCTTGTAATAACTAGTAGGTACCCATCTATCTGACACCAGTTCAAACTAATCATCATAATGTCTATACGAGCAAAGTGATAAAAAAAATTCAAAATGACATGATCCCACATAGAATTCCCATGAGCACCATACATCAGGTTGCACATATAATCAGAGTGCTATTCTTTCTTGTATTCATGGCTAATTGCCTGGCTATCTCTTCTCTATCCTAACCTTCTTCTCTTGGTTTATTGGGTGTGCCCCCACATCATCACTGCCCAACAGATTGGCTCAGGTTATCATGGCATTGGAGTGGATGCTTCCAGACTATAATGAGCATGAATATCTTCATACCATGGTAATCCACTAATTACCCCTTGATCTCTATTCTAAATGATGTAGTTAGGTACTTGGGTTCATTATGTGTGTCTAAATACTCGTGCCTATTTTTATTGGAAGTTTAACACTTTTGATTGTAGGAAGTTCCCAATCATAGTTCTGAGAGTGAAACTAACCTTCTAAGCTATGTAAGTGTTACTAAATTTAGCTTCACATTTACATATATCACATGAATATCCAGATGTATTATTTCTCATAGTAGCAAGACTGTAACTATTCTAATTCTATTTTAAGTTAATAATTAGTTATATCATGAATATGACTGTCATTCATGGCATGAAATGGAAGAAACATGTAATATTGGAAGACACTAGATTGTGACCAGTGAAGCATCCTACTGGTGATTCTCATTTTCACATGCCATGCAGTGAGATAGTCCTATAATATCATGATGTAGCTCTGATTCTGAACATCAGGTGTCAGTCTCACTAATTCTAGGATTATATATGGTTAAATTGTATCATTCTTGGTATGAAGATGTGCCCTCAGCCTAAAACCAATAAAAAGAAAAAACATAAAACTAGCTCAGTCCCCTAGCTGTCATGTTTGGATGGAGAATGTAATATATTGGGGTTTTGCTATTGTCCAGTGCTTGAAGTTATCTCATAGACAGCTAGGTTATGGAGTTCGTTTTTCTATTTTCTATTCTCTAGATTCTATCTATTCTCTGTGCAACTTTCTCTTCTTACCCTTATGCTCGTGTACTAATAGGGATTTGCCAGGTACATTCCTGCAAGTGCAACACTTGATAGTGTGGCAGAAAAGCAGAACCTTCCCTTCTTTGAGGTTTTTTCCATCTTGTTCCTTTATATTCCACTTGAGTAAAGGAGAAAAATCACAAATGTGTTCCTAAGGTCTTATTGTTTCTCTACTTGGTTTATTAGGATCCAACAAGTTGGAGATTCATTGGTAACTTGATGGATGATGGAAAATTGTTTATCTGTGGGGAAGAAAGGTTTGGCACATGTTCAGATCATATTCACGAGAAGGATGTGATATGGTATGATGCTAAAATTGTGCTTAATTTAATAGTACACTCAAGTGGTGCTCATCTTTACAATATTAAGATGGGAAGGCCTTCGAATACAAGAGTTGAAAGCTTAGCACAAATATAATTTCTTTCTTCCCAAAAAATTAAACTTACATATCATAATGCTAGTTTGGCTTGATCCTACATTATGTTGTCAATGAACAGTCACTACATGTTAGACATTAGTTGATCAGTTCTGTTGTGATTTAGCTTGAGACATTATGTATCTTCTATGACTTTGCATAACATGTGGCATGCAACTTCTCTTGCAGGGCTGTTTTGGCCTGCCTTTCGCTTATTTCTCATAAAAATAGGGCAAGAAGGTTGGATACACACTAATATCCATTTCAGATGTTGGAAAAGAACAATGGAAAAAATATAGCTGTAACTTCTTCTGTATATATGATTATAAGGCATAAATGACATATATGTCATTGCTAGACAAAACAATGTTATCAGCATAACAATAAGTTATCATGGAGAGACTTGCAAAGCCCACAGTCAACAAAAAATTGCTTAGGTTATTATAGCAAACCCTAGGGCCTTGTTAAGCCCAAAAAGGGCAACAAAAAATTCACCTTTCTTCTGTGGAAACATGGGTGTAGGGATAATTTGTTATTCGACCCACAATCTCATAGGTAGTGTGGACAATACATTTGTATTGTAATTCTATGCTACACCTAGGCAAGAAGGTCTATTTTTCACTTAACCTAGTCAGTAGACTTCCTCTTATAGAAACACCATACTCTGAGTTTGAGGTGACTTTCCTAGCGGATGTCCAGAACAGAACTGTTATCTTCTATATATCAGTTGCTCATACTCGTGTGTATCGCAAAAAGGAGATACCCAATAACTATGTGTCAGGATAAAGAGATACTCGGTATGTGTTGTGAAAAGGGAGAATGTAGCAGTAGAAGATTTCTCATCAGTTGTGGAAAGTTGGTTTTCCTAGGCAAGCGTACTGCTTTTCTTTCTACACTTTTCCTCTACATGGTTATTCTTGACTTGTAATTGGGGAGGACCAGAATTGATGTTGATCCTAATGATAGTCTCCATTAATTATAATATAGACTGCAGACTAAATTTTCATTCTTTTTCACATCCTCACCTTCAGTTATAAGATGTTAGGAAATTCCAATTTTGGTTCTAAAGGCGTTAAAAGAAATTACTTTTACCTTCTTTCAAGTTGCAAGTTTTTCAATCACTGAAAGCCAAAGCATTAGATGTTATCCAACATTCAAAGGATCAATACCATGAAGGGACTTGTGATGTGGCTATTGTTGGTAAGAATCTTCAACCAATAAGCTTAATCTGATAGCTCGGTATTGTTTACTCAAACAAACTTTCATGATTTTCAGAGGATGGTAAACTTGTAGCAGAATCTGAGTCTGGTGAGTTTTGGGTGCTTCTTGGTGGTTATGCACCAATTGGTAAAAAGGTGACTAGTGAGGATGATATTGTCATGGAAACTACACCCGGAAAGCTTTATTGGTAAGCATGTTTGTTGGATTTTTAAATAATTGTCTAGTAAGGAAGTATTGTTTTGGTTTACCATTTAGATGCAGATATGACTCAGGCCTGGCACATGGTTGGTACATAGTGTGTTGGAGATAACGAACTTCATACTCAGAATTAAAGCAAGGCCCACCAACACTGAGTAAAAGATCGTGGGGATTAGTGAGCTCCCGTGCAATCGCCAAACGTACGCTCCGCTTTCTTTTTTATTTGGCTTTTGTATTTTATCTATCAACACTACATTGGTCTTCTTGCTTTTCTTTGTGTTTGTATCACAGTTGTGGAATGGCCTCTCTGCCCCTCTCATGTACTAGAGCCTTTCTCCTTACTTCAAATCAATGAATATTTTCATGTCTTTTCTACTATAGGTTTGAGAGGAGGCCTAAGAAGGGAGAACCTGCGGAGCCAGAGATCATTACTATCTCTGATTATTTCATAAAACATCATCAGATAGAGCTCAAGTATTCATACCCTCTGCCCAAGAAACCCACTTATGTACCTATTGAGGTGTGTTACTTCTACGAGTGTTGTTTTGTTTTCTCACTGTGTTGTTTTTGAATGTTTTGTTTTTGGTACTCACTATAATATTTCCTGGTGTTTTTTTCTGCCAATTTAGTTAATAAATTATTTGTTTGTTTTTGGCCACTAACTAACATAACTTGGTGTTTTTCCTTCTGTAGTTGTGTGACCTAATTTCTCTGTAGAGGTACACTAAGTCATTGTCAACATTTCAGAGGTCTGCTCTGGTTGAGAAGTCTAGGCAGAAGCCTCAAGAAAGAATGGGTGTTCTTAGTAATGTAGGTTCCTCCCTGTTCCCTTAATTGTTAAAATAGCATTTGTATATTTATCTTTTTTCCTTTACCCCCTCCATATAAAATAATACCCTTTCTGTAACATGTGGTTGTGATGCAGGCCCTAAAAGCCAATAACTATGGTAATGATCCTCTACTAAGATCATGAGAAATTGCGATCCAGATTCAGTTCACCAAAGTCGATGGACATGTTCTGCTGGCCCCAAAGGTATGCTATGTTCTTTTTTTCCTTCTTACTTCGCCTAAAGGACACTGAGTATCAGTAATTCATATGTGTTCTATCGTTTGTATCCCCCAACTAAAAGTTGGCAACGGTGAAGATTTTTTCCCACGTAATGGGAGGTGGAACTTTAACAACAAGGTGATGCCCTATCCAATTTTAACATCTATAGTTTGTTGTTCCTTTTTTAATAAGCTTCTATTTTTAACCATGCCACCCACTCTTTTACAAAAAATCTACCGCTGCACAACAGTTGCTAAGTGGGTTGTGGTGAACTTCTCTACGTGTTGTGACACCCGCAGGCTTATTCAGGATCTCATTCGTTGTGGAAACATGAAGGGCATTGTAAGTTAAATCTTTTTATGTATTTCATGTGTGCCTGGTCCTTTCCTTTTTGTTCAACTAACTAATGGTTTTCACTTCTCATTGGTTGTCCTTATAGAATATAGAGCATCCATTTGATGTCTTCAAAGAAAGTCCTTCCATGAGAAGAGATCCACCCAATGTGAGGGTAGATGAAATGATCGAGATGATGAAGAATAAGTTACCTGGAGTGCCTAAATTTCACTTCTGTATTCTTTCTGAGCGGAAAAATTCTGATGTTTATGGTCAGTCTTTTTTAAAAATCTCCTTTGCTTGATATGATCACCTTCTAGTTGAAGATATTCATGTGTGTTTATTTCCCCCATTCATTTCTTATCCTTCAGGCCCATGGAAGAGGAGGAACCTTACTTAATTTGGGATACCCACCCAATGTATTGCACCAACTAAGGTCAACGACCAATACTTGACTAATGTTCTCTTGAAGATCAATGCTAAGGTATGTCGCTCACCTTATACTCTTCCCTACCAGCTAATCCAAATATTTTTTTTTTGCTCAACTATTTTGTTTCCTGAATCTTGGAGGCATAAACTCTGTGCTCTTAGATGAGCATCCTCCATCCATGCCAAAGATCTCTCAAGTGCCAACTATTATACTAGGAATGGATGTGTCCCATGGGAGCCCTAGGCAGTTGGACAAGCCATTAATAGATGTTGTAAGTTTTGAATTTTGACTCCTTAGCATATATTTAATCTACAAATGCTTGCAGGAAATCTGGACCTAAAATCTATGGTAAGAGCCAAGATGTTGAGTCCCCATATTATCTTCCTCTTCATGCCTGCTTAGGAGGAACTAGAAGTCGTCGATGGCTACCTATTGAAAGTTAGAGTATGTGGCCTTCTCATGCCAGATTGAATTCTTCTTAATTAAGTGTATATGGTAATTTCAGCCTCACGTGCTAACACTCTTTATGCATATTTCTATTGCTTCTTTTGATAAATATCTCTTCTTTATAGGTTTTCATCTTCAAGAATTTTTAGAAGATGCCATTAATTGGAAGTTTGTCATGAATAATTATTGATCTCTCCTTTCACCTCTTATATTTTTTTATCATCCTAAAAGACCTGGTGATGAAGATCCTTCCCCACCTTTTAATATGCTAAGAAATGTCTTAGACATGAATGCCTAGTTTGGTGGTTTCAATAATGCTCTACTAGAAGCTAGAAAATCTGTTTGGGTGATGAATGTAGTTCCTACAACCAACCCCAACTATCTCCCTCTAATTCTTGACTGATGATTCATTGGTGTTCAACATGATTGGTACGATCACTTTTTTCCTCTGATTTGTAGCACTTCAATCATATGTTTATCCACATTGTTGGTTTAGGTAATCAGGATTGGGAATACACTGATTGGGAAACTGAAAAATAGATTTACTGTTAACAGTACCTAATTGAACGTTGATGTGGATGTGCTTTCTTCTATCATTATCATCTTCATTATCTAGGTCTCAGTCTCATCATGTATGTTGATGTGGGCTAATCTGTGATCATCTATAAGTATATAAAAATGACTATTAATTATGGCTGACAAAACTTGATTCTAAGCCTATAAGTATAATCAGTGTAATAAACATATTTGAGGATAATGTTTGGAAGCTCATGATATATATGAATGAGGTTGAAAAGTAGATATAGCCAATGTGTGTCTAGCAATTACATATTTGAAAGCTTGATAACTTAGATACTGTGATGTCTTTTTGTGCAAGCCATTTTGGAATCACAACTGATGTTTTCTTGTGTATTATCAATTGAAGGTCTTGATCAATGCTTTCTTTTGACTTAGGTGTGAAGCATTTCTGACATACCCAAGAACTTATGACATGGTGCATGCTCATGGCTTGTTGTCACTTGAGACTCATCATAATCACAGATGCTCCCTGCTAGACTTATTCTTAGAAGTAGACCACATTTTACGGTCAGAGGTAAATTGGAAGATTTTCTAAATAGGAATATTGGCCTGGTGTACCTAACTTGTCAATTTGTGTGTTGAAATTTTCTATTTCATGTTTTTGGTACTAGTTTAAACTATATATTTTGAACATTATACTAATCTACAATATTCCACCATTATATTCCAATTGTCCTCATATACAAATTGTTTTCTGCACCACTAACTATCCTATTAACTATTTACCATAACATATGTGTAAACATGATGTCCATTACAATAACTTATAGATTAATACTGAAATGAACATGAAGACAGCTAGATAATTTTGGAAATTAATGGATTCAGAATTCAACTCTAGATTTCCATGGGGTGTTGTTGGGACACCCATCCATGCTAGCAACTATAAGTGTCATGGGTAGATCATATCATTTATAAAGTATAATGATTTTAAAACATCAACATTCTAACAAAGTTGTTCTTAGTTAATATCTATAAGTTGCATATGTATTGACTATGGATATGTTTGGACCTATTGTTGATAATGCAGGTGGCATTGTTGAGATGAGTCAGCAGGTAAATTATTTTCCCTTATTATTTGCTACTTTACACTAAACAAGCCATTATTATTTGTTGCTTTACACTAAACAAGCACCTTCAACATGGTTTTTTTTGTTTAACCATCTAGAACAAGGATACATGTATTTTTTGTTTAACTTTTTGCTTTGGACTTAGGTTGAGGCTTTAGACTTAGCTATCACCTTGCTTCTATGATTCCTTAACACAGCAGCCAACCGCACCCTTTTATCAACTATAAAGGTTGCATCCACATTGATTTTTATGTATCCCACCTGAGGAAGACACCACCTCCATTCTTTTCTGTCCACATTAGTGCTTTTAAAAGATTTGTTCAGTAGTCTCATGTCTACGAAGCTATGAGCCCAATGGAGAATGCGGTGAGCTGTCAAGTAAGGCTGAACAGTCATGCTACTGAAGATAGTTTCATTCCTTCTTATCCAAGCCGCCAAACACAAAGTTGTGAAGTCCACAAGAGTTTCATTGTCCCCTTTGTTTAAAACCCAGTGATCAAATCATTAAAATCACTGGTAGGTGTCCCACTAATTAACCTTCTATTCTCGGGTTCATTCTAAATCTTCTCAGCATGAGTGCATTGGGTCATTATATGGATTGTGGATTCTTTAGAGTTTAAACACACATCACAGTTGTTGTTATCACAGATGTGTCTGGCTTGAAGGTTGTATCATATAAAGATATTGATGCACTTTACTATTTTCCAAATTTGTTTGTGTTGCTGATCTTTTTGAGTTCTCGTCATATGGTTCTCTTGAATAATTTTAGTGTTTATGATATTGTCATCAACTTTCCCACATTTATAATTGTAGAATGTGTATTAATATACTTGGATCCTGATTCATCCCCTGCTATAGTTAGATGGGCTGTAGATACATTCTCAACTGCAATAATTTTCTTATACGAGCAGGTTCTTTCCTCTGTAATTTTTTTATTGTATTTTATTTTGCATGCTTTCAATCACTCATTTATAGTTGTCTATACTAACTTGTGTGTTTCACTATGATATAGATTCATCCTAGCGATGCTTTTGGAGAACAAATGATTAGAAACCTTGAGGTAAGAGTTGGAACTGCTGCTGACTCAAGCTCAATGAATTATTTAGCTGCAACTACTGTTGAAACTGGGAATTGATGGTTGAGAAGGTTGCAAGCATGATTGTAATGTTTGTCCCTACTGCTGCAGTGCCATTAAAGAAGGTGCTTGCTGAATGGGTTGCTGAAGCAACTGTGGTATACTCAATCTAGGTAATTGTTGTTATAATTGGTGTTAGCCAGTGCTCCTTGTACATGTACTGAACTATGCAAAGTATAAGACTACCCTTGAGTCACAATTGGCTAAGAAGAAGGTAACATGGTGCCTAAATCGACAAGATGGCTTGCAGGTGGAGGCTGGGTGGTTGAGGGGAAACCACTGGAAAGAGACATTTGAAGATGTACAAGATGTCTTGTAGGTTGCAAGTATGGTTGAAGACAAGTTCCTTCAATCAGAACCCATGCAAGTTTGTATCTATTATTGTTTCCACAATGGTCTTGAATCTGTTGTTCATGCAAGTCTTCAGGCACAACTACTTATTAAGATTACTTGCTTTATTACATACATGCTAAATCCAGACAATAAACACCAACCTTTCCCTATTACTCATTTTATTGCATACATGCTATAATTGAGGTGCACCTGACATGAGTTTGAATCATTTTCAAGTGTTGTAGGTTTTTATCTGAAACAATGCATAATCTTCTAGAAACTTCAATTTCAATTCTATCATGGTTACTGATTACTTCAGAATATAGAATACTCCAGCTACAACAATGCATCAACTATTATCCAATGGTTCTGGGAGGTGGATCAGGGATTCTACCTACACATAAAGCTATTTCCTAAAGGAGCTCTAAAGTTGGCATGCCGAAAAGTAGATAGTCATATAAGGGAAGAGATGGATCCAATGATGTAGAAGTTATTGTATTGAATAGAAAAATGTTGTATGAAAGTATATCATTGGTGTTGTATTCCACCTAAGGGGCAAGGTAAAATGTCCTCCCCATGTAATTGTCATTTGATTATAAATGAAGAATTCATACTTTTAGAAAATTGAGTTCGGTTGCAATGGCATTCAATTAGAAAACCTGATAATGAACTAAAAACTTAATGACTAAAAACCATGAAAATGTAGTAATACAGAACTAGTATGTCATTAGTGGCTTTTTTTATACGCCATTACAGTAAAAAAGAATCATTTCATACAAAACATAATACAAATTAGTGGCATTTGTATAAAAGCCAATTGATGGATAGTGGTTTTTTTATAAATGACAAATGATGTTTTAATGGCCTTTATTTGGCATTTTTTGGAAGCCACTAAAGCCAAATGTTTAGTGGAATTTACAACTTACGCCACTATCTTTCTAGTGGCATTGGTACTAGAGGCATTTTTTTAAGTGTCAACAAATGCCACTAAATATGTTTAGTGGCGTTTATTTTTTTTCAGTGGCATTTCTAAAAGGCCACTAATGGGCATTTTCATTGTAGTGTTACATACTATCCTAAGAGATTTCTACAAAATCATGGGTATATAATAACTCCAGAAGATATAAAATGTATGAGATATATTCCTTATCACATCATTATAGGATACCAATCCCTTGTCCATCACAAAAGAGGGTTACACCTCCTCATACGACTCAATACATGCCCAAAGGTCACTAAGACCATTCTCATTATCTCCTACAAGAAAATTATTATCTTCCAACACCTAGTAGAAGGCACAATAGATCATCATCATACTTGTGATACAAATGTTCAACATAAGATTGCGTCAAACATAAGAGATATAATGTTCATAAGGTAACAAAGTAGGGTTACCATAACCTATGAAAGTATTCCTCACCATTACCTTGTGAAGGAAAACAAGTATCATTACTTGATTACTTGAGTTAAGTTAAAAAAAGTAGATTGTCTTGATGTTACAAATTAGCACTCAAAGAAAACCTCAGTTTGTTCACCTACTTAGCGAAAAGAATAAAAAAGTACACCTAGCATACCCATAGGATCATGGATTCTCATAGACAAACATAAACAATCGAATCTTCTACATAAAACATAATCACTGGATCTTGAAATTCAACAAACCATTGGTTTTAAAGGTAAATCCATCGGATCAACAAATATAAAAGCCATATGATCATGCAACTAGAAGAGATAATAGATCTTTATCCTAGGAAGGCCATTGAATCATACACCTAGTGAGTCCATTAGATCATGGAACTAGGCCATATGATGTTATCACTAGGTGAAAATAGATTTATGTATTAAGTAAAACCATCATTTGTTAGGGTTGAGGAAATAATAGATTGAACCACTTGATGGGAGCATCAAGACAATCAGTTGTTGAGGGAAACATAACCTTAGGTTTCCCAAGCACAAGAAATTCCATCAAAATAACTTAAGAGTAAACTATCGGTCATCACAAGGATCCAAACAATTGGATCATAAGACAAGAGAGAAATCGATCCAAAGAACTAAGGAAAAGCCATCATTTCCAACACTCAAGGAACCATCGTTTCATGAATGTCTAGAATTCCCACTTTTAAGGAAGAAACGTGCACAAGGTTAAGGGATACAACAATAAAGATTACCTACTCAAGAGCTACCACATACACTCAAACCCTAGTTAAGAAATTAAACTTTCTACTTGTTACTATGTTTTTAGGGCTAGATTTATACATGCAAGTTAAAAGTAAGCAATAAATGTGAAGAAGGTTATATGACTCACCTCAAGGAATAAGATGGACCTACATACAGCAAGGTAGCCTGAAGAGAGAAGAAAGAAACCCTAGCTTGAGCACTCCACACGTCCAAGCTAGCTCCTTTCTCTAAGAATGAGGAAAAACCCTAGGTTAAAGAGTGAGAGAGAAGGTTTGTTCAACCTCTAGCTCAAGCTCCACCAAGAACACCATGGATTTGACTAAGAACGAAGTGAAGGAAAGAAGATGATATTACTTGATTAGGATAAGAAATAAGGTAGGGAAGCTTCACACAACCCAAGAGAGGGTTGACTCAAACCGTAGATGCACACACAAGCAAGCCCAACCAAGCTTTCTCCTCTAGAGCTCCTTCTCCTCCACCAAGCAAGAGGGACACACCTCCAATCAGGAGGAAGATGTAGAGGGTGTGCAAAGGGTTCATTTGGGTGGAAGGAGAGAGGTATATAAAGCTTAGAGTGAGAGAGAAAGGTGGGTAGAGGTGTCAAAACATGCATGTCATGTGTCAAAACTCAAAAAACATCACATCCATGCATAACATAACTTCCATCAGATATTTTGCAAGGTTAACCAGTTTCTTTCCTTAGAAAGATCATCAAGATGTACTATCAGAGATCCCATCAGATTATTCATAGGTATCATTAGAAAACCCATCAAATTCTAGGGTTTACTTAACCATATAAGAAACTCTACCCCTCCATCAGATTGTATACATCAACTAGGTTATCCATCCATTTAAGGGTATCAAGGACAAGCCATTGGATCATCAACTACAAGAAGGACCAATAAGATATTTCCCCCACTAGATTATACCATCGAATCTTTCACATACTTAGAAAAATCATCAACATACTTAGGTGAAAACCCTAGATTTCTATCATACCAAGGGAAAAGCAACAAATCGATGGTGAATCTAAGTATCGAAAGATGCAACTATATAAAAAATTAAGAATAGTAGTATGATCTACAAAATACATGTGACAAATTACATGAAAACCCCTAGACATGGAGAAATTGCATAAAAGTCCTTATAAGCACATAAAATGCAAAACTCCATCAAACAATGTCCAAACTAGACCAAACTTGAAACTTAGCTTCATCACATGATATAAAATCATGGATTAGGGTTTATTCAAGTTTTAAGCATCCAATTATGGCAAGAAAGCATGTTTAGTCATAAATCAAAGCCATGGATTTTACAACCATACACCCCTAACAAGGATTTTGCCCCCGAAATCCTATGCAAACAAAGACGAGTACTTCCTATGCATATCATCCTCTAACTCCCATGTGGCTTACACTACACCATGGTGATGCCACACAACCTTTACTAAGTCAATGTCCTTCTTCCTCAACTTAAGCACATGCCTATCTAGGATCAAAACAAGACCCTCCACATAAGAAACATCCTCATCCAACTCAACCTCAACTAGCTATATCATCTTCTTTGTATCTGAGTGACACTTCCTCAACATGGAAACATGAAAGACATTGTGCAACTTGTACAACTCTAGCGGCAACTCCAACTTGTATGCCACCTTTCCAACATGTGCTAAGATAGGGTATGGTCTGATAAACCTAGGAGCCAACTTACCCTTCTTACCAAACATAAACACACATTTTCAAGGGGAAACCTTGAGACACACATAGCCCCCAACTTGGAACTCTAACGGTCGATGACGATTATCATCATACGACTTATGTCTATCCTAGGACACCTTCAATTATTTTTGTATCACCTTCAACTTCTTTGTCATCTACTATACTAACTCAAGATCCAAAAGCTGATACTCTCCTACCTCATACCAACAAATGAGTGACCAACGATGCCTCCCATACAAAGTTCATACAGTGCCATATCTATGCTTGCCTAATATCTATTATTGTAGGAAAACTCAATCAAACTTAGGTGCACATCCCAACTGCCAAGAAACTGCATAACACATGCCCTCAAAAGGTCTTCTAATGTCTAAATGGTCCTTTCTGACTGGCCATCTGTTTGCGGGTGGAAATTTGTGATAAACCTCAATTGTGTCCCCAAAGTTGTATGCAGACATTCACAAAACCTACTTGTAAATTGTGGACCACTGTCAGATACTATGGTAACTGGAATACCACGCAGACAAACTATCTTTGCCACATAGATCTATTCTGAATTCTCTGGTGTATATGTTGTCTTGACTAGCAAGAAGTGAACTAACTTGGTCAATTGGTCAACTATCACCCAAATGGAATCATGGCCCTTGGTTGTCCTTAGAAGACCAACCATAAAGTCCATGATTATATGATCTCATTTCCACTGGGTTATTGGCAACGGTTGCAATGTCCCTACAGGCTTATGATGCTTCACCTTGACTTGCTGGAAAATTGGACACTGGGCAACAAAATCTTCCACATCACACTTCAGACCTAGCCACCAATAAAAATTATTCTAATTGTGATACATCATTGTACTATCAGAATGCATTGCGTACATTGAGGAGTGATCCTTCTCAAGTATCATCTTCCTCGGGCCTTCAACATCTGGAACCACTATCTTGTTTTGAAAACACACTATCCCATCATCTAACTCATATAACCCATCATGCTTCCTATTTCCAAACTCGATCTGATATTCTGTATCATAGTACCATTCTTCTGTGCATCTCAGATCTGTTGTATCAATGTCGGCTTGACCTGTAGTTGTGCCAAAAAATCTACCAATAGAGATACTTCATGTTGTACATTCATCTGTGTAAGCAACACTAATATGTCTCGCTTATGACATGTTATAGTGTGTAACAGTTCTTTATATGTAGATGATGATGAAGATGACTTCCTACTCAGAGCATCAACCACCACATTTGTCTGGCCATGATGGTAGTCTATAGTGTAGGCATAGTCTTTGATCAGCTACATCCATCTTCTCTGCCTCATGTTCAACTCCTGCTCTGAGAAGATATACTGAAGGTTCTTGTGGTATTTGAAGATCTAGCACTTCTTTCCATAAATATAGTGTCTATAAATCTTCAGGGCAAGAACAATAATTGCTAACTCTAGATCATGTTTTAGGTAGTTCTCCTTGTGTCTCTTAAGTTTTCACGAATCAAAAGAAATCACATTCTTGTCATGCATCATCATGCATCCCAAGCCATTCTTTAAAGTATCATAGAAGACGGTGTAGCCCTTCCCTTGATATGGTAGAACTAACACTAGAGCACTTGTCAACTTCTCCTTCAATAACTAAAAAGAACAATGACACTTGTCATTCCAGACAAAATGAACACCTTTCCTAGTCAACTTGGTTAGGAGTAATGCTACAACACTAAAATTCTTAATGAATCTCATGTAGTAGTCTGCCAAGCCTAGGAAGATTTGGACTTTTGTCGATGTCTTGGGCTACTCCCAATCCAACACATAGTCTACCTTCTTAGGGTCTACAAAAACACCCTTAGCGGATATGACATGACCCAGAAAAGATACCCCAGTCAACTAAAACTCACACTTGATGAATTTGGCATACAATCAATGTTGCCTCAACAACTCTAGCGCTTGGCAAAGATGTTGGTCATGTTGTTGATTATCCCTAGAGTATATGAAGATATCAGCTTTGAACAAAACCATGAGATGATCCACATACGATATGAACACCTTATTCATCAAGTCCATAAAAGATGTATGCATATTGGTTATCCCGAACAACATAACCACAAACTCATGACCATACCTAGTCCTAAAAGTTGTCTTAGGTATGTCATCCACCTTGATTCTCAATAGGTAGTATCTCAACCTCAAGTCTATCTTGGAGAATATTGTAACACCTCTAAACTAGTAAAATAAATCATCAATCCTCGACAATAGGTACTTGGTCTTCACTGTAACTTTGTTCAACTACCAGTCATCTATGCAAAGCCTCATAGAACCATCTTTCTTCTTCACAAACAACACTAGAGCACCCCAAAGGGAAGTGTTTGGTCTGATGAAACCCTTCTTCAACAACTCCAACAACTATTTTTACAACTCTTGCATCTCTATTGGTGTCATCCTATAAGGTGCATGTGCTATGGGTAGTGTTTTAGGAACTAGATTGATCTTAAAATCAATCTCTCTAGGGGGTGGAACACCAGGAAACTCATCTAGAAAGACATCCTCAAACCTCAAACTCACACACTATTGGTTCCTCTTGGATACTAGGACTCCTCACCTTGGTATCCACAACATGTACTAGGAAAGCCTCACACCCTTGTCTCATCAACTTCTCTACTATCACTAGCGACACTATACAGGTAAGAAGAATCTTTCTATCTCCTTGGAAGGTCTAAGAGACATATTCATAACAGAAATTACAACCTTGGAACTACAGTATAAACAATCTTGTACTTCATCATCACATTGAATCCATGCATGTCATGTGGCATGAGATCCACTTGAATTTTGCATTCTGAGAAAGAAAGAACGCAAGATGGACATACCTCTCGCAACTCAGTGGAACCAACTAAAAGGGTTTCTAGTAAAAGGCTATCAGATCTACTACAAACAAGTAGATAACAACTACTTATCACCTCTCTGGTGATAAAAGAGTATGTCGCACCCGGGTCAACCAAAATAGATACAAAAAAGAAGCACATAAGTCAAAACAAAAAGGTTCCATCTCACCTGTCACGACCTGTGGGTTGACCACTCCCTCCAGATGACTCATAGCATAGAATCTAGCAGTATCCTATTGTTGTCCTTGTCCTTTGTCAGCTGGTCCAAATGACCCCTCTTGCGATGTCTGACCACGTCCTTTACCACCACCACTACTATATTGTTGCTACTGCTAGGTTCACTGACTATGCCTCATTTGTTGTGTCACTTCCTCATCAACTTGTACACACTTGAAACATGTCCTAGTATCGTATTATGGCCTAGACGACCCTATCACTAACACTAACACTACATTGTGTGCTCTGGATGGTGAAATGTTGCGACCTCTCCCTTTACTAGGGGCCACTATGACTATACTCGTGATCTCAGTTCAAAAAACATTAATATTTGTTGTGACTGTGGTGATGAGAACCTTGGCTTCTTGGAGTCACTAGATGACTGTCATTGAAACGGAGTTGGCTTCTTCCTTGCTTTAGCGTCACACTTCTTGAGAGAAGACCTCTCAATCCTTCTCACAGCCCACAAAGTTAGAGAACTTCTCCATGTTCTCCAAAGTAGATGATTTCATAGACAACTCAAAGCTTAGATCGTTCTCTAACCTCTAGATCCTCTCCTTCTTGGTCGTCGGCATATGAGGACAGAACCTAAAAATCTCCATAAAACTTGCTTCTTAATTGTTGATAGACATTGACCCTTGGCGCAACTGTTCGAACTGGGTTGTATTCCCTGTCCAGATAGATCTCAGGCAAGTAGTAGCTCAAAAACTCTCACCGGAACTCTTCCCAACTCACCACAACTCTGGGTCTCTTCTCCTCTTCTATGACCAACCAGTGGCCAACACTTCCCTTCAATAGGTAAGCAACATGTTTCACCATGTTCTCTTCTGGATGTTTGGGATCTTAAATGCCTTTTCCAACTCTATTAACCACATATTCGTGTTCATCAGGTCTGTTGTACCTACATATTTGGTAGCTTCCACATGCTTCAGCTGCTCAAATGTCTTCCCAGGACCCTGAGATTTTGCATCAGGAACGTCTTTCCTAGGTTGAGGTGTAGATGCCCTATTCATTAAGTGTGTAATTATATCCATGAGGTGTCCAAACATGGATTGGGAAGTTGGATTTGTCGTGGCATTAGGGTCAAATGGAGGTAGTGTGGTTTGTTCTGGCCCCATCAAAAGTACTCTTGCATCAGGTACCGACCACCTACGGTAACCTCTTGGAGCAACAAAGCTACTCTCAGCGTGTTCTTCACATACTCCAGACATATCTTCATAAGCATAATCTATGATCATATGTGTTGGATTACAAAGAACATACACAAAACCTAACTCGTATGTCCTTGTAGACTCAACAAACCCTAAGCTCTGATACCAACCAAATTGTGGCACCCGCCATACTAAACAAGATTACTCAAAATCCAAAATATGATCAATCATTAACCACATAGCAAGAAAAAGAGGATAAAATAAATTAAATTCAACATTACCAACATGTTCAAAAACATTTACATATAAGTCCAACATCATGCATGAAAAGTACATATCGTACTAGGTATTTACATATCTGTCTAGTGGCCTCAGCCACAACCTATATACAACAACACTATTTCACATATATACATGCCATATACAACATTAGCATACTGACAAAAACTTGAGTTGATACATATCATCTACAAAACATCCCCTACCCGGACCTGAGAGTATAGGGACAACTCTAGGACACACTAGACACTATCCAACCTTCTGCCTCTACTGATCTCTAAGATGCTCCTCTTCACTACCATGAGCCTGACAACGTCGCTGACAATCACCTAAAAAGGTGTGATGATCCACGAGGTGAGACCCATGTCCCAGTGAGAGATATTAACTCTCAATAACATTTATTGGTTACAACAAGTTATATAATTAAGCATATTAAGTAGATAAAATAGAATAAGTACATAAAACATGTAAAACGTTATTAGCATGGTACTTAGAGGCACATATTTAGCTATCACCTTTTAAACAATTGATTTCTCTTACCGCATTATATGTTAACTAAACATTACAAGAAATAAGGTAAGGGTTATCAACCAATGTGAACTATGTTTAACCCTAAATAGATATGCTACATGACCAAATTACATCTTTTATTAATCTTTGGGGAGTTTGGGGTATACCATTTAAACTTCTAGTTGAACACTGTCAATTCACAATTAGTTTCGTTCAAGATCTAAGAGAGCTAGAATCCTAAGATCTCTTGCCCTTGGTCAGTACGAGTTTGCCGCAGTGACATATTAATCAAGATGCACCCTTGGTATATAGGTCACGATGCTAGAAACCAGGGTACTCAAAACCCTATCATCTGAAGTACAACTGTAGTTGTCCTCAATCATATCTCATATGCATATATCTGACACACATCCTCAACCGCTCTCAATTTGAGGCATGACTGCAGCCATCCTCCAAACCTTGGGATCAAGATGACAAGGATATACTCTCCCCGCACATACCCAACAATATATGACTCCTAGCTTCCCTTTTGGAATACTCGATTCCAGATCTAGCAAGTTCTGACACTAGAATAGTTCTACGGCATGGGCACTACATTATTAGTGTTTCACTTGATTAGTTTATGGCAATTGGGTGAGTTAAGACTGCATCAATCAAGTTATATATAAACTTAAGATATTTCTACAAAAACATGGGTAGATAACAACTCCATAAGATATAAAACATATGAGACATATTCCTTATCACATCATTACATGGTACCAATCCTTTATCTATAATAAAGAGGGTTACACCTCCATATAGGGCTCAAGACATGCCCAAAGGTCACTAATACCACTCTCATTATCTCCTATAAGAACATAATTATCATTCAACACCTTGTAGAAGGTTCAACATATCATCATCCTACTTGTGGTACACAGGTTTAGCATAAGATAGCATCAAACATAAGAGATATAATGTTCATAAGGTAACAAAGTAGGGCTATGATAACCTATGAGAGTATTCCTCACCATTACCTTATAAAGGAAAACAAGTATAAGTAACCATCATTACTTTATTACTTGAGTTAATTTCAACAAAGTAGATTGGATTGATGTTACAAATCAACACTCAAAGATAAACCATCAATTTGTTCACCTACTTAAACAAAAGCATAAACACTTACACCTAGCAAACCCATCAGGTCATGGATGCCCATAGACAAACAAAAACCATCGATCTAGTATGTGAAGCATAACCATAGGATCTTGAAACTTAACAAACCATCAATTTCCAAAAAGGTAAGACCATTGGATTAACAACTAGGAAAGCCATCCAATCATGTAACTAAAGAAGCCATTAGATCTTAAGCCTAGGAAGGCCATCAAATCATACACCTAGTGAGACCATCAGATCATGGACATATGTTGGCCATTGGATGTTATCACTAGGTGAAAACAAATGTTTGTATCAAGGGAAACCATTGTTTGTTAGGGTTGATAAACTATTGAGTGAACCACTTGATGGGAGCATCAAAACCTTGAGTTGTTGAGGGAAACATAACCTTTAGTTTCTCAAGCACAAGAAATTCCATCAAAACAACACTTAAGAGTAAACCATCGATTGTCACAAGGAGCCAAACCATCAGATCATAAGACAAGAGAGAAATCAATCCAAAGCACTAAGGAAAAGCCATCATTTCCAACACTCAAGGAACCATCATTTCATGAGCATGTAAGGTCTAGAAATCTCACTTTCAAGAATGAAATGTGCTCAAGGTTAAGGGATACGTCAAGAAAGATTATCTACTCAAGATCTACCACATGCACTCAAACCCAGTCAAGAAATCAAACATTCTACTTGTTACTATGTTTTTAGGGAAAGATTTATACATGCAAGTTAAGAGTACGAAATAAATGTGAAAAAGGTTATATAACTCGCGTTAAGGAAGAAGATGGACATCCAAATAGCAAGGTATCTCAAAGATGGAAGAAAGAAACCCTAGATTGAGCACTCTACACGTCCAAGATGGCTCATTTCTCTAAGAACAAGGAAACCCTCAGTCAAAGAAGAAGAGAGAAGGTATTCTTCAACCTCTAGCTCAAGATCCACCAAGAGCACCATGGATTCGATCAAGAAGGATGAGCAAAGAAAGAGAGAAGTAAAGAAAATGAAGGAAATATGTTGATCTTACTTGCTTAGGTCAAGAAGCAAGGTAGGGAAGCTTCACACAACCTAAGAGAGCATAGATCCAAACCCTAGATGTACATGTAAGAAAGCTCGACCAAGATTTATCCTCTAGAGATCCTTCTCCTCAACCAAGCAAGAGGGACAGACCTCCAAGAATTAAGAAGATGGAGAGGATGTGTAAAGGGTTCGTTTGGGTGGAAGGAGAGAGGTATGTAAAGCTTAGGGTGAGAGAGAAAGGTGGTAGAGGTGTCAAAACATGCATGCCATGTATCCATCAGTTTTTTTCACATACTTGGAAAAATCATCCACATACTATTAGAGATCCCATCGGATCATTCATAGGTATCATCAAAAAACCCATCGGATTCTAGGGTTTACTTAACCATATAAGCAACTCTACCCTTCCATCTAATTATATACATCAACTAGGTTATCCATCAGTGTTAGGGTATAAAGGACAAGCCATTGGATCCTCAACTACAAGGAGAACCATTGGATCTTTCCCCCACTAGTTGATACCAGTAAATCTTTCACATACATGGCAAAATCATCAACATACTTAGGTGAAGACCCTATATTTCTAACTTACCAAGGGAAAAACAACAAATCATTGGTGCATCTATGTATTTAAAAACACAAATGTATCAAACATTAAGAAGAGTACTATGAAGTACAACATACATGCGACAAATTACCAGAAAAAGCCTAGATATGGAGAAATTGCATACAAGTGCTTATAAGCCCATAAAATGCAAAACTCCATCAAACAATGTCCAAACTGGACCAAACTTAAAACTTAGCTTTGTCACATGATATCAAATCATGATTAGGATTTGATTAAGGTTTTAAGCACCCAATTATGAGAAGTAAGCATGTTCAAACATAAAGCAAGGTTAGCAGTCTTACATCCACTCTCCTTCAACCGTTTTATTCATAAACTCTCCTTCTAGTAGCACTTGTCCCACCTATGTAATTCATACAACTTTAATTATTCCTAAAATCATTCATGAAGAACTTCCTTTTCATTGGAAGCATATTAATTATTATGTAGTTAGTTATCAAACTTTGTATTTACATGTCAAAGCCTTTACAAATATATGTTCTATTTTTCTTAAATTCGTGGTTTACGTATTCTTATTGTGATGTTAGATCAGGGCACTCACCAATTATTCTCTCATTTACTGAATCGTCTAAGGAATTTCCCGTTTCAATTTTTGCAGATGTCAAATTTTTATTAATCATCTATGGGATGGGTCCCCCATAAATGAAGAATTTGGTATTATCCAATGATTTGCAGTAGTTCACTAAGTTAATTATATCTTCATAAATTTGAATCGATAAGCCAACCACCATCTCCTCTTGAGTCTGTATTGTATTGAACAAAACAATGATTATGATCCCATATCCTATCTGAGTGATCGTTAGTAATTTTTACTGTCAATAGGCTATCATTTTTTGGTGAATGCTCAATATAGTCTATGCCAAATTTCTAGCCTTTTTTTCTTGTCTATATACCAAGAAAACATGTTACCTCTATATGGATCCCCCTTACTAATGTTACTCATTCTTTAAGCAATATCATGATGCTAACAAAGATGTAGTAGAATTACCTACTTGATCCAATCAACCCTTACTTAGACTGGAAACCCCAACTTTGGGTGGAAACCCTAATTTGACATATGTGTGACCTAGGGTAGCAAATTTTCAAATCAATATTATAAATGTGACTTGGTTATTGTTTTCAACAAAATCAAGGCATTCATCCAAATTTGAGACCAAATTAGGAATTTGTTCCAATTCAACGAGGTGGGTCATAAATGGCATACATAATGGATGTGTAAACATAATTTATGAAATATGGTGTACATGTAAGTTTATAACTATATTGGACATGATTTGTTTTTAATACTAGAGTTAAAATGAGTGAAAGAGTAATGATGTTAATTTAAGCTTATATTTCAATAACTAAGAAAGCACATTATGTCGATGTGAAGATCAAGAGAAAAGTGTATCAAAATAAATATCACATTAATGATTTAAACCTAATAAAATCCTCATTGTGGGCTTTCTAAATACCATGGTATGCTAACAATCACATACTTTCTAACGATCACGATACTAGTGTGGAAATTAAGGCATGTGCAACTTATGGCACTAAACCAAAAAATATGTTGATGATACTTACATAAGCAAGATAAGAATGGCATTAAGGTGTAACTTCTGATTTAAAATGATAGTTCATGTCTTCTCAAGTATATATAAATGTATTATCATGAGCTTAAGGCCACTCAGGATTGTTTTACATTGTTTTCATACATGTCTATGAACGAGATGTGCATAGTTGAGGAGAAATAGAAAGGTTAAAGCCAAAAGGATTTCGAGATCAAGAAAATAGGATGACTCATTTTGGTGGGGTGCCTCCATCCACAGAGATGAATATTAGTTTTTCTTTTTATATGATTAGAATTATGCTAGGACCATTTAATTAGAACCACATGTTTACGTTCCTTTATGTAATAACATCTTATGAGAATACTTCTATTTTTCTAGTCTATAGATTGTTGATAGACGTGATACTAGTTTCTGTGTGACTCTCCCCAAGCGTTGTTATAGTATAGATCGTCCTAATTTCTAGTTGTGTGGACTTATGTTACAAATAACTACAACAGTTAAATTTACTCACATTAACTAAATAAGGTACATTGCTTATAATGTTAATGACAAGGACAATTTTGATGAAATTTCAATGCTTGTGAGGATAGAAGGTGACGGGGTGTGAATATAATCAAAATTTGTTGGTTGTTTGAATGTAAGTTTTCGTAAACAAATTCACTCACATCCATTTTGAACTCAATCAGTTAGTTAGGAACCTTTGTATTCAATAACATGCCTCGAGACTACAATGTATTTTCAGCATCCTCCATCTTGTGAATATATTGCATTGTGATATAAGACAAGGTTGTCTATGTAGTTTATGTATGAGCAGTAAAATAGTTGATGATGGAAACAAACTATAGAAGAACGTCAAAAATGACTCTGCATAAAAAATAAATTGATTATTTAGTAGACTTATGAAAACTGACCGCCATTTAAGAGAAATAGTAGTAATAACTAAATTGTATATGCTATATAATGTACTTCACCGAAATTGACCACAACTTTAAAATTTAAAGTTCAGTTTAGATCTTACTGTGGTGAAGTCTAGCTCCCAATACATTAAGACAACTATCAGTAATTTAGTGATTGATTTTAGGGCCAAACAAGCCCTTACCAAACCACACCTACCCTTAAAAGTCGTACTACGTATTCCATTATGTTATAACTAACATACATTGAGACAGTAGCCATTAGATGACTGAAAATAAGTGGAAATTGTGACACTTGTACGTAGACAAAAGTGCATGAGACCTTCTCAGTTAAGCTTTGGTTACAAATGTTGCATGTCTCGTTGAGCTTTGCATTGGATTAGGCAGGCCAAATTCTTGAAAGATGAACTGGTTCAATGCCGACTCCTCAAGCTTCACTAGTTGTTTAGCATAATGGAAGGGGACATCTTACAACAAGCATTAATAGGCTCAAATAATTAACTTTTAATGAATGTAAAGAATTTTACAATTAGATTGGATTCCATTTGTACCTATCTATCTATATATGTAGGTTGGCCTGCTTCGCAAAGTTATAACTCTTACGGTCAGAGCCACGTAACTTGTCGCATTTACTACCGCAGCTCTTTCTCTAAATAAGGCATGTCTGTTTGGATCAGGTAATGCCATGTGACCCTCGCACTATATGCATATAGTGAATTGAATATGAAAGTGGGGCAAAGCTGTACCCCAACTCCCAAGTATTTACTGATCGAATGCAGACGAAGGACGATACACATGAATAACGCAAGGCAAGACAGCGATGAGTGGGGGGGGTAAAAGCCTGAAGAAAAAAGGGCACTCCACTTTGCTGTTGCTAGGAATAGGAATCACAGAGAGACCCCCAAAAAAAATTACCATCTCTGTTGGTTTCGCTTACCGGATCGACAACAATGGCTGTAGTCTAGTAGATCATATCCTGGAGAACCATCTCTGTTGGTTTTGCTTACCGGATCGACAACAGCGGCTGTAGTTTAGTAGATCATATCCTGGAGAATCAGAGCCCGTACTGGTTTCAACGACAGATAGTAGATCACACCCTGTAGCTATCAAAATGCTTATTGGGTGATGTAGATTTTACCGGGAATATGCTTCTTGTTTGCTACATTCATAACTCGTGAGTTAACTGATAAGGTTTTAACCATTACCCATCCCGTTGGCACATAGCCACATAGTGAAAATTAGGTGAGACATATATAAGAAGGGAAGCAATGGACTGAGCTGACGGTGAGGTGCAGCAGTCTCATTTAGAAGCTCATTGATGGGGATAGCTTAAAAGGTATTAAATCTAAGCTCCCAACAAGCAGCAACCTCGGGTCTGGGCGGTCACAGCCACTGCAGACTCCTGCAGCCAAAGCAGGGAAGGGTGGGTTGTCAGGGTTATGTTAAATGACCCTACAGAAGAGGATACTGAAGGAATTCAGGGATATGGGGTCCCAAAAAAAATAACTAGCAGTCACACAAACAGGCCGCAGAACAGCCACGCATACTAGTCCTGACTGACTCCCGGAGAGCAAACATTGATTCAGGTGGGTGCAAGGACCACCATCACCTCCAGAGCTTCAGAGGCAGCAGCGTCCTTGCAGAGTTCCCATATCCTCTTGGCCTCTACTACATACTGCGTCACTGAATGAAGATGGTTTTTTTGGTTTTCCAGCACAATTTGCATTTACTTGTATATATATTTGTTAATCAAGGATTATATTTCTCATCAGCAATTCCATTCCTGCAGTTGCATTCAGCTTCAGCTAAGCTGGTGATTTGTTTATGAACTGCAAGTCTGATAGTTACCAATGGGAGAATCAAATGCAATCTAGTTCAGTCAAAGTCTGAGCATGTTAGGTATGCATTTATTTACTGTTTAGATCGTTCTGAGTTCAAGTTTTGGTTGATATCGGCTAGTACATTTATAAATATATACTATACCGTTATATTACTCAGATGAAGGAACACATCTTTGGAAAGGAGCATGCATTTCCGAAACTGATGATATTGCCACTAACAACCCCGCTTGCCTCTTGCAGCAGTACTACACAGTCAGCCGGATAAGAACAAACAAAAGAAGTAAGCTAGAAAGCCAGCATATGATCATCTAAAATCTTAAAAAAAAAAAAACCAATGCAGAAGAGTTCGAACAAAGTGATCCCAAGAAAAGAGAAAAAAAAAATGGAAAATCCAAGGGGGGGAAACATGGACCCTGCAGCAAAAAAAGGTTTGGAAACCTAAACATCAAAGAACCTCCATGCCGCGGTACATTTGTAGAAACTGACCTCCAGTCGAGGGATGGCTCGCTGATTCACCAACAAAACATACAACTGCATCAAGAAGAAAATCGGATTTCAGCTTTAGCCACCTGATGATTCTTAATAAGAAAATAAGAAGAAGGAACAAGATGAAGCAAATGAGCACGTACACATTCAATTAAGGCAGGTACGTGGAGCCGTTCTCTATCTAGCAGTCATCTACCACTGCAAGGACAGGTCATGGGCTGCTGCCATGGGAGTGGAGATGGAAAGCTGGGTATTGGAGAATGACGACGCTGATGACGACCAGTTATTGCTTGCAGCAGCAGCTGCAGCGGCACCCCCGCCAGATCTGGCGCCGCCGTCATCATCATCCAACCCTCCTATCCACGAGTCCTTACCCGTGGCACCGCCGTTCTTGATCGGCCACTCATCGAAGAAATGTCTGAGCGGTTTCTGCTGCTTCCTGTCTTCCTCCCCCTGCTCCCCACCATCCCTATCCGGTCCGCCTTTGTCCATCTGCCTGATGTCAGCACCAAGCACAAAGCAGTGCTGAGACTGCTTCTCGTCCTTTTGCGGATCCGCCGCCACATGGTGCGAGTAGAAGGAGTTGTGGTGCAGGAGTGAAGACTGGTAGTGATGATCCCTCTGGTGCTGCTGCTGTTGCTGTTGTTGCTGCTGCTGCTTGGCAGTCTCAGTGGCGCCCAGTCCCAGCTGTGTGAACCTCCAGGATCCCTGCTGCTGCTGTTCGGCGGTGGAGAAGCCGGCGCCGTACTGGTCGGCTACCTCGTCCTTGGTGAGGCCGTGGTTGAAGTACCTGCTTTTTTACGTGACAAGAAAGATGAGAAGGGCATACATTTATATAGGCTTTACGAAATCCGCAGACCTAGTAGTGGTAGCAGAAGGGAAAATCGCTAGCTTGGTAGCGGTCGTCTATCATGTCAAGATATAGGAAGGAAAGGAATAAGATAGGATGCTATAGCTAGGTAGCTAGCTACCTGTAGTAGTACCATCCACTACAGCTCAACTAGGGCATTTTGGAGGGAGAGGGAGAAGAGAGAGACAGGAAGAAAGAGGAAACAAGAGGGAGAATAGAAAGAAAAAAAACATGAGAAGAAGCTACGCACCTGTTGTAGTCTCTATCAACAAAAGATCCGCCTCCTAGTGATTCGATGTGAAACTGTGCAGCAGCCGACGAAGGATGGTGCATACCAGACAAGCCGATACCACAAGCTGCAGCGGCCGCTGCTGCAGGAGACGGACGGCCGTAAGACGACGCATACCCCGCGGCCGCCGCCGCTACTGGGTACATCTGGTGCCCATCATAGGCCGACGAAACGGAGGTGAGCGGATGGTACAGTGCGCCGATGTTGTTTGATGCCACTGTGATGGTGGATGAAGAACAAGAGGTGGAGCTGACAGAGTGCTGCGCTGCCGCAGCAGCCACAGCAGCTGGGTTGGTAGTTGTTAGCGACATTTCCACAGGCTTTCTTGAACGGTTCTTGCCTCTGTGCATGTGCCTCTCGCAGTACTTGGAGTCCGGGTGGGCTTCTTTGGAACACCTCCACTTTTTGCCATCCGTCCTCCTGCACCGACCGGGCTCCGGGTCCTCCGTCTTTCGGCCGAATCCCATCTGGAAGTAACCCCAGCCGACTGCGCAAACACAGACAAGAAAATAAAGAGTTGGAAAACCGGTAACACGCCATCAAAGGATCCATCTTTCTCAGTTACTGATCGATGTGCAGATTAAATAAATAGCAAAAACGACAACTTTTTATCTCTAGCCGGTTGAGCAAGTAGTTACTAGAACTTACGGCTGTTGGGGTGTTGAGGAAACAACGAAGCTGGAGAAGACGCAGCAGCAGCCGCCGAGTCCAGGAACATGCTCCTCCTGATCGGCAGTATGAGATCAGAAGGGATAGGGTGTCCAGCCGCCATGTACTTGAAGATGAGAGCTTGGTGCTCGAGCTCCTGCCACTGGGACGCCGTGAACGGGTACTTGCTCTCTCTCCCATGGCTACCGCTCATCATCATCATCTTGGATGATACTACCCTCTTTTGTTTTCCTCACACACAAACTACTAGCTCAGAGTGGAAATATCTGTAGGTGGTTTCCGGGCAGAAAGAAACTGGGGACTATACCCTAGACAGGAAAAGGTCGAACAAGGGAAGCCAGCCAGCCAGGGGTGCTTTGCAACGGATGGGTGGGGGTGGTGGTCTGAGAGAGGTAGTAGGGATTGATGGTGGAGAAGAAGAAGATGTGTGAAGTAGTCAGTAGTTGCAGTCAGATGCTCCAAAGGTTGCTGGCATCTAGTATATATATTGGGCGCCCGCTACCCTACAGAAACCCACGGTAGTTGCTGTTCAAATCGCGATTACTTTATCTGTGTCAGGGGGGGAGGGTGGTGGTGGTTAATTAATAATATTCTCCTATCTAAGTCTAAACTCTAACGCAGCTGCAGAAGCAGCAGCAGGAAGGCAGGCAGTATCTATGAATGAAAGAACGGAAAGGAAAGTTGGACTAGGAAAGAAAGAAAAGAGAGTTGTCGTGATGGCAGAAGCCGACGCAGCAGCTGTTTCATAACACATTAGAGACCCACACACATTACTAGTACAGCGCAATGCGTAGCAGCTGTTGTTGTTGTTGTTCGTATGGGTAGTGGGCGTAAGACTAATAATAGATGAAACGATAACTATGTCTGTTGATATCTGACAACATAAATAACAATAATATCAGTGATGATAATATATTAACATTGAGATACATCATCAGTACATGTTTGATCTAGTTGGCTAAAAAAAAAAAGTGGTAGAACAAGTTAACTATTCTGCCGCTACAAACATATTGATATAAAAATAGGGTCTGCAACAGCTGCTGCTGCTGCTGTATGCGTGGGATGCGCACATACATACAATATACAGCAGCAGCAGGAAGCAGCAAGGTGCAGCAGCCAGCAGCATCCACAGCCCGCCAGCCAGCAAATGCATAGGAAAGGTCAGTCAGGCTCAGTCAAGCAAGTGAGGCCTGCAGAATCTTCTTTGTTCAGCTTGGAGCTACTTGCTCGGTTACTGTCGCTGCTGCTGCTGCTGCTTGGTCAGGGGCTTTACATTAGATTAACTAGCAAAGCTCTTTGTTGCAGGGCTAAATCTCTCTTTCTCTCTCATCCACGCACACAACCAACACAAGGTCTGTAAGACTGTAACAAAAAAGTTATTAATAGCAAACACAATCGATTCCTTCAGATATTTTATATTAACAAGGGTATAAACAATCCCCATATTCAGTAAAAAGCGAATCAATCCATTGCAGTTGAGGACAGAGTCATGGCAATCTCTCCAGTCTACACCCACGATATGTCTGTTGCCCACCTCCGTCCATCCATTCATCCCAAGGTTCTTTCTTTCTGGTTCTAGTCAGTGGGTCGTAGGAGCAGCCGCGTGTGATGGGTGGTGGGGTAAGGGTGGTGATTAGGTGTCGGGCATTGTGACTGACTGACGACTAAGTAAGAGAAGCAAGCAGTCGGGATTAGCAGCAAGGTGTGCAGCAGTTAGATCATTATTAATATATTCCCATTAACTATAAGGTAATGCCATGACTCTGTTGCGTTTATGGGCTAAGCAAAGCTATCTACTTGCACGGTTCTAAGTTCTGCAAAGTGGTGTGTGGAGTAGTACTTGTTAATTACTTGGCCTTTTCTTTTAGTCTCCATTAAGCGGTGCAGAGTTGGAACTAATTAACTAACAAGTGCGTTATGTATGTGTTTGTGTAACAGTGTTAGAACCCAGCCAGAAGGTAGCAGCAGCTAGATAGGTGCAGGTGCAGGTGCAGGTGCAGTGCAGTGGGGTTGCTGCTGCTGCTGCAACCTGATAGCAGTCTGCTCTCATTATTATTATGACTGGGGCTCAGAAGTGTAGCAGACAGAGGGAGAGGGAAGGAGGGAGGGAGGGTGTAGGGGAGACTGAGGAGGATGCAGTGGCAGGACAGGCAGCAGGAGCTACCGAGCTGCAAAGGATGGGGAGAGAGGTAGATAGCGGTGGTGCTGAGCTCCCCCGGGGTGCCTGCAATAGCTGCTGTTCTCTGCTGCCTTTTTGTTGCTCTTGTCCCTCTGCCAACTTTGAGGAAATCCATAAACGAAACAAGAGGGATGCATTGTTGATCACTTCGATTACAGATTGACCAGTGATGTATGTATACAAACAACAGAGAACCTGGTTACTAATTAGATGTGTGTATGGTCTCTGGTCCAAGGAAGAGAAAAAGGGTGTGTGGTCGTCGATTGAGTCTCTCTGCCTACCGTGTGCCGGGTGAATCTGCTGCGCCAAGTGAATGAGGCGTAAGAAGGGGAGTGGGTCGTTGTTTCAGCCCGTCGTCGTTCCCCACCCCTTGCCTGCACTGCATTCTGTTGTTTGGTTTCAGATCACTGCTCTGTTCCTGTTCCTCCTGTTGTTGCCCGCTTTCTGCACTGTTTGCCTCCTCCTCTTACACTGCCTGCCTTCCCTCCCCCTGCCTTTATTTCCGTCGCACTCCCCCTTCTGTCTTTCTATCCTGCTCTCTCTCTTTTTCACCACACTGTCTTATTAGCATATTGTTTAAAAAATTCAAGTGTCTTCCAAAAAACCCCTATCACCATGGCCCATGGCCGCCACCATCACAACCATGCCTTGTTACTGCAGCTCCTGCCACCCATGCAATGCTTTGAAGGAGTTGATGTGAGTCTTCTTCTTATGCTTCTTTTTTCTTCTCATCTTCCCTCCTGCTCACCACCACGCATTCACCTGTGTGCGTGCATTGCAGGTGTATGTATAAATGTGTGTATGTGCACAGACGCAGCGAAAGGCAAGGCCCGTCTTTTGGACTTTTGCTTGCATTTGGAAGGCACAAAGAGAGGGAGGGAGTGCTGTTGCAACAGCGACCGACTGGCCTGTTGTGTTTAACCTAGACGCGGAGTGGGGTCATCCAGTTGGGCGTTCAAAAAACCAAACACCTCTTCGGATCGACCTCCATTCTGGGGCTGCTTTTTCTCCTCTTTTGTTGGTGTTCCCCGAGCTTCTTAATCAACTAATAATCAACCTGCTCATTAGTTATCCCGCAACTACCAAACTAACCAGATCTGAGAAACCTCGCCTAACTTTGTTTCCTCATCAGAAACCCCAGTCAGGGAATTAATGACCGGGGGTTCAATGATGAAGAAGCAGGCTAGCTAGCTCCAACGTAAGTGTTGGTTCTCCAGACATGATGGATCGCAGACCCCATTATTCCCATCCATCTATCTCTAGTGGGCGGGGACATACATGCATGACAGTGTCCACTGCTAAGTGCTAGCTGTTTATCAGATAGCAAGTCTTAGATTGCGACGTCCAGTGAATTAAAATAGTACCCAGTAGCCAGGACATGATTCACATCCGCCCAACACGCTGCTTCCTGGATGCCAATGTTTGGGTCGGGGGTGCATGACTGTATTTGTTGTTTGGTGCTGCTGCAACTGCTGTTCCAGCAGCTGATAATTTCTAACCTCCCCCACCCCTTCCTTGGAGCAAAAGATGCTTGCTTGCGGTTGAGGGCGGGGACATCACATGTGGGTGCGACCTGCATCTGCTTGTTTCTTGCCAATAGAAAGAGTTGAAGCGACATTGCGTGCCTGCTTCTTCCTTAATCAGGAAGCACTACTATATTATGCAACATGTCATGAGTGCATGCCAACACTGTTGGAGCTGGTTTCCGATGGGACTGATTACCGGCTGACGGATGTGGAGCCGGGATGAATTAACATGTTTCCTGAAATCGATCCATCCATGGTGGGATTTACCAATGTGCTAGCAAGCTGCATTCCAACAATGGATTGTGGCAGGAGATGGTGGTGGTGGATACTGCCATATCGCAGCTTGAATTTTACTCATGTTCAACTTGTGTCGCGCAAGCGACGGTCTTTCACCTAGTTAACTTTCCTCCCAAACTATTGTACTACCCATCATCAGCCAGTTGTTTACTGAATGGGTGAGAAAGCAGCAACAACAACCACCTCATATGCAACCTGCCATAATCTCCTGCGCCAGGTACTACTACTCCTCTCTTCCACCATCACCACACCCCAAAACATCCTGCTCTGCCAATTTCGGCATTCGGAAGAGGGAATAGCTCCTGTTACAAGCAATAATGTCGATTGAAATGGGTGGGTGACCCTTATTACACCCGCCCGAGGGGGTTCTGCTCGGTCGGTTCCATCATGTGCTTGTTTTGTTTCAGGGGTGCATGTAGCAGGTAGCGCAATTAAATCTCTCTCCCGTTTCCTCCGTCCTTACGCTCTCCTCCCACTTCCACCACCGTATTATGCTCCCCACTTGGTTATGTTTGATGGGTTGAGAAGAGCAGAGAGAAAGAGAGAAAGAGGACAAGAGACATGGAAAGGAAAATGAATCCGACAGTGCTGAAACCTGCTGACAGTGGGAGCACACTACTACTACGCACACTTACACACCCTCAGGGCAGAGAAGGGCACTGCCACCCACTGTCACCAAACACATGCCCCTTGACCCCCCTGACTCTCTCTGCCATCTTCTTCCCATCCCCACAACTCTCTTCCCCGTCTTCTTCCTCTTTTTGCCATTACTTTGCACCGCGGATCCCTACATCTTCAACAACGACTTGCCACTTCTTTACCCCCACACAAACCTTGCCACGCTTTTTAGCCGCCGATCATTGCTGCCCGACCCGACCGTGAATTCAAAACGAGTTGGTTTGGATAACTCGGCCACACGGGAGACGGGCGCCACGTTTCCTTGCATGCCCCATAATCGGATGCCACCGATACTAGCCATATGGAAGCCCACAGGATGATCACACGGTGGGGTGACCTATGTGTTGGATGTTTGCTATGGAGGGTGGGGTTGAACACTGACTATAGGGCAGTTCGTCGTCTAACCATACATACGAATTTCACCGACAATCTTAAAAAGACAAACAGAAAACGACAATATTTATAGGTGGAGGTCTTGGAGGAGCTAGAAAAGCGGCCAACAAGATTATTAAAGCACACTATAAAATTTAAATATCGGCACAGGTAAGAGTATGCTGATTATCATCGAATTGCTACACTAGCGAAGAATATGCGGTACAAAGAAAATTGGACATATAAATTGTTCTACGGGGTAGGAAAGAAATGACAAGGCGAAAAACCAGTCTCAAATGCTCACTCTACCTCTTCTACAGCATGCCTCGATTATAGTTAAGGATACATATCAATTCCAACCGACTTAGGGGTGGGCATGGCTTAGTTGATTACATTTTCATCTACAACATTCTGATCGGTCCGGAAGTTTTCCTGAGGTGTGAAAAATCCTAGATGAATTATGTTGAATTGGTATTCTGTGTTATGGCTCGTTTACATAGCTCTATACAAGTGACGACCCATTATATATAACTACAATCCCAAGTTACGACGAAAGCAAAATGACAATGCTTTAGTGTATGTGGTTGAGATTGTTGAGTAAGGGTATGATTTCATCACTTACGTAATGTTCCTGTGATTAAAGGATGTTTCCTTACATGGTACTATGAGGGGATGGCAGACAAGATTACTATAAAGATTGTTCGATTGGGATAAAAAAATTGAAGCTATATGTGGAGACTGCCTTTGATAAATAAAAAATCTCTTACATGTCGATTCATACCTTCAATGCATATATGGTGCCACTGACGACTGTGAAGAGGAAGATTATGATGTCCCTTAGAGAGTCTGACAAGGGGGTGTAAAATAAATCGAGTTATTTGAGAATAAGTTACAACATCGTAAAGGTGTGTTGGGGATCGAAAGGATGAGCAATATGTGTAAAACATGTCTAGAGAAACAACACGAAGTGTGTTGTATGGAGAGTCGATATGGAAAATGTTTGCAGAGCTAACTACAAGAGGGAAAGAGTGATGATGATGTGGAGCTTCCTTGGTTCCTCAAAAATTATATATTTCCATGCATATGAAATAGGGATGGGGCTTTCCTGGGGTCACGGAGGTTACTACATAAAAGGTTGGTAGAGGAGACATTTCCTTATGAGATTTCATATGGGGAGAAGAGGATGCTTGATTTGATAAGGAATAGAGGAACGTGAACATGGGATTATCCTAAAAAAACGTGTGGGTGAGGGAATGTTTGGTGTTGGAATCTTCTCAACCGCTACGTCTATCAAGAGGGATTAGGGTTTCTACAGTTGTTGATATTAATTAACACAAGATGGTGGCTAACTGATGTGATATCCAAGATGGGACATTTCTCTAGTTTTGGCCATAAGTTTGGTGAGGAGGCATGATAGGGTGAATCTCTCTAATGGATGGGAAGGGCCAATAAGTTTTTGGGAGAATGTGCTTCATTTGTAAGTATGAAAATTGATTTGGAATGTTCTTGATAAAACGGTCCTTCATTAAAGTAGGGTCTAAAGTCTTAGGGTTGGGTTGGAAGGGTGTGAACATTCCAGGAAGGGATATTTTAAATTGATAGATTGTGCCTCTTGAAAGAATTGTGGCTAAAGGAGTCTAATGGGAGTTTGATGATGTAGTCAAAAAGAGGCCTTTTGTTTGAGGGTGTAAATATGGATTTTGGAATGTGAAGGAGGATAGCCAATAGAAGCATTTGGTTCATAATGGTGAAGGAGTTTTCCCCTTGTTAGCAAAATGGGCGATGTGAATCGGTCAGTGTTCAATCTGTGAATGTGAGAGAAAGATGGAATTTAGAAGAGTCCAATTCTATTCTTGTAGTATAGCCAAAGTTTTCTTACAAGGGAAGGTAGTCAAAAGTTCAGGTGGGAAATTTATTTGGGAAACATCAAAGATAAAGATGTTCACTCCATAGGAAACATCAGGAAGCAAAATCTCTGGGTTGTCAACTTGGGCTTGATCGCCTATAAGAGTTGTCAAGTCCATTGTAGGGGAAGTGGCTTAGAGAGATAGATTAGAAGGGTGAAAGAAAATTGTTTCTATAGTGATGCTTAGGGATGAAGAGAAGAAGGTTGTGTTGATTTTTGTTGCGGTGGTCTTGAAAAATGAGGAATAATATAAAGGCCCTATCCATAGCCTTAGAGATTGCATTCTCTAATAGAGAAATTATCAATAGCTATAGATACAAATGAATTTCCTTGGACTAGATGGTGGAGTGTTGTTATATCAACCCTTCGAGGCTGCATTACAATACAACAATCTAATGACTTCTTTGAGTATGGTTAAATGTTTTTGTAGGTTTCTTCATAAGGGAATAACAAGATGGCTATTGGTCTATCCAAACATAGGGTTGTGCTAGCAAGTTATTAGGTGTTCAATATCTTTATACACATCTCAATCACAATATGTGTTGTGTAGATATTAGGTTAAGTTTTCATAGGATTGACTTTACATGGACATAAAGCATTGAGAAATTGCTCATGTGGAGTTTGAAATTTCTAACCATTTTCATGACTACGTTAGATATTCTGGAGTTTCCATGTTGGCAGCTGATATGTACACATTCTCCCATCTTATGAGATTGAGTATATCATGGAATTGTTTAACCATCAATCCCAGTCCCATTGTCTTGGTAGGAAGTGTCAAAGGAATTAGTGTGCCCATCTCAAGTGGCTCATATCACACACAAAAGATAGAAAATTATAGATAAAAAATACTATATTGAAAGAGCCATAAAAGGTTTACATTAGGGGCCCATAGGAAATATGAAAGAAGGAACATCAAACAATAACTAGTCTAGATATCGATTACATCAACCTTTATTCATTGTCATACCTATAGAATTCTAGTGTGATGTAGCATGTCCAATTCCAAAGGATAAATAAGATATTGAGCGGGTACAATGATCTTTAATATCTTACATTACCCAAATCTAGAAAATTGAAATGTTGTCTCTACAATACAATGATATTATATGAAAACATTCAAGGGATATTTAATACAATGTAATTGCTCAGTAGGACTTATAGTATAAAAGTCATTCAAACAATGTCAATATTTGACAAATTCCATTATGAGAAAACCATGTCTTTTAGTACTTATTTTCAGTTGTAATTCTAGTATAAGTGTAACAACTTTGATTTTTCTCAAAATCATCATCTTAAAGACAAAATTTTTGTGCAAGTTTTAAAGGAAATTTTCAACATAATTGCAAAAAAAATTATGCAAATTGGATTCATGATTTTGAAGACATGAATTTTGTGATATTTACAAAGAAAAGCATATCATTTTTTTACTAATCCAGCACATGCACTCGTCTCGGCCAATGGGAGGCCACTATTTTGAAGCTATGGCTTCATCTTCTACCTTGTGTCAGGAATGGTACAATATCTTTAGCTTAGCCAATCTGGGCCTTCTAGCTTCCAATTAACACTTCCTACCTTCATCTTTCTTCTTCCTCTTTTATTTGCATTGTTTTTTGCATTATGTTCTCCAAAGATCCTACTTCCATTCTTTTTAGTCTTTCTTCACAATCTTGTGCCTCGTCCACCTCTAACGAGGTGTGTCTAGGATTTGCATCCACCAAACGACGGGCTAAAGTCACCAATGAATCCGCAGGGATAGGGAGCAGCCTAGTCTGGATGGGCAACTCATGTGGCGCAGTTGCCTTCCAATCACGGTGTGACACTAGCCTATGTTGGCGTAGTTGCAAGAATGCACAGGCTTGTAGCACCTATAGGATGGTTGTTGGTTCGTTGATCATAGGGAACCCACAAATGTGAACGGTCAAGATCTACCCACCCTTTCCCCTCTTTGTGTTAATTGGGTCAAAGCTTGGTGTGGGCCAAGTGACATGGTACCATGTGAGCTTGGCCCACTCCTACCCCACTCTCTATCTTGTTAGTTGGTGTGGGGTTCTTGGGGTGTTGGATCATGCGGGTCCATCATGGATCAATCGTTCGATCCCACTTTTTTTCCTTTATGGTAAATCTATACTTGTCTCACTTAATATTCATAAAAATACCCATTTCTTGAAAAAACTCATACAAATTGATGCTAGCTTCCAAAATAGGCTTCCAATTTTCCATTTCTATTATAAAAATGAGATATTTACACTAAAAGTACTTCCATAACATAGAGCTTCTTGCACTTCCACTAATATTTTAAAATGCATCCTTTTTGAGTTTATTTGAAGTGATTTATTCTTTTCACTGCACACGCTTTGTCTTTTATGCCTAATCTTCCAATAATAACCAAAGATCAGAAGAGTGAACAACTTGGCATGACATGTTTTGACTTTGTTCATCATGTCAACCCAAATATGATCTTATTTCACCTAAAATGACCTTTTATTGATCTTTTTGCAAAAGATCACTTTTTTAATGCCTAATGTTGATTTAGTGTGCTCCAAATATTTATGATTGATCTAGATCTATAGTTTTTAAAGTATTTTACACAAAGATTGGAATTTTCTCATTATGGTATCCTATTTTGACTTAATGATGTACATCAAACCCTGAACAGACTTAATATGGATACCTTGATGTTAAAAATCAATCCATATTCAAATGGTGATCTTATATGTCCAAAATAAGTATGTAACCTCAAATTGGTAACATTACATGTCGTGTACACCTAAATTTTATGTGGGTCACTCTTATGCCCTAATGTGACTACTTGACCTAATATTGACATGAATTATGATCTAAGTTGCATATTGATATTTTTAGCATTAGTCTCGTGCAAATATTCCCTCCAATAATCAACTATGTTGTGTAGTGCTTTCAAATTAGTAACCTTGTGATCTTTATGACACATAATCCAATTAGATCTCATATATATTGTAATGATGATTGATTCACATGAAAATGATCCTATATGACTAGTTTTGACTATGTTGATACCTAGGTCATTTAGATTACTCAAATCTTATGCTTTATCCATTTAAGATCATGAAACTCTAATCATAAATAACTAGATTAGTCGTGTTATGTCAGTATAAACATTAGATGAACCCATAAAGTACTATGTAGCTTGATAATGAACATGTACATCCTAGTTTTCTATTTTGAAACCAATATTTAAAAACATGATACCAAGATTTAGGTGATACATCCAACCACCATGATAATGACTATGATGAATAATATTTCTAGTTTAAATGAAATCATCCTTGTTTGTAGTGTTAGAGATCTCCTTGTATGACTCTTGTTAAGGATCTAGTTAATAATATCTAATCAAATTATCTTAATCTTGTCTTATCAAGGTATGATTTGTCCTCCTATTGGTTAGAATAGTGGCAATGAACTAGCTTGTATGTATGTATGCTTAAAATGATTGCCATTATATACTTTTAGCTACTTGTTCCCTATGATTAGTACTTCTATTTTTATTGAAACATGTTGAATAAATATTAAAATATAATCATAGATATCCATTATACAAACCTTGTGTACCTGCATGTATTCTCAAGATAAGGATACAAGTACTAGTACATTTTTGATCTATCATCTCACTTTTCTTAATGCCATGTTTAAAAGAAAACTGACACTATGAGCCTACAACGTCAGTTGGTATATCCCAAACTTTACTACTGGTCAAGTCTTGTCGATTAAGAAAAAACATATGTACCACTTGTACTATAACATCAAATTTTTTTGTGAAGAATAAACATCACAAAAATGCCACAAAATTCAAATTCTTGGGAAAATTTTGATATAGGAAATTTGTGTCAGTTGTACAAAAATTGATTATGAAGCCCTTCCCATGAAAAAAAATTTGCCTTAAAAAATCCTTCATCGTAGGTTCTACTCCATAAAAGTTGATATCATAGGTTACTCTGACTGTGACATTTCTTACCTCCACAAAAACATCTGGTGTCAGTTCCTTATTATTAAACTGAAAACAAACGGTTCCCACCATGTGCTCAATGAAAATATTTCTCCTCAAGTTGGGATATGTCATTGGTTTTGTTGCTAGAAATCGACAAGATAGGTCTTAGAGAGGTTGAAATTTTTTAACATGGATAAGTACATATGTTGCCAATTTCTATTTGGAAAGTTGAGTAAGAAGAATGAACTATGTCATCAATTCTAGATAACCGATGACACATGTGTTACTGATGTTGGTATTTTTTAATAGAGTTAAGTACATATGGCATTAGTTTATTGGTGGTTAATTGACGATAGAGAATGAACTATGTCGTCGATTTTTATTTAATGAGGTTGACATTTTCTTAATATGGATAAATACACATAGTGTTGGTTTATAGTTGGATATTTGATGAAAGAGAATGAAATACTTTGCTACTTTTGCTAGAAAACCACGACACAAGTATTAATGAGGTTGTTGTTTATAATAGGGATAAGTACATATGGCATCAATTTTTGGTTGACAACTGACGACAGGGCATAGCAGTGGAAGTGGAAGTGGTATTGGCTATGTAATAATGGAAACTGAGCGATAGTAGAGCCCAGTAGAGGTAGGATAATGGAGGAGTACTGGTAGTGGACCAATAAAGGAGGAGTAGAACCAAAGCCTTAACAGAGGAGGCGGGGAGGAGAAACAACAATAACAGTGATGGTGGAGGTGGACGATCAACAATGGAGACAGTAGAGGAGGCAACAACAACAACAAGTAGTGAAGGAATCATCACGCTAGAGAGGAAGCTAGGTACTAAGGGTGATGAAATAGAGAATAGGGGAAATAAATTTTCTGGGTACTATTAAGTGGAACTTAGTCATTGGTTGTTATAATAAAAGGGTAGCTAAGTATTTATTCATCAATTTTTTGAGAAAAACTGACATCATAGTTCAATCTCTGCTAGGCTTCCATTGTTGCTCATCCTCCTTTGATGTTCTTCCTCAATCTCCTCTATCTATCACTGCTCATTGACTGGTTCTAGTGAGGTGAGCCTCTCCCCTCCATTTCTCATTGTTTGTAACTGATACTAGGGCTCAAGTTGGCTAGATCATGAACATTATGCCTAGAGTACTTAATTTCTCATGTTAGTTTCTCTCTCTTAGGTTACTTAATTAGTTCTTTCCATCTAGGGTTTGGTTAGGATAGCTTATTTTCTCACTAGGTTAGCCTCTTTTGGTTAGGATAGATTATATGCTCACAAGCTTAGTATCTTTCTTACCTAATTTCTCTAGTTGCCAAGTTGAGTAAGTTTAATATGCTTCTAATGTTGAATTGTACCTTACATGTTTGTTAGAAAATATAGAGGCCTTTTATTGATATTGCCACTCCAATTAGAGTACGAGTTTACAATGTATATCAAAGGGTATCATCTTGAACCCTATTAAAACCATTACAAATATGCATATGTAATATACACATAAATTACATTCGCATGATTATAAATAGGAGAAACTACTGATTACAAAGTAAATCAATGAAGATTTCGATGGCAGATCTTGTAAAATATATCTTCATGAGGAGAGGTTCACCCCTTTCAACATCAAAAGTTAGATATATGCATTTGTCATATCATCATAAACAATAGTCTCAATTTTTTTTCCTGGAATGGGTTCTAGTTATCTAAGGCCTACACTTCATCTTCTCACACTACCATGAGCTTGACAACCCATTTTTCTAGATAAATTCTTGGGCTTAGGGTTTGTTACAATGACATTGTTAACTATTTTATGCATGAAATCGTCTCTTATAGGATCAAATTTGATGTGATTAACTAATTCATTTCCACATGTATGTACAATCACTTCATCAAGGTAAGGATCTATTGTTGTGCATCGCTCATCTATAATAATCACAAAGTTAGCATGACATGTGTATGGATGTTTCATCCATAAAAGGGTTCCCAATGGTATTCCTCCTGAATCCATCATACACTTGCATCATCTTTATTCCTCCTTGAGTCTGTAATAGGCTCTATTTGAGTGTTTGAAGTACAATCATTGATAACATGGCCCAATTTACCACAATCAATACTACATGGAATTGTATCATCCAAACTCTAGAGACTACGTCTATCATCCAAACTCTCTCATCTAGACTTGATGTCACATATGTTTCTCTTAGGTTACATGGATACTCGCAACCTTTCTACGTGTGGTAACATTTTTCATATATACATATACTTATACTTGAAATAAATTTTCTCCAACGTTGAAATGGGTGATGAAAACCACCATGCTTCATTCAAATAAAACCAAAACAAAAAGAAAATTACCACACTCATTAGGCAGTCTAGTATCCTGGAACCTAGAGAATTAGCAAAAACATGGTTCAGGACATATGTCTAGGGATGTAATAAGGTCTCCTTTTTCTCACCCTCCTGAATCTACGGCCCATACTACAGTACAAAAGGAGGATAAAAGAAAGAATCTAAGAATTACACAAGTTTACACTTATTTCTAGATTATCTAGGTTCTAACCTATAGGCTCAGTCATCTTAGTCCATAAAGGACAACTTATTAAGTTTCTAGGGTTGAGATGTAAGGTTGAATTTAGTTTGGGTTTCATTTGAGCAATGCTTGGTGTAGTTATTGTTCATGCTCTGATACCATATGTCATGGAACCAAAATCCTAGTCCCATGAACCAAACAAATTCCAAAGACAACATGAGGAAGTGTGAAATTCCAACCATACATGAACAGATAACAGGATAAAGGCACCGATCATGATCTCTACAATCAACGAGATATATTAAGCAACATTGTTTATTACAAGCATTCAATTATATATTTAAGAGTACAAATTTTAAAGTCTACTCAAATACACTATGGATCTTACAACAAGTGCATCTGACATAGGTCACCAAGCCCATCAGTTGTAACCATCTCTAAACCTAAAAAATAAATGAAACAAGGTGGGTCAAGAACATGAGGTGATGAGTACATGGCTAAAAGAGACATATACATAACTTTGCATAATTTGAAAAGATTTGTAGAAGTAACGAACAATAATAAACAAGTTAAATATTTAGAAAAGTAAGAAATCATGTTTTATATCATTCTACTCCAATTATACTAACAATATCATATCATATAAGGTCTTTGACTAGTTTTGACTAGAAGAGACTGTAAGGGTGCTCAATATTAGCTCATCCTTTTATTGACATGGTCCGCCCTAACTTGACAACTCAAGTAGGAAGCCCATCCTTGTGTCCTTATGCCGAGAATACAGGCAGGAGCACAAGGTTTATATAATGAAGTTTCTATATTATGTTTGTAGGTTTTGAAACATTGACACAAGACAAACATCGAGTACAATATTATATTACTACATGTCAATATTTGAGCAAGTAACCAAACATACATATGTATCACATTCAATCAAGAAGCCATAGTCATATAATTATTAAAGCATGTACCTAATTTTAGAGATTTCATAGGCTATCCTGGACCATCTAGATCTCAAGCAATACCTGATTAAGCATAACATTTCGTACATGCATTAGATTCTCATCATTAACCCTAATTATCTTCATTTTAGGGTTTATCCAAGTTAGGTTTCAAGTTATTGAATTAAATGTTAATGGTCTTGCTAATTTAGAGGTCATCATGGAGGCATGGTTCAAGTTTCAAGTCATTCCAAGGTTCCATGCATTATATATGATCATTACAAGATTCATGTCATCTATGTACAATGTAGGGTCAAAAGACTCACACTATGGAAACCAAAGTCAAGGTTCATGAAGACATATGAACCAATAATTAAAGGTTACAAACCAATAATTAAATGTGGTTTAGGTCAGTAAGATAATGATATTAAAATTAGGTGGATGTCCCCAAGGTCTAGACATCAGGGTCCAAGTTGGTACCAATACATCCATAACCCAACATATAAAGCTTACATCACTAGGATCCAATCACTACTATAGAAATGGTTTATAATGTCACTTTTAATGGCGTCGGTTGTATAAATACACCGACACCTAAAACCTAGAGCTTCGGTTAAAAACAACAACCGACATCTATCTGTGAAGGGCGACCAGACACGGATATCACTTTTTATTTCATGTCGGTTCCTAAATTAGAAAATGACGCTAAACATTGACCGCCAAATCCAATTTTTTGAGAAAAAAAATTACCTCCAAAATTTAACATACAACGTCGGTTATTAACAAAGAAACCGACGACTAAAGGTTTTCTGCAAAATAGAAATTTGGCTAATTTTTGTCATCGGTTCTGTTACTATAACCGATGCCGATGTGTTTATGCACGCTTTACCACGAAAATTTTCGCCACCATATAGAATCGGGTTTTACACAGAAACCGACAAGTATGGTCTTAATTCGCGAACATTTATTTTTTGTTGGCATATATATATAGTCGTCGGTTTTTCTTGTTCGAACCAACGACTGTAAGAGAATAAAAGTATCATTTTTGTGTTGGTAACTGACGCCTATAGTTTTAAGCGTCAATTTTATTTAAGAACCGACACCTATGGTTAACTTAACATCACCCAAGCGAGCCAGACTCTTCCTCTTTCTCTGTTTCATTCAATCTCGTGCAACTCAAGGTTTGGTCCGACGATTTTCTGCTCACCGCTGCCGCCGCTTGCTCCGGCCGCATGCTCCCACCTCCGCTTTCTCCAATTGTTGCTCCGGCTCCAGCGGCCTGCTCTCCTACTCTCTCCTGCTCCAGCTCCGGCGTCGCCTGCTCTCTTCTCCAACCCTGGCAGCCTGCTCTCCTGCTCCAGCTCTAGCGCCGCCTGCTCTCCTGCTCTAGCGCTGTTCACCGCCGCTGCCCTCTCTTGCTTGCTACTCTGGCCACCCACCCGCCCGCTCGCCGCCGCCGCCCTCTGACCTGCTCGCTGCTCCTGGTACCTTCTTCCTCCTCTTCTCCACCATGCATGGTACATCTTCTTGTGAAATCATAGGTTGGCACGGCCGTGCTGGGCAGCACGACCATGATACCAACGTCGTGGTGTCTGATTTTGTGCTATATTGCTCAATTATATGTGTAATTATTATTTTGATGATTTTGTGCTATATTTCTCAATAGGATACCTAAATTTGTGTGTAATGATTATCTTGATGATGTAAACTTAGGATATTTACTGTTTATTATTTACTGACAAGCATGATTAAATGATGTAAACTTAGGATATGAATGATGAAACTAGGATTGTAGGTATAAGAATGACATAACATGTATTTCTTGGCCTAGAAACCCATCCAAGATTTACTCATTAGGAGTAAATCTTGGATAGTCCCCGGTTTGGGACTATTCTTGAACACCTAATCTCACTTAGGATGTAAGTGTATAATGTGTATTGGGTTTTCGAGAAAATTTCGGCAACATTTTCCCATTTGTTCTCTAAGTACATATGTACTTAGAGAACAACGGGGAAATGATGCCGATATTTTCTCGAAAACCCAATACACATTATACACTTACTAGTGAGATTAGGTGTTCATGGACGGGATAGGTGGTACACATTTATTATATATAAGAATGACATCACATGTATTTTTTGGCCTAGAAACCCATCCAAGATTTACTAATTAGGAGTAAATCTTGGACAGTCCCCAGTTTGGGACTGTTCTTGAACACCTAATCTCACTTAGGATGTAAGTGTATAATGTGTATTGGATTTTTGAGAAAATTTCGGTAGTATTTCCCCGTTTGTTCTCTAAGTACATATGTACCGAAATAAGTAACTAGACCAAACAACTAACAAGTGATACAAACACAATTTTCACAATACCATACTATGTTCAATAGAATCATAAGGATACATTTATTTCATATTCAAGTTAATATTAAGTCCTAGAAGATTTGATGGAATATTTGGTCGTTAACATTAGGTCACACAATAAAGACACATAATCATTATACATGGATCAATAGTCAAAGTATAATTCGAAAATAGGTCTAAAAAACCATGTCTTTGATGGTTGGTTCCTAAGATGACCCTAGGTGTGACAATTCATCATGTTCAACATTACTAACATGCTAGATAAGCATATTGCATACCATTTTGACCTATTAAATGAATAATTCTCCATTTACATCATCACAGGTACTCAATACTAAGTTTAACATCATTATCAAAGTCCATATCAAGATTACCATTATCATTATCAAGGGTCATCATTTGGAGTTGCAATATGCATCATGACTTTTAATTTGTTGAAGATCTAGTATTTGGGTACCATTAGAATAAGATACTTACATGTGACAATAAGAACATAATAAGGAAATCAAGATGTTAGTGAAAAATAATTTGGATTTGGCCTTTGGAATAATTTTTAATGGGTTTGTTGAAAATTTACACAATACTATGTTTATGTGATTCATTTGTTTAAAGGATCTATTTTGTAACATATATGCCAGATAGGGCTAAATACCTCCTATTATGTAAATGTAGTTTGTTAGTGTAACAACCCTGACCTAGGTTATGAGGTAACCTTGTTTGTTTCGGCTAAATAAGTTTCTTATACTATAATATAATCCTCTAAGGTGTTTTTCTTATCATGTGACACACTTATGTTCCAAGTATGGTCCTGATTGAATGTTGTTTGAGCAATGTTCCTTTATTTTGGACCAAAGTGAAATTTACCCAAGTTGAGGGGTTATATTGCAATATGTCATATGTTGAACGTGCCTCATGTGTTTTAGCATCATTATAGAGAGAATGATGCAAGGTGGTGGTTGGTGGAAAGCCCAAATTCCAAGTTTGAACTTGTTTGAATAATGTTGAAACAATATTTTCTTATTTAGGACTAAAGTGCAATTTACCCAATTAAATGGGATTACCTTGCAAATGTTACATGATAAATGTTTCTTAAGTATTATAGCATCATAAGAATGAGAATGATGCTGAGGTATGGCTTCCACAAGCCTAAGTTCCAAGAAGGAGCTTGTTTGAATAATGTTTGTGCATTAAATAACTAGTTTTGGTGTAATTTGCAAATTACCCAAAACCTAGAGTTGGATATGTAAAATACTACCTCTATTATGACCCTATTGTTTTTGGGTATCATTTTGAGAAAATAAAAAGAAAGGGGCATCTTGTTTGAACTACTTTTGAGGAGAGATAATCTTGATAATAAAATAATCAAGAAATAAGCATAAATGAAACCCTAATTTATTTTGTAGCAAAAATAAATATATTAATTGAAGTGCCCATCAACTAAAAAGTTTGTGGTTGAAATCCTATAGTGCAAGGACGTCCAAATGCCTTGAGTTGCACTGAAATATCCTAAGTAGGTGAAGAAATCCACTTACATTTGTTAATTAAAAAGTAATGTCCACTAAAAATGGATAATAGTATTATAATGATTAAGGTACTTATTAAGTTGCTTTTAATTCAAGGATAATTGAGAGGAATTTGAGGATAAAGGAAAATGGCTTCGAAGGCAAGGAAGGAAGGGGGCATGTGGAAAGAAAATGGATGAATTTTTCTCCTAATTTCTCTCTCCTAGAAAATCAATTACATATACTTGATTTTCTCCTTACTTGAAAGGCTATTTTGCAAACCATTTTCTCCCTTTACTTTGGCCGACGACCAAGGAGCTTAGGAGCAGGAGGAAAACATTCCCCAAGCTGAAGAGTTGGAAACGACCCTTGGATAATTGAAGGAGCTTCTTTCACCATTAGAGACGAGAAGCTTGAAGCTTTCAAGCTACTTTGAAGGCGGATTATATAACTTGAACTCATCAATGTTATTATTGATTTCAATTTCTTATCATATGTTGATCTTTTACTTTTCTTCTTGAATAATTTCTGAATTCATCATGTATATGATAGTGGAATTCAGAGGTCTGAAGCTTGATGATGATGACATCATCTTAGCACACACCTCAAGAATATTAAGAGAAAACAACTTCACTTTGTGTTGGTCAAACGGTTTCAAACCGTTTGGTGACCAAATAGTTTCAAAACCGATTGGAGGGCAAACAGTTTCAAACCGTTAGAGACTAAATGGTTTCAATAGGTTTAATGATTGATTGGTTTCATGATCTAATAACTTCAAAGAAATCAAATTCAATTGATTTCAAAACCCTAGTTCAATTGGTTTTAAAACCCTAGATCAATTGATGATTAAAACCCTAATTTAGGGTTAAACAGTTTCAAGCTGAATTGACCATACGGTCTTAGACCTTTTGAGGACTAAATGGTCTCAAACCGTTTAGACATTAATCAATATTCAAATCAATTAAAGATCAAACGGTCTCAAACCGTTTAGGGTTGATTAATCTTCAAGACCATTTAAGGTCTAACGGTCTTCAAACCGTTTGATGAATAAGAGGTCAAGACCGTTTGAAGGTCAATTGGTCCAAGACCGTTTGAAGGTCAATTGGTCCAAGACCGTTTGAAGGTCAATTAGTCCAAGACCGTTTGAAGGTGTAATTGGTCCAAGAACGTTTGAAGGTGCAATTGGTCCAAGATCGTTTGAAGGTGTAATTGGTCGAAGACCGTTTGAAGGTGCAATTGGTCCAAGATCGTTTGAAGGTCAATTGGTCCAAGACCGTTTGAAGGTGTAATTGGTCCAAGACCATTTGAATGTGCAATTGGTCCCAGACCGTTTTAAGGTCAATTGATCCAAGACCGTTTGAAGGTGTAATTGGTCCAAGACCGTTTGAAGGTGCAATTGGTCCAAGACCGTTTGAAGGTCAATTGGTCCACGACCATTTGAAGGTGTAATTAGTCCAAGACCGTTTGAAGGTGTAATTGGTCTAAGACTATTTGAAGGTGCAATTGGTCCAAGACCGTTTGAAGGTCAATTCGTCCAAGACCGTTTGAAGGTGTAATTGGTCCAAGACCGTTTGAAGGTGCAATTGGTCCAAGACCATTTGAAGGGTCAATTGGTCCAAGACCGTTTGAAGGTATAAATTGGTTCAAACCATGTAAGTACTAATAACCCCATAAGTGGTGAAAGAGTATCTCAAGGATGATTTTAATGGGAGTACTTCTAAAGTACTTAGGTGATTATCACTTGATGCCTATGAAAGTAATAAATTCAATACACTATGATAAGCATAGGTGTATATACTTAGTGAAAGGTTAAGTCAACTGAATAAGGTTTGATGGTGATGTGTGTTCCTAGTACATGGAACAATGACAAGTATGATTTAATTCTTAAATATTGTTATGTGCTCCAAGATATGAGGAAGCATTGACTTAGGGTTTGGATTAATGAGGTAATCATAAAACCCTAATCAATGGAGAATGGAAACCCTAATCAATAAAGAAAATTAAAATTCATAAGTCTATTTGAATACTTATGAAGGCATTATGTAATTCTTGACATGTGGAACAATGAGTTAGGTTTTGGATATTAATTGTAATATCAATACATTCTCCAAGATACATGGAGTTTTGAATTAAGGTTTGATCTTTGATAATGTGATCATGAAATCCTAATTGATAAAGATGAGAAACCCTAACCCTAATTTTGGGTAATGGGTTGAGAAACCATAATTGAAATGAAATGGGGAACCCTAACCCTAATATAGGGTAATGTTATGTGAAACCCTAATATAGGGTGATGTTATGTGAAACCCTAACATAGGGTTATGTGAAACCCTAACATAGGGTGATTCTATGTGAAAACCTAATATAGGGTGATGTTATGTGAAAACTTAATATAGGGTGACGTTATGTGAAACCCTAATATAGGGTGATGATATGTGAAAACCCTAACATAGGGTGATGCTATGTGAAACCCTAATATAGGGTGATGCCATGTGAAACCCTAATATAGGGTGATAATATGTGAAAACCCTAACATAGGGTGATGTTATGTGAAACCCTAATTGATAAAGATGGGAAACCCTAACCCTAATGAGGGAATAGTGAGGTTATCCTTGTATTGCATAATGTTGATATGTGATTAATATAGTTGTTACCAAATATACTAACCATGCAAATATCATGAGATGATGATCATAACTACTTATGAGCCATGTGAATGAATTGTTGCCTAGTGAGAGGTGACAAGATGTGTAATGGCCTTTGAACCATGTGAATGAGTTGTTGCCTAGTAAGAGGTGACAAGATGTGTAATGGCCTTGTGAGCCATGTGAATGAATTGTTGCCTAGTGAGAGATGACAAGATGTGAAATGGGCCTTGTGAGCCATGTGAGATGCTTGTACAACAAGTGTAACAACGTCGATCGGACAAATGTTATTAACTAAGCGGAAGCAATCACTAAAAGTGGATTAGCGAAAATCACTAAAAAATAAAAATTTTTGCAAAGAGATCCACACATAGGAAATCTTTTCCAACAAATGCCATTGTATATCATATACATTCTGTTTCAAACGTACATATCCTGTACCATCTCTTTCCAGAGACTACATCATCAGCTGCCTTATAAACATATATGCAGGCAGCATACAAATCTCGAGGCATCAAGCCAAAACCTCAGACTGATATATCAAAAACACTGACTAAAAACTCCAAGGACCTGAGAGTACAGAGACGACACATAGGACTACTATCTATATGACTAGACAGACAATATCTCCACCTGAGATCTTATTGCTATCCCTGTTGTTGCTGTTGCTGCTGCTCTTTCCCTATTCTAGGGTTTCTGCTCTGCCTTTCATGCATACCTAAAAAAATGTTTCCCACGGGGGTGAGACAATTATAAAAATTGCCCCAGCGAGAGATATAACTCTTCGCCAGAAACATTATTATTGCAACTTGAGAAGATGAATATGAACATGAGAATCATATCTATTTGACAGCAAATATTTTAATGTCTAACAGATTAGAACATTATTCTATATCAGAAGCATTGCAGTTATTACTTGATAGAATTAACATGTCACTTATCCTTTAATGAATAGGAAGAACATGTATAACATCTATTCAAACAACAGAATCATTACCACTGCATTAACTTTCTTCAGGCTTAAATCATATATCTAAAGCCTGACATTATCAATGTTAAGTCATGGCCCATAGCCATACTCTTTTCATAAGTGTTGGGATCTTAATCCCTCACTTCACCACTGGGTTTTTCTCATCCTTTCACAATTTCAATACCATAACCATGAAATCATGGGTATTCAAACCCTTTGTTCATCACTTGAGCACTGTTACCTCTTTCTCAGGTAACTAACACCTTTAGGTCATTTGACCAAGGTAAGTATGATACTTGCTACACAAGCATTCATCATGGCACTTGATGCACATTAACTCTCTTGCCACCTCTTACCAGGCACAAGGTATATTATAGCACACAAGGCCCAATAAACAAATTCAAACTAATAACACATCATAGCTCATACCTGGCTATGCTCATCATCTCATGATACCTGCATGGTTAGCACATATAATAGCAGTACACCAATTATCTATCAATACCATGCAAAAACAATGTATTAATAATTTAAGGGTATTACCCTTAATCCTTTACCAGGATTTGGGTTTCCATTACACATGGCTCACAAAACCATTCACATCTTGTCACCTCTCACTAGGCAACAACTTTATTCACATGGCGCACAAGGCCATTCACATCTTGTCACCTCTCACTAGGAAACAACTTTATTCACATGGCGCATAAGGCCATTCACATCTTGTCACCTCTCACTAGGTAACAACTTAAAACAAAGTCTTACAATACCGACTCATCTTGTTACTTCTTTCTAAGTAACAAAAACATAATGGCACATATGGCCAATCAATTCTTATCAAATAAACATCAACCCTTCAATCATATGCATACAACTATGATTAACATAGGGTACCAAGTCATTGGTCCTATAAGCAATTAGGGATGCATTCCCAATTAGGGTTTCTCATGAAATCACCCACAATTAGGGTTCCACATGGATGCACCCTCAATTAGGGTTTCACTTGGAATCACCCTCAACTAGGGTTTCACATTGAATCACCCTCAACTAGGGTTTCACATTGAATCACCCTCAACTAGGGTTTCACATTGAATCACCCTCAACTAGGGTTTCACATGGAATCACCCTCAACTAGGGTTTCACATTGAATCACCCTCAACTAGGGTTTCACATGGAATCACCCTCAACTAGGGTTTCACATTGAATCACCCTCAACTAGGGTTTCACATGGAATCACCCTCAACTAGGGTTTCACATTGAATCACCCTCAACTAGGGTTTCACATGTAATCACCCTCAACTAGGGTTGAATTCAATAACCCTGTCAATTAGGGTTTATGTTCATGTTTAGGGTTTCATGATCTCTTTGATTAAGGATCATAACCCTTATACACCACATGATTCATATTCATGTATGAATTCATGCTATCAACTTATTAACTTGATTAGGTCATATCAACTCTTCAGTCGAGTACATACAACTATGATTAACATAGTATATCAAGTCATTGATCCTATAAGCAATTAGGGATTCATCCCTTAATTGGCACTTAATCACTTAGGTACTATTAGGGTTTCAACCTTTGTACCTTCATTTATTACCATTACTAATCATCATTGGATCAATAGAACATTCATAATCTTAATTCTCAAAAATTGAATTACATTGGACCTCCATTACATAAGGTATCCAAATGAATTAGGGTTTCCAATGTTGATTCCTTCAATCATTGGATTCATGGAACCATTCATCGCTTGGACCTTCACCCATACTTCAATTGAGTTTAATGGGTCAACCTTCAACTGATTTGACCCTCAATTGACCCTCAATTGATCATCAATTGGGGTTGGAATCAATTGAATTAGGGTTTAGAATCAATGAACCTTCAGTATTCATCAATGTGTAACTAGTTACTTCATAACTATTGAACCACCATTCAAATGGGGTATGACCTGACCCCAAACGGTCTTGAGGTCGTTTGGATGACCTCCAAACGGTCTTGAGACCGTTTTCCCATCATATCACTCAAATCCAAGCAATCTAATTAGGGTTTGGTTCATTGAAGTGCTCACCAAATCAGCAATCTATTGCAGATCAACTTGATATCTTTAGACCTTCAACCATTGAACTATACTCAACCCTAGACCTCCAAAAGGTCTTGGGTGACCACCAAACGGTCTTGAGACCGTTTAGATGAGCTCCAAACGGTCTTGAGACCGTTTGGCCCATCCAACCTTTGGACTTTAGTGAAAAATCATCATGGATTGGTCTATCGAGTTGATCAACAAATCAACATTTAGTTGCAGTATGATTTGGTACCTTTGGACCTTCAATTGGTCAACTATACTTGACCCCAGACCTCCAAACGGTCTTGGGGTGATCCCCAAACGGTCTTGAGACCGTTTGGGCTAATCAACCCAAAATCTCAACTTAACTCATTGGAATTTCAGCACTATTTTCAATTAGGGTTTGCCTAATTGATTAGCCTTCAACTCATGATCCCTTTGGAGTTAACCCCTCAAGTTTTGAGGGTCATTAAACAACATCATTATGAACAAAAATCTCATACGTTCAATGCTTTGTCAACGCACTCATATGGTCTTGAAACCGTTTGCCCAAGCAGGTCAAGTTGATCAGGTTGCAAATCAGCACTTAATCCAATTAGGTTTCCCTAATTGATTAGGCTTCAACTCACGATTCCTTGGGAGTTAACCCATAAAACTTGGTGAGTAATTATCCAACATAATTAGGATAAAAAATATCATACGTTCAACGCTTGGTCAACGCACTCAAACGGTCTTGAAACCGTTTTCCCAAGCAGGTCAAGTTGTTCAGGTTGAAAATCAGCACTTAATCCAATTAGGTTTCCCTAATTGATTAGGCTTCAACTCACGATTCCTTTGGAGTTAACCCCTCAAATTTTGAGGGTCATTATCCTACATAATTAGGAACGAGATTCCCAAACGGTCCAGCTTGGTCAACTCTTTCATACGGTTTTGAAACCGTTTGCCACCAAACGGTTTGCAAACCGTTTGGTCACCAAACGGTTTCGGTGAAACCGTTTGGTCCCAACCAATGAGATCATTTTCTCCCTATATATTTGGTGAGGTACTTTCTTATGATGATGTCATCATCATCTTCCTTCGTGCACCCAAGAACAGCAACCGTTATTGATGGAAATTGCACCAAAGAATCAAGTATGTATCAAATTGAAGAAATCAATCAACAAAGCATAGATGATTGATGCAATAGCAATGATTAAGGGTTTGAGTTATAAAACCCACCTCCAATTGAGATCCAAAGCTCCAAGATCACGCCATTAATGGTGGATGAAGCTATAGCAACTCCCCCTAGGCTCGTCCTCAAGCTTTTGATTGCAAAAGTTGGCTAGGGTTGAAGAGGAGATCGAAATAAGAAGGAATCCATAATTTATTTTTGATTTCCACCATGAAATCAAGGAAAACGAAGGTCAAGAGCTTACCAACAGGTTGGGAGGCGTCCTCCTGCTCCTCCCTAGCTCCTTGGTCGGTTTTTCAAGCAAGGGAAAGAAGAAAATCCGAAAAAGCCTTTCATTTGGCTTGAAAAAGGCACTTTTATAAGGAAATTGATGAGAGAGAAAATGTATTATTAAAATGCATTAAATTCCAAAAATATGGCCGCCTCTTCCCCCTCAAATCCATTAAGGACGAGGCACCTTCCTTTGACTTTAATTCTCCTTCATTATCCTTGATTTAAAGAAAATCAAATTAAGCACCTTAATGCTTATTATATTAATATCCATATGTGAGTGGGTTTTCTTTTTCTTATAATAAGGTGAGTGGAATTTCACCTACTTGGGATATTTTCGTTCCTTACCTTGGAAAGGGAACGTTCATCCTTATTCAAAATCAACCCAAAACATTTTGGTTGAAAGACCTTCAATTATTTTTATTCATTTTTGCCCTAAATCAAATTAGGGTTTCAATTAGGCATTAATCTTGATTATTTTAATATCAAGATTCTCTCTCCTCCAACTTAATTCAAATGAGGCACCCATCTCATTTTATTTGCTCTACATGATTCCAAGAAACATTAGGGACCTTATTGAAGTGGTAATTTGCATATTGAACCCTAGGTTTTGGGTAAATTGCACTTTTCACCAAAACTAGGTTTTAATGCACAACACTGCTTTACAAGCTTAATCTTGGTGCCCAAGCTTGTGAAAACCATAACACTACATCATATTCATTCTTATGATGTCTCAACATCATAGGAACATCTTACCATGCAACATTTGCAATTTAACCCCTCAACTTGGGTAATTTGCACTTTGGTCCAAAATAAGCAAACATTGTTTCAACATTGTTCAAACAAGACCAAAAATTGAAACATATGTTTCTCATAAGCCCTAATTACTTTTCCCAAGATAAGATTAAGAATCTACTCAACCTTCTTAAGCAAAAAATCTAGGGTTAATTCATAACCCAGGTCAGGGATGTTACAAATTATAAACCCCTAACAAGGATTTCGTCCCCGAAATCCTAGAAAAAGGAGGGATAGATTTATTCAGTTATCATTCCCTCAAGTCTCGACATAATATCTTAGTATCATGGAGATATCATGGATCTTGTAATCCACACAAAGTTCCTTTCATTATCTCAACCTCAACAATGTTTATGCAGAGCATAAACCCCTAACATATGATGTCCATATCATTGAAAGGAAGAAGCATAAAAGAACATACTTCAATAATCACTCAAGAATACTTATCAAAAGAAAAAAAATATATATCTAACATAGATAATTCACTTAGAAAACTCTATGTAATTGGGAATGTTCACATAGCTCTTCCTTTTTATTGGGAATTTTCACATAGCTTTTCCTTTTAATTGGGAATGTTCACATAGCTTTTCCTTTTAATTGGGAATGTTCACATAGCTTTTCCTTTTTGTCGGGAATGTTCACATAGCTTTTCCTTTTGGTTGGGAATGTTCACATAGCTTTTCCTTTTAATTGGGAATGTTCACATAGCTTTTCCTTTTTGTTGGGAATGTTCACATAGCTTTTCCTTTTTGTTGGAAATGTTCACATAGCTTTTCGTTTTAGTTGGGAATGTTCACATAGCTTTTCCTTTTAGTTGGGAATGTTCACATAGCTTTTCCTTTTTGTTGGGAATGTTCACATAGCTTTTCCTTTTAGTTGGGAATGTTCACATAGCTTTTCCTTTTAGTTGGGAATGTTCACATAGCTTTTCCTTTTAGTTGGGAATGTTCACATAGCTTTTCCTTTTAATTGGGAATGTTCACATAGTTTTCCTTTTTGTCTCATTATACTCTCTAGATTGTTTCAGAATGACTACTTGATCAGAGTAATCAAAAAGATAAAAATCTAAGAGTTTCATACTTGCCTTATCTTCAATGATCATATACCTGGCCAGGGTATATAAGTATTGAGATTAGGTAGTATGCACTTTATTTGCTATCATATTCCTCACTTTTCATATCATTGTACACACAAGATTTCCATTTCCTAGATTTTCTCCAGGCATCACTTCTAAATCTCATCTTTCAACACACAGATAAAGGAGGTTATAAAACATTTTAAGGAACACTGAGTATAGGGCTAGTCAAAGGAAGCTCAAAAACAACTACTTTCATATCTTTAACACATAGAATTCATGGAATGAAATATCAAAACGAATTTTATTTCATCTGACCTGTCTGGGACGTATGCCCACGTCCTCTGTTGTTACTAGAGTACTGCCTCCTTTGTGGTCCTTGCTGACTCTGCCCTTGAGGTTGAGTCATCATTAAATTCTCGCCTAGACAATCCTTTACTAGATGTCCCAGTTGTCTACATTGATAACAGATCCTAGGTGCAACATAGGGTCTGTGATGTCCAGTTATCGATGTTGATGCTATATTGGAGGCTCTATTTGGAATATTACTACGATCCCTATCCCTACTTGACATCCATTGTGTCCGGGTTTGGAATCTTGATGATACTTCTGGAGTAGAATATCTCGATTTCTTAAAGCTTTCAGAACTTTGTTTTTGAGTCTGAGTGTACTCTTTATTGCCACTAGTCTGTCGTTTCTTGATTTTAGATCTCTCTATCCTCCTCACTGACTCTACAAAGGTGGAAAACCTCTCCCTATTTTCTAAAGCAGACACAAGAGTGGTTAATTCAGCGTTTAACCCCTTCTCAAAACGTCGAATTCTTTCCTCATCATTAACTTCCATTTGCGGACAAAACCGCAGCAGCTCCATGAACTTAGCTTCATACTCGCTAACGTTCATCTGTCCTTGTTTGATCTTCTCAAATTGAGAAATCTTCTCATCTAGATACGTTTTAGGGAAGTATCTACTGACGAATTCTCGTCGGAAAACCTCCCATCCAACTTCTTCACCTGGTCTTTTATCTTCTTCTATCATCCACCAATGACCAGCACTTCCTTTTAGGAGGTATACAGCATGTCTTACCTTCTCAGCTTCAGGAATGTCAAGGATCCTGAAAGCCTTTTCCAGTTCCGTCAGCCACAAATCAGCATCTGCTGGATCAGATGTACCAGCATAATCTATGGCTCCAACCCGACGAAGTCTCTCAAAAGACTTGCCGACTCCATAGTCCTCATGGTAAGCTGATACCCTAGGTGCAGGTACTTGCATCCTATCTGTCATGTGAGTCATGGCAGCTATAAACTGCCCAAACATGGCTTGGAGGGTTGGGTTCCCCATGTCAGCTTGGTTGAACTGGGGCTGTTCTAGTACAAGCTCCTCTCTTTCATGATCTCCTGCACCTCCTCCTGGTGCAGCAGTGCTGCCCTCAACAGCACGTTCTTCATGTGGTCCAGACATCTCCAAGTTCTTCTTCTCCTATGTGAGCAGAAGAGACTATCAGATAAACTGGAAGACACTTAGAACAAACTCTACCACCTTAGTCCTATGTCTCTGTAGACTCAGCGAACCTCACTCTGATACCACAATTGTAACAACGTCGATCAGACAAACGTTATTAACTAAGCGGAAGCAATCACTAAAAGTGGATTAGCGAAAATCACTAAAAATTAAAACTTTTTGCAAAGAGATCCACACATAGGAAATCTTTTCCAACAAATGCCATTGTATATCATATACATTCTGTTTCAAACGTACATATCATGTACCATCTCTTTCCAGAGACTACATCATCAGCTGCCTTATAAACATATATGCAGGCAACATACAAATCTCGAGGCATCAAGCCAAAACCTCAGACTGATATATCAAAAACACTGACTAAAAACTTCGAGGACCTGAGAGTACAGAGACGACACATAGGACTACTATCTATATGACTAGACAGACAATATCTCCACCTAAGATCTTATTGCTGTCCCTGTTGTTGCTGTTGCTGCTGCTCTTTCCCTGTTCTAGGGTTTCTACTCTGCCTTTCATGCATAACTAAAAAAATGTTTCCCACGGGGGTGAGACAATTATAAAAATTGCCCCAGCGAGAGATATAACTCTCCGCCAGAAACATTATTATTGCAACTTGAGAAGATGAATATGAACATGAGAATCATATCTATTTGACAACAAATATTTTAATGTCTAACAGATTAGATCATTATTCTATATCAGAAGCATTGCAGTTATTACTTGATAGAATTAACATGTCACTTATCCTTTAATGAATAGGAAGAACATGTATAACATCTATTCAACAACAGAATCATTACCACTGCATTAACTTTCTTCATGCTTAGATCATATATCTAAAGCCTGGCATTATCAATGTGGAGTCATGGCCCGTAGCCATACTCTTTTCATAAGTGTTGGGATCTTAATCCCTCACTTCACCACTGGGTTTTTCTCATCCTTTCACAATTTCAATACCATAACCATGAAATCATGGGTATTCAAACCCTTTGTTCATCACTTGAGCACTGTTACCTCTTTCTCAGGTAACTAACACCTTTAGGTCATTTGACCAAGGTAAGTATGATACTTGCTACACAAGCATCCATCATGGCACTTGATGCACATTAACTCTCTTGCCACCTCTTACTAGGCACAAGGTATATTATAGCACACAAGGCCCAATAAACAAATTCAAACTAATAACACATCATAGCTCATACATGGCTATGCTCATCACCTCATGATACCTGCATGGTTAGCACATATAATAGCTAGTACACCGATTATCTATCAATACCATGCAAAAACAATGTATTAATAATTTAAGGGTATTACCCTTAATCCTTTACCAGGATTTGGGTTTCCATCACACATGGCTCACAAAACCATTCACATCTTGTCACCTCTCACTAGGCAACAACTTTATTCACATGGCGCACAAGGCCATTCACATCTTGTCACCTCTCACTAGGAAACAACTTTATTCACATGGCGCACAAGGCCATTCACATCTTGTCACCTCTCACTAGGTAACAACTTAAAACAAAGGCTTACAAGCCCGACTCATCTTGTTACTTCTTTCTAAGTAACAAAAACATAATGGCACATATGGCCAATCAATTCTTATCAAATAAACATCAACCCTTCAATCATATGCATACAACTATGATTAACATAGGGTACTAAGTCATTGGTCCTATAAGCAATTAGGGATGCATTCCCAATTAGGGTTTCTCATGAAATCACCCACAATTAGGGTTCCACATGGATGCACACTCAATTAGGGTTTCACTTGGAATCACCCTCAACTAGGGTTTCACATGGAATCACCCTCAACTAGGGTTTCACATTGAATCACCCTCAACTAGGGTTTCACATTGAATCACCCTCAACTAGGGTTTTACATGGAATCACCCTCAACTAGGGTTTCACATTGAATCACCCTCAACTAGGGTTTCACATGGAATCACCCTCAACTAGGGTTTCACATTGAATCACCCTCAACTAGGGTTTCACATGGAATCACCCTCAACTAGGGTTTCACATTGAATCACCCTCAACTAGGGTTTCACATGGAATCACCCTCAACTAGGGTTGAATTCAATAACCCTGTCAATTAGGGTTTATGTTCATGTTTAGGGTTTCATGATCTCTTCGATTAAGGATCATAACCCTTATACACCACATGAGTCATATTCATGTATGAATTCATGCTATCAACTTCTTAACTTGATTAGGTCATATCAACTCTTCAGTTGAGTACATACAACTATGATTAACATAGTGTATCAAGTCATTGATCCTATAAGCAATTAGGGATTCATCCCTTAATTGACACTTAATCACTTAGGTACTATTAGGGTTTCAACCTTTGTACCTTCATTTATTACCATTACTAATCATCATTGGATCAATAGAACATTCATCATATTAATTCTCAAAAATTGAATTACATTGGACCTCCATTACATAAGGTATCCAAATGAATTAGGGTTTCCAATGTTGATTCCTTCAATCATTGGATTCATGGAACCATTCATCGATTGGACCTTCACCCATAATTCAATTGAGTTTAATAGGTCAACCTTCAACTGATTTGACCCTCAATTGATCATCAATTGGGGTTGGAATCAATTTAATTAGGGTTTAGAATCAATGAACCTTCAATATTCATCAATGTGTAACTAGTTACTTCATAACTATTGAACCACCATTCAAATGGGGTATGACCTGACCCCAAACGGTCTTGAGGTCGTTTGGATGACCTCGAAACGGTCTTGAGACCGTTTTCCCATCATATCACTCAAATCCAAGCAATCTAATTAGGGTTTGGTTCATTGAAGTGCTCACCAAATCAGCAATCTATTGCAGATCAACTTGATATCTTTAGACCTTCAACCACTGAACTATACTCAACCCTAGACCTCCAAACGGTCTTGGGTGACCACCAAACGGTCTTGAGACCGTTTGGATGAGCTCCAAACGTTCTGGAGACCGTTTGGCCCATCCAACCTTTGGACTTTAGTGAAAAATCATCATGGATTGGTCTATCGAGTTGATCAACAAATCAACATTTAGTTGCAGTATGATTTGGTACCTTTGGACCTTCAATTGGTCAACTATACTTGACCCCATACCTCCAAACGGTCTTGGGGTGATCCCCAAATGGTCTTGAGACCGTTTGGGCTAATCAACCCAAAATCTCAACTTAACTCATTGGAATTTCAGCACTATTTTCAATTAGGGTTTGCCTAATTGATTAGCCTTAAACTCATGATCCCTTTGGAGTTAACCCCTAAAATTTGGAGGGTCATTAACCAACATCATTATGAACAAAACTCTCATACGGTCAATGCTTGGTCAATGCACTCAAACGGTCTTGAAACCGTTTGCCCAAGCAGGTCAAGTTGATCAGGTTGAAAATCAGCACTTAATCCAATTAGGTTTCCCTAATTGATTAGGCTTCAACTCACGATTCCTTGGGATTTAACCCATAAAACTTGGTGAGTCATTAGCCAACATAATTAGGATCAAAAATCTAATACGGTCAAATCTTGGTCAACGCACTCAAACGGTCTTGAAACCGTTTGCCCAAGCAGGTCAAGTTGTTCAGGTTGAAAATCAGCACTTAATCCAATTAGGTTTCCCTAATTGATTAGGCTTCAACTCACGATTCCTTTGGAGTTAACCCCTCACATTTTGAGAGTCATTAGCCTACATAATTAGGAACGAGATTCCCAAACGTTCCACGCTTGGTCAACTCTTTCATATGGTTTTGAAACCGTTTTCCACCAAACGGTTTTGGTGAAACCGTTTGGTCCCAACCAATGAGATCATTTTCTCCCTAGATATTTGGTGAGGTACTTTCTTATGATGATGTCATCATCATCTTCCTTCGTGCACCCAAGAACAGCAACCTTTCTTGATGGAAATTGCAGCAAAGAATCAAGTATGTATCAAATTGAAGAAATCAATCAACAAAGCATAGATGATTGATGCAATAGCAATGATTAAGGGTTTGAGTTATAAAACCCGCCTCCAATTGAGCTCCAAAGCTCCAAGCTCACGCCATTAATGGTGGATGAAGCTCTAGCAACTCCCCCTAGGCTCGTCCTCAAGCTTTTGATTGCAAAAGTTGGCTAGGGTTGAAGAGGAGATCGAAATAAGAAGGAATCCATAATTTATTTTTGATTTCCACCATGAAATCAAGGAAAACGAAGGTCAAGAGCTTACCAACAGGTTGGGAGGCGTCCTCCTGCTCCTCCCTAGCTCCTTGGTCGGTTTTGCAAGCAAGGGAAAGAAGAAAATCCGAAATAGCCTTTCATTTGGCTTGAAAAAGGCACTTTTATAAGGAAATTGATGAGAGAGAAAATACATTATTAAAATGCATTAAATTCCAAAAATATGGCCGCCTCTTCCCCCTCAAATCCCTTAAGGACGAGGCACCTTCCTTTGCCCTTAATTCTCCTTCATTATCCTTGATTTAAAGAAAATCAAATTAAGCACCTTAATGCTTATTATATTAATATCCATATGTGAGTGGGTTTTCTTTTTCTTATAATAAGGTGAGTGGAATTTCACCTACTTGGGATATTTTCGTTCCTTATCTTGGCAAAGGAACGTTCATCCTTATTCAAAATCAACCCAAAACATTTTGGTTGAAAGCCCTTCAATTATTTTTATTCATTTTTGCCCTAAATCAAATTAGGGTTTCAATTAGGCATTAATCTTGATTATTTTAATATCAAGATTCTCTCTCCTCCAACTTAATTCAAATGAGGCACCCATCTCATTTTATTTGCTCTACATGATTCCAAGAAACATTAGGGACCTTATTGAAGTGGTAATTTGCATATTGAACCCTAGGTTTTGGGTAAATTGCACTTTTCACCAAAACTAGGTTTTAATGCACAACACTGCTTTACAAGCTTAATCTTGGTGCCCAAGCTTGTGAAAACCATACCACTACATCATATTCATTCTTATGATGTCTCAACATCATAGGAACATATTACCATGCAACATTTGCAATTTAACCCCTCAACTTGGGTAATTTGCACTTTGGTCCAAAATAAGAAACATTGTTTCAACATTGTTCAAACAAGACCAAAAATTGAAACATATGTTTCTCATAAGCCCTAATTACTTTTCCCAAGATAAGATTAAGAATCTACTCAACCTTCTTAAGCAAAAAATCTAGGGTTAATTCATAACCCAGGTCAGGGATGTTACAACAAGTATCATGTATGCCTTGGTTTGAGGACCTAGAGATAATAGTTACCTGATAAGTGGTAACAGTGTTCTGTGATGAACTAAGGGTTTGAATACCCAGATCTAGTAATTATGATAGTGAGGATGTGAAGGGATGAGAATTCCCAGTAATGTGATAAGGGACTGAGATCCCAAGTATGATGTGTTTTAAAGATTTGAAAGTACTTGATAGATGTATTACACCTTTCTTTATAGCATCTGTTATAATAATTCTTGTTTGAAACTTGATTGATGCTAAAAGATATGGTAATGCACTTAATTAATCAAGTGGAATCTTATCATGTAGAGCCCTGACTATAGATCCATCAGCATCGGGATTTGCTGAATGGTGAAACGGGTTGCTCCGCGGCATAACTCGGAATGCATACTTTTGAGTATGTGGGGGTAATGGGTGAATATATCCTTACTCCTCATAGGAATGACTACGGGCCATATCCTATGCATAGGAATGGTTATGGACCATATCCCAACAAGAGTATGGCTATGGGCCATGACTCCACAATACCAGGCATTGGATACGGGCCATATCCTGAACAGAGTATATGCTACGGGCTATAACTCTATAGAAAAGTTGCCAGTATACCCTGTAAGCTATTTTAGCAAGAGACACAAGATGTCTTGCATGTGGTCTCACACTGACCGAGACAGTTGAGGTCATGGAGTCCGACTCTTCCATTGACCTAGGTATGGAACTGATTCTTTATGCTGTCATGGTCGGTTTGAGTATGAGTGGTATACCTCATCTCCTCAGGGCATAAGTGTGATTGTAAAATGTAACCAGCCGTGTAGCGTATTTGTTTAAGAATGAAATACGGAAATCATTGGTTGATGTTACATTGCTTACTGTATCCTAAATGGATAGATGATATACATGTTCTTCATATTCCTTATTAAAATGGAGAGATGATTTACTACTTTATCATTTATAACCGTAATGCTTTAAAATATGATGTCGCTCAATTCTATTTAATATTGATTAAATCCTACTTTTCAATAGAGAATCCTCTGCTCAGTTTATCACTATTTATCTGCAATAATAATGTTTCTGGCAGAGAGTTATATCTCTCACTGGGACAATTTCAATTGTCTCACCCTCGTGGGATCCAACCTTTTTAGGTGGATGCGGACGAGGAGGTAGGAACCATAGTATAGGGGAAGGACAACAACATCAGGGACAACGGTAACACCTCAGGTGGAGATACTGATTGTCGTGTTTTGTAGATAAGAGTCCTATGTGTCGTCTCTATACTCTTAGGTCCTTGGAGCCAACACTTAGTGTTTTTGTGATAGATCTGAGATTTTGGCTTGAACGCCTTGAGGCTTTGTGTTGCTTATGTATAGTTTTAGCAAAGCAACTGTTGTAAAGATATCCCTCAAGATGAGATGGTACATGGTATGTACAATGTAAATCAGAATGTATATAGTACCTTGGTTCTCTTTATAAGAGTTTCCTAGAATTGGATCTCTTTGCAAAAGGTTTTAATTTTAAGTGATTTTTGTTAATCCACTATTTATGTTTATTCTGCTTAATTAGTAACGATTTGTTTGTCGGTTTGGCAACGATCATCACAGTTAGATCTCATGTTTTTTTTCTTGTGGCCTATATTATGTGGTTGGAGATCGTATCCCCCCATAGAATTAACATGTAAGAGAGGGGAATAGCTCATGACAGAGCTCCTTGATGGAGAAAGAGGATTCTAGGGCATGAGAGCTCATGGTGAGTCTAAGATGGGTCAAGATTCCTCAACAAGTCTCTCAATACTCAACCACGACCTTAATTTGTGCATGGGCGGTTTATGGTAGGAGGATCCCTTATGGAAGTGCTTGTAGAGTAGTAGGGAGAGAATGCAAGAAAAATGGGGGATCACTCCAAGGATTGGGGTGACTAGGATATATGTCGTAAAGGTGGAGGGTGGTGATGCATAGATGAGGGTGGGTTTAATAGGTTCTTTAGGTCTATATTTACAATTAATGAATTTATGTCTACTGAAGTGAGAGCAAGTGGGATAGGGGTATCTGTGTCTTCTAAAATGAGAAGGAGTGGGATAGGGGTATTTTCTGTAGTAATGACTCCAAATTAGCAGTCCACCCATGGTTGAGGTTGGATTGGAAAGATGAAGAGATGTAAAGGGACATATTTGTTCCTAGATGGATGGAGGGGGAAAAGAACTTGACTTTATGACCTCAACACACCTATAAAAGTTGGGATGTTGGTGATGGTGTGGGAACCATTGGATCAGGCTCTAACCAACATGTTCCTCAATTCAATGGTTAGGAAAAAGGACGACATGGAAAATAAAAGAAAAAGGAATAGGAGAAAATGGAAAGAAAATGTTTTTCTCCCTTTACTTTTAATATTCATAGATATGAATAGGAAGCTCCAAAACTAGTGAAATTTAGCTGATAGATGATAGTATTATTCTGATCACTTCCAGTAAGTAGACTAGCCCTCGAGTCATCGAAATCACTTGTGATGAAAGTCCAGAACAAAATGTCCAAAACTGATGGATTAATTCATATCGACTTGAAACCTTGCCACATCTATTAAAATACTTAAGGGACATCCAAGATAGTCATTCATGACCTATATCTCCTATCCACATCCCTAGTCATCACCAAGGAAGGCCATAAATAAAGTCAATATCTTGATGTAGAAACGTGCACTGTCAGAGGACGCGATTGGAGATTGAAACTATCACTTGAAAGCATTGCGAGACCACCAAGATTCTCATATATGCCACTAATTTATCCATGATATTCTTATTATATATTTTCTCTTGTACCATAAACATGAGTGGAGAGTAAATATTTTATTGGGACACAAGGATTAGCCCCATTACCTGTACTCTATTTCTTCATTGTGTTTCTTTAAAAGTGGCCATTCTATTCATCCTCTGGCATGGGGTTGAACTTGAGACCTCTTGGTAACACACCAAGGGTCTTAACCAACTCGTCTATCCTCACTCTATTTCTTCATTGTTAATTGTTATTTGTATGAACTTCTAGATTGATAATCGATTCTTTAATCTATGATTTATAATTTTATTAACTATCGTACATGAGTGTTATAATATAAGATGTATAGATCTTGAAATCTATGATTAGAACACCAAACAATATTGTTGAATCCCAAATGAGACTCAAAAGGGCATTCAACAAACATTCACATCAACAACCTTTCAGAAATGCCACTGAAAAAAAGCCAGTAAACAGGTTTAGCGGCATTTGTTGACATTTAAAAAATGCCTCTAGCGCCAATGCCACTAGGAAGATAGTGGCTTAAGTTGTAAAAGTCACTAAACGTTTGTCTTTAGTGGATTTGAATAAATGCCACATAAAGGCCACTAAACCATCATTTGGCATTTATAGAAAAGCCATTATCCATCATTTGGCTTTTATACAAACGCCACTGTTTTGTATAATGTTGTTGTATAAAACGGTTTTGATTGAATGTAGTGCCTTAGGAAAAAAGCCACTAATGACATACTAGTTCTGCATTACTAATTTTTTATGGATTTTAGTCAGTCAATTTGTAGTTCATGATCAAGTTTTCTAATTGAATGCCAATTGAAGCCGAACACATTCCATAAGTATTGAACTTTTTTATTTATAATCAAATGACAATTACATGGGGAGGACATTTTACCTTGCCCCTTGTATTGAATACAACAACATCACATATGACTATATATGGTACATATTGTAGACATGAACACTAACTAGATAACAACTCATTTTGCACTTGGAGACCCCCAAAGGAATACAAACTCATTTTCTTACAAAAACATACAGCTCCATTCTAGCATTCCAAGTAGTTGTGAGCTTCTATAGGAGTAGACCAGCTACACTGCAATGAAGGTTCATCCTTCTTCTTAGCTGCAGTGATAGCATTATGGCCATATGGTCATCAAATTCCTCAACAGGTTATTCCTTATTCTCTTCCACCTTGGCAACAGAAGCAGCAGGTGTAGCTGCATAGCCTGAAGCAACAACAGGGGCAACAACAACTGCAAACTTGCTAGGATCCTACAATGAAGTGAGAAAAATGTTGAGCACTTGCATGCAAATGTAAGACAAAAACACTTACAACACTAGCATGTTGTTAAGATAGTATCAGGGAGACCTTAAACACTGAAATGGCAGTGCTAGGGTTGGAGGGGGACGATGGCGGCGATCACAGGGGTGATACCGAAGGGAACGAAGGAACACGAGTGTTTGATCTGGGAGAGGGGCAACGGGAGACGATGACGGCGAGAATAGAAGAACTAGAGAAAGCGAATAGATCTAAAGTAACGTCCACCAGGAGAGCAAAAGAGAAAAGGAGAAGAGCTGTGACGCACTCGATACCGGAGATAGGGCTAAGCTTTAACGTCACGGGGATGTGCATACAAGCACACGGTCACATAGCCGAAAGCGCCACTGAAGTTGTCACGCCCCAATCTCACATTAAACACAAACCACGAGATTAAGGCATGACAGGTGGGATTAACACATAACCAACCATTCGTCACTTTTAAAACAATCCAAGGCATTTAATTGATAATCAAGTTTAAACTGTAAACAGAAAAACTGAGCAAACTGTAGGAACTTTTCTTATCTAACTGATTAAAGATACAAGCAAGGTCTACAACATAATACATTGATTAACATAAAGAAAGCATAACATTAATTTACATCTGTGTACACATTCTCTCTCTCACTCACACCTTGTCCCGAGGATCGAGGGGAATGGACTAAGAGACCTCTAACTAGACTAACTACAAACCTTCTATCAACTAGGCGTTAGGATGAAACGATCCTTCCGACTCCTGATGCTGATGCTGACCTGAAAATGTTTTGAGTAGAGGTATGAGCCTACTCGCTCAGTGAATAACATTTCACTTAGCTATCAATATACAACTCGTCAGGTTTATTAACTGAAAATAAACAGATATACAGTTCAAGCAGAACAGTTCTATTAATATAGCAAATATACAGATATTAATCACAGTCCTATGCATCATCTGGTATTCAGTTAAATAGACAAAATTATAAATTTACTGTGATCCTGAATGATTACATATTTACATTATTATGCCCCAAACATATGCAGCGCACTCTGCATATGAAGATCAGTAGTGAACTACGATCTCACCGTACAAGACTTAGCGACACACCCGGGAAATGCTAAGTCTGACTGTCTGTCCTGGTCTGCACAGGACTCTCGGGCGCACAAGGGCCCCAGGCGCACAAGGGCCTGTCTGCACTAACTCTGAGTGCTCTGGACTCCTCCCACCCTGTAGTGCACAGTCGGAGGGTCGGGGATTACCACCGTGACACAAGCACGGATTAATGTTGAATAACCCCCATCTATCTCCAGTGCCACCGTGACACAAGCACGCGTTGTTGTTGGACACTGTCTGTCTGACCCCGTGCCACCGTGACACACGCACGGATTATTGTTGAACACGAGCACCGACCATCTAGGCACAAGGCTAGATCGATCGTTTCACCCCAAAGGTACAGACCGCGCAATGGGGTTCTACGGTGTTGGGGCACCTAAGTCTATTAACTGATTAACACATATACAATTAAACAAGATTATTTCATATCAACTGTAAGACATAGAATTTCCTCTTTTTCATCATTTACATCACGCAATTCAAATTCCACTGAACTTATCATACTGAAGTACATGCAACACTGTTCAGGAATCATATTAACTGATACTGCAGCAAATAGGTATTTAAAATGAGTTAAATAATGATTTCTAAATGAACTATTACTCACCCACTTCGGTGTGTTCGTATACACCGAAAAACGTCCACAAACACGCCTAATTCTGCCCTTACAGCAACGTGCACGCCGTGCACTTAGGCTGCACGCCGTGCACCTTCAGTGCACTTCTGATCAGCTTTTCTGCACCTTTGCACGCCGTGCAAACTGACTTGCACGCCGTGCAAACTGACCTGCACGCCGTGCAAACTAATTTGCACGCCGTGCACCTGGGCTGAAACTCGTTCCGCTATCTGCAACTTTGCACGCCGTGCACCTGCGCAGAAACGGATTTTTCCCCTATTTCAGTTATCTGCAATGTTGCACGCCGTGCAAAACGGAGTTACACGCCGTGCAACCTGCGCAGGGGCGGAAATTGCAGAACTAAAAACGAAGATCGGGGTCGATTCGGCGAACGATTCTTACCCAAATCGCTCCTATAGCTCCGGGACGACCTAGCGAACACTTGGCAAGAAGAAAGGACCGAAAAGGAAGCGCCGTTCGCTCCCTAGACCACCTCCTTGGTCGTCATCTTCATGGCTGCAGGAGGAAGAAGAACACAGGGAAGAAGGAGAAGGGTGCAGCGGTTGCTTTGGCTAGGGAAGATGGGGAATCGAAGGAAAACGGCGGAGAACGGCTAGATCGCCCGGCTTTCCCTCTCTTGCTCGCTCCCTTTCTCCCTCTCTGTTTCTCGTCCAGCGGCTAACGGAGGAATGAACCCTTCGTTCATTCCTTAGTCGGCTAAGGAAGAGATAAAGGAAAACCAAGGGAAAGGATAAGGCTGGGCGCCCAGGGGGCCGAAAATAAATTACCCAGAAACTTTCCGATATTGCACATAGGTCCCTGAACACCAAAAAGTCCATATCTTTTTACTCGTAAGTCAGTTTTGCGTGATTTCTTTGGCAACGGATTAAGCACAAACTTGTCCTCAACCTCAGGACAAGAAAACAAGCTAATGATACATTAACACTAGCTCAAAGCTCAAAACACCATTAACAAGAGCAAGTACTCATCTCAACATAACTAGCTCAATTATGCACTAACCAAGGTACTTACTTACAAAACGAAACGCGGGTCGTAACAATCTCCCTCCCTTATAAGAATTTCGTCCCGAAATTCCTAAAAGAGAAAAGGAAACTTGTTACGCATTTCTGATTCAAGCTCCCACGTAGCTTCCTCTATATTGTGATTTCTCCACAAAACCTTCACTAAAGATAACTCACGGTTCTTAAGCTTTTTGATCCGGTGATCAACTATCTGCACTGGTCCTTCTACATAGGACACATCTGTTCTAAGCTGCGCCGGTTCTGGATCTACAATCTTTTCCGTACCGGGATGACACTTTTTCAGCATAGACACATGGAAGACATCATGAAGATTTGCCAACTCAGACGGCAAATTCAACCTGTAAGCTACAGGTCCAATCCTCTCAACAATAGGATATGGACCCATATACCTAGGGGTCAACTTACCCCTCTTGCCAAACCTCAACACTCCTTTCCACGGTGAAACCTTCAAGTAAACCTCGTCACCAACCTCGAACTCAAGAGGTCGATGTCGTTTCTCTGCGTAACTTTTCTGTCTATCCTGAGCAGCTTTCAACTGATCCCTGATCACAGATATCTTCTCCGTAGTTACATCAACTAGCTCAGGTCCAAGAATTTCCTTCTCACCCACCTCGTACCAACAAACTGGCGATCTACACTTCCTGCCATAAAGAGCTTCATATGGAGCCATTCCAAGACTAGAATGGTAACTGTTATTATATGCAAACTCCATTAGGCTTAAGTGTTCTTCCCAGTTGCCTCTAAACTGTAGCACGCATGCTCTCAGCATGTCTTCAAGGGTCTGAATGGTCCTTTCAGATTGACCATCTGTCTGTGGGTGAAACGCTGTACTGAACTTCAGTCTTGTGCCCATCGCACGATGTAACTGATTCCAGAATCTAGATGTAAACTTTGGATCTCTGTCAGAAATAATGGAGACTGGAATCCCATGTAACCTGATTACCTCATCCACATAAATTTTAGCCAGCTTTGGAACGTCAAAGGTTGACTTGACAGGAAGAAAGTGAGCAGACTTAGTTAGTCTATCCACAATCACCCATATCGAGTCTGAACCCTTAGGCGTTCTGGGTAATCCTACCACAAAGTCCATCGTGATGTGTTCCCATTTCCATTCTGGTATAGGAAGTGACTGCAAAGTACCAGCAGGTTTCTGATGCTCAGCCTTAACCTGCTGACACACCCCGCACCTAGCCACGTATTCAGCCACATCCTTTTTCATACCAGACCACCAGTACAGCTCTTTGAGATTCCCGTACATCTTTGTGTTACCTGGATGCATAGCATACATAGAAGTATGCGCTTCCTCAAGAATCTGCTCTTTCAACTCACTGTTTCCAGGTACACACAACCTATCATGAAGATACAACATGCCTTCATCAGAAAACCTAAACTCTGTTCTCTTACCTTCTGACCTATCCTGCATGATTTTCCACAACTCATCATCATTCTGTTGTAACTCTTTAATCTGATTATAAAAAGTAGGTCTGACTTGCATCTGTGCAATTAGCCCACTCTGTCTTGTCACCTCCAAGTCTAAGTTCAACCTTCGCATATCTACAAGCAAGTCTCTCTTGAAACATGCCATAGAAAATGCATTAGTTGTTGAACTTGACTTTCTACTCAAGGCATCTGCTACAACATTCGCCTTACCAGGATGGTAATCGATTGTCACATCATAGTCCTTGATCAGCTCAAGCCATCTGCGCTGTCTCAAATTCAAGTCTCTCTGAGTGAAGATATATTTCAGGCTCTTATGGTCTGTAAATATCTGACATGTCTCACCATACAAGTAGTGACGCCACGTCTTAAGAGCATGAACTATGGCAGCTAATTCCAGATCATGAGTAGGGTAGTTCTCTTCGTTCTTCTTAAGCTGTCTAGATGCGTAAGCCACAACTTTGCCTTCTTGCATCAGTACACAGCCCAAACCTCTCCTGGAAGCATCACAGAACACTGTATAACCTTTTTCTGCTTCTGGTAAAATCAACACTGGTGCTGAAGTCAACCTTTTCTTCAAAATCTGAAAACTTCTCTCACAGTTATCAGACCAAACAAACGGTACATCCTTCCTCGTCAAACGTGTCAAAGGTGATGCTAACGCACTGAAGTTCTGTATGAACCTTCTATAATATCCTGCCAAACCCAAGAAACTTCTGATCTCAGTAGGAGTCTTAGGCTGTTCCCACTGAAGTACAGAATCAACCTTCTTAGGGTCAACACTAACTCCACCTCTCGAGATAACATGACCAAGAAATGCTACCTCGGCCAACCAGAACTCACATTTGCTAAATTTAGCAAACAACTGGTGTTGCCTCAACAACTGCAACACTACTCTCAAGTGTTGCTCATGTTGTTCATCGTCTCTGGAATAGATCAGAATATCATCTATAAAGACTACAATAAACTGATCTAGAAACGGTTTGAAAATCCGGTTCATCATATCCATAAAGGCTGCTGGGGCATTGGTCAGCCCAAACGACATGACCAAGAATTCATAATGCCATACCTAGTTCTGAAAGCTGTCTTGGGAATATCAGAAGCCTTTATTCTGAGCTGATGATATCCAGATCTCAAATCAATTTTAGAGAAGATCGTTGCTCCACGCAACTGATCAAACAGATCATCTATTCTGGGCAAAGGATATTTATTCTTTATTGTGATCTTGTTCAGTTGCCTGTAATCTATACAGAGACGCATGGTGGTTCCATCCTTTTTCTTAACAAACAGGACTGGAGCACCCCATGGTGAAGAACTGGGTCTAATGAAACCCTTATCTAACAACTCCTGCAACTGTACCTTGAGTTCTTTCAACTCTGCAGGTGCCATTCTATAGGCTGGCAATGCTACTGGATGACTACCTGGATATATCTGAATTTCAAAATCCAAGTCTCTGACAGGAGGTAAGCCTGGTAAATCTTCTGGAAAAACATCAGAAAACTCACAAACTACAGGCACATCATAAACACTGGCGGTGCTCTTCTCTGCTCTGGTGTCCACCACATGAGCAAGGAACGCTTCACATCCTTTCTGTAACATCTTATCAGCTACTGCAGCTGATATTATGCATGTAGGCAGAACTTTCCTATCTCCAGTAAAGACACAAGAAAATTCCCCTAGTTGAAAGGTAGCTTCCTTCTTCCAACAATCGAGTTGCACTCGATATGTCTCAAGACAATCCATACCCAAGATGACTTGAAAGGTATTTACATCCAAGGGTATGAGATTGGCAGCAAAGGTGTAACCTCCAAAAGATAACAAACATCCGGGACAGGACTCAGATAAAACCGTTGGTCCACCTAGTGGAACTCTCAACACTAACTCATCTGCCAACTCTTGAGTTAACAGATTAAGTTCACCAACTAAGGAACGTCGTATAAAAGAATGAGTAGCTCCCAGATCTATCAAAATTGAAACTGGTATACTATTAAACAAAAGCATCTCTCCTGTAACAACTTGTGAAGAAATTATACCTTCCTGAGGTGTCAAAGAAAAGAAACGTGCTGAAGCTCTCCCTCTGCCACGTTGTCCTCTCTGACCACTTCTACCACTAGGTGCTCCACCACCTCTAGATCCAGAAGCCACAGAAGAACTCGGTCCTTCAACTGGAGGTTGTCTCTGAGCATCATAAAACTGGGACTGAGAAGCCTGTGATGCTGTTGGTTGAAGCTGAGGACAAAACTTCTTTATATGTCCTATCTGTCCACAATGGTAACATTCTGTATAATCTAAACCCCAACATTTCCCAGAGTGAAACCTTCCACAAGCACTACATACTCGCATCTCCTGCCTCTGTGGACCAGTCACAGAAGTAGATGATCCAGACGGCTGCTCTCTAGAAGAAATGCCCCATCTCCCTGAGATGTATCTCCCTCTTCCTCTAGAAGAAGAAACGTCCTCAGATCTTTGCCTGCCAAAACAACCAAAGCCACGCCCAAGCTTGGAAAAGAAGCCTCTACCTCCACCTCTGTATCCACTACTGGATTTCCCTCTACTAAATTCTGCAGATCTCTTCTTAGACTCAGGCACCTTGTCGGCATTCACAGATTCTTCAACCTGTCTAGCAGCCTCAACAAACTCACCAAAGTTCTCTATGTTCCTCCTACTAGTAGCAGAAACTGTATGCCGAATCTCCGGCCTTAGTCCTTCCTGAAACCTTCTACATCTCTCTATGTTATCGGGAACAAGCTGTGGACAAAAATTCGCTAACCGTGTGAAAAGCGCTTCATACTCTGTAACTGTCATGTTTCCCTGCTTAATATTCTGCAACTGCCTGATTTTCTCATTAAGAAAAGTGGGTGGATAGAATTTGAGATGAAACTCCTCAGAGAAATCCTGCCAGGAAAGCTCTGTACCTCTCCTCTTTTCTTCCACACCACGCCACCACAACTCTGCATCGCCTGTCAAAAGATAGACTGCATGATTAATCTTTTTCTCTTCTGAAAGCTCCATCAGACGAAAGACCTTCTCTATCTGTCTAAACCATTCATCAGCCTCTGCTGGATCTGTAGTACCACTAAACTCCGTGCCACCAAGCTTCTTTACAAGCTCATAAGATCGCATCAGATCTTTACTGCTGGTAGAAGAAGATTCTCGCCTATCAGCCTTGTACTTTTCTTTGGTTTCCAGAAACATCCTGTACATCCGGGATGCTTCATCCACGTGGTCACCACCACCTGGACCCAAGTACAAAGGATCAGGGCCAACATGGCTCTCGGCCTGATCATCGCGATCAAAGCCTATTCCTGCCATCTGCAATGATATAACAGAATATTTCCTGTTAGAAAACTACAGATAGAAGAAAGACACCTAAACCTTAACCCTATTGGTCACTTATCGTCCCCTGACCTGGACTCTGAGTAACTAAGTACTCAAACCTAAGCTCTGATACCAAGAGTTGTCACGCCCCAATCTCACATTAAACACAAACCACGAGATTAAGGCATGACAGGTGGGATTAACACATAACCAACCATTCGTCACTTTTAAAACAATCCAAGGCATTTAATTGATAATCAAGTTTAAACTGTAAACAGAAAAACTGAGCAAACTGTAGGAACTTTTCTTATCTAACTGATTAAAGATACAAGCAAGGTCTACAGCATAATACATTGATTAACATAAAGAAAGCATAACATTAATTTACATCTGTGTACACATTCTCTCTCTCACTCACACCTTGTCCCGAGGATCGAGGGGAATGGACTAAGAGACCTCTAACTAGACTAACTACAAACCTTCTATCAACTAGGCGTTAGGATGAAACGATCCTTCCGACTCCTGATGCTGATGCTGACCTGAAAATGTTTTGAGTAGAGGTATGAGCCTACTCGCTCAGTGAATAACATTTCACTTAGCTATCAATATACAACTCGTCAGGTTTATTAACTGAAAATAAACAGATATACAGTTCAAGCAGAACAGTTCTATTAATATAGCAAATATACATATATTAATCACAGTCCTATGCATCATCTGGTATTCAGTTAAATAGACAAAATTATAAATTTACTGTGATCCTGAATGATTACATATTTACATTATTATGCCCCAAACATATGCAGCGCACTCTGCATATGAAGATCAGTAGTGAACTACGATCTCACCGTACAAGACTTAGTGACACACCCGGGAAATGCTAAGTCTGACTGTCTGTCCTGGTCTGCACAGGACTCTCGGGCGCACAAGGGCCCCAGGTGCACAAGGGCCTGTCTGCACTAACTCTGAGTGCTTTGGACTCCTCCCACCCTGTAGTGCACAGTCGGAGGGTCGGGGATTACCACCGTGACACAAGCACGGATTAATGTTGAATAACCCCCATCTATCTCCAGTGCCACCGTGACACAAGCACGCGTTGTTGTTGGACATTGTCTGTCTGACCCCGTGCCACCGTGACACACGCACGGATTATTGTTGAACACAAGCACCGACCATCTAGGCACAAGGCTAGATCGATCGTTTCACCCCAAAGGTACAGACCGCGCAATGGGGTTCTACGGTGTTGGGGCACCTAAGTCTATTAACTGATTAACACATATACAATTAAACATGATTATTTCATATCAACTGTAAGACATAGAATTTCCTCTTTTTCATCATTTACATCACGCAATTCAAATTCCACTGAACTTATCATACTGAAGTACATGCAACACTGTTCAGGAATCATATTAACTGATACTGCAGCAAATAGGTATTTAAAATGAGTTAAATAATGATTTCTAAATGAACTATTACTCACCCACTTCGGTGTGTTCGTATACACCGAAAAACGTCCACAAACACGCCTAATTCTGCCCTTTACAGCAACGTGCACGCCGTGCACTTAGGCTGCACGCCGTGCACCTTCAGTGCACTTCTGATCAGCTTTTCTGCACCTTTGCACGCCGTGCAAACTGACTTGCACGCCGTGCAAACTGACCTGCACGCCGTGCAAACTAATTTGCACGCCGTGCACCTGGGCTGAAACTCGTTCCGCTATCTGCAACTTTGCACGCCGTGCAAACTGACTTTGCACGCCGTGCACCTGCGCAGAAACGGATTTTTCCCCTATTTCAGTTATCTGCAATGTTGCACGCCGTGCAAAACGGAGTTGCACGCCGTGCAACCTGCGCAGGGGCGGAAATTGCAGAACTAAAAACGAAGATCGGGGTCGATTCGGTGGACGATTCTTACCCAAATCGCTCCTATAGCTCCGGGACGACCTAGCGAACACTTGGCAAGAAGAAAGGACCGAAAAGGAAGCGCCGTTCGCTCCCTAGACCACCTCCTTGGTCGTCATCTTCATGGCTGCAGGAGGAAGAAGAACACAGGGAAGAAGGAGAAGGGTGCAGTGGTTGCTTTGGCTAGGGAAGATGGGGAATCGAAGGAAAACGGCGGAGAACGGCTAGATCGCCCGACTTTCCCTCTCTTGCTCGCTCCCTTTCTCCCTCTCTGTTTCTCGTCCAGCGGCTAACGGAGGAATGAACCCTTCGTTCATTCCTTAGTCGGCTAAGGAAGAGATAAAGGAAAACCAAGGGAAAGGATAAGGCTGGGCGCCCAGGGGGCCGAAAATAAATTACCCAGAAACTTTCCGATATTGCACATAGGTCCCTGAACACCAAAAAGTCCATATCTTTTTACTCGTAAGTCAGTTTTGCGTGATTTCTTTGGCAATGGATTAAGCACAAACTTGTCCTCAACCTCAGGACAAGAAAACAAGCTAATGATACATTAACACTAGCTCAAAGCTCAAAACACCATTAACAAGAGCAAGTACTCATCTCAACATAACTAGCTCAATTATGCACTAACCAAGGTACTTACTTACAAAACGAAACGCGGGTCGTAACAGAAGTAGTAGATAATACCAAAGACCACATCGCTAACAAGGAGGCCATAGAAGCCAACACCACACAGAAAGGAAGAATCACTGACACGTACGCAAGTGCGGTGATGGGCGTCGTGGAGAACTTGGGATCTTGGCAAACAGACCCAGACAACAAAGGCTCATTCCTGGAGAAGCTTTTCGAAGTAAACCTTCCATTAGGAGTAGTATCATTGGAAGACCTGGAAGGTACACCAGCACTATACATAGATCCCGATGCAGTAGAGGACCTGGTTAAACCCTGGAAGTATGCGGTTGTAGTGAGGATGCTAGGAACTGGAATTGGTTACATGACGCTGAGAGACTGACTGAAACTTCTATGGAAGATCCGAGGAAGATTCAATATGTTCAAATTAGAACATGGACATTTTGTCGTGCAACTGTCTTGCAAGCAAGATTTCGAGATGGCCTTTGTAGGAGGACCTTGGAAGATCTTTGGATGCAACATGATCATGTGGGAGTGGTACCCCAGTTTCAAACCCACCGAAGTACTACCTGATTATGTAGTCTCGTGGGTACGTATCATGAATCTCCCATTGCACCTATATGTTAACATGATGTTCCAATATATTGGCACTGCGCTAGGATGTCTGATGAAGGTCGAAAGCCACACAGAAAATAGATCACACAGCCAGTTCATGAGATTGGCCATAGAACTCGATACCTCAAAGGAGCTGGCATCATACATACTGATCAATGATGAGATGTATGAAGTTATTTATGAAGGTTTACCTTGGGGTTGTGCTAAGTGCGGTAAGGAGGGTCATGTTTCTAAGCAATGCATGACAGACATCGAGAAAGACAAGGCCGCTGACATCCCAAGCAATGTAGTCAGAGAAGAACAATACAATGCAAACCTGCAACCCAGAGAGAAGCATTCCAACCAGGAATGGCAACAAAAAAAATCAAGGAGAAGACAAAGATGGAAAGAACCAGTGCAAATGGAGTCTGGCTCGAGAACAACCAACCGGTTCGAGGGGTTGTTTAATGATGAACCAGAGATGGACGGGAAGGACATGGAAGACGAAGCTATTCAAGAAGCGGTTCAGAGAATACCAGAAAGTCCCAAGAAGTTATGGAGGAAGATGAACATTCAAAGGTCAGAAGGAAACAACTCGAAGGGAGAAGAAATCCTAACAGATATCACAAACAAGCAGAATGGACCACGAGTCACTCCCAAGCTTAATGATAGAAAGACACAACAAGTCCCATAAAGCACTGTGTAGTAAATCCAGAGATCGATAAGGAGATTATGATAATTGATAATGATATACCAGAGGACAATGCGGAGGCCATGGCAGATGATTATGTACATGAGATTAATACAGATTACACAGGGACAAGTAGCCGCCCAACGAAAGAGAAGCCCACGAAAGAAAAAAGAAGCAAGAAGCATGTTTTGGGTCCACGTAAATCAATTTCAGGAAATGGCCTAAACATGAAGAGGAAGGGCATGTTTAAACCCCTTGACATTGATTTAAATAGGACACGAAGCCCACGCTATTCAGAGCCGTCTCCTGAAGCTGCAGCTCATCCAAACACGAGCAACTCCACACAAATTCTGAGGGTCACACCTGAAGGAGCCGCGGCGTGCATGAATGAGGAAATCACCAAGGTAAACACTGAAGGAGAGGCCCAAGTCAACCAGTTTGTCATTAATGAGTAATAGAAATGCCCAGGCTCCTTACCCTATCACAAGTTGTTTAATGTGTTTGCTGTGTTGGAATGTACGAGGTATCAGAAACAAGGACTGTCAGTCCGCTATGGTTAATATGATCCGAGAGCAGAGGCCGAAAGTTGTAGCAATTCTTGAACTGAGAATAAGTGGGAGACAAGCTACCCAAACCATTAAGAACTTGGGATTCACTCATTCACACAGAGTGGAGGCGCATGGTTTTGCAAGTGGAATTTGGATTTGCTGGAAAGGCGAGAGAACCAAAGTGGAGATCATTAACTGTCACAGACAGTTCGTCACCTGTAGGATTGCCAACAATATCACAACAACCTTTGCCTATGCCAACCCACACATTGGTGTGCGGAAGCTCCTGTGGAGACACATTGTTGAATCCAGTGAGCAAATCAATGCCCCTTGGATTGTGGTAGGTGATTTCAACACAACCTTAACACCTACCGAGAAGTCAGAAAGCGACAGATATGATTTCACTGAAGCCAAACTGTTCAAGGACACTCTCATGGATGTAGGACTCACAGATCTAGGATTCTCAGGAGTCCGGTTCATGTATAAACATGGGTGGTTGCAGGAAAGACTCGACCGAGCACTGGCGAATGAAGAGTTTATAACCAAGTTCCCTGAGGTTGTCATTGAGCACCTTCTGCGTTTCTCATCGGATCACTGCCCTTTGCTGATAAAACTAGTCTGGAGTAGATCACTAGGAAAAAGGTTTGTGGCTAAGGCCTCGTGGAGAAAGAACGAAGGCATGAAAAGGCTGATTACAGAGAAGTGGATCAATTCCACAAACTTCTATGAAACTCTCCATATGGCTAGAAACAAACTGATGAAGCTTGATGATATGCAGACGAAGGCCTCTAATCGAGATAAGAACAGACTCCAACAGAACATTACGACTCTGCAACACATGTTAGCTGACAGGTATGACACCACCATAGATAACCTTTGCACTGACATGCATGTCGAACTACAAAATATTATTAACAAGGAGGAAGAGGACTAGAAGCAACGTGCCCATATCAACTGGCTCAAAAATGGGGACAATAATACAAAATTTTATCAGGCTTGGGTGAATCATCGAAGGAGACAAAATACTATTACTACTCTGAAGGACTTAAGTGGACACTGGATTTCTGATGAAGTTGTTGTTTTGGAAATGGTGGTATGACATTTCAAGGACATACTAACCGAAGCTCCTGCTACATCCCCACATACGGATTTGCAAATCCCAGGGAACTTCAGCGACATTAGTATAGCTGATCTCAACTCCTTATCTGCAATACCATCAAGATACGAATCCTACAAGACGCTGCAACTAATGAAGCCTTTCACAGCTACAGGGCCAGATGGGATTATAGTGGAGTTTCTACAAGAAGAATGGGCAGCGGTGGGTACATCGGCATCTTGCACTGTTCAGAAGATGTTAGCTAGAGAACCTATAAGCGAGGAGATCTATAATACAACCATCATCCTGATCCCGAAAGTGCAGAACCCAAAGAAGTGTGAATAACTAAGACCAATTTCTCTGAACAACACGATTCTCAAACTTGCATCGAAGGTTGTCGTCGAAAGGCTCAAGAGGCACATGCCTGGCCGGATCTCACCAGAACAAAGCAGTTTCGTGTAGGGGAGGAAAATAACAGACAACATCACACTAGTACAGGAGATCATTCACGGTATGAAAAGTAGGCAAGGAGCTAAGGTGATGGTAGTAAAAATTGATCTGTCCAAAGCATATGACTGGATGTCCTGGCGCTTTGTAGAAGAAACCTTAGTAAAGGTTGGTCTACCTACTAACATAAGACAGTTCATTATGAATTCCATAACTGGAGGGCAATCAACCATTATGTGGAATGGAAAGCAAGTTGTACCCTTCAAAGTGAGCCGAGGTCTCAGGCAAGGAGACCCAATTTCTCTATATATTTTTGTGTTATGCCTTGAACGCCTATCTCAAATGATCAGGGAAAGAGTGTTGAGTGGCAAATGGAAACCAGTGAAACTGGGTAGAACTGGCTTGGAGATTGCACACGTGTGCTTTGCTGATGATCTATTACTTTTTGCTGAAGCTAGTAAATCTCAGATGAGGGGAATCCTTAAGTGCTTTGATGAGTTCGGATGAGCTTCGGGACAAGCAATATCTTCTACTAAATCTCAAGTTTTTTTTCTCTAGGAGCGTTCCCATCTCAGTCAGAAGAGAAGTCCAACAACAATGTAGTTTTGTCATCATAGAAGACCTGGGCAGATATCTGGGGGTTCCCATCTTGCATTCTAGAGTAACCAAAACTACCTACTCAAATGTCATTGACAAAGTGGAAGGGAAAATTCAAGGCTGGGTGGCAAAGAACTTATCGTTGGCGAGACGAGTGTGCCTAGTTAAATCCACCTTATCAGCTATTTCGACCTATGTTATGCAGACAACAATCCTACCTGTTAGTGTCTGTGATGGGATCGATGGAACGATACGAAGGTTCCTATGGGGAGGAGGACATAAACAGAAACCCATCTCACTAGTAGCTTGGAACAAGGTGACGAGCTCTAAGAACCATGGTGGTCTGGGTATCAGGTCTATGCAAGAATGGAATCAAGCTCTAGTGCTCAAGAACTTATGGGACATGACTACCATTCACTACTACAGAAATAGCATTCAGTGTCGCTTTTCTGGGCATCGGTTATTAAGGAAAACCGACGCCTAACATATCAGGCGTCGGTTGTTTAATAAAACCGACGTCTATATTCGAAGACCAGCCAGACACGGGTACCACTTTGTATTAAGCGTCGGTTTTTTATAAACAACCAACGCTTAAAGTCGCCCGCGAAATCCATTTTTCGATAAAAAAATAGTGTCATTTTCAGCGTCAGTTATCCCTCTCTAACCGACGCTGAAGGTGGTTCCCGCCAAAAATTTCCATGAAAATGTCGTCCAATTGGATGTCGGTTGTTTCAACCAACTGACGCTAAAGATGTTTAGGCGTCGGTTGTTGTAAACAACCGATGCTATTTGGGAACTTATAACCCCCCGCGATCGCCCGACTCTTCCCCTTTCTTCTGTTTCATTGCTACCCTATTGCGGCGATTTTCCCTATTGCGGCGACTTTCCGGTGCTTCTCTGCTGCTGCTGCTCTCCGGTGCTTCTCTCCGGCGCCCCATCTCCGGCGTCCTTCTTCTCCGGCGCCCTTCTTCTCCGCCGCCCCTGCTACTGCTGCTGTCCGCTCGTCGCCGCCGGTCGTTGCCCACCGCCCCTGCTCTCCTCTAGTCGTCGCCGCCAGTAGAAGCAGCTACGGTGCTGTCGTCGTCACCTCCGCCCCCGCCGGTAGAAGCAGCTTTACTCGTGTTGTCCTCGTGCAAGGTAACCCACAAACCTTCACCACCTTTTTTGTCCTCTGCCTTGCTTTTCTCTGCCGCCGCCAACCTAGAACTCACGCAGGCAACACCTAAGTAGGTGCCAGGGCACACCTAGGGTCCCAAGCCCAGGTGCCCTGCCTAGATAGGCCTCTGGGCAGATGCTTGGGCGGCGCCAGGGCACGTCTAGGCTGCACGTCTAGTGGATTTTTTGCTAAAAGTTATTTACTGATTGTGTTTATTTAATAATGTACTGATACATATGTGATATACCAATATGATAGTCCATGATAGAACAAAACATAATGATGTTGACTGCAACTTTGTGTGTCATGCTATTCTTAATTAAGTGTATATTTACTTCATAATTGAATGTTTAAGTAAGTTATAGATATCTTGATGATGAACTGTAATGCACACATGTGACATGTTTGGAATGTAAATGATGAACTGTAATGCACACATGTTTAACTTATTTTATTGTTGAGTATATTGAGAATCCTAATCACCCTTCTTGCTTAATGATGAACTGTAATGCACACATGTGAATGCTTGGAATTTAAATGATGAACTTTTCCCTAAATTGCCAATCATGCTTTTAAAGACATCAATAATCACCCTAATTTGAAGAACTAGGATTTTAGGTATAAGAATGACAACACATTATTTGTTGGCCTAGAAACCCGTCCAAGATTTACTCATTAGGAGTAAATCTTGGATAGTCCCCGGTTTGGGACTGTTCTTGAACACCTAATCTCACTTAGGATGTAAGTGTATAATGTGTATTGAGTTTTCGAGAAAATTTTGGTAGCATTTCCCCGTTTGTTCTCTAAGTACATATGTACTTAGAGAACAGCGGGGAAATGCTGCCGAAATTTTCTTGAAAACCCAATACACATTATACACTTACTAGTGAGATTAGGTGTTCAAGGATGGGATAGGTGGTACACATTTATTATATATAAGAATGACATCACATGTGTTTGTTGGCCTAGAATGTGAACAATCATTGTTTTTTATATTACTTGTACATTGATATAAATTAGAATGAACAATCACTAAATTATATACTGTTTGTATGGAGTCCGACTTCATTGTAGATATCTATTATTGTGTTTGTTGGCCTAGAAACTCGTCCAAGATTTACTCATTAGGAGTAAATCTTGGATAGTTCCCGGTTTGGGACTGTTCTTGAACACCTAATCTCACTTAGGATGTAAGTGTATAATGTGTATTGAGTTTTCGAGAAAATTTTGGTAGCATTTCCCCGTTTGTTCTCTAAGTACATATGTACTTAGAGAACAGTGGGGAAATGCTGCCGAAATTTTCTTGAAAACCCAATACACATTATACACTTACTAGTGAGATTAGGTGTTCAAGGATGGGATAGGTGGTACACATTTATTATATATAAGAATGACATCACATGTGTTTGTTGGCCTAGAATGTGAACAATCATTGTTTTTTATATTACTTGTACATTGATATAAATTAGAATGAACAATCACTAAATTATATACTGTTTGTATGGAGTCCGGCTTCATTGTAGATATCTATTATTGTGTTTGTTGGCCTAGAAACCCGTCCAAGATTTACTCATTAGGAGTAAATCTTGGATAGTCCCCGGTTTGGGACTGTTCTTGAACACCTAATCTCACTTAGGATGTAAGTGTATAATGTGTATTGAGTTTTTGAGAAAATTTTAGTAGCATTTCCCCGTTTGTTCTCTAAGTACATATGTACTTAGAGAACAGCGGGGAAATGCTGCCGAAATTTTCTTGAAAACCCAATACACATTATACACTTACTAGTGAGATTAGGTGTTCAAGGATGGGATAGGTGGTACACATTTATTATATATAAGAATGACATCACATGTGTTTGTTGGCCTAGAATGTGAACAATCATTGTTTTTTATATTACTTGTACATTGATATAAATTAGAATGAACAATCACTAAATTATATACTGTTTGTATGGAGTCCGGCTTCATTGTAGATATCTATTATTGTGTTTGTTGGCCTAGAAACCCGTCCAAGATTTACTCATTAGGAGTAAATCTTGGATAGTCCCCAGTTTGGGACTGTTCTTGAACACCTAATCTCACTTAGGATGTAAGTGTATAATGTGTATTGAGTTTTCGAGAAAATTTTGGTAGCATTTCCCCGTTTGTTCTCTAAGTACATATGTACTTAGAGAACAGCGGGGAAATGCTGCCGAAATTTTCTTGAAAACCCAATACACATTATACACTTACTAGTGAGATTAGGTGTTCAAGGATGGGATAGGTGGTACACATTTATTATATATAAGAATGACATCACATGTGTTTGTTGGCCTAGAATGTGAACAATCATTGTTTTTTATATTACTTGTACATTGAAGGATTGCTAATTGATAAAAGATCACAATTTTAGAGACATGTATGTTTATACAAATGCTAAATGTTTTCCTTATTCTAGTTGATACAAATGCTAAATGTTTTCCTTTTTAATGAAATTTTCAGATGGCTCACCATGATGAGAATGATGTCCATGATGAGCATGAAGTCCATGATGAGCATGCTGTCCATGACGAGCATGGCGAGGATACCAACGTAAGTTCTAAAAACATATCCCGTATTTCTATAAAATTCATTATCTTCTAGTTATGTCATATATCCTGTATTTCTATATTGGCTTAATTCAGTGTGTTTATTTTTGTCAAATTTTAGGTTGATGATGCACAGCTACCCACTGAAGCAATTGAGCAACTTGATGCGCAGCAACAAAAACTTAACAAGAAAAGGGGTATCACTCTGTTGAAAAAGTTACTTGCGCTGAGTGGCAGTGGATCCAAATTGGTTGTGGAGTTTGATAATGGAGGGAATGCAATTGGAGTGAACCGCAATAATTTTATAAACTATCTTGGGGTTGTCACTCGAAGCCATTGTGGTGTTAAGTATGATAATTGGCATAAAGTTCCTCAGGCGAAGAAAGACTTGATATGGAAAGATTTATGCGTGAGTTATTATTATTTGCAATTCTATTTTGTAGATTACAAATTCTATTATTTGCAATTATATTTTTGGTACTAGTTAATAACATTTCTATTTTACAGAATCTGTTTGCATTGGATGAGATGTTGCATCGTAAAAGTGTGATGCAACGTGCTGGAAAGATGCTTAGGAATTACAGGACAAATCTGAACAGAGAATACATAAGACAGGGTGATAAGAAGAAGAAGTCAGCCCTTGAACAATGGAACTTCTTGGACAAAGAAGATTGGGACAATTTTGTTGCTTCAAGAAAATCTGAAGAATTCAAGGTATTAGGCGTCACTCCCATTTTAATTAATATACATTGTATTCACCTATTCAAGATTAACATTTAGTGCTACTAACCTAATTATAAATGTGCATACTAACTAGGCCCTCAGTGACGCACAAAAAGCAAGGCGTGCACTGAATGTACATGACCATACTATGGGTCCAAAAGGCTATGCAAGCGTTCGCCAAAGACTACAGGCGGAGTCTGCGGCTACTCAGGAGTCTGCGACTACTCAGGAGTCTGCGGCCACACCCTTCCCTCGCCATGATATCTGGATAGTTGGCAGGAAAAACAAGAAGGGTGAAATAAAGAAGCCCGAAACTGCTGAGGCGGCTGCAAAAATGGTAAAATACAACTCTTAGAGCAATCATTTGAATATTGATTATTTGTGGTGTTAACTTACCAATTTTTGTTTATGGTGATTAGCGGGAGCTGCACGAGCAGAGGAAACAAGGCACGTTCATCCCTCAGGGCACAAGGGATGAATTGACAGTTGCTCTTGGTAACCCAGAGCATCCTGGACGTGTTAGAGGTGCCGGCGCTGGTGTGGGCATCAAAGCATTCTTTGGGCCATCCCAGCGCAAACCCAGAGCGGGACTTTCTCAAGAAGAGGTAACATATTCTATTTTTATAATGTTACTGCAAAAGGAAATTCATTAATAAAAAGCTAATATTTGTTTTATCCATGTATAGGAGAATAAGAGAGTCGAGGATATAGTTTCTAAGAAGCTCAACGATGTGGTTGCTGAGAAGGTCAAGGAAGAATTGCTGCGGTGGCAGGCATCTCAGGCTTCCAATCAGCCTATGCCGACCCACTCTTCTCCTGGTGCACAGACTGCAAGTAATCCTGGAGACCCATCCCCTAACACGTCTGTTGTAAGTATTGTTTATGACATTGTAGCTAGTCTTTTCAAGATGATATGTTTTCAAGATGATATGTATATATGTATAACATTCTTTACGTAAATTTGTAGGCATTGAAGCCATGCCGCTTAAGAATGGAAAACTATGTTGTTGCAGAGGCGCAAGCTTACCAGTCCCTTCCTGGGGCAACGTTTCATGGGACTCCAATGCCGCAGGGCTACATTCGTGTGAGCCCGATACATGTATTACCCGATTGGAGGGAAGTTGAGTTGCCATATGCCCACCCAGATATTGATACACTTGGTGAGGCAGAAAGCGGGGTCATATTGTGGCCCAAAGCAGATGTCCTCTACACGACTGAAATTGTAAGATAAATTTACATTGATTTAGACTGTTAATGTGTATATATGATGTCAACTGATCTGAAATTATATATACAGGTTAAAAAGAAGACACCAGGAGCACCTAGGCCTCCACCTCCAATTCCCGCATTACCAACTTGGGTTCCAACTGACCTACAATACCCGTTAGGTCCTGCTTGTAGGGGAATGGCATGTTGGCTATGGGCACATAATATACTTTGCCCTATAATTGTTTCTTTAGATGCAGATTATGCAGGTCAATCATACGACAACTCTTTATTTATACAAGATATTATTGAGCTGTTTATGTATGATTGGTTGAATACATCAATGATAGAGACATGGATAAGGTGAGATCTTGTTTATACATCCATATACCTTGTGTAAGATCCGGTGATCTAGTTTCTTATATATTAATGCATACGTCTATATGTTTTGCAGCTACTTAATCGAAGATCATTGCAAACAATTTGCATATGATCATGTGGGATTTTTTATTCCATCATTGATTAGTATGGTAGCTAAAGACCCTGATAGTGTTCAACAATACTGTATAGATGCTTTTACAATTTTTGGTCATCAAATGAAGACGATAATAATAGCTCCATTCAATGTCAAGTAAGTTTGCTTTATTTATAATTTGGACTTAAGAAAATTCCATTATTATTTTGCATTTTGAGTTATTAATTGTTAACTTTTTACCTCTAGTGGTAGACATTGGGAGTTACTAGTTATTGTCCCTGGGACGTTCACTGTTTATTATTTAGATCCCGCAGGAAGTACATTAAACACTAAAATTGGACACGTAATGAGAATGGCATTATTCTGGTGAGAAATATTTCATTTTTTATATCCGTTAACATCTTTTATTACATTACTATTTACTTATGCAACTTAGTGTGTTATATTAACATGTAGGGGTTTAGATGCATTCAAAAATGTTGGAGGAAAGGTCCCAAGGAAAAAGAACCAGCCATTGTCTTGGGAGAATGTAAAAGTAAGTTCCCGACTCCCCGACTCCAATGTATATATTATTGATGTGAATTGTGCTTAGTTGTATTATTTTGTATGTTTCAATTTATAGTGTGCTACACAAGACAATGGTTGGGCATGCGCATACTATGTGATGCGATTTATGCAGATGATTATCAAACATGCCGCATTGGACATCGATACCATACATGAGGTATTATATATAGTCTCATTAGTTAGTATGAAATATATCAATCTTATTTTTATATTATTACTTATATATATACATCATTATCTTTGCAGGTGTTTAAAACTGACCACACTATAGGCAAACGCTTAAAAAATGTACATGCTCCATATACGAGGGAAGCATTAAATGAAGTAAGAGAAGAATGGGCAATAGCTGTACAAACAGTGGCAACTGTAAGATATAATTGGGATGTTGATAGTGATGATGAATGATACTTTGTAAATGAATGTTTCTGAATGTTAAAACATGTATTTGAATGATTCTATATGTGTGAACGTGACAATTGAATTGATGTCTGAATGTATCTACTTGTGTGAATCTTTTTATGTTAATTTTGCAGGTTTGTGGCCTGTTTGTAGGCTGATATCAATGGATGTCGTAAACCTGCAGTTCAGAAAACTGAACTACAGGTTCTCATCCTGCTGACCAGCCACAGCAGGCCTGCAAACAGATTTATAAAAAAAAAATAGATATAGGCGTCGGTTATTTACCGATAACCGTCAGCACAGACTTACAGCGTCGGTTTTTTGTTGAACACCGACGCCAAAAGTGTTTGCGCTACAGGAAATGGGAGTCATCTAGGACACTTTTCTGCGTCGGTTGTTTAGTATATAACCGACGCAGAAAGCGTCCTAGATGACGCTGTTTTCTGTGGCGCGAACCCTTTTGGCGTCGGTGTTTTATAATAAACCGACGCCTTTATGTTAAATAGGCGTCGGTTTTTTAACCGACGCTGAAGTGTCCAACCTTTTAGCGGCGCCCACATAGGCGTCGTTCAGAAACCGACGCCAAAGGGGGTTAAACAACCGACACTAAAAGGCACTTCTGTAGTAGTGAATAGAGAGTCGATCTGGTGTAGGTTACTTAAAAGGAAATTCGACTGTGCAGAGCCTGAGAAGGTGGTTCACGCGTTAAGACTGGGCAAAGCCACCATTGAAGGGAAGAGGTTCATTTTAGAGAACACAACCACCTGCCCGATTGGAGGAGAGGACACTAACATTTGGGATGACAGGTGGGTGAAGCCCGAACTTCAGTTACGCACCAGGGTGAAACAACAGATACCAACAGACTTGGAAGATCTAAAGGTTCGAAGCCTTGTGCTTGATAAAGGAGAATGGGATACTGAATTCTTGGATCACTGGTTCAACTAGGAGGACGTCAAGTTGATTCAACGAGTTCCAACCCCTATTGGGAGGCCTTACCACGATATTAAAATCTGGAATCACACTACAGAAAAACCTACACCTCGAGGATGGCCTATCATCTTATTTGAAATCATAAAGAGGTGGCGACAACTGGAGCCTGGGGAAGCATTTGGAAGCTATGGACACCGGCTAGAACGAGGATGTTTGCCTGGCTAGTTCTACATTCTGCTATTCTCACAAATGTCTGGCGACAGCAGCGGCATATGTCTGATACAGGGACATGTCCAAGGTGCCTAAAGGAGCTCGAAACGATCACTCACACTCTACGAGACTGTGAGAAAGTCGACTGCATCTGGAGGGCTTTACTGACTACGGAGGAGCACAGGGCTTTCACTCGACCATCCACTATAGAAGGATGCCTGAAGGTGGTCCAGAGACAACTGTCAACTTCTACTGAAGGTTTCTGGACAATATGTCAAATGATATGGAACTTCAGGAATGGTGAGGTATTAGAAGGAGAAACAAAACCGCTGAACCACCAATGTTATAGGATCAGGAAAGATTTAGAATCAAATAAGGAAGCCTGGCCAAATATAACTAGGGGCGCTAGTAACACCATAAGTTCGGTCACCTGGAGAAAACCGACCTCTAGTTGTGTGAAGCTGAATGTCGACGCCACAGTGAAGAGGCAGGAGGCAGCGGTGGTGGCTGTGGCCAGAGACGCCGAGGGCAACTGGTTAGGCGGTTGGGCAAGGAAAACACAGACGAGATCCGTGGTTTGCAGTAGAGCTGGCTAGAATTCAATTAGCCTGTGAGCAAGTCCAACAGAGTGGCGGGACCCAGACGATCATCAAGTCAGACAGTTTACTGGCGATCAAGCTGCTCAAGGAGGGAGAAGGAGATTGGATGAGTTGCACCTATTGGCTATCAAAGATAAAGGTGGGTATGCCAAACATTGCCAGTGTAGAATTTTGTAGGAGGGAAGGAAATCGAGTAGCTGACAAACTAGCTAAATTGCATTTAACAAATCCTCTGCACCAAGTTCACCATACCAGCCCATCGAGTAGTATCATGAGTGAGTATGTCGATGACAAAAGAAATTGTACTTTGGACCAAGCTACACATTGAATAAAGTTGAAGGAGATATAGTAAAAAAAAGATAGTATCAGGGAAAATAGCACCATTTCCAAATTTATCAATAAGGTCATCTTCAGTAAGGTGAACGACCTCAGGGCTGAATACAGATCCACTGTCATAAACTGACAACATAACCAGTCCATATGAGAAGGGCATGATGCCGAGCTTGGCAAGAAGGGAAGCCTCAAAAGAACCCACCTTCTCACCTTTCCTAATAAGTTTGACAATGGTGATAATTTCAACTGTATCAATCACATTATGTCAACTGAATAGAGTTTTCCATGCAGCAAAGTTGTCGACCTTCAGTTAAGCACACAACTAAGCACATGATAGAAAGGGTGCAAAGCTGATGATCTTGACAATTATGTAAAAAGCAAAAGATGGTTATCAAACTCAATGTCATCTAGGGTTCTCACAAAACTATAGTCTATACATAATAAGTTGAAAGATTTTTAGTAAGGTAAGAAAGCATATAAATAAGAGCAGAACCTGGTGAAGGCCTTCATGTTGTTATTGATAGATATCCCTTCACCAACTACAATAACTATTGTAATGAAGTTATCATCAGCAAGAACCATGTCTGAAGGCTCCTTGGTAACCTGGACTGACACATAAAAATAGAAGAAACAATCATTATCGATAATAATTACTAAAATACAAGAAGAAATATATACAAATTGACATATAATGAATATACTTACCTCAGTTCCAGCAATTCCCATGGCAATACCAATGTCTGTCATTTTCAGAGCAGATGAATCATTGAAACCATCACCAGTCATGGCAACCACACATGTAATAAACAACTAACAACAAAACATGCAAGTTGACTATGTAGATCAGCAAGAGGCTTCAGGTCTTCAAATCTATACTAACATGGCCACCAGGAATAGATTCACTATCCCCTGATAAGCAAGAAGAAATTCTAGAATAGATTCACTATCCCCTTCAACTGAAAAAAACAAAGTGAAGTAGTGAAATATACCTTATCCAGGAATCCTTAAAACAACCCAAAGAAAAACTGGAAACCAATGTTGGCTAGGCTGCAATACATCAAGAACATGTAAGCATGCACTATTTTGTTGGATTGCATGTAAGACCAGTTCCAGGGTGAGGAATCCCATCTTTGAGTCCTAACAACAACTCTGTTCTTGGATATTAAAGGCCAATCACAAGAGCTGAGCTGAATCCTTACACAAGAGATGAGATGACAACCTTAGCTCTCGAGAGTGGCCTTTAATCTCTAAAAGCATGCCTTTTTGAGTCCTAACAGTAGCTCTGTACTTGGATATTTAAGGTCATTCTCTGTACATGATCTTAGTAGAGGGTCCTTACCATAGTTATTGGCTTTTAAGGTCATTCTTTGTACTTGGATATTTAAGGTCATTCTCTATACATGTTCACAACCACATGTTACAGAAAGGGTATTATTGTAGATGTTGTTTTAATAATTAAGGGAACACGGAGGAACCGATATTACTAAGAGCACCCATTATTTCTTGAGGCTTCCTCCTTGACTTCTTAACCAAAGCAGAGTATGGAAATGTTGAAAATGACTTGTTGTACCATGGAAATGTTGAAAATGACTTGTTGCACCTCTGTAGAGAAATTAGGACGCATAGAAGCATGCGACTAAAATATCTCAGTTACATTTCAGACATCTTAATATCCTAAATATTGAGCAATCATAGAAGCTCAACCACAAACCATCTTGAGGCGAATCACCACGACAAAATATGTTGTGTAAATCTCACACACAAGATTCCAAAAACACTGCTCATAGCTAAAAACCACTTTGGCTAGGCTGCAATACTACCTTAGATACTACTTTTAGATACTACTTTGGCTAGGCTACAATACATCAAGAACATGTAAGGATGTACCATTTTGTTGGATTGCCTATAAGACCAGTTCCAGGGTGAGGAATCCCATTTTTGAGTCCTAACAGCAGCATTGTTCTTGGATATTAAAGACCATTCAAAAGAGTTGAGCAGAAGCCTTTCACAAGAGATAAGCTGACAACCTTAGCTCTCGAGAATGGCCTCAGATCTCCAAAAATTGGCCTTTTATGCATTGACATGTTGTTTGTTGTGGAAGGAACAAAATGCACAATTCTTCAGAGAAATATTGACTTAGGAAGCAAAAAAAAATACATTCACATTCAACAGGTCAAAACAAAATATGTTGTGTAAATGTCACACACAAGAAGGTAAGATACTGCTCATAGCTAAAAGAAAAATAGGATTGTCATTTGGCAACATTGTCTACGACAATGGACATGAAACAACAATATCTGGATCATTATTTACTAATAAAAAATTGGACCAAAGAAACACAACTATAGCTTTCATTTCTCTACACAGTATCCAAGAATGCAATTATCTATCTTTACACTTCATCACCTGCAACAAATGGAAACGACTTTAGATACTAGTTTTGTTTTCAATTATGTCATATTATAAGCAATACTATATGCTCACTTTGGAAGTAAATGTGATTGCGGCCATTCATCCATATATTGATATTGCTCAGAAGGTCTGACTAGAGGTTCGTTGGCCACCACCACAACCTCTACATAAACACCAACACATGATGAGCCTAAAATTGCACCTCCCACCATTTTCAAGGGGTCAACATCAGATACTCGACCGATTGCAACTTTATCATCTGCATCTTCGATACTCAGCACATACACTTCCTATAAACAAAATACAATTTAAAAAATATATATATAAACATAGAATGATGTGCAATTTACACAAATACAAACATACTTGTCCCTTATAAATTGTTGAATGTCTCATTCCGATCTGCACAATTATTTTATCTTTGTCATAAGGCCATCAAAATTCAACATGGAAAACAATTGATACCACACATCTCGTATAAAATGTATTCATACCTGACCAGTGCATACATGTTGTGCTGATTGACTGTTTCCTGCTCTAGACAAGGCTAGTATCTGCTCTATTTTTGCATTTTGTTCTTGAATTTTAGCTTCAAATTCCATCCATTGTTGTCCAAGCTGATCCTGGAAATGCTTCCTTTGCGCTTCATCAACTTCTCGGGATTTACAGTTCCTGCCCCATATATCAGAAGGTGATGGTCCAAGTCCATAACCACAAACATATATTCGTCTCTCTTATCCCATAACCACCCTATAAATTTCAGCTGAAGTAACATCAGGTTGGTTTCTTCGCAGCTTGTCCCCTACCTCAGAAATTTTTTCCTACACACAATAGAACATAGGAGATGAATTTTATACCAAACATATAAATGTTTCCATGTAGTAAATGTAACATAATACTATAGCATAGGAATCCTTGTACCAAAATTTTGGCAGATTCAATATCAACTATGCTCCCATCTTTTTTACGATGAGTATTCTCAAAAAACTCAATGGGATCAACTTCCCTGCCTATTTCCTTCTCCAACTGTATCATTCAAACAAGGTATTTCTAACATCATTTAAATGGATGTCTCCAAATTGTCTATTTGGATCACAATATTGACTAACTTACATCATGTTTCAGACAAGAAAATGACTTGGTTCCTGTTGTGTGGCTAACCTTTTGAAATTTTCTGCTTGTCTTGTTAGTTATACACTTCCTCTGTGAAAAAAAATTGCAGTATTGTCCATAGTAATTATCTGTGAGGTAAATTAAATATCAATTAATAGATACAAAAAATTACCTTTCCTTTATTGCTCCTCCAGTAATCCACAAGAAATTTCCATTGAGACATTTCCACATGGGGAATAACTTGTTCAAGTTGTTGTTCATATGGACTATCTTCTACGAAGTATAGTTTCTGTAACTCCCACTTGTGGTCCTTCCATTTCTTTCCCAGTCTCTTCTCTATCCACTCCTTTAATTCTATGTCCATCATGAATTTACTCTACCGACAATAAGGATATCAATTAGAAGCTTCATTTAACCATTTAAAAATAAATTTAATATTGTACCTTCACAAAATTCCATATGGATTCTTTTTTATTTGCTGGAAATTGTCTCCAGTCCTCATAGTTTAATGGACAAAGATTGGGATCTCTTGCAATGGTTGTCAAAAAACTTGATAAGTGACATTGGTTTTTACGCACTGGTTTTCCAAATTGATTTATCTCAATGGGAATTTTATCGTCGGGCTTTCTTTTCCAGACTTGCAAACATTGTGTTCAGCCACGTGTGCGATCTCTTTGACCTAAGCATTCATTTATATATCATTAGATGTAGTACTATAAATGCAATGATATGAATAAACTGAATACCTAGCCCATCAGTAGGTGTTGGCGTAGCATTCAATGACTCATCATGGTGATCAGACACGTCATTTTGCTCCATGGTTTCTTGAAATGCATTGTTGTTCTGGCTATTGCCAGTTCTACTCTCTACTCTTCTTGATTGATTGGACACAGGAACATTGACAGTAGGCACCGGAGGTCGATGTCTTTGACCTGAGCATTCATTCATAAAGGATACAACATAAATGGAAATTATATATCTTTAGATGCAGCACTATGAATGCAATGATATAAATTAACCAATTACCTAGCCCATCAGAAGGTGTTGTTGTAGCATTCAAAGACTCTTGATGGTGATCATAGAGGTGATTTTGCTCCATGTGGTCATGAAATGGATGGCTATTTTGGCTATTGGCAACTCTACTGTCTACTCTTCTAGAATGATTGGACACTGAAGCATTGTCATTAGGTACCCGTGGTCGATGTCTTTGACCTGAGAATTCATTCATAAAGGATACAACATAAATGGAAATTATATATCACTAAAGGCAGCACTATATATGCAATGAATTAACCGATTACCTAGCCCATCAGAAGGTGTTGTTGTAGCATTTAACAACTCATCATGGTGATCAGATAGGCCATTTTTCTCCATGTGATCATGAAATGCATGGCTATTTTGACTATTGGCAACTCTACTGTCTACTCTTCTTGAATGATTGGACACTGAAGCATTGCCATTAGGCACCCGTTGTCGATGTCTTTGACATGAGCATTCATTCATAAAGCATAAAACATATATATAAATTATATATCATTAAATGCAGCGCTATAAATGCGATGATATGATTACCTTGTCCATCACAAGGTGTTCTTGTAACAGCAGAGCTAGCAACAATGTTATTGAATTTCCTTGGTCTATCATTTTGAACATTAGGTGGAAGGGAAGCTAAAATTTTTTTGGAGCGATTATTGGATGACAGGTTCAAAGCTTTCCAACAACCTTGTGGAGTAATGCTAGGTAAATGAGTCCCCGTACAAGAGTCAATGATGTTATTCTGATCATTCCTTGTAGCTATCTTATTATGGAAGTTGTCACTTAACTGTTCTCTCATCTTGAGTATATCAAGTCACACAAAAATGAAGACACTTAAAACAAAATTGAACAACATAAAAGGTATTTACTACTCATTCGGTCATCCTCTTCCATCCACCAATTATCCATTCTTAAAAATAGTAAAAAATACAACATTTATGAGTAAGTCTGTCATACAAACAACATAGTTATAATAAGGATAAAAGTAGAACATCACTTTGAGGCAATCCTCAAAGAAAAACATCACTCAAAATCACACCAGAGAAAAACATTTGCAATCCATCATCAAGATCACATTGGGTACCTTAAATTCATAGTACTTGATTGATTGCTAATGTTCATTAAGTAATACAACACAAATTACATTTTTTGATTATTTCCTAATTTAAAAGTTAAAAAAATCATCAACAATTGTGACGGTCGTTATGACTGTGATGTATCCATTTTGTTGATGATGCTGTGTCGAGGATGGAGTCACTGGTAGACGAATCTGAACTGATGGTCATGGGGTACAAGGCAGTACCAACGGGAAAGGATTGCACCTCAAGCATGTTGAATTCATTGAATTCCGTCTCCTCAGATACAGTACAGCCTGGCTCATGCATATATCATCTCAGGTGAGAAGGCAAACTATTGTTGTAGTTATGTATATTAACCTATATGGTATTGTCGCCAATCGGACGAAGCAAAACCTGGTTTGTACGACCAATTTTCATTCTCCCAATCCACCCACACCAACTAGTTGTGGATACTAGATGGCCATCACCATCATACTGAACCTCGATTACATTTGTCAAGTTCCCAAACTTTAAGGTCATTTGACTAGTCGTGTAGCATCTTCTGTCCAGATGATGCCAATGTCTGGGAATGGTGAGTTGTGCAAGTGTACATCAGGGAAAAGGAGTGGGGGGGGTAGACGCCCAGGCCATAGTGATTGTTGTGGGTGAACAAAGATTGCAAAATATTAGTACTAACAATTGTAAGTATATATAATGATATTATAAATTTAAAAAAAAGTAGTATAAATTTGCAAAATATAGAGAAATATATTTTTTAAAGTGAAGCAAGTAGTCCATAAACATATTCCCCATGGTTTATATCAACATCGACATGAATGAACCCATTAGAGAATGGGGAACATCATTATCTAGTTTGATGAAACCGTGTCAGGGACCATACAAGTGTACAACTTGTATAAGATCTGAGTGTAGAAGACCCAGAACTTGGAGGAACTGGTGTTCCAGCCAGCTGATGGTTCTTGGCCCAAGGCTAGAGGTTGGAGTACATATATAGTAAACATGTATAATTGTCTATAAACTTCTTGAGTAACATAACATGCCATCAAAAGACAAAAATTGATTTAGGATATGGAACTCAAGTAACCATAATGCAATGTGTTTACATTAAAGCAGTACTGAGATAAGACATACACTCCAAAAAAAACATGAATCAACCATTATGTAAACATCACTGCATATAAGCCATGCAATTCGTTCAATATAGAAATCAAGAGGGAAAACTAGACTTCATATGGTAGAGAAAAAATTATTGTTGTTCCACAATGGAACCCCTGCATTTTGTGCAATCATAGCTTAGTGTTAATAGAAACTTGTCTGCATGCCCTTGGTATCTTACTTCATTGTTGCTTAAAGACCCTAATTTTCAGGGATGGTGAAGGTTTTTGTCAATTGGTAGTGCATAAGAATATAGACCATTCAAGTTTATGATAATCAAAGGAAAATTGAAGAAACCACACTTAAAAAAACATGTATACTATAAGTAATTATACAAAGGTCTTATTCTTCCTTAGACATTTCTGAATCCTAAAATATTAGACAAGAAATGACCATCTCATAAACCTTGTTCTCTCCTTAGCCTCTTCCTACATACATAAAGATGAGTATCTCTCCCCTTCATTAGCCCAATGGTGGGAACCCCTGTTCTCATCAGAGAGCATCAACCCACCAAAGGTGGTGGCCTAGGTAAGGATACATTACTTGCCTATTCGTCAATGTTTTACAAACAAATATACAGGAGATGTGCAGACATCACATGAGCACCTAAGCGACCACTTTTTAAAAAGTGGATGCTTCATTTTCCTTACAATTTAATACAACAATACACACATTTTTATACGAATGTATGAACATTTAGCAAACTTATATACATAACCAAAACCAATGCGACACTGTAAAATAAAAAACAGAATCATCATATTTCAAGACTATAAAATAATCCAAGTTTAAATCTAACAAAGAAGGATGTTCGATGGCTTGATATAAATGATTAAGGAAGTGATTGCTGGATATAAAACAAAGGAATCATCATATTTCAAGACTATATTCATAAACTGATTATCATATATACCTTGATAGAATGGAAACTGTGAGAATGGATGGGAAAGACCATGTGTGTTTATTGTTTCGTGGGGTGTACTTACCTGTCACGCGCCAAAGCAGTAGGGTGGCAAACCGTCACAGTCCTCGTCGGCAAGTTGGGAGGCTGATCTCTTCCTCGGCGTTCCCTTGAACCCTTGGTAACATCATCGACGCCTTGGAGAAGAGCAAAGAGAATTTTAGTAGGTAGCGTCCACGGTCTGCCAGATTAGGGAAAAAAAGCTAGGTCTACTTCACGGGTTTTGCGAGCAGAGCAAATGTCGAGAGTAAATGTCTCTGCCCAACACGTGGAGAAGAGGAACCATTTTGCAAGCCAGGAAAGCCGCGCGGGAACAGAAATTTTTTACTAATTGTGGCCCGCTCATTTGATTTGGAAATTTTGAAATGCCACTAATTAATTATAAAAATGCCTTAATTGGTAAGTCTTTTCTATAAACTCCATAATACATGGTTTAGAGACATTTAAATTACAAATGCCACTGCATTACATAGATAGTGGCATTTTTTTAGAAAAGCCACTAATGGGTATTTTTGCTGTAGTGATCTAGAGTGACAGATTAAAGATCCATAGGTAACAAGACCTCGAGAGTATGATGACATCGGTCCCTATGGATTTCATACTTTGAAATGATATGAAATATCTTATCCCCAATACCATTATCCATATGAATTAATAATTCTTTTTTTACAAAAGTTACATAGGCAATGGAGATGAAACACATTATCCTTGTAATATTATCATAGTGTAAAAATATTTCTTACATAGTTAATTTATTTTCTTATTTAGCTAATTTTATTAATAAAAAAAATCTTTCAAGTGATAATCTTTGCTAATTGATTTTTCCTTAATTAGGTTAAAATTTTGCTCAAAAATATTACCATTCTGGTTTGATCCTAAAGCTACACATTAGAGTTATCCACTTATGGAAGGTTACTATTTGGTTATGTAAACACTTGGAGACTTTTCTCTAAGTCGTTTGTTAGTGAAATGATTTCCCACATCACTTATGTGATATGATTATGATATAGCCATCCTAACACAAGAGTTTTGGGAATGAGAGGTAGAATTGTTGTAGGCTCCCACCTAGCCCTATGGCAGACTGAGATATGTTAGTTGTCTTAGGCTAGTCGTCTGAACCCTAAGACATGACACTAGTATATAAATTTCTTATAATGTCACATTTTATGGCGTCAGTTACACAGAATACATCGAAGCCAAGCAACAATGACATTAGTTCTATACTACAACCATCACCAAATGTGAAGTCCTTTTGATTATGAAAATGGCATGGGTACCACTTTTACTTTAACATCGGTTTACTGTCAAGGAAATCGATGTCTAAAGTTACCTGCAAAATACAATTTTCCAGGAAAAAATAATTACCTCCAAAATTTTTAGAACGACGTAAGTTTCTAATAAAACTGATGATAAATGATTCACACCAAGTCCCTACTGCAAAATTTATCTTCTCATTAGTCTTTGGCTCTGTAATATAACTGACAACTAATCACCCTATGTGAGACAATTTTTTTAAGTGGATGGGCCTATGGTGTCACATTTTTACAAACAAGTGACGACTAGTTGTGCACTTAGTTGTCGATTTTTTTAAACAACCGACGACTATAAACTTAATAGAACCCAAAAAAAATAGACTCTTCCTCATTCTCTATTTCATCACAGTTTCACTAGGTCTCTGGTGATTATGTTGGTCTTCCTCCACTCGTCGTCGTCTCTATCGCTACCATTGGTCTTCTTCCACTCACCACTACCGTTGGGACCTCCACTCTTCCTCGCCAGCAGAGTTGCAGCTTCCTTCGATTCTATTGTTGGAGCCCTACTACTGCTACTCATCTCTAGGTATTGCTACTCTCCACCACTGCCACTCACTCTAGGAGGACGTCAGACCTTGGGCACCTGAGCTATCTGCTGCCAACTTCCCCTACTACTACCGCACCTGCTTCCCCTACTGCTACCGCACCTGCTTCCCCTACTGTTGGTCTTGGACTGTGAGGATGCCAAACCTAGTGAGCTTGGATTGGAGCTTCTACTAGTGAGATTAGGCACCTTCTGCTTCCCCTACTGCTAGGTAAGAGACTCCCTTACACCATGTCACCCATGGCTAACTAATATGATGTGATTCATAATCTACATTACTCCTTGTTGTTTTGTTTCATAGCTTAATTATTGTATGTATGTTCATGAATATGGCCCTTAAACAAGGTTAAGGTTACATATCCCCGAAACAGTAGCCCAATATTGTAGTTACCTTATTGAAAGTGAATCACTTTTTTATGGTTAGTTATTTATTTCTCTGGCATTGATTATTGTTATTTAATTAGGATTTCTATATCTTAGTTAGTGTAATTTTCCTTCTAGTTTGTTAACCTTAATTTCTAGTTTACCTTAGGTCATCTCTCCCTCCCAAGGTCATGAATAATTTATTCCTTGATGATGAACATGCATGTACATTGTATCGAATATGGTACCTAGACTAGAGTATGATTCAGATTACCAGATGTTGTTGTTGTAAATCAACTTAAATCAAGGTTCCTAATCTATTTCTCTTAATTAATATTAATGTTTGCTTTCTCTCTTGTGTAACTAATCCAAATGGAAGAATGAATTGAATTAAACAGTGTTACATAAAACTTAGGATATGAACGATGAAACTAGGATCGTAGGTATAGGAATGACAACATACATGTATTTTTTGGCCAAGAAACTCATTGGAGATTAACTCATTAGGAGTACATCTTGGATAGTCCTCAGTTTGGGACTGTTCTCGAACACTTAATCTTACTTAGGATGTAAGTGTATAATGTATATTTGGTTTTCCTGATGTTTCGTCAACACTTCCACCTTTGTTCTCTAAGTATATATGTTGGAGGGCATTTGCCCATGTACATCTGTGTACTTAAAGAACTACGGGAAAATGTTGTCGAAATTTTCTTGAGAACCGAATACACATTATACACTTACTAGTGATATTAGTTGTTCAAGAATGGGATAGGTGGTACACACATTCATTACTAAACCATAAACCCTAATCTTTTAACCCTAAACCCTAATCTTTAAATCCTTATCCCTAAATCTAAAATAATTAACCCTAATCTATATGTAAATCCTTAACTTAATATGTAAACCTTAAACCCTAATACTTGTTTTCTATTTGATCATAGAATGGATAAATTGTGGATGTCCATTTGAAATCGCTGCACCCTAGAGTTTATTTCTGGTCTTGATCAGTTTATTAGATTTGTGGAGGACATATGAAACAACCTGGAGATAGGTTCTATTGTCCATGTAGGCATTACAGTAACAAATTGAAAGTCAACACTGATGATGAAATCAAAAGTCATGTCATGTGCAATGGGATTATATAAGGTTGTATAAAATGGTACTAGCATGGAGAGATTTCAAAATAGAGATCAGTAGATGTCAATAGCAGTGCTTGTGTTGAATAAGAAATTGCTGCCCGTAGATGTGGATGAGCAGATTCCAATAGACATTGTTAATGTGATGCTGGATAATTGTGGGGTAGAGAACACCGATCCACCTTCCTTATTTAGGAACATTGTGCATGATGCTGAGAGGCCATTATATACAGGTTGTACTAAGTTTGTGAAGTTGAGCGCTATGTTGAGATTGTATAATCCGAAGGCTAATAATAGATGGAGTGATAGAAGCTTCACGTCATTGTTGTCTTTGTGGAAAGAAATTCTTTCTGAAGGAAATGATCTTCCAAGCTCAACATACAAGTTAAAGAAAATATTTTCCCAATGGAAATGGAGGCTAGGAAGAGACGTGCATGCCCAAATGATTTTTTATTATTTCAAAAGGACTATGTGGATTTGAAAGATTATCCATAATGTGGGGTGTCAAGGTATAAAATGATGACTTTGGGGAAGTCCAAAACTCGCTCTCCTACCAAGGTGATGTGGTATCTACCTATAATACCATGGTTTCAACGCTTGTTTGCCAATCCTATAGATGCAGAAAATTTCAAGTGGCATGCATAGGTGAAAAAAACAATGATGGGATCCTATGACATGCGTCTGATTCCCTACAGTGGAAGAAGATTGATTTATTTTATCCTGAATTTGGTGAAGAAGTCAGGAATCTAAGACTTGGGCTTTGTACCAATGGGATGAATCTGTACGGCACATTGAGTAGCCAACGTAGCACTTGGCCTGTTATGCTTGTTATATATAATCTTCCTCCCTGGTTGTGTGTGCAAAATAAGTACGTTATGTTGTCGTTATTGATATCGGGCCCTAAACAACATGGATATGAATTGGTGTTTATCTTGAACCTCTGATTGATGACTTAAAGAAACTTTGGGGTGAAGATGTGATGACCTATGATGCTTAACGTAGAGAGACATTTCATTTGCATGCTATGTTGTTGTGCACTATTAATGACTTTCCAACATATGGAAATTTGGCTGGATATAGTGTAAAAGGATCCAAAGCATGCCCTATTTGCGAAGAGAACGCTGATTCCATACGACTAAAACATGGCGGCAAAACTTTATATCTTGGTCATTGAAGGTTTCTTCCAAAATTACATCTATATCAAAGGTTGCTCAAAGCATTCAATGGATGGAATGAGGAACAAAGTGCCCGTAGACCTATACCAGGGGAGGTTGTTTATGAAAGAGTTAAAGACTTTTTCAATGAATTTGGTAAGAGATCACAATGTATCATTCCCACACAAAGTGACAAATCTTTATTCAAGAAGAAGTCAGTATTTTGGGATCTTCCTTGTTGGAGTTGTTTGGCAGTTAGGCATTGTATCAATGTCATGCATATTGAGAAAAATGTCTATGGTAGCATCATTGGTACTCTATTGAATATACCATGTAAGACTAAAGATGGCATAAAATCCAGAATGGACCAACGTGAAATGGGAATAAGAAAAAAATTAATAGAAGTAGTTAGTAGTGATCGGAGAATATATTTACCTCCTACTTGTTACACGTTGTCTAGAAAGGAGAAGAAAGATTTTAGGGAGTTCTTGGTTAATGTTAAGGTACCATAGGGTTACTATTACAACATCCATATATTGGTATCAATGAAAGATCTAAAGCTGATAGTTCTTAAATCTCATGATTGTCACACTATAATGCAATAAATATTTCCTGTTGCAATTCGATCTATACTATCGAAGCATGTAAGGTTTACAATCACCAGATTTTGTTTCTTCTTCAACATTATATGTAGCAATTTTATTGATCTTGAGAATCTCGATAAGTTGCAAAGAGAAGTGTTTGTTACCCTATGTCATCTTGAGATGTATTTTCCTCCTACATTCTTTGATATCATGGTACCTCTTGTTGTCCACTTGACTAGGGAAGTGAAAATATTGGGACCAGTTTTCTTGCATTGGATGTATCCTTTTGAACGATACATGAGTATTTTTATAGGTGGTGTTCAAAATTATGATCATCCTGAAGGGAGTATTATTGAGGGTTATGCGGAGAGAGAGGTTATGGATTTTTGTAATGACTTTATGAGTGGTAATGACGCTCTTGTAAATGACAAGAATATTTAGGACTATTCTAGAAAAGGGACTGTAGGAGCATGAATGAAAGTAATCAGCCGTGAGCTATTGGAACAAGCTCACTTGTATATTTTACACAACATCGATGAAGTGAGTGTTTATATCAAGGAACATACATATTTCATCAAGAAACAATATTCTCGAGCTAATTCAATGTGGCTTGATAGAGAGCATAACGAGACATTTATTAAGTGGTTTGAAGATAAAGGCTTACATCAACTATCTTAAACACCAAATAATATTGCTGAAATTATCAAATGCCTCACCTTCAAACCAAAAATGAATGTTATGTCTTATGAAGGGTTTGACATAAATGGGTTCTCATATTACACAAAGTGTAAAGATGATAAGAGTGTCATCCAAAACAATGGGGTCACCCTTCAAGCATCTTCATTGTTTTTTTCTAGTGCAAAAGATAAGAGTCCATGTGAAGCTAAAATGTCACATTACAGTGTGATTGAAAACATATGTGAGTTTGACTATGTTGATTTTAGAATTCTGCTCTTTAAGTGTAATTGGGTTGATAACACCAAAGGAGTTATGGTGGACAAATTGGGTTTCACATTAGTGAATTTTGAAAAGATTGGCAAGAAGGGTGAACCATTCATATTGGCATCATAGAGAAACAAGTATTTTATATCAATGATCCAACAAATGAAAAATTGTCGATTGTTCTTCATGGTAAAGGCCAGTTCATTGAAGATCCTATAGATGAAGAAGACTACTATGATAAGTATGATGACTTGAGTCCACACTCAGTTGGGTTACCAACACCAAATATTGAAGCTAACGATGACTTATATGTGTGCGTAGATCACACCGAAGGAATGTTAATTGGTAAAAGATCTCAATATTAGAGGCATGTTTTTTTTTTTAATGTTAGATCGATGTCAACTTTTTAATGTTATATTGATTTCTAGTTATATTAATTGTTAAATGTTTGATTTTTTTTTGTATGACACTTTCGGATGGATGACCATGACTATAACTATCATGAAATTTTATAGAGTATATTTGAACTGGATGAAAGCCTAAATTGTAAAAAGGTGATGCAACGATGTGGGAGGATCCTAAGGAACTATAGGACAAATCTCAACTGACAATACATACATGAGGTTGATAAGAGGAAGAAGTCAACCCTTGAGAAATGGAACTACCTAGACCCGATAGAGTGGGAGGCATTTGTTGCCAAGAGAAATACCGATGAATTTAAGGTATTAAGCATCACTCCAAATTCACATATTCATGATTCACCTTGATTGTTACTAACCAATTCAATGTGCTTACTTACAAGGCTATCAACGATGCTCAAAGAGCAAGGCATGCAATGAATGTGCATGACGAAATGGTGGGTCCAGATGGATATGCAGCTATTTGCCAAAAACTACAAACGTCTTCTGTTCAACAGCCTACTACTCCTACTGCTGAGACTACTGAGTCCTCTACTACTCCCTCACCTATGCATCATCATTATGTGTGGATAGATGGGAGGCAAAACTAAAAAGGAGATATAACCAATCCCACAACTACTGAGGTGGTTGCAAAAATGGTAAAATGCAACTCTTAGAGAAATTAGTATTGATGATTGTTATGTTTACGTACCAATTTCTATTGATGATGATTAGCATGAGCTTCATAAGAAGAGGAAGCAATGCTCGTTCATCCCTGAGGGAATGAGGGATGAATTGATAATTGCTCTTGGTAGCCCAGAGCATCCTGGACGTGTTAGCGCTACAAGCTCTGGAGTTGGCTTAAGAGTTTTCTTTGGGCCATCACAGTGCAAACATGTCCAAAAAGGGGACTTTCAAAAGCTGAGGTAACCTATTCTTTTTCTAGAATGTTATTGGAAAGGGAATTCATGAATCAAAAAATGTTTTTTTTGGACATGTATAGGTAGATGAGTTAGTTGATTTAAGAGTAGATGAGTTAGTTGATAAGAGAGTCTAAGAAGCATTGAGCAAGTGGAAGTCATCTCAGATTGCCACTCTGACAGTACATGTGATGTGACGCTCTTCCCCTATAATAGAGATGGTTGGGAGTGATCCTATAGAGGTGGTTGAGAGTAATCTTGTAGACGCACCACCTATCACATCCGTTGTAGGTATTTTATGACACAGTAGTTAGTCTTTTCAAGATGATATATTTAATTTTGTATATAACATAATCTATGTAAATTTGTTGGGATTGAGTCCATGCCATCTAAAATTTAAAGAATTCATCATTGTAGAGGGTGAGGCTTACCCATGCCTTCCAAGGAACACGATTCATGGCACTTTAGTACTTGATGGTGTGGTTCGTGTGATCCTGAGGCTTGTCTTCCCCACTTGGAGGCAACATCCATTTCCATATGCCCACCTATATGTTGACAGGCTTGGCGAAGAAGAAGGCGAAGTGGTCTTGTGGCCTGAAGCAGGAGTCGTCTATATTGATCATGTATGGTACATTTACATTACGTTAATTGATATATGTGTATACATGACAATTGATATGCAATTATACATATCGGACAAAGGGAAGAAACCCGCTACAACTCGTTCTCCTCCACCTCCACCTCAAGTACCTAGTTGGCTTCCAAAGGACCTATACGACTCTATAGGTCCTCAATGTAGGGGTTTGGCAATATGGATCGGTGAACATTCCAAAACTTCACCTATTGTTGTTTCTATGGAAGAGGATGCTATAGGTCAATCATACGATACAAATATATTTCTAGAAGATATTTTGGAGTTACTTCATTATGCTTGGCTGAATTCATCTATGATAGAACTATGGGTATGGTAAGATCATAATTATATATCTATATACCTCATTTCATATATGGTGATCTATTTTCTTATATATTAATACATTCATAATATATATATTTTGTAGCCACTTACATAGGTTTTGTAATGATTTTAAAATGACTCATGCGAGATTTCTAGTTCCATCCTTGATTAGTCTTGTAAATGAAGACCCTACATCAATTACATTATACTGCTCTATCACTCTATTTTGGTGAAAAGAAAAAGAGCATGATAATATCTCCATATAATGTTGGGTAAGTTCACTTTGCTTATATTTTTTACTTAAAAAAATTACATTTCATTGCGGATTTTGAATTATATTTTTTTACTTTCTTATCACTAGGCATTGGGAGTTACTAGTTGTTGTCCCCGAGATGATGGCTATTTATTATCTTGATTCTAAGGGGATCAAATTAGACCATTCGGGACATAATTTGAAGAGACCATTATACAAGTGAGAAAAATTTTATATTTATATCCGTTAACATCTATTATTACATGACTATTTACTAATACAATTCAATGTGTTACATTAACGTATATGGCTTTAAAAGATTTAAAAAATGTTAGAGGAAATATGGACAAGAAAAAAAAAGCTATAGTTTGGAAGAATGTGGATTTAGTTTTCTAACCCCAATGCATATATTATTTATGTGAACTATGCTTATTTTATTTATTAACATTTTGTATGTTAAAATTTATAGTGTGTTGTACAAGATAATGGTTGGGCATGTGCATACTACGTGATGCGGTATATGGATATGATTGTTAGATATGCTACACAAGACATAAAAAACATAGAAAAAGTAATATATAGTCTTGATCATCATAAGTATATATAGTCTCATTAGATAATATGAAAATATCAAATTTATTAATTATATATATACATCATTCTCTTTGGAGGTGTTTAAAACTAGTGACTTCATTATAGGGGAAAAGCTATTAGATGTACATATTCCCTATATGATAGAATAATTAGACAAATTAATCACTAAACAAAATCTTTAGGTTTTAAAGTCGAGTTATTAGGCCCTCGGTCACACCATAAAATAATTTGACTTCTCATGCTAGGTAAAGCTCATATGTGTTTTTGTTGAGTCTCTAAGTCCTTGTGGGTTCTAACCTAATCCATCCTTAGTATGGCTCATAATTTCCAATTCCTTAGATTGGAAGTTTCATAAAGGAGCCCATACCCTTCCAAAAGATGCAATTTGTTTTCTTAAAACTCCAATGGTGCAAGGTATAAGTCATACTTAGACTTCTCTCTTCTTGCTCTCCACACAAACCTGGTAACACTCTATTTGTAACCTTTAACACTATCACTAATAATAATCTTTAATATCATATGGAACTCCCCTTTTAGAACATGCAGACCTCTTCAAACACCTTTGCCTCTCTATCTATGTATCCCCAATTGTGATATGATTTTTATTCTATATGGCAGACATCTGCACCTCTAGTAGGATCCTTTATAGGAGATTCATGACTCCACCATCATTTTCATGGTTTTTAAAGAGAAGAGGTATATTGACATGCCTATAACAAGATCCACATGTAAACTAGTTTTACATACACCAAAGCACATATACAATGAATGCTAACTTGAGAGTTATACATTGTCCATATTTTGATAATGACTTAGCCATTGCATTCATATGTATCTAATATGTTTGTTTAAGATTGATTCCAGGCATAGGTACATGAAAAGGATCAAATTCCTCAAGCCCTAGCTTTTCCAAGTTCAAGTCAAAAGCAATGCAAATGTGTAATTTGGGAAAACACTCCAAATCACCTTAAAATATTTTTGTAATCATTTGTATTGATGATATGACTTGTAACTAAGATGAAAAAAAATTAGGGACACCTAATTCCATCATTTGATCACTTTAAAATCATTTTGAAAAATTTGTCACAACAATTTAATTGGTCAAGTTTGATTCTCGACCAATCAGTGATGGATTTTTGGAAATGATTGGATCAGTCGACACTCACATAAATTGACTGACCAACTTTCTAACCAAAGTTGATTTTAGATGAATGATCGAGTTATCCAAGGATGAACATGACTGATAGTTTGAAAATTGGCTTTGTCGGATAGTGGATCGGTCGAGTTACCTTTATTGAAACTCAAATGAATGCAATGTACAAAAAACACAAAAAAAGTGGTTTCAACTGTTGGATAGTTGTTAGAAATGAAAATGGATCCGTTACAAGTTGTAAAATAGCTATTTTTGTTCTTAAGTGATCCCACACTCAAAGGAACACCCCCAGGTATAAATAGGACATCTTAGAGTTCATTCCATGGTTGCTCATTCATGTTATCCTTGGTCCTAGCTATAGTTGAGTGTGCTAAACCCCTCTGATCCCCTTTCTCTCTCTCATTTACAAATAATTTCATGATTATGAGTGAGTTAGGCATGTTGTAAGAGAGCTACCCTGTTGTTACCTTATAGTGCTCTCCATCCTTCCATCTTGCCAATCCTCTTTCTCAAAGAGCAAAGGCTGAAGTGATCTTCTCTGAGTGAAGGAGGAGTTGTTCTTCTTCTTCAAGGTTGAAGAAGGTGTGAAGATCTTCTCCAAGTGAAGGAGAAGGACAAGGCAGAAGACCCAAGGAGCTTGGTGGGTAAATCCTCAAGCCTGAAGACTTGTAGAAAGGAGGAGATGTCGTAGGAGATGGAATAGAGCTGCTTGCAAGAGTGGGTAAGACATGTTCTGAGGTAGAAGACTAGGTCTTGGATAGGTAAGTCCTTAGATGTAAGGTGGTCTTCTTGTATGTCTTATAATGGATTATAAGTATTCATGGGTTGCAAAGTCCTAGAGGTTGACCTCTCTAGGTAGTGGACTGACGGTCTCCTAGTTTGGAGATTGGAACCACTCTAAACACCCTGTCCAAGTGTTTGTTTCAATCTCTCTCATCCAAATTCACTTTTTGCTTTTAGTTTTATTTGATATAATTTGAAGGTCTAACTATTCTTGTATAAGTTTTGAAGCTCTATTCACCCCCTCTAGAGCCCTAGATCCAACAAGTGGTATCAGAGCAAGGATCTTCTCCAACAAATTTCCTACGAGATGAGAAGATGGGTGAGAACCTACTTGGTTCCCTCAACCTAGAGGGAGGCTTATGCATGCACCCCCTGGTCTTCAACGACACCAACTTCCTCTTTTGGAAGTGGCAGATGTAATTTTACATTCAAGGAATAAACTTTGACATATGGAAAATGATGATTGCACCCTACAAGGAGCGAAATGGAGTTATATCTATTTAGGATGAAGCAGCTCTAAATAATGCACAGCTCAATGCCAAAGCAATTAACATCTTCTATGAAGTCCTAAATCCTTCTGAGTTCAAACACATCTCTTTATGGGACACAACCTATGATATATGGGATAGGTTGTGCATCATTTATGAAGGCACAAAGCAAGTGAAGGAGGCAAATATCTACATGTTGAACAACCTCCTAGAGAAATTCAAGATGGGGAAGAAATAAGGAGTTGCCAAGATGTATTCAAGACTCAACATCATCATCAATGACCTAGCTACTTTGGGACATACTTTGGATGGAGGAGCAATCAACTCAAAGATCCTAAGGTCTCTTCCAAAGAGATGGGATTCAAAGTTGACCTCCATAAAAGAAGTAAAAAGTCTTGGTGATCTTCCAACTGAGGAGCTTATTGGCAATCTACAAGTTCATGAGCCAAGACTTGACAAGAAAGAAGAGGAAGCAAAGCAAGAAGGAAAAGAATCAAGGAAAATCAAAGATAGTGCCTTTAAAGATCAAGTGGAGGCTCTCATCCTTCAACAACAACTTGCTTGTCGGACCTCTCCCACCTCCTATAGTGAAGATGATGGCCCTAGTGAGCATGAAGACAACTTCATCAAGGAAAATCACTACAAAGGGAAGTTGTCTTCATCCACTCCAAGGTGCTACAAGTGTGGTAAAAAAGGACACTACAAGAGTGAATGTCCTGAGGCTAGAAAGTCACAACACAAGAGTATCTCCAAGAAGGAGGAAGGCTACAAGTGTTGGTATGTATTCCCAGAGAGTCAATCATATGATGATTGTGATGGCATAATATGTAAATGATTTGATTAATAATAATAACAAGATTCTAATTTATTTTGTATATTTAGTTATGAGATAATGAATAATATAATAAATGTCTACAGGATGATATTACTTAATTACATATGTCTTCTAGTATGTGACTTGGAATAAATGAGATCATACGAATGTTAAGAGTACATATACATATTCTAATTATGTCCCTGATCGGTTGTTGTTGTGGAAGGTTGATAGACAATGATAACACATAAGACTAGAGTGTGAGTTGGTTTTTGATTGAGTCTCATTAGTCATGATATGGAAATATCAAACCAAGCACACAGATACATGTTAGAGAATAGTGGTTCAAGAAATAAGATTGAATAATAATAAAGATGATTGATCCATGCCTCTAGTTCAATCTGGATATCAATGACAAAGGAACTATACAAACACTGTAACATCATACGTAGATTGTAGGTTTAAGTTGCTCCCCAACTTTCCACTCACTTGGGTATCACTGATGTGCGACTAGGCACCACTCTTTAATTATGATGTCATAAGATATTATGGACACTCACTGCCAACATGATATGGGACCTATAGGGTCACACACATATGAACTCATCTAGAAGAGGAGTTCGATATTGAATGATAATTGAATTGATTACTAAAGTGTTTAGGTATTTCAATTCATGCAATAGATCATCTGACTAGACTACGAAATGATCAGTTCAAGTATTGAGATTGTTGTTTGGAGTGCCAGGATGATTGTATTGTACATTGGTTGTAATTTTTCCTGACCAGGGCTGCGAGAAGCCCATCTCACTTGTGTCAAATGGTCGTATGGGATGGTTTGAGATGCCCATCTCATTACAGTAGACATCCATTTTGGGGGTACAATTCGATTGCATAAAGGATTGGTGCTGACGTCAAGTTGAGTACTAATTAGAATTGAATTACTGACATATGTGCAGAACTGGTGTAAGACCCCTAAACTTGATTAATGAGTTGAATAAGAATAATTATCATAATTTAATTCTTAAAACTATAATATAACCTTTTTATATGCTTTGAAATCATAATACAAGCTTAAGTTTCAAATTTGGTCAAATTTGGACACTGTTTGAGCAAGTTATGCAATTTTATGCACATTTTGGACATTCTGCAATTTACCCGATTGAGAGGTTTTCTTTGAAATTTATCACTTGCATTATGTTCCTTGTATATTCTCTCATCATTCTGGATCTTTTTTAGCCATGGGGCTCCCATTTAAACCTTAGTTTGAAGGTGTTTTCTCCAAGGGTATTTTAGGGTTTACCCCTTCATGGATGAGCTACCATTAGTAGCTATCAACTAGTGAGTTATTTGTTTTGCTTGGAAATTCAAGAAACAAGGGATACGAATGTCTCTATGGATGTTGGGGGAGTTTCTTGTGTGTGTGCTTGTATATTCTTAATAGTTTAAGGCCATGGACACTTAAAAGGATACTAGAACTTCAAGTTTTTCTTTTTCTTTATCTTAAAGTTTCATATACTTATACCTAAGCACCAAAACGAGCCGTTTTCTCTCCACCACTTCCCTCCTTATACAAACCTCGTCATCCCTTTGTTCTTCTATGAATTTCCTGTCCAAGGAAGAAGAAAGAGGGGATCTTCTTGGACAAATAATCTAGGGTTGTAATTGACTTCCATTTAGGGTTTGAAAAACTTCCTTCTAGTGATCTTGACCTAAAAAAGTAAGAATCCACTTATTTACTCCATTTATTTCTTTTTTATCCATACTCCTACCTTTATCCAGGTTGAAACTTGTTGTTCCATGGTATAAATTGCTCTAAAGCTCTAAAACCCTACCTTTCTTGCTCCTTATGCTTAGGGTTTGCTCATTTGATGAAGAAAGGTGCTAGATGGATGAGTTTACAACTTATGATTGGATTTCCTACCCTACCTTCTCAAGTTTTCTTCTATTTTGGATTTCATCTTCTCATTATAGGCAAGTTTTATATCTTTCTCCACGTTTATTACTTACCATAAGCTTTCTAGATCATGTTCTTGCTTGAAAATGATGATCCATGCACTAAAAAGCTATGCATGACTTGGATTTCAATTTTTATAATGTTCCCTATTCTGATTTCAGTTCTAGATGAACCTGTGATCATGTTTACATTATTCCTAATGTATAATATGACTTGTATCAAGTTGCTTTGACAACCTATGGTGCTAAGCACCTATCAACGAATGGTCAATTTTAGGGTTTTAAGCTAATTTATTCTATAAACACATGACTAATTGGTGGTACCATTGCAACAAATGATGGTGTTGTCTTCATGACAATTGATTATGGTGACCAAGGGTGTCAACAGACGTTCACCCCTTATTTCAGGTTTTGTATCAATTAGAAGTTTAATGATCAACTATTAAGTACCCTAATAATGTTATCAATCAATTATTACATTAGCTTAATATATTTTTTTGATGACCGAGAGAACCCACCCCAGGTGAAGCCGACATGGTAAACTCTTGAGGCATGAGAGGGTGTGGTCCGGTCACCCCCTCCCATGCCTAATCAGTGTGAGTTGTCATTGGCAAAGTGCCTTCGGTGAGGTTCGAACCCGGGTCCTTCATTGGAACTTACCGAGCTCTTATCACCCGGGCTACTATGAACCCACACATAATTCAAGGTGTAACTATCGGGTTATAGCATACTAGGGTTTCAACAATAGTAACAGAGTATTCCATGATTGGATTAGTCATTTGAGGACTATTCATACCCAATAACCATCATTTAGTTATATTAAAGCTAGGTATAACAAGCTATACCTCATTAGGGTTACATATCAACACAATATGATTATAATCCCTTCCATTAATATGAGTGAATAGGTAAGACTACCTTATTAAGGGTAACCCTCCTTTTGTTTCATCATCATTCAACCAATATCACCATACCAAAATGTCACATAGAATCATTGGATGTTTAAAAGGTAAGACCATTGGTTGTTTACATAAGTAAGCACATTGAATGAATCATGCATGATTTTATTCAATTGTGATCTATAAAAGTCACCATTTAACCCTAGACATTCTTTGGTTAACAACAATAAGGGTTCTTTTGAGAGTAAGGTAAAACCCACAATCGACAATTCATTTAAAACAAGCCATCCATTGTCAACAAGTAACCTCCTTAAGTTAATAATATAAAGTAAAATATCTAAATCACATTATTAGGACCAACATATTACATTAGCCATTATTCCACTTTATTGGAGGAAGAAACATTAGATCTTGACCATTGGGTCAAGTTCATATGTTAATGGTCACTAATGATAGTGGTAATCTAACAACCTATGGTGACTTAATGGTCACTAATGATAGTGGATCAGGTATCAACAACCTATGGTGAGTTAATCATATAGTTGTAGCATCTATTAAGCCTTAGACCAAGGTTTCTTGGGTCACTTGATGCAATGGTCGGACCTATATAAGAATTGATGGTTTTAACATATGAACTTGACCCAATGGTCAAGATCTAATGTTTCTTCCTCCAATAAAGTGGAATGATGGCTAATGTAATATGTTGGTCCTAATAATGTGATTTAGATGGTTTCCTTTATATTATTAACTTAAGGAGGTTACTTGTTGACAATGGATGGCATGTTTTAAATGAACTGTCGATTGTGGGTTTTACCCTACTCTCAAAAGAACCCTTATTGTTGTTAACCAAAGGATGTCTAGGGTTAAATGGTGACTTTTATAGATCACAACTGAATAAAATCATGCATGATTCATTCAATGTGTTTACTTATGTAAACAACCAATGGTCTTACCTTTTAAACATCCAATGATTCTATGTGACATTTTGGTATGGTGATATTGGTAGAATGATGATGGAACAAATGGAGGGTTACCCTTAATAAGGTAGTCTTACCTATTCACTCATATTAATGGAAGGGATTATAATCATATTGTGTTGATATGTAACCCTAATGAGGTATAGCTTGTTATACCTAGCTTTAATATAACTAAATGATGGTTATTGGGTATGAATAGTCCTCAAATGACTAATACAATCATGGAAAACTCTATTACTATTGTTGAAACCCTAGTATGCTATAACCCGATGGTTACACTTTGATTTATGTGTGGGTTCATACTTGAAAATAGTATGGAATGTGATGGTGATGCTTCACCTTATGCATCCATGATCCAATTGGGATTCCATGAGTTAGGGTTTGGGTATAAGTGTTGATTAGTAACATTGATATAATTTATTATGTTGAACCTAACTCTAATGGAAATAGATAAATATGAGTATTCATGTTTAACATTCTTATATGATGGAATGATGGTGGAATAACCTCATTAACATGATCATAACCTTAATGTGTTAATTGGTGGTTATCATAGCAACATGGTTATTACTTTCTTATGCTAAACATGTGCATTATGAATATTATGAGTGTTAATCATATCTATATTCATTTCACACTGATGCAATAAAGGAACGTTCTTAATGTTAATATAACCCTGCTATGATTTTTTATGAATATCTCCTAGCTCATTAATGCAATATTATGTTGATCTGGTGTATTATATGTAAGTGATGTTGTTGAGCCTTGTTATAAGGCATGGAAAGATAATGATGATCTTGCAGGGAATAGTATGATGGTCTTAATGACCTTTGGGCATGGTTGAGCCCTGAATGAGCTGTAATCCTCTTATGTTGATAAGGATTGATACCTTGTGATATTGTGAAAAGGATTTATATCTTGTGATAGTATGATGACTAGTGTGGTCTCATGAATGGCAAGTGAATAGTACCATGTGATGATGAGATGAGAAATTATGTTTCACATGTTTTATATCTTTTAAAAGTTGTGATATTTATATGCTTGCTAGAAGTGATTAGGGTTTGTAATATCCACATATTTGATGCATCCTTAATTTACCCAATTGGCATAACTAATCAAGTGCAACTCTAATCATGTAATGCCTGGTGCCGTAGAGCCAAATTTAGTGTCAGAACTTGCTAGATGGTGAAATGAGTGTTCCTAAGGGAAACTCAGAGCACATATTGTTGAGTATGAGGGGGTGGTAGGTTGAGGATATATCCTTGTCATCCACAATGCAGATTGTAGAGGTTGGCTATGGTCATGCCTCATACATCTGATGTGATTGAGAATGGTTGCGGTCGTGCTCGATGATTATAACGTGATGTGATTGAGGACAACTATGGTTGTACTTCATATTAAAGGGTTTTGTATAACCTGGTTTCTAGTGTCATGACCTGTACCAAGGGTAGACTTGTGGTTATCATCTTGACTATGTGTCACTATGGTGGCAACTTTGACTTATATGTCACTGCCTTTTTACTCATACTGACCGAGGGGAAGAGATCATAGGATACCGACACTCCTAGATCTTATACGGAACTGAATAGCCCTTTACAAGGGTCGGTTGGACTTTGAATGGTATGATTCAAATTCCCCAGGGCGTAATAAATGATGTAATATTGTTGTGTAGCATATTTGTTTAGGGTTATACACAACGTTTCACATTGGATGATAACCCATGTTTGTTATCTTTACATAAAGACGATGCTTAGTGCGATTAAGAGATAGTAGATATACTTATGTTGTGGATATGCTTAAGATTGTAGATGCGTACATACAGTAGCAATGATTATGTTGATAACTATACTGCTACTGCTGATTATAATCATGATGCTAGCTATCTCATGTTGTTAGTTATGTTTAGCATGCTAGCCATGCCTTTGTAACTAGAGATGCATATACTACTAATCATGCCTATCCAGATAGTTGTGCTTATGTTGTTATCTCTTCGTATGATGTTGATATGTTCAACCAATTAGACATGCTCATGTTGTTAGTTGTGTTATGTTATTAGACTTGTTCATGATGCTAGATATGCATATGCTACTGAATTGCTTATATTTCAACAAGATAAAGGATGACAGTTTGGCTAATGACGATAGTTATTATCTAATCATTTATATATTTTATTAATCATCAGTACTGCTGAGATTATTTGTTATATCTAATTAAACTTCTTAACTGTTTAATTACTTAAAAATGTTGTAATCAATTAACGTTGTTGGAGGTTATATCTCTTGCTGGGACATGTGTCTCACCCTTGTGGTTCCCCATATTTTTTTTAGGTAACCGGAAGTGACGAAAACAAACATGTGGCAGCAAAGAGGAGATATAGTAATGAATCTTTTAGAAAGTTGATTAGATGTCTAGTGTGTCCTAGAGTCATCCATGTACTCTCAGGTCTGGGTGAGAAAAAGTTTGTATTTGGTGTTTCAAATGAATCAAACTTTTGTTAGCATATTAATGCTTGTTTGTGTGGCATATATGAATATTTTTCTTCTGTGTATATATGTGGCGGATAAGACGATAGAACAATTTGTATCAAATTCTTAGCACAATATGGATATAAGAAAGATTTTTGGCTCTCATGCAAATGTTTTTGAGCGGGTGCTAATGTTGAAATCGGTTTTAATTTACCCATATTTTTGGGTATGTGATTAATTAGTGATTGATTGTGTTTTATGTTTTGAGTAATATTGTTTAGTGTAACGGGTTCTCACAAGTTGGTATCAGAGCTTTAGGTTCATCGAGTCTACAGGGACACTAGGACTTAGGACTAGGATGATGTCAAAATTAGGAATATGACATAAAAATATGGTGCATACTCCGTAATCTTAGTACTTGGATGCCCTGGCCAGGTATTCAATTATTGAAGAAAGGTAAGTATGGAACTCTTAGATTGTTATCTTTCTGATTACTCTGATCAAGTAGTCATTTTGTGACAATCTAAAGAGCATAACGAATAAGAAATTATGGTGTGAATATCTCAATCCTACCTTAAAGAAGATGAGAGTTGCATCATTATCTATCAAAACTTGAATGTTTGGTAACTATAAGAGAAAGATACAACACCATGAAATCTAATTCTGAATATAAAATAAGGAAAAGTGAGTTCTTGAAGATGTGATTTAATAAGATAATAAAGTGAAAGACAGATAAGTCTATGCTTATAAAGTGATTCAAGGTATGAAATCCACATAAGATGGAGACAATTCCAATGATAAGTATAAAATGAGAAGACAAATTTGAACAATGACAACGGAATAAGGTAGAACCTAAGTTAATCTCAAACCAACCTATGTGTGTAAGAAAGTGTTAATGTAAAATAAGCATGGCATTTGAAAGAAATTAAGGCAGACGATCCATGTTTAATGAAGAAAATGTCGAATATGATGATTTACCTGTTGATAGGTGGTTGAAAAATATAATAAAATAAGAGAACATACCCAAGTGTAATAAATAGTCATCAAGGAAGGATTAATGACATATGTTAATCATGATGATACCTATGATAATGTCAAGGAACCCAAAATGGAAAGGGTAAAATGATACATAAGAAGATGTAACTTGCATAATGAAAATATAATTGGTTACCTTTTTACTAGTGACCTTTGAACAATGTTGTGATGATGTGGGAAGTGCGTTTCCCATTGTGTCTTTCCTTTCTAGGGCACAACTTTCAAGTGGATCATTTCCACCTTGTATGTGTGGATTCATTGTAAAAATGAGGGTGGATAGCTTATTATAGCATAAGGTTGTTTGGACTATGGTTCCAAGATCATAAATTTTGCAATGAGTTTGCTTTTGAGCCTTCCAATAATTAGGAAGACTCCTCTTATATGTCTTGATATTTGATTATGTTGGTAAAAGTAGATGAGATAAGGATGGGAGTTCCTTTTAGCACATGAGGTGGATACTAAGGTAACGAATCCTAGTATCCAAGATGTATCAAAAATATGGGAATTATGTGAAGGTTGGAGATGTTTATTAAATGAACATTCCTAGTGTTCCTCTCCCTTAGAGAGAGAGAGAGTTGATGATGACCCTCTAAATGTTGTTTGAGAGGAAAAACAAAATTGATTCTATAATAGTGTGTATGGTTCAATGATAGTCGGGTAAGGCCACTATCAAGGACAAATAGTTTATTGATCAGTAGACATGTGCTATCGTGTTTCTTTAAGATAAAATGTCCTTTAGACATAACAGTTAGAATGGATGAAATGAGTTACATGACCATGATGAGTTCAGAGTTATGTCCTTTAGACTAACCAATGTACAAATAGAATTTATGAATAGGAGGAATAGAGTGTTCCAGTCACGTCATACAAGTTATATCAAGCTTTGAATAATGACATGTCAAAGTATTTCAAATATGGCCAAAAATATAATCAATATTTATTCAAAAACCTTAGGGTTTCCGAAGCAGTAATATTTATGAGACAAGTTGAACAAGAGTGAGATGGGTTTGATTAAATGTCTTTATGGGGTCATGATATGTATTCTAAGTAGGTTGTGTAAATCCTAGTTAGGTGAAGATAGTGTTGTTGTTTCACCCCTAACAAGTTTGACTAGGAATGATGTTTCCTTGTATGGAATGATAGGTGATAGCGTCAATATTTCTTTTGATGCTGAAAAAGATCTGACAAGTGTTCTAGTGTCAGTGTATCTAGAAAAAAAGGATGGATACATCGCTTCTTTTTTTATGCTTCAAGGAATGGTATGGGACACATGCCACGATTGGTAAAAAGCTATCAAGTATGAATTTTGAGTAATGTATTGATACAATAGATATAATTTTTGGATGATAGCTAGAATTTAAAGTTGAACATTACTACTAGAGTTGTACATATGACACAACAAGTTTCTATGTTCCATATTTGCAAATGTGTTCTTATGTGGGGGTCTTTGTGCTGACCCAAGAAGAGATATGTATGAATGATGTGACATCACCATGATATGCAAGTAAACATGTGAAGGTAATAGGATGAGGTGCAAAGGAAGTACCCATCTTTGTTTACCTTAGATTTCGGGGGCGAAATCAGTGTTAGGGGTTTATAGTTGTAAGACCCCTAAACTTTCTTAATGAGTTGAATAAGCTTAATTATAATAATTGAATTCTTAAAACTCTAATATAACCTTGTTATATTCTTTTAAATCATAATACAAGCTTAAGTTTCAAATTTGGTCCAATTTGGACACTGTTTGAGCAAGTTATGCAATTTTATGCATATTTTGGACTTTTCTACAATTTACCCAATTGAGAGGTTTTCTTTGCAATTTATCACTTGAATTATTTTCATTGGATATTATCTCATCATTATCAATCTTTTTGAGCCATGGGGACCCCATTTAAACCTTGGTTTGAAGGTGTTTTCTCCAAGGGTATTTTAGGGTTTACCTCTTCATGGATGAGCTACCTTTAGTAGCTATCAACTAGTGAGTCATTTGTTTTTCTTGTAAATTCAATAAACGAGGGATAATTATGTCTCTATGGATGGTGGGGGAGCTTCTTGTGTGTGTGATTGTATATTCTTAATAGTTTAAGGCCATGGACACTTGGAAAGATACTAGAACTTCAACTTTTTTCTTTTTCTTTAACTTAAAGTTTCATATACTTATCCCTAAGCACCAAAATGAGAAATTTTCTCTCCACCACTTCCCTCCTTCTACAAACATCGTCCTCCCTCTTTGCGTATGTGAATTTCCTATCCAAGGAAGAAGAAAGAGGGGATATTCTTGGAAAAAGAGTCTAGGGTTGCAATTGACTTCCATATAGGGTTTGAAAAGCTTCCTTCTAGTGATCTTGACCTAAAAGAGTAAGAATCCCCTTCTTTCCTCCATTTATTTCTTTTTTTATCCTTCATCCTACCTTTTTACAGGTCAGGGTCTTTCTTTTCCATGGTAGAAATTGCACTAAATATCTAAAACCCTACCTTTCTTGTTCCTTATGCTTAGGGTTTGCTCATTTGATGAAGAAAGGTGCTAGATGGACGAGTTTACAACTTATGATTGGATTTACTACCCTACCTTCTCAAGTTTTCTTCTGTTTGGTATTTCATATTCTCATTAGAGGAAAGTTTTATAGCTTGCTTCACGCTTATTGCTTACTATAAGCTTTCTAGATCATGTTCTTGCTTGAAAATGATGATCCATGCATTAAACAATATGCTTGACTTGGATTTTGATTTTTATAATGTTCCCTATTCTTATTTCAGTTCTAGATGAACCTGTGATCATGTTTACATTATTCCTAAGTTATAATATGACTTGGATCAGGTTGGTTTGACAACCTATGGTGCTAAGAACCTATCAACTAATGGTCAATTTTAGGGGTTTAAGCTGATTTCTTCTATAAACACATGACTAATTGGTGGTACCATTGCAAAAAATGATGGTGTTGTCTTCATGACGACTAATTGTGGTGACAAAGGGTGTCAAAATACTTTCACCCCTTAGGTCAGGTTTTGGATGAATTATAAGTTTAATGATCAACCATTAAGTACCCTAATAATGTTATCAATCAATGATGACATTAGCTTAATATTTGATGTTGATTAATGAATATAGTGCTAATCTAACAACCTATGGTGACTTAATGGTCACTAATGATAGTGGATCAGGTCTCCACAACCTATTGTGAGTTAATTATATAGTTGTAGCATCAATTAAGCCTTAGACAAATGGTTTCTTGGGTCACTTGATGCAATCGTCGGACCTATACTAAAATTGATGGTTTTAACATATGAACTTGACCCAATGGTCAAGATCTAATGTTTATTCCTACAATAAAGTGGAATGATGGCTAATGTAATATATTGGTCCTAATAATGTGATTTAGATGGTTTCCTTTATATGATCAACTTAAAGAGCTTACTTGTTGACAATGGATGGCTTATTATAAATGAACAGTCGATTGTGGGTTTTACCCTACTCTCAATAGAACCTTTATTGTTGTTAACCAAAGGATGTCTAGGGTTAAATGGTGAATTTTATAGATCACAACTCAATAAAATCATATATGATTCATTCAAGGTGTTTACTTATGTAAGAAACAAATGGTCTTACCTTTTAAACATCCAATGATTCTATGTGACATTGTGGTATGGTGATATTGGTTGAATGATGATGGAACAAATGGAGGGTTACCCATAATAAGGTAGTCTTACCTATTCACTAATATTAATAGAAGGGATGATAATCATATTATGTTGATATGTAACCCTAATGAGGTATAGCTTGTTATACCTAGCTTTAATATAACTAAATGAAGGTAATTGGGTATGAATAGTCCTTGAATGACTAATACAATCATGGAATACACTGTTACTGTTGTTGAAACCCTAGTATGCTATAACCCGATGGTTACACCTTGATTTATGTGTGGGTTCATACTTGAGAATAGTATGGAATGTAATGGTGATACTTCACCTTATGCATCCATGATCCAATGGGGATGCCATGAGTTAGGGTTTGGGTATAAGTGTTGATTAGTAACATTGGTATAATTTATCATGTTGAACCTAACTCTAATGCAAATAGATAAATATGAGTATACATGTTTAACATTCTTATATGATGTAATGATGGTGGAATAACCTCCTTAACGTGATCATAACCTTAATGTGTTAATTGATGGTTATCATAGCCACATGGTTGATACTTTCTTATGCTAAACATGTTCATTATGAATATGATGAGTGTTAATCATATCTAGATTCCTTGCATGTTGATGTAATAAAGGAATATTCTTAATGTTAATATAACCCCGCTATGATTGTTTATGAATATCTCCTATCTCATTAATGTAATATTGTGTTGATCTGGTGTATTATATGTAAGTGATGTTGTTGAGCCTTGTTATAAGGCATGGAAAAATAATGATGATCTTGCAGGGAATAATATGATGGTTTTAATGACCTTTGGGCATGGTTGAGCCTGGAATGAGGTGTAATCCTCTTATGTTGATAAGGGTTGATACCCTATGATATTGTGAAAAGGATTTATATCTTGTGATATTATGATGACTACTGTGGTCTCATGAATGGAAAGTGAATAGTACCATGTGATGATGAGATGAAAAATTATGTTTCACACATTTTATATCTTTTAAAAGTTGTGATATTTATATTCTTGCTAGAATTGAATTAGGATATGTATGTCCTCTTGTTTGATGCAGCCTTAATTCACCCAACTGGCATAACTAATCTAGTACAACTCCAATCATGTAGTGTCATGTGTCGTAGAGCCATCTTCAATGTTAGAACTTGTTGGATGGTGAAATGAGTATTCCTAAGGGAAACCCAGAGCACATGTTGTTGAGTATGTGGGGGTGGTATGTTGAGGATATATCCTTGTCATCCAAAATGTAGATTGTGGAGGCTGGATATGGTCACGCCTCATACATCTGATGTGATTGAGAACAACTGTGGTCGTGTCTCAGTGATTATAACATGATGTGATTGAGGACAATTGTGGTTGTACCTCAGATTAGAGGGTTTTGTATACCCTAGTTTCTAGTGTCTTGACCTGTACCAAGGGCAGACTGGTGGTTATCAGCTTAACTATATGTCATTGTGGTGGTAGCTTTGACAGATATGTCACTTCCTTTTTACTCATATTGACTGAGGGGAAGAGATCTTAGGATACTGACACTCCTAGATCTTGTATGGAACTGAATAGCCCATCATAGGGGTCGGTTGGACTTTGAATGGTAGGATGCAAATTCCCCAGGGCATAATAAAAGATGTAATATAGATGTGTAGTATATTTGTTTAGGGTTATACACAAAATTTCACATTGGATGATAACCCTTGTTTTTTATCTTTACCTAAAGATGATGCTTAGTGCAATTAAAAGATAGTAGATATACTTATGCTGTGGATATGCTTAAGATTGTAGATGCATACATACAATAGTCATGATTATGTTGATAACTATACTACTACTATTGATTATAATCATGATGCTAGCTATCTCATGTTGTTAGTTATGTTTAGCATGCTAGCCATGCCTTTGTAACTAGAGATGCATATATTGCTAATCATGCTTATCCAGATAGTTGTGCTTATGTTGTTATCTCTTCTTATGATGTTGATATGTTCAACCAATTAGACATGATCATGTTGTTATCTATGCTATGTTATTAGACTTGCTCATGATGCTAGATATGCATATGCTACTGAATTGCTTATATTGTCAACAAGATAAAGGATGATAGTTTGGCTAATGACGATAGTTATTATCTGCTCCTTTATGTATTTTATTAATCATCAGTACTGCTGAGCTGATATGTTATATCTGATTAAACTGCTTAATTGTTTAATTACTTTAAAATGTTGTAATCAATTAATGTTGTTGGAGGTTATATCTCTTGCTGGGACATGGGTCTCACCCTTGTGGTTCGCCATATTTTTTTAGGTAACCAGAAGTGACAAAAACAAACATGTGGCAGCAAAGAGGAGATATAGAAATGAATCTTTGATAAAGTTGATTAGATGTCTAGTGTGTCCTAGAGTCATCCCTGTACTCTTAGGTGCGGATGAGAAAAAGTTTGTATATGGTGTTTCAAACAAATCTGACATTTGTTAGCATATTAATGCTTGTTTGTGTGGCATATATGAATATTTTTCTCCTTTGTATATATGTGGTGGCTAAGATGATAGAACAATTTGTATCAAATTCTTGGCACAATATGGATATAAGAAAGATTTTCAGCTCTAATGGAAATGTTTCTGAGCGGGTGCTGACATTGAAATTGGTTTTAATTTACCCATATTTTTGGGTATGTGATTAATTAGTGATAGATTTTTTTTTATTTTTTGAGTAATATCATTTAGTGTAATAGGTTCTCACAACAAGAAAGTTCAAAATGACCATCTCGCATGTGAGACTACCGTCTCTTTAGGCGAGATGACTGTTTCAGCACACGCAGGTTGTGAAACTTTTAGAATTGTTGTGAAAATTCATGATCTTTTGGTCATTTCCACTCCCGCTTTAGTCTCGTATTAGTTGGGTACTGGGAACCCTAACCCTAACCTTAAACACTATTATATATAGAGGGGTACTGGGGGATTCCTAGGGTACAACTACTAGATAATTGAGAACTAGTTGCTCTGACAATTATTGTCCTTTATGGTTGTGGTAACCACGAGAGCCCAGGAAAGTCCTACACGACTAGGGAGGGATAGCCATGAGAGAGAAACAACTAAGGATCATTGTTGTACGAGAGAAGGTTGGTGACTAGTACACAAATGGGAGGGACAACTCTTTCCTATATGTTCTAGTAGGACGACATGAGTTATAGTTGGTTTGTGTGGACTACTCTAGAGGAAGGAGTCCTTTGGTTGCTGCTAGAAGGGAAACATCAACTCACAGTTTGTGGTGAGATCTGAGGAGATACTGTAATAGTTGTCTGAGTCTAATGTCCATGGAGGAGCAGTGATATGAGTTTGAGTGCATGCAAGAGCTGCACAGACACTGTCCCAGACAGGTTGCACATCTACACCAATGAGGATTGTAATTGGACTTGGTCCAAGACTTGGTATATCTTCATGAAACTATCCTTCCCATTGCATAGTTAATGACGCGATGTGCTGGTTAATGAGAAATATGTCAATAAATTTTTTATTTCTACTTCTTGTCTGATATCATATTTTTGTACAACAAGAAAGAGAGAAAATAAAGGAAGGATAAGAAGGAGAGGAGGAACAGATATGCTTCTCATGCCACTTGGGAAGGCTCATCCTCTAGTGGCTCAAGCTGCGATGAAGATGGAGAATACCACCTTGCACTCATGGCCTACACAAGTGAAGATATTAGTGAGGTAAATGAGGTGAGTTTTCACGAGTTAGCTAAGAAACTCTTATCAAAATGACTAATTCTACCCTTTCTTCTTATTCCAAATGTAAATCTAAAAAAAGAGGTTGGGTAAAAATATTTATGACTTGTACGCTAAACTTGATATTCTTGAGCAAAATGAGAAAATTCATCTTGAGAGCATTGATTCCTTGCAATACCAATTTCTTGATCTTGAGCTCCAATTCAATGGAGTTGAAGTAGATAATGGCCTCTATCTTAATAATATTGCATCTCTTTAGGAATATAACCAAAAGTTCCTTAATGAGCTCGAGTTACTTAAAACTAAAAATGATGAACTTAAGCTTGTTAGTGATGCTCGCAGAGATGAGAGAGACGTTTATCTCCAAGAAATTCAATTACTTAAATATGAGAATGCTAGGCTTATTTCACAAGTTAATGATTTATCTTATAGATCTATTTTGCCTAGTAATGATGTTGCTTGTATTACTCTTGAAAAGGATTCTTATTTGACTAAATCCCTCTATCTATAGGCTGACCTTGTTCATGCTAGAGATGATCTTGCTAGTTTGTCTTCTACTATTATTTCTCTTACTGGTGAAAATCATAGACTTAGAGCCTCTATGTAAAATTCCTCAAAGGGAAGAACTCCCTAAATGAAATCCTTGACCACTCTACCAAACAAAGTGGTACTAGTGGATTGGGATTTGTAGGGGGATTTCCTGAGGGAAAGAGTAAGGCCAAAGGTAAGAAGAAGAGTAAGGAAACTCCTTTCTTCCATGGAGAGTCTTCTGGCTTAAAGAACACTATGATTTGTTCTCATTGCAAGAGTGATGACCATTATTCTACTTATTGTTCGTACAAGCCTAAGGGGACCAACCTAAAATTGAAATGGGTCCACAAGGTAACACCAGACCCCAAAGTTTGAGTTGGGAACCAACATTCTCCTTTCTTGTAGGAAAAAGGAAAATGGATTGTTTATAGTGGTTTCACAAAGCACATGATAGGTGATATAAGACATTTCAACAGTTTCACAAAGAATAAACGAGGATTGGTTACTTTCAGGGACAACAAGAAAGGTAAAGTAAAAGATGAGGGTGATGTAGGTGAATCCTTGTGTATCAAGAATGCTTTCTTTGTGGATGTCCTACATCACAATTTAGTAAGTGTTAGTCAATTATGTGATAATGGTTACCTTGTGCTATTTACTTCTTTTGAATGCTTGCTTCTAGATTCCCTCTCTTACAATGTCATATATAAGGGAACTAGGAATTGTAATCTTTATGTAAATGTGCTTAACTCTATCAAGCCTATGGTTGGTAGATGCCTAGTAGTCATTTCGAATGATATTTCTCTTTGGCATCATTGCCTAGGTCATGTAAATATGCATCAATTGAAGAAGTTCAGAAAAAAGGACTTGGTCAAGGGACTTCCCAAATTGGACTTTGAAAAGGATGTGGAATGTCAACCTTGTACCCATGGAAAGAAAACCAAGTCCTCCTTCAAATCCAAAGGAGTCCTTAGCACCAAGATAACTCTTGAACTTCTCCATATTGTTCTATTTGGACCTATGAGAACTCAATCACTTCGTGGTTCCAAGTATTGTCTTGTTATTGTTGATGATTTCTCACAATATACTTGGACCTTCTTTCTTATTTCTAAGAGTTATACACTTATTATTTTCTCTAGCCTTTGCAAACAAATTAAAAACAAGGCTTCTTGCCACATTATTTCAATCCGTAGTGATCTTGGGGGAGAATATAAAAATGATCTTTTTTTACATTTTTATGAAGAGTCTGGATATGCACATAACGTTTTGTCACCTCAAACACCTCAACAAAATGGGGTTGTAGAGAGGAAGAATAGCTCACTACATGAAATGGCTAGGACCATGATTTTAGAGTGTGACACTCCAAAGAAGTTTTGGGTCAAAGCCATTAGTACCTCACGTTTTGTGTAGAATTGGGTTTTCACACATCCCTCTTTGAAGAAAACCCCTTATGAGATATGACGTGGTAGGAAGCCTACTATTGTGTATTTTCACATTTTTGGATATCCTTGTTTTGTTTTCAATATGAAAGACTCTCTCAACAAGTTTGATACAAAATTGTACAAAGCTTTATTTCTTGGTCATAACACTACTAGCAAGGCTTATAGAGTGTATAATGTTGATCTATTTAAAGTAGAAGAATCTATAAATGTCAAATTTATTTATACTAGCCCCTTTGTTTCCAAGGATATTGTTAATGATGATGTTGCATATAAAGTAATTCCTATCTTGAAAGAACTCAACATCACCCAAAAAGAAGAAGAGGTTGTCACTCAAGAAGAAGAGATAGATGAAGAAAAGAAGGATCCAAATCCCCATTTTGCAAATAATCATCCTAAATAGATAACCTAGGTGATCCCTTTGAAAGAGTGATGATGACAACTTCCTACCACAAAGAACAAGCCAACAACGCCTTCATCTCATAACTCGAGCCAAAGAATGTCAAAGAATCTCTTAGGGATGATGAGTGGATCCTAGACATGCATGAAGAATTGGAGAAATTCAAGAAGAATAGAGTGCAGACTCGTGTGCCAAGACCATATGATAGAAAGATCAGTGGAACCAAGTAGGTCTACCACAACAAGTTGGATGAAAGTGGCAAGGTGGTAAGGAACAAATCAAGGTTAGTGACTCAAGGCTACAATCAACATGAAGGTATAGATTTTGATGAAACATATGCACCTGTAGCTATACTTGAGTTCATTAGAATGTTGCTTGCTTTTACAAGTTATAATAATTTCCTTCTATATCAAATGAATGTTAAAAGTGCATTTATGAACCATACAATAGAGTAGGAAGTCCATGTTACACAACCTCTGGGTGTTGAACATAATAGTTTGCCTAACCATGTTTATGGATTGTAAACAGTTCTCTATGGTCTCAAACAAGCACCTCGATCTTGATATGAAAAACTAAAGAACTTTTTGTTAGATCATGGATATATCATGAGCGAAATAGATTCTGCCTTATTTCTCAAATACACTTCTAACAATTTTCTTATCATTCAAATTTATGTCGATGATATCATTTTTGGCAGAACTAATCTTGATCTTTGCAAGGAGTTTAGTGATCTTCTGTAGAGTGAGTTCGAGATGAGCATGATGGGTGAGCTTAAATTCTTCCTCATATTTAAAATCAAGCAAATTAAAGATGGGAACTTCATCAACCAAGACAAGTGCACAAGGAGATACTCAATCACTTTGGGATGGAGAACACCAAGCCAATGGACACCCCCATGTCAAACACCACCAAACTTGATAGAGATGAAGAAAGTGAGAAAGTGGATGGGAATCTCTATAGAGGTATGATTGGAAGTTTACTTTGTTTAACTGCCTCTAGATCTGACATAATGTTTAGTGTTGGCTTGTGTGCTCGCTTTCAATAAAGACCTAAGAAATCACATCTTATAGCTGTTAAGAGGATTTTGAGCTACTTAGGAAAAACCTAAAATTTTGGAGTATGGTATCCTAAGTCAAGAGACTCTTACTTCTTATAGTGATGTTGCTACACAGGGTGTTTGATTCATAGAAAGTGCATAAGTGGCACTTGCTTCCTCCTAGGACCATGCTTGGCATCTTGGTTCTCCTAGAAACAGAGCACAATGGCTCTATCAACTACCGAGGTTGAATACATTACAGCCTGGAGTTGTTGTGCCCACGTTCTATGGATGAAGCAAATGTTCCAAAACTTTAGTATTTATTTTGATGCTCCTCCTATCTTTTGTGACAATACTAGTGCAATTAATTTATCTTACTATCCTAAATTACATAGTAGAGCCAAGCATATACAGGTTTGTCATCATTTTCTTTGTGATCATATTGCCAAAAAGGATATTTATATCACGCATGTGGACATGGAAAATCAGTTGGCAGATATTTTTTACTAAACCTCTAGCTAGAGAGCAATTCAATTTAGTAGATCTAAATTGTTCATAACTACTTTGGATAAAGCTGATATGCCTTCTAGTTAGTTGTTATCTATCATATCTTCTTTGCTCATGTCTTTATCACCCTTGCTTGCTAAAGTGCTAAAATTTTCATGTTCTTATGCCTTGTTTTTTGCTTTTTTTGGATATTTTTCTCAAACATTTGTTTTATAGCTAAATAGTACCCAATGATGAGGGATATGTGCATAAGTATGTTTAAAATAAAAAATGGACCAGAAAACTAAATTTAATTAGCACTCAAATGACTAGAATCTAAAATTTCTAAAGTTGGGATAGAACTTCTATCGGTCAAGTTGCCAACTCGACCAATTGGTGGTCGAGGGCTTTTGCAAAAAGCCATTTGGTCGAGTTTCTTTCTCTTAGACATCGACCGATGGTTGGGCTAGACCAATTCTTAAGTAGTTTTTGGCTTACTTTTCTCCCTCTCAACTAGAGAAAAGTCAACCAATCCTCACTCCATCTCTCTCAAGCTCTCAACCCTAGCACTGACTTTCCCTCTCCTAGCCCTATCCAGTCTTTGTTTGACCTACCTAGCACCTTTTCCTATCTACCTTAGGCGGTTAGACGGCCTTTTGTGGTGTTCATGTGTTTGGTCTCTCAATCTTCTCCATTTCACCTCCATAGCCTCCAATAGAAGAAAGCGAGTTGCACCTTTTGGAGAACCATAATCTTCCACCATTTCTCACTTCATTCCCTTTGATAAAGCCTTCATTGTTTTAAACAAAGCTCTAACTAGGTACAAGGAGCTACTTCCTAGAAACCCTTTCCCTTATCTAGCCTTGTTTGATCCTTGTCCACATAACTAAGAAGTGATAGATGAGGTAGTCAAGTTGCTCTATGACCATCACCTTGCAGCTCTGAGTGTCGAACATCGGTGCTTTCATAATTCCATTAAAATCACTAAGGTGGTTATGAATTTTACACCAATATGTCATGGAATTATGATACTCTTGTACCCCCTCCTAATACTCAAGTGATTATTACTTCCATGATTTTTGGTAATATATTCAGTATCTCAGATGACACCTTGAACATCTTTTTCAATGGTACTAAGGTAACTGACACATGGAGGAAAGACTATCCTGAGTATTTCAATTTGCTTGACCCTGAGGCCTTCTACAAGCAATATGATATCACTCTCCATGATATTGATAAGTTCTTAAAGAAGCCTCAGACACCCTATAGGAAGAAGTCCACCATCCCATCATCTTCCTTGGTTCTTAAAAACCACATACTTGCTCTGGTAGTCAACTGCAATATTCACCTCAAAAAGAATCAAACTAAAATTACATAGAATACCACACTAATTATGTTTTGTCTTTTAAGGAACATAGGAGTCAAGTGGTCTAGATACATTCTCCACCACATGCCCTGGTTTGACTCTAGGAAAAATACCCGAGGCACCCACCCACCCTACCCAGCCTTGATTTGTGGTCTCTTCACCTTTGCGACTAAGAAGTCTCTTGTTCATAATTTTCATTACAAACCTTCTAGAAAAGGAGTTTGTATCAGTGAGACCACTCTCAAGAAAACATTTTCTCTTACATCTTCTTCCACCACTCCCAGAGCCCCTACCTCCTCTTAGGAACCTCCATCTCCACCACCATCCCGACCTGTCTGTGCCTCATTTCATGTATCTAATGAAGCCCACATGGGTTACTGGTGCATCAACATGCGTACAACCTATAGGTTAAGAAGCACCTGCATCAAGATCTTTTCCAGATCCGGTCAACCATGAACTTATCATGTGCCCATCCTTACCCTACCTACCAGCCCTACCCAAGTGGTGATTATGCTTCCTATGCATATAATCACTTCTACCCGTCTCCTCCACCTTTTGCTTCTGCAACTACATCCTCTATTATTGGTGGACCTACCCCTGCACCTACCCCTGGAGTGCTACCTCTACCTGCTGGCCCCATAGCTACCCTGATTGTAGGCCTTGGCACCTCTTCTCCCACTTTCCCTCAGGCCAAAGAGATCCATGATCTTTGCCTAACTTGGGAAGAGTAGAATGCCATGTGGCTCAGTCATGGTTTCGGTCCTTCTGTCAAAGAGCAGATACCTAAATAGGTTGATGAGGAAGCTTTTTATAATGATGAGGAGGCATCTGAGGATGGTGTTGATGATAATGGCTTTTCTGGTGGCTCTAGTGATGAAGGTGATATTGCTGCCTCTGTTGCACCTTCAGATGGAGATAAGGACTATGAGCTTGGAGCTGATGATGATGATGATGATGTCGAGGATGATTTTGTGGACATAGATAGCCTAGATGCTTAGGTTTTTTAGTTTTTAGCTCTTAGATGTTGATTATATATATTTTTCTAGACCTTTTTGTACTAAAAACATCTGGGCACATTATTTGAGTTGTACTATTTCTATCATCATGTATTATTTTCATCATTTTGGCTTGTAGTTGCCTTGAGAACATGCTTATTTGTAGTAATCTTAATCCTATGTGTCATAACTCTATGTATGTTCTATAACGTGAGTTATTGATATGCTTTCCATATTTTGACTATGACACGGGTTGCTTGTTTCTCTCTTGTCTCTGTTTGATGGGTGTTATGTGTTGCATGTTTTATCTTGTGGTTACATGTTTTGGGTTGTGCTTGGAGAAGACCTTTTTTTTAATCTTCCACCCCCTTAGTTTTTGATAACACCAAAAGGGGGAGAGAAGTTTGATGTTTTGAAGCTCAACCATATTGCTTTTACTACCTATGTGATCCTTTTCTTGTCTAAGTATATGTTTTATCATGTGACTTGCTAAAGGACCATGCAATATACATTTTATATAGATTTGTGTAGAAAGACTAACTATGCAAGTAAGAGTGAGCATAGATTGAGGGGGAGTAATTCACATTGTTAAAATTATGAATCCCCTTTCAATTCACAACACTAAGTTATAACTTTACATATCCTTTTCAATATATTGAGGAATGGTTTGTCATTGTTAAAAAGGGAAGAATGTTGACTTGAGAGTTATACATTGTCCATATTTTGATAATGACTTAACAATTCCATTCATATGAATCTAATATGTTTGTTTAAGATTGATTTGAGGTATTAGATACATGAAAAGGATCAAATTCCCCAAGCCCTAGCTTGTCCAAGTTCAAGTCAAAAGCAATGCAAATGTGCAATTTGGGAAAACACTACAAATCACTTTAGAATATTCTTTTAATCATGTGTATTGATGATATGACTTGTAACTAAGATGATAAAAATCAAGGACACTTAATTCCATTATTTGATCACTTAAAATCATTTTGGAAAATTTGTCACAACAACTTAATCGGTCGAGTTTGAATCTCGATCGATCAGTGATGGAATTCTGGAAATGATTGGATTGATCGAGTTGTACAATCACAGAACTCGACCAACCAACTCTCTGACCAAAGTTGATTTTAGCTGATCGGTCAAGTTACCCCATGACAAACTCGACTGATAGTTTGAAAATTGGCTTTGTCAAATAGTGGATCAGTCGAGTTACCTCTATTGAAACTCAATTGAATACACCATACAAAAAATGTAGAAAATATGATTACAACCATTTGAGAGTTTTTAGAAACTTAAATAGATCTGTTGCAAGTTGTAAAATATCTATTTTTTGTTCTTAAGTGATCCCACACTCAAAGGAACACCCCCAACTATCAACAGGACCTCGTAGAGTTCATTCAAAGGTTTCTTATTCATGCTATCCTTGGTCCTTGCTATAGTTGATTGTTCTAAACCCCTTTGAGCCCCTTTGTCTCTCTCATTTATAAAGTGTTTTGTGATATTGAGTGAGTTAGGCATGTTGTAAGAGAACTACCCCATTGTTACCTTATAAATCCATCCATCCTTCCATCTTCCCATCCCCTTTCTCAAAGAGCAAAGGCTGAAGTGATATTCTCCGAATGAAGGAGGAGTTGCAATTCTTCTTCAAGGCTAAAGAAGGTGTGAAGATATTCTCCAAGTGAAGGACAAGGACAAGGTGGAAGATCCAAGGAGCTTGGTGGGTAATTCCTCAAGGCTGGTTGACTTATTATAAGGAGGAAATTTCTTAGGAGAAGGAATCGAGCTACTTGCAAGAGTGGGTAAGACCTTTTGTGAGGTAGAAGACTAGATCTTGGATAGGTAAGCCCTTGGATGTAAGGTGGTCTTCTTGTATGTATTATAATGGAATATAGGTATACATGGGTTGCAAAGTACTAGATGTTAACTTCTCTAGGTAGTGGTCTGACTGTCTCCTAGTTTGGAGATTGGAACCACTCTAAAAACCTTATCCAAGTGTTTGTTTCAATATCTCTTATCCTTGCTATGCTTGCTTAGACAGGACCTCAAATTCACTTTTATCTTTTGGTTTCAATTGATATAACTTGAAGGTCTAACTATTCTTATACAAGTTTTAAAACTCTATTCACCCCCCCCTCTAGAGCCCTAGATCCAACGATGAATTCATTCAAAACCATCCCTCTGATTATTTGACTTTCATTGCCTCATCGAATGTTTGACTACTTTCTAGTTTGGGTCTTCTCAGTAAGACATCGTGGTCTCTCAACTAAATCCTTAACCAATGCAATATTAATATTATCATTGTGTCTAACCATAATTCTCTACATTGGTCCCAAGCCCCAAAGACGCATGTGGATTTTCTCACAACTACCCCTAGGCCTAACCATCCTGCATGGAGGGAATACATGTGTCGTTCCAAGACCCTTTCTCCTCTATGAAGGATTCTTTGATCTAGACACATATCATTAAGGGGAATTGCATTGAATTATGGTCTCCTCACTATTGATGAAATAGACTACGCAAGTATTGGAGTTAGACTTCTGGTGTCTCTTCTTTAGGTAGATCTAGAAATATCACTTGCACATCCTTAAAGGAACCTCATTCACTTAATTCATAGGTTTCACTTCTCATATGAGTCCATGAGTTGATTAAATTAACATACAGATAAGGGTCTGGTCATTTTTCACTTCTATGATGGGTCTTTCCTCATATTCCTTGTTTTCCTAGATCCACATTAATCATCCATTCTTCCTATTTTCCATCCCTGACCCCTTCCTTCGAATCTCCCTGATATGAGAAATGAGGTAGTAAGGCCCTTCCATCCACCACCCCCTCCACTTTATATGACCTAACCTCCTCTTCCTCTTGTCGCTTGTCTTCCTATGCGATCAACAACCTCTAAAGACCTTGTGATGCATGCAAGAATCTTGCACCAATGTCACAATTGCAACCTCCAACACCCTTTGTGCATGGTATATATTAAGAGGATAGAAGGCCTGCAATGTAAGTAGGGGAAGAGCTAAAAGAGAAATGACAAACCATAAGTCTAGGAGAAGAGAGTTCCTCAATTTACATATCCATCAAAAAAATTGATGGTCTAGTGACTATGATTTTAATAAGGGATCCTCACCGCTAGTGTTTATGCACCACAATGAGCTTAGAAATGAAATCATGTCCTAATGTCACTTTGACATCTATCAGGCATATTATTTAGGAGGTCGTGCCCTCTTGTTCTATGAGTAGAGAATCTATAAAAGAACAAACCATTTGCAAGGAAAATAAGGGTTAACGACAATACTATCTACTAAGGATTTTGATCCCTAGGGTCTTAAACCTTACAGTCCACTCTCATTGAAGCACAAATCTATGTCCAACATGTATCACAACTAATTAATTTTTGCATGATCTATACACAATTTTGATTCCTATGTCTAAGAGGCCATAATAGAAGCAAAGTATTACTAGATGAAGATATATAGAGGTTTTTCATTCATCAATAATGATTAGGATCCCTAATGAGGTTATGAGATACAATTATATGAAAAATATATGATGAATATACTCATCCTTTTCAAATTTCCATACTGAGGAGGAATGATGAATACAATGACCCTCACTTCAAAAAAATATATATACAAACAATTTGCACGACCTTCTAGTGACAAACTTAATAATAATACGGAATTCAAGTGCTTAAGATATATCTACAAATATATCAATACATTTGGACAATGACAACAAATTTCTTTTTCTTGTTGTAGATCCCTTGATTTGTATCACCTAATATTACAATAATATTGACAACTATAGTTCAAGAACATGTCAAGGGTAACTAACTATCTCAAAAATAAATAAGCACACATTAACATTTGAATCCCCCTTTTAGCTATAGACTAATCTTCTTACATAAATAGCTCATTGTTTGGCAATGCATCATGATTCGGGGCACATTTCATCTCAAAAAGATCCAAAATAACATTTTTTTTACAATGCATTCTAGTTTATGAAATAAGGGTATGTAAATCCCATGTCCAATCTATCCTTTCCATATTTTTAAATACAATACTTTTCCCAAAGTGATTTTCCTTGTGGATTATTGTAACATACCAAATTCTGAAATTTTGTCTTTTGACCCTCTTTCCCATCTTTTCCTTTCATTTCTATCCTTATTGACCTTTCTATTTATTTAGTGGAATTTATAGTGGTTTAGTGAAAATTTATTCACTAATTATACCAATATAAGGGTTTATGCACAAATACCTCAGTAAAAGCTTAATTACCATAGTTAAGTGATATAAAACTTAACATAACTTTTTGATATGATTTGAAAACATAAAATGAGGCTAAGTTTCAAATTTGGTTTGATTTGGATGTTTTTTGTGCAAGTTATGCAATTTTAGGTACATTCTGGACTTTTATGCAATTTACACAGTTGGGAGGTTTTATTTGCAAATTATCAACTGAATTTTAATCCTTAGATATTCCCTTACCATTAAAGAGATTTGAAACCATTGAAGAACCTAGTTTCACCTTGGTTTGATGGTATTGCTTTCCAAGGGCATTATAGGGATTACCCTCTTTATAAAGATGCTTATCCTTAAAAGCTATCAACCAATGAGGTTATTTCTTTCTTGCAAAACGGTGGGGATGGCCTAGAATAATCTATGGGCCCTTAGAACCGACTTTGGATATCCATGAAGCCTCTATGAGATATCCTCTTCAACGGCCATCAATCCCTAGGCTAAAGACACATGGAAAGTCCCTTAAGACTCCTCATGCTTCACCTCTTTCTATATATAGCCATGCATACCCTTTCCCAACTCACAATTCGAAACCTCTTGCTCTCTTTTTCTTTCCTATAGCTTAGATAATATTTCCTTCTGTATTTGTCCACGAAGTTGCTGCCCCAAGGTAATAGAGGTAGCCTACCTTGGTGAAGAAGGCTCCTAGGGCTTCCAAATTGCCCTATTAGGGTTTCTAAAGCTCCTCCTTGGTAAATTCGACCAAAACTAGTAAGTTTCCTCCCTTAATTCCCTATTGTCATACTATTAGTCTTCCTTACACACTATTATAGGTCGTAACCATGGACTTCCATGGTGAAACCCCACCTAGAACCCTAAAACATGTCATCTCCATGCTCTTTTCCTAGGGTTTGTACCTCTAAAGTGGAGAAGGTGACATTTGCTCAAGAAAGGAGCTAGGCTTGGAGAAACCAGACCTTCTAAGATCGGATTCTTGCTGTTTGGACCTTATTATCTTCCCTAGGTATGATCTTCATAACCCCCTTCCCATATATTTCTTATTACATGCTTAAAACTCATGATCTTATGTTAAAAATTGACGATGTGTCGATTTCTAATTGGTCGATTTTCAATAATTCATAACTTTTGATTTGTTTGTCCAAAAATTAAAGTAAAATATGTTCTGAACTCATAAAAACATTTTATTTCAAATAAAAATATTTCCATGTATTGGTTTTCAGTTTTCTTGAAAAGAGTTTTTAGAAAATGAATTAAATACCTAAAAATCACCAAAAAATACACTTTAACCTTCATAACTCCAATATATGCAAAATTATATGTTTTCTTAATCAGAAAAACCAAACTAAGTTAGTGGTGATATTTTTGAGATCTGAATCAAGGTTTTGTGTAAACATTTCATATATTAGGGTTTCAAATCTTTAAGGTATATATGTTATTCTAATACATGAATATGAAATTGGAAATAGGACAAGTGGACCTTGATTTCAACTAAAGGTTCAGAAAAGAGGTTAATAGGACTCTAAGTGTCTATGTATGTGCTATCCCTATCTATGTATGTGCAATCCCTATCTATATATCTGCTATAAACCCCTATTTGTGTATGTTGTATCCCCTATTCCTCTATGTTGAGCAATTCACCTATGCTTATTCATTCTGTTTGTCCTATGCACATTAGCCTATACACAATGTCTTTTATTTTAAAAATCATTGTTCATGTGAAATACTTTATTTGATGTTGAACATGTGATCATGGATATTCTTTTGAAGTCTTATCTTATGCTTTGTTCACGATGGAACTCTAAAAGATGACATGTGATGTCTTTTGCCCACTTATGAGGTGGATGTATATGTTGGTCACTTATGTGGTGACTAGTTTATATATTCTAACTATACTTTCTACTTGCCTTTACATTTAACATGCTATGTGATTCAGTAGCACTAGAGTAGTGTAATTGCATTTGTTTTTATGGCAGATGTGTTATTTCCTGCCGAGTAGATGTGATATTTCCTGCTCTTTTGGGATGGAAAGGAACCTCATACCCAGGGCAAGATGTGTGATTCTTGGCCCATGTTTTATATATTTGAGAGATTGGAAGTATTCCTTTCTCTATCAGGTTTCAAGTTTATGAGACTTGGCCGCCTTTGTCTTTATAATATTCTAGTGTTATGCTTATCTCACATGCATGCAGGATGATGGTTATGATATGTGCTTATGTGGCACCACTCTTTTATTTAATAATGGCAAGTATTCTTTTGTTATCATATTATTTCAATTCCTTTTCTCTTGATACCTATTTGGGTGGTCCTTATCTTTTCTATGGGAAGCCTTTTATATTTGATGTCCTTTATTCCATATATTGCTCAATTTCCTATTTAGTATGCACATACCAGCTTTTGCTGATGTCTCCTATTGTTTCTTTCTTGTGTGGGGTATGCTTCCAACCCCAGGTTAGATCAAGGAGTATATAGCTTTTGGCTTGGACCTAGCTCTTGGAGATTTTGCTTTGGAGACAAGATTTGAAGTAGTTTGGACTTCCCTCTATCTAGATCCTGTTTTGTATGTTGATGTAACCCTAAATGGGAGAATTTGATGTATTTTTGTAAACCTTTATGAAATTGAATACAGTCAGTTATTTTTTTTATTCCGCTTCAATGAGTTTTGATTATCATATTTTAGTAAAGGGGTGATCACACTCCCTTACAAATATTCTATCCCACCTTCATCAAGTTATCTCAATATCTCTCTTTTATCTTATGTATACCAGTCCCCTCTCCTATGTCGCAAAGAAATTAAATCCCATCTAACCTAATGATGCCTCTTAGCTCCCTCCCTAGACTCTCAAAGGAAGGTTTCCATCTTCTGGTCTATATCCCTCCAGGTGGATTTTGGAAACGCCCAAGCATTCAGAGTATGGGTAAATATAGTTGATAAGGATGACTTAATAAGAGTATGCATATCCAAAAAGGAATAAAATATACAACTCAATACGTAATCATTTTCATGATTATGCTCATCAAGTTGTCAAAGTGTTAGATCATGATTCTACCTGTAATCAACAATACCCCTAGGTGTTGGATCATGTCAATATCCTCTACACATACAAAAATTCACTAAAGTTTGCCTTTGATCTAAGGTCCTACCGATCATCATAATGGATTTGTCTTTGTTTACTTTTTTTCCCGTAAAAACCTCATATTCTTCTAGGACTTCATCTAACCTCATCCTAGCAATCCTAGATAGGTTAAAGAAAAATATAAGGTTGTATACCAACATGAGGTGAGAAGGGGCAAACCCCTCCCCTAAGGTCCTAAACCTTGTAATCCTACTTGTTTGTACCTCAATTCTGTTGGATCAAGGGCTCTAGAGGGGAGGTGAATAGAGATTCACAAATCTCACAAAACAAATTAGACATTCAAATTATATTAAGTGCAAAAGCTTAAGCATACAACCAATTTGAAGTCCTAACTAACAAGCATAGCAAGGATGAGAGACAAAGATAGCATGCACTTGGACAAAGTGGTTTAGAGTGGTTCCACACTTCAAACTAGAAGTGAGTCAGTCCACTACCTAGAGGGGGTTAGTCTCTACGACTTTGCAATCTTGGTGCTCTTATATTCATTCATAAGATTACAAGACAAAACCACATTCATCCAAGGACTTAATACCTCATGCAAGGATCTTCAACCTACCGAAGGAACTTACCCACTTCAGAAAAGGAGTCTTCAGCCTTCAACAAGGACTTACCCACTCCATCTTCAAGTCTTTGGCCTTCCAGGAATTACCTATCCTTCTTGAACGTCCACCTTGCCTATCTCCTTCACTCGGAGATTTTGATCACCATGCTTTCTTCAACCTTGAAGAACAACAGCTCCTTCTCCTTCACTTGGAGAAGATCTTCAAGCCTTTTCTTCAAAGAGGAAAGGGGGTAGGAAGATGGGGTGGAGAGATTTACATAGATACAAGGAATATCTCACTTACAACTGACATGGCTTATATTATCGCACTAACAAACTCACTTAGGGTTGAAATCCCTAAGTTTTTAACCAAAACAACGTGCAATAATACCACCCGCAAGTGTACGGGTCTTATCGCAGTATAGTTGAGGATCGAATCCCAAGGGACAATGTTTTTAAGAATATTTCTCTAGTCAAATCTAGTGGAATCAAGACTAATATTTAGAACAAGGTTGGTTGATTTTAATTAAACTAAATACGAGGAAAGTAAAAGAGCAGGATTAAAGGTTGATTAAAGATTAATGATGGAAATCGCTGGGATGGTCTCGGGTTTCACCACCACTACACATGCAATCACATCCAAACATCAAACATCCAGGCAAGATATAACCATTCAAATAGAGCTGCTGCAAAACCCTCCATACAGGCGTCAGGTTCGCGTAAGCATCACCTTAGGTATCAGATGTCTCGTCACCATCCAGATCGCATACTTACGGCTCCGAAGATACAGAAATCCAAATGAAGTTGTGGGCCCCATATACAGGCATCAGGCACACAGAAGCGTCACCGTGGGCTAGATGGCTCGTCACCACACAGATCATACACTTACAACCCCAAGGAATCCCATTTTATTTCTAGTTTGGGAGTCAACCATGTTAATCGACATTCAAAACCTACGCATTGAAGTTCTCGCAACATAGGAAACGAACAAGATATATGCAGGTAGGTGATCAATCCACAAACACTCATCGATGATTAACAATGAAATGAAGATTATATACATGCCATGGAATGTTTAACAAAAAGATATGAAAGGATGGGCTGCGGGGCTAGTCCCCACACCCCAGTGAAATTAAACTACTCGCTCATGGTGAGAGGAACAAGAAAAACAAGAGAAAGAGAAGATTCCACCGTGAGCATGGTGAAGAAGATGATCACAGCTCAATGGAGAAATAGTCTTCTACATGATGTCGGGGCAGATCTGGATGAGGAGGGAAGAACACTACGGCAGACGGGGCGGATCTTCACTATCCACCTTCTTCTTCTTCTTGTAGTCCTCGCTCATAGTAGAAGGAGCAGCTCGTGGATGAGATGGTGGCACGGACGCAGCAGATCTAGATCCAGATCTAGATCTAAATGAGGTGGCTTGCAAATCTGAGTCTTCACTCCAGATCTGGGTGAACAGGCTGCAAAACCACCACGGAGGTAGGTTCTTGGCTATGGAGATCGTCTCCTTATGCCCAGGACAGACCTGCAGCCGAACGACGTCTGGAGATGATGCTTTGGCCGACTGGAGTCATGTCCTATTTATAGGCAGCCTGGGCACCGACTTAAAATCACGACCTTGTCATTTCTACAGCGGGTCGCGGCTTTTGTTGTGGTCGCGGCATTTTTCGTGGTCACGGCTTCTGTCGTAGTCGTGGCATTTTTCGTTGTCGCGGCTTTTGTCGTGGTCGCGGCATTTTGGTATGGTCAAGGTTGAAATGGTGAGGCAGAGGGTCACGATCGTCGTTGAGAGGGGACAAACCGTAGGGCGTTGAGGTGATGGTGGCTACACGATGAAGTGGGTGGCATCAATCACTGCTGAGGTGAAGAGGCTGGAGGCATTACTGTCGATTGGTGAAAATGCGGAGACCTCGATCGTGGTGTAGGCTACCGCAGGTCGAGGTGTGTTTGACGTGGATGCAGATGGTGGATGTAGATGGCGCGGCGCTATTGTGGTTGGAGAGGTGGTTGTTGGCGGAGGACAAAGAAGCAGGAGATCCGATGGTCGTGGTGAAGTCTTAAGGCGGTGTAGAGAGGATGTGAAGGTCGTGACAGAAGGAGATGTTCAGACTGCGGCCGAGGCGTAGGGCACCGCAGGTCGCAGTCTTTGCACTCAATGTCGTGGGTCACGGTAGGCGACAGAGGCAGATGGGTCACACTATTGTCGATATGTGGTAGCTTCCCTTTGCAGGTCGAGGTGAGGGAGCGCCAAACTGCTTTGTAGTCACGGCTTGAGGATCGGGGGGGCACGGTCCTACAGGGGTGATGCCGCGGTCGCGGGCTTTGTGCATGCTGCGGTCGTGGGCTTTTCCTGGCTCAGTCACCTTAGCCGTAGGTCGCGGGTATTAGAGGATTTCCATAGTCACGGCATGTGGGTGCAGCAAGGGTTCGGGGCGTTAGGCAGAAGATTGCAGTCACGGGGAAACTTGGTCACAGTATGTGTAGCTGGGGGAACCGCGATTGGGAATAGAAGAGAAGACCGCAGAATGCTGGCTTAGAAATGATTGCGACCAGGCTCTATGAATCGCGATTAGGTCAAGCTGGGAGAAGAAGGGGACCCACTGACTGCTGCTGCCCCCAAGCGTGCTCGAAAAGACGAAGGCCCAAAATAGAGTATTAGGCTGAGAAGACAAGGCCCAAATGCCCAAAGTGACCTGCACAGAGGTGCAAAAATTCAATAAAAATAGAAGTAAAATCAATTAAGCCAATATAAGTTGCATATGAAAAGATGAGGCCAATAAAGGCTCATTAAAGCAATTAAACCAAGTCATCTCGCATATAAGCACATAGAGCTAGTAAAGACAAATAATCAGGGCAAAACTGGGCCAAATGAGGCGATTAGACTCAGATGAATATGCATTCATCAACAATAGATCCTAAATCACTAATATTCACAGATTTGAATTGAAAGTAGAGAGAGAAATGGGCTCAAAGGGGTGCATCACTCTCAACTAGGTTAGGACCAAACTATGCAATGGAAGAGCAAACTTGGGAAGAAGCCCAAAGGGTCCTATTTATAGCTGGGGGTGCCCCTTTGATAGTGGGAACACTTAGGGCTGAATTATAGCCTTTTTCCCAAGGCAATGGGTCTATTTTCATCCAAACAAGACACGAACAGATAGAATCACTTTTTCTGCATTTTCCATACAATGCATTCGGTCGAGATTCAATCAAGATAACTCGAATGATAGGCTAAAAGACAAACCTGATATTCAAACCATCGGTCGAGTTTCTCCTTGGAAACTCGATCGACCAACGAAAATCACAATTGGTCAGTAACCCAATCGATCGAGCTCTGAGAATGCACAACTCAGCCGATGCACTCTTTAGAAAATTGATCTAGTGGATCGGTCAAGATTGGAACTCGACTGATGTAGCATGTGATTGATTTTCCAAAGTGATTTAAAAATGATTAAAACTTGGTATAAAGTGTCCCACATAATTTTCTCATCTTAGTTACAAGTCATATCATCAATACAAGTGATTACAAAAATATTCTAAGCTCATTTACATGGATTTCCTAATTAGCACACTTGCGTTGCTTTTGAATTGAACTTTGGCAAGCTAGGGCATGTGTAATTTGATCCTTTTCATGTACCTAACACCTGAAATCAATCTTGAATACATATATTAGATACATATGATGGCATGGTTAAGTCATTATCAAAATATGGACAGTGTATAACCTCTAGGTCAACATTCTCCCCCTTTTTGACAATGACAAACCATTCCTCAAACATATTGAAAAGGATATAGAAATTTACCTTTGCCTTGTTAATTAGGGGGATTCAAGATTTGAACAATGTGAATTGATCCCCCTTAATCTATGCTTACTCTAACCTGCATAGTTAGTCTATCTACACAAAGCAATTATAGCATACATGTGATGTATGGTCCTTTGTAATCACATGATAAAGTATATAATGAATAAGAAAAGGATCTTATAAGAAATTAGCAGTAGTATGACAAAGAATGGAAATATGATTGAGTTTCAAGACATTGAAGTTCTCTCCCCCCTTTGACATTATCAAAAAGTGAGGGGGTAGAAGAGCATATAAACATGTCTTCTCCAAACACAATCAAATAGATAGTCAAACATGCAAGCTCATATCATATTCAATGAGAGACGAAAGAAACACACAAGCTAAGATATAATCATAGGATATAACTGATCAAAGAGTAAGAGTGCACAAAAGATAGATTACAACTCATAAAGCATGTTCTCATAAAAGCAACTACAAGCGAGAAAATGATGAAAGCTAAAGATAAAAATAGTACAGCTCAAAACATGTGAGTGACGACCCGAAACAAATCAAGCCATCACCAGTAAATAATTGCAGAATTACCATTAATAGAGGATTAACAAAATTCACTAAGAATTAAAACCATTTTTGTAAGGAGATCCATTACCAAGAAACTCTTACTGAGAGATCCAAAACTTATATATATATATCATGGTTCACATAGTACATACATTGTTTCATCTCATATCGAGGACAACATATAACAGTTGCTTTGTCAAAAAATATATTGAAGCAACATAAAACCTTGAGGCATACAAGCCAAAATCTCATATCATTCATGAAACCATTACATACTGACTCCAAGGACCTTAGAATTTAGAGACGACACATAGGACTTCTATCTACATGACTCGACAGACAATACACTCCACCTGAGTTGTCACTATTGTCCCAGCTATTGTTCTCCTTATACAGAAAGGTCTCTACCGCTTCGTGCACGTCCACCTAAAAATTTTGGATCCCACTGGGTGAGACAATTGTCCTAGCGAGAGATATAACTCTCCGCCGACTATATTATTACCAAGGTTAAGCAGTACAAAATTGAGCAAAAGTTCTTTTTATATTAATGTGCATGATTAATCACTGTTATAAGCAGAACAGAGTAATCTCTTTGTCTACAAATGATGCATCTATCTATAATAGAGCAATAAATCATTTATTCACTTTGCAAGGAACATAAAGAAACATGAATACCATGTATCCAACTAAGATGCATAAAAGGAGTGTACATCAACCAATGTCTTTTCGTATTCAATCTATAAGCAAATACGCTACACGGCTGATTACATATTACAATCACACTTATGCCCTGAGGAGATGAAGTATAATGTTCATGCTCCAACTGACTACTGGTAAGTTGAAATCAATACCATACAAGGTCAATGGTAGAGCCGACTGTCAAGACCTCACCTGTCTCGGTCAGTACGGGACCACTTACATCTTGTGTCAACTACTAGCAGGACATCTTGTGTCATCTACAAATAGCATGCCGGGGTATAGCGGCATCTTCGCTATAGATTTACTGATGTATCATGTAGTCTCTTCGATAGAAGTCCACATAGCTTTCCTAGATTAAATTATAAGGATAAGGAAGATCAACATCAATTCCTCTCCTGGTCGGGAGATTTTATACTTCAATCCTGAGACCACTTTGAAATGAAGAAGGATTTACACATCAATTTCTTATTTGGTCGGGAGATTCACATCATCTCGTGATAAATAAGGAAGGTGTGACACTGATTCTTCATTGGGACGTTTGGATATACTTTGTCCTTCACCCCCGCATATTGAAAAATATTCTTTCGAGTTAAACTCATTTCACCATTAGCAATTTCTAACACTGAATGGATCTATGGTCAAGTCACTACATGATGATATTTAACTTGATTAATTTTGTATATTACAATATTCCTTTAGCATCAACTAAGTTTCAAACATGAATTATAACAAATGCTATAAAGAAAGGTGTAGTACTTTTAAGATCTTTGGAACACTTTTGAATGTATAACACTCAGGATCTCAGTCCCTTATCATAATACTAGAAATTCTCATCCTTTCACATCATCATGATCATGATTACTGGATCTAGGTATTCAAACCCTTAGATCATCACTTAACATTGTTACCTCTGTAACAGGTAACTATTACCTCTAGGTCCTCAGACCAAGGTATTCAACACATTTGTTGTACAAATATTTCACATAGCTCACATAGCTCATTAAATATCTTATCACCTCTCACTAGGAAACAACTATCTTGTAAGATATCAGACTTTATGATCATTATACTTGTTATACAGATATTTAACATGGCTCTCAAGGCTCATTTAAATCTGTACCATAAAAACATCATAGCTCATACCTGGCTATGTTCATCCTTTCATGATTATTGAATATTTTGCATTTCATGATAAAAACGCTAACAATATATGTCATCACTATGCAATTCAAGAGAATTACATCCTTCCCATTATTAGGGGTATGATTTCCTATTTTAACCAAACAGGGTTTCAAATTCACATGTGATATAATAGAAATACATCCTTCCTATTATTAGGGTGAGGATTTCTCAAATTAACCGATTAAGGTTGTAAGTATATAACATCACCCTTCATTTATGATTTACCTTTAATAATCACTTAGAGTTTCAAAGTCACATAATAAAAGGTTAACCCTAATTCATACTCCTTTCATACCAAGAGTATCATTATATACTCATTATATGAGTATCATTTGAATCTTAGATTATCTCTCATCCCCTTCTAGGATATTGAGAACACTTAGTTACAATTATCCAATTGCATTAATTTATTGCACCTGAATGTTACATTTAATTTCATCACTCATCATATTTCACTTAGTTAAATTGGATTGAAGCATTCCTACCATACCAGGCATCCTGGTGTATATATGCTATCATATTGTGTTTGAGACATGACCTTCACATCCTATTATGTACCCATATCGAGCATGTGGTGTAACCACATCATCATATCGTGTAGGGTGTACCCCCTAAGACCATATCTTGTATTTATCTCGAGTTAGCTATCACTTAGTTCTTATTCATCTCAAATGAACCTCATATCGTGTATCGGCTAGATGCTTGACCTCATATAAGGTATAAGCTAAATGCTTGGTGCCATATCGTGCATGATGTGTGCACCATATCGGGCATTGAGCATATGCCTCATCATGTATCATTTTAGTGGTATATACAAGGTACCATATTGGTTTAACATCTTGGATTATTATATCGGGTTTCCATGTTGGGTAACACATCAGGTTACCATGTTAGGTAGACCCTCATGCTTGTAACCTCTTTATGCCTTCAAGGATCAATTCTATCATATGGTTACACGACAAACTAGGTATCTAGTTGAATTTCTCTTACCACAATCCATTACACAAAGGATAGAGTATATCGGGTTTCAATCCATCATCTAGGGTTTTCCACCATATCGGGTAGAGTGTACCATATTGTTCATGAGGTATGAATTTGACCTCAGATCGTTCACAAGGTAGAAATAGGTGCTATTCCTATCATCCAAAAGATATCAATCATATTGTCCATGTGGTATCTCTCACCACTATATCAGGTTACCTCTGATCTTAGGTTTCAACTCTATATTGTTTTTAGAGTGTTCAACTAACACTATATCATGTATGAGGTATGATCTTAACCTTGTATTGTGTATAAGGTGTAAGTAGGTATCTCCCATATCATTCGTAAGACACACCTCATATCGAGTATAAGGTATCACCTATCTCTATACCGGGTTAACCCCCATCTTGGGTTTCATATCGGGTTTAAGGTATTTCAACCCATGTCGGGTTGTGCCATATGTTTGACTCCATGTCTTATATCGCGCACAAGTATGTACTTGACATCATATCTTTTACTAGTTGTGTAATTCCTGATCATATCATGCAAGAGGTATTTGCTTGTCTACCTCATCTCGGGTTACTCAAAATTAGGGTTTAGCATATCAATTTATAAGTGTATACTCGACACTATATCGTCCATGGAGTCTTTGCTTGACTTCATATCATGTAAGGGATGTATGATTGACACCATATCATGTTCAATATATAAACTTCGTCTCCATATTGTGCAAGGAGGTATAAACTCATAAGCATTTTGTGCTAGTGATGTCTGTACATAACCATATCGGGTTAGAGGTACTTGCTTAGGTGCTTGAACCTGATATCACTTTATAAGGTGATACCATCTTTTTCAAGCTCTAGACCTTTGTTCTAACTGTTATAGTTCGTGGAAAACAGGTCTAAGCAACTACTAGAACTCATATATTCATCAAATATTCAAGAAAATCTTAGAATTGAAAGTTAAAACATTAAGTATAGAAAGATAGGTGGTGAATAATAACATAGTTGGGTTCAAGTTATATAAACCACCTTATGAACAACTTCAAAGCTCCAAGATCCAAAGCTTCACGTTCTTAAGGTTGAATATGAGCTAATATAAGTCCAAGGCTTGAGCTCCATAGCACTTTGCATGATATCTTCACCTCTTGTGACCGATATCACCTTGCTTGATTGATATTACCTTGCATGGCCGATATCCTTCCTCTATGGCCAAAACAAAGATCTAATTCGACAATCCCTCACTTGTGCACAATACCAAAGTGGTATGCACGATATCTAAGAGTCTATGCATGATATCTCAAGGAAAGTGAGTTGTGGGGTTCATAAATTTTCATTATAAGTGGAAGGAGAGGTATATATACTTGGGTTCATGAGAAAAGGTGTATAAGAGGTGTCTTCACCATATGATACTAGGTGACACATGGCCATGCATGGTTGACACATGTCCATGCATGCATACACTCTTATCTTGACATGCAAAAGTCTAGAGGATAATCTAGGTCATTCCTTATCTGATTGAATAAGATATCTCATCTTTATCTCACAAATAAAGCAAACTGATACACTTTTTGCAAGGGGCATCTAACCCATCATGGATTAACTCCCTGAGGTGCATAAGTCGTCATGAACTTTTGTAACAGTCCACAAACCGATAGAAAACTCCCCCTATGGCCCCTTGGCCGATAGGGACTCCCATTCCTAGTCTACAACTCAATATAGCTCAAGTAAGGGTTTTACCTTCAATTCTTTCTTCGTCTTTTCATCACTAAGAGTACCATTACTCAAAGGATGTTCAATCATGGTGCCTCCTTCTTTCTCTCTCCTCTAAGTGATACATAGAGGGAGTAGGGACAGACTATAGTTGGTAATTTTCATATTAACCCTATACTTTGGGTAAATTACAATTGTTTTTACCAAAATTGGTATTCAAGGCACTAACATTGTTCAAACAAGCTCAATACTTGAAATTTAGGCTTTTCACATGCCATCACTTAGCATCATTCTCTCTCTTATGATATTTAAAACACTTATAAAATAATCAACATGTGACATTTTGCAATGTAGCCCCTCATCTTGGGCAAATTGCACTTTTCACTCAGACTATAATATAATGCACACATAGTTTGCAAATAAGCTCAAACATGAAAATAAACTTCATAAAGAGCCTTAATTACTTTTCAAAAGATTTGAACAAGTTTATAATTAACTTTCTTTAGCAAAACTTCTAGGGTTAAGCCATAAACTAGGCCATGGATGTTACAATTATGAACCCCTAACAAGGATTTCATCCCCAAAATCCCAGATGAAGGAAGTCAATTGTTATTCATGTATTGTATCATCGTATCATCAAGTCTCCACATAACATATCTTGTCATGAAGATGCCATACAACTTGGACCAGTACAAAGTCCTTTCACGTAGGTTTATTATAGAATCTGTCATACAGGACACACATTCAACTGTCCTTTTTCATTAACGACTGTAGTGTATATTCTGTGTTAGGTAACATTTCTAAGTCGGAGCAATATTATTCATACTTTGAATAATTCAGATGTCAAACCTTATTGACTTATCCCCTTCTCAACTTACATCCTTTACGTAATAAGATTCTTGACCTTGGGAGTCTTCCATATTCCTCACTTAGTTTAGCATTTCTTTCCTAAGGAAAGACTAGAGTTTCATTCTATCACTCATTTGGGACTACAAGTCTTATCATACTTCTGTTGTGCCATTCCAATCTGCTAACACAATACTAAAATTTCTTATGACTTTACCAACTATCCATTAGCTGTCTATTTCCTTATCATAAGGAGAGGCTACTTATCAAAGAAGAACTTATCTCATAGGTATCTCTAAATTTCATGTATAAACTACCTTAAAAGATCTAGGTAAGGGTATTCTAAGGAATTATTTTGGCTTGATAACCTTTTTCCCAAAATGATTCTACAATTGTTCCTTCAATTGATACATCCTTAATGATGTCATGTTTATGCAGAGAATAAACCCCTAACATATGATATCCATACTATAATTATCTCAATGATGGCCCTTCTAGGTAACCAAACATGATTCATATGATCAAGAGTCATGTTCTTATTTTCTTAAACCATTGAAAGTTCTTGGATACTAGGATTCCTTACCTTGGTATTCGTTACATGTGTCAAAAACACATCATATCCTCATCATATTCATATCCCTATTGTTATTACCAAATCCAAACATATAATAAGACCTTTCTTTCATCTTGGGATATTAGTTATCACATATAACTTTGTTTTGGAACTAAAAATCTAGGATTAACTAATACTTTCCTAAGTATCAATCAAAAGAACACTTCTAATTCATGTACATCAAGTGTCATAAGAATTACTTAACTATCATGTTCCTATAAGGAAAGAACATATGGAAACACATTTCTCTTATCCCCCATCATCACCCAGGGTTGTTGATCAAAGAGAAGAGATTATCATCTCCTCTGATTATTGCATGAAATTTCAATTATTTGTAACATCCCTGACCTGGGTTATAACCTAGCCCTAGGTGTTTTTCTTAAGACATGTGATTATATGCTTGTTATTATCTTTTAATATGTAATTAAAACTTCTGAGGAACTTATATTTCCATTTCTGTCCTTTTTGAACAATGTTGTAATATTGTTTTGTTAAAAAAGGACTAATGTGCAAATTACCCAACTAGAGGGGTTAACTTGCAAATGGCACATGTTAAGATGTTACTCTGATGTTAATACATCATGAGAATGAATATGATGTAGTGATATGGATTCTCCAAGATTGGGCACCAAGATATAGCTTGTAGGGCAATCCTTGTGCTTTAAAACCTAGTTTTGGGGTAAAATGCAATTTACCCAAAACATAGGGTGCAACATGTAAAATATACCATCTAGAGTATCTCCCATGCCTTTTGACATCAAGTAGAGTAAAGATAATGAGTAGGGCGCTTCATTTGAGTAATCAAATAAGAAAGAAAATCCTTATATCTAAATGACCAAGTTTTATGCAAAATGACCCTTTTATACATGTATAACTTAATAAGGAGTTGGTTTCTTGTTCCTTAACCTTGGTTGAGAGAGGGGTTTTGCATGTGATAAGAAGGGGGAAACATGGCAGGAGAGAAGGACCTATTTGAGAAATAAAGGAAATAATCCTCCTTGCCTTGAAAATATACCTAAAAGATATAAGCAAACTCCTTTCCTCAAGCAAGGGATCGTTTCCCTTCATCCCTTCACTTGTCTCTTTGCCTTGGCCGACTTAGGAGAAGCTCAGGAGCAGAGGAGAACGACAAAGCTGGTTTAGGTAAGCTTTGACCATCATTTAGCTCGGATTCATAGAGGAAATCTTGCTACAAGGTTGGTTTGATAGTCTTTAGTACATATCTCTTCTTTCTAGCCATCTTCTCCATCCAAATCTTGAGGAACGGACCTTGGACGACCTGTGGAGCTCAAGCCACCATTAAATCTACGAATCTTGGAGCTCTGGATCAGTCCTAGAGGCAGGTTTTATAATTCTAAACCTTAAAGTCGTGTTATGCATCTTCTTTCCTTGAAAATGTTGCTTGTTCTCCTTTCTTTCACACTTCTATAAGTTCTTGCAACCAAAACCGTGAAGAACAGTTCATGTTGTTGAGGTAGAAGAAGGTGGCGTTAATTCCAAAGTTCATCCTGATCCTACTTTATAAAACGGTCCTCCACCTCTTGCCCAAACGGTTTGCAAAATCATTTGGAAGCAAACGGTTTCAAACCTATTTGAGAGTAAACGATCTCAACCAAGAACGCTTGGAGCAAATGGTCTCAAGACCATTTGAATGAGTTGACCAAGCGTGACCATTTGGGGATCTGTTGTACCCATTATGAACTAATCACCCACCAAAAATCATCAACTAATTCCAAGTAAATCACCAATTGAAGGTACATTAGTCACCTAAATCCTAATCGGGTTTATTGTTGATTTCAATGATGCAATCATGTTGAAGTTTGGGTTGAGTGGCCCAAACGGTTTCAAAACCATTTGGGGATCACTCAAACGGTTTCAAAACCGTTTGGTGATTACCCAAGACCGTTTGGAGGTCTAGGGTCAAGTGGGGTTAATCAATTGAGGGTCCAATCACATCAAGTTGTTGAAAAATCAAGTACTGATTTTGTGACCTAATTTAGGATTCAACCTTTGAGAAAATAACTTGGTTTTTGATGACATCATGAGAAAACGGTCTCAAGACCGTTTGGAGGATGTCCAAATGGTTTCAAAACCGTTTGGGGGTCACCCAAGACTGTTTGGAGGTCTAGGGTTGACCATGGTTAAGTGGTTGAAAATTGAAAGCCAATAAGTTGAAGTATAACTGATTAGTGACCTAATGATCAAATCTATGGTACAAACCTTAATAGGTTGACATAGTTTTTGACATTGACTTGAGAAAACAGTCTCACGACCATTTGGAGGATGTCCAAATGATCCCAAGACCGTTTGGGGTCAGGTCATGACCCAAATTAATGATGGTTCAATGGTCTCAAGGTTAATTAGACTCGTGTTGATACATGTTGAAGGGTGATCGATTCCAAACCCTAATCCAATCCATCCAAACCCTAATTGGTGACCAATTGAGGTTCAATTGAGGGTCAAATCAGTAAGGATTGACCTAATTGACTCAATTGATGAGTGGCTAACCTTTGCATGATCGATTGAGGGGTTCAACCCTAGAAACCCTAACTCAATTGGATAGGTTGAGGCACTTTTTGGTCCATGCGGTTTTGAGGTGGTTTGGACCAAACGGTCTCAAGACCATTTGAGTCCAAACGGTCCCAAGATCATTTGGGGCCAAACGGTCTCAAGACCGTTTGGGACCAAATGATCCCAAGACCGTTTGGTGGTCATGCGGTTTCAAGATCGATTTGTCCATGCGGTTTCAAAGTCAAAGTTGGCCCAAACGATCAACGGGACCAAACGGTCTTCACCTCACCTAGGGCAAACGGTCTTGATGGTGTACTTGGCCATGCGGTCTTGAAAGTCAAAGGGACCAAATGGTCAACAACTCCATGCAGTTTCAAAACCGTTTGGAGGTTGAAAGTGCAAAACCATTTGGAGACTTTTAAGGTCAATAATGTTTGATGTCTTAGTGGTCAAGATGGTTTAGTAGTTGATTGACTTAAACCTAAATATACCTAAAGTGATTAAGGGATCAAGTAATTAGTTGGTTGATGCATGTTGTGATCAATGGTGAACATTACAAAAGTACCCTTAGTGGGTTAGTGTGACTAGTACCCTTTGATCAAGCAAACCCTAATTCTAGGGTAATATCATGTAATGTGAATATTAAACCCTAATCTAGGGTGATGTGATGAGATGAATAGTAAACCCTAATTTTGAGTTATGCTTTTAAGCATGAAGCTCTACTCTTAATTTATAAATAAGTAATCATTATACCTTTGAAAATCATAGGGGTTTAATAACCCTAATTGGATTGAATAAGAATCCTAACCCTAGAAACCAACCATGGTAATATGACATGGTCGTGGTGAATCCTCTGTTGCACGGCCGTGTAATGAAGCATGACCATGCAAGATAGCACGGCCGTGGCATTCTATATTTAAGTTGGAAAGAACTTTTTATTGTGCTGATATAGTTACAATATGCTTGTTATCAGTAATGTTACCCATGCAGGTATTCATAAAAAGGTGATCATATCCAGGTAAGGGTTATGATGTCATATGCATTGAAAGCACTTTATAAGCTTTAAGGGTAATGATATGCTATGTCACCTGATAAGTGGTAACATATGAGATTGATATGTTGTATGAGCCATGAGGAATATATGCATTGTTATAATCAAAGGCCATATTGTTAAAATGACTGGATGATAAGATGTTACTTGGTAACAAGTGTTATGATGATTCCAGGGTTTAAACACCCATATTCCTGAATTACAATGATGAGATGGTTAGGTATTGATATCCCAATGTTAAAATATGTGATGTGAACTTGATACAAATAGTATTCTTTCTTTATAGCAATTGTCTTATTGGTTTATGTTTGAAAATATGCCTGATGCTAAAAGAATGCTATAATGTACTTAAATAATCAAGTATAATCATATCATGTAGGGCCCTAACTATAGATCCATCATTGTCAGAAATTAAATGACGCTAAAACAGGTTTTCGTAAGGGAACTCTTGGAGCACATACTATTGAGTATGTGGGGGTTATGGACGTGAATATCCTTACGTCCTAATGTTGGATTTGATATGAGATGTACCATTAATCTCTCAATCCTTCATTATATGTTTATGCCGGGATGATGTATCACTAATCTCCCGATGATAATGTTAATGCCGCATCAGTGTGAGATAAACAAGAAATCCCTCGATGGCGAAGGGAGTACAGAATGCCACTGTAACTCTAATAGAGAAGTTGCCAGAATACCCTGGAAAGCTATTATAGCAGAGACATGAGATGTCCTGCATGTTGATCCTCACACTGACTGAGGAAGATGAGGTCATAGGAATCCGGCTCTTCTGATGACCTATGTATGGTACCGATTGTGATTTAGTAATGGTCGGTTGGAGTATGAGAGGTGTAACTCATCTCCTTAGGGCATAAAAATGTTTGTAAAATGTAATCAGCCGCATAGCATAACTTCTTAGGTTGAACTACGAGAAAGAATGATTACTATTACATTGTTTATAGTGCTCTAGTTAGATAACTAGTATACATGTTCTTCATATTCCTTATTGATATATGTCTTGGCATTCAATTAAATTAGAATTGAAATGATTGCTGAAAAGAATGTAGTTTCACTTAGCTTACATAACATTAAACCTGCTGTTGAATGTTTATAGTTATACTGCTTTATGTTATTCCATTATTGCAATAACAAAGCTTCTGGCGGAGATTTATAACTCTCATTGGGACGATTATTCAAATTGTCTCACCCTCGTGGGATTTGACTTTTTAGGTAGACACCGATGACGAAGAAACCCATTCGTGGGTGAGCAGCAACATCAGCAATCTCAGGGGCACCAATGATCCTCAGGTGGAGACACTGACTGTCAAGTCTTGTAGTTAGTATGTCCTATGTGTCGTCTCTGTACTCTCAGGTCCTAAGAGTTAGTAAATCTGAGATTTTGGCATGATGCCTCAAGATTTTTGTATCTGGCCTTGTACAGATAACAGGGCAAGTGATGTATGTAGTCACTCGAGATGTGATTTTACAGAGATGTAATGATGGAACATGTTGTAAACAATTTACTATGTTTCTTTATGAAATAGTTTTATCATTTAAAGATCTCTTTACAAAAATTTTTAGTTTTTAGTGATTTTTCATCATTCCGCTGCTAGTTAATCACTTCCGCATTCGTTGATCTTGTTTTCGTGATTCGATCATCACAATTTAGTGGTATCAGAGCTCTAGGTTCGCTGAGTCTATAGAGACATAGGACTAAGGATGTTCAGTATGTTCTAGTGTCTTCCAGTATATCTAAAAATGTCTTCTACTCCTTAGGAGAAGAAGATAAGACTAAGAATGTATGGACCACATGAAGAACACGAGGAATATGTTGTAGAGAGTAGTGTTTCTGCACCCAGAGAAGGTGCAAGAAACCCATAGATAGAGCAACATGTGCCTGAACCACCCCAGTTCAATCCAATTGACATGGGGAACCCAGCTATCCAGACCATGTTTAGGCAGTTTATGACTGCCATGACACACATAATAGATAGGATACCTATGCCTGCACCTAGGGCACCCACCCATCCTGAAGGACAAGAAATCGACAAGACATTTGAACGAATTCGCCGAGTTGGAGCAACCGAGTATTTTGGAACAGCCGATCCCGCAGATGCCGACTTGTGGTTAATTGAACTAGAGAAGGCCTTTAGAATCCTGAACATTCCATAAGCTGAGAAGGTTAGACATGTTGTATACCTTCTCAAGGGGAGTGTTGGTCATTGGTGGACCATGGAAGAACAAAAGAGGCCTGGTTTGGAGGTTGCATGGGAAGTCTTCCGACGGGAATTTATCAACAGATATTTCCCTAAGACGTTCCTAGATGAGAAAATCTCTCAGTTTGAGAGGATAAGGCAAGGTCTAATGAACATTAGCGAGTATGAGGCTAAGTTCATGGAGTTGTTGCAGTTCTGTTCGCACATGGCAGCTACAGATGAAGAACGGATTAGGCGGTTTGAGAAAGGGTTAAATGCTGAGTTGACTACTCCCATGTCTACCCTAGAGAATAGAGAAATGTTTTCTACCTTTGTAGAGTCTGTCAGAAGAGTAAAGGGGTCTGTAGCTGAGAAGAGACAGACCCAGAATAAGAGGATGTATCCTCAGTTCCAAGGATCTTCATCTAAAGGTTTCAAGAAACCTAGGTTTATGCACCTACACCACCACCTAGACCCAGTACTCAGACACAGTGGAAATCGAATAGAGGTAGAGGATGAAGCCTACCACTAGAAGGAGCTCGCAGTTCAGCATCTATGATGGTTATAGCACCACCCAGACCACAAAAACTGAACATAAGTTGCTATATATGTGGGAATATGGGACATTTGATGAAAGACTGCAGAGCCAGAGAAGCGAGTGTAACACAACCCCAGAGACAGAGTCAGCAAGGATCGCAAAGGAGACAGTTTCCTGGAGGAGCTAGAGGAGGTGGACAAGCGTCCCAAGCTAGATCATCGACATCTAGTCAACGAGCACTGAATCAACCACAGGCGACGACAAGATTCTATGCGATGAATCCACCTAATGCATTGAACAACCCTCGGGTTGTAGCAGGTTAGATGGAGTTGTTATATTCTGATATATCTACATCTTGTGTTGTATCTGTTTTGATTGATCCTGGTGCTACACACTCCTTTATCACTCGAAGAGTGATTCTTGACTGCAACTTGACTATAAGTCATATAGTAGATAGTTTGTTGTTAGAAACTCCATTAATGGGGTCTGCTGTGTTGCATGCGGTATGTTCTCCCTGCATCCTCTTATTTTCTGAACATCGCATTCAAGTGGATCTTATACCACTTGAGATGCATGGATTTGATATAATCCTTGGGATGGATACCTTAGAAAGGTATATGGTGGTCTTGGACTATGAATCCAAGCAAGCTGTGTTTGCTGATGATAGTGACACATGGATCTTTCAATGAGAGAGAAAGATTCAACCTACCTGTCTTGAGTCAGCTTTGGTTGCTGATAAGTTGATGAGGCAAGGATGTTATGCAGTCTTGGCCCATGTGGTAGATACTACCATGGATAGTCCTAACCCCACCAAAGTTTCTGTAGTCAGGGAATTTGAAGATGTATTTCCTGAAGAACTTCTAGGTGTGCCACCACCTCGAGAAATTGATTTTGAAATCAATTTGATCCCATACACACAACCTATAGCACAAACACCATATAGGATGGTGCCTGCTGAGATGGCAGAACTCAAGAAACAACTGCAGGAGTTGCTTGAGAAGGGTTTCATCCGACCAAGTACTTCACCTTGGGGTGCTCCGGTCCTCTTTGTTAAAAAGAAAGACGGGTCAATGCGGTTGTGCATTGACTATAGACAGTTAAATAAAATAACAATAAAGAACAAGTATCCTCTACCGAGGATTGATGATCTTTTTGACTAGTTGCATGGTACAATCGTCTTCTCAAAGATAGATTTGAGATCGGGATATCATCAACTTCGTATTAAGGATAGTGACATACCCAAGTCTGCCTTTAGAACAAGGTATGGTCACTATGAGTTCACTGTTATGTCGTTTGGACTAACAAATGCACCAGCTGCATTCATGGAACTCATGAATAGAATCTTTCGACCTTTCCTTGATTAGTGTGTTCTTGTCTTTATAGATGACATTCTGATCTACAGTAGAGATGCTCAGCAGCATGAACGACATCTTTGTCAGACTCTAACTTTGCTAAGAAAACACAAGTTATATGCTAAATTTATCAAGTGTAAGTTCTGGTTTCCAGAAGTATCCTTCCTTGGACACGTAATATCTGCTTCGGGTATTCGTGTTGACCCTACAAAGGTAGAATTTGTCCTGTTATGGGAACAGCCGAAGACACTGATGGAAATCCGTAGTTTCCTAGGGTTGGCAGGTTACTACTGGAGGTTCATTAAGAACTTCAGTTCCATAGCTTTATCCTTGACTAAGTTGACCAGGAAGGATGTTCCTTTTGTTTGGAGTGATAAGTGTCAGTAGTCTTTTCAGCTGTTAAAGGAAAGGTTGACAAGTGCACATGTACTTGTGTTACCTGAACAGGGAAAAGGATATATAGTTTTCTGTGATGCCTCCAAGAATGGACTTGGATGTGTGTTGATGCAGGATAAACAAGTGATTTCTTTCGCTTCCCGACAGCTTAAGAAACGTGAGAAGAATTATTCGACACATGATCTAGAGCTAGCTACTTTGGTTCATGCCTTGAAGATCTGGAGACACTATCTCTATGGAGAGACATTCCAGATTTTAACTGATCACAAGAACCTGAAGTACATCTTTTCTCAGCATGAGCTTAACATGAGGCAACGTCGCTGGATGGAGTTAATCAAGGATTACGATTGTACAATTGATTACCATCCAGGGAAGGCCAATGTGGTTGTTGATGCTTTGAGTAGGAAATCAGCAACACCAGCCTTAGATAGAGCAAAACTGAATTCCTTAGTATGCTCTAGGAGAGATATGCTTATCTCCTTAAGACAAGACAATGTACAATTGAAAGTATCATTGTTAGCTGGGTTGTTAGATGAGAGGTGTATAAAACCTACTCTGAGAGAGCAGATCAAGGAGGCACAACAAGTTGATGCTGCAGTTCAACAGATCAGATTGGAGTATGGTGATGAGAAACGAGATGGTTTCCATGACTCTGATGACCAAGTAGCCTGTTATCATGGGAGGATGATAGTGTCGGGTGTGGATAACTTGAGGAAGTTAGTCCTGGAAGAAGCTCATTCTTTGATTTATGCCATGCACCCAGGGAGCACCAAGATGTATCGAAATTTAAAAGATATGTATTGGGAGCCTGGAATGAAGAAGGATGTTGCTGAGTTTGTTATGCGGTGTCCTGTGTGTCAGCAAGTTAATGCTGAACACCAGAAGCCTGTAGGGACAATGCAACCTTTGCCCATACCACAGTGGAAGTGGGATCATGTAACCATGGACTTTGTTGTTGGCCTACCTAGGACAAGCAAAGGGCATGATTCCATTTGGGTAATAGTTGATAGGTTGACGAAGACGACACATTTCTAGCCTGTCAAAACAACCTATTCTGCTGAGAAGTTAGCACAGTCGTATGTTAAAGATATAGTGTGGCTGCACGGAGTCCCAGTCACCATTGTTTTTGATAGAGGTCCCCAGTTTACGAGTCATTTTTGGGAGCGGCTTCACAAAGCTTTAGGCACACAATTAAGGTTTAGTATAGCCTTTCATCCTCAGACTTATGGACAGTCAGAAAGGACTATACAGACCTTATAGGACTTGCTTAGAGCATGTGTTCTTCAGTTTACAGGGAGTTGGGATCTACACCTAAGCTTGATAGAGTTTGCCTACAACAATAGCTATCAACATAGCATTGATATGGCACCTTATAAAGCTTTGTTTGGTAGACATTGTAGATCACCCCTATGTTGGTATGAAACTGGTGAATATCAACTGTTAGGTCTTGATCTTGTGTAGAAGACCACAGAGAAAATTAAAGTAATACAACAACAGATAAAGACTGCATAAGATAGGCAGAAGTCTTACGCTGATAAACGTCATAGACCGTTAGAATTCCAGGTTGGAGATAGAGTGTATCTCAAAGTCTCGCCTTGGAAGGGAGTTCTAAGGTTTGGAAGGAAAGGGAAGTTGGCTCCTAGGTTTATGGGACCTTATCCAATCATTAAACAGATTGGGAGGGTAGCCTATAAGCTAGAGTTACCACCAGAGTTACAGAGGTTACACCCTATGTTTCACATTTCCATGCTAAGGAAATGTCACCCTGATACAGAATCAGTTCTGCAACCTATGGAAGTAGTATTGAATGATGATATATCTTATGAGGAAGGACCAGTGTCAATCCTTGATAACAGAATTAAAAAGTTGAAAAAGAAAGACATAAGTCTTGTGAAAGTCCTCTGGAATCATCGTGGTGTCAAAGAAGCCACATGGGAACTAGAGGAAGAGATGAGAAGGAAATATGTTGCTCTTTTCTCTTAATATGTTTTGTTGATATGTTTTGTTGATTTCGAGGACGAAATCCTTGTAAGGGGTGGATAATTTGTAACATCCCTGACTTGGGTTATGATCTAACCCTAGGTGTTTTTCTTAAGACATGTGATTAGATGCTTGTGATTATCTTTTGATATGTAATTAAAACTTCTGAGGAACTTATATTTCCATTTCTTTCCTTTTTGAACAATGTTGTAATATTGTTTTGTTAAAAAAGGACTAATGTGCAAATTACCCAACTAGAGGTGTTAACTTGCAAATGACACATGTTAAGATTTTCCTCTGATGTTAATATATCATGAGAATGAATATGATGTAGTGATATGGCTTCTCCAAGTTTGGGCACCAAGATATAGCTCGTAGGGCAATCCTTGTGCTTTAAAACCTAGTTTTGGGGTAAAATGCAATTTACCCAAAACATAGGGTGTAACATGTAAAATATACCCTCTAGAGTATCTCCCATGACTTTTGACATCAAGTAGAATAAAGATAATGAGGAGGGCGCCTCATTTGAGTAATCAAATATGAAAGAAAATCCTTATATCTAAATGACCAAGTTTTATGCAAAATGACCCTTTTACACATGTATAACTTAATAAGGAGTTGGTTTCTTGTTCCTTAATCTTGGTTGAGAGAGGGGTTTTGCATGTGATAAGAAGAGGGAAACGTGGAAAAAGAGGAGAGAAGGACCTATTTGAGAAATAAAGGAAATAATCCTCCTTTCCTTGAAAATATACCCAAAATATATAAGCAAACTCCTTTCCTCAAGAAAGGGATCGTTTCCCTTCATCCCTTCACTTGTCTCTTTGCCTTGGCCAACGTAGGAAAAGCTCAGGAGCAGAGGAGAACGACAAAGCTGGTTTAGGTAAGCTTTTACCATCATTTAGCTTGGATTCATGGAGGAAATCTTGCTACAAGGTTGGTTTGATATTCTTTCTTACATAGCTCTTCTTTCTAGCCATCTTCTCCATCCAAATCTTGAGGCACGGACCTTGGACGACCTATGGAGCTCAAGACACCATTAAAGCTACGAAGCTTGGAGCTCTATATCAGTCCTAGAGGCGGGTTTTATAATTCTAAACCTTAAAGTCTTGTTATGCATCTTCTTTCCTTGAAAACGTTGCTTGTTCTCCTTTCTTTCACACTTCTATAAGTTCTTGCAACCAAAACTGTGAAGAACCGTTCATGTTCTTGAGGTAGAAGAAGGTGGTGTTAATTCCAAATTTCATCCTGATCCTACTTTAGCAAACGGTCCTCCACCTCTTGCCCAAACGGTTTGCAAAACCATTTGAAAGCAAACGGTTTCAAAACCGTTTGAGAGTAAACGATCTCAACCAAGAACGTTTGGAGCAAACGGTCTGAAGACCATTTGGATGAGTTGACCAAGAGTTGACCATTTGGGGATCTGTTGTACACATTATGAACTAATCACCCACCAAAAATCATCAACTAATTCCAAGTAAATCACCAATTGAAGGTACATTAGTCACCTAAATCCTAATCGGGTTTATTGTTGATTTCAATGATGCAATCATGTTGAAGTTTGGGTTGCGTGGCCCAAACAGTTTCAAAACCATTTGGGGATCACTCAAACGGTTTCAAAACCATTTGGTGATTACCCAAGACTGTTTGGAGGTCTAGGGTCAAGTGGGGTTGATCAATTGAGGGTCTAATCACATCAAGTTGTTGAAAAATCAAGTGCTGATTTTGTGACCTAATTTAGGATTCAACCTTTGAGAAAATAACTTGGTTTTTGATGACATCATGAGCAAACGGTCTCAAGACCGTTTGGAGGATGTCCAAATGGTTTCGAAACCGTTTGGGGGTCACCCAAGACCGTTTGGAGGTCTAGGGTTGACCATGGCTAAGTGGTTGAAGATTGAAAGCCAATAAGTTGAAGTATAACTGATTAGTGACCTAATGATCAAATCTATGGTCCAAACCTTAATAGGTTGACTTGGTTTTTGATGATCACTTGAGAAAACGGTCTCAAGACCGTTTGGAGGATGTCCAAATGATCCCAAGACCGTTTGGGGTCAGGTCATGACCCAATTGAATGATGGTTCAATGGTCTCATGGTCAATTAGATTCATGTTGATACATGTTGAAGGGTGATCGATTCCAAACCCTAATCCAATCAATCCAAACCCTAATTGGTGACCAATTGAGGTTCAATTGAGGATAAAATCAGTAAGTATTGACCTAATTGACTCAATTGATGAGTGGATAACCTTTGCATGATTGATTAAGGGGTTCAACCCTAGAAACCCTAACTCGATTGGATAGGTTGAGGCAATTTTTGGTCCATGCAGTTTTGAGGTAGTTTGGACCAAATGTTCTCAAGACCGTTTGAGTCCAATCAGTCTCAAGACCGTTTGGGGCCAAACAGTCTCAAGACCATTTGGGACCAAATGATCCCAAGACCGTTTGGTGGTCATGCGGTTTCAAGATCGATTTGTCCATGCAGTTTCAAAGTCAAAGTTGGCCCAAACGGTCAACGGGACCAAACGGTCTTCACCTCACCTAGGGAAAACAGTCTTGATGGTGTACTTGGCCATGCGGTCTTGAAAGTCAAAGGGACCAAACGGTCAACAACTCCATGCGGTTTCAAAACCGTTTGGAGGTTGAAAGTGCAAAACCGTTTGGAGTCTTTTAAGGTCAATAATGTTTGATGCCTTAGTGGTCAAGATGGTTTAATAGTTGATTGACCTAAACCCTAAAGATACCTAAAGTGATTAAGGGATCAAGTAATTAGTTGGTTCATGCATGTTGTGATCAATGGTGAACATTACAAAAGTACCCTTAGTGGGTTAGTGTGACTAGTACCCTTTGATCAAGCAAACCCTAATGACCATTATAGTGATGACTTGACTTATGATTATCAAGGTTGATTTGACCTAACCTAATCATGAGAGATGTAAAAACCATCTAATAGTAAGAAGAGAGAGAAGACTCCTAATATGAATGAGAATCAGGTAAAATACCTCCAATATGTACGAATGCACATAATTAGGGTATGATCCTTCATAGTGAGATCATGGAAACCCTAATTATGGTGATTAATGAATCTTAACCTAATTAAGGGTATTAATAGAAGTAATCCTCATGCATGAAGATTATATGATCTCAATTAATGTAATGTGAATAGTAAACCCTAATTCTAGGGTAATATCATGTAATGTGAATAGTAAACCCTAATCTAGGGTGATGTGATGAGATGAACAGTAAACCCTAATTTTGAGTTATGCTTTTAAGCATGAAGCTCTGCTCTTAATTTATAAATAAGTAATCATTATACCTTTGAAAATCATAGGGGTTTAATAACCCTAATTGGATTGAATAAGAATCCTAACCCTAGAAACCAACCGTGGTAATATGACACGGTCGTGGTGAATCCTCTATTGCACGACCGTGTAATGAAGCACGACCATGGTGGCTTACTCTTGCACGACCGTGGTGGCTTACTCTTGCACGACCATGTAAGATAACACGGCCGTGGTATTCTATATTTAAGTTGGAAAGAACTTTTTATTCTGTTGATATAGTTACAATATGCTTGTTATCAGTAATGTTACCCATGCAGGTATTCATAAAAAGGTGATCATATCCAGGTAAGGGTTACGATGTCATATGCATTGAAAGAACTTTATAAGCTTTAAGGGTAATGATATGCTATGTTACCTGATAAGTGGTAACATATGAGATTGATAGGCTGTATGTGCCATGAGGAATATATGCATTGTTATAATCAAAGGTCATATTGTTAAAATGACTGGATGATAAGATGTTACTTGGTAATAAGTGTTATGATGATTCCAGGGTTTAAACACCCATATTCCTGAATCACAATGATGAGATGGTTAGGGATTGATATCCCAATGTTAAAATATGTGATGTGAACTTGATACAAATAGTATTCTTTCTTTATAGAAATTGTCTTATTGGTTTATGTTTGAAAATATGCCTGATGCTAAAAGAATGTTATAATGTACTTAAATAATCAAGTATAATCATATCATGTAGGGCCCTAACTATAGATCCATCATTGTCAGAAATTAAATGACGGTAAAATAGGTTTTCGTAAGGGAACTCCTGGAGCACATACTATTGAGTATGTGGGGGTTATGGACGCGAATATCCTTATGTCCTAATGTTGGATTTGATATGAGATGTACCATTAATCTCTCAATCCTTCATTATATGTTTATGCCGGGATGATGTATCACTAATCTCCCGATGATAATGTTAATGCCGCATCAGTGTGAGATAAACAAGAAATCCCTCGATGGCGAAGGGAGTACAGAATGCCACTGTAACTCTAATAGCGAAGTTGCCAGAATACCCTGGAAAGCTATTATAGCAGAGACATGAGATGTCCTGCATGTTGATCCTCACACTGACTGAGGAAGATGAGGTCATAGGAATCCGGCTCTTCTGATGACCTATGTATGGTACCGATTGCGATTTAGTAATGGTCGGTTGGAGTATGAGAGGTGTAACTCATCTCCTCAGGGCATAAAAATGTTTGTAAAATGTAATCAGCCGCATAGCATAACTGCTTAGGTTGAACTACGAGAAACAATGATTGATTTTACATTGTATATAGTTCTCTAGTTAGATAACTAGTATACATGTTCTTCATATTCCTTATTGATATATGTCTTGGCATTCAATTAAATTATAATTGAAATGATTTCTGAAAAGAATGCAGTTTCACTTAGCTTACATAACATTAAACCTGATGTTGAATGTTTATAGTTCTACTATTATTGCAATAATAGTCTCGTTGGGACGATTATTCAAATTGTCTCACCCCCGTGGGATTTGACTTTTTAGGTAGACACTGAGGATGAAGAAACCCATCCGTGGGTGAGTAGCAGCAGCATCAATCTCAGGGGCAGCAGTGATCCTCAGGTGGAGACACTGACTGTCAAGTCTTGTAGTTAGTATGTCCTATGTGTCGTTTTTGTACTCTCAGGTCCTAAGAGTTAGTAAATCTGAGATTTTGGCATGATGCCTCGAGATTTTTGTATCTTGCCTTGTATAGATAATAGGGCAAGTGATGTATGTAGTCACTCGAGATGTGATTTTATAGAGATGTAATGATGGAACATGTTGTAAACAATTTACTATGTTTCTTTATGAAAGAGTTTTATCGTTTAAAGATCTCTTTACAAAAAGTTTTATTTTTTAGTGATTTTTCATCATTCCGCTGCTAGTTAATCGCTTCTGCATTCGTTGATCTTGTTTTCACGATTCGATCGTCACACTATTCATGAGTCATTTATTCTTGTTGAATCCTAGGTTCCTTGCCATCAACATAGGAATTATAAGGATGATTACATGTCATCACTCCTTTATTTGTTATTGTCCAACAGGTTCATGAATATTTTATGATTTTATCACATTTCTCATTTTCAAATTATAGGAAAGATCTTTACTATTCACACAGTCTTTATCGAATAGGGATTACCTCCCTTGTTCCTTTTCTCTTATCATGAGGATTATACTTTTTACTTCCTCATACACACATATGGATATGAGATTATCTTAGATTCCATTTTATTTCACTTAGGATGTGATGAAAATATTCATGCCATATTTTCAGTTTCGTTATACTCACTAGATTGTCTCAAAATGACTACTTGATCAGAGTAATTAGAAAGATAACAATCTATGAGTTCCATACTTACCTTGCCTTCAATAATTGAATACCTGGCCAGGGTATACAAGTATTGATATTAGGTAGTATGCACCTTGTTTAATATCATATACCTTACTTTTCATATCATCCAACTCATAGGACTTAGCATCCCTGGATTTTCTCCAGGCATCATTTTACACCTCATCCTCTTTTATACAGATAAAAGAAATTATATAGCATTTTAAGGATTACTGAGCAGAATATAAGTTCTCATCTTCCTTATGTCCTCATAGGACTAATCAAAGGAAGCTCAATAGTAACTACTTTCTCATACTTAATAGATAAAATCATGAAATGACATATCAGAATGACACAATTTCTTCTGACTTGTCTCAATTCGTGGATCGATTACTGTCTCAGGCTGATTCATTGCATAGAATCCTGTCATTGCCTGATTCTGATGCCGTGCTCTATCATTTGATGTAGATGGATCTGCTCGGGATGCCTGTCCACGTCCTTGCGTGCCACTGCCAAACCATTGCCTTTGAGAGTCTTGTTGACTCTCCCTTGGTGGGTGGGTCATTCCCTTCCAATCTTCTCGGACAATAGGGTCTAATATGCCCAATCTATCCACAACCATAACATGTCCTATATGCATCCCCTGGTCTTGTCAGCTTTATAACTGATGTAGAAGCTAGGTCAAGAGTTCTAACTGGTGGAACATTAGGTCCTTTTCCCTTTCTTAGTAGCCTCTTCCCTGGTGGATTAGACGTTTGTTGCATTGGTGGCACCAAAAAATTCCCCTTTTTAGAACTACTAGGCATCTGTTCCCGAGTTTGGACAAATCTTTTCTTAATTCCTACCTCATTATCCTTTTCTGGATAGTCCTTTATAAAATATCCTGGTTGCCTACACCTGTAGCAAACTTTGTTTCCGTGTCATAGCCAAATTCCTTGGACATTTTCCACTGCTCCATTATAACTATGTGGATCAGAAGTCCTGCTAGAGCCCAAATTTTCATCATTGGGAACTGGTAATCTAGGTTGTATTGCTTGTATATGATCCTCGATATGCCTCAATGTTGTCATAACCAGTCCAATGAGAGCATTAAAAGTAGGGTTCTCTATCGCGGTTGGGTCAACCTGGGGATTCTCAGGAAGTCATTCTTCTCTCTCAAATCCCTTGCACCTTCTCCTGGTGCAACAACATTGCTTTCAGCAATGTGTTCCTCATGTTCTCCAGACATCCTTAAGCTTTATTCTATCTTCTGCAAAATCACAAGTCAGTATAAGACATATTGGAGGACACTAGAACAAACTCAACACCTTAGTCCAATGTCTCTATAGACTCAACAAACCTTAAGCTGTAATACCAAAACTTTGTGACGACCCAAAACAAATCACACCATCACCAATAAATAATTGCAGAATTACCATAAATATCGGATTAACAAAAATAACTAAGAATTAAAACCATTTTTGCAAGGAGATCCATTACCAGGAAACTCTTACTGAGAGATCTAAAACTTATATATATCATGGTTCACATAGTACATACACTGTTTCATCTCATCTCGAGGACAACATATAACAGTTACTTTGTCAAAACATATACTGAAGCAACATAAAACCTTGAGGCATACAAGCCAAAATCTTAGATCGTTCATGAAACCATTATGTAATGACTGTAAGGACCTAAGAATAAAGAGACGACACATATGACTTCTATCTACATGACATGACAAACAATACACTCCACCTGAGTTGTCACTGCTGTCCCAGCTATTATTCTGCTTATGCAGAAAGGTCTCTACCTCTTCGTGCATGTCCACATAAAAATTATGGATCCCACAGGGTGAGAAAATTGTCCCAGTGAGAGATATAACTCTCCACCGACTATATTATTATCAAGGTTAAGCAGTATAAAACTGAGTAAAAGTTCTTTTTATATTAACGTGCATGATTAATCATTGTTATAAGCAGAATAGAGTAATCTCTTTGCCTACAAATGATGCATCAATCTATAATAGAGCAATAAATCATTTATTCACTTTGCAAGGAACATAAAGAAACATGAATAACATCTATCCAACTAAGATTTATAAAAGGTACGTACATCAACTAATATCTTTTCATATTCAATCCTTAAGAAAATACGCTACACGGATGATTACATATTACAATCACACTTATGCCCCAAGGAGATGAAGTATACCGTTTATGCTCCAACCGACCACTAGTAAGTCGAAATCGGTACCATACAAGGTCAATGGCAGAGCTGGCTATCAAGACCTCACCTGTCTTGGTCAGTACGAGACCACTTAGATTTAGTAGGACATCTTGTATCAACTACTGGAAGGACATCTTGTGTCATCTACAAATAACATGCTGGGGTATAGTGACATCTTCTCTATAGAGTTACTGCCATAGCATGTACTCTCTTTGGGAGAAGTCCACGTAGATTTCCCAAATTATATTATAAGGAGAAGGAATATCAACATCAATTCCTCTCTTGGTTGGGAGATTTTATACTTCAATCTCGATACCACTTAGAAATGAATAAGGATTTACACATCAATTTCTTATTTGGTCAGGAGATTCACATCATCCCATGATAAATAAGGAAGGTGTGACACCAATTCTTCATTGGGACGTTTGGATATACTTCGTCCTTCACCCCCACATATTCAAAAATATGCTTTCGAGTTAAACTCATTTCACCATCAACAATTTCTGACATTGAATGGATCTATGGTCAGGGCACTACATGATGAGATTTAACTTGATTAATTAAGTATATTACAATATTCTTTTAGCATCAACCAAGTTTCAAACATGAATTATAGCAGATGCTATAAAGAAATGTGTAGTACTTTTAAGATCTTTGGAACACTTTTGAATGTATAACACTCGTGATCTCAGTCCCTTATCACAATACTGGGAATTCTCATCCTTTCACATCATCATCATGATTACTGTATCTGGGTATTCAAACCCTTAGATCATCACTTAGCATTATTACCTCTGTAACAGGTAACTATTACCACTAGGTCCTCAGACCAAGGTATTCAACACATTTGTTGTACAAATATTTCACATAGCTCACATAGTTCATTAAATATCTTGTCACCTCTCACTAGGAAACAACTATCTTTTAAGATATCAAACTATATAATCATTATACTTGTTGTACATATATTTAACATGGCTCTCAAGGCTCATTTAAATCTGTACAATAAAAACATCATAGCTCATACCTGGCTATGTTCATCCTTTCATGATTCTTGAATAGTTTGAATTTCATGATAAAAACTCTAACAATATTTGTCATCACTATGCAATTCAAGAGAATTACATCCTTCCCATTATTAGGGTTAGGATTGCCTATTTTAACCAAATAGGGTTTCAAATTCACATCATCGCTATGTGTTATAATAGAAATACATCCTTCCTATTATTAGGGTTACTATTTCTCAAATTAACCGATTAAGGTTGTAAGTATATAACATCACCCTTCATTTAAGATTAACCTTTAATAATCACTTAGAGTTTCAAAGTCACATAATAAAAGGTTAACCCTAATTCATACTCCTTTCATACCAAGAGTATCATTATACAATCATTATATGAGTATCATTTGGATCTTAGATTCTCTCTCATCCCCTTCTAGTATATTGAGAGCACTTAGTTACAATTATCCAATTGCATTAATTTATTGCACCTTAATGTTGCATTTAATTTCATCACTCATCATATGTCACTTAGTTAAATTGGATTGAAGCATTCCTAGCATAGAAGGCATCCTGGTGTATATATGCTATCATATTGTGTTTGAGACACGACCTTCACATCCTATTATGTACCCATATCGACCATGTGGTGTAACAACATCATCATATCATGCAGGGTGTACCCCCTAAGACCATCTTATATCCATCTCAGGTTAGCTATCACTTAGTTCTTATTCATCTTAAATGAACCTCATATCGTGTATGGGCTAGATGCTTGACCTCATATCGGGTATAAGCTAAATGCTTGGTGCGATATCATGCATGAGGTGTGCACCATATTGGGCATAGAATATATGCCTCATCATGTATCGTTTTAGTGGTATATTCAAGGTATCATATTGGTTGACCATCTTGGATTATCATATCAGGTTTCCATGTTGGATAACATATCAGGTTACCATGTTAGATAATCTCTTTATGCCTTCAAGGATCAGCTCTATCATTTGGTTACATGACAAACTAGGTGTCTAGTTGAATTTCTCTTACTACAATCCATTACACAAAGGATAGAGTATATCGGGTTTCAATCCATCATCTAGGGTTTTCTACCATATTGGGTAGAGTGTACCATATTGTTCATGAGGTATGAATTTGACCTCATATCATTCACAAGGTAGAAATGGTTCTATTCCTATCATCCAAAAGATATCAATCATATCGTCCATGTGGTATCTCTCACCACTATATCAGGTTACCTCTCATCTTAGGTTTCAACTCTATATTGTTTTTAGAGTGTTCAACTAACACTATATTGTGTATGAGGTATGATCTTAACCTTGTATTGTGTATAAGGTGTAAGTAGGTATCTCCCATATCATTCATAAGACATGCCTCATATCAAGTATGATGTATCACCTATCTCTATATCGGGTTAACCCCCATCTTGGGTTTCATATCATGTTTAATGTATTTCTACCCATGTCGGGTTGTACCATATAATTGACTCCATGTATTATATAGTTCAAAAGTATGTACTTAACATCATATCGTGTACTAGATGTGTAATTCCTAATCGTATCGTGCAGGAGGTACTTTCTTGTCTCCCTCATCTCGGGTTACTCAAAATTAGGGTTTGTGTTTACTTGACACTATATTGTGCATGGAGTCTTTGCTTGACTTCATATCATGTAAGGGATGTATGATTGACACCATATCATGTTCAAGATGTAAAATTCATCTCCATATCGTGCAAGGAGGTATAAACTCGTAAGCATATCATGCTAGTGATGTATGCACATAACCATATCGGGTTAGAGGTACTTGCTTAGGTGATTGAACCCGATATCACTCTATAAGGTGATACCATCTTCTTCAAGCTCTAGACCTTCGTTCTAACTGTTTTAGTTCGTGGACAACATGTCTAAGCAACTACTAGAACTTATAGATTCATGATATGTTCAAGAAAATCTCAGAATTGAAAGTAGAACATTAAGTATAGCAATATAGGTGGTGAATAACAACATAGTTTTGTTCAAGTTATATAACCCACCTTATGAACAAATTCAAAGCTCCAAGCTCCAAAGATTCATGTTCTTAAGGTTGAAGATGAGCTAATATAAGTCCAAGGCTTGAGATCCTTAGCACTTTGCACGATATCTTCACCTCTTGTGGCCGATATCACCTTGCTTGACTGATATCACCTTGCCTGGCTGATATCCTTCCTCTATGGCCAAAACCAAGCTCTAATTGGACACTCCCTCACTTCTGCACGATGCCAAAGTGGTATGCACAATATCTAAGAGTCTATGCATGATATCTTAAGGAAAGAGAGTTGTGTGGTTCGTAAATTTTCATTAGTAAGTGGAAGGAGAGGTATATATACTTGGGTTCATGAGAAAAGGTGTATAAGAGATGTCTTCACCATATTCTACTAGGTGACATGTGTACATGCATGGTTGACACATATACATGCATGCATACAATCTTATCTTGACATGAAAAAGTCTAGATGATAATCTAGGGATAATATCTCAACCATTCCTTATCTTATTGAATAATATATCTCATCTTTATCTCACAAATAAAGCAAACTGATACACTTTTTGCAAGGGGCATCTAATCTGTCATGGATTACCTCCCTGAGGTGCATCTGTCATTATGGCCTTTTCTAATAGTACACAAACCTTTAGGAGACTCCCCCTATGCCCCCTTGGCCAATAGGGACTCCCATTCTTAGTCTAAAACTCAATATTGCTCAAGTAAGGGTTTTACCTTCAATTCTTTCTTAGTCTTTTCATCACTAGGAGTGCCATCACTCAAAGGTGGTTCAATCATGTCGCCTCCTTCTTTATATCTCCTCTAAATGATACATAGAGGGAGTAGGGACACACTAGAGGTGGTAAATTGCATATTAACCCTATACTTTGGTTAAATTACAATTTGTACCAAAATTGGTATTCAAGGCACTAGCATTGTTCAAACAAGATCAATACTTGAAATTTAGGCTTTTCACAAGCCATCACTTAGCATCATTCTCTCTATTATGATATTTAAAACACTTAGAACATAATCAACATGTGACATTTTGCAATGTAGCCCCTCATCTTTAGCAAATTGCACTTTTGACTCAGACTATAATATAATGCACACATAGTTTGCAAATAAGCTCAAACTTGAAAATAAACTTCACAAAGAGCCTTAATTACTTTTCAAAATATTAGAGCAAGTTTATAATTAACTTGCTTAAGCAAAACTTCTAGGGGTAAGCCATAACCCAGGATAGGGATGTTACAATGTGCCCAGATGTTTCTAATACAAAATAGCCTAGAAAGATATATGTGATCAACAAACTAGACTAAAAACTAAGAACATCTAGACATCTAAGCTATCTATGTCCACATCATCATCATCATAAGCTCCAGGCTGGTAGTTCTCATCTCCATATGAAGGTGCAGTAGCAGTGCCATCATCACCAGGATCAGCACCAGAGCCATCACCATCATCAGAAGCTTCCTCACCATCACCATCATCGTCATCAATAGCAACAGTCTCAGCATCAGTCTAGTCAGGCATCTCCTCATCCAAAGAAGGACCAAAACCATGACCAGGCCAACATGCATTCTGCTCATCCCATGCCATACCAAGAGCATAGAGCTCATTGTCCTGAGGGAAGGAAGGAGTAGAATTGCTAAGTCTGGCAAGTAGAGTGGCCAAGGAGCCAACAAGCAATGAAAGGTAGATGGGAGAAGGACCACCATCAGTAGAGGGTGTGGGAGCAGTAATGGAAGGCTCGGGGGTAGGGTAGTAATGATGATATGCATAGGAAGCATAATCACTACCAAGGTGAGGCTGGTAGGTAAGGTATGGGTGTGCACATGATAAGTTCATGTTTGACATGATTGAACATAAATCTTGGTGTAGGTGTCTCTGAACTTGGAGGTTGTATGCTTGTTGGTGCATCATGTATCCCATGAGGGTTTCATTGGACACACAAAACAAGGCACGACAAGGTCAGGGTGGTTGAGGAGGTTGAGCTCGGGTAGAGGTGGAGGCAGGGGCAGTAGAGGCAGAGGCTGAGGGTGAAGCACGGGGTGTGGTGGAGGAAAATACAGGCACACATTTTTGAATTGTGGTCTCACTGATACACACTCCCTTCTGGGCAAGTTTGTAGTGGAAGTCAGAGAAGATTGATTTCTCAATGGAGAATTGAAACAAACCACATATAAGGGATGGATAAAGTGGATGGGTGCCATGGGTGTTCTTGCTAGAGTCAAAACAGGTCATATGGTGGAGAATGTATCTTGACCATTTGACTTTGACATTCTCTAGAATATAGTACATTATGACCGCGGTGTTCTCTGCAATATCTCATTTGATTTTTCTTTGAATGGATGTTGCAGTTGACCACTAGGGCTAATATATGCTTTCTAAGATCAAGGGAGGAGGAGGGTAGGGTGTTCTTCTTCTTATAAAGAACATCGGGTTTCTTCAGGTAGCGATTGATATCAGGAAGAGTGATCTCATTCTGCTTATAGAAACACTCAGGTTCTAAAAGGTCAAAATACTCTCTGTAATCCTTACGCCATGTGTCATTCTCATCGTCTCCTGAAAAGAAAACATTCACGATATCTTCAGAGATTTGGAATTTCTTCCCGTTGATAATGGATGTCAGGATCACTTGAGTATTCAGCGGGGGTACAAGGGAGTCGTAATTCCAATGCAAGTTTGCATAGAATTCGTGAACTGATTTAGTGCTTGTCATAGAATTATGAAAGAAGCCACGCTCCACAACCAGGGTTGATAGGTGATGAACGAATAGCAACCTTACCACTTGGTCGATGACAGCTTCATGCCTAGGGCTAGGCTCAAACAAGGCTCTAAATGGAAATTGACTCCTAGGAAGAAGGTCCATATACCTATTTACAACGTTTATTGAGACAAAGAAGGTATCATCAAATAGAACCAAGTGAGAGGACAAAGAGGAAGATGATGCATTGCTAGGGGCATGTCTCTTTCTTCTATGAGAATCCATGGAGGTGAAAAGAAGGAGAAGAAGAGAGCAAACACACAAAGAAAACCACCGAAACTATTCACACACCAAGGGTGAGCAAGGGGGACGGTCTAGGGCAGCCTATCTAGGTCAGAATAGGGCTAGGATAGGGAAGGTAAGGTCGGGGGTTGAGATCTTAGGGCTAGAAGAAGGGGAATTGGTCGACTATTCTCTAGTTGAGAGGGAGAATAGTCGGCCAAACCCAACTTAAGTTGGCTTCAGCCCGCTGATCGATCGAGTTCTGAGAGTCAGAAACTCGACCGAATGGTCCATTTCAGAACAGTTCTCGCCATGGATCGGTCAAGTTTGTCCTGGGGGAAACTCGACTGGTGGTCAACCTGACCTAAAACCATCAAACTTAATTTCTAGCCATTTGAATGCTAATTCAATTTATTTTTCAAGACCATTATGTATATTGAACATACTTAGGCACATGTCACTCATCATTGGGTACTATTTAGCAATAAAAACCCAAAATTTCATAAATACCCAAAAACAAGCGAAACTAAGCGTGACAATAAGCAAATTTTAGCAATTTTAGGCAAGCAAGGTGATTTAAGCATGAGCAAGACATATAGAATAAAATCAACTAGCTGGATAACATGTCAATATCAACCAAAGCAATTATGAGTAGTTTAGATCTAATGAAGTTAAATTGCTCTCTAGCTAGAGGTTTGGTAAAATGTCCGTCAACTGATTTTCCGTGTCCACATGCGTGATATAAATATCCTTTTTGGAAATGTGATCACAAAGAAAGTGATGATGAACCTCTATATGTTTAGCCCTACTATGAAATATAGGATTATAAGATAGATTGATTGCACTAGTATTTTCACAAAAGATAGGAGAAGCATAAAAATCTATGTTAAAGTCTTGGAGCATTTGCTTCATCTATAGGACCGGGGCACAACAACTTCCGGCTGCAATGTACTCAGCCTCGGTAGTTGATAATGCCACGATGCTCTATTTCTTAGAAAACTAAGATGCCAAGCATGGTCCTAGGAGGAAGCAAGTGCCACTTGTCCACTTTCTATCAATCAAACAACTCGCGTAATCAACATCACTATATGCTACAAGAGTAAAGTCCCTTGACTTAGGGTACCATAGTTCAAAGTTTTGAATTTTGTCTAAGTACCTTAAAATCCTATTAACAACAATAGGATGTGATTTCCTAGGGCTTGATTGAAAGCGAGCACACAAGCCAACACTAAACATTATGTCAGGTCTAGAGGTAGTTAAGTAAAGTAAACTTCCAATCATACCTCTATAGAGCTTCTCATCTACCTTCTCACCTTCTTCATCTCTATCAAGTTTGGTGGTGTTGGACATGGGTGTGTCCATCAGCTTCATGTTCTCCATTCCAAAGCATTTGAGTAGCTCATTGGTGTACTTGCCTTGGTTTATAAAGTTTCCATCTTTGGTTTGCTTGATTTAGAAGCCAAGGAAGAAAGTAAGCTCACCCATCATGCTCATCTCGAACTCACTCTGCATAAGAGAACTAAACTCCTTGCAAAGATTAAGATTAGTTCCGCAAAATATGATATCATCAACATGAATTTGAATGATAAGAAAATTGCTAGAAGTGTGTTTTAAAAACAGAGTAGAATCAACTTTGCCCATGACATAGCCATTGTCTAACAAAAAGTTCTTTAATTTCTCATACCAAACTCGAGGTGCTTGTTTGAGTCCATAGAGATATTTTTGTAGCAAATAAACATGGTTAGGTCACTTGTCATTTTCAAAGCCCGGAGGTTGAACAACAAATACATCCTCCTCGATTGTACCATTCAAAAAGGAACTTTTAACATCCATTTGATATAGCAAGAAATTCTTATAACTAGAAAAATCAAGTAGCATTCTAATAGATTCAAGTCTAGCAACAGGAGCATAAGTTTCATCAAGATTAATACCTTCCTGATGATTGTAGCCTTGAGCCACTTACCTTTGTTCCTTACCACCTTGCCATTTTCGCCAAGCTTGTTGTGGTAGAACCACTTGGTGCCAATGATTTTTCTGTCACTTGGTCTTGGCACTAGAGACCACACTCGGTTCTTCTTGAACTGCTCTAGTTCCTCCTACATGGCTAGGATCCACTCGTCATCCCCAAGAGCTTCCTTGATGTTCTTTGGCTCTAGCTGTGAGATGAAGTCACTGTCTGCTTGTTCTTTATTGTAGGCAGCTCGTGTCTTCACCCTCTCAAATGGATCACCAATGATTAGCTCTTTGGGATGATTCTTTGTGAAGCGAGGAGTGGGATCCTTATTCTCTTCATCTTCTACTTCAACCACCTACTTACCTTTATTGTCGATGTTGAGGTCCTTTAAGATTGGAATTAAGTCATCTGCAACATCATTATAACCAACATTCTTTCCAATTGTAGGGTTAGATTCAATAAATTTTACATTAACAGACTCTTCAATTTTAGACTATTTAATATTGAAAACTCTATAAGCCCTTCTTGTAGTTATATATCCTAGGAAGAAAGCCATGTACGATTTTAGATCAAACTTGTCGAGAGTATCCTTTGTGTTCAAAATAAAACACGGACATCTGAAAACGTGAAAGAATTCGATGGATGGCTTTCTACCACGCCATAACTCATAGGGGGTTTTCTTCAAAGATGGATGCATAAAAACTCAGTTCTGCATAAAGCATGAGGTGCTAACAACTGCCCAAAACTTCTTTGGAGTGTCTTACTCTAGAAGCATGGTCCTAGCCATCTCCTATAGCGACCTATCCTTTCTCTCTACTACCCCATTTTGTTGAGGGGTACGAGGAGAAGAGAAATTGTGCAAGTAACTAGATTTTTTGCAAAAATGCTCAAAAAGATCATTTTCAAACTCTCCCCCATGGTCACTACAGATAGAAACAATCTGACAAGAAGCTTCATTTTCAACTCATTTACAAAATCTCAAGAAAACATCTAGAGTATCACTTTTAGAAATGATAAAGAATGTCCAAGTATAGCAAGAGAAATCATCGACAATCACAAGACAATACTTGGAACCACGAAACGTTTGAGTTCTCATAGGTCCGAATAGATCAATATGAAGAAGCTCAAGAGCTCTTTTGGTACTAAGGACTCCTTTGCATTTGAAGGAGGACTTGGTTTGCTTTCCTTGTGTGCAAGGTTGGCATTCCTCATCCTTTTCAATATCTAATTTAGGAAGTCCCCTAACCAATTCCTTTTTTTCTCAATTTCTTCATTTGATGCATATTCACATGACCCAACCAGCGATGCCAAAGAGATATATTATTTTTATCCACAACTAAGCATCTATCAAGTACGGGCTTTAGATCATCAAGCACAATAATATATAGATTACCATTTCTAGTTCCCTCATATATAACATTTTAAGTGATAGGGAATCTAGAAGAAAACCTTCTAAAGAAGTAAATAGAACAAGATAACTATTATCACAATGTTGGCCCACAATTATCAATTTGTGATGTAGACCATCAACAAGCAAAATATTTTTAATACAAAGCTCATTGCCTACATCACCCTCACCTATTACCTTACCCTTTTTGTTGTCCCCGAAGGTCACCGATCCTCCTTTCTTCTATATGAATTTGTTGAAATGGCTGATTTCACCTGTCATATGCTTTGAGTAGACACTATCAACAATCCACCTATCTTTTTACCTGCATGAAAGAAGGATGTCAGGCCCAACTCAAACTTTTGGATTTATGGTTTTCTTGGGTACCCATTTCATCTTTGGGTTGGTCCCCTTTGGCTTGTAAGGACAATAAGTTGAATAATGATCATCACATTTACAATGAGCACATACCATTGGGTTCTTAGAGCTAAAAATCTCTCCATGAAAGGAGGTTCCAAACTCTTCTTATTACCCTTACTCTTATTCTTGTTCTTACCCTTAGGAGTAGTCTCATCATATCCTAAACCACTAGTACCAATTTGTTTGGTAGAATGTTCTAGTACAACATTAAGAGATTTCTTTCTCGTAACAAACTTTTGCAAATAAGCTCTCAATTTTTCATTATCATCACTAAGATTAATGATAATAGAAGATAAGCTAGCAATATCATCTCTAGCATGCAACAAATCGGCCTCTAAACATAGGGCTTTAGTATGAAAATAATCGCGTTCTAGAGAAGTGCTAGCTACCTCATTACTTTAGAAGATAGTTAGCTTCATGCTCATTTGGGCCTTCATCTTCATTTGAGGAAGGAGTAGGGGACTGGAGTGCAAGTTGTTGTTTCTGAACTATCTCTTCAATTTGAACTTTGAAGGCTATGTCCTTGATCTTATTGGACTCCTTCTCTTCTCTCTTTTCTTCTTCTTCTTTCTTATCAAGTCTTGGCTCATGAGCTTGGAGGTTTCCAACCAGCTCCTCAGTTGCCAAGTCACTAAGCTTGTACACTTCTTCAATGGATGTCACCTTGGGATCCCATCTCTTTGGAAGAGATCTCAAGATCTTTGAGTTGATTGTGCCTTTATCCATCACACTGCCAAGCATTGTCAATCATTGATGTTGACATTAAGCCTTGTGGACATGTCTGCCACTCTTTCATTCTTGCCCATCTTGAAGTTATCAAGTAGACCATCAAGCATGTAGATCTTTGCTTCCTTAATTTGCTCCATTCCCTCATAGGTGACACATAGCTTATTCCAAATCTCATGTGCGGTGTCCCATGAGGAGATCCAGTTGAAATTGGATGGAGTGAAGGCTTGAGCTGAGCTTGCTTCATTTGGGCTTCCGTCCATGTAGAGATTTCCCCCTTTGGATATTCATACTTTAGGTGCACCACCTTCGACATCTCGTAGCTTACTCCTTGGAGGTAGAACTACATTCTTCTCTTCCAATAGAGGAAGTTGGTGTCGTCAAAGATCGGAGGTCACATGGAGAAGCTTCCCTCCAAGTTGAGAGATCCAAGTGCTAAATCACCCATCTTCTCCTACTTATGGAAGTAGCTTGGAGAGGACCTGCTCTGATACCACTTGTTGGATCAAGGGCTCTAGAGGGGGTGAATAGAGCTTTACAAATCTCACAAAAATGAATTAGACCTTCAAATTATATAAAGTGCAAATGCTTAAGCATACAACCAATTTGAAGTCCTAACTAACAAGCATAGCAAGGATGAGAGACAAACATAGCATACACTTGGACAAAGTGGTTTAGAGTGGTTCTACACTTCAAACTAGAAGTGAGTCAGTCCACTACCTAGAGGTGGTTAGTCTCTAGGACTTTGCAATCTTGGTTCTCTTATATTCATTCATAATATTATAAGATAAAACTACATTCATCCAAGGACTTAATACCTCAAGTAAGGATCTTCAACCTATCAAAGGAACTTACCCACTTGAGCAAAGGAGTCTTCAGCCTTTAACAAGGACTTACCCACTCCATCTTCAAGTCTTTGGCCTTCCAAGAATTACCTATCCTTTTTTAACGTCCACCTTGCCTATCTCCTTCACTCGGAGATCTAGATCACCATGCTTTCTTCAACTTTGAAGAATAGCAACTCCTTCTCCTTCACTTGGAGAAGATCTTCAAGCCTTTTCTTCAAAGAGGAAAGGGGTAGGAAGATGGAGGTGGAGAGATTTGCATGGATACAAGGAATAACTCTCTTACAACATATCCTAACTCACTCATATTCACATATTTGAATTGAAAGTAGAGAGAGAACAGGGCTAAAAGGGGTGCAACACTCTCAACTAGGTTAGGACCAAGCTATGCAATGGAACAGAAAACTTGGGAAGAAGCCCAAGGGGTCCTATTTATAGATGGGGCTGCCCCTTTGATAGTGGGAATTCTTAGGGCCAAATTATAGCCCTTTTTCCCAAGGAAACAAATCTATTTTTGTCCAAACAAGCCACCAACGGTAAGAATCACTTTTTTTGCATTTTCTGTACAGTGCATTCAGTCAAGATTCAATAAAGATAACCCGACCGATAGGCTAAAAGACAAACCCGGTATTCAAATCATCGGTCGAGTTTCTCATGGGAAACTCAACCGACCAATGAAAATCACATTTGGTCAATAACCCGATCAGTCGAGTTCTGTGAATGCACAATTTGGCCGATGCACTCTTCAGAAAATTGATCTAGTGGATCGTCGAGATTGGAACTCGACCGATCAACAACCTGTGATTGATTTTCCAAAGTGACTAAAACTTGGTATAAAGTGTCCCACATATTTTTCTCATCTTAGTTACAAGTCATATCATTAATACAAGTGATTACAAAAATATTCTAAGGTCGTTTACATAGATTTTCTAATTAGCACACTTGCATTGCTTTTGACTTGAACTTTGACAAACTAGGGCTTGTGTAATTTGATCCTTTTCATGTACCTAACACCTGAAATCAATCTTGAATACACATATTAGATACATATGAATGGAATGGTTAAGTCATTATCAAAATATGGATAATGTATAACCTCTAGGTCAACAATTTCTAATGCATTTCTCTAGTAATACCCAAGAGAGGATGAAAAGGATCACTGATAGTGGATCACCTTGCCTTAGGTCCCTAAAATATGGAAAGAATTCATCTATTTTATAGTTCAAGGATATCAAAAGACAAGGATCACAAACAATGTTTATGATGACCTTAATTGCTCTTTGATCAAACCAAAAAGTCTAAAGGAGAATATCAAGGAGGTTCCATTCAATTCTATAAAAGGCTTTAGACATGTCTACTTTAAGTGCCACATTCTCACTGCCTTGTCCTCCTATATTGAGGTCATGATTTTTCTCTTGTGCAAGCTAGATATTGTCTCTAATGTTCTGGCCTTGAATGAATGTTGCTTGTTTTAAGGACACTAACCTGGATGTAAGCACTATTAATCTAGATTGGATTACTCTCGATACATTTATAAGGGAGATGTTACCCACACTAATAGGTATGAAGTCCTTAACACTCTCGAGGTTATCATTTTTTCATCATCAAGATTAGTCTTACACATTTCAAGCTTCTATGAACGTCCCAACATTTTAAACGATGGTTAAACAAGTTAATCACATCGTACTTCATGATATCCCAAGAAAAGTGGTAGAAGGCCATGGAGAAGTCGTCCCATGCACATTGTCTATCTCCATGCTCACGATGATATCTTGACCTCATTTTTAGTGGCTATTCTAAGAAGGTCTTTGTTGTCCTCCTCATTGACCAATGGGTCAATAATCATTGTGATGGTTCCATCTTAGGGGAGGCCCCATAAGTGAAGATATTGGTAATGTACTTGATGGTTTTTACCATAGCCTCATTCTCTCCTACCGTACATGAACCATTATCCTTGCTAAGATGGTCTACTTACCCCTCACATGTCCTATCTTAACGTAGGTATGGAAAAATCTCATGTTTTAATCCCCATGTTTGAGTCATGTAACACCTGACCTCTCACTCCAAAAACATTCCTTCCATGTGTAATTCTTCAAGGTCTGACTTTGCATTTGTTCTTCTCCAGGTCATCCTTAGATGATGACTCGTCTAACCTAGATTGAAGTTGCTTAACTCTGTACTCGCTAATCCTGAAACACTCAAAAATATATCCTACTATCTCTTAAATTCAATCTTCAAGTGCCTTTTCAAGTAATTTTTTTTAGAAAATTTTAGGACGGGTCCCTCTAGGAGTCTAGAACCCGATATTTTTTAAAGATGTGAAGAATTTTCTTTTTTGCTTTAAATTACATTTTCTGGAATTTAAAACAAAATGGTTTGCCCCCGACCCTACCTGTGGCAATGTGATAAAGAAGGGGATGCTGGTCTGAGGCCCTAGTTCTAAGTACTTCTATAATCCTCTATCCAGGATGCAATAATATTACTTAGAGATATAGTATTGCTCTAGACCCAACGCTTGTGCTTACCAGTAGACGATAGTTGATAGTTTGGGCCTGATGTCTGGGTGTGGGCCGCGTCTTATTCATGCGTGTCCCCCCCACTCATCCCATCTATGGATCCAATACCAAGTAATAGATTTTGGTTGTGATTAGCGGGGGCAGATTTGCTACACGAATGGGGAGAGAAAATATAAACCCACGAAATCTACACATGGAGTCTCGTGAACCCGGCTTTTTTCAGTCTATGATATAGTATAGTAATAGCATCATACAAGTGATACTAAGGGTCTGTTTGGTAGGGTATAGCTTTTGACAAAATGTGTGTTTGATGTATATTTTTACATTTAGAACTCACAAGTGCACCTTACTACATCCAACCAAACTAACCCTAAAGATGAAGTGGTGTTGATTATTCGTTTTGTGGTCAACGGATAATAATTGATGTACTAATCCTGCCAAGGCTGGCATCTTACGCGGTGACAAATTCAAATCGCAACTGTGTTACGTTTTACTATTAATTTTCAACAGCCAACAGGCTTAATAGTGAATACAAAGTGGTCTCCCCACTCCCAGCACCTCCTTGTGATTTTGACATACTGTGGCGCATACGACGTTGAGGTACGTACGTGCATACTTGCTGTATCCAGTGGTCACCGTGTTCCCTGGGGCTGCTACTGGACGGATTCAGAAGGAAAGCTCTGCTGAGGCTGCCTGAGCATAATGACAAGCTGCCTATAGCAGTAAGAGCGGTGCATCATATTGCAAACTAAACAAGTGTCCATTGGTTAAACCTACTGTCCACGAGATGCTGTACAGTATCTTTTGCTATCGCCTGTTGAACTGAAACTGATAAAACTGTTTGGGAGGCGTACTCCAAGAATCCAGTCTTTTCCTCCTGAAAGATTAGCAGGGACGTCGGCGTCGCTTTGTCAGCTGGGATCAGAAAACTGTGGACTTCCTGTCATGGATTTTGAAACCTTTGAAGGCAAGTAGCAACTATAGCCGAACCACGCCGGAAGGAACCGGCGGGCTGGTGGACGGGAGCAGCGTCAGTACTAGTACTGTTACACTGGGCTCTGCCTGCCGGGGCCCCAATTTGTCTCTGTCAGGGCTGTATTAGTGAGTGAAAGACTTTGATCGCTGGACCAGATTGTGGCCCTGCTTTGCCAAAGCTATCTTCTCCCCCCTTTCTCCCTTGAATTCCCAGCAAGCAACAGAGAGACCGCACTGCACTGCAGGTGGCACTGACTGGCTCCACCCCATCGGTGAGATGAGGAAAGAGTGGATCGATGAATGATAAAAAGATGGAGCAATATGCTGTCTTTTAGGGGTGGGCGTCTCTGCCATGCAGAACGCTTTCAGGCCGGCTTTGAATTCAAGCGGACTGGAAAAGCTAGCTTGGAAGATCGTCTGGAGGGGAACTGTTCCTTTCTTTCGTTTTTTATTTACTATCCTATGGGTGTCATCACTGCGCTGCGCAGCCAGTGAGCGGCTTAGTTGATAGTTGCAGTGTTGGAAGCGGGCTGGATGGTTTGGTGGACTGGAAAAGGGTTCAGTGCATACTTTTTGGGCTCCGATTGGTGGGGCGGTGGTCTCTAACCTTTCAGCATTGATTTGCTTTGTTATACTACAGGTCGCTGTCGAGGGAGAGGGAAGGAAGAAGACGACGCTTGGACAATTTTCTGTGGATCGTAGGCTTGGCTGGTCCCTGCAATCTTCAACTTTGATGAAGGCCGGTGACCGACCCTTGCATGGTCCGCTTTCCGCTACGACGTGCCATGCGGTTTTCAGTTGCTCACAACGTTTTTTCTCATTGTGATAAATAATAACTAATAAATAAACAATTACAATGAGATGTGCCGCTAATCCTTTTTGTGAAAAAAGTAGGTCTAGAATGGATGATGTCGAACATAAATTTTGTAGATCAGTGAACAAGAAAAAACGACAAAATTAACCGGGTATTCTTTTTGTTAAACAGGGTGAGTTGATTCATTCCATCCCCCATCGGGCATGCAAACCATCACAAAAGGACTATAAAAACTGGTACACAATACTAAAGTATACCAAGGTTTTGTGTCTACAAAAACAACCCTAGGTAGTTACCTACCGTCAACCTGCTGGCCACGGAAAAGAGAGAGTTTGAGATCATTTTTTTTCTTCAACCTGCTGGCCACGAAAAAAAGAGAGTTTGAGATCATTTTTTTTCAAATAAAACATGAAAATGTTAATTTCACTACTTTAATATTTAATTTGTCAACCTTTTAGGAAAAGTTATTAAGAAAAATATGTCTCCACTCTGAAGGGAATACGGCACGTGGAGCGAAGGGTCAATATATCTAAAGAGAATATTTTTTTAATACTTCCTAGTGCATAAATACATAAATAATGGTATATAAATTAACAAATACAACACTAAAACATACAATATAATACCAAAATATTGAATTAATACATAAAAAAGGCAAGATGCTTTAAAATTAAAAACATAGAGACTATATGGAATAAAACAATACAATACACAACAAGATATATAAATTACTATATACATGGATAATATCAAGATACAATGAAATCAAGCTATATATTACATAAGACTTCAAAACTATAATGTAGTTGACATACTTTCTTCATATTCAAATATTATTTCATAACAAAAATATGAATATTATAAAATAGTATGCATATTCAATAGCAACTATAACAATAATGTAATAATAAAACATTGTACTTGAGCATACAAGTTAATAGTACAATAGTTGACTAAATGTAAAATGCTATTTTTTTATTAAAAAAGGCTAGTTGCATTTATAATAAAAATTACATTTCCAAAAATATAAATTTACCAAATAGGACAACAAGACATATTTGAAACTATGGGGAGAAAGAGCAAAATCAAATAACTTCCCTAATAATTTGAGATTGTCAGTGAATTCACATAATTACATTATTTCTTCTTACATTTAGAAGTTTTATATATGTACAAATAAGCTATCATTCAGGAAAATATCAAGAGATAACTTCTCTTTTTACATGGTTATATGCATATTATGACACAAAGGATTTCCTACTCTGACAAATCCTCTCTACCTCTCCATCTTTTATTTAAAACTAAATAGAATGTATTAGTAACTTAGAAATGTAAACGGGTGATCAGTCATATAACTAAATAATTTCGATACTTATATTAATCAATATATTAGAGGTAACGATATATCACATATACAATTTTAAAAATATATATACGATTGTTATATTTGTATACATATAGTAATTCAATATATTTTATGTATCATTTGTTATACTAAAAAATAATGGGACTATGCTAAACAAATTAAATGAGTTGTTCTAATTAAGATTGAATCAAGGAGAACTTAAAATAAAATAAAAATAAATAAATTGCAACGTGGTATCATTATAACTTATATTTAGGAGGGCAATGTGTCCCTAATCAGGTGACTTTGGTTCCACGTGGCACTACGAATCCTAGTTATGGATGCATTGCTCTCTCAAAATATATTGACACATTGCCACATCAAAATAACACCTGATTTCTTTTCTTCTGAAATGTGACGAATTAAATTTTAGAATTAGAGACAAATGATATTTTGATATTTTGACTTTCCCTAAAGATACTTGACTCCCCAAGTATTTTATAAAAGGACAAATAAAACTAAAGCCTACAAGAGAAAAATATAATGCTAGCATAGAAAGTGTGTAATATTTATAGAGTATTGTTATCCTTTATTGGAAATATATTTGAAAATAAAAAAAATATCTTTTACTTAGAAAAGAGGATATAGTTATTTTTATTTAATTTTATAATATGATTGTTTTTGTTTATTATTGTGAAAATAGATCTACATCTCAGCCTTTTTTTATGGGGGTGATATGCAAAGTAAAATTCTGACTTACGTCAGAGGGCGTGGGCAAACCAACATCTAACCGACGCACTATTTACAACTTTATGTATCTCGGCCTTTTAGTTCGATAAAAGGAGAATCACTCACAAATTAAAATAATCATAATGTAGCAAAAAAGTTCATGGATCGAACTTGCAAAACATGATGTAGACAATTCAAAATTGTACCTAGTTGAGTGAAGCCAATAGCTGCCTATCCAGGTCTGGATCAGCCACTGTATGAGTGAATTAGGATTTTAAGACATAACATAAATAATAACAATTCGTAACATGGTATTAGAACAAAATATTTACGACGATAAATGTGTTTCCGGTCGGGATGAATTGGTGTCACATGGTGCAATGCATTCTAGTTGGATACATTGTTCTCTGAAATATTTTGACATATTGATCCACCAAAGTAACATTTTAATATTTTTTAGAAGTGACAAATGACACATTAAAAATAGCGAACATTAATTTCCTGATTTTTGGACTCTTTTCCAGAGATAGTTGATACCTAACTCATCTAGAAGAGGACAAATAGAACTGTTGCACGAGAAGAAACAAAACAATTGCAACGTAGAGCATAATTGAAAGTCCGATCTGCAAGCCGATTCATGATATGATTTATTTCCTTACGTGTGTGTCGAACCTTAATAGTTCAGTCTCTCACCGTTGTTTATTTGTTGCATTTTACTAAATTTCATTATAAATTATAGTATAGCCATGCGCTTATAATTATGATGCCAAGACAACATAATGATGACCTTGATTCCAAGCAAATGTAATTCGTGTAAGTGTTCACCGCAACACATCCCTGAGAGCTAGGCAATCCCAGTTGGAAATTCAATTTCATTTTATCTTCCAATAAAGATGAAATGTGGAACAAATAATCAATGAATTATCCTTTCTCAAGATTCACAGCTTCTAATTCAATTCCATGGGAGAAAAAAGATTAAATAAAGGAGAGGGGATTTTGTCCTTTTTCCTTCTCTTCTTCTTAATTTCTCTGTCCCCATTTATTTTGATTCCAATTAGAAAAAGGGTTACAAAATGAGAGGGATTTCGTCTCCTTTCCCTTATACTCTCCTTCCTCCCTCTTTCCTTCATTTAATTCAACCCCCATTCAGAAAATGATTAGAGAAGGAGAGGGGATTTCGTCCCGTTTTACTTCTTCTCTGCTTCCTCATTTTTCCTTCATTTAAGTCCAATTGGGAAATGGATTAGAAAAGGAATGAGGATTTCACCACTTTCCTTCTCATCTCCTCCTACCCCTTTATTTTGATCAATTCAATACAAATTGGGAAAAGGGTTAAAAGTGGAGAGGATATTTGTCCCCCTTTTCCTTCTCATATCCCTATCTTTCTATTAAATAGCTCAATCACAAAGAGAACTAGACTACAAAAAAGAGAGGTAAAAAACTTGGTTGTTAGTCAATGTAGTGACACCCGAGTGGTAAAGTTGATGTTGTATGACCGAGAGGCCACTAGTTCAGAACCCCTTGGCAACGAGATGAATGAATTGCCATTAAAAAAAGATTGGTTGTCAAGATTGTTTCCGTCCTCTTCTTCTATCCTTTTTCTGCCTTTGAAATCCATAAAAATAAGTTTTCTTGAACTCAAAATTGGGAAACCCCAAAACTTTCTAGAAAAAAATCAGATACAAATACAAGCTTTATCCTACTTGGAGACAACTGTACGAACTACACGATCTTCTAGGGTGTGCCATGTGGCAAAATCCATCAATCCTCTGCCTTTACAGAACCTTCCATTAGGAACCCCAAACCCTAATTCTATCTTATAAATAGAACCCCATCATATTTTGGGATCCTTTTGATTTTTCAGAAGCAACATAGAAAAATATCTCTCTTCGTTGGTTTCCAGTATTCGAGTTACTAGAGGATCAATACACAATTGATTTGCATAATGGTAGTTCCAACTAATTATAAGTGATATGCTGATATTTGATTATCATAACTACTCTGATTTGTTCATAACTGCACTGATACGTTCATGACTCTAATAACTATCTACTTGAACTAATTATAAATCATATTTTCTATGAAGTAATTCAAATATTCTGCTTGGTTTGATTGCCTCAAATAGGATCAAATCTTGATCCTAACCAAACTATTTTTCTCTATTATCTACTTTTTTCCCCTATGCACCGTTCCTAACCTCCAAGGATGAAGCACCACTATGGGAGATCTTGGGGAGGTTAGGACCCCACATCTAAAAACTAGGATCTCTATGGAAGTATCGAGAAAGTCATGAACATCTCCATCCCAAAAGATCCACCAATGAAAAAAATATTTTACACCCTTTTTCCATTACGAGTTCATTAATTAGATCAAACCATCATTTTAACTCACGAATTAAGAAAAATAACAATACCAATTTTTAGGCAACACAAGGGTTCTAACACCTTCCCTGATCATAATCAGATTTCCAACTCTGACTCTGATTATGCTTTCCACTTCTTATTTGTGTTTGGGTGGTAGTCATCTTTTGTGTTTTCATGTTTCCTCACTGGTTTAAATGCTATATCCCTATTTTTTCTCATTTTATGCATAAAATTCGGTGGCTACTTTGAGTTTTATTTTCTTACCTTTCTCTAGGTATAATATTTGATCATCAAATTATCTTTCTCATAAGATTTTATCTAGTGGGTAAAACACATTTAAATAAAGAATTGGAAAACAAAAATATCATCCCCTTCAGGTACATTACTATACCTTCTCTTTTCACATCTCATACTAATCGTTTCCAACAAAGTAAATGGGGCATTATGAATAAAAGTATAGAGAAAATGGTATTTTTGTTTTTCTTTCTATCATCAATCCAAATTCTATCTGAATGTGTTTATTGTCTCTTTGTTCCTTTAGTGTTGCTACAAGAAGCTTCAATTGGGCATCTACCATCACCATTGTTGGCTGGTATCCTCATATCAGTTCCATATGCATAATCATGGATCTAATACTGATTATTTTCATATGTGGTGGTTGGGTATGCAATTCTAATTCCATTCACATATTATTAAAACCAAAAATAGTAGGATGCCTGACTTGACATATACTGGTTCCTTTGTTTTTACATGGAATGTAACATAAATGGGTTGATTGCATTATACTTTTGTTTAATTCTGTGAAACAACTTTTCATCCACTATTTTTTGAGCCCAAGAGTGATTGTTGTTATAAAATGTTTTATATGAATGAAAGAAGCCTCATTCAAAGGCTCAAATTCCAAGTTTCCAATATATTAACATCCATCATGGGAGTGATCATATAAAACCCCATTCTTGTTAGTAATTTTGTTCTTACATAAAACAACAACAACTCATCTAGTTGTGTTCACTAAACATATGCATGTTAGGGCCCTAGAATTTTTATGTAGCATAATTTAAGCATGTCCATATATCTCAACATGATCATGCTCATACTATCATTCAAAATTCACCTTACAATTTGATTGGCTTGTGCATTCCAATATATGCTAACAAAATGTGCTGAAGGAAATTTGTTTATATTAAAGTGTGCATGGACTTCACCACCCAATCACACACATTTCATGTCCATGCATGAAAGGACAATATTGCTTAACCATCAATTTGAAACATGCATGTTCTTTCAACATGCATGTGTCAAATGCATCATTTCCCTTCCAACTATTATTGGGTATACCACTGTATGGTATATCCATCTTTAAAAAAAAATCACAATTTGAAAATTAATATCTTAAACTCGAAATAATAGATTATCTCTTTTACCCTTTTATTATCTTGAATACCACCCATAGTGCCCCAGAACTACATTTAGATTTTCCTCACCTATATTACATAAAACCCATATCTACTAGAACCTCGACCATACCATTCCAACTAACTACATCACCAAACTCTTCACAATATCTAACTACCTATCATGGATCTATCATTATTTGTTATCAAGATATAAATAGTAATCAATTAGTAGAGAAATAATACCACTACAACTGTACTTGGTAGATTTTTTAGAACAATATTATTACTCATGCAGGCATGGGTGAAAAACTATGAGAATCTAGCTCGTCTAACCCCTCTCCAGTCAAACATGTTCTCTAGTCTGCAACAAATATCCATACAAAAAATTTTATGTCTTTGTTAGGAAACTAAAAGGTACACTTTTCATCCAACAACATCAAATATGGTTCATTTAACCTTTAACACAAAACTAATCACATATCCCTATCTATTAACATCATGTCAAATTCTAAGTGAAAAATTAATCTTGACATAACCATTAGTCAAATTGAGTGGCTTGAGTGATGACACTCACATGACAAATACCTACATCAAAACTAGCTAGAGAAATTGCAAACATCAACATTCATCCACTGGGTTCATCCCTTAGTCATCAGTACACACGTCCTCCATGATCTTAGAAGCCTTTTTTGATGTCACTGATGCAATGTGGTGCATATTGCTGAGAACACCCATAAAATCTACACTTGTCTTTCTCACTCCTTCTCATCCTCTTCCTCATCGCCACTCATATTCATCCCTAAGATGTTTATCTATGATGTCAAGTCAAGCATGGAATAATGTTGATGATGCCAATTGGTTCTTTTGATGTTGTTGGGAATTATGGGATACTAGTCCAATCTAGTGCCTCGACTACCATTACGATTGGGTATGAGAGGGTCATTTCCAGATGTGGGAGTTGTAGGAGCTAGTTCTTCATCAATGTCATACTTTTAATCATCAAATTCATATGCAAAGGTTGGTATGTGGCGATAATATTTCATGCTCTATTGTCAAGATCATTGTTATTGTTGGTGTGATCTGTCACATGATCTTTCCAAAAAATGTAGAAAGGAGACTTAAAGAGGCATGATGCATGGGAAATGCAATAAAAAAATCAAGTGTAGAGGTAAAGAGTTAGGAAATTTATTCACTCATAATGATATCACTAGTTGACTCATCATTCCTTCACCTATGATTATGGTAATTCATATATTGGGTGATGGGGATTTGAGCAAAAGGAAAGTACATATAACACATGTACCTCCTATTAGTGAGCCAAGTTTAAAATCTTATTTTTATGTATACCATTTTTTCAATACATCATCCATGCCATAAATAGATGGACTCAATAAATATTTTGGATGGAAATAGTTTGGTCTAGGTGGTAGGCGATAAGATACTTCTTAATGCCTACTTTTTGGGTTAGAGGCCTATCCTTTATGGATTGATCTATATTTTCACATTTTTCTCTTCTCACTTGTATCATCATGTGATCACTTTATTCTATCTATTTGGGGTCTAGATTACATTGACATAGTATCATGGAATTGTTTCTAGGCTAGGGAGAGGCCTTGTAAGGCATTTAACAAAACTTGGTTATCCCATACATGTGTACCAAACCTCATTATCGTATTACTTTCCCTATGCTTTATTGTCTTACATTGAATGCTTGATTATCTTGCCTAGATATTTGATAACCATAATTAATTCAAGTGAGTAAATCATAGGTATATCAAGAGTATGAATAATAAAAAAATATCTTCATATGTCAGTTATAGACTTTTTGGATCAGTTTCATATATAAAGAAACAATATTTAACTATAAGGTTATCACATTCACCTACCCTCCCCCACCAACAATGAAAAAAAGGGGATTAAGAGTTTACATTTTCAGAGATACTTGACACACTAGGTCATCTAAGAGAATATGTACAATTTGGATTTCTAGGGGATGAAACATAATCTTTATGAAACAAAGGATACACATTTAATTTTCAATCCCATAGATGGCTTTTCTTAAAAATGTGGCCATTCTATTCATCTTGTTTCCGGGGTGGAACTTAAGACCTCTTGTAAGAAACCAAATTTCTGACCAACTATGTGTCCTTTGTTGAACCTTAGAAAGTGTATATTCTGTTGAATACCATATGTTTTGTTTCAATATAAGCTTGTTGAACCTTAAAAAAGTTCACTCTCAATATTATTTCTCTGAAGCATTGTATTAAAACGACTCTTTAGTCATAACCTTCTCTTGTCCTACAAAAACTATCTTTGAGTGTGACTTTAGGGAGTCTATATTATGTCCATGAATCCACACCTATACAGTTCTTAGAGTCTTGACGTCATCTTCCTCTCCTCCTCCTCTAAAGGGCACTCCCAACTCAAGCTTAGCAAAGCCCATCATCTCCTTACCAACACTGAGCCAAATGGGAGAAAAGGGGGGTGTCCTTCCGTTTCCCTCAACAACTGATCCTTTCCAACTCGAGCCTCCTTTAGATCGATTCTAGATTACAAAGATCATCGGGGTGAGGCTCCAGATCTCCCAAACACCCACAGCCTATACCTCCTTCCTATTTCACTGACCAGGTCTTGTGGCATGGAAAGCAAGCTGCTCAATCCTGATGTGCTTTGTTGGAATTCTATCGGAGGTCATCCACCACTCTGCCATCCTTAGTGAGATCATCTCTAACATAAACCTTCTTCTAGCTATTTGCCTATGCAAGGTAGTGGAAATGCGAGAGAGGAATCTCTATGTGTAATGAATTGTTGGACAACTCTCTTCATGGTGAGGAGAAGGGAACTAGAGGGGAGGGTTGGTAGGAATGGAAGGGCATGTGTAACCTTGGGTGAGGTGATTCCACACAAGGTAGTCCATGCTTCTACTATGTCTATCAATAGGTAGGGGGAGAATAGTGCACAATGCTGCCCTAAAAGTAGTATTTCCATGTGACACATCAAATCCAAAGCCCCAAAATCAAAATTATTAAAAGGACCAAAGTTTATATTAATTAATAAATCAATTAAACACATTTTCTTATACTCATAACTTCTTGCATTAACATTCAATTCAATTGAAATTTGAATCAGGGATCCTACATGACACAAAGCCTCTTATGACCATGTTTGAGACCTAAATTCCAAAATTTGGTTATCTTATTAAAGAATATTGAAACCTTATCATTGAGTGTACAAACCTTCAGTTGAATACACTTAATCTTCAAAACTTTTATCAAACAAATCCAAAAATATTTCTTGTGACCCTAATGAACCTCATGACTCGTTATTAATCCACTAGGATCCATTTATACCTCAATTGAATAAGAATTAGGGTCTTCACAAGTGTTCTCCACCATGGTCTGATGTAAGTTCTTTAATCCTTTTACCAACTTGATACTATACTTTATTCATGAATTCCTTGAACTTTTTAGTGAATTCTGACTTGCATTCCATTAGTTGCACATAGCCTCTACTGAGGTCATCGATAATTGTGATGAAGTATTGATAACCACCTCCAAAATTTGTGCTAAAAGGTCCATATATATCAGTATGTATGAGTCCTAATAAGTCACTTCCCCTTTCCCAATTTCCAGTAAAAGGAAATTTTATCATCTTGCCTAATAAATAAGATTCACATGTCTCAATTGATTCAAAGTCAAATGAGTCTAGAGATCCATCTTCGTGGATGCTATAAATGTGAATCTCATTTATATGGCCTAGATGACAATACCATGTGTAAGTTTTGTTTGAATCATTGAATTTAAGATTCTTAGTATTTATGTTATAGATATTTGTTTCATGATCTAACAATAAGGACCATAATACATTACAATTTAACATAAAAGGTCTCATCTTTGGAAATAGAACATAGACCATTATTGCTATAAAATTCAAGACCATTCTTGTCCAAACATGAAACAAAAATGATGTTCCTATTAACCAAATGTACATAAAAGCAGTTATCAAACTCGATTACAAGCCCACTGGTGTAGATAATCTGTAGGTACCTACAACAATGGCAATAAAGATTGCTCCTTTTGTAACATGTAACTCCACCTTTCCTTTCTTCATGGGTCTCCTTTTCAGACAATGCATATTTGAGGTCTACATTCAATCTCTAATACCCACATTGAAGAAGTAGATAAGTTTATATGTATAACATATATACCTAAGGTAGATATATCTATCCCTTTCTTCTTATCTTCAGTTCCTCTAGGTAGAGAGAACAATTTCTCTTCCAATGTCCATCCTGGTGACAATGGTGACAATTACCTTCTTTACTGACTCCTTCTGCCTTAAGTGATTTAGACTTTTGTTCAGCCTTAGAACTTTTTTTGGATTTACCTTTTCCCTAGAATTTCCTTTTCCTCTATTGACCATCAACATGGGTTTGGTCTTTCTTTCTTTTGCTTCTAGCTATTCTCAACATGCCATATAGCTCTATCAACAATTTAACAAAAATGTTCATGTTGTAATTCATGACAAATTGTTTATATGAATTTGTAAACAATTGTAGGATCACACCTGTGGTCAACTCTTGGCTTAAAGGAATTCCCCGTCTATCCGGACCATCAACACACCTAATAAACTTGAGTACATAGGGTCCAACTGGATCACCTTTTTCCATACTACACTTAAATTATGCTTTGGAGACATCATATCCTTTTGTCATGCTAGTTCTTAATATGTGTTCCTTATATATGTTATCATCTCAATAGCATTCATATTCTCATGTTGCTTTTTAGTCTCATGATTTATGGATCATAGCATAAGGCACGTGATGTTACCATTGTCATCTTCTTGTGACCCTCCCTATGCCCTAGGAACATTCACAACATTTTCATTTGGTACTAGTGTATCAAGGACATAGAGCTTATGCTCATGTATGAGAACAATTCTCAGTGCCCTAAAACTAGTTGTTGAAGTTATTCCTATTTAGTTGCATTCTCAAGGACCCATCACACGGGAAAGTTGTTGTTGTTGTTGTTTATGGTTTCCGATCTACAAGAGGCACTTAAAAATTTTAATATTTGATTTGAAAAAGATTTTATCAACATTAATTTGGTCTCTAATTTAATATTGCATCCATAGTTTTATTTCAAATTAATAGATCTCACTATTAATTTAGAAGATTAGCATCGTAAAATCTTCTAGTGAGACAAGATCGATATTTCATCATATTATGAGTCATCTTTAGTTGATAACCCACAATTAGACTATTTAGGTAGGCAACATTTGCCATTGCCTCTAATTCAATTCTAGATAGATGGATGCACATCCCTTTGTCATAACCATCTATATGTGTATAGGTTCTTAATCCTATTAATATAACCTAGTTATGTCTGACCCACAATGCCACCCCAATAGAATATACACCATGCTTTAGTAGATCAAATATCTATTCTCACACTTCCATGATATAGACAGTGCACAACTCATTGGCATGACCAAACTTTATTGATCAGGTTTCTCATGTTTGTATTATGTTGAAAGCATCTTAGACTTAATATTTTATTTGATGGGTTTTATATATACATGTACATATTCACACACCACCTACTTATAATATGTATCATTTACACATCATTTCAAAAATTCACAAATAATCCACAAATAGAAAACCTTGGTTACAACCATACAAATGTAGTCCTTTGCATCCAAAAAGGATTATTATACATCTAAAATTCATTTCATCATATGCATCATCAACCTGTGAACCTACACTTGTCCTGCATACATCAATGGTTCCATGTACGCTCCTTCGATCTTCATGGTTACCTCATCACGCCAAGTCCTCCAAAATGTATTCTATTCCTACCTAATATTTACATGATATGTGCAAACCTCAAGTTACATTCAAGGGTAGTAAGAAGGAATAGAAACCATTTCATATGGAATAAAATATGAGGCTTGGAATTAAAGACATATACTTGTCAAAAAAAGGGATCCATTCACTTCCTCATTATGCACACACAAAGTGGTCTTTGGCCATATCCATGCACACATTCACCAAACAAGACATATTTTTGATGGAAAAGTGTATGATTTATAGATATATAATATATATACACATGCATATATATGTAATACTGGTATTTTTCTATTAAACATCCATTTATTGAATGATGCAGGATGACAATGGAGAATTTGGAGGTGATAGGGTTGGCCATGATGGCCTCTGCTGAGTCTTTCCCCCTTCTCACCACCACTCAACTTCATTCAACGACGCTGATCTTCTTAGAGACAACATAAGGTTTTGAGTGGATTTGCTAAAGAAAATACTAGGGACCACTTCCCTGCAGAAGGTGGAAACTGAATGTCGTGGTCAAATACTTATATACCCGCAAGAGGAAGAAACAAAGAATATTGAGAGGTCTAAACTCTATCTTGATGGATATGTTGTTGACCTAAGTGTTCACATCCCCACTGTCAAAAACTACCTTTATCAAGTTTGAATTCTAAAGGGTTTGATTGAAGTCATAAGATACACAAAAGGTTTATCTCTTGTCAAGTTCTCAAATCAATCTAACATGGAGAATCTTCTTGGTGGGGTTTATTTCATCAAAGACAAACTGATGGTCCTAATGAGTTGAAAACTAGGTGATGTTCTCACAAGATTCAAGCTCATGGACATGCCCATCTAGGTCAGAGTTTATGAACTTCCCTTGGAACATTGGGACACAAATATGTTTGTGAGATTAGGATCCTTGCTTGGTACTCCCCTCTATACATACAGACTCACATTCGACATGAAGAGGCTCGATTTTGCTAGACATCAAATTCTAATGCCAGCTAATTCCTCATTCCCTGAACAACTAGAGATGACCATCAATAATGACACTATGCATATGATCTTTTTCTCATACAAATGGATCCCTAACATTTGTTTAGTTTGCAAATTGTTCAGACACAATGACTATAAAGAGAAACCTGAAGCTACTCCTCATCATGTTTGGGTTGCAAAGAATCCAGTTGAGATCCCTTTTTAGGAAATGCCTATAAGAAAAGAATCGGTTACACAAGTCAATCCGCAACTCCAAGAGGTCCCTTATGGAAAATCTTATGAGTTAGAGAAAGAAGATTTCATGGAGCAAGTGAACATTTTGTTGGGGAAGGTAGTTCAATTTTAGAAGATTCTTCATCCTCAGTAGTGGTTCCGATTACCTCTCCCAATTCTACTGACTCTAATAAATTTCTAAAGAGCAAGTAAAACTCTAATGGCTAAAAGTTTCAAAATCCTAAAAGAAATAAAAAGTCTAATAATAGGAATTTCTCAAATAGTAAATGAGCTGACAATTCTCTAGTTACCACTACTCTGAATAATAGATTCCAATGTCATGTGATTGATGAAGGTGCATATGTATCTTCTAAAACTAGTGAAGTAGTGGTCAATGCCCTTTCCAATGGATATACCTTCTTTCAATATAGTCTCCTAGAATGTTAGAGGTATTAACTTAAAAGCCTTTGAGGTTCAAGAGTAAATAAGATGGCTTAAGCCTCAACTTTTTATTTTGATTGAAAATAAAGTTAGAGAAGAAAAATTGTAGAATCTTATTAGTATCTTCTTTGGTGGTTATCACATGATCTCAAACTACAATTCTCACAAATTAGTTAGAGTCATAATTTTGTGGAAACCTGTTGATTTTTCTATTATCAAAATCTTTGAATTTGATCAGATGATCCATGCTAAAGTGTATCTCTATGATTATTGTTTCCTTATTTCAACCATCTACGAGCGTAATCCTGATTCTGATAGGTCACATTTGTGGTATCATATTGAAGATATTTGAACTAGGATAAATGATCCTTGGATCATTATGAGAGATTTCAACATAGTGATAAAAGATTGTGAGAAGTTGGGTAAAGATCCTCCATCCAATATGCCTATGAATGAGTTTAATAATTCTATCCCTAATTGTAGATTATTAACTTAATCTGAATGGATCCCTTTTCTCCTGGGATAATAATCAAGGTGGTTTTAACTTTATTACTTCTTAGAATTGATACAATCCTTTATAATAATGCCTTTCAACTATTTGTCTGACTTTGAAAGGCATTCTCATCCCAACACTATCAGTGATCATCATATTCTCAACTTGACTATGGGTAAAAAAAGTAAATGAAAACTTCTTTCAGGTTCATTAATGTTTGGATAGAGAAGGAAGGTTTCTGATACATTGTTAGTAAAGAGTGGAACTCCTGTTATGAATGAGTTCCTATGTTCTGAGTCTACTCTAAGTTGAAGGTTGTTTGATCCTCACTATCTATTTGGAACAAGATCTTAGTTGGCATTTTCTCTAAAAATGGAACGATCCTTGAACATGCTACCCTTGTTGCCCAAAATATTGTAGACAATGATCCTACTAATCATTCTTTACAAGAGTTGGCCATTGAATACAGGAAGGAGGTCCATGTTGCCATTCTAGCTAAAGAGTCCTTTTTAGGCAAAAAGTGAAAATTCACTGGCTTAAAGAAGGTGATTCTAACACTATGTTTTTCTATAATTCCATGAAGGTCAGAAGACACATTAACAACATTAGAGCAATTTCCATTGATGGAATCTTGTGCATAGATAATGATTCCAAGAAAACTCTTATTGTTGATTGCTTTTGCAACATCTTTAACAACAACCACTGTTTAGAAAATCAGCCTCTTAGGCCGAATAATCAGCCGAATATTCCTTTTTGGGGGTCTACCGCTCCGATTATGAATAATCGGCCTATAATCGGTCCAGGACCGATTAATCGGCCGATCGGGGGAATAATCGGCCGATCGGGGGAATAATCGGCCGATTAATCGGCGATTTTCAAAATCAAATGCTAGTAATATTTTTTTTTTACATTAATTTTTTCTAATACTACTATTGGTCATTACGATTACATTCTCTTCTTCCAATTTACATATTTGGTCTTCTCATCATGTTTTCTCTATAAGTTTATAGTTAGTGTTTATTGAACTGATCCTTACTGTTGATGTTTTCTTCTTTAATTTCATCAATGTTTCTAATTACTTCTTAATGCAATATTAGTCTATGACTTATCAATGTTTCTAATTACTTATCAATGTTTTTTCCCTAATTTCATCAATGTTTCAAGTTACTTATTAATTCAACATTATTCTTATCACTTATCAATGTTTCTAATTACTTATTAATGCAATATTAGTCTATGACTTATCAATGTTTCTAATTACTTATTAATGCAATATTAGTCTATTATTTATCAACATTTCTAATTACTTATTAATGTGATATTAGTCTATGACTTATCAATGTTTGTAATTACTTATCAAAGTTTTCTTCTCTAATTTCATCAATGTTTCTAACTACTTATGAATGCAATATTAGTCTATTAATTATAAATGTTTCTAATTACTTATCATTGTCATTATTATATGGTCAATATATAATTTACATATCTTTATGGTTAATATAAAAAAAAATCAAAACCGATTAAAACCGAATATTCTCCCGCTTATACTCCCGCATACAGTATATACTCTATTCGGTACCCTCTCTGCCCGTACACCGATTACCGCTTTTCAGAACAATGACAACAACCATTCTTCATTATATTGGAAGCTCAATGAAATTCCTTTTCTACTCTTGATGATGTCCATAATCTTGCTTGGACAAGTTCATTTTAGTTGAGGAGATTGTTTATGTTGTTAAATATATAAAGTGTGATAAATGTCTGGGTCCTGATGGGTTCAATGGCATGTTCTTCTCCAGTTGCTGGGATATAATTGAAGACAATTTAGTGGAAGCTATTCTCAACTTTTTTAGAAGAAGCAGATTGCTCAAGGAGTCAAACAAGACTTTTGTTACCCTCACCCCTAAAAAAAAGGACACCTATGATTTGAAAACTTGTTGCCCTATTGCTTTATGTAACATCACCTTCAAAATCATTTCCAACATTACGAGTAACATGATTCAAATGTGCTTTCTTCTCTGATAGCAAGAACCAGTGCACCTTTATTAAAGGTCACAATATCCAAGATGCCATACTATTGTCTAATGAAATTATTCATGAAATCAATTAGGAAGGAGCTAAACCTAAAGTCTGCCTCAACATAGACTTATCTAAAGCTTACAAATCTATTTCACAAGTTGCTCTCTTCAAAGTTATTGAACTGGCTTGTATGGAATAAAGATTTTTTTCTACTACTTCTTATGAGATTTTGTTTAATGGAGAACCTACTTTCTCCTTCAAACCTACCAATGGGGTCCATCAAGGAAATATTCTAGCTCCCTACCTATTTGTCCTAGTCATGAAAACTTTCTCCCGACTAATAAGTAAAGTTGTAAAAGAAGTAGGTATTAAACCTTTAGGGCCTATAGTAATTTTGATGTATTGCATCTCATCTTTTCTGATGACCTAATGATATTCATGGAAACTGATCTATGAAGTGTTGTTTGCATCAAATACATCCTTCATGATCTTCATTCTATCACTGGCCTAAAAATGAATTTTGAGAAAAGTTCTTCCATCTTTAGTTCTAGAGTGGATAAAATCAATTTCTCTAACATCCTTGTTATTGGGGAATGGTCTTTAGCTAAAAGATATATGCACATCCCCCTCATTATCGACAAATTGACAAGAGTCCACTATGCTCCTCTTCTGGACAAACTAAAAGGTAAGCTCGACAGTTAGAAAGCAAAATATCTTTCAATGGCAGGTCATGTTGAGCTTGTTCACTCTACCCTTTTTGGTATTCACCAGTATTGGTCCTTGTCGTTTCCCCTTCCTTTATCTGTTTGTGATGGCAATGATAGATCATGCATAGATTTCTATGGGGAAAAACTGATAATAAAAAAATATCCGCATCTTTTCAAATACACAAAAGTTACCAATCCTAAAGATGAAGGTGGCTTATGTATTAAATCTGCTAGAGAGATGAATACTGCTTATCTCATCTATCATGGTAGGAATATTGCTACAAACAAAGACAATCTCTAGGTCAGCTGGATCTGTGAGAAATATCATAATAAAGCCTCTTCCCGATTTGTTACTTACAATAGCAATTTATCTTGGTTCTTTAACCATATCATAAGCTCCAGAGGCCTTCTCAAAGCTCATGTTATCTTTGTTATTGGTAATGGTGGAAGCATATCAGTATGGAAAGACCCTTAGACTCCTGATGGCAAGCTCTTGGTGAATTATTTGGGTATAGACAATGTTATTAAACCGAGCATTAATGTGAATGCAAAACTAAGATATCTTACTTCTGGCGACTCCTGATGTTTTAAAAAACTAGACTTGATACATGTCTAAAAAATCTTTTCATAGTATTCCTAAATTGAGTCATGTCTATGATGAGATTCTTTTTTATAAGAAGGTTGATGCATGAGTTTTGAGTCACTTTTACAGGCTTATTTTATATCTATTTTATGCACATATTTATCATTTTCTTGATTATATTTGCATAATTCACAATAGTTGGCCTTTAAAATCAATTTGCATCAAATTATACTTATTTTATCATATTTATATGATTTTATATAATCCCCAGACTTATGCACATATTTCAGTACTTTTCAGGTACTTTTGCACTGTACATAGTCGATACTATCGACCCCGGTGTCGATAGTATCAAGATTTCATGAGGAATCAACCCCGGAACTCGAAATTGGAAGGCAATATCAACATCATGGTCGATACTATAGACATGGGTGTCGATAGTATCGACAGCGTCAGGATCTGTCGATTTCTGCACTAAATTGGATCATTCTAATCTAACGGTTGAGCGTTTTTGGTGCCGTAAAGTTGTCCTATGACCTAAGGGGAGGACGACCATCCCAAGGGGGATTGGAGATTGAGCCGCCCAACATCCAAGAAGGAGGGAGAGAGGAGACTAGAGCCGAAGGCCGTCAACCGGGTGATCTGGGCACCTTCGACTGGCGATTTTGCTGTCAGAAGACTGCAAAACGCGTGTTTCTCGAGGAGGATCTCCAGGAACACCTTCGTATCAGGGGTTACATGAGTTTTCTCCATGTTTCCCACGTTTTTCTTCTCTACTCCTATGTATTCTCTATTGTTAACTATGCGGGGCTAATCCCCATCGTTCCTTAGGACCCGGGACTAGCCCGGGGAACCGTTGTACTGAATTTTTGCATGAATTAATATAGGATTCTCATTTCCTGGATATATAATTGTGAAGATTGCTTGATTTACTTATGCTTCATGACCATAGGTAAATAATTAGACTAATAATTACTCTGGAAAGGGGATTAAAGGTCAGAAAACCCACTATTATACAATATCTTATACGTTCCTTAGACTAGGCGACGTATAGATAGTGGAGAGATACCCAGAGTCATCGATAATGTGCCTAATCTAAGATATAAATTGGTACGGAAGTAGAATTGGCTTAGATTTAGGTAGTGGATTGTACCGTGGAAGCGGGAAATCCTAATTACAAGCTCTCTATCCAATATTCGATAAAATCTATGTTATTTATGTGAGATATTAGGTATAACGAGACCCCGTGGTGAAATCGGCAATCTTAAGGAATCCCATCCTCATTGATTAAACCAACATTTAATAATTGCTCTTTTGTTTTCTCTTTATTTTATTTTCTTTTCCAAAACCAATCAACTCTTTCATTTGGTCTAGCTGATCGCAACAAGTTAATAGTAGTCCTCTGAAATTCACATTTCCCTGAGTTCAACTCGGGCCTCACAAGGCCTATATTACATTGATATGTTCACTTGCATTTAACACACTATTTATGCGTGTCAAGTTTTTGGCACCGTTGTCGGGGAAACGGTGAGTTTCAGCACTACGAGTGCTGCGAGCGGCCACACTAGGCCACTTTTAATTCCTGTAATTTTTATTTTAATCTTTTGAACTGAATTGCAAATCGTATTCATTGTTTTAATAATTTGTACCGGTTCATACACTACCATTTGAAATTTTAGGTACTAGTAAAGTAATAACGGGTGACAGAGCAGCAAATGAGGAGCAGATGATCTAGGAGAAGATCAAAGCATCTTCTTCATTTACATAAAAGGGGCCAATCAAGGAGCAAGCCATCAATGTTCCGAATTATAAAATTGATCCAGGTCTCATTGCATTGGTTAAGACACAGGCATTCAATAGATTTCAACATGAAGACCCAGTAGCCCATATTAGCAACTTTGTGGAAAATTGCGATATAGTGAAGGTAGACAGGTTCCCATAGGAACAGATTTATCTGAAGTTATTCCCATCGTCCTTAGCAGGCAATGCAAAGGAGTGGTTCTATAACTTGCCAAAAGAATCTGTCGAGATGTGGGATCAGATGATCGAGGTATTTTTTGTAAGATACTTACCACCCAAGAAGACCAATGACCTTGTGAGGAAGATTCACAATTTCAAGCAGCAGGCAGTTGAGACATACTCAGAGGCGTGGGAGCGATTTTGAATCATGCTACGAAGAGTCCCACATCATGGGATAGATTTGGAAAACCAAGCAAAGACATTCTACTTTTGCCTAAACCAACATGAATGGGGTATTCTCGATTCAGCAGGTACATATTTCTTCCTGAACAATAAAGGCTCCAAGTGTTGGGACATTTTGAAGAACATGGCTAAAAATCAAGCTTGGGGTGAAAGAGACAGACTAGAGAAGGCTAAAGCTATAGGTGATGCAAAGGCCATTCAAGCTTTAAATGAGAAGATGGACTTGCTAGCCAAGAAGCTCCTAGAGAAGGAGAGTAACAGGTCTGATGAGGAAGAACATGCAAAGTATATGCATCAACATGGATATAGAAATAACAATTACAATTGAAGGAAGGAACAAAATTCTCAGAAGTCGTAGCCTAGCCTAGAGGAAAAGAACAATGAATTTCTTATCCAGGCGGTGAAGCAAAACCAAGAATTGATGGGCTCATTCGACAAAACAGTACAGTCACACGATGAGTACATGAACCAGTTTGGGTAGTAGATACAGAGCCATGGTGCACAACTGAGGAGGCTAGAGACGCCCATAACCCAAATTGCAACTGAGGTGGATGCCATGAAGCAAATCATTCAACAAAAACCAGCTGGGAAGGTAGAGCCCGCTCAACCACATCAGTAGGTTAAATATATATCAGTCAAAATGGGGCAAGAGCTTCCTGTTGAAGAGATACATGAGCGGAGTATTATGCATATAGACTTGGAGGATAAACCCAAAGTTCCATACCCTCGCAGTTTGTATGGATTGCCAGGAGGATGTAGGATGCTAGTCAAATCACTCCAAGATTCCACCACTGTCGTGCCCACATCTCAGATTTCTGAAGAGACTCCTATACCAGAAGAGCAGGTGAAAGCTTTACTTTGTAGTGGAGTAGCCACTATCAATAAGGAGAAGCAGCCACAAGTTATGGCATCCACGAATGATGTGCCAAATCCTATCTTAGAAGGTTGCTTTGAAGCAAGCTTAGTGGAGGAGACCCCTAAAGTTCCATATATTCCACCACACAAGCGCATAAAGGAGCCAAGCGTGCCATTCTCGGATAGTCTGAAGCCAAGGAAAGAGCAAAGGCACTTCAAGAAATTTCTTGAGATCTTCCGGAAGCTCCACATTAACATTCCATTGGTGGAGGCTATAGAGAAAATTCCTTCATATGGAAGATTCATGAAAGACATCATCAACAAGAAATGGCGGATCAAAGATACAGATGTCGTGTGTGTTGATGAAACAGTGAGTTCTATAATCCAAGGAAGGCGGCCAAAGAAGTGGAAAGATCCAGGATGTTTCTACATCCCATGTTCCATAGGTGGCCAACATTTTCCACAAACACAGTGTGACTCAGGAGTAGGCATTAATCTTATGCCACTTGCCACTTTTCAAAAGCTGGGACTGAAGAAGCCAACAAAAACTTCCATGACAATTGAGTTGGTAGATGGATCCATTGTGAAGCCACAAGGTATATGTGAGGACGTGCTAGTCAAAGTCGACAAATTCATATTCCCTGTTGACTTTGTGGTCATGGACATGAATGAGCTGGAAGGATGTGAGATGCTATTGGGAAGGCCGTTCCAAGCTACGGTTGATGTAATCACTGCCATTGGGCGAGGTTATTTGACACTTGGGATTGGTGATGATAGAGCTGAATTCAAATTGCCAAATGAATCATTTGAGACATACCATGACAACCCAGGTTAAAGGTATCCTTATGTCAAGCCTAGGACATTAAACAAGGGCGCTTGTTGGGAGGCAACCCAACTTTAGGTTTATTTTATGTTTGGTTATATTCTTTTATGTTTATGTACTTAGTTTTTGCTTAGGTTTTGATACTTTTTGTAAAAATGGTACCCTAACTCGTGTTTTGAAGTGTGCAGAACTTTTACGGTCGATACTATCGACACCCCATCGATAGTATCGAGTTTGGATTAGTAAACGCTGAGCAAGAGTCGATACTATCGACCCTAGTGTCGATAGTGTCGAGTTCTCTGGAGAAACCATACACATTTTTTTCAGTAACCGTCGATACTATCGACAGGGGATACTATCGACACCCCTGTCGATAGTATCGAAACTTTTGATTTCCCAGGATTGTAGATTCATCGGTACACCAAAATTACTGAGCAAGAGTCGATACCATCGACCTTGGTGTCGATAGAATCGACACCTGCAGGACAGCTACATAAAACAAGCCATGAAAGTTGTCAAAATGAGATTTTTTCGCACCATTTTTTGCAGAGAAAAGAAGGACAAAGCAAGTCATGTCTTAGAACCACTAAGACACAAAAGTGGGCCACCAAAAATAGGGAGATAGCAAGCATCACTTGGTCTACTTGAGCATCCAACCATCCATCTTCACCACACTTCAAAGTGAATGGTACCGCTGTTCCCCTCTTAAGTGGGAATGTTGACTATGAGGCCATAGTCATCTTCAAGCTTATGGGGGTGTTGGAACAACCCTCTATCTTAGTTTTTATTTACTTATTTATTTTGCTTTTACTTTTGAAATATTAGTTGTTTTTATTTCTAGGTTTACCGCTTTTGTAGGATCCACATCTATCTAGTGTAATCTGTGGAGTAATAAATGCATGGTTTCAATTGGGAGTATTACACTTGGGTTGTGTGCACATGAAAAATGAGCATATTGAAGACTTTTTTAGCTTATTCTTTTGAGTAATTGAGTTGCATAACTGTGGAAGTGCTTGGGTGAGTCATCTTCAGGACATGGGGACATGAATGACCATCTTTATTGTCCAAGAAAAAGTGATTGACAAGGTTTTTGAGACTGAACTGACCAAATACTAACGACCTTAGACTATAGTTTAAGAGAGAAATCCTTCAGTTACCCTGTACACATGTCTTTAGAGAGAGACATATGATATTTTCAGATGGTCTTATCTTTTAGCTGTGTGATCTCATCCACCGCACACATTCATCACTCCACCACCATAAGAAGATTGAGTACATTGAATTGTTCATTCTTTTATTTGCACTTACATTGCATGGTAGGATTTGCATAATTTTGTTATTTTTTCTTAAATTAGTGAAAAATGAAAAAAATAGAAAATATACATGCACAACATTAATTTAGGTGCATGTCTTTTAGTTACATAACATTATTGTTTACTTAGTTGCATTTGCATTACATAAAGCTTGTAGTTATCATCATGTGCTAACTTCATTCTTCTTAAACATGAGAAGGTAGTGATCTTTTCTCATACCCTTAAAAAATATTATGGTTTATAAGAAGTGTAATGTAAACAGAAGCCCAAAATAGTTATGCCATTTTGAAAGGGGGCTTGAAAAAAAAAAGAAAAAAAAAGGATTGAGTAATTTTTTCAAAGGAAATAATGGAGAAAGGGCATGATCTTACCTTTATCATAAAGAAGAATTAGTACATGATGTAGTTTTTGTAAATGTTTGATCTTACTCTGAGATGAAATGATAGTGCATGCATCATTCTACTTCAATGAGTAGGCATTAGGATCATTTCATATCTTATATCATTATAGGTTCATCATATTTTCATTGTATGAATGATTCTTTCTGCTCATGATTCTTCCACATCCACCTATCCTGTCCACTCATTGCTCCTATTGGTAGGCCACATATATGATTGTCTCCTCATTCATTGTTTTATCAGGAGAACAACTTCCACATAGATGGTAGCTAGATGAAAGGAGCAATGTAGATAGGAGATCACATGATGCATTAAGTATGGACCGGATGAGTTTATCATATTAACTGCTTTAACTGATAGTGTTTCATTGATTGGGGACGGAAATCTCTTACGTAGGTCTTGGTCACCAGGATGGCAGTTAGTGTTTAGTGGTCCATGAGGGATGGTTTGTGGAAAGAAAGTGGGGATGATTCAGATGCATTTCATGTATTTATGTCCTTTTGCTGACTTATCTCAATCAGATCCAAGGTTTTGTTGCTCGAGGATGAGCAAGGTTTAAGCTTAGGGGAGTTAGATGCATGGATTTGGAGTCGTTTTTACAGGCTTATTTTATATATGTTTTATGCACGTATTTGTCATTTTCTTGATTATATTTTCATAATTCACTATAGTTAGCCTTTAAACTCTATTTGCATCAAATTATACTTATTTTATCATATTTATATGATTTTATATAATCCCTGGACTTATGCAAATGTTTCGGTACTTTTCAGGTACTTTTGCACTGTACAGAGTCGATACTATCGACCCCGGTGTCGATAGTATTGAGATTTCATCAGGAATCAACCCCGAACTTGAAATTGGAAGGAAATATCAACATCATGGTCGATACTATCAACCTGGGTGTCGATAGTATCGATAGCGTCGGGATCTGCCGAATTCTGCACTAAATCAGATCGTTCTAATCCGACGGTTGAGCTTTTTCAGTGCCGTAAAGTGGTCCTATGACCTAAGGGGAGGACAGCTAGCCCAAGGGGGATTGGAGATCGAGCCGCCCAACATCCAAGAAGGAGGGAGAGAGGAGACTAGAGCTGAAGGCCGTCAACCGGGCAAGCCGGGCACCTCTGACGGACGATTTTACTGCCGGAAGATTACAAAATGTACGTTTCTCGAGGAGGATCTCCAGGAACACCTTTGTATCAAGGGTTACATGAGTTTTCTCCATGTTTCCCACATTTTTCTTCTCTGCTCCTATGTATTCTCCATTGTTAACTATGCGGGGCTAATCCCCATCATTCCTTAGGACCCGGGACTAGCCCGGGGAACCGTTGTACTGAATTTTTGCATGAATTAATATAGGATTCTCGTTTCCTGGATATATAATTGTGAAGATTGCTTGATTTACTTATTCTTCATGACCATAGGTAAAGAATTAGACTAATAATTACTCTGGAAAGGGGATTAAAGGTCAGAAAACCCACTATTATGTAATATCTTATACATTCCTTAGACTAGGTGACATATAGATAGTGGAGAGATACCCAGAGTCATCAATAATGCACCTAATCTAAGATATAAATTGCTACAGAAGTAGAATTGGCTTAGATTTAGGTAGTGGATTGTACCGTGGAAGTGGGAAATCCTAATTACAGGCTCTCTATCCAAGATTCGATAAAATCTATGTTACTTATGCGAGATATTACGTATAACGAGACCCCGTGGTGAAATCGCCAATCATAAGGAATCCCATCCTCATTGATTAAACCAACATTTAATCATCGCTCATTTGTTTTCTCTTTATTTTATTTTCTTTTCCAAAACCAATCAACTCTTTCATTCGGTCTAGATGATCGCAACCAGTTAATAGTAGTCCTCTGAAATTCACGTTTCTGTGAGTTCAACTCAGTCCTCACAAGGCCTATATTACATTGATACATACACTTGCATTTAACACACGGTTTATGCGTGTCAAAGGCTCACATAAGTATTAAAATGCCTAGGTTTCTACTAAGTCTATCAGTTTTCTTGATCCTTTCTCTATCCATCTTTGGATATTTAAAACTCCTAGGAGATATCAACTTCACTACTGGATGGTTGGTCATGGGAAGCTTCCCACATATAACTACCTAATGAAGTTGGGGATTCACTTGGTTCTATGTGTTTTCTCTATAGATAGTAAGATGAAAGTATCTGGCATATCTATTTCAATTGACCCTTTTCTTCATCTATCTGGAACAAAGCAAAAGATTTCATCCTTCATTCTGCTCCTAGCTCGAGAGATGACCTCCTCAACGTTTCAACCAGGGATCATCACCTTCTCTATATTATCATTATCTACTGGATTCCGCGTGAAAGGAACAACATAGTTCATGATGAGAAAGCTAATTGTTCTTTTGCTCTTTAGAAGCTTATCAATGTTGATTATGATAGTCTTCACACATAGTGTTTTCCTCTTTTCCCACTCTTATTCTTTCTTTCTTTTTTTCTCATTCTTATAGGCATACTCCTCTTTTGTGAAGTTTCTTTGTTTTTTTTTTAGTTCTAGATAGGTAATTACATTACTAAGTGTCTCTCATGCGCTCATGTACATATTAGAAAATTATATAAATAAAAAAAGAAGAGCTTTTTTAGAACCATACATATATACAGACACACATATGTGGGATTAAGAGAGAAAGATTCTCCCCCCTTTTCCACACCCATGGCGGAGGCTGAACGCCTGAGAGGGTGATAAATCAAGGTGGCAACTGGGATTCAAACACGGGTCCCTTTGTTAGGGGACACCGTGCTTAACCACTTGAGCCACTCCTTGTTGACACATACACAAACACACACACACACACATATATATATATATATATATATATGTATAATATTGCATTTTTTCATGTGGGACAAACCCCATGAGTAGATATTTGACATCTACGCGAACTATATAGGGTATGCAGGGGATGTACCCTTGTATGGGGTATATGGATTTTACTTCCTATTACTAGGAAAAATTAAAATTTTACATAATCAACTCCATGCGCCATATAAAAAAATCTAGATGTAGATATACGTCAAATCAAATAGGTTGATTTTATCACAACACGTGTAACAAAATAATTGAAACGAAACAAATCTGATCACATCAACTTTAAATCCTAATATATCATAGATCAATGTAGTAGTTCATGGTGGTGACTGAAACAACTAAAAGAAACAAAAAATACAATAATCTATTATCCCAAGGGTAGATCTTGTCAACAAATATATATTGAGAAGGAAGCAATGCGAGGTATACCTTTTTCATGGAGTATATCGGTGGCAGTGCTCACAAGGATATAGATAGAATAGGATGTCATTGATATTCTCCCAATGTATCTGCCGTCACAACTACATCTATTTGTCATCCATGGGGTGAATGGAACTCAAAGTTATGCTCCAAGATTTGGCAAGAAGGAGCTTTTTGTTGGAAACATGCTAGTGTTGCACAATACCATCTTCTCTCTCTCTCCTTGTAGGTAATTCTGACTGGATAAAAGGTGTAAGAAAAATCATGGTTGTCATGCCCCTATTTATAGGAGAGGTAGGGAATCAAGGTTTCTAATAAACCTTGGGATATGAAAAGACACAAGCCTTCATTTTCAGCAGTCCACTCATAGACAACTGATTGGTCAACTAACTTAGTGCAATTGATCTATTGGCCGGGTTGGGCAACTTTTTAGCAGCACGTTTGGACTTCAATTCGAGTGACTAGATAGTCTAGTTGATCTCCCTGATGGGGTCAAAACATTATTGATCAATCATTTGATCTAGTCCACTTGAGTGACAACGCCCTCTAGTTGACCGATTGGATGATCTAGTCAAGTCCGGTGACTATACTAGCTAGTCAAATGATTTGGAGGATCTCAACCCGGTCAATCAACTTGACCTTCCTTTTGATTGACCCATCTATTTAGTTGGGGTGAATATACCTTCCAATCGAACGACATGGCTTCCAATCAGTCCAACAATGATTCAATTGATTTCCTAAACCTTCTAGTAACCAATTAACAACATGTCCATTATTATACTCCTCTTCCATATGCATCCTATGCATGTGACCGTATAGGCTCCAAATTACATTGGTAGTGATATATGTTGGTAAGGTATGCCCATAGAGCCAATCATATGATGATTGACATGGCATAATTTCCTAAAAGAATTTGATTAATAATACCATATATATAAAAGGCAAGATTCCAGTTCATCCGTTTCACTTAGTTATGAGATAATGTGGATACAGAGTGAATGCCTAGAGAATTATATTACTAATGTATGTTGTCAAGTTCCTATCCTTGTGATGAGATCATACAGATGTTAAGAGTACTTATACACATTCTCATTATGTCCCTGATTGGTTGTTATTGTGGAAGGTTGATAGACAATAATAACACATAAGATCAGAGTGTGAGTTGGTTGATGACTAAATCTCATTAGTCATGATATGGCAATACCAAACCAAGAACATAGATACATGTTAGAGAACAGTGTATCAGACTGACCCACCTTGAGAGTGACACATGGTTTTGTGGTCACAGTCATCTCTCATAGTGAAGGTGGTGATTGTGATTCTTAGACTTGAAATCACTGCACTTGTCACATGTTGCTGGGTACGTTTTGACATCATCAAAAGCGGTCCTGAAACATGGGTTGTTATAACGGTGATGATTGGGTGACATTGACACATGGGGATAGATTGTGAGTGATAGATATGGGATTTGTCCCTCCTACTAGAGTATGATATTCTGGCCACTTGATTAGCGAGATTGAAAAATGCATGCGCATGCACATATGAATCAATATATGATATTGATGTCACATTATCTCAGACAGTCTGCTCTTGGTTCGAGAAACATGGATTGGACATTGAGAGGATGACCAACCATGCCTCCATTTCATCCTGGATATCAGAGATAAAGGAATTATACAATCACTGCAACACCTTACACAGATTGTAGGCTTAAGTTGTTCTCCAACTTTCCATTTCACTTGGGTAGCACTGATGTGCGACTAGGCACCACTCCTTGCTTGTGATGTCATAAGCGAGTTATGGACATTCACTGCCAACGTGACATGGGACCTATAGGGCCACACACATAGGAACTCATCTAGAAGAGGTGTTTGATATTGAACGATAATTGGATTGATTACTAAAGTGTTTAGGTATTCCAGTCACACAACTGATTGCTCGATTGGCTGACCATGTCTGCCAAATGACCATTTCACCGAATGATACGACCGCTTGGGAAGCTAGACGGGTGTCTCAAGTTGTTGAGACGGCCGTTTGGGAGTCAGGCTTATTAGAGATCGAATTGGCTTAGTTCTGCCCTTGAACTGTCTAGTTTAATATTATTGAACTGACAGGCTCAACTCAGCTCACCAAACGGCTGTCTAGGTGAGTGAGATGGGTGTCTCGGTTGGGTGACACACCCCATTTGGGTCAAATAAAGGTTTTAGATGTTTGCTGAATAGTTTTGATTGTTCTTAACTTGAGGAACAAGGAAATTAATATGAGATATTAATTGGATTTAAAATAGTCAAATTCATTTGGGACTGGGAACTACCAAATAGCCATGATTGCTCACCAGATGACCATCTAGGTGTGCAAAATGGCCGTTTCGACTGTCGTAGGTTGCAAAAATTCAATATCTTCCAGTTTTATTCCATTTGCGCGCCATTTTCTTGTATCTGATAGTAACTGGGAACCTTGACCCTGGTCTCTGCTATATATAAAGGGGTACTAGAAGCTTCCTAGATGAAAACACAGTATAGACAACTGAGAATTAGTTCCTCTAACAACTGTTATCCTCTCTGGTTGTGGTAACCAAGAGATCTCAGGTAAGCCTACCTAAAAAGGAGGGATAGCCAATGGGAGAGAACAACTGAGAAGTTTTCATTATGGGAGAGCAGGTTGGTGACTAGTACATCAACAGGGAGGACAACTCCTTCCTATCTGTTCTTAGTGAATGATAAGAGTTTTCGTTGGTCCGTGTGGACTACTCTAGAGGCAGGAGTCTGTTGGTTGCTGCTAGGAGGACACTTGCAACCTGCATTATGTGGTCCGGCCACATGATTGTTGTAGAAGTTGTCTTGTTCATTGTTCGTGGTGAAGAGCAGGAGATGCACAACAACCGTCTAAGAGCAACTTATCAGTAGTTGCAAAGAATTGAATTTTGTCACTGGTCTTACTCCAGGACCAGGTATAACTCGCTCAAACCATCCTTCCTATTTCACAGTAGTTGGTGCGATCTTGCTATATTGGAAAATATAGATAGATAAATTTTTTGTTTTCCGTACTATACTCTATGCCTGTATTTCCCAATAGTGGTATCAGATCCATGTCAATTCACTATGTTTTAGGATAACTGATATGATTAGATTTTTGCTTTTACCGTTTATTTATTGCATCAATGTGAATATTTAAACTTCTTTCATATGTGTATTCGATCAAAAGACCACATAATCCCAAATATATATATATATATATATATATATATATATATATATATATATATATATATATATATATATATATATATATATATATAATTTACACGTGTCACCCTAAAAGCGGTTTTGATGGTAGATGTGTAGTGTGGTTATGGACAATACCCTTAATCTGTATGTGGTTGGATGTTTTGGCTCATGTTTATCTCGGTCTGCGTACCCAGCATGTACCTCTTTCCTCCCAATGTAAAGTTAATGCTTTCCTATCTATTCTCCCCTCGAATGTAACTCGAGGTTTTCCTTATTCAATGTAATAAAGTAACAATAGGACAATTTCTTTTTATGCAATGATGTTAAATATATTCATTGCCGGTTGAGGCGACCAATTCATGAGACAAGCCAACCTCCTGGAGGATCATGGAGGATAGAGGATGATGGAACCAGACGACTGCTTGGTGGGTCCAACCGACCATCTTGAAGGAGTCTAGACATCAGTTGGATAGGAGGCCAAACGATCGTCCCTGGAGTCCCAATCGAACGTTTGGAAGGAGTCCAAACATTAGTTGGAAAGGAGGACCAACTATCTGACCAAGATGTGAGATGACCGGTTCAAGGGTTGAACCGATCTACCCAGATTGGCAAGCACATGTCTACAACAACAACAGGTTCATGCATGTGAATTGATGATTGACCTAGGTGGTAGTAATTCCTTTTGGCTCCAATGAATTACAAGTTGACATGGCCATAAACATTGCCTTTTGTTTTAGATTGCATGATTACATTGTGGGATATAGCATGTATATGATACATACTATATATGTGGTGATTGGATACAATCAATATATATATATATATATATATATATATATAGGGCAACGATCCAGTGAGAAACATATCTGGTGAGAGCATAAGAGGCATTTGAATAACTCTCCACATAGATCAATTTTTCATATTCCAACCATACAGATTACAAGTATACCTTAATATCTACCTTCCTATAAAATTTTATCACCATCCAATTTGTAGATCATTCACAACAACCGAATATTTTTCAACGCTCTATATTGAATTTCAGGCTGACCGTTGGATGTAAAAAGTATATATTGTACATATGGACATGTAAACAATGTCTGATTGCAATGATTTTTTGTGACAAGGTAAATGAAATGATGCTTTTTCCATCTATATGGTTGGATTTTAAAAAACCGTTAATAATTTTTAGGTATTCAAATGCCGCTCATGCTCTCACCGTAGGATGTTTCTCACTGGATCGCTACCCCTATATATATATATATATATATATATATATAGAGAGAGAGAGAGAGAGAGAGAGAGAGAGTTAGGCTAGTATACACTCGAGTGTACTGGAGGCACCGTACACCTCAGTCATTTTTGAAGATGCAATAATTTTTTTTAAAATCTAAACCATTGATCTTCTTAATTATCATAAGAAAATACTATATAATAAATTTTAGCTCATTCGAACACTTATAGGTCATGCATCTATAGGAGGCAAGAATCATGTATTTCAAATTAGTTTTGTGCGTCGATTTTGTTGGCCTTGGATGAGTGACTTACACTCATCCAAATGAGTTCAAAATTTGTATGTGACCTATTAATATTGTAACCATGAAGATCAATGGATTAGATTTTGGAAAAACATGGTCTAGATAGGCAAACACCATTGGGGTGTACGACATGATCTATACACTCGAGTGTATTCTATCCTGACTCTATATATATATATATATATATATATATATATATATATATATATATATATATATATATATATATATATAACACCCCTCAATCAAACATATTAAGTCTAAGATTCTTTCCAATAGCAATACACATGAAAAAATTGTTCGACCAAGCACAAGTTACGCCAAAGCATTATGTGTCGTCTACCTCGTGGAAGTGTGATGGTAGTAAAGCAGGTTCCACCAAAGCGGGGTGCATTATTATCATATTGGCTATTGGGTCGGGCTTAACTGGTGATTCTTAGATAGTCTGGTCTCAAAAGCATACAAATGACTATGGCAAAGAGTTGTGCATGTCATCTATCCAAGAATTACATATGATACAATTGGCATGATTGCCTACCTTAATGATTGATTATGGATGCCAGTGTAGGCCGGGTAATAATTGAATCATTTTGGATCTTGTCTCATTAGAAAATTGTTCACTGCAATTTTTTGAATTGATACTTGAGGGTTGTCAATTTGAACAAAATAATGAGAATGATAATTAATTAAAGACCTAATTATATCGCCTAAATTTTAATAAAATCAAATCAAGTCAAAAATTGTGTTTTTGACAAATTGCAAATTCTTTTGTAGAGACAAATGGAAACAACAAACAATCACTTTTCTCTATGATCAGTCCTTAAGAAGGACAAACTTGTTGGGAACAACTTCCACAACTGGTTCAGGAGGATGAGAATTGCTCTCATGTAGGAGCAGAAACTCTATGTCCTGGAAATGTCAGAACCAGAGGAACCTACTCTAAATGCTCTAAGGACTGACAAGGATGCTTATAAGAAGCATACTGAAGACATTGTAGATGTCAAGTTTCTGATGCTTTGTTCAATGAGCCATGAGTTGTAGAGGCAACATGAGAACATGAGTGTCATTGAGATGGTCACACATCTCAAGAACATGTATCAAGATCAGGTAAGATAAGAGAGATATCATGCCTCCACGGCATTGTTCAAGTGAAGCATGACAGAAGAAGATCCAACAGGTCCTCATGTACTCAAGCTGATTGGGTACACTAGTACATAATCGACCTTTAGTGTCAGTTATTTAAGGCCTTTAGTGTTGGTTTTAATGCGACACCTATGTGGGCGCCGCTAAAAGGCCAACCGTTAGGCATCGGTTCTCAAACCGATGCCACAACCCTTCACGCGCCACTGAAAATGCGCCAGCAGGGGGGTATAGGCGTCAGTTATTAGCTTTGAAACCGACGCCATAAACCTTCGCGCCACAAAAAGGGCACCATCTGGGGCATTATCAGCATCGGTTTATTAGTGATAACCGATGCCATCTCACCCACTGCCACGATCGTGCTGGCCAGTACGGCCGCGTTGTCTGGCCCGCTGCCATGACAGTGTTGGCTAGCACGGCCATGGTGTCTGGTCCGCTGCCACGACCGAGGTGGCCAGCACGACCATGGTGTCTGGCCTCATTAGGGAAATCGACGTCGTTACTAGTAGGGAAACTGACGCCTGAACCATCAACATCGGTGTATTATTGATAACCGACGCCATATCACATGCATTAGGCGTCGATTATAATTATTTATCCGACGTTGTAATCATTTGTCATCAGTTTTTAACAAATAACTGATGCCTATTTCATGTTTTTTTTATCAGTCTACAGGCCTGCTGTGGTTGGTCGCAAGATGAGAAACCTGCAGTTCAGTTATGAACTGTAGGTTTTATGACATCCATTGATATCAGCCAACAACAGGCCACAAACCTGCAAAATTAACAACATTGATTTTCACACATTTAGCAACCTGTAGTTCCATTCGATTTTCACACATGTAGAAACATTCATGTAGCAATTTGCAGTTCCATTCATTTTCACATTCACACACGTAGAAACATTCATATAGCAGCCAACAGTTTCATTCATTTTCACATTCACACATGTATAAACATTCAGACACATGTAGAAACATTCAGACATGTAGAAACATTCACACATATTATAATTCAGAAATTCATTTACAAACTATCATTCTTTAGTCATTATTCACTATCAACATCCCAATTATATGTTAAAACCCCCACTACTTGTATGGTTGTTGCCCATTCTTCTCTTACAACATTTAATTCTTTCGTCGTATAGGGAGCATGTACATCTGGTAAGGCCTTTCCTATAGTGTGGTCAGTTTTAAACACCTGCAAAGAGAATGATGTATATATATAATTAATAATATATAAATAAGATTGATATATTTCATATTATCTAATTAGACTATTTATAATACCTCAGGAATGGTATCGATGTCCACTACAGCATATTGGATAATCATGTGCATAAATTGCATCACATAGTATGCACATGCCCATCTGTTGTCTTGTGTAGCACACTATAAATTGAAACATACAAAATATTAAAAAATACAACTAATTAAGCATTGTTCACATAAATAATATATATATATATATATATATATATATATATATATATATATATATATATATATATATATATTGCACTCGAGAACTTACTTCCACATTTTTCCAAATTATTGGCTGGTTCTTTTTCCTGGGGACCTTTCCTCCAGCCTTTTTGAACTCATCTAAACCCCTACATGTTAATGTAACACAGTACATTCCATAATTAAATAGTAATGTAATAACATATGTTAACGGAAATGAAAATGAAATATTTCTCACCAGAATAATGCCATTTTCATTTTGTGTCCATATTTTGAATTCAATTTAGTCCCCTTAGGATCTAGATAACAGATAGTGAACGTCTCAGGGACAATAACTAGTAACTCCCAATGCGTACCACTAGAGGTAAAAATTTTAAAAATTAATAACTCAAAATCCACAATAAAAATGTAATTTTCTTAAATCCAAAGTATAAGCAAAGTAAACTTACTCCACATTGAATGGAGCTATCATCATCGTCTTGTTATTTTGAGCAAAATTCATAAAAGAATCACAATAGTATTGTTGAACTGACGGAGGGTCTTTAACTACTAGACTAATCAAAGATGGAATCAAAAATCCTACATGTTCGAATGAAAAATCTGCACATATCTTGTCTAAGTAGCTGCAAAACATGTATTACGTATGCATTAATAAATAAGAAACCAAATAACCAGATACTACACAAGGTATATGGATGTATAAATAAGATCTCACCTTATCCATAGCTCTATCACAGATGTATTCAGCCAATCATATCGAAACAACTCCAAAATATCTTGTATAAATAGTTTGCTTTCGTATGATTGACCTGCAACATCCACATCTATAGAAACAGTTATAGGGTAATTTATATCATGTTTGCCTAACCATATTGCCATACCCCTACAATTAGGACCTAACGGGACAGATAGGTCCTGTGGAACCCAACTTGGTAATGTAGGATGTGGAGGTGGAGGCCTAGATGCTCTGGGTGTCTTTTTTTTAACCTGTATATATATATAATTTCTGATCAATTGACATCATATACACACACTAACAATTTAACGTAATGTAAATTTACCATACAGTTTTAGTATAGAGGACATCTGCTTTTGGCCACAATATCACTCCACCTTCTGCCTCACCAAGCATTTCACAATCTGGGTGGGCATATGGCAATGGAAGATCCATCCAATTGGGGAATATATGTACCGGGCTCACATGAACCCAACCATCTGGTAATGGAGACCCGTGAAATATTTCCCCTGGTAGGGATGGGTAAGCCGACGCCTCTGCAATGACAAATTCTTTACTTTTTAGACGACATGGCTCAACCCCTACAAATTTTTGTGTAAAGAATGTTATATACATATATACATATCATCTTGAAAAGACTAGTTACGATGTCATAAAAATACTTACAACAGATGTGCTATGTGGTGGGTCTACATGATTACTCCCAACCTCTATAGTAGGAGAAGAGTGGGACGCCATAGCAACTGTCTGCTGAGTGGCAGTCAGAGATGCCTGCCACTTGCTCATTGCTTCTTCGAGTTTCCTATCAACTATGTTATCTACCTATACATGGATAAAAGAAACGTTAGCTTCTGATTATTGAATTCTCTTTTATAGTAACATTATAAAGAAATAATAGGTTACCTCTTCTTGTGAAAGTCCCACTTTTGGGACATGTTTGCGCTGGGATGGCCCAAAGAACGCTTTGATGCCCACACCAGCGCCTGCAACCCTAACACGTCCAGGATGCTCTGGGTTACCCAGAGCAACTGTCAATTCATTCCTTGTGCCCTCAGGGATGAACTTGCCTTGTTTCCTCAGCTCATGCAGCTCCCGCTAATCGCCAAAACAAAATTTTGTAATTAAGTAAACACCACAAATAATCAATATTCGAACGATTGCTCTAAGAGTTGTATTTTACCATTTTTGCAGCCGCCTCAGCAGTTGCGGGCTTCCTCATTTCTCCCTTCTTATTTTGCCTCCCAGCTATCCAGACATCATGGTGAGGCAGAGGTGTGGTACCTATAGTATATGACTCCTGAGTAGTAGCAAACTGAGCAGTAGACTCAGCCTATAGTCTTTGGTGAATGCCTGCATACCCCTTTGGACCCATTGTGTGGTCATGCACATTCAGTGCACACCTTGCTTTTTGCGCCTCACTGAGGGCCTAGTTAGTATGCACATTAATGATTTGGTTAGTAACACTAAATGTTAATCTTGAATAGGTGAATACAACGTATAATAATTAAATTGGGAGTGACGCCTAATACATTGAACTCATTAGTTTGTCTTGAAGCAACAAACGCGTCTCATTCTTCTTGGTCCAGGAAGTTCCACTGTTCAGTGGCTGTCTTCTTCCTCTTGTCACCTTCTTTTATGTATTCTCGGGTGAGATTTGTCCTATAGTTCCGTAGGACTCTCCCACAGCGTTGCATCACGCATTTACGATGCAGCTTTTCATCCAATTCAAATATACTCTGCAAAATAGAATTGCTAATAACTAGTATCCAAAAAATTAGTAATCTATAAAATAGAATTGCAAATTAATAATAACTCACACATAAATCCTTCCATATTACGTCTTTATTCCCCTTAGGAACTTTATGCCAAGAATCTATCTTACAACCGCAATGGCTACGAGTAACATACCCAAGATATGAAACAAACAAATTGTGATTCACTCCAATTGCATTTCCTGCATTATCAAAATCCACAACAAGTTTGGGTCCATTGCCCCTTTGCGCTATTAACTTCTTCATCATAGTGATGCCCCTTCTCTTGTCAACTTTTTGGTGCTGCTCATCAAGTGCCTCAAGTGCTTCAGAGAGTACATGTGCATCATCAACCTAAAATTTGACAAAATAAACACACTTACAGGATATAACTATAAATGGACATATAGATATAAATATATGATATATTTTTAAAACTTACATTGTGAGGCGGCACATTGATGTCCTCACCCTCACGGTAATCATCAACACAGTCATCAGGAGAATGATCAACCATCTGAAAGTTCACATTCACATTGTAAAGTAATTCAAATTGTAAAGCTCACATTATAAAGTTCACATTCACATTATAAAGTAATTCACATTGTAAAGTTCACATTGTAAAGTAATTCACATTGTAAAATTCACATTGTAAAGTTCACATTCACATTGTAAAGTAATTCACATTGTAAAGCTCACATTGTAAAGTTCACATTCACATTGTAAAGTAATTCACATTGTAAAGTTCACATTGTAAAGTAATTCACATTATAAAATTCACATTGTAAAGTTCACATTCACATTGTAAAGTAATTCACATTGTAAAGTAATTCACATTGTAAAGTTCACATTCATAAAAATAAAACATATAAAAAAAATATAAACATGCCTCTAATATTGCGATTTTTTATCAATTAACAATCCTTCATTGTGATCTTCGCGCACATACAAGTCATCATTTGCTTCAATATTTGTTGATGTTGGCGACCCAACTGAGAATGGACTGGAGTCATCATACTTATCATAGTACTCTTTTTCATCTATAGGATCTTCAATAAACTATCTTTTACCATGAAGAACAACCGACCATTTATCATTTGCAGGATCATCGATATAAAATACTTGTTTCGCCTGTGATGCCAATATGAATGGTTCACCCTTGTCACCAATCTTTTCAAAGTTCACTAAATTGAAACCCAATTCATCCACGATAACTCCTTTGGTGTTATCAACCCAATTACATTTGAAGAGCGGAATTCTGAAATCTATGTAGTCAAACTCCCATATGTCTTCAATGACACCGTAAGATGATATTTTAGCTTCATGTGGAATCTTATCCTTTGCACTTGCAAAAAACATAGTCGACGCTTGAAGGGTGACCCCACTGTTTTGGACGACACTCTTATCATCTTGGCACTTTGTGTAATATGTGAATCCATTAATGTCATAACCTTCATAAGACATAACATTCAAATTTGGTTTAAATACGAGGTATTTGATAGTTTCAGTAATATCATCTGGTGTTTGAGATAGTTGATGTAAGACTTTATCTTCAAACCACTTAATAAATGTCTTGTTATGCTCTCTAGCAAGCCGCATTGTATTGGCTCGAGGATATTGTCTCTTGATGAAATTGGTATGTTCCTCGATATAAACACTCACTTCGTCCATGTTGTGTAAAATATACAAGTGACCTTGTTCCAAATGCTCACGGCTAATTACTTTCACCCATGATCCCAAAATTCCTTTGCCAAATTTCTCCTCAATATTCTTGCCATTACCAGGAGTTTCATTACCACTGAGAAAGTCATTGCAAAAATCCATAACCTCTCTTGCCACATAACCCTCAATAATACTCCCTTCAGGCCGATAACGGTTTCGAACATCACTTTTAAAAATGCTCATGTATCACTCAAAGGGATACATCCAATGTAAGGAAACTGGTCCCAACATTTTCACTTCCCTAGTCAAGTGGACAACAAGATGTACCATAATATCAAAGAATGACGGAGGAAAATACATCTCAAGCTGACATAGGGTAACAACCACTTCTCTTTGCAAATTATCGAGAGTATCAGGGTCAATAACTTTGCTGCACAGACTATTGAAAAAGAAACAAAGTTTGGTGATTGCAAACCTTACATGCTTTGGCAATATAGATCGAATTGACACAGGCAATATTTGTTGCATTAGAGTGTGAAAATTATGAGATTTAAGACCTATCAACTTCAGAACTTTCATTGATACCAATCTACGGATGTTGGATGAGTAACCCTGTGGCACCTTAACATTTACCAAACATTCACAAAATGCTTTCTTCTCCTTTCTAGACAATGTGTAACAAGCGGGAGGTAAGTATGTTCTCTGATTTCCCATTTCACGTAATTCTGTTAATTCTGACCTTATTCCCATTTCACGTAGGTCCAGTCTGGATTTTATCCCATCTTTAGTCGTTTACCTGGTATATTCAACAAAGTACCAATGACACTATCACAGACATTTTTTTCAACGTGCACGACATTGATACAATGCCTGACTGTCAAAGAACTCCAATAAGGAAGAACCCAAAATATTGACTTCTTCTTGAATAAAGATTTGTCACTCCATGTGGCCATAGTACATTGTGATCTCTTACCAAATTCATTGACAAAGTCTTTTACTCTTTCATAAACAACCTCCCCTGGTATAGGTTTAGGTGCACTCCGTTCCTCATTCAATCCATTGAATACTTTGTGCTTCCTACGATACAGATGGAATTTTGTAAGAAGCCTTCGATGACCGAAATATACAGTCTTACCGCCATGTTTTAGTCTTGTTGAATCAGTGTTCTCTTCACATATAGGACACACATTAGCTCCTTTGACACTATATCCAGACAAATTCCCATATGCTGGAAAGTCATTAATAGTGCAAAACAACATAGCATGCAAACAAAATGTCTCTCTTCGTGAAGCATCATAGGTCATCACACCTTCACCCTAGAGTTTCTTTAAGTCATCAATCAGAGGTTCAAGATAAACATCGATATCATTTCTAGGTTGTTTAGGGCCCGATATCAACAACGACAACATTACGTACTTATTTTTCATACACAGCCAGGGAGGAAGATTGTATATAACAAGCATGACTGACCAAGTGCTATGTTGGCTGCTCAATGTCTAGTACGGATTCATCCCATCTGTACAAAGCCCAAGTCTTAGATTCCTGACTTCTTCACCAAATTCAGGGTATAATAGATCAATCTTCTTCCACTGTGGGCAATCAGACGCATGTCGTAGGATCCCATCATTATTTTTCTTAACATCTGCATGCCACCTCAAATTCTTCACATCTATCGAATTGGAAAACAAGCATTGAAACCGTGATATTATAGGTAGATACCACATCACCTTGGTAAGAGAACCAGTTTTGGACTCCCCCAAAGTCATCAATTTATACCGTGATGCACCACATTTTGGACAATCTTTCAAATCCACATAGTCCTGTTGAAATAATACACAATCATTCAGGCATGCGTGTATCTTCTTAGCATCCATTCCCATTGGGCACAACAATTTCTTTACCTGGTATGTTGAGATTGGCAGCTCGTTTCCTTCAGGAAGCATTTCTTTCCACAAAGACAACAATGACGTGAAGCTTTTGTCACTCCATCTATTGTTAGCTTTCATCTTATACAATCTCAACAAAGCGCTAGGCTTCGTAAACTTAGTACAACCTATGTATAATGATATCTCAACATCATGCACAATGTTTCTAAAAATGGGAGGTGGATTGGTGTGTTCTACCCCACAACTATCCAGCATCGCATCAACGATGTCTACTGGAACTGTTTCATTGCCATCTACGTCATCGGAGGCAATTTCTTCTTCCACACAAGCACTTCTATCGACATCCACTAGTTTCGGGTTTGAAATCTCTCCATGCCAGTGCCATTCTGTATAGCCTTGTATAATCCTGTTGCACATGACATGACTTTTGATTTCGTCACCAGTGTTGACTTTCAAGTTGTTACCGCAATGCCTACATGGATAGTAGAACCTATCTCCAGGTTGTTTCCTATGTTCCTCAACAAATCTAATAAACTGGTCAAGACTAGAAATAAACTCTAGGGTGCAGCGATTGCAAATGGACATCCATGATCTATCCATTATATGATCAAAGAGAAAATAAGTATATATTACAACAAGATTAGGGTCTAAGGTTAACAAATTAGGGTTTTTGCATGGTTAAAACTTTAGGCCAACAAATACATGTGTTGTCATTCTTATATATAATAAATGTGTACCACCTATCCCATTCTTGAACACCTAATCTCACTAGTAAGTGTATAATGTGTATTGGGTTTTCAAGAAAATTTTGGCAGCATTTTCCCGTTGTTCTCTAAGTACATATGTACTTAGAGAACAAATGGGGAAATGTTGCCGAAATTTTCTTGAAAACCCAATACACATTATACACTTACATCCTAAGTGAGATTAGGTGTTCAAGAACAGTCCCAATCCGGGGACTATCCAAGATTTACTCCTAATGAGTAAATCTTGGACGGGTTTCTAGGCCACAAATACATGTGTTGTCATTCTTATATATAATAAATGTGTACCACCTATCCCATTCTTGAATACCTAATCTCACTAGTACGTGTATAATGTGTATTGGGTTTTCAGGAAAATTTCGACAGCATTTCCCCGCTACTTAGAGAACAAACGGGGAAATGCTGCCGAAATTTTCTTGAAAACCCAATACACATTATACACTTACATCCTAAGTGAGATTAGGTGTTCCAGAACAGTCCCAAACTGGGGACTATCCAAAATTTACTCCTAATGAGTAAATCTTGGACGGGTTTCTAGGCCAACAAATACATGTGTTGTCATTCTTATACCTGCAATCCTAGTTTCATCATTCATATCCTATGTTTTGTGTAACATCATTTAATCATGCTTGTCAGTAAATAATAAACAGTAAATAAACCATGATTCCATATATCAAAGATTTGAATCAAAATGGAGCCTAATGGAACATTGGGAGAGTGAGAATATTATACCTCACTTGAAGGTTGAAGAAGAAATATATGCAAATCAACAGGAAGTCAACAATCCCCGCAACAACACAAATGCACACAAATGTAGATGCATGCTCATCATCAAGATAATCATTACACACAAATGTAGCTATCCTATTATAATTGAGCAATATAGCACAAAATCATCCAACATGGTTGTGCTATGCAGCACGGTCGTGCTACCAACACGGCCGTGCTGCCCAGCACGACCGTGCCAACCTGCGATTTCACACACCATCATCGGTCGCGGAGTAGGGTACCTACTTGAGGGTGGAGGAAGAAGAGGAGGAAGAAGAGCAGAGAAGGTACCTTCAGCGGTGTCGGCGGGGAGAGTAGCAGCAGCGAGCGGTGGCGGTGCGGGGAGAGCAGGCCGCCAGAGCAGGAGAGAATGCCGTCAGAGCAACGAGCTAGGGGCAAAGGGCAAGCGGCGACAGAGGTGGGTAGAGGACCAGCAAGCGAGCGGAGCAGCACGCGGCCGGAGCAAGCGGCGGAGGAGGTGGGGGCAGAGGAGAAATCGCCGAACCAAACCCTGGAGTAGCGTGAGAATGAATGAAACAGAGCAAGGGGAAGAGTCTGGCTCGCACGGGTGCTGTTAAGTTAACAATAGGCGTCGGTTATTCAAAAAAACTGACACATAAAACTAAAGGTGTCGGTTCTCCAAACACACCGAAACCTATTCTCAATTATAGTCGTCAATTTTTACTAGAAAAAACCGACGTCTATCTACATATGCCGATTTAAAATTTTGTTTTCGATTAATGACCATAGTCGTCGGTTTATTTCGAAAACTGCCGCTCAAAGGGTGTAAAAAATTTCCCGAGAACAATGCGGGAAAACCCATATGCGTCGGTCATTGTAGCAAAACCGACGACCAAAACGTGCCCAATTTCTGTCTCGTGAATAACCTTTCGTCGTCGGTTTAATAGTTAATAACCGACGCCATATGTTAAATTTTGGAGGTAATTTTTTTCACTGGAAATTTTGGATTTGGTGGTTAATTTTAGGCGTCAGTTTATTATTAGGGAACCGACACTGAATAAAAGTGATACCCGTGTCTGGTCGCCCTTCACAGATAGATGTCGAGTTTTTATTAAACCGACGCTTTAGGTTTTAGGTGTCGGTGTATTTATACAACTGACGCCTTTAAAAGTGACGTTATAAGCCATTTCTGTAGTAGTGGTATGTGGAGAACCTTGCTAGACTGGGATTCCCTTGGGTCAAGAGTTGGCCACTGACGTGATTCTACAGTCCCTGCTAGAGTCATATAGTCGGTTTTTCTTGAACTACAACATGAACGACTTTGATAAGCCATTGACAGAGTTGTTGGGCATGTTGAGGACAACTGAGACACAAATGAAGAAAGACAAGCCCAAGTATGTGATGATGTTCAACAAGACAAAGGGAAAGTCTAAAGGAAAAGACAAAGCTAAGAAGAGTTCTAAAGCTAGCCAGAAGCCCAAGTCTTCAGATCTCAAGGAAAAAGGTGGAGTAAAGAAATAAAGAGGCGATTGTCACCATTGTCACCAGCCTTGACATTGGAAGAGAAATTTCCCACTCTGGTTTGAGGAACTAAAGAAGAAGAAGGATGTCATTGCAGCCTCCACTTCAGGTATAAACAACATAAGATAAATTTAATTACTTCTTAAATTTTGGCATATGATACCAGATAAGAATCTAACATACTGATGTGTAGGATCTGACAACAAGTAAAAGCCCTCTTAGAATGACAAAGATGGACAAGGTGGAGCAAGTGTTGCAAAATCCATAATCCACATTTAAATTTATCTTAGCCCAATGAGAATGTAACAAAGTTATTAGAACTGCTATTTCATTTATGCCATTAGAATAGAAAATTTTTCTTTATGAATCTTGTATGGACAAGAATGGTTATCAATAAAGAGTCGTTTACATTTCTATATCAAATATATGATCTTGCATGACATTGTCCCTAAAACATCTTGTGATATTTATGTGAAATGATCCAAAGATGAATGTTTGAAATGTTTATACCAAATAGAATATAATTACTAACTCAATATTATCATTAGCATTAGTCATCTTGTATAAGAAATGCATACCTAGATTACATCTTGATGTTGATCTAGATTCCCTTGGTTATTGAACCTTAGGAAACATGCAAGTGTTAGTCTCACACAATATGACATGACTTCCCTCACTGAACATAGTGGGAGGATAAAGATTTCATTAGACCTTATGCATATGATGCATGAAGATCTTATGGAACGAGTGCTATAGATAATTAAATAATACTTCATTTTCATTTAGTGGTAATATGATGATATGTACCAAATGAAATGAAAGAATTAATCTATTGAAAATGTTCAAGGAGATTATAAATGAAGTGTGAAATTGATGAAAGTATTAAGCTATTTTGATATGATCAAATATTGAAATAATTTTACATCAATATCTTGAAAACCTTCTGGAAAAAACTATGATAGTGTATCACAAGTCAAATGCACCTGAGCATGATGATGTGTCAGAATGAAGGAATTATACCATGATGAGTCATGATATAATTGTCAATTAATCTAATATTCTTATATCCTCACAAATATATACTTATCACTAAATAATGTACCACATGAATGGTTTAAAAAGACATCATATATGATATAATTTAGGAGTGTCCTAATATGTCTAAAGGATTTAAACACACCTTGATAAAGTAGTTTCTTGAATAAGGTTTATCCATAAACCATGATTGTTGAACATTACTATTAATCCCAATCCAATAACAAAATTGTTTTGTTGATAGGATAACTGAGTTCCTAAAGATTCAGTGGGAGTAAAAGTAGAACTCAAAGTGTTTGAGGTCAACAACAAGGGTACAATGAGAACAATGAGAATCACAAGTAGTTGTGGAATCTTAGGTTCCTCATGTAATACATAATGAAATATTCTAGTAGAACAAATATGAGATTGGAGGACTATGAATCCAACTATTAAGATTGGTTGGTCATACAGGATGAGCCAACCAATCAACTAGAAGCCTTTTTCTGATCCATATGGAATCCATGTAAGCCAATAAGGTAGGACCTTGATAGAACCACCTAAAGGGGTAACATCTAAAGGGTACAATAGGGTCTTATGATCAAGACCTACGTGGATAACATAAAAGGACAATTTGGTTAAATAAATCAAGTTCAAAATGTTGAACATGATAGAAATTGGTTTACCAATTGTCATGCTTGTTGTTGTAGTTAGAATGGACTATAATATTTTGCATATGAAAAATGGAATCTGGATTCATTAAGGGAATACATTAGAGGATGTGTACACGACAAAACTTAAAAGGTTTCTGACACAACCTAAAAGGTTTCATAACTTCATGAATGCAAATTATGTCCATAGACTACAAAGTTCAATCTGGGATTGAAACAAGCAACAAAAGTAGGATCTTTTAATTTGACAAGATAGTCAAAGAGTTTGACTTGAATCATGACAAAAGAAGAAATCTATGTTTACAAAAGATTAGTGGGAGCATATATGATTATTCCACATACGATGAGGAAACATCTCAATATTGTGAATGTTGAGAACTGGCATGAAAACTCCTTCTAGAATGGAGGATTAAGTGAAATATTTTATGAGATAAGGATCAAGACCTATGAGATAGTTATTGAAGGTTTCATAATGGAAGTTTAAGCACGTATAATAGCAATGTGTTGAAAGATTTCAAAACGGAAGGATTCAATGGCAGAGATTTCGGATTTGTCTCTCATGAACCCTATATTCCTATTCTTGTGAAGAATGGAAATATCATGAATTAGAGTCCATGGGCCAGCCCAAGAATGGATCTATCATGAATTCTATAAATGTACTTATCCCAGATAATCTTGTATGTATTGGACATGGCAAGATGATATAAAATATAGTAAGGGTTATTGGAAAGTTATTAAAGATATCCATTAGTAATTGTGAAGTACTTAAGGATAAATTACCAATCATATGATGATAGCAATGAAAGGAAGAGTTGAGTGTAAAGGTTACACTGATGCAAGCTTCCATAATGACTAAAATGATCACAAATAAAACATGATTTTAAAGAAAAAAGAGTTGTCAGTTGGAAAGAGTTTTGAACTAACAACCATTAATTCTATCATACAATAGAAGCTGAGTATACCTTTGTTATGGACACAGAGTAATACTATATGGGTCTAAAGGTTCATAGGATGAACATATAGATGTTCCAACCATTGATGACTCAGTAGAAATATTGTGATAACAATGGAGCCAATTGTTAGGCAAGGATTATCAGATACTATATTAAGGCGATTTCATCTCAGAGTGAAGAGATAAGAAACATGAAATATACCAAATATAAGCAAAGTGTTGCTAACCCGCTAAATTACCACACTAGCATGCAGAAGCATATTAGACATGTTTAGATCACTAAGGATGAGATCCGTTGGTGATTGTCTCTAAGTGCAAGTGGGAGTCTATTGGTAAGGTATGCCCATAGAGCCAACCATTTGATGATTGACATGGCATAATTACCTAAAAGGATTTGATTACTAATACCATATATATAAAAGGCAAGCTTTCAATTCATTTGTTTCACTCAGTTATGAGATAATGAGGATACATAGTGAATTTCTAGAGAATTATATTACTTAATGACGTATGTTGTCAAGTTCCTATCCTTGTGATGGGATCATACTAATGTTAAGAGTACATATACATATTCTCATTATGTCCCTGATCGGTTGTTATTGTGGAAGGTTGATAGGCAGTAATAACACTTAAGATCAGAGTGTGAGTTGGTTCATGACTAAATCTCATTAGTCATGATATTGCAATATCAAACCAACCACACATATACATGTCAGAGAATAGTGTATCAGACTGAACCACCTTGAGAGTGACACATGGTTTTGTGGTCATAGTCATCTCTCATAGTGAAGGTGGTGATTGTCATTCTTAGACCTAAAATCACTACACTCGTCACTTGTCGTTGGGTACATTTTGACATCGTCAAATGTAGTCATGAAACATGAGTTGTTATAACAATGATGATTGGGTGACTTTGACACATGGATATAGACGATGAGTGATATATATGGGATTTGTCCCTCCTATTAGAGTATGGTATCCTGACCACTTGATTAGTGAGACTAAGAAATGCATGCACATGCTCATGTGAATCAATATATGATATTGATGTCACATTATCTCATACAGTCTGCTCTTAGTTCAAGAAACATGGATTGAATGTTGATAGGATGACCAACCCTACCTCGAGTTCATCCTGGATATCAGAGACAAAACAAATTATACGATCACTACAACACCTTATACAGATTGTAGGATGAAGTTGTTCTCTAACTTTCCATTTTACTTGGGTAGCATTAATGTGTGACTAGGCACCACTCTTTGCTTGTGATGTCATAAGCTTGTTATGGACATTCAGTGCCAACGTGACATGGGACCTATAGGTTCACACACATAGGAACTCATCTAGAAGAGGAGTTTGATCTTGAATGAAAATTGGATTGATTAATAAAGTGTTTAGGTATTCAACTCATGCAACCGATTGCTCGATTGGCTGATCAGGTCTGCCAAACGACCATCTCATTGAGTGAGATGGCCATTTGGGCAGTCATAAGGGCGTCTCAAGTTGTCGAGATATCTATTTGGGAGTTAGGATGATCAAAGATTGATTTGGATTAGTTCTACCCTTGAACCAACCTATTCAATATGATTGAACCGACTGGCTCAACTCAGCTCATCAGATAGCGATCTGGGCGAGTGAGACAGGCATGTCGCTTGGGTGAGACGGCCTAGTTGGGGGACTTGAGGTGACCAATTTAGACTGGCATTGAAACTCTAATTACTATTCCACAACTCAAGTGTAGGTTCATCGTGATTTTAACTAATGTTACCAAATTGCTTAATCGAGACAACTTGAAATAGTCATATTATTGACTACTTTGGCTTTGATATCATGTTGTAAGGATTGGAACCCATGATGCAATCCACTCCTCACTAAATTAAGGAATAAAACCATCCAAATCCAAACATACTACAATGTCTGAAAGAAATGAGGTATTTCATTATTTTTTCATATGATGTGTATCATAGAGCAAATGTTTAAAAGCAACAAAAAATACAACCATAATGATCATCACAAGATATGTTGTATAAAGTATTTTTCACCATAAAGGTGGCATTCCAAGGTGAAAGGGTACATCTAATTGTACATAAGGCCACTTGCAGAGGGAAACCTATCTATACCAAGATATCCTTCAGTCCAAATTTTGTATATGGTCTTCCTTTGTCAATGTCATATTAAGAACCTACAATGGGTGACTTGGAAAAAAACGAAGAAAAATAGGAGACAAAGGATATGCATCCATAAAAGCGAGTATATATGCACAATATAAAACATTTGGTAATTTTAAGAACTTTAATTACAAGATAGGGTGTTCCTATAAGAAGGTGTTAATTTCATGTTGGTAAGTTCAAAAGGATGAGGCATTTAACATATAAAGAGTAAAATGATATTATTAAGAATCTTGACATTAAAATTTTCATTGATCTTACAAAATAATATAATTGCATGCATATATAGTATAGAATAGTTCTACCTATGTAGACCAAGATACAACTACATTGTTGTCTTCAAGTGGACGGAGTAGATGCACCCAGGACGGTGAAGACGGGCTATATATATATATATATATATATATATATATATATATATATATATATATATATATATATATATATATATATATATATATATATATATATATATATATATATATATATATATATAATCTGTGTGTGTGTAATGGGTGGAAAAGGAGAAGCTCGGATAGAAAAGACTTGTCCTAATGGTTATGCATAAGCATCTACAAATGATAAACCAATCTAAAAACAATGCACACATAATGAAGTAGCAAGTCAATACTTTTAGTCAATATCACATTTAAAGAGCATTTTAGCACATTTAATTATAACATGGTAGGGGTTTATAAACCCTATCAACAAAAAAAATATAATTTCATAGATGAATCAGAAGTTCAACAACTATGATGCAGGTAGTTGGAATTATGGACTCTATTTATTTATCCAAGAGAATGCATCATTAATGAAATTTAGCTTCATATTTATTTAAATTACCAAATATAGTAGTGCATTGAACATACCTATCTTCATGGGTAACCCTATTTATACGGGTGAAATCCCAATTCAAAACTCGACAAATATTGATGATGAGAAAGTATATCATTACTATTTGTCTTGGAATGAAAGGTTTCCCACTTTGTGCTATTTAGAATCATGTTTCCCATTTATGATTAATACTTATATAAATAATATATCATCTATAATTTAGGGTTTAGATCTATTTTAAATCTAAAATCCATTTGTAGTGACATGGACCTAGATATGTCCAGGTTACATATATGCATTCATGAAGTCTAGGATGTATAGTTTTATTCTCTCTGTATATACATAAACAATATAACTTAAGTATAGCCAATAGGACCAACTATATGCTCCACATTAGGTATATTTACTCAAATGTCATATTGCATGAGTCTAGGGTTTTTAAGTCTCACCTTCTTTGATATGCAAATGTGTATATACCTTTTGTTGTACATATGTGTAATACAATATATATACATATCAGGAAAAGATGTGACATCCAATTGGTAAAAGTATTGATTTATGACTGAGAGGTCACATGTTTGGACCCCCTTGGCCATGACATGAATGAATGGCTATTTTCTAATATATATATATATATATATATATATATATATATATATATATATATATATATATATATATATATATATATATATATATATATATATATATATATCATTATGCCACATATAATCATTGGTATTAAGCACTTTATGCATACTCTCTCTCTCTATATATATATATATATATATATCATTATGCCACATATGATCATTAGTATTAAACACTTTATGCATACTCTTTCTCTCATACAGTAGTTTATTTTAAATTAGGCCAATCTAGATAAAGCATGTATGAAAACCTCATTGTATTATCATTCATATACACATACATATAGGTGTATCTAGGGTTCTTGCTTCTCAAAATGTTATTTAGGGTAATGAATATTAATTGTGACAATTTCTAATCGTAGAGATTATATAACATTCATAATTATTAGGGCAACTAGTCAAAAGATATGAGTCATTCCTAGAACTATATATAACATTTTGTTTTAAGTCCCTTGATTATCATCAAATCTATTCGCTAGTATATAACTACTAATCAAGTTGCTAGAATTAGAATCATAGGAAATACATTTAGTAATATATACATAAATATTTGTATATACTATCACTAAGGGGTTGATCAACCATGTCACCCTGAACATTAGATAAAATTTCCTATATATGTATATGTTTCCTACTATGTGTTGTATAATTGTAGTGTAATTAGTAAGCCTACTGATATATGTTCATGTATTATCTAGCTTCTATTTAGTGGATCATTACAACTGAATATGTTTAAATTAGAAGGTGAATGCTAGAGATGGAAACATCTACTTGTATGGATTGTATGTACACTAAGATACATGCATAGCACCATGTATACAATATAGTTAAAACTATGATAATTAGTTAAGGTATATATACATGTTTATGAGTAACTAGGATCATATATACTAGTATCTTGTGACCTATCAATTCATTTCCCAGATTTCATGTTGACTAGTGTGCATATGTAAACCTTGTCTAATATATGTATTTCCCATGGATCTTTACATCACTGAAATAAGGAACTGATATTGACACCAGGTCTTGAAAATTGATGCCTATGTGATCAGTGCATATCAGACATTCATTTTTTGATCGAGTAGAACCAAATTTGAAACCTCAAGGATAACTGGTTGATCTATAGCACAGATGCAATCATCCACTACCTAGGATGATGAAGAAGTATAGATCTTATAGGACTCAATGGTGTTATCGTGGTTGTGGATGACGATGCTCAAGAGGACAAACAAATGAATTGTACGTCAAAGTGAGGAAGAAGATGAAGGTGATTGGCTTATAGATTGTTAGTTCAAGTAATGTGGTGGTTTTTCCCAGGGAGGAAGACCATGTTGTGGGTGGTAGCATTGAGAGACGGACCACTTCATTGGTGGATTCTTCAATAGATGGTGATATGGGAACTTGTACAGGGACCTATTGTAGGGAAAAAGACTTTGTGTGGTTATAAAATCAGAGGATGAAGAGGAGAAGTAGGATTTGCACTAGCGCACCATGTCTGTGACTGGTATAAGAGACCAGAGGAAGGAAAGGAGATGATGGCGGTCTAGGAAAGAAAAGGAAATGGAATAAATAGGTCGAGGATTAAGAAAGAAAGAGAAGTGGAGAGGAGGAGGAAAGTATGGTTGTTGTCATTGAAACATCTTTTGTGCCTAGTGCAAGTGCCTCACTGGTGAAATGGCACTAGAGGGAGACATTAAATGGAAATAAAAAGGAAGGAAACCAATTGCATCAAATGTAATTTGTATTTATATGAAAGAAAGGGATTCAAACAGATAAATGAATGGGAAATTGATGTCAGGTTGACACCAAAATTGGGAGGGTGGTATATAAACTAGTATATCACACTATAAAAATGTTAACAGTGTATTATAGTAGATTAAGATCATAAAATAGGATAGACACATTTAAGTCATTTTAGGGCCTTAGATTGGTATAAGAATAAATTCATTTTTTAATATTTTTATTTAAGCTAAAATATATAATGTAGTATCCACATAAATGTTTCCAAGTGATTTTAATGAGTTATTGAATATGAATATTATGATTTATAAAAAGTGTGCACATAAGATTTTTTTTACATTTTTTTTACAAATATATTGGCCACCAAAATTGAAGAGTGTGTATACTAGGTATTATACGATATAAATTAAATAAAATATTGAAGTTTTAGGAAAATTACAATACGCATGAGTGTTATGGGCATAAAGTTCATTCTAGAGGTAAATTAAGGCCAGTAAAAGAGTAATATCTCCAAATTTAAGTTTATCATTCATTATTAACTAATATTGAACGAGTTAACTATTTTGAGCTAGATATAATTATTTGAAATATGAAATTACTAAATCATTATCTATCTAGATGATTTAGGCATGTTTCATCAAATTCCAATTATCTTAGGACATCCATGTATTATATCTAATCTACATTAATATGTGTATAATGGAATAGATTATATACTAAATGGTATCTGGCCCAAATTAAGACATGTGTCACCGTCTAATTTAGATTGAGGAAAATTAAAAACCAATCATATAGGAGAAGGTATACAAAGGAAAGTGTTAAATAATATTTTAAATATTGCTATGCTACGTCGTGTGTCTAAATAATTAACTCCTCCTTATTTGATAAATTATTTCAATCTAGTCCCTAAGTCAAACTTTCAAAACCACTTCAAAGCAATTTCATGCAATTAATAATAATTTAGTCAAATAAATTTAATATACCATGCATAAATGATATCACCTAATATATCAACTAATTGCTTTATAATACATCAATTTTGGAGTAATTAGCATCAAATAGAAATTGGACATGCGAGAGCTTTGATATAGGGGATTACTTTTCCTCTAGAAAGTAGTGTGTTAGAAAATAATTCTAGGGAAAGATTGGAAACAAAACAAAGACATAAATATAGATAAACCATTTGGAAATAATTCTTATAGTATGATTATTCTTTATTTTGTATAAGGTAACATCTTACTCAAAGGGAAAAGCATAGGGGGAGAACCCAAAAACCTCGTATACAACTATATAGAAGGGTTTACACTAAAAAGTACCTCTATGTTCTAAGATCATTTGTTTCAAACGCATACAGAGTCAGGGCCTGACTTTACAAGAATCTATGAAACTATTTACAATATCGCCAAAAATCTCTATCTAAACCATCGCGCTGCTAGAATGCAGTCTACTATTCATATTCTTCCAGACATGGTAGGTCATAGAAGTAAGGCACAAACCAACGAAACATCTCATGGGATGGTTTGTGACTGTTTTCTCAAGAATCTGGCAGATACCCTCACCAGGTTGCTTGGGGGGAACCACCCCAACCCAACTTGAGAGCCACTCTACACCAGATGTACTTGGTGAAAGAACAATTCCACATGAAATGTTCATGGCATTCCTCCTCCCTTTTATAGAGAAGACATCATACCTTAAACACTAGACCATATCCTCTCAATCTATCCAGCATAGGCATCCTCCTCATAATGCCCCTATATAAACTATAGCTCCATTTAGGAGTAAGGTATTGATTCCATAGAAGTTGGAACCAAGGTACCTGGGGGGAAAGGATAGGAGTAGCCCAAGGTTTAGAACCTAGTATAATACAACTATTCCCAACAAGAATGTAGTAAAATCAAACAGTAATCCATCTTCCTACCATAGCCCTCAAAGCTCTCAAACAACTATAAGGGATCCTATCTAGCAAGTCCCCGTATCTTCTCGTCAATAAGATAATCGATGGGGAAGACAGTTGCATCAAGAAAGCATTAATTCTCTTATGGATGGCCTAAGACACAATATTTTGAGGATTGGGAAGATTTCGTCCACCTAGATTGTAGGGACTAGCCACCGATCACCAAGACAATGAGTGTTGTTTGCCAGCCCAAAGGAAGCAGCCACAAATCAACCAGACTTTTCAAGAATGAAAGGAGGTAACTCTAATTGTCTGCACCAGAAAACTATATGTGTCGCAAAAAAGATCTAATAAGAACCACTCTATCTGCAAGAGAAATGGAGAGTCCATTATATCTATGAACCATCTCACGGAGGTTATCAATGAATGTAGAGTACACGTGTCTAGAGCCTTTACCCCAAAAATAGGGATGTGCAGAGCTTATCGATGTGACTATTCTTTAACCATTAATACATTTATATATGATAATCAGGAATAGTCATCAACCTTCCTGCTATGATACAATGTTGGTAGAGGTAGTTACAAGGAAGTAGATGATTATTTCCTTCTTCCTCATGATAACATTAGATCTTGACTTCTAGACCCTCCCTTTTGACTTCCAATTCTACACTTAAAGTAAAACTTCACAAAATCTTTCAACCAATGGAGTGTCTCCGTGACCACCTACTTAGATGAATAGAAAATCGCATTGGAATCAGAATGTTCAGTCAATACTACACACAAATGAGAATACCTTTAGATTCCATCACCTCACTATTCCCAAACACTCCACATAAGAATGCATAGACAAATACCTAGACCTAGATACCTCAGACAACCACCCAAAACAAACCTACAACCTATGAGTTAATTGTATAACTACAAACCCTAGTGCTTGGCCTCCCTAACAATCTGAAGATCTTTTTCATATACCCTCACATGTTTTCAAAATTTCTACCCTTGAAGTACCTCTTTAGACATCAAAACTGTGCATAGAAACTAATGTGGCCTCTGTGTTGAGGTTATTATTGTCCATCAATTAATTCATGTCTGAAGATAAAGAATTCTAGACTCTAATTGAATGACATCCCAGCCTACTCTCCTCTCAAAGTTCTTTGTATAATGTATGACATCAACACCACCTACTTCAGGTCTTGCAAAAGCCTAAGGGAGTATAGATGTTACAACCCATATATTGCCTTCCTGTTAATTATGTCTTCATTAGTACCTTATATTACCTTGTTGTTTATTTCATCCATATTTTATCTGTCTTTTATTTTGATAAGTCAAAATAATGATTTCATCATACTATGAGATTTGAACTTTAGTTGATGTAGTAATAGCCCACACATGCATGTCAGAAGAGAACTAGTGATAGAAGAGAAAATAATTAATAAAGAAATTGCGATATCATTATTATAGTAAGTCTTATTGTACAATTTTATATAATTCAATTATAAATCCAATATAAAAAGTAAGGATGAAATTAGAGTTAAAATAGAGAGTTATGGGATTTTTAGTATCATGTACAGAACTGGTATCACTCTTCACTTTCATTAGGCTACACAGACCGATGCCCATGCAAACCGATGACCATACCATTGTCCTCGAAGATTGATGTCCATACAAATTGATGACCTATCTGATGGAGATATAGACTTATGGTCACATAGACATGACTGGACCAGGGACATGTAAATGGATGGCCAATCATACCAATAGAAATGGGATACACTATCGCCCAATATAGCTAATCACAAAAAAGATAATAACTTCAAATACACATATTAGAATTTGGCAAAATTTATTTTGTTGTATTCATACTTCAATTTCGTATACATAAATTGATCGTGGTAAGTTAGTTTTAGCTATAGATTCCTTATCCCTTTCTCTAATGTCTTTCGCAAGGTCTGCTACATGACTCATTAGAGGTTATCTTGTACCTTCAATCTTCATCTTCTTACTCTTATATACTATGTTTGGAGAAACAGACCTAACATTAGGCTATTTGAAATTGGATTTTGGAGCATTTCGTTAGAAATCCAAACATACAATATCTAGATTCAGGAACAGCAAACTAGGATCAAATCTAGGTGTGTGGAAAATCATCATTAACCTTGAGTTTACTGAAATTAAGTGCAAATCATAAAGAGCATGTATAGACTTGTGCCTTGAATATTGTTTTCAAATTATTGAGCCAAAATATGGGATTTCAGTTGAAAAATTGATTGTTTGAACATATCTATGATGTCTTATATACGTATTCAGCTTCATAAATGATTAACTACAATATTTTGGTGACTCTTTATGGTACCTTTAGAGGCATCCAATCTTGAGTTCTCCATAAGTTGTGTAATAGTGAATCATGTCATAAACCTATGGTTTAATCAACGAATGTTGATAGTCAAGTACTTATAAAGTTCAAAGAGAAGTTTAATCTATAATTATCACATATACTAATTTTATTAGTTTCATAAGTTTGATTGATTATGCCAATGATTCATGTTAAGCTCAGTGTTTAGAAAATGAAAATTAACTCCTTAAGTGTTGAATTAAGCTAAGAACAATATAGTAGTAGATCTATTACTGAAAATAATGAATCAACTAGACATCGTATCAAAAAAAATGAATCAACTAGACATCATATGCTATGAACACCATAGAATCCATCATGAAGGTCTACACCATGAAGGGAGAAAAGTTATTATTGACTATAAAAGTCCAAGACGAGGTATCGAGAGGGCATCATAGAGGTACAAGGGATTAAGCCCAAATTAGGATGGTCTCCTTAACATAGTAAGGTACCTAACATCAACCACAAATTTTGTTGGTTCGTAATACATTTCATTTAGTTTAGATATATCTCGGTGAGGTATCCCTTGTGAAACCATTAATGATGGTAGTTAAGAAAAGTGTTTTGATCCCCCACCAAGTACCCATGTTTAGAGGAGAAGTCCAATTTATTGTGATAGTTATTTGGCACCAAGGCCAAACATGGCGAGCCCCATTGCAGGATGGGGAGATAAATTAGTAGACTTATAGTCTCGAGTCTACTCTAAGTTTTTTACAGTGATGGTACCTTGATGTGATACTCTACATGTTGTGATACACTTTACGTGGGTCCATGAATAATGAAAGGAATAGAAAACTAATTAATCGATTCGATTGATTTACTTATATTAGTTATTATAAAAACTCCCGCCATGTTGTATGGTTTATAAATTTCAACTCTCATGTTTATGTTATTCTATATTTAATATGATTAACAATGTTTATCTGGATTATCATGATTTTTTATTACTTCCACACATAGAGTTAGTAGCTAACACACTCTACTGCAGCATTTTTAAGGGATATGTCTAGATAAGCATGAGGAGATAGAACAAAGTTTTCATCTAGAGTAGATTAGCTAAGGTCATGATATGAATAGATATTTTAGTTAGATGGTCTTTTATCCTTCCTTGGGTTCTAGAAATGTAAGAGTGAGGATTGAGAGAAGATTTGTAATATTTGTACTTGATGTATATTAAAGCTAGAACTAATTTCTTTTAGTTGATTATGTTGTAGAAGTCAAACTCAGTTGTGAACTTCTAATGCTTCTATTCTATTCAAATTCTACCTATAAAGTTTATAAGATGTTTCATTAGTTTTTGAAATTTAAAGAAATAAAAACTTAATGCAGATTTTTCAGTTAGTGGTTAGTTTAATCTCACCTTGACAAGCTTAAACCCTAGTTCATGTCAGCTTTTGGTATCAGCTCCTAGGTTTGAGACAGAGGTGGTAAGAGACCAATAGGATTGTGGATATGCATATGACATGAAAAGGACATGGTCATACTAAGAACAAGTTGACAGCCATTATGGCCCTAGACCTTAGACAATGGCTCAAGGTGTAGAAGATAGAGATGAGGTAGCTAGAATATACGATATCTTTTTGGAGACAATGGAGAAAAATATGATGGATAAGAGGTTTTCATCTTCAAGAAAAGACTTGATGAGATCCAATGAGATGGTAAAAGCTTAATGGGACTGAGTTTTATGGGACAACATCCCCATCTTTGGAAGATGTGTGGCTCCAGCAACTAGAAAGGGTTTCCACCTAATGGATCTATCAAAGGGCAAGTATAGTAATCATAATATCTATCTACTCATAGGAGATATCAAATTGTGGTATCCTAGAGTAGAAGATAGGAGGAGACATGACATGGAACAACTTTGTGGATGAGTTTCACTTGAAGTATTTCCCTCCTTCCTTACTAAGTGACAAGATCAAACAACTAGAGAGCATTAGCTAGGGCAATATGATAGTTGGTGAATATGAGGCATATTATACAAGGTTGGTTAATTTATATATGTATCTTGTACCAAATTACATAGAGAAATACATGGGTTTAAAGTGGGTCATATCCAAAAGTTAGAGACACCATATCAACAGACAGCCTAAGGGATAGAGAGAACTTTGCTCAGTTTGTGGAGCATGTGAGACATGTTGAAGAGTCAACTAATTCTTCTAAACATTTTGAAGTAGAAAAATTTCCAAAGAGTTCAGTAGAAGAGGACAAAGTAGTGTTGGACATAGAGGAGGTGGTGGATGGTTTCCCAAATTAGGATGATGTCTCGGTTGTTTTGGAAGGTAAGGATCTAGTTCAAGTCATGTAGTTTCTTCTTATGGTAAAGGAAGATCTAGCCCTAGAAGATGGAATAGACCACCTAGGTTGTCACCTTCATAAAGGCCTCTAGGGTCATTACTATAAGTGGCAGGTCCATATCAATAGTATTTTGTTGTATGGTAACACTTGTGGTAGGTGATATGTGACACTTGTGATAGGGCACACTCTGTTCAATGTTGGGAAACTAGTTTTCAAGGATGCCAATATTGTGGACATATAGAACATTTTAAGAGAGATTTTCCTTACCTTCAGAGCACACCAACACAGAGTTCCTAGTCATAATTTCAAACTTCAAAGAGGAAGACTCCAGTTATGGTTTTTTCCAAATTAGGATGATGTGTCAGTTGTTTACGAAGGTAAGGATCTAGTTCAAGTAATGTAGTTTCTTCTCATGGTAAAGGAATATCTAGCCCTAGAAGATGGAGTAGACCACCTAGGTTGTCACACTCATAAAGGCCTCTAGGGTCATTAATATAAGTGACAAGTCCATATCAACAGTATTTTGTTGTATGGTGACACTTGTGGTGGGTGATATGTGACACTTGTGGTAGAGCACACTCTATTCAATGTTGGGAAACTAGTTTTCAAGGATGCCAATGTTGTGGACATATAGAACATTTAAAGAAAGATTTTCCTTACCTTCAGAGCACACCAACACAAAGTTCCTAGTCATAATTTCAAACTTCAAAGTGGAAGACTCCAATTATGGGAGCAAGTTCTTCAATGGCTTCAGGCATAAAGGGGGAGCACCTAGTACTAGTAGTGAACACTAAGGACACTATGGCAGAGAGAGAGTTGCATGCCATATCTTCTCTTTTACTCAACCGAAAGGAGTAGTCTTGCTCAGAGTTGTTACATGTGGATGCTTATATTTTAACAACATTCTAGTTATGATTTTGATAAATCATGGTGTAACAGATTCCTTTATATAGATATCATTATGGATTAAATCTTTTAACTCATGATTTATCTTATGATTTGTTGTTAAGAGTGCCATTAGGTGAACCAACAATTTTGACAGAAGTAATTCCTAGAGTCTTTTGGATTTTGGAAGGTATGCCAAAGCGGTTAATCTAATACCCATGGACATTAACTCTTTTCAATTTATTTTGGGTATGGATTTCCTTGAGACATATCATGTCCAATCGGATTGTTGGAAGTAAGAGACTATCTTCCAATAAGGTGACATTTTGTGTGTCTTTGTCAAAGATAGAGAAGCCCTACCCATGTGTATAGAATCAGTTGTTATAGCTGATAAGACGATTCGACAAGGGTGTGAGGCCTTTTTAGGTCATGTGGTAGATGCATATGTAGAGAAAAGTACAATTATTATAGTGGATTTTCATGTAATGTTTCAGATCCTAGATGTGTTTTGATGAGTTATGAGGTTTACTCTTGACAGAGATGTTGACTTTGAGGTACAAATTTTATTTTTTAATCACCTGATGGCATTACTAGACTATAGTATGACACATGTAGAGTTAAAGGGAATTAAAAACTTAGTTACAAGATTTACTAGATAAGGGCTTCAACCAACCTAGTACACCACCTTGGGGAGATATAGTGCTTTTTGTAGGAAAAGTAGAATGGAACTATGTAGTTGTGTATAGACTATTGAAAATTGAATAAGATAACCCTCAAGAACAAATACCCTCTTCCTAGGAGTGATGATTTTTCTGATCAACAATCTTTTGAAATATAGATCTCAGATCAAGTTATCATCAATTGAGGATAAAGGTGTCATATGTACCTTAATCAACAATTAGAACAAGTTATGGGCATTCTGAGTTCGCAGTCATGTCTTCTAAACCAACAAATGACCCTACAATTTTTATGGACATGATGAACAAATTTTTTGACCAACGTACATCAGATTATAGTAGTATTTATAGATGGCATTCTTATAAACTCCAGACATGTGAAACAACATGAGGAACATCTAAGGATAGCTATGTAGTTGTTGAGACAACATCTACTTCATGCAAAATTCATCAAATGTGAATTCTGGTTAGCTGAAGTTTCCTTTCTTGGACATGTCATATTAGGTAAAGGAGTTGGGGTAGACCCTAAGAAGGTGGAATTTGTTCCTAAATGGAAGAGACTCATGACCCTACTAAGTTCAAATGTTTTCTAGGGATGGACAAAACAATAGGAGGTTTATAAGGACCTTCAGTGCATTAGCAACACTGCTTACACATTTAACAAGGAAGGGTGTTCCTTTTCTGTGTTCTACGAGATGTGAGAAAAGTCTTCTTATGTTAAAGTGGAAGTTAATTATTGCACTAGTTTTGATTTTACCAGAGGAAGAAAAGGAATATGTGGTGTTTTGTGATGCATCTAGGGAAGGTTAAGGATGTGTTCTTATGCAAGAAGGAAAGATGGTGGTCTATTCTTCTAGACAACTCAAGAAGAATGAAGACAGTTATCCAACACATGATCTTGAGTTGGAAGCTATAGTACATGTCTCAAAGACATGGAGTCATTATCTCCATGGTGAGTCAAGTCAGGTCATTACTAACTATAAGGGTTTAAAAGGCATATTTACACAAAAGGGTCTAAACCTAAGACAAACACAGATGGTTAGAGCTTATTAACGGCTATGATTTTACCATTAATTACCACCCAGGGTAGGTCAATTTTGTGCCAGATGTTCTAAGTAGGAAATCACATGTAGAGTGTTTTCTATGGCTTGTGTAAAAGACACTTACTGGTCAAAATAAGAGATATATATTTATATTTGAATGTGTTACTGCAAGCTGGGTTGATTGGACAAATGTAGGTTAGACCTATATTATATGACTTTATCAAAGAGATTCAACAGAGTGGTAGTGAACTGAAGAAGATCATGCATGATATGACAAAAGGTAAGAGGAAACAATTCATTTATTATGGGTTGTTATATCAGTAAGACATATTGTGTGTGCCAAATGACATTGAATTAAAGAAGTAGATTCTTGAGGAAACTCACTCTTTTTGCATACTATACATCCATGTAGTTCTAATATGTATAGAAACCTCAAGGAACTATATTGGTGTCCAAGTATGAAGAGATATGTCACGAATAATGTATCCAAGTGTAGTTTGTGCAAACAAGTCAAGGTCGAACACTAGACGCTAGTGGGTACCTTGCAACCACTGCCTATTCCTATGTGGAAGTGGTAACATATTACCATGGATTTTGTTGTAATATTACCTATATCATCACATGGCTCTGACTCCATATGGTAATCATGGACAAACTAACTAAATCTTCCCATTTTCTCAATGTTTAACCAACCTAGGATGCACCAAAATTAGCAAAGGTCTGCATAGATAAGATAGTTAGATTACATGAAATACCAATCAATGGCATATCTGATAGAGATCCCAAGTTCAGATCTAGATTTTGGAATCACCTACATCGTGCCTTGGTAACTAGTTTCAAGTATATCACCATATTTCACCCTAAAATAGATGGACAATCTAAACGGACAATTCAAACCCTAGTGGGCATACTGAGAGCATGTGTATTGTAGTTCGTTTGTGGTTGGGACATTCACCTTAGTTTTATGGAGTTTCCCTATAACAATAGTTTCCATTCCATCATGGCCCCTTATGAATCTCTATATGGGAGAAAGTGTAGATCTCCCATTTGTTGGTATGAAGTTGGTGAGAGACAAATTATAGGTATGAAGTTGGTGGAAGAAACAATAGAAAAGCTATATGTGACCAGATTATAATTGAAGGTTGCATAGGACTAATAGAAAAGTTATTCACAGGGAAGATGTAGATCACCTCAATTTGGGGTTGGGGATGATGTTTACTTGAAAATAGCACCACAGAAAGGTGTGATCATATTTTTATACCAAGGCATACTAACTCCTAGATATATGGGCTCCTATGCCATCATTTAGAGGATTGAATTAGTACCATACAAAATTGAATTGCCTCCTGAGATAGGAAATTTACATGATCAGATTCATGTATCAATATTCAAGAAGTGTCATCTAGGAACAAATAAGATCATATATCCAGAGCTAGTACAACTAAGAGATGATATCCTCTATGTGGAAGGTGCTTTACAAATTCTACATTATAGAATTCAGAAACTTAGAAAGAAGGAGATAACGACTTTGATGGTACTTAAGAGGAATCATGGTGTAGATGAATCTACATGAGAACTAGAGTTAGATATGTGTAACAAGTATCCTTTCATCTTCTAAGACATTTGAGACAAAATTATTATTAGAGGGGGAGACTATTACAACCCATATCTTGCCTGACTAGTAATCGTAACAAGGATTAAAGACTGATGTAGTGTTCATTGTGTACTCATTACTACCTTACATTACCTTGTGGCCCATTTAATCCTTATTTTATCTTAATATGTTATTTGCATAAGTCAAAATCATGATTTGAGCATACTATGATATTTTAACTTTAGTTGATATAGTAATAGCCCACTCATGTATGTGGGGAGAGAATTAAAGATATTTAAGAAAATGATTGACAAAGAAATTACCATTTGATAATTATATTAAAACATTATTTAGAATTTTTGAAAATTCAATTATAGAATCCAATGCAAAAAGAATGGGTGGAATCAGAGTTAAAATAAGGGAGTTGTGGAATATTTAGTATTATGTGCGACAATGTCATCAGTACATACTTTCATAAGGCCATACAGACAGATGATAGGACCAATGGCCATGTTGAGAGATAGGCACACATATTAATGGCTATGCAGAGCAATGGCCACACATACCACCAGTTAGATTGTGGTCACATAGAATGGTGGCCATGTAGACTGAGGGAAATGAGTTGTGTTGTTGGCAAATACATCAAATCATGAAAAAGATCAGAACTGTTTATATGCATATAATTTTAAAAAAAAATTATGCTAGACGGATATTTCAATTTTCTAAAAAGACAGAGCCCTAGACTATAGAGAAGGAAAACTATAAGATAATTTATAAGGAAAAATTGGAGAAGAATGTGAAGAATAGGGAGAATAGAAGACCTAACCATAGGTCTGTCATGATAAGTTAGTTTTAGCCGTAAATTTCGTCTCCCTTTCTGTTTCTCTTTTCCTATTTATAAGTCTATGGATGAATAATCATATGTTCTCTATTGCCTCTTCTCTTCATCTTATTCCTTTGGTAGACTATGTTCAAAGCAATAGACCAAATGCCAGTCTGCTTAAAGATGGATTTTGGAGCATTGAGCATGAATCCAAGTTGAGTAGACCAAAATCTAGACATGCCAAGCCTAGATTCAATATTGGTAACCTACGATCAGATGAAGGTGAGTTAAAAATCATCCTTTAACCTTTATTTTATATAAAAGAAATGAAAAATTGTAAATATCATGTAATGCCTTGTCCCTTGAATATTGTATTCAATTTATTGAGCAAAAATGTGAGATTTCTATGATTGCTTATAATATCTATGATGTATTTTATATGCATTCATCTCAAATGATTAATTATTATAGTGTGGTGACTTTTAATGGTATAATTAGAGTCATTGGATCCTAGGTTTGCCAAAATGTATACAATAATGAATCATGTTATATATATGATTTAATCAATGGGTGTTGATAGTCACATACTTATAAATTAAAGAGAATTGTCGGCAAGAAGTAGCTCAAGTGGTAGCAGCACGGGGCCCCTCATGAAGGATCTCAGGTTCAAATCCCCCTAGTGGTGCTATTCAGAATTGTTTCTCCCATAGAGTAGTCGGCCTCTGCGCGACTTAATGGGATACACTCCTTACGGGATGGGGTTGAGCTCCCCAGGTTGGGCTCAACACAAGCCTTATGAGTCTCATGGGTTACTAAAAAAATTAAAGAGAATTTGCCCTAACATTATTAATTATGCTCATTTTATCAATTCAATAAGGTTACTTTATTGCTGCTAGTGATTTCAATTAAGTTTAGTGTTAAGAAAATGAAAATTGAAGCCTTTATTTATTGATTTAAGCTAAGAACAATACAATAGTATAATGACTCATGATGCCCTAAACACTGTAGAATCATTGATGGAGGTCTGCACCGTGAAGGAGGAAGTATTATTCCCGACTGACACAATGCAAGATGAGGTAGCATAAGTGTACCAAAGAGGTACTAGGGACTAAGAGCAATGAAGATGGTCTTGTGAAGTACCAAGCATTAACTAAAAATTTTGGGGTACCTAATATAGTTTAGTTAGTTGAAATAATGCTCAGTGAGTCAGCTCTGGTGAAACCACTAATGTTGGTAGTAAACACAATTTTGTTGACTCTCTACATGAGTACCCATGTTTGGAGGAGCAATTTAGTTTACCCATCCAATTGTTTATCTTTTGAGGCCAAACATTGAGAGTCCCATTGCAGGCCAAGGAGCTAGTTTAGTACACTTAGAATATGTGCCTACTCTATGTCTTATGCATAGAGATCATAGCTTGTTGTAATATTCAACATGATGTGGTGCACTTCATGTGGGTCCATGGCATGACAAAAGTAATAAAAGATTAATGAAAGGATTTAGTTGGTTTATAAGTTCACTTATCACCGAACTCCTTCCTTTTTGTACAGTTTAAAGATTTTAATGATTGTATCTATGTTGTTCTGTATTCAATTTCATCAACAATATTTATCTAGATTACTAGGGTTTCTTGATGACTTCCATACAGTGAACCAATATCTCAATCACTCTACTAAAACATTTTTTGGAACATGTCTGACTCAGTAGGAGGAGTCAGAATCAAATCTTGATCATGAGTAGATTAGTTTTGGTATTCATAGGAATATCTAGCTTAGTTAGATTGTCTCATACTATTATTCTAGTCTTGTGAATGTGAGAGTGAGGATTAAGAGAAGTTTCATAATATATTGTACTTGATTTTAATTAAATCCAAAATTCATTTTTTTTCAGTTGATTATGTTGTCAAATTCAAACCATGTTGTGAACTCATGATTCTTATGTTGTACTCGGATGATACCTAATAAGGTTATAGGTTGTTTCATAGGCTAATTTTTTTTAAATGAGGCTGATTTTCAAGTAAATGATTAAAAGTGGATGGCTAGTCTAATCTCACCTTGACGGGCTTAAACCCTAGTTAGTGGGTTTGGGTCACATCAGTAAAGAGCTCCAAGTTATGGTCATTGACCTTGTTTCCATCTACTATGACACGGTATGTAATAAGTTGTTAAGTTGTGATTTAGTGATTGTAAGAAAATTCAACATAGTATTTTATTCTTTTCATTAATCTGAAACCCTAGACACCCATTTATTTATATATATTTGATTGTAACTAGAAATACACATGGATATAATAAATACATCTATATTATTTGTTCTATGTTTAATGAAGTGGAATATGAAAGAATTAATATTCTTAAGAAGGTTTCTATATAATAAACATATGGATGGAATATTGACTTAGACTATATAGGAATTTACTAAAAATAATCCATATAATGCAATCTTGTAATGAAGCAACATTTGATAAATAGATACTAAACTTTACACACATTAATATGCATGCTAAATATGATGCTAGGATTAATATGGAATCATATGATATTAGAGAGGGAATAACATTTCAAGACCTAAATTGGGTAAATGCACATTATTAACTAATATATGTATATATATATATATATATATATATATATATGTGTGTGTGTGTGTGTGTGTGTGTGTGTGTGTGTGTGTGTGTGTGTGTTTGTGTGTGTAACCTAGCCAGATTTACACTTACGTGACTAAGGATGGATCTTAGAGCATACATAAGTATTTAGCGGATCATATGTTCTCATAATCAGACTATATACCCTAATATGTATTTAAGTGATCACAAATAGGATAAGAATTATATATATATATATATATATATATATATTCTGGGATTGTGTACACATGTTCCTTTTATTAGACTAACTTAACGCATCTCTAGGATGAAAATTTTACTTTTTGAGCCAAAATATATCTATAGAACTAACCATTAACCGTGAAGATTAGGTACATGCACCTCCTTAACTTTATTTGGGCATGTAATGGCTAGACCCTAGTTTTTTATGGATGATCCATATTTTGGGATTCTTTTGGAACATCAATAGTTACCCAATGATATATCCATTACTAATTATTGAGATCATTGTTCTCTTATATATGAGTTGTGTGACTCCAATTTCCATATGTTGGATGGTTTCATTCCTTTTGTGTTTGAACAATTTTGGACAGACGTATAATCTTTCCTAATCTATTGTGCATGTGAGATATGAACTAATAATATCAATAAGTAGTTTTACCATACTTTTGCCATTGAGGTTTTATTCCACGTCAGACATTGTGTTTTTATTCCCCCTTGCCCATGTAATCTATCTTAGGCACTGAACTTTTCTTACTCCATCTAGGTATCAATGTTTTAAAAGCCCCTATCATGTTTTATATGTTTGGCATGGAGGTGTTATTCCTTCTACCATATATTGGATTTTATGATGCCACAACCCTACTTTTCATAGTGCTAGTCTGGATTTTATGATTTGTTGTTATACATGAAGTAATTTTATGGAAAGAATTTATATGCTCATTCACGTACTTTGTTGTAATCAATACCTATTTTTATTTTTTTTATCAATTATGAATTTTCTCTTGAGCTTTCCTAATTTTGCATTCACTTAAATCCTTTAAATGCCCAAGTACTTTTTGAATGCACATATACCACTAATTTATGATACATATGTTATATCCTTCTTTGTATATGTTTTGATACCAAACCACCTAGATTTAGGTGGTTTAGAGGATAGTGAGTGAGGAGGAACATTCATCAATACTATGGACTTAAACATAGCTTGAAATAGCCAATTTTTCCCTATGTGATTGGTCCTTAGTATAAGTTGATGTATCTTTTTCCTTATTAGTACAACATCCCTTGTAGTGAGAAGAAATGTAAAACTTCATGATAATGAATATTAAAATTTTCTGATATTGAGAATTCATATTCTTTTCATCATACTTTTGAGAAATAGAATAACGTACCCCTCTTCCTTCATATATTTTAGTATGTTTGAAATTGTATGGTTGTATTCTTCAATTACTTAAGGAGTGGATCCCCTCTCGGGTCCCACTCCTTACTTCTTCCTGGAAGACATTCTTATATATTATCTGGCTTACTAAGTGTCATTGTCCCTAGTGAAGTTGAGATTTTATTAGGGAATATATCCAAATGGAGCCTACAAAAGGGTGCATCCTTGTCCATGGAAGGTGGGATAGGCAAGATCATCATCTTGGGGTTTCCTACACATCATTAGGACATTGAGATATTCAAACTAATCACCACAACCTTTGGAGACAAGCTCCATTACATCCACCAATATTTTATTCAAACTTTTTCTCACCAAAGACTTTTGTCAAATATCTATCACAGAAAACTCAAACATGCCTAAAAAGCCAGACATAGGGTGGGAAAATACATGTACTCAGTTTGTATCTCTGTAGAGTAACCTTATACACTTGTATAACTATTTGATGATGTTCTAGGCCCATCCCTTCTTAGGGTTTCCCCGAAGGGGGAAATTCTAGAATGATTCCAGTGGCTAAGCCTAGCTCCAAAAATAATAACATGTAAACTCCTAGTTAGGGGTCATGCTCAACCATGAAATGTTAAATTCAAAGGACACACCATGAACGCATTATCCAAACAACCTTGAAACAACAATATATCACCCACTAGAAAAGGCTAAGTAAACTAAACCCAAAGCCAAACCTTGATAGACACATGAAAAAATTCCACCATGCACACAACAAGACGATCCATTCAATTTGAATGTGCTAAACCCATAGAAAAAAACACTAAACCCAGCTATAAAGAAGTTAGCATTAGGCATATGGGTGGGCTTGGACACTAAAATTAAATAAAGGATAGGAAACAACAATGCTTAGGATAATATGCATGATTAATAGAAAGAGAAAGAAGAAATGTGATCAAATAGGTAGCAGATGGGAATATACTGATGTTACCTATCATGATAGTACCAAATTTCTTCTTTAGAACCACAAAATTTTGCTATCCTATCATCATAGCATACCCTCCACAATTTTCTCAAATAAAATAGGTGTTTCACTTGTAGACAATATTAATGCTTATATTTTCACTTTAAAAAGGTCTTTAGTTATTTTATAAAAAAAACACAATCTTTAGCGAATTCCCGAGAAAGTTGTATTTTCATGTAAATTTCTTTCATTGTTAATACACTGCATAATAATTCTAATTTATTATGATAATATCATTTTGGAATGTTTGTGGTACTATTTTGGCCAAAAGGAAATTATCAATAAGACACTTTACAAGATTAATAAAATCAATTCGACAATATCCAATAAAACAAAACCTCCCTTGGACAATAATAACTCAGAATCAATGTGGGAAACCGAATAACAAATTGGATGCAAAATCCATTTTCTGTCATTAGTGGGGAGTTTCTAGTTGTATGAGATGATACAGTCATAATATGCATTAGTCATATTAAAGAGGATGTAATATATCATGATGGATTTCACCACTATGGCTAAAATATTTGAATAGTCTTTCTGCTAAAATATTTGAATAGTCTTTCTTGGGGATTTCTGGAGAGATGGGTCATAAAAGAAATGCATAGTTTATAGAACATTGTAACCTTATACATGATTATAAAATGAAGCATTGGCTTCTAATAAATGACTTGTATAGTTATGGGTTTATGTATGAGCAATCCCACTTGAATGACGCTAACTATCAATAAAAGTGTAATATGAACAAGTTGGATACTTCCATTACTTCATCTCATCTTTTTTATATGAATTTCAGTAACTCTTGAATTATTTGTTCAAGAGGTTGAACTTAGGGCATTCTATAATTTTTTTTGCATCGCTTTCATTGGTAAGACCTATACCCCACTAGTTCATCCCTTGTGAGGGATCACAAAATTTTGTATCTCACGCCTATCATTTTGAAAACCAAATATTTTCCATGGGGTCCTCCCAAATTTACAATAGAGATTTTGCATCAACCAACAACACCACAATAATATAGTTCAATTGCATAATGATATAGCATCAAAACAACATAAAATGTTCTTAGAATCCTCAAAAACTTGCAATCAAAAGTTAAATCATGGAGCTCCATTCTTGGTAATATACATCAAAATCTAGACACCCATAAAAATATAGCTTATCTAGACTTGCAAAAAAACCCAAAATAATCTTAGAAGAAACACATAAAGAAACCAATTTGACAAATTTCAATAGATCAATATTTATTTGGAATTAAATATATAAACTCAAATGGATAAATAAGGATAGAAAACCGCACAAACATTTCATGAAATTGGTAATGGACATAAAAGACACTCACATATAATTCTTCATTTGCAAAGCAAATAGTCTCATGGACTTTAATTGGGCCAAGGGTTGACCCATGCCACAAAGTGGATAGCCTTGTTACTCGATCAATTACAATTGCGGAATTTTCTTATCTAACCAAGTCCTATATTCATAGAATTAAAATTTACCAAATTTGAGGATCTAACATTCACGCCTCCTTAAAAGGAATTTTGTCCCCCAAATTCAAGTCAAATTAAAGTAAGGTGAATGATAACTCTTGTTAGTTTTAGACCTTAGGGTTAAAAATCCTTCTTGAATATCTCTATCTAGATAATATTTAACAACCTTTATTTCTATGTAAATTTATCACATTACTAAGGCTTGTATCCAAATTCAATTTCAAGGTTTGCATGATTTTATTATTTAGTGCTTACTTTAGAATTCAAAATCCACTTCATAATTACATTTTCATTTGTGATTTCAATTTTACTTGGTGGCTACCTTTTCATCAAGGTTTTCCAGCTCTCATTCATAAGGGTGAGGTAACACCTAAACCCTATATTATGCCATAAAATTTCAACTTGGTTATTCATTTTCTCATATCAATTTTTAAACATAGATGAAATAAGCATTTGTATATAGTCCAAATACACAACTCACCCTATTCCAAGAGTAGAGATGGTGCATTCACACATAATCTCTTAATCCAAATTTTGTTTGAGTCACTCTCAACAATGACCCCATACCAAGAATACTTTTAGTTCCAGAATTTTCTTAGTTATTCATGCACTCATAGGGGAAAGTGATTTTCTTATAATTCTTGAGTTTATGCTCAACTCCCACAACCATTATTATATGACCTCTTGTATTCTTCATATCTACATCTCATATCTCATTAGCCTTAGCATTACCTTAAGATCTCTAGGGGTATAGGTACTTTTGGAGTGATCTCTTATTGACCCTCAAGGGTCTTATGTACTATTTAAAGTGCCTATTACATTGACCCCTTAGGCCTCAAGAACTCATGAAGGGCTATATCATAATCTCATGGTATTACACACTTTAAGAATAATCACCTCCTGACCTCATAAGTATTATGTACCGTTAATATTCCCTACTTGACCTTAGGATTGACTTAGGGGTCTTCCCTTCCTAAGTTTATTGATATGTCATGACTTCATTTTATTACACTTTTTTTAGGTTTCTCTGATAATATTCAAGCACAAGACATCCTTTATAATTCTTTAAATTGGATTTCTTCATCTCTAATGGTGCACATTATTTACCTTATGTCCTTTCATTGGGCTCATGGTGCCCTTCCCTTTCAAACTTGGTCCCATATTGTCATCCACTTCTTCAGTGACTTTTCTTTATGTTCCTTGGAGATGGCATACTTGGGTTCAAATAATTATATATGACATATGTTCTTTAATGATTCATATACTTGATCTTTCAAGCTTTAGGTGATATTACAAGTTACCCCAATTCTTAAACTGACTTGTGAACTCACCCCTCTGGGGAAGGCCCTAACCCAGTACAAGATGAAACTAATATTTGTTAGTAACAAAAGATAATAGAATCATACTTGAACCAAGATTTATATTACCACAAGAGAACATGTCTTTTAGACATATTTTCCATTTATCATCGATGCATTTACTACATGGAAATTGAAAGCTTTAAGGCCTTATAATCAACTACAATGGAGTATATCATTATACAACGTGATCAATTACCAAAGAGTTGGATCATTATCAAGTACTTTATTACCCAAGAGTTGAAGTACTTTTCTTTCCATCATATTACTACCAAGGAATTGAAGTGCTTAGATATAGTGGAACAACTATATTTTATTCCATGTGTTTAAGACTATATATATAGAAATATCTGAAGATGGCATCCAAAAACAATTATATGCCAAGTATTTTGTACACACATAATACAACCATTCTATATAGTAGGGCAAGTAAGAGGTAAAGTGAACCTTAAAGAATACAAAATTAATTAACACATTCTCATGTAAACTACAAGAACTTTCAATGTTTTCATGAATTTTATGTCATTTCACTTTCTCATATTAGGCTGTAAACTTTATTTAAGGTTCATCCTAAGATTAGCTAGTTATTTCACATTATCATATTTCAATCTATACGGCTAGTCAATTATAGATGAAGAATATTACAAAATTTCTAAGTCTTACATAAGGTTGTTGACCTAACATTTATACATCATCCATATTTTGATGATGACTTAATACAAGACAAGGTCGATGCAAATGCTATTTTTTTGGAAAATGCCCTAAAACCCTTAGAACAATTTTTGTAATCCTTTGTATTGATGCTATGACTTGTAATCAAGCTGAGAAAAAATCAGGAGCACCTAAATAAATGTTTTAGTACTCTAATAACAATTTATAAAATTCATTACATGGAGGTTTTTTGGCCATTTCATCTTTGATAAACTCAACTGGCACCCTTCATGGATTTTGGGAACTGCTATGTTTGATTGAGTTTCCATAGGACAAACTCGACCGACACCCATGTACATCCAAAACAAAATTAAGTCATCGGTCAAGTTTCATCTAGGATAAACTCAACTGACACTTCAAATTTGCTTTGTCACATAGTGTTATTGGTCAAGTTTGCTTTATTGAAACTCGATCGACTGCACTGTATGGAATATGCAGAAAAAGTGTTTCTAATCATTGGAGTAATGCATAACTTAAAACTAGATTCGTTGCAACACTGCAAATGACTATAACTCGTCCCCAAGTGTTACTAAGGGCTAGTAGACACCTCCAACTATGAATAGGGACCCTCGGGCTTCATCCCAAGTTTGCTTCTTATGTTCATAGATAAAGTTAAGTGGATGTGTCTACTAAGAGACCCTTTATCTCTCTTTCTTACTAGTCAAAACGTCAATTTGAGTGAGATAGGCTATGTGAGAGAGAGAGACACTCCATTATACTCATTATAAAGCTCTCAAATCTTACCTATTACAATCCCTTTATCAAAAGAAAAGTTGGTGAAAATAGAATTCTCCTTGGTGAAGGAGAAAGTGAAGGCTAAAGATCCTTGAGGAGAGTAGGTGATTCCTTCAAGGTGTAGAACTTCTTGCAAGAGGGGAGATCCTTGGTGAAGGTGACCAGCTCAGGCAAAAGTGGGTAAGCCCTTATAGAGGTTGAAGACTCTTACTCAAAGGAGAGGTAAGACCTTGTAAGGTTTATTGGATCCTTGTGTTCCTTAAAAAGGAGGCTAGGTATCCTCGCCCTAGAAAAGGAAGGCCTTATTGTATGTATTATAATGGAATATAAGTATACAATGGTTGTAAAATTCTAGAGGTCTAGGAAGTGGATGTACAATCTCCTAGTTTTGCATTTGGAACCACTATGCATAGCTTGTTCTTTATCTCATTCAATCTCTCTCATCCTTCCTATGTATGTAGTTGCACACAAATTCCATATTTGCAATCTTATATCTTGAATTAATTTGAAGGTCTAATGAATCGCGTTTAAGTATTTTATCTCTATTTGACCTCCCCCCTTCTAGAGCCCATTGATCCAACAAGTGGTATCAGTGCCACGGTCTTCTCTAACAACATCTTCCATGAGATGAGAAGATGGGCGATAACCTTCTAGGTTCTCTCAACTTGGAGGTTGGATTCTCCATGAGATTTCCAATCTTTGATGGCACAAATTTCCTCTATTGGAAGCATAGGATACAATTCTACTTACAAGGGTGAGATATGACATGTGGAAAGTGGTCATCCTTCTCTACAAGGAGTCGAGAGCAGATGTGAGAAGTTGGGATGAAGATGTCGTGAAGAAAGCCCAGTTGAATGCAAAGGCAATAAGCATCATTTATGTAGCCCTCACTCCTTCCAAATTCAATTGGATCTCTTCTTGGGACGCTGCCTATGAGATATGGAACAAAATTTGTGTCACCTAAGAAGGGACCAAGCAATTCAAGGATTCTAAGGTCTACATGCTCAAAGGTCTTCTTGAGAACTTTGATATGGGTAAGAAAGAGGGAATGGCGGAGATGTATTCTAGGCTCAACACCATTGTGAATGGGCTTACTTCTTTGGGCCATCCTATAGATCAAGGCACTATCAATCCAAGATCCTTGGATCCCTTCCCAAGAGATGGAAATCCAAGTTGCCCTCCATTAAAGAAACTAGAAGCCTTGGTAACCTTGCTACTAAAGAGATCATTGGAAATGTCCAAGTGTGTGGGATTATACTCAACAAGCAAGAAGAAGAAGAAAAGCTAAAATAGAAGGAATCAAAGAAGATGAAGGAAAATGCCTTCAAAGATCAAGTGGAGACCATTGTTCTTCAACAACAACTTGCTTCCTGGTATACTCCTCCATCTAGTGAAGATGAAGCCCCTAGTGATCATGAATCTAACTAATCCAAGGGGAAGCACTTCAAGGGAAAGACCTTCTCCTCTACTCCAATGTGCCATGAGTGTGGCCAAAAGGGACACTACAAGAATGATTGCCCCAAGGAAAATAATTCTGACCACAAGAGAAGCTCCTAGAAGAAGGAGGACTATAAGAAGGAAAGCAAGTTCATAAGGAAGGACAAGAAGGAAAAAATAAGAAAGGATGCAATCCATGCTACATGGATGTATCTTCCTCAAGTGATTCTAGATCCCATGACGGAAAATGCCACCTTGCTCTCATGACATCAACTAGTGAAGATGTATGTGAGCTAAGTGAGGTAAGAGAGATAAGCTTGAATGAACTATATAAAGAAGCCCTCATTGCCATGCTTAATGTTTCCCATTATTCTTATTCTAAATGCAAATTCAAGAAGAAAATATTAGGGAAAATTATTAATGATTTATATACTAACATTCATTTTCTTGAGCAAAATGAAAATTTTAATCTTGATAGCATTGATTCCTTGAAAGGTCAATTTCTTGAACTTGAATTGCAATAAAATGGCATTGAACTAGAAAATGGTATTTATCTTAAGAACATCAACAGTCTTAAAGATGAAAACCAAACTTGCCTTAATGAACTTGCTTCTTAGAATTGAAAATGATAAGCTTGTTGCCAAGTTTAATGATCTTAGACATGCTTGTTATGGTATTAAGGATGAAAATAGAATATACCTTGATGAGCTTACTATGCTTAGAACTAAAAATGCTAGATTGCTTGCAAAAGTTAATGATCTTGCTTCCAGACCTTTATTGCCTAGTAATGAAGTATCTAGTGTAACTTTTGAAAGAGATTGTTATCTTACCAAAGCCCTATGTCTAGAGTCTGACTTTCTTTATCCTCAATATGATCTAACTAGCCTTTGTTCTACTAACATTACTCCTAGTGATGATAATTACTAGATAAGGGCCTCCTTACAAAAGTTACTCAAAGGGAAAAAGCCCCTCAATGAAGTTTTAGAGCACTCTACCAAAAAAATAGGTAGAAGTGGCTTGGGATATGAGGGAGATCCCAAAAGTAAGTTCAAGGTAAGAAAAAGAGCAAGGAACCTCCTACTTTTCATGGAGAGTTATTTGGATCTAAGAACCCTATGGTTTGTGCACATTGTAAGAGTGATGATCATTATTCTTCTTATTGTCCTTACAAAGAGAAGGGGATCAACCCAAAGATGAAATGGGTCCCCGAGCTAATTCCAAATCCCAAGGTTTTAATTGGGTATCAACAAATTTTTTTTCTTGTCAGAAAAATTAAAATGGGTTGTTGATAGTGGTTGATCCAAGAACATGACCGGTGACATAAGCCACTTCAATAATTTTAGAGAACAGAAAGGAGCATCGATGAATTTTGGGGATAACAACACATGTAAAGTGATAGGTGAGTGTGATGTGGGTGATTCACTATGCATCAAGAATGTACTTTTTTGGATGGCCTACATCACAATTTAATTAGTATGAGCCAATTATGTGATCGTGGTTATCTTGTTTTATTTACCTCACTTGAATTCTTGCTTCTAGATTCCCTCTTCTACGATGTCATATATAAGGGACCTAGAAATGGAAACATTTATGTTATTGTTCTTGATTCTCTTAAACCTATTTTTGGTAAATTCCTTTTTGATAAAAGTGATATATCTTTGTGGCACCATAGGCTTTGTCATGTAAATATGCATCAGTTGAAGAAGTTGAGAAAAAAGGAATTGGTGAAAGGACTTTCTAAATTGGACTTTGAGAAGGATGAGGAAGGCCAACTTTTCACACCAGGAAGCAAACCAAATCCTCCTTTAAATTCAAAGGATTCCTTAGTATAAAGAGATCTCTTGAACTTCTTCACGTTGATCTATTTGGACCAATGAGAACTCAATCGCTTCATGGTAACAAGTATTTCTTAATATTGTCGATGATTTTCTTGCTGTACGTGGACTTCCTTCTTAGTTTCAAAAACGGATACTCTCGATGTTATCTACTTTTTGCAAATGGGTTGAAAATGAAGTTGCTTCCAAATCATCTATATCCATAGTGACCATGGGGGAGAATTTGAAATGATTTATTTGAGAAATTTTGTTAGGAATCTGGTTCTGTGCACAACTTTTCTTCCCCTCATAACCCTCAATAAAATGGGGTTACAGATAGAAAGAATAGGTCTTCATAGGAAATGGTAAGGACCATGCTTTTAGAGTATGATACTCCAAACAAGTTTTGGGCCGAAGCCATTAGTACCTCATAATTTCTGCAAAACTAGGTTTTTACTCATTATTAAATTTGTTGAAACTAACCAATCTATTCCAAAATATATTGTGAATGGTGATGTTGTAGATGAGGTGATTCTTAGTTTAAAATATTTCAACATCAATGACAAAGGAAAAGAGGTGGTAGTAGATGACGAATCAAAAGAAGATGAAAAGAAGGATCTAACTCCTCAATTGGCTAAAGATCATCCTAAAGAGCTCATCATAGGAAATCCTTTTCAAGGGTGAAGAGTGAGTTGCCTTATTCAAAGAACAAGCCGATAAGGCCTTCATCTCACAACATGATCCAAAGAATGTCAAAGAAGCTCTTAAAGAGGATGAATGGATCCTAGAAATGCAAGAGGATCTAGAGTAGTACAAGAAGAATAAGATGTGAACCTTAGTGCCCAGACCAAATGATAGAAAGATCGTTGGCACTGGGTGGTTCTACCTCCACAAACTTAATGAAAGTGGCAAGGTGGTAAGAAACAAAAAAAGGTTAGTAGATCAAGGTTACAATCAATAGGAATGTATTGACTTTGATGAAACTTATGCTATTGTTGCTAGACTTGAATCTATTAGAATGTTACTTGCCTTTGATAGCCATAAGAATTTCTTGCTATATCAAATGCATGTTAAAAGTGCGCTTTTAAATGGTAGAATAAAGGAGGAAGTCTATGCGGCTCAACCTCCTAACTTTGAACATGAAAAGCGTTGTAATCATGTTTATTTGCTACAAAAAGTTCTTTATGGACTCAAACAAGCCCCTAGAGATTGGTATGAGAAATTAAAAAACTTTTTGCTAGACAATAGATATGTCATGGGAAAAGTTGATTCTACCCTCTTTCTTAAACACACTTCTAGAACCTTTTTTATTATTCAAATGTATGTTGATGATGTCGTATTTGGTGAACTAATCTTGATCTTTGTAAGGAGTTCAGTTCTCTGATGCAGAGTGTTACTTTCTTCCTTCGCTTCCAAATCAAGCAAACAAAGGAAGTAAACTTCATCAAACAAGGCAAGTATACAAGTGAACTCTTGGAGCACTTTGGGATGGACAAAACCAAGCTAATGGATACTCCCATCAAACACTGCTAAACTTGATAAAGATGAGGAAGGTGAGAAGGTAGTTGAGAAGATCTATAGAGGTATGATTTGTACCTTGCTATAACTAACTGCCTTTAGACCTAATATCATATTTATTGTTGGCTTTTGTGCTACATATCAATCAAGCCCTAGAAAATCACATCTTATAGAGGTTAAGAGTATTATAAGGTACCTAGCCAAAATACAAAATTTTGGACGATGGTATCCCAAGTAAAGGGATGCAGTGATGCAGATTATGGCAGGTGCTTAATTGATAGAAAGTGCACAAGTGGAACTTTCTTCCTCCTAGGACCTTACTTAGTTAATCGGTTCTCCAAGAAACAAAGTACAATGGCTCTTTCAACTATCGAGGTAGAGTACATTGCAGCTGGTACTAGGAGTTGTTGTGCCCAAGTTCTATGGATGAAGCAAATGCTTCAAGACTTTAACATTCATTATGATGCTTCTCCTGTCTTTTGTGATAGCAATTAATCTTTCTTACAATCCTATATTGCATACTATAGAGAAACATATGGAGGTCCACCACCACTTCCTCTGTGACCACATTTCCAAGAAATATATCTATGTCACTCATGTGGACACAAAAAACTAACTTGTAGACATTTTCACTAAACCTCTCGCAAGGGAGCAATTTACTTTCATTAGATTAAAATTTCTTATAATGTCTCTTGATGATATTGGTATTCCTTCTAACTATATTTTCTATTACCTATATGTTCTTGCTGATATATTTCTCATTTTATGCTTGCTTCTGCTATACATGCCTAGTTTTAATGCCTTATTTTGCTTTTTTTATATTTTTCACAAACAATTGCTTTATAGAAAAATTGTAGACAATGATGAGTGGAAAGTGCATTAATATATTCAAAATTCATGATAGTCTAGAAAAATAAATTTATATCTTACTCTAGTGGACTAGAATTAAATCTTCAATCTTTCTGACAGGCTTCTTTGTCGGCCGAGTTTGCTCAGGGGAAACTCGATCGAAAACAGACCTAAGGAATGAACACACAACAATGTTGACCGAACTTTCCAAGTCTCAAACTTGATCGACAACACTATTACATGGAAATATATACAGACTTTCATCTGATTTTAACCCTCTCAACTAGAGAAAACTCGATCGATAAGTCACCCTCTCTATTCGTCCTTGAACCCTAGGTATCCATATACCTTTTTCTAGCCCTATCCATCCCTATTTGACCTTCCCCAGCCTCTACCCTAAGCTTGGGTGGTCTACTGCTTGTGTTTTCTTCCTTGTTTGGTGCCATCTTCCTCAATCTTTCTCTCCATGGCGTCTAATAGGTGGAAAAGAACAGGTCCATCAGGTGTTCCTTCATCCTCCACAGCTCATAGACATACCTCTTACCATGGTACCTCATCTTTCTCTAATCAAGTGGTCAATCATTATACAGAGTTGTTGCCTAGGAACTGTTATTTCTTTAGGCCTTTGTTTATTCCTACCAATGAGATACTTCAAAGAGGCTAAGAAACTTTTTTCTAACCAAAACATTGATGCTCTTTTCTATGGATGCATGACCTATAAAAACTTCCTCTAGAGTAAGAAAGCAGAGCATTACTTCTATGTGAATATTACCTAGAACTACACCACTCTTGTGTTTCCTCCAAAAACCCAAGTTTTTTTTTCATCCATGATCTACCGGGAGTCAAGTTTTCAATCTCCAAGCAGTCTTTGAATACTTACATATCTTGCTCCTCGCTAAATTGGATGACTTCCTATCCTTCCTACAATGACCTCCTCGACCCTGAAGCCTTCTACAAGATCTTTGACCACGAGTTATCTCTTCCCGATATCAACAAAACTCTAAAGAAGCCAGAGGTCCCATATATGAAGAAAGACATCTTAACATCTTCTTCTCTAGATATTAAGTCTGGTTCAGTTTCTCTCCTAGTTAACTACAACATCCATATGAAAAAGAATCAAATGAATATTGTATAAAACTTGGCAGTGATCGTGTATTGTCTTCTTCAAAATATCCATATGAATTGGGAAAGATACATTCTCCATCACATGACTTGCTTTGACATAGAGAAGAATACTAGAGATTCTCACCCGCTCTACCCAAACATGATTTGTGGTGTCTTTCAAGATCACACTGGTCAATCCCTTTTCAAGAGTCATGGCTACAAAATCAATAGAAAAGGAGTGTACATTAGTGACACCATTGTCAAGAAATATGTTCACCCCACCTCCTCTACCCCTGGTGCTTCGACCTCCACCCAACCTCCACCTAGACCTAATTGTGCCTCCTTATCAGTGTCTAATGACTCTTGGGCTACATGATGCACCAACAGGCATATAAGTTGTAGGTCCCAGTGTTCAGAAAAGCGCTATTCGGTGTATGGGCGGATGGGGCACTGAATAGAGTATATGCGGTATGCGGGAGTATATACAGGAGTATATGCAGTTTTGGATTTTTTTTAATAAATTAATATATCTATGTATATTTATATATCAGTCATATAGAATTATATATCACATTGAACAATTACATACAAGGACAACATAGAATGATTAATGAGAAGAAAGGGAGCAGCAATATCATATAAATATTTAATTAGAAACAACAAAAATATCATATAAATTTCATTTCTTCAATTACATGTATGTGTGTTTGGAAAAGCGGTGATTAAGCGGCCGCATAAGCGGGTAATCGGCCGCATAATCGGGCCTGGACCGATTATTGGTCTGCTTTGACATATGCGGTGTGGTCCCCTGTCCGAACCGCTTAAGCGGCCGCACGGACCGATTTCCTAAACACTGGTAGGTCCAAAAGCACCTACATCAGGATCTAATTCAAATATTGTCAAACACGAACTTATTCTACACCCATCCTTATCCCACATACCAACCCTACCTAACTGCTGACCATGCCTCTTATGCATATAGTAACTTCCATCATGCCTACTAGCCTGCTTCTTCCATTGCACCCCCTACCTCTGATAGTGGACCTACCCGTATTGCCTCTCAACTTCTTGACCTTCCTTTTGGCCATTTTGCTGCCATTCTTGCTGACTTCGATTGGTCTTCTATACCCAATCATGAGCAAGTGAAGGCATTGCACGAGTATGATGCCTCCTAGGAAGAGAAAAATTGTTGATGGCCCAATCCTCACTCTTTAGTTCTTGAGGACACAGATATGGTTGATGAGGTTGTTGAGGATGATGTTGATGGTGTTGGTGGTGATAATGATGATGATGATGATGATGATGATGATGATGATGATGATGATGATGATGATGATGATGATGATGATGATGATGATGATGATGATGATGATGATGATGATGATGATGATGATGATGATGATGATGATGATGATGATGATGATGATGATGATGATGATGATGATGATGATGATGATGATGATGATGATGATGATGATGATGATGATGATGATGATGATGATGATGATGATGATGATGATGATGATGATGATGATGATGATGATGATGATGATGATGATGATGATGATGATGATGATGATGATGATGATGATGATGATGATGATGATGATGATGATGATGATGATGATGATGATGATGATGATGATGATGATGATGATGATGATGATGATGATGATGATGATGATGATGATGATGATGATGATGATGATGATGATGATGATGATGATGATGATGATGATGATGATGATGAGGATGGTGATGATAGGTTTGATGATGATGGAGATGGTAATCAGGACACTCCTATTGCCCGTGATGCACCTTCTAATGGTGATGAAGACTACCATCATGATGATGATGAAGTTGTCGACATAGATATACTAGACGTTTAGTTCCTAGGATTCTAGAGTGCTCATATATATATCTTTTTGTATGCTTTCATGTATTGAACATTGTGCATTGTATCTGAGGACTAATATTTTCTTATTATCATTTTTCTTTTTTGATGTTTAGTTTTCATCTCAAAAGGACAAAACTATTGTTGTTATATTATTATATGTACCTTTAACTCTTTGTTTTTCTATAACTCATGCGTAATTGGTGTGTCCTTCCATATTTTGATTATGAAGCTAGCATATTTGTTCTCTCCTCAACTTATGTGTGGTGATTACATATGGTGGTTTCTTGTGTTGTTTGTGCCTTGTATAGGACATGTTTTACCTCTTCTATCCCCTCCCTTTTTGATATGAGAAAGGGGGATAAGTGATCTTAGCACATACTGAATTGTGATCCTTTCTAGTTAATTATATGAATATCTTGTGACTATGAAAGTGGACTCTATTAGAATATATGTGTTGTGGTTATTGTTTTTGGAGAAACTAAGCATACATGCAAAGTTAACCATGAATTGAGGGGGAGAAATTTTGATTGTTCATTCATGTATCCCCGTACAATCGACAAGGTAAAAGTTTATATTCTAAGTTCATTTAGATATGTTGAGGAATCATTTGTCATCTTCAAAAAGGAGGAGAATGTTGACCTAATAGTTATACATTGTCCATATTTTGATGATGACTTTACCATTCCATTCATATGTATCTAATATGTCTATTTGAGATTGATTTTAGGTATTTGGTACATGAAATTGATCAATTCAATCAAGCCCTACCTTGACCGAATACAAGTCAAAGTCAATGCAAATGCACTTTTGTGGAAAATGCCCTAAAACCCTTAGGAAAATTTTCATAATAATTTGTAATGATGTTATGACATGTAATCAAGCTGGAAAAAAAATCACGAGTAATTAAAATGAATATTTAAGAACTATAATGAATATTTCTAAAATTAATTATAGGGAGTTTTGTCAGTCGAGTTTCATCTTTGATAAGCTCGACCGAAACCCTTGATGGATTTTGGGAACTGCTAGGATCGACTGAGTTTCCACAGGACAAACTCAATGGACACTCTTGCAGAACCAAAACAAATTTAAGTCATTGGCCAAGTTTCATCCAGGACAAACTCGATTGACACTTCAAATTTTCTTTGGCAAATAGTGATATCGGTCAAGTTTTCTTTATTGAAACTTAGTCTATTGCACTGTACAAAATGTGTATAAAAAGTGTTTCTAGTCGTTGGAGTGTTGCAAACCTCAAAATTGGATCTGTTGCAATGCCCCGAATGACTAGAATTCGTCCCCAAGTTCGTCCCCAAGTGCTTCTACTAGCTAGTAGACACCCACAACTATAAAATTGGACCCTTGGGCTTCATCCCAAGTTTGCTTCTTATGCTCATTGCTATAGTTGAGTAGATTTGTCTACTAAGATCCACTTTCTCTCTCTTACTTACTCATCAAAACTTCAATCTGAGTGAGATAGGCTATGTGTGAGAGAGATACTCCATTGTACTCATTGCAAAGCTCTCAAATTTTCCCTTTCCCAATCCCTTTCTCAAAAGTGAAGTTGGTGAAAGTTTCTCCTAGTTGAAGGAAAAAGTGAAGGTTGGAGATCCTTGAAGAGAGTAGGTAATTTCTTCAAGGTGGTGGACTTGTTGCAAGAGGGGAGCTCCTAGGTGAAGGTGTCTAGCTTGTGAAAAAGTGGGTAAGCCCTTGTAGAGGTTGAAGACTCTTGCTCAATGGATTGGTAATATCTTATAAGGTTTGTTGGCTCCTTTTGTTCCTTAGAAAGGAAGGTTGGGTTCTTTAAAACATTGACAAACAAAATGTGGTCAATATATATCTATACTGAGTACATGGGGGAAACAAAATATAGGCATGTAGGTGTAACAACATAAACAACCATAGAAACAATTATTGTTAAATAATCAAACATGGATTTTCTTTTATAACTTATCAACCCAAAATTTGTCACTCTCTTTGGTATAACTTCTCGTTAAGGAATTCTTTATGGAGTACCCCCTCTTTATAGTTTGTTCCCCACAATGGACTCTCATAACCTTCCCTCACCTGGGCTTAGTTTTATACAGGCCTTCCTTTTCTAGCTTGGCCTTTTAGTGATCTTCCTATCTCATCTAGATGACTAGTCATTGTAATGACTTCTTCCTCCCACACGTTCATTCAACTCACTGGAGATAGCAATTTAAGTTCGAGTAAGTTATGTTCATATAAGGTTATATGTGTAGAGGCTTATAGATTGTAGAAAGTGAATAAATAACCAAGCAATTTTATTGCAATCCATTCATAAAATTTTGAAAAACCTTAAAAGTCGAGAAGGTGAGTATTCATAATAGTACCACATACCTCATTTCCATGCAAAACTGTGAAACAAGTACTTCAAGTATATATCCAGACATCCAAGTATTCAACATAATAACCAATAATATCTACATGTATGTATAATTTAAAGTGTCACCAATCATATTCAAGACATACTAATCTAACATATGTCCTAAACTAGGCTTTAGGGTTGTCTTGGGTTTGGATAAGGAAAAGGGTACAAACCCCACTTTTGTTGCATTACTTTTAAATACAGTTATATACCCTATATAACACATTAATTCAAAACCATAAATTATCAAGTTAATCCTTTTAGACCATTTTAAGAAATTATGTTACATTATGAAACTTAATATCGTAATGACCCAAGCAGATTAGGTTCTAAACCCTAATTATCATATTTGTGACTCATATGCTTTAATCATGTTCACTATTTTGCAAAATATATCAAAGACTTAGATTCTCATCAGATTGAACATATTAGTTTATCATAGACATTTAGGTTTCATAACCTTAATTATACATGTAGGAAAATGTTGTTCTAGTAACTCTAATTATTGATCATCATTATCATTATTTTGGATTCCAATCATATTCAACAATATCATATTACATCTCAAATAAATGGATCCAGTATAACCAAAATGTTAATATTCAAATCTAGAATATCCACTATTATTTAGCCTATATCCATGAATTAGATGTCTTTTTGGAATTGGGATTATAATAAGGATTTAAATATATTCATTATTGTTCCTCTCATTTTCCTAATCAATTTGATATATAGTTTGACCATCATATGATTTACCAATAATTAATTACATCATTTACAAGTTAATTAGGTTTAAGCCAATAGGATGTCATCACATCAACATTTAATACCTTTTTATTATACTTAGCTCGACTCAAAATTAGAGGGGGGTTTACTCTGGTGCATTTGTGCTTTAAGCACCAGATCAGGGGCGTTCAAATAATTTTACCCTATGTCATCTCCTTCCTCATCGAGGATTTGACTCCCGCCCTTGGCAAGTTCAGCCACAGGTTGAGCAAGTTGGTCCTGGGCTCTGAAGGCCCAGAGGAGGCTGGAAGACCTCTTCATGTCCTCTTTGGACATGGTTAGCTATTGATTCAGGTCAACAATGGCTGGAGATGAGGAGAGTAGGTCCTAAATTGCTACGTATAACAACATGTTACACTCAATAGGAAAAGGAAGTTTAGAGACCTTACCCAAGCAAGGGTTGTGTGGGATGAAGCTTTCACATACAAATACTCCACCAACTCTTCTCTGTGCTTGAGCTCTACCTCAGATATCGGCCCATACCATGTCAACAGTTTCATGGATGTAACATTCAGGTCGGTTGGCACCTTCATCAGGGAAGGGTGTGACTATCTCCTCCACTTCATTTGTGTGTGTCGAGGATGCCAGTGCCTTATATAGGAAAGGGAATCGTGGTTTAGGATATGTGATCCTTGCAGATTGAGGAGGAGCAAATCTCCATGTGAACAGGTCTACTTTTATTTTCTTTTAGTAAAACTCCTGATTAGGGAAATAATTATATCTCCCTCTAATTAACTCCTTTTCATATCAAATCTTAGGAAAGCCTTCCCATTTAATCATATACCCATTTAGGTAAGATATTGAATCCAAACTAATATCTTAGGTACTCCAAAGTTGCCTTTTTAGTAATTTCAAGATATCTACATAATTAATTACATGGATCAAAAAGTATCTTAGAATATTCTGGATTGTCTTCCATAATATTAGATTTGGATTGTCTATCATCTAAAATTATATTGGGAATTTATCATGGGCACGAAATATCTCTTTTTCCTATTTTCTATCACAGGGACCCATAGGTAATCATTGATTATAGAAAATACAAGTAAATCCTATATGTCCCTCATCTTTTACTCCAATTTGTCCAAAAATTAGACACTTTCTTTATATTCCTAGAATAGTGTATTGTACCAAGTTTGGTGTCAAAAAGACACATCTAGATATTCTTTTCTCTTTCTTCCAACATGGGAACAATGTATATCATTAAAAGTAGGTCCCTCATTAGTCATAATTTTCTATAGGCTTCTTGGAGTATCCTTTCTCTATGAGACTTGTAGGAAAACTCATTCATAACTTTCTTGACTTATATCTAATTTTTGGGATTCGTTGGGACAACTCTCATTATGAAACTTGCTCCTTAAGTATTTCTTTGAATTAATTGCCCACATTATATAGAAATTCCTATTTATCTCAAATTCCACATTATATAGAAAGTTCACATTATTTATGTTTATTTGATGGCCCAAAACTTGTGTTGCCAGTTCTTTCTAGATAATTACACCATTAATTATCTAAGTTACAAACAATCTTATATTTTTTTTGGAAACTTGTGTATTATTCAATATTTCAATTATCTAACAAACCATAAAGACATTATATTTTATTTATGCACAAAATCTCTTATTTCTTAAACTTGTGCCACAAGCACCTATTTACAAAGAAAATATTATCATAGGCTTTACTTGGGCCAAGGGTTGAACCCATTCCACAAAGTGGATAGCCTTGTTACTCAATTAATTTTAGTTAGGGAATTTTCTTATCAAATCAAGTCTTATATTTATGGAATAAAAATTTACCAAATTTGAGGATCTAATAGAGACCATCAGAACAATTTTGTGTGATCGATCAGGAGATGGGGTATTACATTATCTAGTTCTCAAACTCTAGGGGTTTTCTTCATGCCATGACACGAGGGCCATTTTAACATCCCCAGATTCTGCCGTCTCCAAACCCTGTGGGGATGAAAAAGACAAAATTTGAAAATGTTAGACAATCATATCAGAGTGTGTTATAGAAGTAATATGCACATACATGAACATACAAATATAGGCATACACCATAACATTTCTCAGCATTCAACATGTACATTACAAAATAAATTATTACAACACAATTTACAATTACATATTGAATGAAGATTATACTATCTATGACCATGTATGCTAAATGGGATCGACATAATAGGTACCACCTGTACAACTTCTCACTCCCATCTTTTTCTCCCATACTAGCTCTGAACCTAAAACATACGTGAAACAACAAATCAACACACCAGGTGTCGAGTACATGGGTAGAAAGATACATATATTTATGGTTTTCATAATTCGGAAATATTTGCAAAAAGAAAGAAAGAAAACAATAGAAAATATTTCTTGATTAAGCAAAATATGCCAATTTTAGTCATTTTTCTATATGAGTTGTATTATAAAGGTGGACTAGTACCATAACATATATATTGGGCCCATACATGTGTACCAAGTACTCTAGGGAAACTCCTCGTACATTGTGTGCTCTAGGAAGGTGTACTAGTCAATATTAATCCATTCCCTCGTGAGGGGGATAATGAACACCTTAAATAACTACAAAACATCTACTCATCATTTATATTTTCAAGTGATAAAACATCAAGTACTATATTGTGCTACTATATCCAATATTTGCAAATAGAAGAGAGCATACATACATATCATGATTGCAACCAAGAAAACCACAGTCATATACTTAAATAAACTCACTACCTAAGTTTAAAGATCTTATTTATATTCTGGATCATCTACATCTTTGGTCATTACCTGATTAATAGAAAGTAATCATCATTAATACAATGTTCATCATTATTAATGATATTTAGGTCCAAATTAGGATTTAGGAAAAACCTAGGTTCCATCTCATCTTAGGATGGTATCTGATATTTTTCTACTGATCAAGAGGTCATTTTAGAGGTCTGGTCCAATTTTCATATTTTTATGATGCTTGGTTTATTTTGTAGAATTAAAATGAGTTAAAAGGCATCTAACTAGTCTTTAATAGAAAAAGACCTAATATTAGTGAATATTAGTCCATTCAGAGTTCAAATATGGGTTTCAATCATCATTAGGGATCTAATAAAAAATTTTGAGAATTAATATCATATGGTGCCTATTTATTTCAACTAATGAACTCTAAATCATCTACATTATAACCCATCATTATATGTTCTTCAAAATCTTGATATAAGGTCTAGTAATGTAGAGGATATTTTTTGAGTTTGGGGGTATTTTTGGGGAATTTATAGGATAAGGGAACTGTTTTTATGCATTTTTTAAGATCTGCATATTATTTGAATATTTACCTTTTGTCAGAAAAATTGTGAGCCGGCAGATCCCTACTGTGCCCGTTGGATATGTGCCACATTGCCCTCAATGATGACTCCTCTTTAACCAGGTTGGCTGACTGGTTCAAGGCCTACTCATTGGTTCGTTGCTAGACTGGGTGACCCCTTTTCTTCTGTCTCCTCGAACCCATTCCATGTTGACACTAGACGTGATGTGTCATCTGCTTCACGGGCGTCGTCTGCAGATGCCAAACCGGAGCACCGTCGTGGCCTGGGTTCACGGCGTGGGTGGTGGAGATAGGCCTCCATGCCTCTGTTGCATCAAGATCATGCCCGACAACATGGAAAGCTCTGCCAAGGTCTCACACAGGTCTGTATACTCCTGCAAATTGGGGATGATTTAGGAGTTCATCGGGTGAAAACTAGGATGATGAAGCTCCTGGACCTCCATGGAGGTCATACTTTGCGAGGACCTCCCTCACTCCCATATGTCACCAGAAGCAAGATCTCTAGTGAGGCACCATCGATGAATGGATCCTTCTCGCTCAATTCTTCTACTAAAAGGGAATTGCATATGAAAGAGGTTGTGATACTTGATTCCTTCATGTTGTTCAGATCCTCGATGGTATGTAGAACCATGACTACCACTCCGGGAGGTCTGCAGCTACCATAGGAGAGGGAAATGCAGAAGGAGGCGAGAGGGATTCTATTGGAAGGCATCCACCTATGCCAATAGGACTATTGTAGGTGCTCCTGAGACTAGTAGTTATTGAGTGGGAGGGTCCTTCAATCACCGTTATTGACCTTAATCCTTATTCAACCAATACCTAGGGATCATTTTCCTCCATTCAAAACCTTATGATAAGACCTCCTCCGTCTATCTCACCCCCCTCCATCCTTAACCTACAACCTGCTATAGAGAATGCTAGGGAACATGTGGTTTGTTCTCCCTCACTCCTCCATTAAACAATTTTGGTAGGATTTCTTAGGAAGGTCATTCTCTCTTGGAGTCATTGGATAGCACTAATAGGGATTATCACTCCCACAATCTATGGAGATGAGGGGGCAAAGAGCAGGGTTATTTTCTCTCTTCTACAAATCTTAGATTTAGGAGATGAGGTCTCAATTGCTGGATCATTAGTAGTCACAGCATGGACCATTTCATGATTGCTAACTCTGGACTGTGTGACATTGATATGTCACAGCCATCATTAATTCCAAGCAACTATAGTCTTTAATGCACAAAGTATCAAAACCATAATAACTTTTCATAGGAGCATAATTTCTTCATAAAAATTTAACCATTGGTTGATTACTACTTAATCCATCTTCTATAAAAGACTCATATTGAGCTCCTATTTTTGAACACATGATACCAATCCTTCATTAAGGATTACATTCCTCATTATTGACATACATTATGTGTCATGATCATAAACTAGAACTCAAATAATACCTTTATTGGATGCTTAACTTAATAAGTACCTAAAATTATCTAAATACTTATATTAACCATCTTCAAGGTAGGATTGGTTGTGAATATGCATTATTGATCCTTTATGAAATTGCGGTCAAAAGTGAGGGTCAATCGGATCATCTCGGATAAGAGCCACCTCAACTAGGGTTCAACCAAATGATAATAATATTCATGGACTCCAAATACTACATTGGGTATTGAAACCCTAAAATTATGGGTCGTCACATTCACCCCACCTTATATGGAATTTCATCCTTGAAATTTGACTAATCTCATTATCGATGTGATATCGAGGAGTCCAACCTCATACAGGCCATGTGTCATATGTGTCAAGACAATCATAGTTTTGGATGCACATGAAGTCATCATCTTATGATTTAGAGAATCTAGGGTGTACGCACTCCACCTTATATAGGTGGATGCATCATTTTTTTTTAAATTGTAGCATCACTTAGTGTCTTAGTCATCACATGACATTCTTATATTTTAGGATTTACATCCACATAGTCCCTTAAGGATAAGTGTATTTATTCATGCATATGAATTTAAGAAGGTACCACTCAAAGTTTCATATTTCACTCTATAATCATACAGTGATGTCAAGGTTTCATGGCATTATTTATTGGAATTATCAGACTTAATATCTTTAACATGGTTTATGATCAACAACATGCTAGGATTTCAGCATTAGAGGGGTTTGATCTTCATATTTACATATTAGGGTTTTCATTCTATTTTGTGAGAGTTATCCTCAAACATAGAAGAATAGATTTAGAAGGATTGAGTTTAAGAACTATATTTTGTGTTCATGAAACTTCTGATCCAAAGATATCTATATTTTTATCTCATGATTTAAGACTTACATCTTTCATGTACGATAGAAGTGAAAAGAATATAATGACTCAAGCTTATCACAATTTCCAACTTAGATATCACATGTATGATAGAGGGAGGGAATATAGAATAGGTCAGGCTTATATGAGTGACTCCTCATATATAAATCATCTATATAGCTCAAGTGAGGTTTCTACTAATATATATTCAGAAAGAGAAGTGAAGGGAACGACATTTATAAGTATCTTATGCACAAGGCATTTTACTCTCAGAACCAGAGTTCATATATCACCTCACTTGTGGCGAATGATGAGATTCATTAACATATGTCACTCAATCTAGGACCTAGTTCAATCAAAAGGATTGACTTCCTCATTATGAGTCACCTACCCATCAACTTTTTTAACCCAACTCTCACATATAGGTTTGAATCATGCAAAAGGACTCAACTCATCTACTCAGGAGTAACCCAACTTAGGACACATCATTTCACATATGTCTCGTATTTTCATATATTGTAGGGTAGGTCCTATGACCCTCTCCTTGTGGGTCTCACTCTCTCTGGAGTTCACCGCGTATCTTTTCCTAACATTGGAGGTCCTCCTTGTAAAAGAGCTTGAGGCTCATGCATATTCAACCTTATCTTAACTTATCTCATCTTAAGTAAGAAAAGGAAATGTACTTTCAACATCAAGACTCAGCTTAGAATCTTAAAAATTGGATTTAGCTCGTATACCACTTATATCCATATAAAGAAGCTTATATCATTAGAGGTAGAACTTAGATAGCATCATCCATGCTTACATCAACTATCATTCTTTCATCTACTATATGTATCACATATCTTGGTAAGGCTCTAGACATCTAATCTAGACTACTCTCTTTTCTAAACTGATGTCACTTCCTTTCACTTAGGTTGCATGAACTCTAACGACTCTCCAATATGAGGGACACATTTTTATATTTAAATATATATAGTAAAATATTATATAACTTTTTTTTGAGAAAGAAGACGATAGAGAAAACTTTCGAGGCTCGAGCTGATTTGAAAATAAAACCAAATTAGCAAAACGAATGTCCCACACACAGTAGATAGTCCAATGCCATGTCACCTAGTGAAATGGTGAGAACAAAGTGTAGACTAGTGCAACTTCCCAATACATATGAGCTCTATATGCAAAGGGTTTCACACACTTGTCTAAACCTAGTTCTCGAACATCTAGGTTCTAACCTAGAGGCTAAGTCAAACCTTATTCCTATAGAACAACTTACTAAGTTTCTAGGTGTAACGACAGTCATCAAACTGACAAAAAAATCGTTACTAATTAAGCGGAATAAACATAAACAACGATTTAACAAAAATCACTAAAATTTAAAACAATTTTGTAAGGAGATCCTTGTCCAAAAACTTTTACTTAAAGATCCAAAACTCATATATATCATGATTTAAATTGTACAACATACTGGAGAACAACATAAATTATATATCTCGAGAACAACATATAACAGTTTCTCTATCAAAACACATACTAGAGCAACATAAAACCTCGAGGCATTCAAGCCAAAATCTTAGATCATTCATGAAACTAGTACGAACCAACTCTAAGGACCTGAGAGTATACAGATGACACATAGGGCTTCTATCTACAAGTCACAACAGATAGTACACTTAACTTGAGCTATTACTACTGCCCCAGCTATTGTTCCTCCTTTGCAGAAAGATCTCCACCGCCTCGTGCACATCCACCTAAAAATTGTGGATCCCATGGGGTGAGACAATTGTCCCAGCAAGAAATATAACTCTCCTCCGACCATATTATTATTGATGATAAACATTATAAAAACTGAGTAGGGGTTCTTTTATGTTAATAGGCAGGATTAATCATTGTATGAACATAATAAGATAATCTCCTTTCTCAAGGAGAGCACTGCATCTACCCATGGTATAGTTACAAATCATCTATCTGCTTTTCAAGGAATGTAAAGAAACATAAATAACATCTATCAACTAAGATGTATAACTGAATTGCACATCAAACAATGTATCTGTAATCGATCCTTATGCAGATATGCTACACGGCTAAACATATTTTAACAATCACATTTATGCCCTAAGGAGATGAAGTATACCCCATTCATCTCCAACCGACCACAAACTTCTCACAAGTCGGTACCATACAAGGTCAATGGGAGAGTCGGTTGCCATGACCTCAGTTGTCTCAGTCAGTCTGAGACCACATAGGATTCAGCAGGACATCTTGTGTCATCTACTGGCAGGACATCTCGTGTCACTGCAAAAGAGCTTGCCAGGGTACTAGGCCTTTTCGCTCAGAGCTACAGCGTCAACTATGCTCTCTTAGGGGAACATCTACAACAACCGTCCCCAGTTATTGAGTTATGGTCACACATGCACCATACTCTGATCCATGGTCACATAGGCACCATGCTCTTGAGCCATGGTCACAAGGGCACCATGCTCTGAGCCACGAGTTAGTTCGCCGTGCTCTTTTTGAGACATTCATATGACATTATTGAGTCATGGAAATATGTGTTCCAGGTTAGGCCGCGGGGAACCCGTTTCACCATTCAGCAAATTCTAACACTGATGGATCTATGGTCAGGGCAACGTTTTATAGTTCCTAATGATGTATTGCATGTATTACAACATTCTTTTAGCATCAAACAAGTTATCATTATTAATCACAACAAATGCTACAAAGAAAGGTTTAATACATTTATCACATACTTTTCAACTCTTTAAAATACATGATACTTGGGATCTCAGTCCCTTATCACATTATTGGGAATTCTCATCCATTCACATCATCATTTTCATGGTTACTAGATCTGGGTATTCAAACCCTTGGATCATCACACAACATTGTTATTTCTATAATAGATAATCATTACCTCTAGGTCCTCAGACCTAGGTATTCATTTTACTTGTTTTACAAGTATTCCATATGGCTCACAAGGCCATTACACATCTTGTCACCTCTCACTAGGCAACAACTTATTCATATGGCTCACAAGGCCATTACACATCTTGTCACCTCTCACTAGGTGACAATGTATTCATATGTCTCACAAGGCCATTACACATCTTGTCACCTCTCACTAGGTGACAACTTATTCATATGGCTCACAAGGCCATTACACATCTTGTCACCTCTCATTAGGTGACAACTTATTCATCTGGCTCACAAGGACATTACACATCTTGTCACCTCTTACTAGGCGACAACTTTTTCATATGGCTCACAAGGCCATTAATCATTATACTTGTTATACAAGTATTTAACATGCCTCACAAGGATCATGAAATAAGTGAAATACAACCTTCCCATCATTAGGGTTAGGGTTTCCCTTTATAGCCAAATAGGGTTTCATGTTCATATTATTAATCCAAACCCTAATTCATTGCTCCACACATCTAGGAGCATACATTGATATCATAAGTACTCAATCATACTTATATATTTTCTCATCATTTATCATTAAATGATTAACAACACAAGCATGTGTTTCTCTCTCATCCTTACTAGGATATCGAATACATCATACTTTTGATTCAATCCTCCTCTTTGAGGAATATTAGTCCATCATTAACAATTCACATTATCTTTCATTTAACACCACATTCAACATATGTCACTCAATCAATCACATATGATTGAAGTGTCACTTCCATATTGGTATCAAGATGTGTGTGTTATCATATTATACTTTAAACCACATCCTTTACTTTATGTCATATATTCATATCAGCATGTGGTATAACCGCATAACCACGTCACATTTTGAGGGTGTAAACCCTAATCAGCATATCATGTACTCACATCAGATAGACTATCACTTGGATCTTATTACTTCATATTGGTTTTGTATCAGGTATGAGCTAGATGCTTGACCCCATATCGGGTATAAGCTTTGTGTTTAGTGCCATATCATGCATAAAATATGCCCCATATTAGGCATCCATATTGGGTAACATATCGGGCATCCATATTGGGTATCATATCGGGCATCCATATTGGGTATCATATCGGGCATCCATATCGAGTATCATATCAGGTTCCCATGTTAGGTAAACCCATAACCTCATGATACTTTCATTCCTTCAAGGATCAACCTCATCATATAGTTGCATGACATTCTATATGTCTTATTGAATTCTCATACCACAACCCATTTCAGTATGGCTAGGGTATATCGGGTTTCAATCCCTCATCTAGGGTTTTCCACTTAATTGGTTACATCATGCCATATCGTGCATAAAGTATGAGTTTGAACTTCATATCATTCACAAGATAAAATTAGGTGCTATTCTTTATCAATCTAGAGATATCATTCATCTCATACATGTGGTATCATCCACCACTCATCTCGGTTTACCCATCATCTTGGGTTTCCAATTCTATGTTGATTAGAGTGTTCACCACTCCTATATCATGTAAGAGGTGTAGTTTAGATTTGTATCATGCATAAGGATAAATAGATATCTCTCATATCACACAACAAGCATGAATCATATCATATATGAGCTAGCCCCCATCTTCATATTGGGTTAACCCCCTCTTGGGTTTCATATCGGGTTGTGGTGTTTCAAGCATATCGAGTTACACTTTATTCTTGAATCCATCCTGATATCGTGCATAAGTATTTTATTCATTTATTCATATCTTGCACAAACGTGTGCTTCATGATATCATGCACAAGTGTATAATTACATGATCATATCGGGCAAGAAATACTTGCTACCTCCACTCATATCGGGTTACTCAAATTAGGGTTTCAACATATCAAATTCCTTGAAGTGCTTACTTGACACTATATCATGCATGGAGACCTTACTTGCCTCCTTGTCATGCAAAGGGTTATGGTTAACACCATATCATGTTCCAAGATAGTAGTTTCATCTCCATATCGTGCAAGGGGATCTAATCTCACAAGCATATCGTGCAAGTGATGCAAGTATAATACCCATATCAGGTTAGAGCTACTTATGTGTATGCTTGAACCTGATATCACTTTATAAAGTGATACCATCTTCTTCAAGCTCTAGACCTCCGTTCTAACTATTAATGTTCATGGCAATAGGTCTAGGCAACTACTATAACTCATAATTTCATCAATTATTTTAGAATATTTCGGAATTAAAAGTAGTTCATCTAAGCATAGAAATTTAGGTGATGAATAATAACATGATAGGGTTCGAGTTAAATAACCCACCTTGTAAGTAGCTTCAAAACTCCAATTTCCAAAGCTTCACATCATAAGGTTGAATAAGAGTTTCTCCAAGGTCCAGGCTCGTTCACAACTCCTCCATGGACAAGAGATATGTTGCTATGTATGCCCTGAGAGCCAATCATGGGATGATTGGTGGGATACATTAAGATTGATTTGATAAACATCAAAGGCAAGCTTCCAATTCTTTCTGGTTCAATCATATGAGATAGTGATAGAACATATTGAATGTCTAGAGAATGACAGTACTCAATGACGTATGCTTTCAGGTTAAGGACCTGGATGATGAGATCATACAGATGCTAAGAGTTTGTACATTCTTGTTATGTCCCTAGTCGGATGTCATTGTGGAAGGTAGATAGATAGCAATGACACACAAGACTAGATTGTGGTGTTGGTTGATGACATAATCTCATTTGTCATGATATAGAGATATCAAACCAAACACATAGGTACTTGTTAGAGAACAAGTGTACCAGACAGACCCACCGTGAGTTTGACACATGGAACCATGACATGGTAGTCACAGTCAGTACTCACAGTGATGGTGGTGAGTGTGATTCTTAGACCTGAAATCACTACACTCAACACATGCCGTTGGGCACACTTTGACATCATCAAACACAGTCCTAAAACATGGGTTGTTATAAAGGTGATGATTGGGTGGCTTTGACACATGGGGCTTTTGAGGGGTGAGTGATAGATATGGGATTTGTCCCTCCTGAAGGAGCTTGATATCCATGGCCACTTGATGAGTAGGATTGAGAAAGGCGTGCACGCATGTGTGAGTCAGTATGTGATACTGATGTCATAACATATCTCTTCCAATCTACTCTGAGATAAAGAAAGTGAATGAACGTTGATAGGATGACTGTTCCATGCCTCGAGTTCATTCGGGATATAAGTGACAAAGGAATTATACATTCACTGTAACACCATTCACGGATTGTAGGATTGAAATTTGTTCTCCAACTTTCTATTTCACTTGGGTAGCACTGATGTGTGACTAGGCACCGTTCATTGCGTGTGAAGTCATAAATGTTATGGACTTTCACTGCCAACGTGAAAAGGACCTGCAGGGTCACACACATAGGATTTAACCTGGAAGAGGAGTTTTGTCCACAAACAATGTTTAGATTGATTACTAAAGGAGTTTAGTAGTTCAATTAAACACTCAATTAATTGATAGCTCAAAATCATAGTGTTCAAGGTGTTGGACAGCTTGATTAGAGTATCGGATTGATTGAAATTGCAATTGACTGATTCTGCACAACCTATACTCCCAACCGATCGGTTCATGTGATGAACCAGTCGGCTAAGCTTGGTGAACCGGTCGGCTCAAGTGTTGAGCCGATCGGCTCAAGATCAGGGTGAACTGATTCCTTCAAGTGTTGAAACGATCGATTCAACTTGTGCATCCGAGAAACTTGGGAAAATAGGATTGGTGAGAATTTTCTTTTCGTTTCAATTGCCCAATTTGATTGGGAAATAGGATTGGTATTCGATAGCAATCAGGAACAAAAGAAGGAAAGTCAATCGGAACCGACCAGACCCACCAACCGACCAGTTCAGAAAGTGAACCAATCGGTTGAGGAGTCCCAACCGATCGGTTGAGTGTCAACCGACCGGTTCAGGTCACCAACCAACTGTTTCAGAGATGAAACGATCGGTTCAGGTTCTGAGTTGGTTGGTTTTTGTGGAAAATCTCGAACCCTTCTACTCCTGCTTTTAGTCCCGCATTGCCCGGGATGGAGAACCATGTCCCATGACCCTCCTATATATAGGGGTATTGGTGACAGTCCGGTGAGACCAGGAGTCATTAGTCCCGGTGTGACCAGGAGCTGCACAGACACTGTCCAAGACCGGAGGTGAAGACCGTGCAAGCCACGAGGTATTTTCACTAAGCAATCCTCGGGACAAGGTATGATTCCACAAACCATCCTTTCCTATTGTATAGACGTTGACGCGTTTCCTTGTTCTGGGTTTGGGGAGGAAAATCTTTGTTTCCGCTTCCTTCTCTGCCTCCCCTAAAACCCAACAGTGGTATCAGAGCCAAGTCAACTGCTCTATACTTTGGGAATATCGATATGATCAATTTTGGTTTGACGCCTTTATTTATTGCATACGATGTGAATAAAATTGGCTTTATGCATGTCCAATCCTAAATCCACAAATCCCAATTACATATATGATATGTATTATTAATGCACTCGATATGCGTTGCCCTTAAACGAGTTTTGTGGTGGATGTATAGCGTGGTTATGGCCAATAAACCCTATCTGTGTATGGTTGTATGTGGTTGCTTGCATCTCGGTCTACGCACCGATCTTCCCTCTCCTATTCCTGATGTAACTCGAAATAATTCGAGATTCTTTCCTACCTTTGCTCCCCTCGAATGTAACTCAGGGTTTCCCTTTTAAGCAATGTAAAATTAGGATAGATTTTATTTCTTGTTATGTCAAAGAACAACAGACATCCTGACGATAGCTGAGATGTTCGGTTCAAGGCGTGAACCGATCGGTTGACGTTCCAGACGATCGGTTCAAGGAGTGAACCGATCGGTTGATGACCGATTTGAGGATCTAGACGAGCGAGTGGCGGCCAGAAGAAGATGCACGACGACCAGGCAAACCGATCGGTTGGAGGAGCCAACTGATCGGCTGGTGGCACCCTGACGATCGGCCAGAGAGAGCAGACCATTCATATGATGAGTTGATCAACTCAGAAGGCAAAGCACAGAGTTCATCTTATACAGGTTGCATGTGATGTAGACCTAGATGACTGTGATTCCTCTTGGCTCGAGGAATCACATTAGGATGGCCATAATCATCGCTTTTATCGTTTTGCATGTTTTTTGTGGGATATAGCATGTATATGATATGTACTATATATTGTGGTGATTGGATATGTATATGTATATAAAAACCAAATCCCTCATTAAATATTAAGTTTTAGATGCCTTCCAAATGTGACACATGTGAAAATCTTGATCGACCAAGTTTGGGCACACCCTAGCGTGGTGCACCGTCTATCTCATCGAAGCGTGAAGGATGAATGTGTGGGTCTGCCCTAGCAGGGTGCATATTCATCGTGTTTGCTTTGGGTCAGACTTAACAAGGTGATCTAGATGGGATCTAGTACCTTGAGGCATGGAGATGATCATGGCAAGGAGTTTCATATGACATCTTATCAAGAGTTGCATATGATGCAATTGGAAAGAGTTGCCTACCTAAGAGATCTAAGTTGTGGGTGACAGCCCTAGCTGGTTCATGACTTAGAGGATTTCAGGATCTTTCCCACTAGAAGGTTGTACGCTGCAATCTTCCAAATTGATGGTGAGGGCTATCAATTTGAACTAAAATAGTGGGAGCGATAATTAATTAAAGGCCTAATTTTATCGTTAACTTTTCAAATCAATCAAATAAGTCAAAAATGAGTTTTGGACTAAAATTGCATATTTCCTTTTGTAGTACAAATGGCAAACAACAACAATCACTTTTCTTTGCGATCGGTCCTTGAAAAGGACAGGTTGAATAGGACATTGATAATTGTTCTCACTCAAGAGCGAAAGCTCTATGTCCTGGATACTCCAATTCCAGAGGAATCGGCTCCTACCGCACCAAAGGCAGAAAGGGATACTTACAAGAAGCATTCTGATGATGTCATTGATGCAAAGTGCTTGATGTTGTGCTCTATGAACCACGAGTTGTAGAGACAGTATGAGAACATGGGTGTCATTGAGATGATTCAGCATCTCACGAACATGTATGAAGATCAAGCACGACAAGAGAGATACGATGTCTCAAGGGCACTGTTCAAGTGTGTCATGACAGAAGGAGATCCAGTTGGTCCTCACACACTCAAGATGATTGGGTATGTGGAGAACTTGACAAGACTGGGATTTCCACTGAGCCAAGAGTTGGCTACTGACGTGATACTGCAATCGTTTCCAGAATCCTACAGTCCGTTTGTGATGAACTACAACATGAACAACTTTGATAGGCCACTGTCAGATTTGTTGGACATGTTGAGGACAGTCGAGACACAAATGAAGAAGGACAAGCCTAAGTCTGTGATGGTGATCATGAGCAAGAAAGGCAAGTCCAAGCGCAAGGGCAAGGGCAAAGCTAAGAAAGGTTCTGATGCTAGCCAGGAGCCCAAGTCGTCTTTAGCTCTCAAGGCCAAGGGAGGCATGACCAAGAAAGGAAATTGCCACCATTGTCAAAATATAAGACATTGGAAAAGGAATTGTCCTCTCTATCTAGAAGAACAAAAGAAGGAGGCGACAGAAGTCTCTACTTAAAGGTGTCATGAAAATAGACTTGTAACACTTTTTGAGGTATATGATACCAAGATGTAAAGTGTAAAGCACTCAATAAATGGGGCAAATATTGCCGCCATAGATAGGAGTACTTTAGTTTATTTTTAGCCTAAAAGGCATGTAATACAGTTATGAACTACTATTTCATATTTTCCAATAGATAGAAACACTTTATTTTTGCATATTGTATGACAATGATGGCAATTAATAAATTTGATGTTTCAATCTTTTAAAGATATGATCTTTGTGGCAATGCCTTGTTTATCTTGTGGTATTTGATATGCATAAGATAAAATGATACCTAAAGTTATTGATAACTCAAATGATCAAATTAGCATGAGAGATTCATTTCTAGTTTCCATATGATGGATAAATCTAGACTCTTTTGGTTAGAGAACCAGTAAGAGACATGAATATCTTGGACATGATTAATCAATCTTCACTAATGGTAGTGGGAGAATGATTATCCTATTAGGTATAATACATGTGATGTATTTACATACCTATTGGATTAAATGCTAATACTTCAAATGGTGTTTAGAGAAATAACAATATGAATATCTTGAAGTGTTCAAGATTATCATAGATGAAGTGCAAATTTGGTAATGTGTTAATTCTTGATGAGATCAATGAATGAAATACTCAGACCAAATGTTTGAGATCCTTATGAGTGATTATGATAGTGTATCATAGTGAGCTCATGATTAAGGCATGGTGATGTCTAAATCAAGAAGGAATCATGCTCTATGGAGTTAGAGAATGATTATCAAATAACTGAATTCTTCTTAAATAAAGAATACCCCACACTAATAAAGGACATTAAGAATCACAAGGAGTTGTGAGTTCTTATATCCTTGACAGATACACCTCAATTATCTATGTGATGAGTTGTTCATGTGATGAGTCAACCATCCAGAAGAATATGAGGAACCAAATTTTGAGTTATGGTTTATGACCATTTCATCCTAAATGACATCCATGTGAACCATAAGGTATGACCTTGATGGTAGCACCCATTGGATGTATATCCATAAGTGCAAGTGAGTCTTAAGTGTTAAGACACATGGATAACACTTTGACAAGGATGATGCTTGTTGATTGCAACTTAATGACTGAAACATTTGGCATATGGATACTAAAACCGCATTCCTATGAAGAATAAAACAAGGATGTGTACGTGACACAACCTGAAAGGTTTATGAATCCACTAATGCAAATGAAGTCTATAAGTTACAATGGACTAATCAATGTGATTGATTGAGTACAAGCAACTCATAATTGGATCTTTACTTTGATGATATAGTCAAAGGGTTTGATTGATATTACAAAGATAAAGAAGGGATCTGTGATTTAGTGGGAGCGTATTCACATTCCACATGTTGATGTGAAATGGAAATGTTCTAGAATGGAAATCCAAAAGTGGAAATGATCTTTAAGGAATATAGATATGTTTCCTATATGATAGGAATAGAGATCTATAGAGATAGTTCTCGAAAACCTCTTGACCTGAAAAGAGAAAGCATACATTGGCAATCTGTACTGAAGGGTTCAGTATGCACAGATTCAGTGGGAGAAAACCTATCCATGTTACATGGAGTTAGTATCCCAAGGCCAAGTGTCCAATTCTTATGAAGAATGGGAACACTAAGAATAGATATGGATCTATCATGTATGTAATCATCCCATTACCTTGCATGTATCGACATGGCAAGAACAAAATGCATTCATCATCTTGTATGTGGGACATGACAATATGATGTGCTCATCCTGATAACTCGTATGTGGGACATGACGAGTGGATGTATGTCTACTTCCAGTAAGGGTTACTGGAATACCATGAGAACTTGATAAGTACATGAGAAGTACTAGTTCTATGGAGATAAGGAAGAGTTTGATGTAAAGAGTTACATTGATGCGAACTTCCGAAAAGGACAGAAAATTAATCCCAAAATATATATAGATATATAAAAGTGAAAGTTGTTGATAATTGGAAACGTTCCAATAAAGCCGTTTAAAAGGAAATGTCGAGTATCTGTGTGTTATAGAACATCAGTGGATACTATATGGATCTGGAAGTTCATGAGATGAACTTGTAGATATTTCGATCATTGATGACAAGTATGGAATCCTTGATCATGCAATATGGCTAAAGGTTAGCAAAGGAATACTGGATCGCATATTACGGCAACTCCATCTCATACGTGTGACGTACAATGAAGAGATGTGACACATGCAATTTATACTGACTTTGGCAAGGTGTTGCCATTACTCACTATGTTTGCACTAGAGCACAGTAACATGTGGGACATGTTTGAAGATCACTATGAATATGATTCAAGGGTGATTGGCTCACAGTGCAAGTGGGAGTCTGTTGGTATGTATGCCCTGAGAGCCAATCATGGGATGATTGGTGGGATACATTAAGATTGATTTGATAAACATCAAAGGCAAGCTTCCAATTCTTTCTGGTTCAGTCATATGAGATAGTGATAGAACAGATTGAATGTCTAGAGAATGACAGTACTCAATGACGTATGCTTTCAGGTTAAGGACCTAGACGATGAGATCATACGGATGCTAAGAGTTTGTACATTCTTGTTATGTCCCTAGTCAGATGTCATTGTGGAAGGTAGATAGACAGCAATGAGACACAAGGCTAGATTGTGGTGTTGGTTGATGACAGAATCTCATTAGTCATGATATAGAGATATCAAACCAAACACATAGGTACTTGTTAGAGAACAAGTGTACTGGACAGACCCACTGTGAGTTTGACACATGGAACCATGACATGGTAGTCACAGTCAGTACTCACAGTTATGGTGGTGAGTGTGATTCTTAGACCTGAAATCACTACACTCAACACATGTCGTTGGGCACACTTTGACATCATCAAATGCAGTCATGAAACATGAGTTGTTATAAAGGTGATGATTGGGTGGCTTTGACACATGGGGCTTTTGAGGGGTGAGTGATAGATATGGGATTTGTCCCTCCTGAAGGAGCTTGATATCCATGGCCACTTGATGAGTAGGATTGAGAAAGGCGTGCATGCATGTGTGAGTCAGTATGTGATACTGATGTCATAACATATATCTTCCAATCTACTCTGAGATCAAGAAAGTGAATGAACGTTGACAGGATGACTGTTCCATGCCTCGAGTTCATTCGGGATATCAGTGACAAAGGAATTATACATTCACTGTAACACCATTCACGGATTGTAGGATTGAAAGTTGTTCTCTAACTTTCTATTTCACTTGGGTAGCACTTATGTGTGACTAGGCACCGCTCATTGCTTGTGAAGTCATAAATGTTATGGACTTTCACTGCCAACGTGAAAAGGACCTGTAGGGTCACACACATAGGATTTAACCTGGAAGAGGAGTTTTGTCCACAAACAATGTTTAGATTGATTACTAAAGGAGTTTAGTAGTTCAGTTAAACACTCAATTAATTGATAGCTCAAAATCATAGTGTTCAAGGTGTTGGATAGCTTGATTAGAGTATCGGATTGATTGAAATTGCAATTGACTGATTCTGCACAACCTGTACTCCCAACCGATTGGTTCATGTGATGAACCGGTCGGCTGAGCTTGGTGAACTGGTCGGCTCAAGTGTTGAGCTGATCGGCTCAAGATCAGGGTGAACCGATTGCTTCAAGTGTTGAAACGATCGATTCAACTGGTGCAACCGAGCAACTTGGGAAAATAGTATTGGTGAGAATTTTCTTTTCGTTTCAAATGCCCAATTTGATTGGGAAATAGGATTGGTATTTGATACCAATTAGGAACAAAAGAAGGAAAGTCAATCGAAACCGACCAGAACCACCAACCACCCGGTTCAGAAAGTGAACTGATCGGTTGAGTCCCAACCGATCAGTTGAGTGTCAACCGACCGTTTCAAAGATGAAACGATCGGTTCAGGTTCCGAGTTGGTTGGTTTTTGTGGAAAATCTCGAACCCTTCTACTCCTGCTTTTAGTCCCACATTGCCCGGGATGGAGAACCCTGTCCCATGACCCTCCTATATATAGGGGTATTGGGGGATTCTTAGATAACAACTCAGTGCAACCAGTTGCTCTGTAAAGTTGTCGTTCTCTCTGGTTTTGGTAACCGAGAGAGCCTGAGCAAGTGCTACCCGATAAGGGAGGCACAGCAAGGGAAAGACAATTGCAGTTGTGACTGGCAGCAGGAGAGTGTGTTGGTGACTAGTACACTGACAGGAGGGTGTGACTCCTTCCAATTCCTTGTGGGACAAGGAGATTGGAGTTTTAGGTGGTCCATGTGGACTACTTCAGAGGCGGGAGGTTTCTGCCGCTCAGGAGAACAATTGTCAATCCCGACAGTCCGGTGAGACCAGGAGTCGTCAGTCCCAGTGCGACCAGGAGCTGCAAAGACACCGTCCAAGACCGGAGGTGAAGACCGTGCAAGCCACGAGGTATTGTCGTCGAGCAATCCTCAGGACAAGGTATGATTCCACAAACCATCCTTTCCTATTGTATAGACGTTGACGCATTTCCTTGTTCTGGGTTTGGGGAGGAAAATATTTGTTTCTGCTGCCTTCTCTGCCTCCCCTAAAACCCAACAAGATCACCATAGTTAAGCACTTGGTGAAGAAGAAAAGAATGGAGTATTCATAACCTGATATCCTACTTCAACCAAGGTTGAAGGTGACCAAAGCCTTACCTAAAGTTTGGTGTTCGATCTCTCCTAGATCCTTGAGCTACTTTGCATGATACCTAAGGGTCTTTGCACGATATCTCCAAGGGGAGTGGTTATGAGGATCATAAAATTTCATAAGTTGGTGAATGGTGAAGTATATATACTTGGATTCATGAGATAAATCATATAAGAGGTCTTTTCACCTTAAGCTACTAGATGACACGTGTCCATGCATGGTTGACACGTGGCCATGCATGCACACATGTATATCTTGCCATGTAAAAGTCTTGGGGATAACCTAGAAACATTATCTTGGCCCTTACTTATCTTGTTGGGCAAGTTCTATCATCTTTATCTCATTAAATAAGAAACTCGATACACTTTTTGTAAGGAACTTTGCAACCCATCATGGGCCACCCGCTTGAGTTGCTTTGCCCGTCATGGCCTTTTCCAAGGCTCAAAAAATCGATAGGAGGCTCCCACTTTGGCTCCTTGGCCGATAGGGCTCCTTGTATCAAGTCTACAACTCGATAAAACACATATAAGGCTCTTTCCTTAAACTCATTCTTGGTCTTTCATTACCAAGGGTATCATCACTCAATGGTGATTCAAACATAGTGCCCCTTCTTTCTCTTTCCTCTAAAAGATGCATATAGGGAGTAGGGACACTGTAACATCCCTAACCTGGGTTATGCTTTAACCCTAGATGTTTTATTTAAGAAACATAATTATATGCTTACTCTTATCTTTTGAAAAGTAATTAAGGCTCAAGAGGAACTTCTGTTTCAATTTTAGTCTTTTTTGAATAATGTTGAAAACAATGTTTTGCCTATTTTGGACTAAAGTGCAAATTACCCAAGTTGAGGGGTTAACTTTCAAATGTTACATGATAAAATGTTCCTCAAGTGTTATAGCATCATGAGAATGAGAATGATGTTGAGGTATGGCTTCCACAAGCCTGAGCACCAAGAAAGAGATTATTAAGCAATGTTTGTGCATTAAAACCTAGTTTTGGTGTAATGTGCAATTTACCCAAAACCTAGGGTTCAATAAGCAAAATACCACTTCTTGAGAGTCCCTAATGTTTCTTGGTATCAATTAGAGACAAGAAAATCAGAGGGTCATCTCATTTTAATCTCTTTGGGGGAGAGAGAATCTTGATATTAAAATAACCAAGATTTAAGCATAATTCAAACCCTAATTCAATTTAATGCAAAAATAAATATATTAATGGAAGTGCCCTTCAACCAAAAAAGTGATGGTTGAATTTATATAAGTATGGACGTCCTTGTGCCTTGCAATGGCACCGAAATATCTAAAGTGAGTGGAGAGCCCACTCACATTAGTTAAAGAAAAAGTAATATCCACTAATTTTTGGATATTATTATTATATTGTTTAAGGTGCTTAATTGTTTTCTTTTAATTCATGGATAAAGAAGAGGATTTCTAAGGGGAGGATGATGGCTTCGTATGCAAGGAAGTGAGGGGGATAAGTGGCACCAATTTTGGGAATTGAAGGATTTTTATAACACTTTCTCTCTCTTGAATTTCCCTTATATACACTCCATTCTTTCACCCATATGAAAGGATTTTTCGACTCTTCTTTCTTTCCTTGCTTTGGCTGAACACAAGGGATCTTAGGAGAAATAGTAGGACGTACCCCAACCTGTAGGTGAGCTCCTTAATCATCTTCAACCTTGATTTCATGGTGGAAATCGAAATTCAATGCTTATTTTCTTCTTTTCTCCATTCAATCTTCAACTTTAGCCATTCTTTTCACTCAAAGACTTGAGGACGGACCTTGGGAAGTTGAGAAAGCTTCATTCACCATTAAAGACATGAAGCTTGAAGCTTGGATTCAACTTTGAAGGCAGTTATATAACTTGAACCCTTAAATGTTATTATTGATTTCACTTCTTCATCATATGTTGAATCTTTTTTTTCTTTCCCGAATTTCCTTTTGATTAATTGTTAAAATCACCACAAAGATCACAGAAAATTTCGAAGGTTTGAAGCTTGAAGATGATGATTTCATCTTAGCACACACCTCAAGAAATATCAGGTCCTAACGGTTTCAACTTGAGACCAATCTGTCTCAAGACCGATTGAAACCAAATGGTCTCAAGACCGTTTGGGTGCAAACGGTCTCTAGACCGTTTGGGATCAAACGGTCTCAAGAATGTTTGGGGATACTTGCTGATGTAGTTGGATGTTGATCCAATGGTTGTAATTTGATGTATTCTCTATGGTCCAATTGATGAATGATTCAATGAAGCAAACCCTAATTGATTTATTGAAGGAAACCCTAGATGATCCTTTCGATTTCAAGGTAGTTTGGACCAAACGGTCTTGAGACCGTTTGAGTCCAAACAGTCTTGAAACCATTTGGGATCAAATGGTCTTCAAACCATTTGAGATCAAACAGTCTCAAACCGTTTGGAGGTCCAATCAGTTTCAAGGCTGATTTATCCAATTAGTTTCAAATGTTGATGAGTCCAATCGGTTTCAATGTACATATGATCAAATGGTTTCAATGGTTAGATGCCCAAATGGTTTCCAAACCGTTTGGAGGGAAAACGGTCTCCACTCTAGATGCCCAAACAGTTTCAAAACCGTTTGGAGGGAAAACGGTCTCGAAATCGTTTGGATGTTGAGGGGTCAAAACCGTTTGGAGGTTCAATGCAACCAAAATCGTTTGAAGACCTAATATGATGAAAGATCAACTAACCCTATGATTTTTAATGATGTATATCAAAGATAATTACAATGGTTGTACCTTTAAGGTACTAGGGTGATTAGTACCCTTAGAGGGGATAAACTTTGATGCTTATGAAAGCAATATCTCAATACACTATGCTAACCCTAATTGTATGTACTTGAATGAAGGGTTGACCTAATCTAATCAAGATTGAAGTAATCAACACCCTATAGAGGATGAGAGAGAGAGAGAGGAATTCATACATGAATAATAATCATGTAGTGGCTAAGCCTCAACACTTTCAATGTGAATAAAATATGTAATTAGGGTATGATCCTTGATAAAGAGATCATAAAACCCTAATCGAGAAAGTTGATGAGCCCTAACCCTAATTTAGGGCAATGCTAGGTGAAACCCTAATCTAGGGTAATGGAGTAACCCTAATCTAGGGTGATGATATGAGAAACCCCAATTCAGGGTAATATAATGAAAAACCCTAATTTAAGAGGATGTTTCATGAAACCCTAATTTCGAGTAAAGTTACATGAAACCCTAATTTGGGGAAAAGTTATAAGGAACCTTAATTCAAGATAATGTTATGTGAAACCCTAATCTAGGGTGATTCCATGTGAAACCCTAATGCAATGATGTGATGTGAAACTCTAATCCAGGGTGATGCTATGTAATGGTATATGAAATCCTAACCCTAATATAGGGTGAAGGTATGTGAAACCCTAATTTGGGTTATAGTGCATGAAACCCTAATCTTGGGCAATATGATGATAAACCATAACCCTTATTTTGGGTAATGGGATGAGTATCCCTAATTGACATGAATTTGGAAACCCTAACCCTAATGAGGGAATAGTGATGCTATCATTACATTGCATAGTGCTGATATGTAATTGATATAACTATTATCATGAGTATTAACCATGCAGGTATCATGAGATGTTGGGCATAGCCAGGTATGAGCTATGATGTTTTATTATTGAAATTGTTTTATGAGCCTTGTGAGCCATAATATGCTTTGTTGCCTAGTAAGAGGTAACAAGAGATTAAATGGGCCTTGAAAGCCATGTGGGATGCTCGTGTAGCAAGTATCATGTTTACCTTGGTCAGATGACCTAAAGGTATTAGTTACCTGATAAGTGGTAACAAGTGTTCTTCTTTGATGAACTGAGGGTTTGAATACCCATATTCCATAATCATGATGATGAGATGTTAAGGGATGAGAATGCCCATGACGTGACAACGGATTGAGATCCTAATGTTTTATAAAGATTCAGAAAGTACTTGATAGAAGTATTACACATTCTTTGTAGCATTTGGTATAATAATTTATGTTTGAAAACCTGACTGATGCTAAAAGAATATGGTAATGTACTTAATTAATCAAGTGAAATCTTATCATGTAGAGTCGTGGCCATAGATCCATCATCGTCAGTAGTTGGTGATGGTGAAATAGGTTTTCTTACAGGATCTCCTGGACTGCATACTGTTGAGTATGTGGGTGTTATGGGCGCGAATATCCTTACGCCCTAATGTGGGACTGATGTGAGATAATCATTAAATCTCTCAATCATTCGTTATATGTGCCGGGATAGATGTATCACAAATCTCCCAATAATTTTAATGTTGGATCGATGTGAGATAAACATGAAATCTCTCGATTGCGATGAGAGTAAAACCGCCAATGTAACTCTATAGTGAAGTTTCCAGTATACCCTGGAAAGCTATTTAGCAGAGACACAAGATGTCCTGCATTTTGTACTCACACTGAATGAGGAGGATGAGGCATGGAAATCTGGCTCTTCCTTGACCTATGTATGGTACCGATTTTGACTTTGCAATGGTCGGTTGGAGCATGAGCGGTATACCTCATCTCCTCAGGGCTTAAGTATGATTGTAAAATGTAATCAGCCGTGTAGTGTATTTTCTTAAGGTTGAAATATGAGAATCATTTGTTGATGTTACCTTACTTAGCATATCCTAGATGGATAAATGTCATACATGTTCTTCAATTCCTTATTGGATAAGTGACATGCTGCTTTGTCAAGTTATAGCTGAAATGATTTGAATAAGAATATTGCCCTAATCTGTTTAGACATTGTTTTATCTGCTGTTGAATATATATGATTCCTATGCTCAATTTTATTCTATTAAACTGCAATAATAATGTTTTTGGCGGAGAGTTATATCTCTCGCTGGGACTGGGTCTCACTCCGTTGGTCACCAACACTTTTTAGGTAGACGCGGAAGAAGAGGCAGAAACCCTATAGCAGGGGAAGAACAGCAGCAACAGCAACAAGGACAGTAGTGATATTCCAGGTGGAGGCATTGGCTGTCATATTTTGTGTAGAGAGTCCTATGTGTCGTTTCTATACTCTCAGGTCCTCGGAGTTAGTAGTTAGTAATTTTAATGAATCGATCTGATATTTTGTCTTGATGCCTCGAGGTTCTTATGCTGCCTATGTATAGTTTTAACATAGCAATTGATGTTTGTAATCCTCGAGAAGGGATGGTACAGGATATGTACTTATGAACCAGGATGTAAATAAAATTCATTGGTTCTTGATAAAAGAGTTTTCCTGTGTTTGGATCTCTTTGTAAATGGTTTTAATTTTTAGTGATTTTTAGTAATTCATTGTTAATGATAGCTTCTGCTTAGTTAATGATGTTTTGTTCGAACAATGCGCCACAGTTTAGTTGGTATCAGAGCTCTAGGTTCACTGAGTCTACAGAGACATATGATTAAGGTTGTTGAGTCTGTTCTAGTATCTTCCAGTTTATCTTATAGTGTCTTCTGCTCATATAGGAGGAGAAGAAGAACTTAAAGATGTCTGGATCACATGAAGAACATGCTACTGAGAGCAGCATTGCTACACCAGGAAGAGGTGTGAGGGACCAGACTAGGGAGGAACCAGTACCTGAACATCCTCAGCTTAACCAAGTTGCACTAGAGAGCCCAGCTTTCCATGATCTGTTTGGGCAGTTTATGGTGACTATGACGCATATGGAGGATAGGATGACACCACCTGCATTGAGGGCACCAGCCCATAATGAAGGACAGGGAGCCAGCAAGACTTTTGAATGACTTCGTCGGGTTGGAGCCACAGATTATGCTGGTACAGCTGACCCGGCAGCTGCTGACTTGTGGTTGACTGAGTTAGAGAAGTCCTTTAGGATCCTCAATATCCCTGAAGCAGAGAAGGTGAGGCATGCAGTGTACCATCTAAAAGGGAGTGCTGGCCACTGGTGGACAATAGAAGAGGGCAAGAGGCCAGGTGTTGAAATCGGATGGGAAGAATTTTGACGAGAATTCGTCAGTAGATACTTCCCCAAGACGTATCTAGACGAGAAGATCTCTCAGTTTGAGAGGTTAAGGCAAGGACCAATGAACATTAGCGAGTATGAAGCTAAGTTCATGGAGCTTTTGCAGTTCTGTCTGCATATGGCAGCTACTGATGAAGAGAGAATTTGGCATTTTGAGAAGGGACTGAACGCTGAATTGACCACTCTTGTGTCTGCCTTAGAGAATAGGGAGAGGTTCGCCACCTTTGTGGAGTCCGTGAGATGGGTATAAAGGTCGGTGATTGAGAAGCATCAAACTAAGAGTAAGAAGGTGTATACTCAGTTTCAAGGATAGAGGTCCAAAAGTTTCAAGAAACTGAGATTTTATGCACCAATAGCACCACCAAGATTCAATACCCAGACGCAATGGACGTCAAGTAGGGGTAGAGGCCATAGTTTACCGCCAGAGGGAGCCCACAGCTCAGCCTCAATGTTACTAACAGGACCACCCAGGCCACAGAGGGAGAGCAGAGGCTGTTTTATATGTGGAAAGATGGGGCATTTGATGAAAAATTGTCGACCTAGAGATGTAAGTGTGACTCAACCTCTGAGGCAGAGTCAGCAAGGCTCTCATAGGTGAAAGTTTTCAAGTGGCACTAGAGGACGTGGACAAGCGTCCCAAGCTGGTTCGTCAGCACCCAACAATTGAGAACAGGGTCAACAGAAAGCAACGGTGAGATTCTATGTGATGAATCAATCGAGTTGTGACAGGTCAGATGGAACTATTTCATTCTGATATGTCTTTATCCTGCTTTGTATCTATTTTGATTGATCTGAGTGCTACGCATTCCTTTGTCACTAGAGAAGTGATTCAAGACTGCAATATGACTGTCAGTCATAAAGCATATAATATGTTGTTAGAAACCCCTTTGCTGGGATCTACAGTGTTGCGGGAGGTGTGTTCTCCCTGCATTCTTTCCTTTTCTGAACATCACATTCAGGTGGATCTTATACCACTTGAGATGCACGGGTTCGATATAATCCTTGGGATGGACACCCTAGAAAAATATAAGGTTGTCTTAGATTGTGGTTCCAAGCAAGCTGTGTTCGCAGATGACGGTGATATGGATCTTTCAGGGAGACAGAAAGATTCTTCCAACCTGTCTTGTGTCGGATATGGTAGCTGAGAAGTTGATGAGACAAGGATGCTTTGCATTCTTGGCACATGTGGTAGACACCATAATGGAGAGACCTAATCTTTCTAAAGTTCTGATAGTTAGGGAGTTTGAAGATGTGTTCCCTGAGGAACTTCCAGGTGTTCTTCCACCCCGAGAGATTGATTTTGAGATTAATCTAATTCTGGGCACGCAAAAAATAGCACAAACACCGTATAGAATGGCACCTGCTGAGATGGCAGAGCTCAAGAAACAGCTACAGGAGTTGCTTGAGAAAGGTTTTATCTGACCAAGTACTTCACCATCGGGTGCTCCGGTTCTCTTTGTTAAGAAGAAGGATGGATCTATGCGGTTATGCATTGATTACAGATAGTTGAATAAAGTAACCATAAAGAACAAGTATCCTCTGACAAGGATCGATGACCTATTTGATCAGTTATGTGATGCAACTATCTTCTCTAAGATAGATCTGAGGTCAGGATATCATCAGTTGCGTATCAAGGAGAGTGACATACCTAAGGCTACCTTTAGGACAAGGTATGGTCACTACGAGTTCATAGTTATGTCGTTTGGACTAACTAATGCACCAACTGCATTCATGGAACTCATGAATAGAATCGTTTGACCTTTTCTTGATCAGTTCTTAGTAGTCTTCATAGATGACATCTTGATATATAGTAGATATGCTCAACAGCATGAGCAGCACCTCCGTCAGGCTTTAACTTTTCTAAGAGAGTATAAGTTGTATGCTAAGTTTAGCAAATGCGAGTTCTGGTTACCAGAAGTTTCTTTTCTAGGACACGGAATATCTGCCTCAGGTATCCGTGTTGATCCTAAGAAGGTAGAATCTGTCCTGCAATGGGAACAGCCAAAGACACTGACGGAGATACACAGTTTCCTAGGACTGGCGGGCTATTACAGGAGGTTCATTAAGAACTTCAGTTCTATAGCTTTACCCCTAACCAAGTTGACCAGGAAGGAGGTTCCTTTTGTCCGGAATGACAAGTGTCAAAATTCTTTCCAGTTGTTGAAAGAAAGGTTAATAAGTGCACATGTGTTGGTGTTACCTAAGAAAGAGAAGGGGTACATAGTTTTCTATGATGCATCTAAGAATGGTCTAGGATGTGTGTTGATGTAGGATAATCAAGTTATTTCTTTTGCCTCTCAACAGCTTAAGAAACATGAGGAGAATTATCTGATACATGATCTAGAGCTAGCTGTTGTGGTCCATGCTTTGAAGATCTGGAGACATTATCTCTATGGAGAAACATTCCAGATTTTCACAGACCATAAGAATCTAAAACATATCTTCTCACAACATGAGTTGAACATGAGACAATGCCACTGGATGGAGTTAATCAAGGACTACGATTGTACAATTGATTATCATCCAGGGAAGGCTAATGTAGTGGCTGATGCACTAAGTAGGAAATCATCATCACCAACCTTAGATAAAGCACAGTTGAACTCCTTAGTGTGCTTTAAAAGAGATATGCTTATCTCCTTGAGGAAAAACAATGTACAGCTTAAGGTATCGTTGTTAGCCGGGCTGTTAGCTGAGATGCAAGTAAAATCTACAATGAGACAGTAGATTAAAGAACCACAATAAGTTGATGTTGTGGTTCAGCAAATCAAGTCAGAGTATCGTAGTGAGAAACGGGATGACATTCATGAGTCAGAAGATCAGGTGGTCTGTTACCATGGTAGAATGGTAGTACCTAATGCCAATGACTTAAGGAAGTTAGTCTTGGAGGAAGCTCATTCTTCGATGTATGCAATGCATCCAGGGAGCACCAAAATGTATCGTAACTTGAAAGATATGTATTGGTGGCCAGGATTGAAGAAGGATGTAGTTGAGTTTGTTATGCGGTGTCCAGTGTGTCAGCAGGTTAAAACTGAACATTAAAAGCTTGCAGGAACAATGCAACCTTTTCCTATACCGCAGTGGAAATGGGATCATGTCACCATGGACTTTGTGGTTGGTTTTCCTAGAACAACCAAAGGTCATTATTCCATATGGGTGATAGTTAATAGGTTGACTAAGACAGCACATTTCCTTCCTATCAAAACAACCTATACTGCTGAGAAGCTTGCACAGATATATATAGATGAGATAGTGCGGTTGCACGAGGTTCTAGCTACTATTGTTTCTTATAGAGGTCCCCAGTTCATGAGTTGTTTTTAGGAATGACTACATAAAGATTTGGGTATGCAGTTAAGGTTTAGTACTGCCTTTCACCCATAGATAGATGGACAATCTGAAAGGACCATACAAACCTTGGAGGATTTGCTTAGGGCATGTGTCCTTCAGTTTGTAGGAAGTTGGGATCTACACCTGAGCTTGATAGAAATTTCTTACAATAATAGCTATCAGCACAGTATTGATATGGCACCATATGAAGCATTATATGGTAGACATTGTAGATCTCCTTTATGTTGGTATGAAATAGGAGAATATCAATTTTTGGGTCCTGAGCTAGTGCAACAGACAACTGAGAAGATTGAAGTAATACAACAACAATTAAAGATTGCACAGAATAGATAGAAGTCGTACGCCGACAAACGGTGAAGACCTTTAGAATTCCAAGTAGGAGACAGAGTATATCTCAAGGTCTCACCTTGGAAAGGTGTCCTTAGGTTTGGAAAGAAGGGAAATTTAGCTCCTAGATTTATGGGGCCTTATCCAATCATTGAACGGATAGGAAAGGTAGCCTATAAGCTAGAGTTGCCACCTAAGCTGCATAAGTTGCATCCAGTGTTCCATATCTCCATGCTAAGAAAGTGTCATCCTGAAACAGAGTTAGTTTTGCAACCTGTGGAGGTAGAATTAAATGATGATATATCATATGTTGAAGGACCTATGATGATCCTTGATAATAGAATTAAAAAACTGAAAAAGAAAGACATATGTCTTGTGAAAGTTCTCTGGCATCATCGTGGCATTTAAGAAGCTACGTGGGAGCTAGAGGAAGAGATGAGGAGGAAGTACCCTTCTCTTTTCTCTTGATGATTTCTGGGATGAAATCCCTATTAGGGTGGATAATTTGTAACATCCCTAACCTGGGTTATGCTTTAACCCTAGATGTTTTGTTTAAGAAAGATAATTATGTGCTTACTCTTATCTTTTGAAAAGTAATTAAGTCTCAAGATGACCTTATGTTTCAATTTTAGTCCTATTTGAATAATGTTGAAAACAATGTTTTTCCCATTTTGGACTAAAGTGCAAATTACCCAATGTTGTAGCATCATGAGAATGAGAATGATGCTGAGGTATGACTTCCACAAGCCTGAGCACCAAGAAAGAGCTTATTAAGCAATGGTTGTGCATTAAAACCTGGTTTTGGTGTAATGTGCAATTTACCCAAAACCTAGGGTTCAATATGCAAAATACCACTTCTTAAGAGTCCCTAATGTTTCTTGGTATCAATTAGAGACAAGAAAATCAGAGGGGTGTCTCATTTGAATCTCTTTGGGCACTACTACAGAACACACCTTTGGCGCCGGTTGTTTAACCCCTTTTAGCGACGGTTCTCCAGCGACGCCTATGTGGGCGCCACTAAAGGTCGAACTCTTCGGCGTCGGTTTTATAACCGACGCCAGATGGCTTCGCGCCACCGAAAATGTGCTAGAAGGGCACCGATAGGCGTCGGTTTGCAACTAAAACACCGACGCCATATTTCCAAACGCCACGGTCGTGCTTCCGTGCACGGCCATGTTTAGTACTATAGGCGTCGATTTTATACTAATAACCGACATTTTTCTGCCACGGTCGTGCTTTCCTGCACGGTCGGGTTGTTTGTCATATTAGGCGACAGTTTTATCCAATAACTGACGTTGTAAGCCTTTGATGACGGCGTTCTATACATAGCCGACGCCTATGTTTTATTTTTTTTTCTTATCAGTTTGCAGGCCTGTTGTGGCTGCTCAGCAGGATGAGAACCTGCAGTTCAGTTTTCTGAACTGTAGGTTTACGACATCCATTGATATCAGCCTACAAACAGGCCACAAACCTGCAAAATCAACAAATATACTTTTCACACAAGTACATACATTCAGACATCAATTCAATTCTCACATTCACACATGTAGAAACATTCAAATACATGTAGAAACATTCATACATGTATAGACATTCAGAAATATTCATTTACAAAATATCATTCAACATCGCTATCAGCATCCCAATTATATCTTACAATCGCCACTGCTTGTATGGCTCTTGCCCATTCTTCTCTTACTTCATTTAATACGTCCATCGTATATGGAGCATGTACATCTTTTAAGCGTTTACCTATAGTGTGGTCAGTTTTAAATACCTACAAAGAGAATGATGTATATATATAAGTAATAATATCAAAATAAGATTGATATATTTCATACTAACTAATGACACTATATATAATACCTCATGTATGGTATTGATGTCCAATGCGGCATATTGGATAATCATCTGCATAAATCGCATCACATAGTATGCGCATGCCCAACCGTTGTCTTGTGTAGCGCACTATAAATTGAAACATACAAAATATTAAAAAAATACAACTAAGCACAGTTCACATAAATAATATATACATTGGAGTCGGGAACTTACTTTTACGTTCTCCCAAATTATTGGCTGGTTCTTTTTCCTTGGGACCTTTCCTCCAACATTTTTGAATGCATCTAAACCCCTACATGTTAATGTAACACAGTAAATTGCATAATTAAATAGTAATGTAATAACATATGTTAACGGATATAAAAATGAAATGTTTTCTCACCAGAATAATGGCAATCTCATTACGTGTCCAATTTTAGTATTCAATAATAGATAGGTACATGTTAGGGTTTCATCACAATTAATGTTAGGGTTTCATCACAATTGATGTTAGGGTTTCATCAATGTTAGGGTTTAATCAAATCAAATTAGGATGCTAGAATGGACAAGTTTAAATCTTATTTCAACATGCATCAAAATTTACTGAATTGGGTCAAACATTAGGATTAGAAACACAAATATATGCAAGCAAACATGCATAAACAACCGACGCCAAAGACATGTTCTGTAGTAGTGTAATTCAGGGCATAAACACATGTGATGTCATTCTGATATATAATAAATGTGTACCACCTATCCCATCCTTGAACACCTAATCTCACTAGTAAGTGTATAATGTGTATTGGGTTTTCAAGAAAATTTCGGCAGTATTTCCCCGATGTTCTCTAAGTACATATGTACTTAGAGAACAAACGGGGAAACGCTACCGAAATTTTCTCAAAAACCCAATACACATTATACACTTACATCCTAAGTGAGATTAGGTGTTCAAGAACAGTCCCAAACTGGGGACTATCCAAGATTTACTCCTAATGAGTAAATCTTGGACGGGTTTCTAGGCCAACAAACACAATAATAGATAGGTACATGTTAGGGTTTCATCACAATTAATGTTAGGGTTTCATCACAATTGATGTTAGGGTTTCATCAATGTTAGGGTTTAATCAAATCAAATTAGGATGCTAGAATGGACAAGTTTAAATCTTATTTCAACATGCATCAAAATTTACTGAATTAGGTCGAACATTAGGATTAGAAACACAAATATATGCAAGCAAAATATTTGTTCGTATCCTAGGATTTACATAAAGCATTACATAAAGATTTGTTCATATCCTTACCAAAAGCAAGCCACAGTCGTGCTTGCTGTTGGTAAGGAGCTACCGAGAAGGAAAGCTACGGAGAAGGAAGAAAAGAGGCTAGGGCTACCTAGAGCTAGCGTGGAGAAGAGCGGCAGTGACCGACGGCAGCAGTGGCGGCGAGCAGGCGAAGACTAGAGCGGCGAGCAGCAGTGGCACTAGGAGAAGAGCACAATAGACCGGCGAGCAGCAGTGGCGGCAAGCGGCGGTGGTAGCAGGAGAAAGAGGACGCGGTGGCGGCAGAGGCGGCGGCGAGCAGAGCCGCACCAGCAGCAGTGGCGGCGAGCAGCAGCGGGGGTCATCGGGCGATCGTTAGGTGATTTTAGGCGAGCGGCGATCACATCAAACTATTGTGATGAAACAGGAAGGAAGGGGAAGAGTCGGGTGATATGGGTCTATTAAGTTTGTCAACAACGTCGGTTATCTAGAAAACTGACGCCTTTTACCTTTAAGCATCGGTTGATATTAAAAAACCGACGTCCAATTAGACAATCTTTGCCCTAAATTATTTGGCGGGAACCATTATCAGTGTCGGTTATCAAAGGATAACCGACGCCTAAATTGAAACTTTTCGCGCAAATTTCCATCTTATATCAGCGTTAGGTAGTAGTTAAAAAACTGACGTTGTATGTGATACTTTGAGGCAAAAAAAAATTTCGCTCGAAAATTGGATTTCGCGGGCAATTTTAGGCGTCGGTTTGTTTTACCCAACCGACGCTGAATATAAAGCGGCACCCGTGTCTGGCTGGTCTTCGAATATAGACGACTGGGTTCCTAAATATCCGACGTTGAATATTATAGGCATCGGTTTTTTTAAATAACCGACGCCCAGAAAAGCGACACTGAATGTTGTTTCTGTAGTAGTGGGGGGAGAGAGAATCTTGATATTAAAATAATAAAGACTTAAGCATAATTGAAACCCTAATTCAATTTAATGCAAAAATAAATATATTAATGGAAGTGCCCTTCAACCAAAAATGTGATGGTTGAATTTATATAAGTATGGAATTCCTTGTGCCTTGCAATGGCACCGAAATATCAAAAGTGAGTGGAGAGCCCACTCTCATTAGTTAAAGGAAAAGTAATATCCACTAATTTTTGGATATTATTATTATATTGTTTAAGGTGCTTAATTTTTTTCTTTTAATTCATTGATAAAGAAGAGGATTTCGAAGGGGAGGATGATGGCTTCATATGCAAGGAAGTGAGGGGGATAAGTGGCACCAATTTTGGGAATTGAAGGATTTTTATAACACTTTCTCTCTCTTGAATTTCCCTTATATACACTCCATTCTTTCACCCATATGAAAGGCTTTTTCGACTCTTCTTTCTTTCCTTACTTTGGCCGAACACAAGGGAGCTTAGGAGAAATAGGAGGACGTGCCCCAACCTGTAGGTGAGCTCCTTAATCATCTTCAACCTTGATTTCATTGTGGAAATCGAAATTCAATGCTTATTTTCTTCTTTTCTCCATTCAATCTTCAACTTTAGCCATTCTTTTCACTCAAAGACTTGAGGACAGACCTTGGGAAGTTGAGAAAGCTTCATTCACCATTAAATACGCGAAGCTTGAAGCTTGGATTCAACTTTGAAGGTGGGTTATATAACTTGAACCCTTAAATGTTATTATTGATTTCACTTCTTCATCATAGGTTGAATCTTTTTTTTCTTTCCCAAATTTCCTTTTGATTAATTGTTAAAATAACCACAAAGATCACAGAAAATTTCGAAGGTTTGAAGCTTGAAGATGATGATGTCATCTTAGCACACACCTCAAGAAATATCAGGTCCTAATGGTTTCAACTTGAGACCAATCGGTCTCAAGACCGATTGAAACCAAACGGTCTCAAGACCGTTTGGGTGCAAACGGTCTCAAGACCATTTGGGATCAAACGTTCTCAAGAACGTTTGGGGATACTTGCTAATGTAGTTGGATGTTGATCCAATGGTTTTAATTGATTCAATCATAATAGGTTCAGTGATGGATAATCCACTAATTACAAACTCTAATCGGGTTGAAGTGTTGAAACCCTAATTGAATTGAATCAATTTCATGGTTGATGGTGCAAATAGTCTCAATACCATTGGGAGGCCAAATGGTCTCAAGACCATTTGAGGCCAAATGGTCTCAAAACCGTTTGGAGGTCAAGGTCTGTGATGGATGGTTGGAGATCCAAGGGTTGTAATTTGATGTATTCTCTATGTTCCAATTGATGAATGATTCAATGAAGCAAACCCTAATTGATTGATTGAAGGAAACCCTAGATGATCCTTTCAGTTTTAAGGTAGTTTGGACCAAACTGTCTTGAGTCCGTTTGAGTCCAAACGGTCTTGAAACTGTTTGGGATCAAACGGTCTTCAAACCATTTGAGATCAAACGGTCTCAAACCGTTTGGAGGTCCAATCGGTTTCAAGGCTAATTTATCCAATCGGTTTCAAATGTTGATGAGTCCAATCGGTTTCAATGTACATATGATCAAACGGTTTCAAGGGTTAGATGCCCAAACAGTTTCAAAACGGTTTGTAGGGCAAACGGTCTCAACCCTAGATGCCCAAACGGTTTCAAAACTGTTTGGAGGGCAAACGGTCTCAAAACTGTTTGGAGGTTGAGGGGTCAAAACCGTTTGGAGGTTCAATGCAACCAAAACCATTTGAAGACCTAATATGATGAAAGATCAACTAAACATATGATTGTTAATGATGTATATCAAAGATAATTACAATGGTTGAACCTGTAAGGTACTAGGGTGATTAGTACCCTTAGAGGGGTTAAACTTTGATGCTTATGAAAGCAATATCTCAATACACTATGGTAACCATATATGTATGTACTTGAATGAAGGGTTGACCTAATCTAATCAAGCTTGAAGTAATCAACATCCTAGAGAGGATGAGAGACAGAGAAATTCATACATGAATAATAATCATGTAGTGGCTAAGCCTCAACACTTTCAACATGAATAAAATATGTAATTAGGATATGATCCTTGATAAAGAGATCATAAAAGCCTAATCGAGAAAGTTGATGAGCCCTAACCCTAATTTAGGGCAATGCTAGGTGAAACCCTAATCTAGGGTAATGATGTAACCCTAATCTAGGGAGATGATATGAGAAACCCCAATTCAGGGTAATATAATGAAAAACCCTAATTTAAGAGGATGTTTCATGAAACCCTAATTTCGAGTAAAGTTACATGAAACCCTAATTTGGGGAAAGTTATAAGGAACCTTAATTTAAGATAATGTTATGTGAAACCCTAATCTAGGGTGATGCCATGTGAAACCCTAATGCAATGATGTGATGTGAAACTCTAATCCAGGGTGATGCTATGTAATGGTATATGAAATCCTAACCCTAATATAGGGTGAAGGTATGTGAAACCCTAATTTTGGGAAATAGTGCATGAAACCCTAATCTTGGGCAATATGATGATAAACCATAACCCTAATTTTGGGTAATGGGATGAGTATCCCTAATTGACATGAATATGGAAACCCTAACCCTAATGAGGGAATAGTGATGATATCAGTACATTGCATAGTGCTGATATGTAATTGATATAACAGTTAACATGAGTATTAACCATGCAGGTATCATGAGATGTTGGGCATAGCTAGGTATGAGTTATGATGTTTTATTATTGAAATTGTTTTATGGGCCTTGTGAGCCATAATATGCTTTGTTGCCTAGTAAGAGGTAACAAGAGACTAAATGGGCCTTGAAAGCCATGTGAGATGCTCGTGTAGCAAGTATCGTATTTACCTTGGTCAGATGACCTAAAGGTATTAGTTACCTGATAAGTGGTAACAAGTGTTCGTCTTTGATGAACTGAGGGTTTGAATACCCATATTCCATAATCATGATGATGAGATGTTAAGGGATGAGAATGCCCATTATGTGACAAGGCATTGAGATCCCAATGTTTTATAAAGCTTCGGAAAGTACTTGATAGAAGTATTACACATTCTTTGTAGCATTTGTTATAATAATTTATGTTTGAAAACCTAACTGATGCTAAAAGAATATGGTAATGTACTTAATTAATCAAGTGAAATATTATCATGTAGAGCCCTGGCCATAGATCCATCATCGTCAGTAGTTGGTGATGGTGAAACGGGTTTTCCTACGGGATCTCCTGGAGGGCATACTGTTGAGTATGTGGGGGTTATGGGCGTGAATATCCTTATGCCCTAATGTGGGACTGATGTGAGATAAACATTAAATCTCTCAATCCTTCATTATATGTGTCGGGATGGATGTATCACGAATCTCCCAATAATGTTAATTCCGGGTCGATGTAAGATAAACATGAAATCTCTCGATTGCGAAGAGAGTACAGCCACCACTATAACCCTATAGCAAAGTTACCAGTATACCCTGGAAAGCTATTTAGCAGAGACACAAGATGTCCTGTATTTTTTACTCACACTGAATGAGGAGGATGAGGTCATGGAAATCCGGCTCTTCCTTGACCTATGTATGGTACCGATTTAGACTTCACAATGGTCAGTTAGAGTATGAGCGGTATACCTCATCTCCTCATGTCTTAAGTATGATTGTAAAATGTAATCAACTGTGTAGTGTATTTGCTTAAGGTTGAAATACGAGAATCATTGGTTGATGTTACCTTGCTTAGCATATCCTAGATGGATAAATGTCATACATGTTCTTCAATTCCTTATTGGATAAGTGACATGCTGCTTTGTCAAGTTATAGCTGAAATGGATTGAATAAGAATATTGCCCTAATCTGTTTAGACATTGTTTTGTATGTTGTTGAATGTATATGATTCCTCTGCTCAGTTTTATTCTATTAAACTGCAATAATAATGTTTTTGGCCAAGAGTTATATCTCTTGTTGGGACTGGGTCTCACTTCGTTGGTCACCAACACATTTTAGGTAAACGCGGAAGAAGAGGCAGAAACTCTATAGCAGGGGAAGAACAGCAGTAGCAGCAACAGGGATAGAAGTGATATTCTAGGTGGAGGCACTGGTTGTCATATTTTGTATTGAGAGTCCTATGTGTCATCTCTGTACTCTCTGGTCCTCGGAGTTAGTAGTTAGTACTTTTAATGAATCGATCTGAGATTTTGGCTTAATGCCTCGAGGTTCTTATGCTGCCTATGTATAGTTTTAATAGAGCAATTGATGTTTGTAATCCTCGAGAAGGGATGGAACAGGATATGTACTTATGAACCAGGATGTAAATAAAATACATTGGTTCTTGATAAAAGAGTTTTCATGTGTTTGGATCTCTTTATAAATGGTTTTAATTTTTAGTGATTTTCAGTAATCTGTTGTTAATGATCGCTTCCGCTTAGTTAATGATGTTTTGTTCGAACGGTGTGCCATAGATACTCTAGATGTGGTAATTACATTTTAACCCCACATATTGGGTAAATTACAATTTGTACCAAAATTGGTGTACAAGGTACTTGCATTGTTCAAACGAGTTGTAACTTGGGATTTAGGCTTTCCACAAGCCACCACTTAGCATCACTCTCTTTCTTATTATACCAAAACACTTAGAACACATTCCAAATGTGTCATTTGCAATGTAACCCCTCATCTTGGGTAAATTGCACTTTTCACTCATACTTTTATATAATGCACAAATAGTTTGCAATTAAGCTCAATCTTGAAAACAAACTTCACCAGAAGACTTAATTTCTTTTCACAAGATTAGAATCAGTTTGTAAGTATCTTACTTAAGCAAAACTTCTAGGGTTAAGCCATAACCCTGGTCATGGGTATTACAATTATAAACCCCTAACAAGGGTTTCGTCCCTAAAATCCCAGATGAAGGAAGACAATTATTATTCATGTATCATATTGTCAAGTCTCTACATAACATCTTGATGTCATGGAGATGCCATAGAACTTTGACCAGTACAAAGTCCTTCCACTCAGGGTTATCATTTGAATCTGTCATACAAGACATATATTCAACTGCCTTTTCATTATTGATTTGTAGTATATATACTATGTCAGGTAACACCTTCTATATCAAAGAAGTGTTATTCATACTTTGAATGATTCAGGCATCAAACCCCACTTAGTTTTAACATTTCTCTTTCATGGAGAGATTATGGTTACGTTTTGTTACCCACTTGGGACTATAGGTCTTATCATACATTTTTAGCTTTGATAGGCTTTTTCTCAAATGATTCTACAATTATTCCTTCAATTAATATATCTTTTATCAAAGTTATGTTTATGCAGAGCATAAACCCCTAACATATGATTTCCCTAATAGAGTTATGTCAAGGTTGGCCTTTCTAGATAACCAAACATTAATCATCTGATTAGGAGTTATGTTTTACTTTCCCATACCACCTGATATTTATTAGATACCAAAATTCCTTACTTTGGTATCAGTCACATGAGTCAATAACACATCACATCCTCATCATTTCCATCTCTCTTTTGTTATTACCAAAGACACACATATAAAAGGATCTTTCTTCCATCTTTGGGACATTATTTATTACACATATCTTTATCTTGGAACTAAAGTCCAAGACGAACTGATACTTTTCTAAGTATCCATCAATGGATTATTTCTAATCCATGCACATCAAGTGTCATAGTACTCACTTTATTGCCATGTCCCTAAAAGGAGAGAACACAAAGAAACATATTCCTCTTATCACCCCATCGTCACCCAGGATTGTTTATCAAAGAGTAGATATTATCATCTCCTCTAATTATTGTATGAACTTTCAACTGTTCGTGAGTCACTTACTCTTGTTTCATCCTAGGCTCCTTGCCATCTGCATAGGAATTATATGGATGATTACATATCATCATCCTTTTCTTTATTATTGTCTAACATGAACATTTCATGGTTTTATCACATTCCCCATTTCAATATTATGGGAAAAGTTCTTTACTATTCACACAGACTTTATCAAACATGGTTCATTTCCCTTGTTCTCATTTCATGAGGATTATGCTCCTTACTTCCTCACATGCACAGATTGATTTGAGATCATCTCAAATTCCACTTTATTACACTTAGGATGTGATACAAATGTCCATACCATATTTCCAGTTTCATTATACTCACTAGATTGTCTCAAAATGACTACTTGATCAGAGTAATCAGAAAGATAACAATCTAAGAGTTCCATACTTACCTTATCTTCAATAGTTGAATACATGGACAGGGTATACAAGTACTGAGATTAGGTAGTATGCACTTTGTGTACTATCATATTCCTTACTTTTCGTATCATCACAAACACAACATTTAACATTCCTGGATTTTCTCCAGGCATCACTTCTATATCTCATCCTCTTTCACATAGATAAGAGCAATTATAGAACATTTAAAAGAATACTGAATAGAATATAAAATCTAGTTCTCATCATTTCTTCCCTATGTTCCCATAGGGCTATCAATAGGGAGGTCCATAAAAGCAATCCTTTTTATGATTATCAGATAACATCAAGATAAGGCAGATTGAAATGAAAAAGCTCTATCTGACTGTTACCCCTCGCGGTCATCCACCGCTTCAGGTTGACTCAACACATAGAGTCTAGCTATTTCATGTTGTTGCTCTTGCCTTTTTACACTATTGGTTTGTGACTATCGTAAGCAATGCCGAGTCTACCTCGGTTGTTGAGTCATTTCCTCCCTTCTTTTAAAATAAAAGAGTTTAGTATGCTCAACATGTCCATATCTATAACATGTCTTGCCCTCGTACCATGGTCTTATCGGTCTTATTACCGATGTAAAAACTAAGCCATGGGTTCTTACAGGTGGAAAGTTAGGACTTTTTCCTTTACATAGTGATTACTACCCTGGTGCACTGGGCGTTTATTGCACTGGTGGCACTGAGAACTTTGGATTTTTAGAACAACTAGGCAAATGTCTCTAGAATTGTAATGATATTTCCTTAATTCTTGGCTTATTGCCCCTTCTTGGGCATTGCCATCACAAATATACTATCTGTCTAAACTTATGACAGAGTCTATTTTCTTGTCATATGTTAATCCTTCCAACATTTCCACTGTTCCAACATGACCATGTCATTCAGGAACCCTTTTTAAAGCTCAAAGTTTTTGCATTAAGAAATGGTAACCTATGTTGTAATGCTAGTATCCAGTCTACTATATGTATCATTGTTGTCTTAACCTGCCTATCAAGAGCATAAACATAGGATTCTTTATCGTGATCAGATCATGATGGGAATTCTCAGGCACTCATTCTTCTCTAGCCTGATCCCTTACACCCTTTCTCGGTGCAACAACATTGCCCTCAGCAATGTGTTCCTCGTGTTCTCTAGTCATTTTCAAACTTCACCTTTTCTTCTGCATAAGCAGAAGTTACTATAGGGTATACTTGAGGACACTAACACAACCTCAACACATTAGTCCTATGTCTTTGCAGACTCAGCAAACCTTAAGCTCTGATACCAAACTTGTAGCGACAGTCATCGAACGGACAAACAAATCGTTACTAATTAAGCGAAATAAACATAAACAGCAGATTAACAAAAATCACTAAAATATAAAATCATTTTGCAAGGAGATCCTTGTCCAGAAAACTTTTACTGAAAGATCCAAAACTCATATATATCATGATTTACATTGTACAACATTGTTTCATCTCATCTCGAGGACAACATATAACAGTTGCTCTATCAAAACACATAATGGAGAAACATAAAACCTCAAGGCATTCGAGCCAAAATCTCAGATCATTCATGAAACCAGTACGAACCAACTCCAAGGACCTGAGAGTACAGAGATGACACATAGGACTTCTATCTACAAGTCACGACAGACAGTACACTCAACCTGAGTTGTTATTATTGCCCCATTTGTTGTTCCTCCTCTACAGAAAGGTCTCCACCGCCTCATGCACGTCCACCTAAAAATTGTGGATCCCACGGAGTGAGACAATTGTCCCAGTGAAAGATATAACTCTCCGCCGACCATATTATTATTGATGATAAACATTATAAAAACTGAGTAGGGGTTCTTTTATGTTAATAGGCAGGATTAATCATTGTATGAACAGAATAAGATAATCTCCTTCTCAAGGAGAACACTGCATCTACCCATGGTAGAGTTATAAATCATCTATCTTCTTTGCAAGGAATGTAAAGAAACATAAATAACATCTATCAACTAAGATGTATAACTGAATTGTGCATCAAACACTATTTTCCATAATTGATCCTTAAGCAGATATGCTACACGGCTGAACATATTTTAACAATCACACTTATGCCCTGAAGAGATGAAGTATACCCCATTCATATCCAACCGACCACAAAATTCTCACAAGTCGGTACCATACAAGGTCAATGGGAGAGCCGGTTTCCATGACCTCAGCTATCTCGGTCAGTACGAGACCACACAGGATTCAGTAGGACATCTTATGTCATCTGTTGGAAGGACATCTTGTGTCGCTACAAAAGAGCTTGTCAGGGTACTAGGCCTCTTGGCTCAGAGCTACAATGTCAACTGTGCTCTCTTAGGGTAACATCTACAACAAGTGTCCCCAGTTATTGAGTTATGGTCACACATGCACCATACTCAGAGCCATGGTCACATAGGAACCATGCTCTTGAGCCATGGTCACAAGTGCACCATGCTCTGAGCCACGGGTCAGTTCACCATGCTCTTTTTGAGACATTCTTATGACATTATTGATTCATGGACACTTAGGCTCCATGCACCACATATTAAAAAATATGTGTTTTGGGTTATGTCACGGGGAACCCGTTTCACCAATCAGCAAATTCTGACCAGATGGATCTATGGTCAGGGCAACTTTTATAGTTCCTAATGATGTATTACATGTATTATAACATTCTTTTAGCATCAAACAAGTTATCATTATTAATCACAACAAATGCTACAAAGAAAGGTGTAATACATTTATCACGTACTTTTCAACTCTTTAAAACACATGATACTTGGGATCTCAGTCTCTTATCACATTACTGGGAATTATCATCCCTTCACATCATCATTTTCATGGTTATTGGATCTGGGTATTCAAACCCTTGGATCATCACACAACATTATTATTTCTATAATAGATAATCATTACCTCTAGGTCGTCAGACCCAGGTATTCATTTTACTTGTTGTATAAGTGTTCCATACGGCTCACAAGGCCATTACACATCTTGTCACCTCTCACTAGGCAAAAACTTATTCGTATGGCTCACAAGGCCATTACACATCGTATCACCTCTCACTAGGTGACAACTTATTCATATGGCTCACAAGTCCATTACACATCTCGTCACATCTCACTAAGTGACAACTTATTCATATGGCTCATAAGGCCATTACTATTACAACCCCAACTTTTGGGTTCATTTGGTGAGAAATATAATTTCTCATATTAAAGATATTGGAACAAATAATAAATAATTTATTTGGAATAAATGGATTTCATTTACAATAGCCTTGATGATTGTTTTGTGGGCTTTATTGGCTATTGAACCTAATAACAAGGAAAAGACAAAAAAAGGAATTCCATTACTAATGGAGAAAAGAAAAATGTAGAAACCTCTAGAAGGCAAAAGAACTTAATCCAAAGGTGGATTTCGTGCCTCTTGGGTTCCTTGGGTCCCAAGGAGTCCAAAGTTGTAAAGATAATGCAACCAGAAAAGAAAAGATCAATTAAGTATTTCTTTATTAAGAAAGAAATTGAAAACAATGATAAAATGTGGAAAATAAGTGGAAAAAGGTATGTTTGAGTTATCTTTGATGGATTTTCGTATCCATGAGGTTTCTTATGTTAAAAGGAATTCCAATAAGGAAAATAAAAAGAGAGATAAAGAGAAATCCTTAAAAAGAGATATTTTAATAAAGAAATAAACAAGATAATGAGAAATAATGGACATAGATGCATAATGAGTATCCACTAAAAGGGATATCAAAATCTTAGCATTTCTTGGGGGCCAAGGAGCCCCAATGGAGAAGAAAGAAAGAGAAAAGACCAATAATGCAAAATAAGAGGATAAGGTGATACTTTATTAATGAATTTTGTGGTATTGATAAAAAGGAAGTATTTTCTATTAAAAGAAAACATGATTTTGTGCCAATGGATTAAAGGGCAAGTACTAAGTGAATAAAAGAAGTGATTTTTGAAATTCTAATATCTAAGGAATAAAGATTATCAAAAAGATAATTAGGAGAGAGAGGAACTTGCTTCCTAATGAAGGAATTGAATTCCTATTGGAAGAGGACTTGGTTTCCTCATGGGCAAGCAGTCTGGGGCGTGGATACCCTCCCCTATATAAGGGGTAGCAGCCTTGGCCAAATCCAAGAGGATTGTGTACATCCTTCTCCCTCCTTCTTCCTTGATTTCATCTTCAAACCCTAACCACATGTAACACCGTAAGCATGACGCAACAAGGGGGACCATAGGGGTTATGATGAGAGCCTGGTGTGCCACTGTGCTAAGGAGCAGCTTCGCCATCGAAGTCGTGTCCTAGAGCATGCGCAGCAGCAGCACCTAGGCTGCAGAGGCGGCCGCAAAAGTAGGGCCTAAAGAGCAAGAGATCGGTTGTTCTGGATGCGACCAGGTGGCTATCCACGTGCGCAAGGGGGTGGCGGACCCAGGGTAAAGGCTGGAGGTGAGTTCTGAGGCCCGGGGAGGAGAGGAGAACCTCGCGCAGGGCTGCAAACGGCGGCCAGGTAGGGTTGATCGGAGCTTGAGGATGACCAAGGCTATTGGACGTTTTTACCCCTCCAGGGTGTGAAGAAGCAACAACTTATGTGGGGGTATAAATGTAACTGTTTTATGTTTCCCAAATAAACTATGTTGCTTGGAAAGAAACGACGTGTCAGCTTCTGAATGGTCCAAAAGGTAACTTTTGCAAAATTCATAACTAATTAACTGTAGCTCGGATGAATGTGCATTATATATGAATTTTGATCAAGAGAACTCAAGGAATGCAATAAAAATATACTTGAAGCCTAATTCTGATTACAATTCGAAATAACTTTAATGTATTAATGATTAAGAAACCCTATTTTAAGATGATTAATGTAATTAGTAGGGTTTAATGGATGATTAACGTTGATATTAGCCTGCTAATCATGAAAAGATACATTTAGAACAAAAAGGATGAACTTTGCACATAATGAGTTTAATTTAGGTATGCAAAGTTTTATTTTATTACAGTTTTGTAGTTCAGTCAGTGGAATTTGATAATTGTTATTGATTATTTTTCGAACCTTTGGTCCTGTTATTTGGGATAACGGCTCTGACCTCTTGGTCTCCTTAATTGGGGATTACTGGGAGGCGGGGTCGTTACATTTGGTATCAGAGCATAGGTTCCTCATTTAATCGGTAATAATTATTAAATTTTACAAACTCTATAGAACCCAAGGGAGTTATTAGAGGATTTTCTGAAAGACAGAGGTGTCTAGAAAAGGATCACGTCTGGGGGCTGGAAAGATTTTCCTCCGCACCGCTAGTCAGAATATGAGGACTCTCATATTAGTGTGACTGCCTGGCCAATGTCTCAGGATTTGACTCGAAATAAGATACCTTTAGGACTCTCTCATCTTGTGCATCCCTTCTCAACTTAAATGTTGTTAAAGATTATAAGGATTAGGGTTTTCTCTCTTTTCCTCACCCTCTTGAGGTATGGGTAAAGTTGATAACGTTTAAGGAATCCTTCACCAAATTAATAAAAAGCATGTAAATAAGATGTCGTGGACATAAGCTTAATAGATTAAGCGTAAAATAATAGATACATGCTTAGGTCGTATGACATAAGTTGTCATCCCCTTAGGAGAGACCTGAGGCTAGACCTTCTTGTCAGGAGGATAAGTAAAGAGAGATAGTCTTGGAGGTAGAGACCTCCATTATAAGTAGAGACCTGGCACATCCTCTAAGGACGATGCTAACCCTAACCCTAAGTAGAGGTTAGAGAGAGAGATTACACAAAGAGTTAGATGTCATGGTAGACCAGGTGATTGGATGGACATGCCTTGGATGCCATATGAGCCATGAGAGGTTGTATGACCGAGTACCTTTGGCGACCTAACCCTAGGAAGGGTCGTGCATGTTAGAGCAAAGGATAGCTCCTTCATTGATGAGGTTAGAGAAGAACCTATGGAAACCCCATGAGCTTATATGAGCATGGCATAGTAGGCACCCGAAATACGTCAGTAGTGAGAACAGTAGGTCGAAACCCTGGCCAGGAATGTATGATGGATAGCTTATGAGATAAGCAAGAGGAGCTTTGAGCAAACATAAGTTGGAACATAGGCATCACCATGTAAGGGTATGCTTGTAAGTTTGACCCACCTTCATGAAGAGAGGACCTCTAATAGTTAGCTAGTTTGTAGGGTTAGATCTAGAGAGAGAGAGAGCAGGACCCCAAGCAAGAAGGTTGGAAGCCTAGACTCTGAGATATGAGGAAAAGTGGGGAGTTGAGGATGATGCGACCTAAGTGGATGATAGTGGTTGCCTCATGCTTGATCCCTAGAGGCTGATGATATCTTGGTTTCCTTTATAGGAACCAAACCTTAGAGAGATGATGAGGCTTCTGGTACCTATGTGCCTATGGTATAGATGCTTACCTTCTGAGATGGGAAAAATAATTCCTTAGACCATGGAGAGGTTTAGTAATAGGTTTTGAGGCCTAGTACCTTGTTGGTTGTCCTTGAGGAGGACTCAACTCTGAAGTGTTGCTTGAGTAGAAGTATGACATGAAGTGCATGTCATGCCTTAAACATGCTTGATTCGTGGTTAAGAGGTTGAGCATGCACTTTGACACCAAAAAGTGAACCTAGGGTTCCTAGGCCTAAGAGGGGAAGTGGTGTACCTGATGCTCATGACGAGATTTGAGTTTCTATAGATTCAAGCATGGTACCCCTCATGGTTAGACGAGAGGAAAACCCCTTAAGTTTAAAGGTATGTTTGATGAACCCCTCACAGCTAAGTGGATGATATGGGAAGGTATGATTGTGATCCAGTGTTGAGGATGAGAACAAGTATGACCTAGCATGGTTTAATAGGTGGTATGCTTGTGCATTAGGAGCTTGCTAAGGTTAAGCATGCTCATGTGGATGTAAACCTGAGACATAAGGGTGTTTGTGACCTTTGTTATCAAGAGGTGTAGCTTCCTCCCATCCTGGGAGAGGGACCCTTTTTGTAGGGCGTATACCAGTTTTGTTGGTTTAAGGAAACCTAAAGAGGTCTCATATGATCTTGAGGAGCTAAGTGAGAAGTACATGGTATGAGAATGAACTTGTAGACCCATACATAACCATCTCTAAGTGCATGTGGATGTGTTACCATGGAGGTAACCGGTATGGGGCCTGACCAAGGTAGGCAGGTTGTCATGACCCCTATGAAAGGACAAAAGTCAGCCCATGAATGCAGAGAGAGAGAGATGATGAAGGGTTGGGTAATGTTCTAAGTTGGACATGTACTATAATAGAATCCTAAGTCTATCCTAGGGTGAGGTAGGGATAAGACCCATGGAAGGGGGAGTTGCCTAATTCCCTAGTTGCACATGACCATAGGGTCGGGAGGTAACATCTATCTTTGTCTGAGGGCCATGGGTTAGGAGATTGATCAGCTTCATGAACTCATGGGACCCAAAGGGTAGAGTAGGGCACTCTCTGGATGCATCAGGGAAGAGGGATGACCCCTAAAGTGTTGGCACCCTATAGACCTAGAGGAGATGACCCAGGAATGTGTGTGGACCCAAGTAAGTTCGAGACTAGTTTTCCATGGAAGTAACTTTGATATCAAGATGATTGTGATGTAGAGGCATAAGTTGCATGCTTCAACTTAGATTTAAAGGTGTACTGGCAAGGTGGAATGTACCATCTATACTCTTGGAACAGGAAGAACTCTGTATTTGGACTGCAGCCAAATGCTTATTTCCTCTTATTATGGGAGTGAGAGATAGGACAATACGCATGCCATACACCAAGGATAAAAGATGATGTGGGTTGGAACGTTGCTATGAGGTATGAGGACAGAGATGATAACATGCCCTTGTGGAGTGAATGATACATGAATGGTTTACAAACACTAAGAGAATAAGGTAGTCATCTTATGAGGATGTTTTTATCATGAGCTATGAGTTATACAAGGTTGAGTTCGAAAAACCAAGATAATAAGCTCAGAGTTTTCTTGATGAAGATAGACTTAGAGCTGAGATGAGATAATAAGTGAAATACATGGAGGTGTATGTCTTCAACTTTACCTAACACCTAAGGATGTGAAGTGATAATGGATGCTCTGGATGAGATACAGCTGTATAGTTTAGATGGAGGCTAGAAGAGGTTGTTAGGTTAACCCTCAGTTGGAAAAGAGATAAGTTTGGCTAACACTCAGATGTAACAATATTGGTTGATCAAGTTAATGGTTGTTTGGTTAGCCAGCTTAGGGATTATCATGATAAAATGATGGTTGTAGAACCTCAGATGCACTTCTCTAGAGAAAAAGGAGATGAAACCCCGACTAGAGTGGTTTAGGGTTTCTGAGGAATAATCATGAGGAATCATAACATGCAGGAGATCATGATACACCTTGGTACTACAAAATAGTAAGTGGCAGTAGTACTTTGGATGCTTAAGATGAAGTTTCATGGGGTATGTTGCCATGCAAGCCAGGAGGTGAAGGACGAACACCAGTAACCCAGTGTATCGATATAGAGGATAAAAGAGTCCCTAGGTGGGAATGGGAGTTCATCACTATGGATGTTGTAGTGAGTCTCCCTTAGACCAAGGAAGGTCAAGATGCAATATGGGTTATGGTAGATCGCCTTACCTACATGACATGAGAAAGAAAGAGTTTTGTCAAGGGACAGATCTGGTTGAACTACATATGAGAAAGAGATGGTTCAACTACACCATGATGCGAGTCAAAAGTTCTTGAGTATAACCTAAAGGTTCACTTCCATAAGGTGGAAGTAGATGCATGAAGAACTTGATGCTAGTACAATTTATCACCTTAACTAATGGTTAGTATGATCCATACTAGAGGGTCTGATGAGAGCATGTGTACTCATTCAGGATGATACATAGAGACAGTTCTTGTCTTTTGTAAGATGTGATGATAACCACCATAGCCAGTATCGGGATGTAAAGAAGCTCTGCAAGGGAGGTTGTGTCGGTCACCACTTCATTAAGATGATGTTGGTAAAGGGACCTCGCGAAGGTCAAGAAAGGACCACAGTGTGTGCAGATGAAGTTGCTTTGATCTTGCAATGGCTGAAAGGAGCCCAGAGACGACATGAGTTGTAAGCCGATGCAAAGTAGACTGACATGCAGTTCACTGTGGGGGAATATGTGACATTAAAACCCGACCCCTCTAAGTTATAGCTAAGAGAGCTGAGTCCCCGATGCATGGGTTCTTTAGACATGGTTTGGTGGAGAAGGTTAAGTTTGCCCTTATCCCTCAGGATAAAGTAATGTGTGATGAGTTCCATGTGTCCAATTTAGAGCACTATGTGAGGCACCCGGACCATGTGAGGAGTAATGAACCTAGTGAGCCCAAGGGGAGGCTGACATGAACTAAGTCACCTGTGAGATTTATAGATGCCAAGGTGAAAGAACTTAGAGAAAAGAATATGTGATGATAAAGGTTCTTTGGAAGTGAAATGGATAAGGTAAAGACACATAGGGGCCAATGATGGACATGGAAAAGTCTTATCCTGAATTGTTTGTTTGCTTGATGGAATTTTGAGGGCAAAATTCCTATAAGAGGGGAAGGATGTTACAACCCCAACTTTTGGGTTCATTTGGTGAGAAATGTAATTTCTCATATTAAAGATATTGGAACAAATAATGATATAATTTGTTTGGAATAAATGGATTTCGTTTACAATAGCCTTGATGATTGTTTTGTGGGCTTTATTGGCTAATGAGCCCAATAACAAGGAAAAGACAAAAAAAAGGAATTCCATTATTAATGGAGAAAAGAAAATTGTAGAAACCTTTAGAAGGCAAAAGAACTTAATCCAAAGGTGGATTTCGTACCTCTTGGGTTCCTTGGGTCCCAAGGAGTCCAAAGTTGCAAAGATAATGCAACCAGAAAAAAAAAAGATCAATTAAGTATTTCTTAATTAAGAAAGAAATTAAATACAATGATAAAATGTGGAAAATAAGTGGAAAAAGGTAAGCTTGAGTTATCTTTGATGGATTTTCATATCCATGAGGTTTCTTATGTTAAAAGGAATTCCAATAAGGAAAATAAAAAGAGAGATAAATAGAAATCCTTAAAAAGAGATATTTTAATAAAGAAATAAACAAGATAATGACAAATAAAGGACATAGATGCATAATGAGTATCCACTAAAAGGGATTTCGAAATCTTAGAGTTTCTTGGGGCCCAAGGAGCCCCAATGGAGAAGAAAGAAAGAGAAAATACCAATAATGCAAAATAAGAGGATAAGGTGATACTTTATTAATGAATTTTGTGGTATTGATAAAAAAGGAAGTATTTTCTATTAAAAGAAAACATGATTTCGTGCCAATGGATTAAAGGGCAAGTACTAAGTGAATAAAAGAAGTGATTTTCGAAATTCTAATATCTAAGGAATAAATTATCAAAAAGATAATTAGGAGAGAGAGGAACTTGCTTCCTAATGAAGGAATTGAATTCCTATTGGAAGAGGACTTGGTTGCTTTGTGGGCAAGCAGTCTGGGGTGTGGATACCCTCCCCTATATAAGGGGTAGCAGCCTTGCCTGAATCCAAGAGGATTATGTACATCCTTCTCCCTCCTTCTTCCTTGATTTCATCTTCAAACCCTAACCACATGTAACACTATAAGCATGATGCAACAAGGGGGACCAGAGGGGTTGTGATGAGAGCCCGGTGTGCCACGGTGCTAAGGAGCAACTTCACCATCGAAGTCATATCCTAGAGCATGCGCAGCAGCAGCACCTAGGCTGCAGCGGCGGCCGCAAATGCAGGGCCTGAAGAGAAAGAGATCGGTCATGCTGGCTACGACCAGGTGGCCATCCATGTGCATAAGGGGGTGGCGGACCCAGGGCAAAGGCTGGAGGTGAGTTCTGAGGCCCAGGGAGGAGAGGAGAACCTCGCGCAGGGCTGCAAACGGCGGCCAGGTAGGGCTGATCGGAGCTTGAAGATGACCAAGGCTATTGGATGTTTTTACCCCACTAGGGTGTGAAGAAGCAACAACTTACACGGGAGTATAAATGTAACTGTGTTATGTTTCCCAAATCAACTACGTTGCATGTAAAGAAATGACGTGTCAGCTTCTGATTGGTCCAAAAAGGTAACTTTTGCAAAATTCATAACTAATTAACGGTAGCTCGGATGGATGCACATTATATATGAATTTTGATCAGGAGAACTCAAGGAATGTAATAAAAATATATTTGAAGCCTAATTCTGATTGCAATTCGAAAATTAATGGAAGTTATTAACATTAATGTATTAATGATTAAGAAACCCTGTTTTAAGATGATTAATGTAATTAGTAGGGTTTAATGGATGATAAACGTTAATATTAGCCTGTTAATCATGAAAATATACATTAAGAACAAAAAGGATGAACTTTGCACATAATGAGTTTAATTTAGAGTTTCATGTGCATAAATATGTTTTAATGGGTCTTGAAACCCTAATATTAGTAAATGTGACTCTTAATGGCTTTAATTGTTCAATTTCATGATTAAAGTTGAGATATGATAATTCTAAGCTATTTCGAGTATAAAAGTTCCTAATTATGGATAAATACCCTTAATGTAGTAATTAGGGTTTTCTAATGGATAAAGGTAGAATTAATGACAAATAGAGTTCATGTGTGATTTAAACCATAATGAACTATGAGTTGATGATAAATGAGCATAATGATCTTGTCATGGATTAAAAGGATAAAAATGGTAGATTTAATGTAAAAGAGGCTTAATGGACTTAATTGATGGTTAATTATGTTTTTCTGATATCAAGATTATATGTTGTTAAAAGATAACCTTAGTATCTATCATAATGAATAGATGAGATAATTAGGGTTTGTGAGTAATTGTATAAATTAGGGTTTAAAATATTAAGATATGAAGGGAAACCCTAATTGTAATGAAAACCCTAAAAGTGGATTAGAAACCCTAGGAAGTGAGCTAGGTTTAGTAGATATTGATGGCATGATTAATAATAGGAAATTGTATGCATATTTCAGGATCTCATAATGTGCTTGCTTGCTTATTTGGATTTCTTGATTGGATTATTCTATCTCAAATCAGCCTGACAGGTATGTGGTTACGCTTATGAGTAATCGCTTTAGTTTCACGGCGATCCCCAAACATTTTATCAGTTGCCTGAAAATAACTGCTTGGATGACTTGTATTTCATGCAACTATAAAGTGACTATGACTATCACCATAAGTATGCATAGATGACTGGCTCAGATCCTGGTCCTCCTCTGTGGCTTTGCAAATGCTAAAAAGGGTAACCTAGAGCAAGGTCTAGGATATCAAGAGCTAGGTATTGGGCTACCTATGTGTAGTGCCATGCAACTCTTTAGCACACCATGAGTTAAGGAGTGGGCTACCTATGGGTAGTGCCATGTGACTCAATCCTAGAAACTAATTCACATGTTAGGTAGGATCATGAGGGGTTAAATGGGGATCTACCATAAGGAAGGTAGCATCCAGGTCCACTGCAGGGATAGCGCAGAGGTTAGGGTATGTATGGATTGAGCAGTTATGTTGAAAATGTAAAGTTGTTTATTAAATCATATTTGACTACAATATATTGTTACGGTTAATTGCATGATTATTATTTTCCCCACATACCATCTTTATGCTGACCGACGTTTTGTTTGTCGGCATTTTAGGTACAAGTGAAAAGAACAAATAGTAAAGTGGCATATGTGGAATTAAAGTACAAAGGAGGATTAGTTAGAATAGACTCTAGTTATGGATAGAAGTAGTCACCCTCAGTTTGAAAAAAAAAGAGGTATGCAAAGTTTTATTTTATTACAGTTTTACAGTTCATTCAGTGGAATTTGATAATTGTTATTGATTATTTGTCGAACCTTTGGTCCTGTTATTTGGGATAACGGCTCTGACCTCTTGGTCTCCCTTAATTGGGGGTTACTGGGAGGCGGGGTCGTTACAATTACACATCTTGTCACCTCTAACTAGGTGACAACTTATTCATGTGGCTCACAAGGCCATTACACATCTTGTCACCTCTCACTAGGAAACAACTTTTTCATATGGCTCATAAGGCCATTAATCATTATACTTGTTATACAAGTATTTAACATGCCTCACAATGCTCAAGTAATAAGAGAAATACAACCTTCCCATCATTAGGGTTAGGGTTTCCCTTTATAGATGAATAGGGTTTCATTTTCATATTATTAATCCAAACCCTAATTCATTACTCCACACATCTAGGAGCATACATTGATATCATAAGTATTCAATCATACTTATATATTTTCTCATCATTTATCATTAAATGATTAACAACACAAGCATGTGTTTCTCTCTCATCCTTACTAGGATATCGAATACATCATACTTTTGATTCAATCCTCCTCTTTGAGGAATATTAGTCCATCATTAACCATTTACATTATCTTTCATTGAACACCATGTTCAGCATATGTCACTCAATCAATCACACATGATTGAAGTGCCACTTCCATATTGGTATCAAGATGTGTGTGTTATCATATTATACTTTAAACCACATCCTTTACTTTATGTCATATAGTCATATCGACATGTGGTATAACCGCATCACCATGTCATGTTTTGAGGGTGTAAACCCTAATCAACATATCGTGTACTCACATCAGAGGGACTATTGCTTAGATCTTATTACTTCAGATTAGTTTTGTATCAGGTATGAGCTAGATGCTTGACCCCATATCAAGTATAAGCTTTGTGTTTAGTGCCATATCGTGCATAAAATATGCCCCATATCAGGCATCCATATTGGGTAACATATCAGGCATCCATATCGGGTATCATATCAGGCATCCATATCAGGTATCATATCAGGCATCCATATTGAGTATCATATCAGGTTACCATGTTAGGTAAACCCATAAACTCATGATCCCTTCATTCCTTCAAGGATCAACCTCATCAATTAGTTGCATGACATTCTATATGTCTTATTGAATTCTCATACCACAACCCATTTCACTATGGCTAGGGTATATCGGGTTTCAATCCCTCATCTAGGGTTTTCCACTTAATTGGTTACATCATGCCATATCGTGCATGAAGTACGAGTTTGAACTTCATATCATTCATAAGGTAAAAGTAGGTGCTATTCTTTATCAATCTAGAGATATCATTCATCTCATACATGTGGTATCATCCACCACTCATTTCGGTTTACCCATCATCTTGGGTTTCCAATTCTATGTTGATTAGAGTGTTCACCACTCCTATAACGTGTAAGAGGTGTAGTCTAGATTTGTATCGTGCATAAGGATAAATAGATATATCTCATATCACACAACAAGCATGAATCATATCATATATGAGCTAGCCCACATCTTCATATCGGGTTAACCCCCTCTTGGGTTTCATATTGGGTTGAGGTGTTTCAAGCATATCGGGTTACACTTTATTTTTGAATCCATCCTGATATCGTGCATAAGTATTTTATTCATTTATTCATATCATGCACCAAACGTGTGCTTCATGATATCATGCACAAGTATATAATTACATGATCATATCGGGCAAGAAATACTTGCTACCTCCACTCATATCGGGTTACTCAAATTAGGGTTTCAACATATCAAATTCCTTGAAGTGCTTACTTGACACTATATCGTGCATGGATGCCTTACTTGCCTCCTTGTCATGCAAAGGGTTATGGTTAACACCATAACATGCTCCAAGATAGTAGCTTCATCTCCATATCGTGCAAGGGGGTGTAATCTCACAAGCATATCGTGCAAGTGATGCAAGTATAATACCCATATCGGGTTAGAGATACTTATGTGTATGCTTGAACCTGATATCACTTTATAAAGTGATACCATCTTCTTCAAGCTATAGACCTCCGTTCTAACAGTTAAAGTTCATGGCAACAGGTCTAGGTAACTACTAGAACTCATAACTTCATCAATTATTTCAAAATATTTTGGAATTAAAAGTAGTTCATCTAAGCATAGCAATTTAGGTGATGTATAATAACATGATAGGGTTCAAGTTATATAACCCACCTTGTAAGTAGCTTCAAAACTCCAAGATCCAAAGCTTCACATCCTAAGGTTGAAGAAGAGTTTATCCAAGGTCCAGGCTCGTTCACAACTCCTCCATGGACAAGAGATCACCATAGTTAAGCACTTGGTGAAGAAGAAAAGAAAGGAGTATTCATAACCTGATATCCTACTTCAACCAAGGTTGAAGGTGACCAAAGCCTTACCTAAAGCTTGGTTCTCGAGATCTCCTAGATCCTTGAGCTGCTTTTCATGATACCTAAGGGTCTTTGCACGATATCTCCAAGGGGAGTGGTTATGAGGATCATAAACTTTCATAATTTGGTGAATGGTGAAGTATATATACTTGGATTCATGAGATAAAAACATATAAGACGTGTCTTCACCTTAAGATACTAGACTACACGTGGCCATGCATGCACACATGTATATCTTGCCATGCAAAAGTCCTTGGGATAACCTAGAAACAATATCTCGGCCCTTACTTATCTTATTGGGCAAGTTATATCATCTTTATCTCATTAAATAAGCAACCTGATACACTTTTTGTAAGGAACTTTGCAACCCATCATGGGTCACCCCCTTAAGGTTCTTTGCCCGTCATGGCCTTTTCCAAGGCTCAACAAACCGATAGGAGGCTCTCACTTTGGCTCCTTGGCCGATAGGGCTCCTTATATCAAGTCTACAACTCGATGCAACACATATAAGGCTCTTGCCTTCAACTCATTCTTGGTCTTTCATTACCAAGAGTATCATCACTCAATGGTGATTCAAACATAGCGCCCCCTTCTTTCTCTTTCCTCTAAAAGATGCATAGAGCGATTAGGGACACTCTAGAGGTGGTAATTTACATTTTAACCCCACATATTGAGTAAATTACAATTTGTACCAAAATTGGTGTATAAGGTACTAGCATTGTTCAAACGAGTTTTAACTTGGGATTTAGGCTTTCCACAAGCCACCACTTAGCATCACTCTCTTTCTTATGATAACAAAACACTTAGAATACATTCCACATGTGTCATTTGCAATGTAACCCCTCATCTTGGGTAAATTGCACTTTTCACTCATACTTTTATATAATGCACAAACAGTTTGCAATTAAGCTCAATCTTGAAAACAAACTTCACCAGAAGCCTTAATTTCTTTTCACAAGATTAGAATCAGTTTGTAAGTATCTTACTTAAGAAAAACGTCTAGGGTTAAGCCATAACCCTGGTCACGGGTATTACACCAGGGTTTAAGGTGAAAGGTGAGATTTAGTTTATATGTTTCATGGTGAGCAATTGTTAGGTGTAGCTATTGTTCATGCTCTGATACCAACTGTAACCTCCCTGAATTCTACTGTCTCCAAACCCTGTGGGGATGAAGAAGACAAAATCTAAAAATGTTAAACAATCATATCAGAGTGTGTTGCAGAAGCAATATGTACATACATAAACATACAAATATAGGCATACACCATAACATTTCTCAGCATTCAACATGTACATTATAAAATAAATTATTACAACATGATTTAAAATTACATATTGAATGAAGATTATACAATCTATGAACATGTATGCTAAATGGGATCTAAACAATATGTACCACCTGTACAACTGCTCACTCTCATCTTTTTCTCCCATGCTAGCTCTGAACCTAAAACATACATGAAACAACAAAACAACACACAAGGTGTCGAGTACATGGGAAGAAAGATACATATATTTATGGCATTCATAATTTGGAAATATTTGTAGAAAGATAGAAAGAAAACCATAGAAAATATTTCTTGAAGAAAAATACACCAATTTTAGTCATTTTTCTATATGAGTTGTATTATAAAGGTGGACTAGTACCATAACATATATATTGGGCCCATCCCCGTGTACCAAGTACTTTAGGGAAACTCCTCGTACACCATGTGCTCTAGGGAGGTGTACTAGTCAACATTAATCCATTCCCTTGTAGGGGGGATGATGAAAACCTTAAATAACTATAAAATATCTACTCATCATTTATGTTTTCAAGTGATAAAATATCGAGTACTATATTGTGCTACTACATCCAATACTTGTAAATAAAAGAGAGCATGCATACATATCATGATTGCAACCAAAAAAACCATAGTCATATGCTTAAATAAACCCACTACTTGAGTTTAAAGATCTTATTTATATTTTGGATCATCTACATCTCTGGTATTACCTGATGAATAGCAAGTAATCATCATTAATACAATGTTCATCATTATTAATGATATTTAGGTACAAATTAGGATTAAGGAAAAACCTAGGTTCCATCTCATCTTAGGATGGTATTTGATATTTTTCTACTAATCAAGAGGTCATTTTAGAGGTATGGTCCAATTTTCATATTTTCCTGATGATTGGTCTATTTTGTAGAATTAAAATGAGTTAAAAGGCATCTAACTAGTCTTTAATAGAAAAAGACCTAATATTTGTGAATATTAGTCCATTCAAAGTTCAAATATGGGTTTCAACCATTATTAGGGATCTAACAAAATTTTCTGAGAATTAATATCATATGGTGCCTATTTATTTCAACTAAGGAACACTAAATCATCTACATTATAACCCATCATTATTTGTTCTTCAAAATCCTGATATAAGGTCCAGTAATGTAGAGGATATTTTTGTGAGTTTGGGGGTATTTTTGGGGCATTTATAGGACAAGGGAACTATTTTTTATGCAATTTTTGAGATCTACATATTATCTGAATATAAACCTTTTGTTGGAAAAATCACGAGCCGTCAGATTAGATTCCTACTCCTGTTGGATATGCGCCACGTAACCCTCAAGGATGACTCCTCTTTCAACAGGTGGGCCGGCTGGTTCAAGGCCTACTCGTTGGTTCGTTGCTGGACCGGGCGACCCCTTTCCTTCTGTCTCCTCCGATCCGTTCCGTGTTGACACCAGACGGGATGCGTCGTCCGCTTCACGGGCGTCGTCTGCAGACGCCAAACCGGAGCGCCGTTGTGACTTTGGTTCACGGCCTCGGTGGTGAAGATAGGCCTCCACGCCTCTATTGCATCCAGATCATGCCCGACAACATGGAAAGCTCCGCCAAGGTCTCACGCAGGTCCGCATACTCCTTCACAATTGGGGATGATACTGTAGTTCTTCGGGTGAAAACCAGGGTGATGAAGCTCCTGGACTTCCATGGAGGTCATAGCAGAAGAGGATAAAGCCAGGAGATTGAGGGTTTCTTCCTCCTTGCTTGACTCCACCTGCGGTTGCGTCGAGATGCTTCGCGAGGACCTCCCTCACTCCCAGACGTCACCTGAAGCAAGATCTCCGGTGAGGCACCATCTATGAACGGCTCCTTCTCGCTCGATTCTTCTACTACAAGGGAATCGCAGATGAAAGAGGTTGTGATACTTGACTCGTTCATGCTCTTCAGATCCTCGATGGAATGTAGAGCCATGATTACCACTCCGGGAGGTCTGCAGCTGCCGTAGGAGAGGGCAATGCAAAAGGAGGCGAGAGGGATTCTCTTGGAAGGCATCCACCTATGCCAATAGGACTGTTGTAGGTGCTCCTGAGGCTAGTAGTTAAACTACACGAGTGGGGTCCTTCATTCACCGTTGTTGACCTTAATCCTGATTCAACCATCACCTGTGGATCATTTTCCTCCGTTCAAAACCTTATGAAAAGACTTTCTCAGTCTATCTCACCCCTCTCCATCCTCGACCTGTAACAGAACGAAAATGATTGGTAAAATGATTGGTATTGGCAGGTAGGCAGCGGGTGAGGTGGCGGTGACAATTTACAGAGTGACGTGGAGGGGTATTTATTGAGGAAAGTGGTTTGTGGAGGCTATGTAATGGAGAAATAAATTTATTTTACGTATAACTTTTGAACCGTGATGAATTTTTTAACGAAACAAAAACCATTGGATTCGTTATAAAAAATACATTCCAACAAGACTAGTATTGATATATTTTTGACAAAAATAAAAATAAAAATGATATGAATAGGTTATTCTGGATGTCAATGAATCATTTTAGGCGTCAATTAACCATCTTTGGGTGTCATTAGCCATTTATGGGTGCCAATAAGTTATTATTGAGCGTGAAGTGCCCTTATATCCTATTTGATGCATACAACCATATTTGGGCGCCATTAAATTATTCTTAGGTGTCAAAGAAACCTATTTGGGAGGATTTTTATACTTTTTGGTGTCAATGAACTCTTTTGGGCGTCAATTAACCATTTTTGAGTGTCAATAGTCATTTATGGGCGTCGTTATAATTTTAGGTGTCAATGAACCATTTTGGGCGCCATTAAGTGGTTCTTAGATGTCAAACAGACCTATTTGGGTGTCGTTACGTTGTTTTGGTTGTCGATACCTTATTTGAGTGTCATTTTAAACTTCTAGGTGTCAATGAACCATTTTGGGCGTCAATTACCTTATTTGAGCGTCATCTTTATACTTTTGGGTGTCAATGAACTATTTTGGGCATCAATTAATCATTTTTGGGTGTCAATAACCATTTATGGGCGTCATAGCATCCAAAAATGCCTTATTTGGGCGTCGACTTAATACTTTTGGGTGTCAATGCACCATTTTGGGCGTCAATTAACCATTTTTGGGTGTCAATAACCATTTATGGGCGTCATAGCATCCAAAAATGGCTAAATAGCGCCCAAAAATGGTTAAATAATTGTTTTGGTTGTTAATACCTTATTTGGGCGTCATCTTTATACTTTTGGGTGTCAATGAACCATTTTGGACGTCAACTAACTATTTTTAGGTATCAATAACCATTTATGGGCGCCCTAGTTGGTTGTCAATTAACATATATATATCATTTTTGTATTTTTTCCCAAGAATATGTCAATATTAGGCTTGTTAGATTGCATTTTTGTAACAAAACCAACGGTTTTTGTTTCATTAAAAAACTCATTACGGTTCAAAAGTTATAAGCGAAACAAATTTATTTGCCTATTGCATAATTTCAAAAAAACAACCCAATCACCATCTGCCACGTGGTGGCGGTTTGGGGGCTGGTTTGGGCGCGCGTGAAGGCTCGCGTGACGGGCGTGAGCTTGCCCAGATCTTAACTCATGTTAGGGAGCATGTGGTTTGTTCTCCCTCACTTCTCCACTGAACAACTTGTGGCAAGATTTGTTAGGAAAGTCCTTCTCTCTCAGAGTCATTGGATAGCACTAATAGGGACTATCACTCCCACAATCTGTGGAGATGAGGGGACAAAGAGCAGGGTTATTTTTGCTCTTCCGCAAATCCTGAATCTAGGAGATGAGGTCTCAATTTCTGGATTAGCAGTAGTCACAGCCTGGACCATTCCATGATTGCTAATTGTGGACTGTGTGACATTGATATGTCACGACCATCATTAATTCCAAGCAACTATAGTCTTTAATGCACAAAGTATCAAAACCTTAATAACTTTTCATAAGAGCATAATTTCTTCATAAAAATTTAACTATTGGTTGATTACTACTTAATCCATCTTCTATAAAAGATTCATACTGAGCTCCTATTTTTAACCACATGATACCAATCCTTCATAAAGGATTACATTCCTCATTATTGACATACATTATGTTTCATTATCATAAACTAGAACTCGAATAATACCTTTATTGCATGCTTAACTTCATAAGTACCTAAAATTATCTAAATACTTATATTAACCATCTTCAAGGCATGATTGGTTATGAATATGCATTATTGATCCTTTATGAAATTGCAGTCAAAAGTGAGGGCCAATCAGATCATCTCGGATAAGAGCCACCTCAACTAGGGTTCAACCAAATAATAATAATATTCATGGACTCCAAATACTGCATTGGGTATTGAAACCCTAAAATTATGGGTTGTCACAGCCATGGACTTCTATCCATTTGATCCCATGCCACGTTGACTGTTGTTGTGGGTAAGGATACTCGATCTCCCTATATTCCTGTTATGACCACATCTGAGCTTAATTGGTAAAGTTGGGTTTACTTGGATGATTGTATGTTTAACTAAGTTGATCATTATTTAAATCTTGATTAGTGGTGGTTGTTAAGTTTTGATGTTTTAAATATAATGAGAATATTTAATCATACTTTGATTCACATAATTAGGGTTTAAGATTTAGAAATCCTAATCGGCCCAAATTAGGGTTTTGATGACATATAAATATAGAATTTGATAAGTATAGAGTCTCACTAAATGGTTTTTAGTATTTTACGTGTAATTCTGATTGAATTCAAATTTGGATATGATTTGTATATCTCAAATGTAAACACTAATGAAAAATATAAGAATTTTTGAAGAATGTTCTGACATGTTTGTCGGTCGAGTTTCAAACTCGACTGATCATATTTTTAGATTGATGTAGCAGTGAACTATTTGATTTTATTTCTTTATTGATAACTCCAAATGATCTAAAATTTTAATTGGAGATCTAAAATTCAATCATAAACAAGATGTAAAATTTTCATAATTTTTGGATGCTTTTAGACCTTATCCGTAGATGAATTATAGTAATTTTTTTATGATAGGAAATTCAGCTGAAATAAGAGAAAGTATAGTGAGGGGTCAATGTGCAATTGACCCTAGAAGCTCAATTTCTCTATATGGTCAACCTAACACACAAGGAGCTCTCATAATTCGTAATTCAATCCAAAGAAAATGAAATCCTAGAGAGAGAGAGGGAGAGTTAGGGTTTGAGAGGGGAAAGTGATGGAGATGCTGACCTAGGGTTTTGCGGTCTGAGGAATGATGAAATCATGTAAGTTTAGCTTCTTTGGATATAGTTTCATGGTGAATCTTCTCTCAGATGTCAAGATTCCATCCCTCCCCTGATTGGATTTGAAATCATATCAAATCAAGTCTTTTTCTCACTTTTTCTCTCCTAATCTTCAATTCTAGGGTTTCCGAGTTGAAAGGAAGAAGAAAGTGGCGATTGCTAGGGTTTTGATATGGATTCAAGATTTTCAGATATGGGATACGTTTTTAAGCTATTTTACAGCTTAGGGTGAGTGGGTAAAAGAATTTTTCAGTCAATTGTACTCAATTAGATGGTTTTAATTTATATTCTTGATTTCTCCCTAGATGACAATAAATGAAAAGAATTGTTCTTGAATTCAGTTTAGAGAATACTTCAATTCATGTTCCAACTATGATCTGAAAATGTTTATATGATGACATATATATAGATATCCATGTATCTTGAATACTACATAATTAAGAAGTTTATTGAGAATCTTCTAAAGATTCTCAATATTTACAAGTTATTCGGGTGCTTGAACAACATTATATCTGAAATTCGGTTTTATGTTTATATGATCTTATTTATGTTTCTAGGAATTATTGTTTTACTCATTCACTAAGCAAGTAGGCTCACCCCTCTACTCAAAAAAAATCTAGGGAAATCGTGGGGATTGAAGATATCATTGCACTAGAGTAGATCTGCCACAAGAGTTAAGTCTGAGTATAGTTAAGTTCAATCGGTACTTGTCACTCTAGGTCTTTGTAAAGAAATAAGAGAGAGTTGTAAATGATGATGTATAACATTATTTCTCTTTTAGAAATATATGCAAATCAACAAGTCTTATGTGCTTAAAAGTATGAGAAACATAATGAATGTTCATACATGCATTTTTTTTACTGTTGAAATCAGATTAGAGAAATAAATGTTTAGATTCCCTTGTAAAGTTAGTTTATGAGGTTCAATGTGAGAAAACAAAGAGTTTGAAAAAGAAGAAAAAGTTAAGGGTGATATTTGTATTACGTTAAATCCTCAATTTATGCCCTAATCTCATGATTAGTGGTAATTGTGAGATCGGGGTGTAACAATTCCTCTATCAATCTACCCGTCTGTAGGAATCCGAAATGTAATTTGGAGAACCATCGAGATTGACTCAACTATTAAAGCAGGATATCGAGGCAAGTTTACACGGATAGCAGTTGAAGTGAAAAAAATACCCATTGTTGCCTAGCATCATTGTCAATGGTGAAAAACTAAAAATTGAATACGAGAACATAACCCTAATTTGGATGGGATGCAGACGAGTTTGTCATGCCAAAAATTTTGTATCCTCATAAGCCCAAGGACTTTCCAAACGAAAAACCATCCACAAGTATTGTGGTTCCTATAACTCCCAACTCCAAAACCACCTATGTATACCATGGATATACGCATGGAAAGGTAGGAACATTGCCCAATCCCCAAGAAGACCCCTACTTCTTCCAAGGGTGCAACTGCTGAAAACCCTATGTGGAATCACAATAAGGAAATGTGGGAAACACTAAAGACTCAAATACTGGGGAAGAAGATGAATGAGTGACGACATAGAGCAAATAAATAATAGGAAAAATAAACACACTAAAGGAAGTAAAGAAACACCTACTAAGACCTTGGGAAATCTCTTGCTGACCAACACATTCATCACTCTAGATGAGGATGACATCACTGAAGGCAGACAACCTCATCACTCAAACAACTCACAAGTAGTGATATACTATAGTGCCCACTAGATGTTCCAAGAGATTCACCAGGAGAAGGTCATCTTGAGGAACATACAAATAGTATACCAAAATAACCCGATGTCCATAGATTGGGATAGAGCCAAGAAAAAAGGGAAAAAATGAACATGGTAGATGGATCTTAGGATGACCTTGATGGAAATGACTCCTCCAATGAAGATTATTATACAACTGACAAGGACTTCACACTGTCACATGACACCACCTGAAATCCATTCATATACTATTTATACCTCCTTATATCCCAAGTTGAAAACAATATGTTGGAATATCTAAGGAGCGTGCTCTCTAAAAAAGATTCATTTGACTAAAGAAATGACAAGAACTCACAAAATTGATATCATGGTAGTATTTGAACCTCGCTACAGTGGTGATCGTGCCTCTGATATCGTCAAGTCAATGGGTTTTGATTCATGCTACAGGGTTCAGGCTATAGGCTTCTCAAGGGGTATTTGGATTTTGTGGAACCAGAACCATTTCCATAATGAGATTCTTCAAAACCATCACCAATACACCCATCATAAAGTAAATAACAACATATTGATTACCTTTGTTTATGGCAACCCCTATGGAAGAGATAAACTAATATTAGCCATACTGTCAGGAATTTGTGGGCATTTCTTGGGAATTTACGTACTGTACTTAGCCTCTCATAGAAAAGAGGCAAAAAATACTTTGATAGCCAAGCATGACAAAGATTTGATGATTTCCTACTACATTTTGGTCTCCTTGATAATAAAACTGAATGGAAATCTTTTACCTTTAAGAAGAAGCGCCTCCTGTTAAAAATTGATCATATCCTTGGGAATGACATGTGGTTCCAACATTTAACATCTTCTAAGTCTGTGGTTTTGGCATGCATTATCTTTGACAATAATACCATTCTTATTAAAGTACATAACTCATGGAGAAACCATATGAAGAAGTTCATAACTAAGCCTAGCTGGAAATTGAAACCCGACATCAACAAGCATCTTATCCTACATTGACATAAGAAACAATATGTGGAGGAAGAAATTCATGCTTTCCAAAACTCAACCCTTCGGTGGGAAGCAGACTCCTATCACCAACACAATAAATTGAAATCAAAGATACTATTATAGATAAATGAAGACCAGGTAGATCTAGCTTAAAACTTCACTACTATCATTGATGTAAAATTAACTAATCTACAGGTGAAATATAATTCAATCCTTCTCCATGAGGAACTAGACTGGAGGAAGAAAGCCCGCATCAACTGGATTAAATGGGGTGATGGAAATACTAAGTTTTTCCAATGCTATGTTTCCTCCAGACATAACCAAAATAAGATTTTGCAACTCAAGGACGATATCAAAAACTGGGTTAGTAATCCAAACCAGATTCAACATCTAATTCTCGACTAATTCAAAAACATTACAACTTTTAATGCACTAAGAACTGACATAATTGACGGATACCCAAGAGAGTTTATAGGTCCATCACCAACCTTTATGATGAATCTTTCCATGTCTTCCTTATCTAAAGAAATCAAATATATCACCTTCAATCTACCTCATTCAAAAGGGCCATTCCCTGATGGAATCTATAATGAATTCTTCAAAGAAAATTGGAGCCATGTTGGTCTCTCTGTCATTGCTACCATTCAAAAGGATTTTAAACAAGGTACCATTGATGAACACAATCCTGATGCTCATATGGAACTTATACCAAAAGAACAGTTTCATAGATTTATGGGGATCTCAGATCTATCTCCCTCTGCAACTCATGCTTCAAAGTAATTTATATATTGATAGTTGAGCACACAAGCCCTTCTCAAAACCCTGAATATTGCTAAACTAGTATAGCTTAATATTAGGTAGGAGGATTGGTGACAACATCCTACTCATCTGGGGAGAAATGCACTCCATGCGCTTCTAAAAAGGTAACAAGAAACTAATGGCTACTAAGATAGACCTCTCGAAGGACTTCAACATAATGAATTGGCCTTTCATCCTAGATACATTGAACAAAATGATTCTTTCTCCATTTTTTATCAATGTCATCATGAGCATTATCACCTCAAGGAAGAAATCCATTCTTTGGGAAGGTAAACCACTCCAAGCTTTTAAAACCAAATAGGGGATCCGCCAGGAAGATCCAATCAGTCCTTATGTATGTGTTCTATGCATCTAACAAATAGAGCCACACTATAGATAAATTAGTTAAACAAGGAAAATGGAAACATGTACAGAGGCGGTACACCCCCTCATAGATCTGTTTTGTAAATGATCTTACACTCCTATTAGAAGCTACTAAAACAAAGGCTACCAATATCATGAAAGTACCTAAGGAGCTTGCCATTGTATCTAGACAATTAGTATCCAAGGAGAAATCTTGTTATTTCTTTTCATGTAATACACCTACTAGTAATAAGTGAAGGATAAAAAAAAAGATGTGCATATAGTATACGGAAGACCTAGGCCGCTATCTAGGGTTCCTATACTGCATCATCTTTCAACAAATCAACACATGCACTATTATTGATCATATTAAAGCTAGAATGAATAGTTGGTCTATGAGGAACCTCTCCCTTGTAGGAAGAATCACTCTAGAAAAATCAACACTCCAATCTATCCCAGCCTACACCATGTAGATAGCTAAAATCTCAGGTCCTCTGTGTGATGATATTAATCAACATATCGTATGGTTTATTTGGTCAGGGAAAAGAGAAGCTACTAAGATCTCCTTGATCTCTTGGAGGAAGCTGACATATAGCAAGGATATCGGTGGTATTGTTGGGTTTTTATAGGAGGCAGAGAAGCAGCGGAAACAAAAAAAAATTTTCTCCCAAAACCCGGAACAAAAGGAATCGCGTCGACATCTATATGATAGGAAAGATGGTTTGTGAATCATACCTTGTCCCGAGGCTTGCTCGGCGACAATACCACGCGCCTTGCGCGGTCTTCAACTCCGGTCTTGGACGGTGTCTGTGCAGCTCCTGGTCGCACCGGGACTGAAGACTCCTCCTCCTACCGGACTGTCGGATGACAGTTGTCCTCCTGAGCGGAAGTGACCTCCCGCCTCTGAAGTAGTCCACACGGACCACCCGGAACTCCACTCTCCTTGTCCCACAAGGAAGTGGAAGGAGTCGCACCCTCCTGTTGACGTACTAGTCGCCAACACACTCTCCTGCTGTCGACTGCAACTGCAGTTGTCCTTCCCTTGTTGCACCTCCCTTTGCGGGAAGCACTTGCTCGGGCTCTCTCTCGGTTACCAAAACCAGAGAGAACGACAACTTTGCAGAGCAATCAACATGCACTGAGTTGTACCTTGAGAAGCCCCCAATACCCCTATATATATAGGCGGGTCATGAATCAGGGTTCTCTGTGCCCGGTAATACGGGACTAATGCAGGAGTAGAAGGGTTCGAGAATTTTCCACAAAAAGCAACCGGTTCGCAACTTGAAATGATCGGTTCACAACTGAACCAATCGGTTCGGCCATTGAGCCAATCGGTTGGACCTGAGCCGATCGTTTGGGGCACTCCAACTGATCGATTGGTGCCCTGAACCGATCGGTTCATGGTCCTGATCCGGCTCAAAAAAGACTTTCCTTGTTTCTTTCCCAATTGGTATCGAATACCAATTATATTCCCAATCAAATTGGGCAATTTGAAATGAAAGGAAAATTCTTGCCGACATGACTTTTCCCAACTGGTCGGTTGCACCAGTTGAGCCGATCGGTTCAACCCTTGAACCGGTCGTTTCAACCTGGGCATGAGCCGATCGGCCTGGACACTCCAGCGGACCGGTTCAGCAACCTCAGCCGACCGGTTCATCACATGAACCGATCGGTTGGGAGCACAGGTTAGGCAAAATCAGTCAATTGCGATTTCAATCAATCTGATACTCCAATCAATGCGTCCAACACCTTGAACCATACGATATTGAGTCATCGACTGATTGAGTGTTTAATTGAACTACTAAACTCCTTTAGTAATCAATCTAAACATTGCTTGTGGACAAAACTCCTCTTCCAGGTTAAATCCTATGTGTGTGACCCTGCAGGTCCATTTCACGTTGGCAGTGAAGGTCCATAACACTTATGACTTCACAAGCAAAGAGCGGTGCCTAGTCACACATCAGTGCTACCCAAGTGAAAGTAGAAAGTTAGAGAACAACTTTCATCCTACAATCCGTGAATGGTGTTACAGTGAATGTATAATTCCTTTGTCACTGATATCCAGAATGAACTCGAGGCATGGAACAGTCATCCTGTCAATGTTCATTCATTTCCTTGATCTCAGAGTAGACCGAGTGAGATGTGTATGACATAAATATCACATATTGATTCACACGTGCATGCGCATGCCTTTCTCAATCCTACTCATCAAGTGGCCAAGGATATCAAACTCCCTCAGGAGGGACAAATCCCATATCTATCACTCACCCCTCAAAAGCCCCATGTGTCAAAGCCACCCAATCATCACCTTTATAACAACCCATGTTTCAGGATTGCATTTGATGATGTCAAAGTGTACCCAACGACATGTGTTGAGTGTAGTGATTTCAGGTCTAAGAATCACACTCACCACCATCACTGTGAGAGCTGACTGTGACTACCATGTCATGGTTCCATGTGTCACTCTCACGGTGGGTCTGTCCGGTACCTTGTTCTCTAACAAGTACCTATGTGCTTGGTTTGATATCACCATATCATGACTAATGAGATTCTGTCATCAACCAACACACAATCTAGTCTTTAGTGTTATTGATGTCTATGGTTATTTCCACAATAACAACCGACTAGGGACTAAACAAGAATGTATACTCTTAACATTCATATGATCTCATCGTTTAGGTCATGAACCTAAAAGCATATGCCATTGAGTAATACAATCTTTAGACATCTATCATGTTACACCATCATCTCAGAAATAGCTTAAACATATAGATTGGAAATTGCCTTTATTATTATTCAAATCATTTACAAAGTATCCCATTACAATCATCATATGACTTGCTCTATGGGCATACATACCAACAGACTCCCACTTGCACTTAGAGCCAGTAACCAAGGAAACACAGTCCTTGTGACCTAGCATGACCATCATGCTTCTGCTGAGAAAGGGCCTTAGTCAGTGGATCAGCTATGTTGTCTTCAGTTGGTACTTTGCAAATCTTCACATCTCCTCGCTGTACGATCTCTCGTATGAGATGGAAGCGCCGCAGTATGTGCTTGGACCACTGATGTGATCTGGGCTCCTTAGCTTGTGCAATAGCTCCATTATTGTCACAATAAAGCTCAATTGCATCACAGCTACTGGGAACTACACCAAGTTCAGAAATGAACTTCCTGATCCACACAGCCTCCTTTGCTGCATGCGAAGCAGCAATATACTCGGCCTCTGTAGTAGAATCGGCAACTGTTTCTTGCTTAGAACTCTTCCAGCTCACAGCTCCATAATTAAGGCAAAACACAAATCCTGACTGCGATTTGTAATCATCTTTATCGGTTTGGAAGCTTGCATCGGTGTAACCCTTTACAACCAACTCTTCCTCGCCGCCGTACACAAGAAACTGATCCTTAGTCCTTCGCAAGTACTTGAGGATGTTCTTCACGGCTGTCCAGTGAGCATCCCCGGGATCTGAGTGGTACCTGCTCGTCATGCTGAGAGCATATGAGACATCTGGGCGTGTGCACAACATAGCGTACATGATGGATCTGATGGCTGATGCATATGGGATCCCATTCATACGCTCCCTCTCTTCACAAGATTGGGGACATTGAGCTCTAGAGACGGTAACTCCATGTAGCATAGGGACGTTGCCTCTCTTTGAGTTCTCCATGCTGAACCGCTTCAGCACCTTGTCAATGTACGTGCTCTGACTTAGTCCGAGAAGCCTTCTAGATCTATCTCTATAGATCTTAATTCCTAGAATGTAGGATGCTTCTCCTAAGTCCTTCATTGAGAAAGTTTTCCCAAGCCAAGTCTTTACCTTCTCTAAGGCTAAGACATCATTCCCCATCAAAAGTATGTCATCCACATACAATATGAGGAATGTGGTCGAGCTCCCACTAACCTTCTTGTACACACAAGGTTCATCTTCATTTTGAATAAAGCCAAACACTTTGACTTCTTCATCAAATCGAAGATTCCAACTCCGAGATGCTTGCTTCAATCCATAGATTGACCTTTGCAGTTTACAGACATTATTGGCATTCTTTGGATCTACAAAACCCTCAGGCTATGTCATATACACATCCTCATGAATATTCCCGTTAAGGAATGCGGTTTTAACATCCATCTGCCAAATCTCATAGTCATAGTAAGCTGCAATAGCAAGCATGATCCTGATGGACTTAATCATGGCAACTGGAGAAAAGGTTTCATCATAGTCAACACCTTGAATGTGTCGAAAACCCTTTGCAACCAATCTGCCTTTATAAGTTTGCACATTGCCATCCATGTCGGTCTTCTTCTTGAAGACCCACTTGCACCCTATGGGTTTTACCCCTTCGGGTGGTTCCACCAAAGTCCATACTTTGTTGGAGTACATGGATTCCATCTCGGATCTCATGGCTTCAAGCCATTTCTCAGAATCTTGTCCCTCCATAGCCTCTACGTAGGTAGTTGGATCATCATCTATGATCAACTCTCCACCTTCCTGAGTCACAAGGTATCCAAACCTCTCAGGTTCAAGGCGAGTCCTACTAGATCTACGAGGTCCTTGTGTTACTTGAGGAGAATGAGATTCCACAACACCTTGTGAATCTCCATTTTCCTCTCGTACATCTACCGGTTCAATGTTTTCTTGTTGGGCTTGAACCTCTTCAAGCTCTATATTCCTCCCACTGCTTCCTTTGGAAATGAATTCCTTCTCTAGGAACACAGCTGTCCTGGCAACAAACACTTTGTTGTCAGTAGGGTGGTATAAGTAATATCCCCTCGTTTCCTTGGGGTATCCAACAAAATAACATTTATCAGATTTGGGTCCAAGCTTATCAGGAAACATTTTATTGACGTAAGCTTCACAACCCCAAATCTTCAGAAAAGACAAACCGGGACGCTTCCCGTACCATATCTCATATGGTGTCTTTTGAACCGACTTAGATGGTACACTGTTAAGCATAAACGCGGCGGTTTCAAGAGCATGACCCCAGAAAGAAATTGGAAGATCAGCAAAACTCATCATTGATCGCACCATATCTAACAAAGTGTGATTCCTTCTTTCAGACACACCATTATGCTGTGGTGTTCCAGGCGGAGTCCATTGTGATACAATACCACGGGCTCGCAGAAGGTCCTCAAACTCCTGGCTCAAGTATTCCCCACCTCGATCGGAACGAAGTGCCTTAATACTCTTACCAAGCTGGTTCTGTACTTCATTCATGAAATCCTTGAACCTTTCAAGGGTTTCTGACTTATGTTTCATCAGGTACACATAGCCATACCTAATGAAATCATCAGTGAAGGTAATGAAGTACTGACACCCATTTCTGGCATTAGTTCTAAAAGGCCCACATACATCAGTATGTATGAGTCCTAATAGATCACTAGCTCTCTCACCTTTACCTGAAAAGGGAGTCTTGGTCATCTTGCCCAACAAACAAGATTCACATATCTCTATTGATTCACAATCAAAAGAGTCTAGATAACCATCTTTATGGAGTCTAGAAATGCACTTCTCATTTATGTGCCCTAGACGACAATGCCAGAGATATGTTTTGTTTGAGTCGTTGAGTTTTTGCTTTTTGGTGTTTACGTTGTATACACTTGTCTCCAAGTCTATCAAGTATAGACCATAAGACATAGGGGCACTGCCATAAAAGATCCCATCTTTAGAAATGGAACACTTTCCATTCTTAATAAGAAATTCAAATCCATCTTTGTCCAAACAAGAGACGGAGATGATATTCCTATTTATGGCAGGTACATAATAGCAGTTCTTCAACTCTATTATCAGCCCACTAGGTAGAGTTAACTCATAGGTTCCTACGGCACTGGCGGCAACTCTTGCCCCATTGGCAACACGTAGTTCAACCTCGCCTTTCCCCAAAGGCCTACTTCTCTTAAGATCCTTCACATTTGAACAAATGTGAGATCCGCATCCGGTATCAAGTACCCATGACGAAGAAGTAGTAAAGTTAATCTCTATAACGTATACACCAGAAGTAGAGATCTCTATCTCTGACTTCTTCTTCCATTGTTCCTTCCATCCTCTCCATGTAGAAGAAATTGGTTTGGCGAGAGAACACTTCTCTCCCTTACCATCTTTCTTCTTCACCAACGCATTAAGCGTACATAGAGTGGATTCTAAGGCTCCTGGTATATCTGGATTGTGCAGAACACTTCTCACAGTCCTCAACCAGTTATGGAATTTATTCTCAATTAATTTGCCCATTTTAAAAGATGATTCTTTTGCCATTCTACAAGAGAAAATTTGCATTTGTCAAAACCCTTTTGATTTGATTTGAATAAAATTTGACGATAGTTAATTAGGCCTTTAATTAATTACCGCTCCCACTATTTTGACTCAAATTGATAGCCCTCACCATCAATTCGGAAGATTGCAGCGTACAATCTTCTAGTGGGTCAAGATCCTGAAATCCTCTGAGCCATGGACCAGCTAGGGTTGTCACCCACAACTCAGATCTCTCAGGTAGGCAACTCTTGCCAATTGCATCATATGCAACTCTTGAAAGATGTCATCTGCAACTCCTTGCAATGAACATCCCCATGCCTCAAGGCGCTAGATCCTATCTAGGTCACCTTGTTAAGTCTGACCCAAAGCCAACACGATGAACATGCACCCTGCTTGGGCAGACCCACACATTCATCCTTCACGCTTCCACGAGATAGACGGTGCACCACGCTTGGGCGTGCCCACACTTGGTCGATCAAGCTTTTCACGTGTGTCGCATTTGGAAGGCATCTAAAACTTAATATTTAATGAGGGATTTGGTTTTTATATACATATACATATCCAATCACCACAATATATAGTATGTATCATATACATGCTATACCCCACAGAAAACATGCATAAACGATAAAAAGCAATGATTATGGCCATCCTATTTGTGATTCCTCGAGCCAAGAGGAATCACGGTCATCTAGGTCTACATCACATGCAACATGTACAAGATGAAATCTGTGCCTGCCTTTCTGGGTTTGATCAGCTCATCTCCATGACTGATCGGCTCGCCATCAGGTAGGTTGTTCGGGTGCCACCAGCCGATCGACTGGCGCCTCCAGCCGATCGGTTCACCGGTCATCGTGCATCTCCTCAGGTCGCCACCCGCTTATCTCGTTCCTCAAACCGGCCGTCTCGATCACCAACCGATCGGTTCACTCCTTGAACCGATCGTCTTCAGGTTGTCCGCCGTTCTTTGACATAACAGTAAAAAAAATCTATCCTATTTACAATTGAATTGTGAAACCCCAAGTTACATTCGAGGGGAGCAAAGGTAGGAATAGAACTCTCGAATTATTTCGAGTTACATCAGGAATATGAGAAAGGGAATCGGTACGCAGACCGAGATGCAAGCAACCACACAAACAACCACACACAGATATAGGGGATTATAAGCCATAATCATGCTACACATCCACCACAAAACTCGTTTAAGGGCGACGCGTATCGAGTGCATTAATATTACATATCATAGATGTAATAAGGGATTTGTGGATTGGACATGTATAAAGCCGATATTATTCGCATCGCATGCAATAAATAAACGCGACAAACCAAAATCGATCACATTGATAATCCTAAAATATAGAGAGGTCGACCTGGCTCTGATACCACTGTTGGGTTTTTATAGGAGGCAGAGAAGCAGCGGAAACAAAAAAAAAATTTCTCCCAAAACCCGAAACAAAAGGAATCGCGTCGACATCTATATGATAGGAAAGATGGTTTGTGAATCATACCTTATCCCGAGGCTTGCTCGGCGACAATACCACGCGCCTTGCGCGGTCTTCAACTCCGGTCTTGGACGGTGTCTGTGCAGCTCCTGGTCGCACCGGGACTGAAGACTCCTCCTCCTACCGGACTGTCGGATGACAGTTGTCCTCCTGAGCGGCAGTGACCTCCCGCCTCTGAAGTAGTCCACACGGACCACCCGGAACTCCACTCTCCTTGTCCCACAAGGAAGTGGAAGGAGTCGCACCCTCCTATTGACGTACTAGTCGCCAACACACTCTCCTGCTGTCGACTACAACTGCAGTTGTCCTTCCCTTGCTGCACCTCCCTTTGCGGGAAGCACTTGCTCGGGCTCTCTCTCGGTTACCAAAACCAGAGAGAACGACAACTTTGCAGAGCAATCAACATGCACTGAGTTGTACCTTGAGAAGCCCCCAATACCCCTATATATATAGGCGGGTCATGGGACAGGGTTCTCTGTGCCCGGCAATACGGGACTAATGCAGGAGTAGAAGGGTTCGAGAATTTTCCACAAAAAGCAACCGGTTCGCAACTTGAAATGATCGGTTCACAACTGAACCGATCGGTTCGGCCATTGAGCCGATCGGTTGGACCTGAGCCGATCGTTTGGGGCACTCCAACCGATCGGTTGGTGCCCTGAACTGATCGGTTCATGGTCCTGATCCGGCTAAAAAAAGACTTTCCTTGTTTCTTTCCCAATTGGTATCGAATACCAATTATATTCCCAATCAAATTGGGCAATTTGAAACGAAAGGAAAATTCTTGCCGACATGACTTTTCCCAACTGGTCGGTTGCACCAGTTGAGCCGATCGGTTCAACCCTTGAACCGGTCGTTTCAACCTGGGCATGAGCCGATCGGCCTGGACACTCCAGCCGACCGGTTCAGCAACCTCAGCCGACCGGTTCATCACATGAACCGATCGGTTGGGAGCACAGGTTGGGCAAAATCAGTCAATTGCGATTTCAATCAATCCGATACTCCAATCAATGCGTCCAACACCTTGAACCATACGATATTGAGTCATTGACTGATTGAGTGTTTAATTGAACTACTAAACTCCTTTAGTAATCAATCTAAACATTGCTTGTGGACAAAACTCCTCTTCCAGGTTAAATCCTATGTGTGTGACCCTGCAGGTCCATTTCACGTTGGCAGTGAAGGTCCATAACACTTATGACTTCACAAGCAAAGAGCGGTGCCTAGTCACACATCAGTGCTACCCAAGTGAAAGTAGAAAGTTAGAGAACAACTTTCATCCTACAATCCGTGAATGGTGTTACAGTGAATGTATAATTCCTTTGTCACTGATATCCAGAATGAACTCGAGGCATGGAACAATCATCCTGTCAAAGTTCATTCATTTCCTTGATCTCAGAGTAGACCGAGTGAGATGTGTATGACATCAATATCACATATTGATTCACACGTGCATGCGCATGCCTTTCTCAATCCTACTCATCAAGTGGCCAAGGATATCAAACTCCCTTAGGAGGGACAAATCCCATATCTATCACTCACCCCTCAAAAGCCCCATGTGTCAAAGCCACCCAATCATCACCTTTATAACAACCCATGTTTCAGGATTGCATTTGATGATGTCAAAGTGTACCCAACGACATGTGTTGAGTGTAGTGATTTCAGGTCTAAGAATCACACTCACCACCATCACTGTGAGAGCTGACTGTGACTACCATGTCATGGTTCCATGTGTCACTCTCACGGTGGGTCTGTCTGGTACCTTATTCTCTAACAAGTACCTATGTGCTTGGTTTGATATCACCATATCATGACTAATGAGATTCTGTCATCAACCAACACACAATCTAGTCTTTAGTGTTATTGATGTCTATGGTTATTTCCACAATAACAACCGACTAGGGACTAAACAAGAATGTATACTCTTAACATTCATATGATCTCATCGTTTAGGTCATGAACCTAAAAGCATATGTCATTGAGTAATACAATCTTTAGACATCTATCATGTTACACCATCATCTCAGAAATAACTTAAACATATAGATTGGAAATTGCCTTTATTATTATTCAAATCATTTACAAAGTATCCCATTACAATCATCATATGACTTGCTCTATGGGCATACATACCAACAGGTATGGGTATTAAGGATTCTAGGGATTAAAACATTATGCTGATGGTGCAAAATGTTTGGTCATATCTAAACAATGAGAATAAGCTATGGGTTCTAGTTGTGAAAGAAAAATATGAAAGGAGATTCATTTCATCAACGACACCTTGTTATGTTGCTTGAGGGGGTTCATAAGGAAACATCTTCAAACCATCAGAGATGATTGTTGTAACTGAATCGATAATGGAGAGGATACTAATGTTTGGAAGGATAATGGATTGGCGGCAAACCACTGATGGATATGGACCCCAATCTCAATATTACAACTGAATTGAATGGTCTTAGAGTGTTATCTCTGAACATTGATAATATCTGGGACTGGGATTTTATCGATGTCAACTTTCCACAACCTATGTGGAGGATCATTCAATACTCCAATACATGACTAACATTCTATAAAGGATTAATGGATATGGCCACTTGACACAAATGACGAGAGGACTACTCATTCCATGCATAGAATACTATGCCCACCAAAGAAACATTGGTTCATGGCAACTGAAAAGCAATTTGGACTTTAGACTTTCCTGAGAAGATCCACATCTTCATGTGGCTCCTGAAACACCTAGAAATATTTACTAATTAGAAAAATAAGAAGACACATCATGTTGATGCCTCATGTCCTATTTGTGGATGCCCAAATGACATGCTTTTACATTATTTGAGGGACTGTCTTATGAGTAAGCATGTTTGGTTGGCTCTCAACATGTACCACGACATGAAGGATGCAATAACAGATGAATGGCTGAAGCTCAACACTAATAACCACTATAGCTATCACATGTTGGCATCTATGGAAGGTTAAAAATGAGTTCACACTCATGATTCTTGCCCCCCCATAATCTATTGTCTATTCATCAAAGCTCAGGTCAACTTGATTCTACAGCTTCCTATGTCATCCAAGGCACATCCTAGGACCACAATGAGATCTATAGTGAACATACACCCATACAACAATATGTTCATGTTTTTTGGATGTTGCATTCAAAAAGGAAGATGGATATGAAGGTATCGACATTCATCACGTGAACAACATTGGAAATTACATCATGGGATGCAATTTATCCATTGCGACAAGTAATGCCCATGAGGAAGAAATCATAGAGATAGATGAAGCATAGTCTATAAGCATGCTAAGAGGGGGGACATCATGGTGCATTATGCAAAACTCCCTACTTGCAGTCTTCCTGATTATGTCAGTGAGAAACACGCTCACAAACAACTATTATTCATCAAACAGTCTAAAAAAATACTCTCTACCACACATAATATTAATCTCTCCTACTTCCTATGCCAATTTATTATAGTTGTTGATTCTTTGGCAAAGAATGCCATTAAAAACGTTCCCAATGTCTCCTTCAATAGCATAGGGCCTTTCTTTCTACAAGGGAGTACGGACATTCATATGAATAACTTTTTCCTGTGATAGAGACTAGGGTGAATAATAATTAAGTCTCTAGTTTTTCTCTAAAAGACTGATAATCCTGATTAAAATCTCATCATCATCATTATCATCATCATCATCATCATAACTCATCATCATAAATTATCAGTGTGAGACAAACTACATTTATTAAAGGAAAAACTATTCGGGATGAATACATTATGGCCAATGAGATTCTACACACATGTTGTTCAAAAAACACTCTCATGCTCATTCTAAAACAAGATTTTGAGACAGCTTTTAACAATGTTAATTGCTATTTTCTTCATTCTTGTCTCAAAGGTTATCACTTCCCATCAAAATGAATTAACTGGTTTTAAAAATTGCCTCACTTTTAGTTGATCATCGGTTCTGATTAATGGATCTCCTTTTTGACACTAGAAAATCTCTAATGGCCTATGACAAGGATGTCATTTATTCCCTTATTTATCTATTATTGTCATTTGTATACTAACTTTCGTGTTTAGACTTGGAGTTTAAAATGGTACCCTGTCAAAGATATATAACCTTGAAAGCCATCACATCATAAAATTTGTTGAAGATATTGTCGTATTATCACTCTAGATGAAGTTTATATTATAAACGTTACAAGAATTTTGGGGATATTCCAAAAATATCCAATTTAACAATTTAATTTTCACAAATGTATACTAGAGAACATCAATACAAACAATGTAGATTTTGAGAGATACAACCATATACTGAAGTGCAAACTTGAGATTTTTTGCCCAGGTGCTTAGACTTGCCTTTATTTCCTAATAAACTCCTTGTGACAATATGGAAGTCTATCATGGATAAAATGAACTTCAAGTTAGTAACTTGGAGATGGAAATCTCACAACAAAGTGATAGACTTACATTAATTAATTTTCTTAATAAGTATCCCCTAATACTTTCTCAATTATACCACATTAAAGCAAAGTAGAACAACATATATACAAACTACGAAGATACTTCCAGTGGAGAGCACTAATGATATAATAAAATCTATCTAGTCAAATGGCCTTTACATGGTAAACCCTAGTAACGTGGTATAATGGGCGTCATTAATCTCATTCTTCAATATGAATGCTTATTAACCATAATAGTGGTTTGTTTGGATGATAACAATACTTGGAAAAAATATATTAGGAACAAATACTATAGGAAAAAACCTCCCTAGAAACATTTCAAACTACATAAGCTTTTGTCTCATTCTGGAGATATTTAAACAAATATATTCAAGTCAATGAGGACAATAGATACACTCATGCCCACAATTGGTCACCTATGAACTTCTAGTCCAATAATTGATCATGGATCAAAGGAGGCTACACTTATGCAAGATAGGTTACAACATACCAAACACCATTAAAGGTATTTCCCTAGTCAAGGCTATAATTCTTCTCACCTCCTTGACACATGAATGTAGTTAAAACACAATTGTGCTTCTTTGAACTCACAAATCGAATTGATTACTTCAAAGAAACATTAATTAGACCCCATGATAGACCTTTGATTGGCTGGACATGAGGCAATGATTATACAGTGAATACAACCTACAAATTCTTCATCACACCTTCTTATAATTTCTTAATTCTTTCAAAATTTTGGAAAATCAAAATCTCGAACAAAGTTCACATCTTATGATTGATAATAGGGAACAATAGTTTTTTTTAGAACAAACTATATGAATAGGGGGTTCCATGGACCTTTCATTTTCCTAATATGCTTCATGTAGTGCAAAGAAATAAATAATCTCTTTTTAAATGTCTTTAATAGGGATATATAGGCCCAATTCTTTCTCACACACATTCTAGATATAAGAAACCATGGAATAATTCTGCACTTATTCTCAATTCTTTCTATGACTCAACTTATAGGAATAATTCTACACTAGAAAAAAACTACCTCTAGCGTCAGTTAAAACATACCTACAATATCGGTTGAAAAGCAACACCTAAGTAGGTGACACTAGAGTTAGAGGCCTAAGACATCGGTTCTACGGGGATGCAAAAATTGACAACGAATATCCAGTCTCAGTTGCTCTGATAAAAAACCCAATACATTTAAGTGTTTAGTCATCATTTAAGGAAATCCACCAATATCGTTTATACATAACAAGTCACATTTGTAAATGGAAAAAGGCTTCTTTGTCATCAGGCTACAAAAGGGACTGACACTCATTATGTGTCATAGATGTCAGTTGAGGAACAGAGACTGATGTCATTTGCTCATACCAAGTCACATTTGTAAGTGGAAAAGGTCTCTTTGTCATCAGATTACAAAAGAACCCACACCTATTCTGGGTCATAGTCGTCGATTTCTCCACTTAAATTGATGATCAATATATATATATATAGTGACAGTTGTTTAACAAAAACCAATGACTATGGTTGTGCAACCAAGAATGGTCATGTTGTCCAACACAACCATTCTAGTTTAGTCATATAATGTGGTTTTTCACCCGAAACTGACGTTGACTATTGGTTTTTTGGAGCAATCGACAACTAACTTTTTTTTTAAATAGTGGTCTGTAGACCTATTGGTCAGCTGGATGCAGAAGATGCAGTTAGAAACTGCAGTTCTAAAGTTCATGACTATAGTTTTGAAGTTCAAGACTATAGTTCTAAACTGTAGATTAACAACATCTGTGAGTTAGCTTAACAATAGGCCAATAAACAACCTACAAAACCTGCAATAACAAACACAATCCACCCACATTCAATATCTATTTCTAATTCCATTCGCATCACATGTTCAAACATAATTCTATTCATTCAGTTCAAATTCATTCACACACATGATACTTCATTCACATTTGCACCATCTCTGTTCTCATGACATGAAGAAAAACAATTCTCAACGTATTCATTCATCTTTGCATTCACACACATTATATATGTATATATATTCACCAATAATTTACTCGCATCAAATTTAAAGTTGCATGGAGTCATAATCACCACATGTATATAGAAATAATGATGTCAAGGTTTAAGAAAGTCATTCTTAATCCCAATCAAATTGGAAGTTCACATCCCTAATGGAGGCTTCTTCTCATTGTTCTCGTATCTAGTTGTTCATTCGTATAGGGATTTTGTACGTCATCTAGCTTTTCTTGTTTATAGAAGTGTTTCATTTTGAACACCTGTAAAGATAATGACGCAAATAATTCAAAAGTTTGATATTTTCATATTATTTAATGAAACTCTATACTTATGATGATAAAGACTATATATAGATTATATTTTCTATGCAGCTGATGTTGTTTGCCTCATATCTGACAATCATGTTCATATACCACATCACCTAGTATGTGCATGCCCAACCATAGTCTTGTACATGATACTATAAATTTCAACATATAAAATGTTAACAAATAAAAGTAAGCATTGTTGACATACATATGCACTGGAGTCAGAAAACTACCTCAACATTCTTCCAAACTATCACTTTCTTTTTGTTGTCCACCTTTCCACCAACCTTTTTGAAATATTTAATAGCCCTATATGCTAATGTAACACATTGAATTGCATTAGTAAATAGTCATGTTATAATATATGTCAACTATAATTATAAAAATTTACTCATGTGAATAATGCATTTTTCCATTCATGTCCCCCACTTTCAACTTCGTCACCCTTAGGATCTAGATGATACACAATTAGTTTTATGGGGACAATAAAAATAACACTCAATGGTTATTCCTAAGTGAAAAGAAGGAAAACAAAATAAAACTAAAAAATAATGAAATGTAATTCTTAAGTCAAAATTATAAGCTAAGTAAACTTATGCAACATTGTACATAGCTAACATTACACTCTTCTTTTTACTGAAATATTTAAATGTGGTAGAGCAGTATTGGGTAACAGATGCAGGGTCTTTAATTACACAACTAATCAATGATGGAACTAGAAATGCTACATGGGGAAGTGTGAACTCTTTACAAACACTATGTAAGTGGCTACAAAAATATATATCATGTATACATTAATATATAAGAAAATAGAATGGCATATATAACAAGGTATTTAACTATATAATATCTCACCATATCTAAAGTTCTATCACAGATGTATGCACCAAGCATAACTAAACATCTCCAAAACATCTTGCAGAAAAATACTAGTATTATTAGGTTGACCTACAACGCCCTCCTTAAGATGGACCATCATAGGCAACCCTTCATCATTATCACCTCTCCATTTTACCATACCATTGCACTAAGGACCTATTGAGTTGAATAGGTCCTTTGTAATCCAATCAGGTAATTGAGGAGGAGGTGAAGGTGGAGGATGATCTAGGGGTTACTTAGGCTCTATGTCCTGCATATATATAATCTCATATCAATGGTGTCATTTATATAAAGATACAAACACATTGTAAGTTTAACATACATCAGTATAGAGAACTCCTGCTTTACGCTACACGACCAAGCATCCTTCTGCTTCACCTATCATCCCGTGTTGTGGATGGTCATATGATAGTGTTGTCTGCTTCCAAGCATTGTAGACATGCCTCAACGTCACACAAACCTCATCGGCGGGCAATGGTGTTGGTGTATATGCACATAAAGCCATCCCAAGTGATTGCATGGAGTCAGATATTAATCAATCAATTAATGTGATTATTTGGTTAATTAATGAATTCCGGAATATTCTAATTAATCCACGAGCATTTTAATTAACACAACATTTTTGTTTACTGATGGGTTTAGGAAACCCTACTTCCATTCGTATCCTATTTAAAGGAGGATTGACGGTCGATATCTATATAAGATAACGAGAGATGCTTTTAGTTTACGCTCACGCACGTAAACCCTAGCCGTCATCGTCCATAGGAGAGAAAGGAAAGAAATGCGCTGCTAACACGCTGCCACAGAGACACGACTCCTTCCCACCGGCTTGGGAAGCGTGACGTGGAGTTCCGTCCATCCGCGTGGATGAATTAGAGACGCAGACGCCTTGACACCTACGTTCGGAGGACGTTGACAACCACCTGTATGCGCCACGAGCAGCGTACATCACTGCCGCAAAGGAGCACCGCCGGATCAACCTGTGACAGCGAACGGGAGAGAAGTTCCATCCATGTAGGTCAGCAGCGTTGCACCGTAGTGCAGTGGGACATCGCCGGACTTGCTCCGCGATAAGGTATATCCCGCAAACACTCCTTCCAAATACGTTGTTGTCGACGAGATCCTGTTTCAGGTTGTGTGGATTTTATTGCTTCTGCCGCGCATGTTTTCTCCACAAAACCCAACAGTGGTATCAAAGTAGTGTCGATCTACGGCGTATTTGGATTCGTTTCGATATGATCGAATCGCTATATACTATTTTTATGTTGCATACGATGCGAATTAAACCTGCTAATGTGCAAATCTAAACCTAATTCCACATACGCCGCAGGCTTTTGTTTTTGACGTTTTGGACGGGGTTGACTATGGAAAATATTGATTTTCCTAAGTACACGGAAGTAAAATTCCATAGACCTTTCAGGGGCTCTGCCCCTGTGTACCCCACATAGTCTATGTGGGAGTCAAAAATTATTTAATGGGGAATGTCCCACATTAAAAGTACTGCAATTTTAATATTTATATACATATATGTAGATATACCTATGATAGCATACACGTCACTTTTAAAATCTATTTTATGTGGTGAATGCATACACGGTTATGGCCTGGTATCCCCTTTTGTGAATGTTGTGAATGAATGTGGATGTCGATCTTATGGATATGTTTGTTTGTGAATTCTATGGATGTATAATGGTTACATATGGATCCTTTGTATAAAGTATTCGGATTGCATGCCGAGCCTCATCTCTTATTTCAAAGTGTAATTAATTCTTTCCTTTTATATTTGTACTCATATGATGTAATAGAGATAGGATTAGTTTTAGATTTTGTAAACTTGATGTAAGGAGGCCACTTGAAGATCCAACTCCAAGGAGTGTCCATGGAGAAGCACCATGAAGATCTAATTCCAAGAAGCAACATGAACATCCAACTCCAAGGAGCATCCTTGGAGAAGCAACAAGAAGATCCCATTCCAAGAAGCAACTTGAAGTTCCAACCTCACGAAGCATCCATGAAGTTGTTCATTGTAATGTTGATCATAACATGCTTACAGGTTGATTCACAGGTGCTGCATGAGATGCATAAGACCATAGGTGGACCGTAATCCTTTGTTGCTCCAAAGGATTACAATAGTATGGCCATAACCGATGTATTTGTGTTTATGATTGCATGTCTATCGTTTGTGGTTGTGGATATAGTAGTATATGATACATACTATAAGTATGTGGTGTTTGGATATGTATATGTATTAATAAAAACCCTCAATTAATAATATTAAGTTTTAGTTGCCTTCCATAAAGCAACACACATGAAAAGCTTGATCGACTATGTGTGGGCATGCCTCCGCATGGTACACTATCTATCTCGTGGAAGTGTGATGGTGGGTGTGTGGGTCTGCCTCCGCAGGGTGCACACTCATCGTGTTGGCTTATGGGTTGGACTTAAATAGGGAAACTTGATAGGATCGGGTTGGACTTAAATAGGGAAACTTGATAGGATCAAGTACCTAGAGGCACACAGATGCATCATGGCAAGGAGTTGTGCATGATCATCTATCCAAGAGTTGCATATGATGCAATTGGAAAAAGTTGCCTACCTTAGTATTTGGTCTTTGACGCCGGTGTTGGCTGGGCATTGATCCAATTATTTTGGATCTTGGCTCACTAGAAGGTTGTGCATTGCAATCTTCCGAGTTGATAGTGATGGCTATCAATTTGAATAAAATAGTGGGAGCGTAATTAATTAAAGGCCTAATTAATCTCGTTTATCAAATCTTTACAAGTCAAAATGTTTTGGACTAAATGCAAAATTTTCTTTTGTAGCAATCAAATGGCAAACAACACTCACACGTTCTCATTGCGATCGGTCCTTGAGAAGAACAAACTTACCGGAACCAACTTTCAAAACTGGTTTAGGACGCTGAGAATTGTTCTCACACATGAGCGTAAGCTCTATTTCCTTGAAACACCAGAGCCAGAGGAGCCCGCTGTAAATGCGCCCAAGGCTGAAAAGGATGCTTACAAGAAGCACCTTGATGATGCCGTGGATGTCAAGTGCATGATGTTGTGCTCAATGAACTATGAGTTGCAAGAGCAACATGAGAACATGAATGTCATGGAGATGGTAATACATCTCAAGAACATGTATCAACATCAAGCACGACAGGAGAGATATGATGTCTCAAAGGCTTTGTTCAAAAGCAAGATGAAAGAGGGAGACTCAGTTGGCACCCATATACTCACCTTGATTGGGTACGTGGAAAGCCTATCCAAGCTGGGATTTCCCCTAGGTCAAGAGTTGGCCACTGATGTGATTCTACAATCGTTGCCTGAATCATATAATCATTTTGTCATGAACTACAACATGAACAATTTTGATAAGCCGTTGTCAGAATTGTTGGGCATGTTGAGGACAGCTGAAGCACATATGAAGAAAGACAAGCCCAAGTCTGTGATGATGATCAGCAAGGCAAAGGGAAAGTCAAAAGGAAAAGTCAAGGCTAAGAAAGGTTCTAAAGCCAGGTAGAAGCCAAAGTCATCAGCGCTCAAAGCTAAAGGTGGGATCTCCAAAGAAGGCAGTTGTCACCATTGTCACCAGGCTGGACATTGGAAAAGAAACTGTCCTCTCTACCTGGAGGAACTGAGGAAGAAGAAATAGGGGATAGAGATCTCCACTTCAGGTATATACGTTATTGAGATAAACTTAAATACTTCTTCATCATGGGTACTGGATACCGGATGTGGATCTCACATATGTTCTAATATGTAGGATCTCATAAGAAGTAAGCATTTACAAAAGGGCCAAGTCAAGCCGCGGGTTGCTAATGGAGCAAGAGTTTCTGCCACCGTAGTTGGAGTTATTAGTTTATCTTTGCCTACGGGCCTTGTAATAGAATTAGAGAATTGCTATTATGTACCTGCCATTAATAGAAATATTATTTCTGTATCTTGTATGGACAAGAGTGGATTTGAATTTCACATTAAGAATGGAATTATTTCTATATCTAAAGATGAGATCTTTTATGGCAATGCCCCTATGTCTTATGGTATCTACTTGTTAGAGCTTGAGACTAGCGTATACAACATAAATACTAAAAGGTTAAAACTTGACAACTCAAAAAAAACATTCTTATGGCATTGTCATCTTGGGCACATAAACGAGAAGCGCATATCTAGACTCCATAAGGATGGTTATCTAGACTCTTTTGATTTTGAATCATTAGAGACATGTGAGGCATGTTTATTAGGGAAGATGACCAAAACTCCTTTCACTGGACACAGTGAGAGAGCTAGTGATCTGCTAGGGCTCATACATACTGATGTATGTGGACCTTTTAGATCAAATGCTAGAGGAGGCTATCAATACTTCATTACCTTTACTGATGACCTCAGTAGGTATGGCTATGTATATCTTATGAAACACAAGTCATAAACTCTTGAAATGTTAAAGACTTTCATGAATGAAGTAGAGAAACAACTTGGCAAGAGTATTAAAGCACTCCGTTCAGATCGAGGTGGCGAATACTTAAGCCAAGAGTTTGAGGACCTTCTGAGAGACTGTGGTATTGTATCACAATGGACTCCACCTGGTACACCACAACATAATGGTGTGTCAGAAAGAAGGAATCGTACATTATTAGACATGGTACGATCAGTGATGAGTTCAGCTGAACTTCCAATATCGTTCTGGGGATATGCTCTTGAAACTGTAGCGTTTACACTTAACCGTGTACCTTCCAAATCGGTTCAAAAGACACCATATGAGATATGGAATGGGAATCGTCCCAATTTGTCTATGTTAAAGATTTGGGGATGTGAAGCTTATGTTAGGAAACAATTTCCTGAAAAGCTTGGACCCAAATCGGAAAAATAATATTTTGTTGGATACCCCAAGGAAACTCGGGGATACTACTTCTACACACCAACTGACAACAAAGTGTTTGTTGCTAGGACTGTTGTATTTCTTGAAAAGGAATTTATTTCCAAAGGAATTAGTGGGAGGAATGTAGAGCTCGAAGAAGTTCGAGACCAACAAGAAAGCAGAGAACCTGAGGAGGTACATAAGGAACATGAAGACTTACAAGTTTTTTTGGAATTTCAAGTTCCAAATGTAACACATGAACCTCGTAGGTCTAGTAGGACATGACTTGAGCCTGAGAGATTTGGATTTCTCGTGACTCAAGACAGTGACGAATTGGGCATAGCATATGAGCCAACTTCCTATCTAGAAGCTACTAAGGGACCAGAATATGAGAAATGGCTTGAAGCCATGAGATCTGAGATGGAATCCATGTACACCAACAAGGTATGGACCTTGGTGGATCCACCCGAAGGGGTAAGACCCATAGAGTGCAAGTGGGTATTTAAGAAGAAGACTGACATGGATGGAAATGTTCAAACCTATAAAGGTAGATTGGTTGCGAAAGGATTCCGTCAAATTCAAGGTGTTGATTATGACAAGACCTTCTCACCATTTGCCATGGTTAAATCCATCAGGATCATGCTTTCCATTGTAGCTTATCATGACTATGAGATTTGGTAGATGGATGTTAAAACAACATTCCTTAATGGGAATTTACTCGAGGATGTGTACATGACACAACATGAGGGTTTTATCGATCCAAAGGAAGCCAATAAAGTCTGTAAGCTACAAAGGTCAATCTATGGATTGAAGCAAGCATCTCGGAGCTGGAATCTACATTTTGATGAAGTAGTCAAAAAGTTTGGCTTTAGTCAAAATGAAGATGAACCTTGTGTTTACAAAAGGGTTAGTGGGAGCACAATCATATTTATCATATTGTATGTGAATGACATACTATTGATGGGAAATGACATCCCTACTCTTCAGACAGTAAAAGGTTGGCTAGGGAAGACCTTCTCTATGAAGGATTTAGGCGAAGCATCCTATATACTAGGGATCAAGATCTATAGAGATAGATCTAGAAGGCTTCTAGGCCTAAGCCAGAGCACATACATTGACAAGGTGCTAAAGAGGTTTAGCATGGAGGGTTCTAAGAGAGGTAACTTGCCCATGTCCCATGGGGTTACAATCTCTAAAGCCCAGTGTCCTAGTTCATGTGATGAACGGGCACACATGAGTAAGATTCCATATGCATCAGCAATTGGATCTATCATGTACGCAATGTTATGTACTCGTCCTAATGTGTCGTATGCTTTGAGCATGACGAGTCGGTATCAGTCAGATCCAGGTGAATGTCACTAGACAGCCGTAAAGAACATCCTAAAGTACTTGAGAAGGACTAAGGATCAATTCTTGGTATACGATGGTGAGGAAGAGCTCATGGTAAAGGGTTACATCGATGCTAGCTTCCAAACTGACAAAGATGACTACAGATCGCAATCTGGATTTGTGTTTTTCATGAACAACGGAGTTGTGAGCTGGAAGAGTTCCAAGCAAGAGACGGTTGCGGATTCTACAACAGAGGCCGAATATATTGCCGCATCTAATGCTGCGAAGGAAGTTGTGTGGATCAAGAAGTTCATTTCTGAACTTGGAGTGGTTCCAAGTGCTGGTGATGCAATTGAGTTGTATTGCGACAACAATGGAGCAATTGCACATGATAAAGAACCAAGATCACACCAACATTCCAAACATATTCTACGGCAGTTCCATCTCATACGAGAGATCATACAATGAGGAGATGTGAAGATTTGCAGAGTACCTACAGAAAGCAATGTGGCTGACCTGCTCACAAAAGCACTTTCACAGCAGAAACATGATGGACATGTTCGATCACTTGGATTGAGATTCATGAGTGATTGGATATAAGTGTAAGTGGGAATCTGTTGGTATGTATGCCCATAGAGACTATCATTTGATGATTGTAATGGGATACTATGTAAATGATTTGTAATACTACATTGATTATATCAATAAAGGCAAGTTTCCAATCTATATGTTTGTGTTTTATATTGTGAGATGACCATAAAACTTATAGATGTCTATAGAATGATATACTCAATGACATATGTCTTCGGGTTGATGACCTGAACAGTGAGATCATATGTATGCTAAGAGTATGTATTCTTGTTTTGTCCCTAATCGGTTGTTATTGGGGAAATATCCATAGACATCAATAACACATAAGATTAGAATGTATGTTGGTTGATGGAAGAATCTCATTATCCATGATATGGAGATATCAAACCAAATACATAGATACTTGTTAGAGAAAAGTGTATCGGATAGACCCATCTTGAGAGTGACACATGGATACCATGATTGGTAGTTAGAGTCACATCTCATAATGATGGTAGTGATTGTGGTTCTTAGACCTGAAGTCACTACACTTATCACATGTCGTTCGGTGTACTTTGACATCATCCACCGTGGTCCTGAATAAGGATTTCCATAAAGATGGTGCTTGGGTGCATTGTAACACATGGGGATGACTGTGAGTGATGTAGATGGAATTTGTCCTTCCTACAGGAGTTTGATATTTCGGCCACTTGCTAAGCAAGACTGAGAAATGCATGGCCATGCTGATGTGAGTCAATATGTGATATTGAGCTTACATATATCTCAGATAGTCTGCTCTAGTTCAAGGAACATGGATTGCACATTGAAGAGGAAAATAGTTCCATGACTCGAGTTCAATCAAGATATCATCGACAAGGGAACTATACAATCACTGTAACACCAGTCATGAATGATAGGTTAAGTTGTTCTCCAACTTCTCCAATTACTTGGGTGGCAATGAAGTCATGCTAGATACCAATAATTGCTTGTGAAATCATAATATGATTATGGATATCACTGCCAATGTAATTTGGAGCCTACTGGGTCACACACATAGGATGTGTTGGAATATGAGTATAATTGTGGATTTGATTGGAATTCTTCGAATCAAATTGATTACTAAAATGTTTATGTAATCAATTAGAATAATATTGGAGTGACTGGCTCTAAGTGCAAGTGGGAGTTTGTTGGTGTATATGCACATAAAGCCATCCCAAGCGATTGCATGGAGTCAGATATTAATCAATCAATTAATGTGATTATTTGGTTAATTAATGAATTCCAGAATATTCTAATTAATCCACGAGCATTTTAATTAACACAACGTTTCTGTTTACTGATGGGTTTAGGAAACCCTACTTCCCTTTCGTATCCTATTTAAAGGAGGATTGACGGTCGATATCTATATAAGATATCAAGAGACACTTTTAGTTTACGCTCACGCACGTAAACCCTAGCCGTCATCATCCTTAGGAGATAAAGGAGAGAAACGCGCCGCTAGCATGCCACCGCAGAGAGACGACTCCTTCCCACCGGCTTGGGAAGCACAACGTACAGTTCCGTCCATCCGTGTAGATGAAATAGAGACACAGACGCCTTGACGCCTGCGTTCGGAGGACGTCGACGACCACCTGTACGTGCCACGAGCGGCGTACATCACTGCCTCAAAGGAGCGCCGCCGGATCAACCTGCGACAGCGAACGGGAGAGAAGTTTCGTCCGTGTAGGTCAGCAGCGTTGCACAGTCGTGCAGCGGGACATCGCCGGACTTGCTCCGCGATAAGGTATATCCCGCAAACACTCCTTCCAAATACGTTGTTGTCGATGAGATCCTATTTCAGGTTGCGTGGATTTTATTACTTCCGCCGCACATGTTTTCTCCACAAAACCCAACAAATGGCGCACCACGAATCATGTCACCTTCAAGGCATGGGTAAGCCTCACCCGGTGCAATGACATATTCTTGTAATTTAAGACAACATGGCCTAAACCCCTATAAATTTGCATAGAGTGTTATATATATACCTAAACTCAAACATATTATAAAAATCATTCTGAAAGATTACTATGTCATAAAATTCTTACAACAAACGTGCTAGGTAGTGAGTCAATGGGATTACTCCCAATCACCTCTATCATAGGAGGGTATATCTTGTATGAAGAGTGGGGCACCATAGGTACTATCTGAGAAGATTGATACTTTCCCTTTGCTTCCTCTATACCCTTTGCAATCAACTCTTGTACCTTTTCTGAGAGCCCCCCTTTGCGCTTATGCTCTGATGGCCTAAAAAAGGCTCTTATACTGATACCAGCTCCAGCAACCCTAACACGCCTAGGATGCTCTGGTTTACCTAGAGCAACTGTCAATGATCCCTTACGCCCTTAGGGGTGAACTTGTCTTATTTCCTTTGCTCATGGAGCTCCCGCTAATCATGATCATTAGTAATGGGTAAGTAAAACATAACAATCATCAATACTAATTGCTCTAAGAGTTTATTTTTACTATATTTGCATCTGCCTCAGCAGTTGAGGGGTTGGATACACCTCTAGGTTTTGTTTTTCCTCCCTGCTATCCATAGATCATGGAGAAGTAGAGGTTGAGTAGTAGTAGAGGAGTCAGCAGTGGGTTGCAGAGAAGAAGACGCTTGTAGTAGCTTTTGGTGAAGATTTTCATAGAAACCTAAACCCATCATGTAGTTGTGTACATTCTTTGGACGCCTTTCTCTTTTATAGCATTGTTAGTTCAAACCATATGTTAAATATGTAATACAATGAATTAAATATGAGGAGTGAGGCTTAATACCTTGAATTTATCAATTTGTCTCTTAGCAAAAAACACCTCCCAAACCTTTGGGTTAAGATTATTTGAATTCTTAGTGTCTTGCTTCTTCTTCTCAGCGGTTCCATATGTATTCTCTTGTCAGATTTGTCATGTAATTCCTTAGTACCCTCCCACAACATTGCATCACCTTTTACAATGTGGTTTTTCATCCAGTTCAAATATGCTCTACAAAAGACACTGTATAATTAATGGATTATTCTTAAAAATGGAATTATAAATATCTTTAAAAATATAGTTGTAAATGATATCTCACACAAAGTTCCTTCCATATACGGACTTTCTTGCTTAAATCAACTTTATGCCAAGATTCTAGACATAGTTCCTTCCATATACAATCTTTCTTGCTTGGAAAATACATCTCAAGCGGGCATCGGGTTACAACCACTTCTCTTTGCAACTTATTAAGATTCTCAAAATCAATAACATTGTTGCATAGAGTGTTGAAGAAGAAACAAAGTCTGGTGATTGTAAACCTTACATACTTCAGTAATATAGATCGAATTACCACGAGCAATATTTGTTGCATTAGAGTGTGACAATCATGAGATTTAATACATATCATCTTCAGACATTTCATTGATACCAATCTATTGATATCTAAAGAGTATCCTTATGGCACCTTAACATTAAGAAATCACTCACAAAAAGTTTTCTTCTCCTTTCTAGACAATGTGTAACTAGAAGGAGGTAAAATGTTTTTCGATCACTTCTAACTACGTCTTTTAATTTTTTCCTTATTCCCATTTCACGTAGGTCCATTTTGGATTTGATGCCATCTTTAGTCTTATATGTTATATTCAACACAGTACCAATGATGCTATCACAAACATTTTTCTCAACAAGTTGACATCAATACAATGCCTAACTGCCAAAGAATTCTAATAAGGAAGATTCTACAACATGGAACTCTTCTTGAATAAAGATTTTTCACTCTGTGTGGCAATGGAACATTGCGATCTCTTATTGAATTCATTGAAAAAGTCTTTTACTCTTTCATAAACAACCTCCCATGATATAGGTTTTGGGGCACTCCATTTGTCATTCGGTCCATTGAATGCTTTGTGCAACCCTCTGTAAGGATGAAATTTTGGAATAAAATCAGTGTTCTCTTCACATATAGGGCATACCTTGGATCCTTTTACACTATATCCAGACAAATTCCCATATATTGAAAAGTCATTAATAGTACAAAACAACATAGCATGCACACGAAACGTCTCTCTACATGAAGCATCATAGGTCATCACACCTTATCCCCAGAGTTTCTTTAAATCATCATTTAGAGGTTCAAGATAAACATTGATATCATTGCCAGATTGTTTAAGGCCCGTTATCAACAATGACAACATAACACACTTATTTTTCATACACAATTAGGGAGGAAGATTGTATATAACAATCATATCAGGACAATTTCTATGTTGGCTTCTCAATGTGCCATATGGATTCATCTCATTGGTACAAACCCAAGTATTAGATTCCTAATTTTTTCACCAAATTTAGGGTACAATAAATCAATCTTCTTCTACTATGGGGAATCAGACGCATGTCGTAGGATCTCATCATTATTTTTCTTTACCTCTACATGCCACCTTAAATTCTCCGCATCTACCAAATTGGAAAACAAGCGTTGACCACAAGATTATAGGTAGATACCACATTACCCTCGAAGGAGAGCCAGTTTTGAACTTCCCTGAAGTCATAATTTTATACCTTGATGCCCCATATTTTGGACAATTGACATAGTTCTTTTCAAATAATACACAGTCATCCGGGCATGCATGTATCTTCTTAGCCTTCATTCCCATTGGGCATAGTATTTTCAGTAATTCGTATGTTGAGATTGGAAGCTCGTTGCCTTCAGGAAGAATTTCTTTCAACAAAGACAACAATGATGTGAAGCTTTTATTGCTCTATCTATTGTTAGCCTTCAGATTATACAATATCAACACAACGCTCAGCTTTATAAACTTAGTACAACCTATGTATAATGGTCTCTCAACATCATGCACAATGTTTCTAAATAAGGAAGGTGGATCGGTGTGCCCTATACCACAACTATCTAGCATCGCATCAACCATGTCTATCGAAATTGGTTCGTTCACATCTACATCATCAGCGGCAATTTATTCTTCAATACAAGTACTACTAACAACATTTACTGGTCTCACAGTTGGAATCTCTCCATGCCTGTACCATTTTATATAGCCCTGTAAAATCTCGTTGCACATGATACGCATTTTGATTTCGACAACAGTGTTGACTTTCAAGTTATTATCACAATGCCTACATGGACAATAGAACCTATCTCCGAGTCATTTCCTATGTTCCTATGAAATTCTCATAAACTGATCAAGACCAGTAATAAACTCCTGGGTGCAACAATTTCGAATGGACATCCATTATTTATCCTTTCTATGATCAAATAGAAAAACAACAATTAGGGTTTAGAGTTTACATATTAGGTTTATAATTTACATATTAGGATTTATTATTTAGAATTTAGGGATAAGGGTTTATAGATATGGTTTATAGCTTACATATTAGGGTTTAGGGTTCAGTAATGAATGTGTGTACCACCTATCCTATTCTTGAACACCTAATCTCAATATTAGGTGTATAATGTTTATTCGATTTTTAAGAAAAAATAGTAGCATTTTCCCATAGTTCACTAAGTACACCGATGTAAATGGAGAAATGTCCACCAACATATGTACTTAGAGAACAAATGGAGAAGTGCAAATGAAACATCTTGAAAACCTAATATACATTATACACTTACATCCTATGTGAGATTAAGTGTTCAAAAATAGTCTCAACTCAGGGACTATCCAAGATTTACTCCCAATGAGTGAATCTCGGATAGGTTTCTAGAATAGCAGATAATAAGGAAAGAAATGTTAAGGTTCATCAAGACATGATAGATATTAGAAACATCACATATTTATTGATATACAACATAGTTAAACACAATATTTATTTATCCATACAACATTCAAAATGATCAATGCGCCCAAATATACATGCACTTATACCCAAATTGAACAATGCACCCAAATAGTTTCTACGATTCCATATTAAAACCCTAGTTACACTTCATCATTTAATTTGAAAAGTTTTGACCTCAAACTATCAATATATCAATGTTGATAGAGAGAGAGAATAAATTTATGAAATTATCAAATTATCAATTTCGTCATTCCAAAAATTATCAAATTATCAATATATCAATTTCATCATTTCGAAAATATATTAAAATTATCAATATTGATAGAGAGAGGAAAGAAAATCACATAAATCTGAGGAGAGAAGCAGAGTGATAGGGTTGAGAAGAGAGCTCCTCTTTCGGGGGACTTGGAAGACAGAGGTATTGGTGTTGGTGAGCTCCTCTTCCAATGGACTTGGGTGGAAGCCAACATAACAACTAGAAGTGGTGGAGGCAGAGTGGAGATTAGAAGAAGTGGCCAACACATCAACAGCGGCGACCAATACAACAGCTGGAAGCGACCAACACAACAACGACGATGGAGAGTAGAAGTGGCGGCGGCGAAGAGTAGCAGCATCGACAACGGTGGTGGAGGAGAGTAGTAGCGGTGGTGGAGTCAGAGATGATTAGAAGTAGCAGTAGAAATCTCGACAACAACGATAGGAATAGCTAGTGTTAGGTATTAGAGGAGTGATGAAACCGACAATCTGGGAAAAACATTCCCGGGTGATATTAAGTGGGAAACAATCGTTGATTGTTAATAAAAACCGACAATTATGCACTTAGACATTGGCTTCTTTCAAAGTAATGACACCTAACTTGGTGACTTAGACGTCAATTACCTCTCCAAAACCGATGCAATAAGTCATTATCTGAATAAAAACAAACTGCCTGAGCAATGGGCTTAATCGTTGGTTGTAGAAAAAAACATACACATATCCTAGTGACACGCACATAAGCTCTATTTAATAAATCGATGCCAGAGGCAATTATTAAAATTAAAAAAGGCCTTAGTAGGCATGAATCATCGGTTTCTCATGAAAGAATTGATACTAGAGTGAAATTTGGGGGTGACAATTTTTCACTGGGACTTGATGCAAATAATCCGACGTCAGTTTTGTGACGACAAACCAACACATATTGTGTAAATTTTTGCAGTTTTTTTTTCTGTGAATCAATGTAGGTTTTGTAGAAAACACCAAGGCCTAAAGTATTTTGGAGGTAAAATTTATTTCGCGTGAAGACATCTGTCGTTGATTCCAACATAATAATGTTCATCTTAAAATTTTTGAAGGCAAACATTTTTCCCTAAAAATTATATTTCGTGCGTTATTTTAGATGTCGACTTTTTATAAAACTAACCGACATTAATGAAAAAGCGGTACTCGTATTTTTGCTTAATCGGCAGGACTTGATTGATGGTGATGTTTGTAATAGAGAACTGACATTGATTGTTATTTAGTATCGATTTTTAATGTAACCGACACCCGGAAAAGTAACATTAGAGGCCTGAAATGTACTAGTGTCTATCTCCTGAGAAGCGTTCTTTATGCGGAATTTATGGATTAAACAATCCAATATCATTTTCAATGAAAATAAGAAAGACAAATCTTCTTTCATTTTTAAAAATTACGGATCACACGATCTAGATTTCTTTGTGACTATGTAGATGATGTCACTTCCGTCCTCCAAGTGAAGGTAGTCTCTAGAGCCTTCAACATATATTAAGAGGACGATTTAGCTACTAGGACATGTGTTATCAACTTTGAATAGTATAATGAAATGAACTAATCTCTTCGTGAGACTGTGAATCCCTACTAGTTGGCCCCCGCTAGTGGAAGATGGTGCGGACTATTGTTGTTGAGGATTGATGATGATGATGACGATGGCTTTGTTTGACCACTTTGCTTCTGTCAGTAACCAGATGATACCTATGTCACCTTCTTCGTGGGTTGTATACGGGGAACCTACCCCACTTACTACAGACTATGATGACCCTGCATGAGCATGGTGGTTTCATCTTGAGTCCGGTTTCCTTTACCTGAGATTATGCTCTTATAGGGCCTTTATGCTCTCTACTAATTATTTGTTAGTTGTTTGGCGCGCATTCATGATTCTTACCTTATGTAAACTGTATGCCATACACTTTTTTATCTATCTATATAATATGAATGGGTTATTGAATAAAAATTCCACTGGATTTGTTATACATTGACTACATTTGGGCACATCATACCAAACAATGTCATTGTATTAGAGCTGAACTTTAAACAAGAGTTTTGCACCGCGTATAGAAACAGCCATTAGTTGGAAGTATGGATGTGAGGCTCAGATACTGCTTTGTGTTATTTGAGCTAGTTGCGGCCCATGACCCCTTACAACTGATCCATAAAAGAAAGGGAGGAAAAAAAAAGACGATATGCAAGCAATGGTGAAGTACATGCCATTGGGATGCTACTTCCAAAGGGAGGGAAATTTTTTTTCTTCTGATTACCGTCCGGTCCTGGTTCGGTCCTACTTTGAAACAGTCTAATCTTAGTTTGATCCTACTTCCAAAGGGTCCAGTCTGCGGTCCGTACTTTTACACAAATACGATTCTCGGTCTGGTCGGTCTGGTTCGGTACGGTTCTAGACCGATGCTCACCCTCGTCAACCCCTTTTGTATAGCAAAACCAGTCATAACATTATTGTGCCTAATATTTTAGATCCTTTTGAAAAGCTCTACTGTATCTAGTGCCAAATCTAAAAGCATCAAACCCGAAAAGTATAAATACATGATGATTCTCAATGCACATTTTCCTATACTTAACCACTTTAGCTACTTTCAGAGCAGCATGTCCCAAAATAAAATCTCTATTTTTCAGGCTCACCAATGAAGAGACTCCTATTGGATCGACACACACATTTTGTCCTCCAGACCAGCCAAAAATTAAGATATCCGCTGGTCTAAGTGTCGATCTTCCTTCTCGTAGAACAATAAAAAATTTCACAACTGTCTCATTTTTAACAATAACTCTAACATGTCTAAATACATTGTGGAAAACATCTCTAACAAGATCATGTCGATACTTAAAGCCTAAGAGCTCTCTATATCGAACAACACAAAAATATCTAAACACGTTCTTGTGACAAACAGGTCATGCTCCATTACCCGCAAAAAAGATGTTTTTTTGAGTAGGTTGCGCTTGTACATTGTTAGGCTTGAAAGTTTTCCTTTAAAGCTCCCTTTGCACCTTCTGTGGTGCAAGGTTTTGTACCTCGGCCGGACCTGTGGGCTGTAGTGTCAAACGACGGTTAGGCCTGAACTGTTCAAGGGCACACCTAGCGTCATGGGCTTAAATGGGGCTTTTCTAAACCGAATTCATTTGGAATAAATAGACAAGAGAATCCAGCCCAATATGCCCGATAGAGAAGGCACGCCATTGCCACGGTTTAAAAACAAAGAGAGGTCAGTCAGATCAGTGGGCCAACAGAAATTTATAAACCTGGATACTTTTCTGTTGAACAATTCTTCTTGAGCAAAGCCTGTTTTCAATTTTGTTTATAAACCAGTAGTAACTACACAGATTGGGATGCCATTTTTGTAATTGAACTGATTGGCAAACCTCCCCACAGTCCAGACAGCTGCCACGTCCGAAAGTTCCAACTTCACGGAACCAACCTAGTCCTCTCTCTGACATAATGCAAGGGGTTTCATTAACAAATGTAGGCCTGACTGGGTCCTTTCCATGAGGATGACACTTCACCCAATTGTATTCATAAGTAGGATCTCGCTGGACGGGTCAATGCCAATTTAAAAACACCGATGTTATCTGCTAAGCAACATTGCCCTTAATTCCCCTCTACTCCGCTGCCATGCTTTTAGCTCTCAATCTTCTTCTTGTTATATAATATATACCATAACCAAGCCGCTGCAGCAGACGTGAACATGTGGCGATGCACTTGACTGAATCTCATCTCATGCCCGCATTACTTTACATCAAGTGCCTCAGCAACCCGTCATCAGACCAAAGGAAATATCACAGACGTGGCGGGTTCGCTGTTGGGGTTTCGTTTGAATGGGTCGCTACATTCCACACATACGAGTTGTTTTTCCATAGACGGAACATTAGTTTCTTACTTTTTTGAGTACATGTTCTTTAGTGAGGATGCATTCAATATTTTTAAAATGTAAGCAAGTGGTTATAGCTAACTAGACAATTAATCCACAGCTGATAAATGCTAGCAGGTATCAACAACCATATAATTAAAATCTTACATCTTGGCTTAACATGATTTATTATTAAGTTTGTCATGAAGTTACTTAATATGTACCTAATCAAGAAGACGTCGTCTTGCCAAGTTCTCATGTCAGTGAGTTAGTCTTAGAATCTATTGGATACTCCAAGGTAACATGAGTTGCAGACTATGGTTTTCCTTAGAGTTGTCTAAGACAAGTTTCATGTACAAGAGATAGGTTGCATGACTTACAAAGTAAAAGTAGGACATCTCGTATAAGATACTGATGAAAGCTATATCTACCGATCGCTTTGAAAACGGATGAATCAAAACTGCCATGCATTTTTATATACATTTCATATAACGTGTCTTATATTAGTAAATTTACGTTATAGTCACATCTTAAAACTTCACTATATTGTTGTGATCTAGCCTTCAAGTTATGAAATCACACTCCAGTTTCTCTTCTTGTAATCCAAAAATTACAACAAGAATCTCTATTTCACTTCTCAATACAGACCTGACAGGAAATTCACAATATTCATGGATCTTTATTTAGACGAAAGTAGGGTTACAACAATCAATTTATCCATTTACCCTATTTAAGGAAATTAGAAGCATTTTGTTGGTATTTGTGACATTGTGCACATATTAATCCTAGAAGGTACGAACACAGGTTCAAACTTACCATTTCTCCTAGTTCATATTATAATCATCTAACATTTCAATCATAAAAATTTATGTTTCTCATATTATTTCTCAAGAATCAAATTCCATGTATATACTTCCTATTCTTGACATTTTTAATGCATAGCCAATAAAGTAACTAAAAGGAATTTAAAACAATCATATTACTCACAATTAATAAAAATAATAGCAACTCAATTCATTTTACTAAATAATAGGGAGATAATCAAATTCATAAACAATTGCACAAGACATCCCTGAAATTTGTCAAACCCATTTGATTTCCACCAAATTGAATATGTTGAGTACTATTAGGGTTGATAGTCAGTTTATATTTTTAAAAGGAACCCAAACCCCTCATCTCAAATGTTAAATATATCAATTTCGTATTCCCATGAACTTAGATTGCTATGATCAAACCAAACTTCAAACATTGAATTCTTTTCTTCCTCCTTAAATGAAGAGAAAGAATGCAAATGAGGAATGGTTTGAGATCCTTTTGATCAAATCAAAGATAAGACAAGATTTAGACATATGAGAGAAGAAACACCAATGAATTCTATCTAGATATGATGAACTTACTAGATTCCACCAACTTTAGGAACATAACACCCTAGGTTTTCTTCTCCAATTTTAATTTTCTTTGAACCCCTAAAACATATCTCTATCAAGGATTTTGAAGCTCGGGTAGGTTAGACATATAATGAGAGAGAATGGGGTCATTTTAGTTTATATAAACAAATTTAGGATCTTGGGATATTTACTTTGTAGCAATTTGAATTTTCTTTTTTAGGTTGCATGGTCAGCCAAGAAAAGTATTCAGCTGACATAAAATACACTATGGTTGGTCAAAAAAAGTATGGACACCTTTAAAATATGTTTGCAGAACCATGGTTGGATTTTTTTTACGGAGTACTCATCTAATTATGCTAATTCTAATGGATAAATCTCATTTTGTTACATGCTCACATATTTATTCTTCACCCCTTTTAAAGAACCAAACTTCTATAATATTCTCCACTATGTATTTTGTAGCTCTAACGATTACCAAAAAATCTTACTAACATCATCTTTTGGTTTAGGGCTTCATAATCACTCACACATGCAATCAATCATATTGAATATAAGCCAGAACCCTAATTTCAACTAACTAGGTTTTTATTCCAACCCTTCTAGCATAACTATCTAAAATAGTAAACTGGCATATAAACTTAGGCTCCCATGCAATAATCAAAAAACTGAAATAGTTATATCAAAATATAATGAATCATTAAGAAATTTAGAACTAGAGTTTAAGGTAAAGTCATGAACGGATCCTTACATGTCCAAAAATTTGTTCATTTCCTTGTGTGGAAGGGGATTAGGGAGTAGTACATCAATATTTAACAAGTCCATGCTAATGAGTAGCACTAAACTTAACTCTATTCATTTTAAATATAATGTATTTGAACGTTGTGGAGTTAATTGAGTATATCTATTTATCAACCAAAATAATTCGTGATAAGTCAGTATGGGTTGATACCCTGTTTGACTACAATTCAACTAGATATGTATTCCACTTTTTTGCATAATTCGGCATATGACTTTCATCTGCATATATCCATTTATTAGCTATTTATCAAATATGAATCCTTAGTAAAAACATAATGAAAATATGGATTGTAAAACCAATTTGTGATGAAGTGAGCTCCTACAACCCTCCCTATTTTCATTTTTTTATTCAACTACCAACAATATGTTATAACTAACAAAGCCCTAGTTACATATACTTATAACTTCAAGAAATTTGCAATATCATATGTATACTTACATGTATACTAAAACCCTAATGTTTACACTTTTATATGCTATGATCAATTGATGTCTTAAAAATCCCCCAATGATCGTCAAAAGTTTTCTATAATAATATCCTAATACATAGGAGTTCTAGTCTGAACCTTTCCATGTTGGAACATGCATTTGCAAGATATGATTTTTGCAATATTAGTGCTCAAAAATCCTCTTTTGCTTTTTGTCTTTACCTCTATCTTTTTATTTTATTTTACATGACCTAACTTACGACATTGGATATTAGATGTAATGGTCATGCATATGTGGGGCTCACCATGGAATCACATGATGAGTGGGATTTGAGAGGGGATCCACTCCTCACTCAGTTTGAGGAATAACCCCATCTAATCCAAACACACTAGCAAGTATTCCAGAATAGGTGTATATTTATGTGTGTCTTCCTTGCTCCTGGGCCTTGCTAATCTTCTTTGTATCATTCCAATTTTATCACATGTCTCCAAAGAGACAGTAGGTATATTTTTGTCATTTCTAAAAGAATGGTATACAAGAATACACCATATAAAATATCATGACTATTTTTAATTTACAAGATTACATAATAACTCCAATTGGCTTTTTGGATGTGCCACACTCTAATTTTGATGAAGCAAATATTTCCCCTTTGTGTTACTAAAATGTGCATTTAGTGTTTTAGGTGATCAAGGAACTTAGACAAGACCCAACAATAAAGAATATTCAATATTATGTGTTCAGATGCTTGTAGGACAAGTTGTACCATGTATATACTTTGTACAAGTTCATTTTATGCAACTTGCTAGGAATGTTGTAAGAACGAGTGAAAATCAGCCCTATCCTATCCGAAATCTATTTTCACACTTATATCAAATGTTTAGGATAGATAGGTGTCACTAGAAAAATCATTTGACATGTTATCCAAAATATAATAGTGTTTATACATGGAATATTTTGCTCCAACTTTTTTTTGACTAAGATCAATCTAAAGTCAAAACCTACAGTTATTTTTATAGCTGTTGTAAACGTGTCTTTTGACTTCTAATGGCTAATTTAGCATTTCTCTTGGTCAAAACACTCCAATAGCTATGTTGACTAGTCTTAAGTGTTTCATATATATAGGAGTTCCTATTAACACTTAGAATACACACTTGAGAAAATATAATACATCTGATCATTCTTCAAGCATAGAATTCTCCATTGCTATCTTCAGATATGAGCCATAGCTCAATAAAAGTGTCATACTCCACCAAATATAGCCTTGTTTGTTCTTGTAAAAGTTGATCATAAGATTGTTCATAGAGAGTTTCATAAATCTTCTTGAGAATTAATATTTGTATATTTAGATATTGATGTTCTCTCTCTCTAATCTTGTTCAACAACATTATTTGAGTGTTCTTGGACTAGTTCTTGCAAGAAGGCTATCTAGGGACTTGCTGGAGAAGGACTCTTATATCATTGGTGTTCTTCCATAGCTATTGAAGAAGAGATGGAGATTTAGTTCTCTTCAAATCTATTAAAGAAAAGGTGAAGGTTTGGTTCTTTTCCTTGGCCGTTAAAGAAGAGGTCCGGTGCTCTTCAAATCCATTAAAGAAGAGGTGAAGGTTTGGTGCTCTTCTTTGGCTATGAAAGAAAATGTTAATGATTGTACTTTGTATTATTTCTCACGAGGTTAACAAAAGTTGAATTTTACAAATCCTATTTGGGAACATCTAGGTAATGGATTGACGCCTTTTGACGGAACCGCTATACATCGGGTGTCTCTTGTAGTTTGCCTTCATTGTCAAATTACTTATTTTACATTTTTGTTGCATTATCTTTTAAGCAAGTCTCAATCTAACCTCCTTAGTGTCTGAAATTGCATAAGATCTATATTATTTCTATTCACCCTCCCTCTAGAGAACATCATCTCCCACTTGGAGTAAACAATCATATTATTTAATATTTTAGAATTTAACTTGTAGTTTCCTTCCTAAAAGGTATCAAGGTTGTTATGATTATTCATTTAATCTCAGACTTGTCACCCAGGCTAATTGGGATGTAGGGAATATTATTTTGGAGTTATATTTTAGTTTTAAAGTTTTCTTTCTTGAATTCTAACTCAATTATGGTTTAGGTTCATTATCTTTATATTTATTATAATATTACATCATTATCAACATGATTCATTGATTAAAGTACTTTTAACTTCGGATTGACATCAAAAGGTTATCCTATATTATTATGTACAAATTAGGTTATATTACTCAACTACTCATTATGTCCATTAGTATCAACATTAGTTGTACATTGTTCCTATCCATATACATGAAAGCTCGATTACTATACCATTTCATGTATTAAGAACATATACTTCTTATTAGGCATATTCTAGTCATTATATATGCATTAAAGCATATATTACTTACTATAAGGGACTTAAATGTTAATCATCATTAGTTTATTAGGTCTATTTTGTTCTTATTGATATCTTTTATGTTAGTATGACACCTACTACTGCTAATGCATATTATGTGGTGCCAATCATGGGTAGGTTAGGTTAGCCAATTACAAACTAGGGTTTAGGTCCATATATTCACTTCATAATCACATGAGGGCGCATATGTCCATGACATTATTATTGTAACCTTAGTTAGTATTTATACCTAAGTTACTCATTATATATGAAAATTAACGTTCCTTATGGTAAAAACAAGTGTATTAAGGTTTATGTGTATCCTTGCTTGGCCAAAAATAAGGGTCTAAGCATATAAGCATTACATGCAAGGGACTAGGTTTTCTAGAGTTAGGATGCAAGGTTTCAATATGTTACAACTCATGAGTGACAGTCCAAATCATGATGGTTGGGAAGATTTGGATTGAAGTGTCAATGGATTGCGCTTGTGATCTGTAAGACCCTCACAATTTTTTTCCTCTACAATCAACAGAGGTACACTGACCATGAAACCACCACCATTCTTCACTTATTTGACCCTCAACCACCATTTTCTTTTCATCCCATTCACCTATTTTTTATTTTGTAACAACAATGTTTAGTGTTTTTTGACCCCTGTCTTACCCCTGAGTACAAGCTTTGACATCTTTCCCCCCTTCATTCTCACTGCAAAAATGGGATGAGAACTCTAAAACTAACCCTAGCCTTCCTTGTCTCCTATTAAATACCACATCAACCTACTCCAGCCTTTTCTTGATTAGAATTGATCGTCTTTGACAAATATAAACCATGTTTTGGTCACCCTAGACATCTCCCTCATCTCTATTTCTCTTTTGCCTCATCACAATTGGGTGTTTGTCCCCCTTGCTTCTTCACTAGAATATTGATTGTTGATGGACTCACAAGGTCAAGCCAAAAATATATGGGTACTTGTAGTAAGGCCTCATGCCCCTCTTCTTATTCTCTATCTTCACCAAAGAGCCCTACCATTGTGAGGATTGCATCCCTACAAATGAGAGTTAGTTGGAGATGGCAATCATAACCATCCAATTTCCAATGGCACAATCTCAAATTAGGAAAGCCTTGACCCGAGACAGATCATAGCTCATCACAGGAGTTTTCGACCCAGTCATCCTATCCCCCATCTAATTGTCCTCCTTCACAAAAAGGTAATGACCACCTCTATCTCCCCAATATTCCAATAAATGAATGAAATATCCCATATTTTCTAGAAATTAATGCTTACTATAGTGTGATTTTTTTTTAAAATATGAATTCTACAAATAATACTTTACTGACCTAAAACCCACTTGTGATGTATGATGATATTAAGTTCCCATCATCATGTATATTTGACTTTATAATTGATCGAATTTATTAAAATAAAATCATATACTCTAATCTTGGACCACATTAGGTTAGCATGAGTGTAGTGTTCTAATTGATCCATTAATGACTTATTGAAAACCATGATGAACCCCATTCCTATTGTGTATATATGTTAGTGATGATGATGATTATATTTCTTGAATGCGATTTCACTTAGGGTTATGTAAGACTCAACCAACCCTAATATGATATTATGAAACCTTATGGTACCAAATGCCTACTCATTATCCGAATCTTATTATGTATGCTTAAGGATCATCTTGATTTGAAATTATTAACTCCAAGATAATTTTTTTCTCTATACTCTAGACTACTAAACCAATGTATTCTTTATCACCAACTTGCCCAAACTGGTGTCATTGCATGACACATATTTCTATGTAAACATGTTGTTATTGTCTATGTATGTACTAAATTACATGATCCTTATGACTACCATTTCAATTTCCACATATCTTTATTGACAAACTTGAAGCATTATTGATATCTTCATTATACAACTCAGTAGTACATTTTTTACCTGTGTAGTCATTTTACTTAATGTTGGTTTCAACATAAAATTGACACTATAGGCCTATATTTTTTATTTGTAATGCACAAACATCACTATTGGTCAACTCTTGTCGATTAAGAAAAATAAGGGTACCACTTTTATTATAATGTTAGTTGTATGGTGTACAACCATGTCCATACAGCATGCAAAATTCAATTTTTCATGGGACAATTTTGATATAGGCGTTTAGCATCAGTTGTACTGGTACCAATGGCACACTCCTTTTCAAGAAATAAATTTTGCCTCCAGAAAGCCTCTGCCACTTGTTGTTCTCCATAAAACTAGCATTATAGGTCATGTCCACCACGAACCTCCAAAACACATATGATGCCGATTCCTTCTTAAAGAACCAACAAAAAAGGGTTCCTCCACATGCCCCGTGAGAAGTATTTCCCCCCAAATTGGGTTATATTGTCCAATTTTTTTTCTAGAAATTGATGACACATGTCTTAGTGAGGTTAAAGTTTTTAAAAGGGACAAGTACATATGTCTTGGTTTCTTAGTGTCCAACAAAGGATAGAGTTTAACCTCTTTCATTGGTTTTACTGACCAAGCTGACGACTAAATCCTTAGTGAGGTTGGAATTTTTTTTAGGGATAAGGAAATTTGTCATAGGTTTCTAAGTATCCAACCAATAATAGAGTTTAACCTTTGACAACATTTTCTATGAAATAATCGATGAGTAAGATCTTGGTCGTCAATTTTTTGAACAATCGATGACTATCTCTACTAAGACACTTGTGAAGCTTTCTTTCCCCCATTCTTTATTTCATCACGCCAATACCTAGCTTTGGCAATCGTCTTCTTCATCCTCTAACCATCGTCATTCTCTACTATCACAAATATTGCTACTTCACCATTGCCTCACCTGTCTGCCTTCCTCTTCTTCCCTTTCTTCCTTCTCTCTCCAATCCTCTCGACACTTCTCCTTTAACTACCACCACTACCACGCTCCTCCTTTGTCCGCCACCAATTGTTGTTGGTCGATTACTGTTGTTGTTGATTCTTCTGGTCGACAAGTTGATGTCACTACTACTCAAGTTGGTTTGCAAGTTTTTGCTGCTCGACACCATCGCCACTGCTGTTCAACACCACCCTCATTGCCACTACTGTTGCTTCTCGTATCCTTGACACTGACATTGCCGACTACTTGAGGTCATTTCTCAATCTATATTCTTCTTCCCTATGATATATTGAATTGATATGAAATATTGAAATGAAATAATTAATTTTGGTTTTCTCTAATAGCTTCAATTAAATTTAAATTTATATAAGTACGTATTTGGTGTACATATTGAAATGAAATTAGTTAAAGTTGGTTTTTTAACAAGTGCTTGTTATGCTACATATTGAAACAAAATTAATTAATGTTGGTTTACTTTGCTCTTGATCAATATATGGCATGCCTCTATCTAATTAAAACATATTCTAGGATGTTGAAACAAATTCTAGGGTTTTATGATAAATATTGTCTATGTTGTGTGAATATAATATGAAAACTGGCATATCTTACTTATCTAAGCCCTAAACATTATGTTTTATAACCTGATGTATAATTTTGTTTGCACCTAGGATATAAATGATGATATTAGGATCATAGGTATATAAATTATAGAATACAAGTATTATTTTGGTCTAGAGAGTTACTCATTAGGAGTAAATCTTGGACACTTAAATTCACTTAAGAAGTAAGTGTATAAAGTGTATTTGGTTTTGAATATGTTTCATTAGCACTTCCCAGTTTGTTCTCTAAATACATATATAAGTGGGTATTTGCCCATCTACATTGATGTACTTGGAGAATTGTGGGGAAATGTTGTTGAATTTCTCTTGAAAACTAAATACACAATATACACTTACTAGTGTTATCTATTCAAGAATGGGATAGGCGGTATACATTCATTACTAAACTCTAAACCCTAATATGTGAACACTATGCCCTAAACTCTAATCTATAAACCCTAAACCATAAACCCTAATCTGTAAATCCAAAACCCTAAACAATATACCCTAATCTATAAACGCTCATATTTAAACCATAATCTCTAAATTGTAATATCTAAACACTTGATTCAATACTGGTTTTCTCTGTGATCATAGAATGGATTGATCATGGATGTCCATTCCAAATCCCTACACTCCATAGTTTATTATTGGTCTTGATTAGTTTATAAGATTTGCAGAAGAATGTGGGAAATACTTCAGATATAGGTTCTACTGTCCATGTACGAGTTGTACTAACAACTTGCAAGTCATTAGTGTTGATAAAATCAAAAGTCATGTCACATGTAATGGGGTTGTATAGGGCTATATAGAATGGTATTGGCATGGAGAGATTCCTAGTATGATATCAAGATGTGTTAGTAGCAATCCTTGTGTTGAAGAAGAAATTTCTGATGATGTAGATGTAAATGAATCAATTATGATAGACTTGGTTGATGAGATGCGAGATATTTGTGGGGTAAATCTTACTGACCCACCTTCCTTATTTAGAAACATTGTGCATGATGTCGAGATATTGTTATACTTAGGTTTTATACGCCTACAAATATGAGAGATGTGTTTAAAATATGTACTCTGAAGTCTAACAATAGATGGATCTGCAAAGCTTCACATCTATGTTGTCTTTCTTGAAATAAATTCTTGATGAAGCCAACGAGCTTCTAATCTGAACAAATGATTTAAATAAAATGTTGTGCCCATTGGAAATGGAGGATAATAAGATACATGCACTCCTAATTGATTATGTGTTATATAAAAGGACTATGTCTATTTGCAAGTTCAAAATGTGAGGCTTCAAGGTACAAAATGACAAATTCAAGTAAGTTAAAACTAGATCCAATATAGTTTTATGATTACTTTTGGTCAAGAAAATTTTAAAATGGAAGAATCTTAAGGTAGTTTTTTGATTTCAACGCATATATATGCCTACTACACTTACCTTTTTTTATTAGTATTTCCCATAATTATAAATTTATTGTGCCCTGTACAAGATAAAAATTATGCATGCAGAAACTACAAGATGTGGTATATGGACCTAATTTCCAAATAGGCAACAGTAGACATCCATTGTTTAGCAAAGCTAATCTATACAATGTTTATCATCATAAGTAAATAGTCTCATTTGATAATATAAAAAGAATAAAATCAAACTCTTGAATTATGTCATTCTCTTTGTAGTTGTTTAACATGGCAGAGCCTTATACAAAAGAAGAGTTGGATGAGATACGAGAAGAGTGGGCAGAGTTCTTCATTTTGGGAGTCAAGTTTGCATTTAATAAGGATAATATATGGTTTTTATAAACTTTGATGTCATTATTTCTATATACATGTGATTGTTATGAATTTTTGCAACTTTAAGTTTGATAAAAGTGAACCATTGACGCATATGTAAATGATTTGTGTATATATGCAAATATGTGTGAATGAATGTGAAGAGGAATGGATACAATGAGAATTAAATTTATACATTTGATGAGAATAGAATTGGAGAATGGAAGTTCCATGTGTGTTTTATGAATTTTATATGTGAATGATAATGGAATTAAGTGTTAATGAGAATGGAAATGCATGAGTGTGAATGAATGGAGCAGATATGGACTCTTGTATGCGTTTTTTATTACATGTTTTGTAAATATGTTGGTCTATAATTAAGGTAAACACAAGATGGTACTTGTAAATCTAATGAACTATAGGTTTTGCATCCTAGTGAATAGCCAGAAAGAAGGTATGAAGACCAACTATATAAAAAAACCATGCATCTACCATTAGTTTTTATAAAAAAAATTGACATTGTAGATCTGCGTCTCCATTAAACAATTTACCCCACAACTACCCTTATCAGTTAAATTTTTTACCAAGAAGGACGTAAAACATGGAATATTTTTTGAAAATTCTTGATCTTTAGCATCAGTTTCTTTCCTAGGAATAGATGTCATAGACCTTTAGTGTTGGTTCCTTTCTATTGAAACAACGACTATAATCCTAGAACAATCTTATAATTGTTGTTGATATCATTTTGTATCGTTGATTTCTATTTTCATAGAAACTGACACTGACTCTGAGTCATCACTTTTAGTTTTAGCTTACCCTTGAAACCAACACACAAGGTCCTTAGCTATAGTTCACCCACTTAAGTGTCAGTACAAAACCAACATTACAGGTCTAGTATAACTAATGCTATAAGTGGTATATGTACTACTGGCTCTTATGAACCTTCTTGCAACACTCGGGTAAGGAAACAAATCTTGGTGCACCAGCATGAGTATTAGTGTAAGGACAAAAATTTCATATCACCTACATGTATTCTAAGGATAAGGACACCAAAGTTAGATAATCTTCCTTTATTCTCAAGGTAAGGGGCATATCTAAGTGCCCCTTGTTGTAATGCTAAAGTAAGTGAAAAACCATGGAGGGTTCTTTGGTATTCAGGCCTTCGTTAACCTCAAAACCATCACTATTATTCAAAGATGCTTCCCGTAGGAAGTGGTTAAAGTTTTGGATCATGTGGCAATACATGATTGGTATAATGGAATGTTGACAAATGAAATAATTTTGAAAATTGTTCTCTTCTTGTCATGATATTATTTTTCCAGGCACTTATATTTGTTTTAAACCAACAATTTACATCATTTGATAGTGTAGCAATGTGATTCCGCTCATGCGTCTTGTTTTTCACAATTTTAGATCCTACTAGAAAAGGATGATGTTATATCTTCTGGATATGATCGTATTGCAACACACTTTAACTAGGTGAGGGATTATCTAGAAATGTCTGGGTTGTATGTTTCTTATATTTAGTTATTTTTCCCTTCTGTAAGAACATGTATCTTTTATTTCCAAGTTATATATAACTTGTTTTGTAAACATTATTTCTCACTTATTGAATTAGAGTTTTTCTTAATCCATTTCATATATCTGTCTGAACTGGATCCACACAGAACAAGCACATCAGACTATATGGTTCTAACAATTGGAGTGGGATTCGTTTGTTAAGTCGTAATATATTGTATCATTTTAGAAAATTTATTTCCATGTTTGATATTAAGGAATAATTTTGAAACTGTATTCAATCCTAGGGAATAATAATTCACAGTGGTTTCATGGAGGTGTCTATGATTAGTATGTGATATGATGGGTTGTGATGTAATTACATCCTATCCTCCTTAACTATAGTGTCTTATGTTTCCCAATACAACCTACATGTATGAAGTGGATCAATTGTTGAATGAAAGGTTTCCTTCACCCATATTATCTTCTAGCATCTCATCTCTTTAAAGTTAGGATAGCCCAAAAAGCTACCAATGTCTTTGAAGATAAAGTAAGTTTCTCATATCTCTTCTTTAGATGACTATGTGATGACCAGCTCTATATGGGTATCTTAAGATGGTATACAACCAAGATGTGAATGAACATGTGAATGGACTTAATACTACGATCTTTATTCTTAGAATCCAACTTTTACGGCTAGAAAGTTAGATTCCAAAACTCTTGTAGATGCCTCCTAAGACCCATCCTAACAAGGATGGTGCTCCTATTTTAGGAACCAAGGATATTGACATGGGACATGGTAAGCGGGATAGACCTAAGCATAGAGTTAAAACTATTTCCAATATGAACATGTTCTTATGGACTCTATGCCCACCCAAATGTGCATTCACATTGTCACACCCTGTCATGAAAAAGAGGAAAAAATAGAGATATTTGGAGAAAACTCTACCTTTTTTTGTAGTGAAAAGTCACATAGAAACAAATAGGGGTGTTCAGAGTCACCGCCACATTTTATATGGAAAATGAGGAAAACCAAGGTATTTCATTGAAGCCACAATGTGAATCTGAGTTAGATTTAGGAAAAGAAAAAGAAAATAAAGGAGAAATCCAGAGATCATATTTGGTGATCTAGTTACGAGTGGGGAAGGATTAACACCCTCATCTTGCCTTCTAAACTAGTATCAAGACACTATCTTATCATGGAAAATAGATCAACTCGGGATGGTTGAATTATGGTAAAGAATAAAAAAAATTAATATTGATGGGCGGGCTTTTAGTGTTGGAGATGGTCGTATCCTTCATGTCATTACCCTGAAAGTCCTAATGGTTTACATGGACCGGGTTCGTAATCACCTCAAGACCTCCCACGGAGGAGATCACTCATTGGTGATCAGGACTAATGTGTAGGATTGTAGGTGAATAGAAGATGTAGGATAATGCAATAAGATTTGATTTCTTTAAATGTAATTAATAATGATAGTAATAACAAAATAAGACAATTGTAGGAGTTTAAGTAGATTAGATGTGGAAATAGAACAGATCTGATGCAACAACAATTAGCAAATATAGTAGTTAGGTACAACATTACAATAGTTTTACCGTTCTACAGATCCTAACAAGGCAGTGGGTGTCAGAGGAAGGATCCTCTGATCATGAAAAACATGAAAAATAAAAAGGGTGGTTGTTTGATCCTCTAGATTTCGGAGGTTTAAAAGGGATATGGAATACAATAGGTGTAGGAGGTATCATAGTATGTGTTTAGGGTTCAAGGTTCTAGATAGAAAAATATAGATAGGTGGTGTTTTGCATTGATCTATTGACTGACGTGGCTAGTGGATGATGTCATCCCATCACATGTCACTCAGCGGATGGCTAGAATCCGCCCAGTTGAAGTGGGTTGGGTAAAACACGTTTCAGATTTTCTACTTGTTTCAGGAAAGTTCTAGACAAAAATTGGAAAAATGACAAAATTTTGAGTAGATAATGAAAGAGAGAAAAAATTCAAGATCATCCCTCAAATAAAGGAAATTGAACCTTTTTAATTAAAAAATGGATATTTTTCTCCAGAAAGTTTGATAAGGCAATTTATGACAAATATATTATTAAAGTAGAATTGAAGAAGAAATCACATTTTTGGATCTGAAATGAAGGTTTTTCATAGAGGGCCCTGAACTAGGTGAAATTAGGTGCAATTTAGTGGATTAAATATTTGAAAAAATATGGGGTGAATTAGACTAATGATGGATGTGAAATTTGGGTGGAGTGTGGAATGGATTACATCATTAGCCAAAGAATTTCTATTGCTTGTGAATTTCTACCGAGTGAGCCAAAATGGGGTCTCAAGAATTTGTCCCTCTTAAGATAAGGTTTAAGATCAGATTGATAATTATAAGATTGAGCCAAGTCTAACCCTGATACTTGGTCACAAAAGGACAAAAAGTTTGGACTTGTCAAGGATGTCCAGCAAACCTTGTGGAGGGTGAAGAGCGAGTGTGATGTCCTTTCCTTCTATTGATGAGTAAATGAAATATTCATTCATAACAAAAGAGGAGCAGCCGTGAATGATTTCTCTATAGTAAAGGTGTCCTATAGACAAGACACATACATTTATTTGACCAATCATGTGATATACCATTCGAACCAAACGTCATTAATTAAGCGGAAGCGATCATTAGCAGCAGATTACTGAAAATCACTAAAAATTAAAACTGGTTACAAAGAAATCCATACATTGGAAAAATCTTTCAAAAAGAACCAAAGTAATTCAATTACATTCTAGTTCACAAGTGCATATCTTGTACCATTCCTTCTCGAGGATTACAAGCATAAACTGCCATGTTTAAAACTATACACAAGAAGCATTAAAAACATTGAGGCATCAAGCCAAAATCTCAGATCGATTCATTAAACTAACTACTGACTCTGAGGACCTAAGAGTACAAAGACGACACATAGGACTCTATATATATAAAACATGACAGCCAGTGTCTCCACCTAAGAAATCACTACTGTGCCTACTGCTGCTGCTGCTCTTCCCCTGTTGTAGGGTTTCTGCCTCTTCCTCCACGCCTACCTAAAAAGTTGGATCCCACGGGGGTGAGACAATTGAAATTGCCCCAGCGAGAGATATAACTCTCCGCCAGAAATATTATTATTGCAGTTTATTAGAATAAACTGAGCAGAGGAATCATGTATGTATTCAATAGTAGTTAAATCAATGTCTAAACAGATTAGAGCAATATTCATGTTCAAAGCATTTCAGCTATAACTTGATAAAGCAACATGTCACTTATCCAATAAGGAATATGAAGAACATGTATAATATTTATCTACTATACTAAGCAAGATAACATCAACCAGTGATTCTCATATTTCAACCTTAAGAAAATACGCTACACAACTGATTATATTTTACAATCATACATAATGCCCTGAAGAGATGAAGTATACCGTTCATGCTCCAACTGACCACAATTACGTTAAGCATCGGTACCACACAAGGTCAATGGAAGAACCGCACTCCAAGACCTCAACCTTCTCGGTCAGTACGAGATTATAAGGCAGAGACATCATGTGTCAAACTGCAATTAGCTTGCCAGGGTATATTGGCATCTTCGCTATAGAGTTATAGCCCACAACATATACTCTCTTCAGGGTTATGGCCTGTAGCCAATTCTTGGTATCATATCATGGAGTCATGGAACATATCCATACTCAAACTGGGGTATGGTCCGTAACCAATCCCGTACGTAGGATATAGCCCGCAGCCATTCCTATGGGGCATGAGGATATACTTACCCAATTACCCCCACATATTCATAAATATGCGCTCTGAGTTTAACTTGTTTCACCATTCATAAAATTCTGACACTGATGGATCTGTGGTCAGGGCAACTACATTACATGATATTACTTGATTCATTAAGTGTATTACCATATTCTTTTAGCATCAAACAAGTTTCCAAACATCAATTATTTTAACAATTTCTACAAAGAATGTGCAATACTTTCATCAAGTACTGTTCAAATCTTTAATAAAGCATTGGGATCTCAATCCCTCATCTCATCAGGAGCATTCTCATCCTTTCAAAAACTCATCATCATGATTATAGAAAATGGGTATTCAAGCCCTCAGTTCATCAAAGAACACTTGTTACCACTTATCAGGTAACTAAACACCTTCAGGTAATCTGACCAAGGTAAACATGATACTTGCTACACAAGCATCTCACATGGCTCTCTAGCCCATTTCATTTCTTGTTACCTCTCACTAGGCAACAAAGCAAGTTATGGCTCACAAGGCCCATTAACAATAATAAATGAAACATCATAGCTCATACCTGGCTATGCTCATCATCTCATGATACCTGCATGGTTAGTACACTTGATAACAATTATATCAATTACATTTTAGCACCATGCAATTCAAAGTAACACCACTTATACCCTTTTTAGGGTTAGGGTTTCCCAATTCATATCAATCAGGGTTACTCATCCCCTTACACAAATTAGGGCTAGGTTTTCAAATTAGGGTTTCATAATACATAGCACCACCCTGGATTAGGGTTTCATATCACATTACCTTGTATCAGGGTTTCACATTACATCCTTACCTTGAATTAAGGTTTCCTATAACATTTCCCTTAAAATTAGGGTTTCATGTAACTTTATTAAAAAAAGTAGGGTTTTCATGAAGCATTCCCTTAAATTAGGGTTTTTCATTAAAATACCCTGAATTTGGGTTTCTCATATCATTACCCTAAATTAGGGTTCCACCTCACATTACCCTGAGTTAGGGTTAGGGTTCATCACCCTTCTCAATTAGGGTTTCATGATATCTTTATCAAGGATCATACCCTAATCACATATTTTATTCATGTTGAAAGTGTTGATGATTAATCACTACATGATTATCACTCATGTAAAAGTTTCTCTCTCTCATCCTCTTTAGGAGGTTAATTGATTCAGACTTGATTAGATTAGGTTAACTTGAAAGAAGGTTTAACATAGTGTATTGAGGCATTTCTTTCATAAGTATCAAAGGTTAACCACTCAAAAGGTACTAATCACATAAGTATCTTGAAGGTACTACCATTGTAATTACCTTTGATAAACATCCTCAACAATCATGGGGTTAATTGTACTTACTTGGTGTGAATCAATTAGACCTTCAAATGGTCTTGAGGTATTAGACCTTCAAACGGTCTTGGACTACCTTAACCTTTAAACGGTCTTGAGGTATTAGACCCTCAAACAGTCTTGAACTATCTTGACCTTCAAACGGTCTTGAAGATCGTTAGACCTTAAACGGTCTTGGTCCCAAACCTTCAATCGTTCTTAAGACTGTTAGACCATCAAACGATCTTTACCTCAAAGTCCTTAAACGGTTTGAGACTGTTAGAATAAAATATAATTAATCTCAAACGGTTTTGAAACTGTTTCGACCTCCAAACGGTCAACTCCTTCAAACGGTCAACGTGCCCAAATAGTTTTGAATCAACACCTCAAACGGTTTGAAACCGTTAAGACCTCCAAACAGGCAACTCTCCCAAACGGTCAACATGACCAAACGGTTTGATGAAACCGTTTGAACCATCAATTGGAGTTTTGAAATCAAGAAACCATCAATTAGGGTTTTAAAATCAAGAAACCATCAATTGTTGACATTATTGGAACTAATTCAATTAAAACCATTGAATCACCATTCAACCATGACATGACCTGACCTCAAACGGTCTTGAGACCGTTTGACCCATCTAATCACTGAAATTGGTTGAATTCAATTAGGGTTTCTTCAATAACCCGATTTAGGGTTTGTACTCAAGGAACCTTAAAGTATTGAACCCTTTGGAATTAATTCAATTAAGTATGATTGGATCATTATCAATCTATGACATCATCTGACCTTAAACGGTCTTGAGGTCGTTTGACCTCAAACTGTCTTGAAACCGTTTGCTCACCAAACGATCATGACATCGTTTAGTCTCAAGAGTGAAACCGTTTTCCCAAGATATTCATTGAGGTGTGTTCTTATGATGATGTCATCATCATCAAGCTTCGATCCTTCACAATCTACTGCCATTCTTATCAAAATTTCATCAATTATTCAAAGAAATTTCAAAAAGAACAAAATGATCAACAAGTGATGAAGAATTGAATGTAATAATAACATTTAAGGGTTTAAGTTATATAAACCGCCTTCAAAGTTGAAACCAAACTTCTAGATTCATGCCTTCAATGGTGATTGAAGCTTCCTCAACTTCCCAAGGCTCGTCCTCAAGTCTTTGAGTGAAATGGATAGCTAAGGTTGAAGACTGATTGAAGAAAAGAATAAATTAAACATTGAATTTCGATTTCCACCATGAAATCAAGGTTGAAGATGACTATGGAGCTTACCTACAGGTTGGGGCACATCTTCTTGTTTCTCCTAAGCTCTCTTGTACACGGCCAAAGCAAGGAAAGAAAGAAGGGTTGAAAAAGCCTTTCATTTGAGTTGGAAATGAGATATTTATAAGGGAATTTCAATGAGAGAGAAAGTGATATAATAATCTTTTGATTCCCAAAATGGATGCCACATACTCCCCTTCATCCCTTGCATACGAAGCCTTCTCCCCCACCTTGTAATTCCTCTTCATTATCCATGAATTAAAAGAAAGAAAAATAAGCACCATAACCATTATAATAATATCCAAAATTGAGTGGATATTACTTTTTAGTTAACTAATGTGAGTGGGCTCTCCACTCACTTTAGATATTTCATTGCCTTTGCAAGGCACAAGGACGTCCATACATATATAAATTCAACCATTCCATTATTTGTTGAAGGGAAATTCAATTAATATATTTATTTTTGCATTAAATTGAATTAGGGTTTCAATTATGCTTAAATCTTGATTATTTTAATATCAAGATTCTCTCTCCTCCAAAGTGATTCAAATAAGACGCCCCTCTCATTTTCTTTTCTCTAAATGATGACAAGAAACATGAGAGACTCTCTAGAAGTGGTATTTTGCAAATTGAACCCTAGGTTTTCGGTAATTTGCACATTACACCAAAACTAGGTTTTAATGCACAACATTGCTCAACAAGTTCTTTCTTGGTACTCAGGCTATCACAAGCCATACCTCTGCATCATTTTCATTCTTATGATGCTTCAACACTTGAGGAAAAATTTACCATGTTACATTTGCAATTTAACCCGTCAACTTGGGTAATTTTCACTTTAATCCAAAATAGGCAAAACATTGTTTTCAACATTATTCAAAAAGGACTAAAATTGAAACATAAGTTCCTCTTGAGTCTTAATTACTTTTCAAAAGATAAGAGCAAGCATATAATTATCTTTGTTAAACAAAACATCTAGTGTTAAAACATAACCCAGGTCAGGGATGTTACAAATTATCCACCCCTAACAGGGATTTCGTCCCCGAAATCATTAAGAGAAAAGAGAAGGGTACTTCCTCCTCATCTCTTCCTCTAGCTCCCAAGTAGCTTCTTCAATGCCACGATGATTCCAGAGAACTTTCACAAGACATATGTCTTTCTTTTTCAGCTTTTTAATTCTTTTATCAAGGATCATCACAGGTCCTTCAACATATGATATATCATCATTTAATTCTACCTCCACAGGTTGCAAAACTAACTCTGTGTCAAGGTGACACTTTCTCAGCATGGAGATATGGAACATTGGATGTAACTCATGCAACTTAGGTGGTAACTCCAGCTTATAGGCTACCTTTCACATCCGTTCAATGATTGGATAAGGCCCCATAAATCTAGGAGCTAACTTTCCCTTCCTTCCAAATCTAAGGATGCCTTTCCAAGGTGAGACTTTGAGATATACTCAGTCTCCAACTTGGAATTCTAAAGGTCTCCACCATTTGTCGGCGTACGACTTCTGTCTATCCTGTGCAGTCTTTAACTGTTGTTGTATTACTTTAAGCTTCTCAGTTGTCTGCTGCACAAGCTCATGACCCAAAAGTTGATACTCTCATGTTTCATACCAACATAAAGGAGATCTACAACATCTACCATATAATGCCTCATATGGTGCCATATCAATACTGTGCTGATAGCTATTATTGTAAGCAAATTCTATCAAGCTCAGGTGTAGATCCCAACTTCCTATAAATTAAAGGACGCATGCCTTAAGCAAATCCTCCAAGGCTTGTATGGTCCTCTCAGATTGTCCATCTGTCTGTGGGTGAAGGGCTGTACTAAATCTTAACTGTGTACCCAAAGCTTTGTGTAGTCATTCCCAAAAACGACTCATGAACTCAGGACCTCTATCAGAAACAATAGTAGCTGGAACCCCGTACAACCGCACTATCTCACCTATATATATCTGTGCAAGCTTCTCAGTAGTGTAGGTTGTTTTGACAGGAAGGAAATGTGATGTCTTAGTTAACCTATCAACTATCACCCATATGGAATCATGACCTTTGGTTGTTCTAGGAAAACCAACCACAAAATCCATGGTCACATGATCCCATTTCCAATGCGGTATAGGCAAAGGTTGCATTGTTCCTGCGGGCTTTTGACGTTCAGCTTTGACCTACTGACACACCGGACACCGCATAACAAACTCAGCAACATCTTTCTTCAATCCAGGCCACCAATACATATTCTTCAAATTATGATACATTTTGGTGCTCCCTGGATGCATTGCATACATTGAAGAATGAGCTTCTTCCAAAACTAACTTCCTTAAGTCATTGGCATCAGGTACCACCATCCTACCATGGTAACAGACTACCTGATCTTCTGACTCATGAAAGCCATCCCATTTCTCACTACCATATTCTGACATGATCTACTGAACCACAACATCAACTTGTTGTGCTTCTTTAATCTGCTATCTCAGAGTAGGTTTTATGTGCATCTCAGCTAACAACCCGACTAACAATGATACCTTAAGATGTATATTGTTTTGCCTCAAGGAGATAAGCATATTTCTTTTAAAGCACACTAGGGAGTTCAACTATGCTTTATCTAGGGCTGGTGATGATGATTTCCTACTTAGTGCATCAGCCACTACATTAGCCTTTCCTGGATGATAATCAATTGTACAATTGTAGTCCTTGATTAACTCCATCCAGCGGCGTTGTCTCATGTTCAATTCATGTTGTAAGAAGATATATTTTAGGTTCTTATGGTATGTAAAAATCTAGAATGTTTCAACATAGAGATAATGTCTCCAGATCTTCAGAGCATGGACCGCAACAGCTAGCACTAGATCATGAGTCGGATAATTCTCCTCATGTTTCTTAAGTTGTTGAGAGGCAAAAGAAATCACTTGATTATCCTGCATCAGCACACATCCTAGACCATTCTTAGATGCATCATAGAAAACTATGTACCCCTTCCCTTGATCAGGTAACACCAGCATAGGTGCACTTGTTAACCTTTCTTTCAACAACTGGAAAGAATGTTGACACTTGTCATTCCAGACAAAAAGAACCTCCTTCGTGGTCAACTTGGTTAGGGGTAAAGCTATAGAACTGATGTTCTTAATGAACCTCCTATAGCTATTTATTGAGCTCTGTCATCTCAGCAGGTTCCATTCTATACGGTGTTTTTGCTATTGGTTGCGTGCCTGGGATTAGATTAATCTCAAAATCAATCTCTCGGGGCGGAGAATACCTGGAAGTTCCTTAGGAAACACATTTTCAAACTCCCTAACTATCAGAACTTCCTAAAGATTAGAGCTCTCCATTGTGGTGTCTACCACATGTTACAAGAATGCAAAACATCCCTATCTCATCAGCTTCTCAGCTACCATAGATGACACAAGATAGGTTGGAAGAATCTTTCTATTTCCCTGAAACATCCATGTCTCGCTATCATCTGTGAACTCATCTTCCTTGGAATCACAATCTAAGACAACCTTATACTTTTCTAGGGTGTCCATTTCAAGAATTATATCAAACCCATGCATCTCAAGTGGTATAAGATCCACCTGAATGTGATGTTTAGAAAAGGAAAGAGTGCAGGGAGAACACACCTCCCGCAACACTGCAGATCCCAACAAAGGGGTTTCTAATAACAAACTCTCTGCCCTATGAACAACTATCATATTGCAACCACGAATCACTTCTCTAGTGATGAAGGAATGCATAGCATGCAGATCGATTAAAACAGATACAAAGTAGGATGAAGACGTATCAGAATAAAAGAGTTCCATTTGACCTGTCACAACCCGTGGGTTGACTACTGCTTTGGGTTGATTCATTGCATAGAATCTCATCATTGCTTGCTGTTGACCCTGTGCTCGGTTTTGGGGTGCTGAAGAACCAACTTGGGACGTGATGCGATGATTTTGAGTCACATTTATAGACCTATTTTATATGAGTTTTGTGCCTTAATTACTCATTTTCATGGATAATATTGCATAATTCACTTAATTTGGTCTTTGCCATCATATTATATCAAATCCCCTTTGTTTTACCATTTTGAGCATTATTTATCATATTATCATAATTTGTGTGGATTTACTTGGTCTTATTGTGAAATTTCAGGAAGAACGAGTATCTGCTTCCGTCGATACCATCGACGGAAGTCGATACCATCGACCAAGCCACAGATTGCCAGACGAGAGGAGCAGTACAGAGTCGATACCATCGACCCAAGTCGATGCCATCGACACATGGAGAGCTACAGCGTCGCTAAACGACAACAACCGACGCTAAAGGAAGTCAATACCATCGACGCCCAAGTCGATGGTATCGAGATCACCACAGGTGCTCAGAATAAAAGAAAGGAAATCTTCCGCTAATCCGCTTGGTCGATACCATCGACCCGCGTCGATGGTATCGACGCCGGCAGATATGCGTTGGATCTGTTTTGATCTCGATCGGACGGCTGTTGTTATTTGACGACCTAATTAGGGACTTATACCTAATGACGGCCGCCCAGACGGGGGGATCATCTCATTTTGGATTGCACGAGTGCCGAGGAGGAGAGAAAGGAGAACGGAGGCCGAGAAGCTCATCCCGGGTGATTCGGAAGCTGCCGAAGACGATTTCCACCACCGACAGGCGGGGAAGCTCGTGTTCTACGCCAAGGATCCACCGGTTCTTCTCCGTTCAGGGGTTTTCCCATTTATTTCACGTTTTTCTTATGAATTCCCCAATTTCTACCATGTACTTGTGTGAGATGAACATGAGAGGCTAAAACCCTCAATCTTTAGGACCGGGAGTAGCCCGGGAATGCATTGTATGACATTTTTATATCAATAATTCATATTTTCCTTTCAAATCCGTGGTATAGATTCGTTTTCTCCATTTCTATTGTTATGCTTGATCACCATAATAATAACTTAATGCCCTTAATCACTTTGACAGAAGGATTAACGGTTGAAAAGAGACGAATTCTACATTAATTAATAAAACCCTTGACAAAGGAGTTGTAAAATTAATGGTGGGAACTGAGAGACCGTTTATAATGCACTTAGTTTAGGGGAATGATTACTACGACGGTGGAATCAACCTAAATCTAAGTAGTGAATTACACCACGACAGTGGGTAATTCTGTTTTCAGGCCACTACCCGGATAGAGAGAGAAGTGTGAAGAATGATATGAAACTTAATACAATGTTGACCCGCGGTGAAACCGCCATCCTAAAGATATCCCTTTTAATTGATTAAATTAACCTTTAATCGATTGTTTTCTTTGTTTGATTTTTATTTTCTTTTAATTTGAACAACAAAACCCTACTCTGTTAATCGGTCTAGCTGATTGCGATTAGTTAGTAGAAGTCTCCAATAATTCACGTATCCCTGAGTTCGACTCGGGCCTCACAAGGCCTATATTACTCGACGCGTACACTTGCGTTTTTAGCGCGTAGTAAAATACACGTCAAGTTTTTGGCGCCGTTGCCAGGGATACGGCGAATTATTGGCACTTTGAGTGCTAAGAGCGACCATTCTAGGCCACATTTTTGTTAATTTTAGAACAATTTCAAAAATTCCTTTATTTCTCTATAATAGTGTTGACTCGTTCAAGGCATTGTACTGAACCACTACTTCCAAATTTTAGGTACTTTGTATGGTGCACACACGTAGTCGAGACTACGTGAATCGCACACCTGAGGTTCCATCTGCGGGACCAGAGGACGAGGACTACTACGAGGAGGAACACCACAGTGATATACATTCTGAATCTGAGCAAGAACAAGAAGAAGTAATGGCTGAAGCACAGACAATATGGGAGAAGATCAAGGCGTCTTCTTCCTCGGCATCAAAGGGGCCTATAAAGAAACAAGGGCTAAACATTCCAACCTACAAGATCGATCCAGCACTGATTAACCTGGTTAAATCAAACACATTTCACGGATTAAAAAATGAAGATCCAGTGGCCCACATCAGCCAGTTCGTGGAGAACTGCGATATGGTGAAGATAGATCGATTTCCGCAGGATGTGCTCTACCTCAAGTTATTCCCGAGTTCCTTGGCTGGAGTGGCAAGAGAGTGGCTTCATAACCTCGACGACGAGTTTGTTGAATCATGGGATCACATGGTGGAGGTTTTCTTCGAGAGGTTCTTTCCTCCTGAGAAGACCAATGATATGATCCGGAAGATCCACAATTTCACCCAACAGGCGGGTGAAACTTATTCTGAGACTTGGGAGCGATTCCAGGTCATGTTGAGGAGATGTCCACATCATGGATTGGACAAGGAAACCCAAGTGAAGATCTTCTACTTTGCTCTCTCCGAGCATGATAGAAGCAATTTGGACTCGGCCGGTTCTGGATTTTTCTTAAATAACACTGATACAAGATGCTGGGAAATACTGAAGAACATGGCTAGGAAACAATCATGGGGTGACAGAGGTGCAGTGGAATATGTCAAGGCTGCCGGAGAATCCAGAACAGTTAGGGAGATGAATGACAAGCTAGATCTTCTAGCCAAGAAGCTGCTAGCTAAGGAAGATGCATCTGAGGATGAGGAAGCCCAAGTGAAGTTCATGCAACAACAGGGCTATAGAAACAATGACTATGCATGGAGGAAGGATAAAAAGTTTTCATGGAAGGATACGAATAATTTTCTGCAGGATCCGGATGCCAAACCACAGCAAAGAACCGAGGAAAAGAACACTGAATTGCTAAGTCAAATGGTTCAACAAAACCAAGAGATGATGGCCATGTTTGGGAAACAATTACAATCTCAAGGTGACATTCTAACCAAGTTTGGGCAGACGCTGCAAAGCCATGGAGCACAGATGCGGGCATTAGAGACCACCGTGGCACAGATTTCAAATGAAGTGGCGGCCATCAAGCACGCCAATCAACAGAAACCAGCTGAGAATGCGAATGTGGCCCAAGCACATCATCAGGTTAAGTACATGTCGGTGGTAAGAAATGAGGATTCTCAGGGCCAAGAAGCTGTAGAAGAAAAAAAAATGACTTTCAATGTGAATACAACTCCGGCGATACCGTATCCGCGCACTTACTATAGATTGCTGGGCGGAAACCATTTCTTCAGAAAATCAGAGAGAGTTGTGAGTATGGTATCTCCATCTAGGCAAGAGGAGCAGGTGCAGGTTGTCTGTGCACATGTGGAGACATCTGAGGCGAGAGAGGAACCACAACAAGCTGCTACTATTGAGGATGTCTTGCCAAAGTCCACGTCCGAGGGAATAATTGAAGCAAGCTTAGGGGAGGTACCCCCGAAAAGCTCTTATGTGCCACCTCATAGGCGTGTTGAGGCAGCAGATGTTTCAAAGGTGGTTAATCCTAAGTCAAAGAAAGAGCATCGTCACTTTAAAAAATTCCTGGAGATATTCCGAAAACTCCACATCAACGTTCCGTTGGTGGAGATGATCGAGAAAGTACCCGCCTATGGGAGATTCATCAAGGAAATCATTAATAAGAAGAGGCAGATAAAAGACGATGAAATTTATTGGATGAATGAGATGGTGAGCTCTATGATTCAAGGGAGTTCACCAAAGAAGAGAAAGGACCCAGGAGGTTTTTACATACCATGCTCAATAGGTGGTCAACATTTTCAAAAAGCACAATGTGATTCTGGCGCTAGCATAAATCTCATGCCTTTGGCGACATTTCAAAAGCTGGGGTTAAAAGAGATAAAGAAGTTGGCTGCAACATTTGAATTGGCAGATGGGTCTACCGTGAGACCCTATGGAGTATGTGAAGATGTTTTAGTCAAATTGGACAGATTCATATTTCCGGCGGACTTTGTCGTCATGGATATGCCACCACTCCAAAGTTGTGAAATTCTCCTAGGAAGACCGTTTCAAGCAACGGCGGATGTCGTGACTGCCTTAGGCAGAGGGACTTTGTCTTTGGGCATTGGAGGAGATCGTGTTGAATTCAAATTACCGAATGATCCTCTAAGTGCAGTCCCCAAGGTGAAAAGATGATGACTGTCATACGTCTAGCCTAAGACGTTAAACAAGGGCGCTTGTTGGGAGGCAACCCAACCATCGGTACATTAGGATAGTTTAATTTTAGTCATAGATTGCTTTTATTTCGTTTGAATTTTAGTTTAAATATGATACCTTGATCCGTTTGTTAATGTGCAGGAACAGGCAGGGTCGATACCATCGACACACTCGTCGATGGTATCGACATGGGTTTAGGTTGACACCAGCAAAAATCACACTGCGTCGATACTATCGACACCCCCGTCGATGGTATCGACATGGTCACAGACAGGTCGCAATAAAAGTGTCGATGGTATCGACACCCCAGTCGATACCATCGAGATCTCTAGAGATTTTCAGAAGAAATCGACTCAGTAGAGTCGATACCATCGACACACAGGTCGATGGTATCGACATTTACAAGTGAAAAAGGCGGCAGCCGGACTCGCGAGGCAGTTGCCCTAATCAGCGAGTCGATACCATCGACTTTCGTCGATGGTATCGACGGGCACACAGCAGTGTCGGTGTCAGTTATTCAAGACGGGGTTATTGGCCAAATGAAGTCACATCATCCAGAGCAAATCCGGACCCCACGACCCTAGCAGTACCCGCCTCCACCACCATCGGACTGATCTGGTATCTCTGTTCCACCCTTAAGATTGTTTTTGACTATGAGGCCATAGTCGAATTCAAGCTTAGGGGGGTGGCTGGAACAGCTCTATCTTTTATCTTTTCTTTAGTTGTTTTTAGTTTCTGCTTTGTTATTTGTTCTTGCAATTTTAGTGTTTGTTTAGGATCCACATCTATCTAGTGTAATTGTGGATGTCTTAAGAAAAATTTGTCATCTCGCTTTTTCATGGGAAATTTAAGGGAATTTCAAAAAAAAAAATTCTGGGTCTTTTGGATAGCTTAACTTGGTTGTCCTTGGGAAACTTGTCCTATGCAAATGATTGATTATGTCAACTTTGAAGCAATATGTCACACTCACACCCCCATTGACTCATGAAAAGTGGATAGTAACGGTTGTTTGAGCCTAACCTAATCAAATAGTAATGAGACCTTAATTGGATATACGAGAAAGAACCCTTTTTAACTACTACACATGTCGGTAAGGAGGGACACATGATATTTTTCTAAGGTTCAGTAACTTAATCTTGTGATCATTCCGTTTCATATTTTTCCATAATCCACCAAAGAATTGGAAGTAAAGTACAGTTTTAATTCCTTCTTGCGTGCATAGCATGTAGATAGGATTTGCATTGTTATTTTCATATTTGTGCATAAAATGAAAAAAATGTATAGTGATTCATGCACATTACCTTTAGGTGCATGCCATGTAGTTGCACTCATAACTTTCATGATTTTCATGCATAAGTACACCATGTACCTCAGTTGACCTGAAAAGTGATCTAAATTGTTCCATACCCTCGCATTAGTACAAAGATTTCCAATCATGAAGAAAATAGCCTAACACATGTATCTCTAAGCAATTATGGATATGTGGGCTAAAAGAAAAAAAAATCTGAAAATCTGAAGAAAAAATGAATGAAAAAAAAGAAGAGAATTTAGAAGGAAATGGAATAAGAGGGAGAAAGGAACATAATATCACTTGCATAACAAGGAAACTGAGTACATGATGTGGCTTAATTAGATTTCTATCTCTTTTTGAGGTGGAAAGTTAGTGCATGCATCATTCCACCCAATTTTAAGCATTAGGGCATTTTCAATGTGCATTTGCATCATTTAGGACATTTTGTTGTATGCATTTTGAAACTGTGTAATACTTCCAAATTCTTCCATGAACCACCCATTCCATCCACCCGTTGCTCGGATTGGTAGGCCACCGTGATTTTCTCCTTACTCATGTTTATCAGGAGAACTGCTTCCATGTAGATGGTAGTTAGGGCGAGCAACGTAGTGTAGGCGATCACAAGATGCACTAATGCTGAATCGGCAAATTTTATTATGTTAACTGCCTTATGTGATAGTGTTCATCGGTTTGAAGGATAATTTCTTTTATTGATGATTATTGTCGCCTGTAGGGTAATTACTGTTCTGTGATTAGGAAAGGCCGGTTTGAGAATGTCCAGTGGGAGTCATGTGGAATGTGGGGTGATGTATTGATTGTTAGTTGACATCTGCAATTCTATTCTAAGGATTAGTTGCTCGAGGGCGAGCAATGTTTAAGCTTAGGGGAGTTTGATGCGATGATTTTGAGTCGCATTTATAGACCTATTTTATATGAGTTTTGTGCCTTAATTACTCATTTTCATGGATAATATTGCATAATTCACTTAATTTGGTCTTTGCCATCATATTATATCGAATCCCCTTTGTTTTACCATTTTGAGCATTATTTATCATATTATCATAATTTGTGTGGATTTACTTGGTCTTATTGTGAAATTTCAGGAAGAACGAGTATCTGCTTCCGTCGATACCATCGACGGAAGTCGATACCATCGACCAAGCCACAGATTGCCAGACGAGAGGAGCAGTACAGAGTCGATACCATCGACCCAAGTCGATGCCATCGACACATGGAGAGCTACAACGTCGCTAAACGACAACAACCGACGCTAAAGGAAGTCGATACCATCGACGCCCAAGTCGATGGTATCGAGATCAACACAGGTGCTCAGAATAAAAGAAAGGAAATCTGCCGCTAATCCGCTGGGTCGATACCATCGACCCGCGTCGATGGTATCGACGCCGGCAGATATGCGTTGGATCTGTTTTGATCTCGATCGGACGGCTGTTGTTATTTGACGACCTAATTAGGGACTTATACCTAATGACGGCCGCCCAGACGGGGGGATCATCTCATTTTGGATTGCACGAGTGCCGAGGAGGAGAGAAAGGAGAACGGAGGCCGAGAAGCTCATCCCGGGTGATTCGGAAGCTGCCGAAGACGATTTCCACCACCGACAGGCGGGGAAGCTCGTGTTCTACGCCAAGGATCCACCGGTTCTTCTCCGTTCAGGGGTTTTCCCATTTATTTCACGTTTTTCTTATGAATTCCCCAATTTCTACCATGTACTTGTGTGAGATGAACATGAGAGGCTAAAACCCTCAATCTTTAGGACCGGGAGTAGCCCGAGAATGCATTGTATGACATTTTTATATCAATAATTCATATTTTCCTTTCAAATCCGTGGTATAGATTCGTTTTCTCCATTTCTATTGTTATGCTTGATCACCATAATAATAACTTAATGCCCTTAATCACTTTGACAGAAGGATTAACGGTTGAAAAGAGACGAATTCTACATTAATTAATAAAACCCTTGACAAAGAAGTTGTAAAATTAATGGTGGGAACTGAGAGACCGTTTATAATGCACTTAGTTTAGGGGAATGATTACTATGACGGTGGAATCAACCTAAATCTAAGTAGTGAATTACACCACGACAGTGGGTAATTCTGTTTTCAGGCCACTACCCGGATAGAGAGAGAAGTGTGAAGAATGATATGAAACTTAATACAATGTTGACCCGCGGTGAAACCGCCATCCTAAAGATATCCCTTTTAATTGATTAAATTAACCTTTAATCGATTGTTTTCTTTGTTTGATTTTTATTTTCTTTTAATTTGAACAACAAAACCCTACTCTGTTAATCGGTCTAGCTGATTGCGATTAGTTAGTAGAAGTCTCCAATAATTCACGTATCCCTGAGTTCGACTCGGGCCTCACAAGGCCTATATTACTCGACACGTACACTTGCGTTTTTAGCGTGTAGTAAAATACACGTCAGGACGCTTGCCCACGTCCTCGAGTGCCACTCAAAAACTGCCTCCTCTGAGAGCCTTGTTGACTCTACCTCTGGGGTTGAGTCACCATCGTGTTCCCGACTGGACAATCCCTTGCCAGATGTCCCACTTGTCTGCACTGATGACAGATCCTGGTCTCAGGATAAGGTCTATGAGGTCCAGTCACCGATGTTGATGTTGTGCTAGGGGCTCTATTTGGAACAAAACTATGGCCCCTACCCTTACTTGACGTCCATTGCATCTGGGTATTGAATCTTGATGGTGCTGTAGGTGCAGAAAACCTTGGCTTCTTAAAGCCCTCAGACTTTTGTCCTTGAAACTGAGTGTACACCTTCTTAGCACTGGTTTGTCGCTTCTCGATCACAAACCTCTCTATTCATCTAATGGACTACACAAACGTGACAAACCTCTCCTTGTTCTCCAAAGTAGACACAAGAGTGGTCAATTCAGCGTTCAACCCCTTCTCAAAACGCCGAATTCTTTCCTCATCAGCAGCAGCCATATGCGGACAGAACCACAAAAGCTCCATGAACTTAGCCTCATACTCGCTAATGTTCATCGATCCTTGTCTTATCTTCTCAAACTAAGATATCTTTTCATCTATGTAAGTCTTGGGGAAGTATCTAATGATGAATTCTCATCGGAATTCTTCCCATCCAACCTTGACACCTGGCCTTTTGCCCTCTTCTATTGTCCACCAGTGGCCAACACTCCCTTTTAAAAGGTACACTGCATGTCTCACCTTTTCGGCCTTCAGGATATTGAGGATTCTGAAAGCCTTCTCTAGCTTAGTCAACCATAAGTCCGCATCTGCTGGGTCAACTGTACTAGCTTACTTTGTGGCTCATACCCGGCGAAGCCTCTCAAAAGTCTTGCCATCTCCCTGTCCCTCATAATGGGTTGGTGCCCTAGCTATAGGTGGTGGCATCCTGTCCGCCATATGCGTCATGGTTGCCATGAACTGCCCAAACAGAGCATGGAAAGCTGGGTTCTCTATCATGGCTGGGTCATACTGGGGATGTTCAGGTGCCGATTCCTCCCTAGATTGGTCCCTTGCACTTCTTCCTGGTGCATCAATGCTGCACTCAGCAACATGTTCTTCATGTGATCTAGACATCTTCAAGTTCTTCTTCTCCTCCTATATGAGCAGAAGTCACTATCAGACAGTTGGAAGACACTAGAACAGACTCAACAACCTTAATCCTATGTCTCTGTAGACTCAGCGAACCTAGAGTTCTGATACCACTAAACTGTGATATACCATTCAAACCAAACATCATTAATTAAGAGGAAGCAATCATTAGCAGCGGATTACTGAAAATCACTAAAAATGAAAATTTTTTACAAACAGATCCATACATTGGAAAACTCTTTCAAAAAGAACCAAAGTAATTCAATTACATTCTGGTTCACAAGTACATATCTTGTACCATTCCTTCTCAAGGATTACAAGCATCAACTGCCCTGTTTAAAACTATACACAGGCAACATTAAAAACATTGAGGCATCAAGCCAAAATCTCATATCGATTCATCAAACTAACTACTCACTTCGAGGACCTGAGAGTACAGAGACGACACATTAGACTCTATATATATAATACATGACATCCGGTGTCTCCACCTAAGAAATCACTATTGGCCCAGCTGCTGCTACTTCTCTTCCCCTGCTGTAGGGTTTCTACCTCTTCCTCCGCGTCTACCTAAAAAGTTGGATCCCACGAGGGTGAGACAATTGAAATTGCCCCAGCGAGAGATATAACTCTCCGCCAAAAATATTATTATTGCAGTTTATTAGAATAAAATGAGAAGAAGAATCATGTATATATTCAACAACAGTTAAATCAATGTCTAAACAGATTAGAGCAATATTCATGTTCAAAGTATTTCATCTATAACTTGATAAAGCAGCATGTCACTTATCCAATAAGGAATATGAAGAACATGTATAACATTTATCTGCTATACTAAGCAAGATAACATCAACCAGTGATTCTCGTATTTCAACCTGAAGCAAATATGCTACACGGCTGATTATATTTTACAATCATACTTAATGCCCTGAAGAGATGAAGTATACCATTCATGCTCCAACCGACCACGATTACGTTAAGCATCGGTACCACACAAGGTCAATAGAAGAGCCAGACTCCAAGACCTCAACCTTCTTGGTCAGTACGAGATTATAAGGCAGAGACATCACGTGTCAAACTGCAATTAGCTTGCCAGGGTATATTGGCATCTTCGCTATAGAGTTATAGCCCGCAACATATACTCTCTTCAGGATTATGGAACGTAGCCAATTCCTGGTATCATATCATGGAGTCCTGGCCCATAGCCATAATCAAACTGGGGTATGGTCCGTAACCAATCCCGTACATAGGATATAGCCCGCAGCCATTCCTATGGGGCATGAGGATATAATTTCCCAATTACCCCCATATATTCATAAATATGCGCTCTGAGTTTAACTCGTTTCACCATTTAGCAAATTCTAACGCTGATGGATCTGTGGTCAGGGCAACTACATTATATGATATTACTTGATTAATTAAGTGTATTACCATATTCTTTTAGCATCAAACAAGTTTCCAAACATGAATTATTTTAACAATTGCTACAAAGAATGTGTAATACTTTCATCAAGTACTGTTCAAATCTTTAATAAAGCATTGGGATCTCAATCCCTAATCTCATCAGGAGCATTCTCATCCTTTCACAAACTCATCATCATGATTATAAAAAATGGGTATTCAAACCCTCAGTTCATCAAAGAACACTTGTTACCACTTATCAGGTAACTAAACACCTTCAGGTCATCTGACCAAGGTAAACATGATACTTTCTACACAAGCATCTCACATGGCTCTCGTAGCCCATTTCATTTCTTGTTACCTCTCACTAGGCAACAAAGCATGTTATGGCTCACAAGGCCCATCAACAATAATAAATGAAACATCATAGCTCATACCTGGCTATGCTCATCATCTCATGATACCTGCATGGTTAGTACACTTGATAACAATTATATCAATTACATTTTAGCACCATGCAATTCAAAGTAACACCACTTATACCCTTTTAAGGGTTAGGGCTTCCCAATTCATATCAATCAGGGTTACTCATCCCATTACACAAATTAGGGCTAGGTTTTCAAATTAGGGTTTCATAATACATAACATCACCCTGGATTAGGGTTTCATATCACATTACCCTGTATCAGGGTTTCACATTGCATCCTTACCTTGAATTAAGGTTTCCTATAACATTTCCCTTAAAATTAGGGTTTCATGTAGCTTTATCCAAAAAGTAGGGTTTTCATGAAGCATTCCCTTAAATTAGGATTTTTCATCAAAATACCCTGAATTAGGGTTTCTCATATCATTACTCTAAATTAGGGTTACACCTCACATTACCCTGAGTTAGGGTTAGGGTTCATCACCCTTCTCAATTAGGTTTTCATGATCTCTTTATCAAGTATCATACCCTAATTACATATTTTATTTATGTTGAAAGTGTTGATGATTAATCACTACATGATTATCACTCATGTATAAGTTCCTCTCTCTCATCCTCTCTAGGAGGTTAATTGATTCAGACTAGATTAGATTAGGTTAACTTGAAAGAAGGGTTAACATAGTGTATTGAGGCATTGCTTTCATAAGTATCAAAGGTTAACCACTCAAAAGGTACTAATCACTTAAGTATCTTGAAGGTACTACCATTGTAATTACCTTTGATAAACATCCTCAACAATCATGGGGTTAATTGTACTTACTTGGTTTGAATCAATTAGACCTTCAAATGGTCTTGAGGTATTAGACCTTCAAACGGTCTTGGACTACCTTGACCTTCAAATGGTCTTGAGGTATTAGACCCTCAAACGGTCTTGAACTATCTTGACCTTCAAACAATCTTGAAGACCGTTAGACCTTAAACGGTCTTGGTCCCAAACCTTCAATCGGTCTTAAGACCGTTAAACCATCAAACGGTCTTGACCTCAAGGTCCTTAAACGGTTTGAGACCGTTAGAATAAAATATAATTAATCTCAAACGGTTTTGAAACCATTTAGACCTCCAAACGGTCAACTCCTTCAAACGGTCAACGTGCCCAAACAGTTTTGAATCAACACCTCAAACGGTTTGAAACCATTTAGACCTCCAAATTGTCAACTCTCCCAAACGTTCAACATGACCAAATGGTTTGATGAAACCATTTGAACCATCAATTAGAGTTTTGAAATCAAGAAACCATCTATTAGGGTTTTGAAATAAAGAAACTATCAATTGTTGACATTATTGGAACTAATTTAATTAAAACCATTGAATCACCATTCAACCATGACATGACCTGACCTCAAACGGTCTTTAGGTCATTTGACCCCAAACGGTCTTGAGACCATTTGGTGTCAAATGGTCTTGAGACCGTTTGACCCATCCAATCACTGAAATTGGTTTAATTCAATTAGGGTTTCTTCAATAACCCGATTTAGGGTTTGTACTCAAGGAACCTTAAAGTATTGAACCCTTTGGAATTAATTCAATTAAGTACTATTGGATCATCATCAATCTATGACATCATCTGACCTTAAACGGTCTTGAGGTCGATTGACCTCAAACGGTCTTGAGACCGTTTGGTGTCAAACGGTCTTGAGACTGTTTGCTCACCAAACGATCTTGAGATTGTTTAATCTCAAGAGTGAAACCGTTTGCCCAAGATATTCATTGAGGTGTGTACTTATGATGATGTCATAATCATCAAGCTTCAATCCTTCAAAATCTACTGCCATTCTTATGGAAATTTCATCAATTATTCAAAGAAATTTCAAAAAGAACAAAATGATCAACAAGTGATGAAGAATTGAATGTAATAATAACATTTAAGGGTTTAAGTTATATAACCCTCCTTCAAAGTTGAAACCAAACTTCAAGCTTCACGCCTTTAATGGTGATTGAAGCTTCCTCAACTTCCCAAGGCTTGTCCTCAAGTCTTTGAGTGAAATGGATGGCTAAGGTTGAAGATTGATTGAAGAAAAGAATAAATTAAGCATTGAATTTTGATTTCCACCATGAAATCAAGGTTGAAGATGACTATGGATCTTACCTACAGGTTGGGGCACGTCCTCCTGTTTCTCCTAAGCTCCCTTGTACACGGCCAAAGCAAGGAAAGAAAGAAGGGTCGAAAAAGCCTTTCATTTGAGTTGGAAATGAGATGTTTATAAGGGAATTTCAATGAGAGAGAAAGTGATATATTAATCTTTTAATTCCCAAAATGGATGCCACATACTCCCCTTCATCCCTTTCATATCAAGCCATATCCCCCACCTTGTAATTCCTCTTCATTATCCATGAATTAAAAGAAAGCAAATTAAGCACCTTAACTATTATAATAATAATATCCAAAATTGAGTGGATATTACTTTTTAGTTAACTAATGTGAGTGGGCTCTCCACTCACTTTAGATATTTCGTTTCCTTTGCAAGGAAGGACGTCCATACATATATAAATTCAATCATTCCATTATTGGTGGAAGGGCAATTCAATTAATATATTTATTTTTGCATTAAATTGAATTAGGGTTTCAATTATGCTTAAATCTTGATTATTTTAATATCAAGATTCTCTCTCCTCCAAAGCGATTCAAATGAGATACCCCTCTCATTTTCTTTTATCTGCATGATGCCAAGAAACATTAGTGACTCTCTAGAAGTGGTATTTTGCATATTGAACCCTAGGTTTTGGGTAATTTGCACATTACACCAAAACTAGGTTTTAATGCACAACATTGCTCAACAAGTTCTTTCTTGGTACTCAGGCTATCACAAGCCATACCTCTGCATCATTTTCATTCTTATGATGCTTCAACACTTGAGGAACAATTTACCATGCAACATTTGCAAGTTAACCCCTCAACTTGGGTAATTTGCACTATAGTCCAAAACATGCAAAACATTGTTTTCAACATTATTAAAAAAGGACTAAAATTGAAACATAAGTTCCTCTTGAGTCTTAATTACTTTTCAAAAGATAAGAGCAAGCATATAATTATCTTTCTTTAACAAAACATCTAGGGTTAAGGCATAACCCAGGTCAGGGATGTTACAAATCGTTCATTCGCCTAAAGTTCTAATGAACTGGAAGAGGCTTTTTGCACACAAAAGTGATTCTCGTCATTTCTTTAGTTCGTAAGTTAGCATGTTTCATTCTCTCACTAACTCATGTCTTAGTGAGGAAAAGGTGAATGTGAAAAATTGAATCCATGTTGTGGTTTATTGAAGAATATTATGATCATGAGAATATTTGATCATTAAATTTAGTGGGAACTAACTCAGATCTTTTAAAAAAAGAGTAATCACCCCTGTTAATTTTTATTTCTTGAGTGGGCCAATTTAGATTCAAGACCAAAACTCTTAATGATGTAATCTGAGGATTTTTCCTATCATTCACAAGATTGGAAATTGAGTATTAGATAAGATTTCGATTTATTATGACCTTTTGGTCAGTGATTGGGTCGATTAACCGTCCATCTAATCAAGGTATCTAAGATTGATATGAGATTGGAAGTTTAGGCCATTATCCAATGTAAGGTGATCTCTACAATGTGTTCCCCTATCGGTTCACCCTCCATCCTCTAGAGAACCGACAAGTGATTATCTTCGACCTTCTAGTTCTCAACCTTGGAAATTGGGGATTTGAGCCATAATTGAGGTTAATGAAAGTGGCGGGGTTGGGTATTCAATTCATTTTCAAGTTATTTCTTTGATGGTCTAAATAGGTATATGTGCATGAAAGAAAAGTTGGTAACCATGGTTGTGACCGAAGATTTTCAAAAAAGGTTTGCAATGAAAGACAATCTTGATTCTAATCATAGGTCATTGTAGGAACCCCCAAAATATTTGGGATGAAAGAGCGTGATGGTCTAGTTTAAGGCCATAATCTACGACCCTATGTATGTATGAAAATGAATACATGAGTTGGCTCAGTTTTTCATTATTTGGTACTAAAAAAGATTGTAAGATGGAGCTGGATTAGTTGAAGGTCATTGTTCAGGACCCTAAGGGTGCATTTGCTATATGGTGAATCATGGGGAGGGGAATGATGGTGAAATAAAATATGTTGTTTTGTTTTCGTGGTTATAGGGAATCATGGTGAATCCCTAGTGAAATTCGACCAGTTTTAGTCACAATGGTATAGCACAGTGAATCACGGTGACAGAAGTTTATTTCAAGATTCCACTACTTATTTAGACACATCTACAAAAAAAGTTCTAATAAATATGATTCTTATTTGTGTAGGGTGTTTTTATAAGAAAATTCCCCTAACCGTCCATGTAACCATATAATAAACAACATTTTTAATTTTTCCCCATCCCTATCACTATCACCATGTAAATTATACCAAACAACACATTTTAACAAATTCCCCATCACCATCATCATCCTATTCTCCTTCACCATCACCATCCCTATCACCATACATTTTTTCACCATGTACAAAACGTAACCTAAAGGATTTCATAGTCAAACTAATCTAGTTTAAGCTCATAGTTCAGGGCCCTGAAGGCTTTGGCAGTTGATACTGGTCTACTTTAAGGTCATAGTCAAGGACCTAATGATTTTATCTAAATATAGTGATTATTTTTAGAAAAAGTGTACTTTTTGCTTTTTGAGTCAATATATGGCATTTTCATTTTTTTACATAGTCTTATATTGTATTTTCCTGGGTTTTTCTATTGCATGTGATTTTGATAAGGTTATGGAAATTCTCCTAAAAATAGAGGGACATATTTGAAATTTTTGCTCACATTTTTGTCTTTGAAAGAGGGGACATGGGAGGAGGGGTGAGAACCCTTCCCATTGCTTCCCTACTCAAGTTATGGTGTTTGTCCAAGGAGTGGATTCGAGTAAATAAAGGTGTCAATCGCGGCGAGGAAGAAGGGACCGGGATGGCAAATCACATCGATCCACCATCTCTAACTCAGCGGATCATGTTATTCCACAAACTAGACCGAATAGTGTGGTAGTTGCTCCATCCCAGTGGCAGTGGTACTTTGATTCCACCTATTTCAACGACACCTTGAGCGGATTTTAGCTGTGTTATTCTAAGGGAAGGTATTGCTTTCGTTTTTTCACTTCAGTTTAGTCATTCTGACCTTCAGTGGCAAAATTTGATTTTTGGTTTCCCGACATTCTTCATGGTCTAGAGGTTAAAGACGAACTATATGCATCTTTTCATTTACAATCATGCTCATTTTGTTGTTTTGGTATTTTCTCGATCGCCCACCATCCAATCTGGATGATTTCAAGTGCTGTGAAAAGCTTGTCATGTTCTCGATATTCTTGTGAAAATGGCATATCATGACTAGCATGATGAGGATCCCATTGCATGTGAGCATGAAGTGGGTGATGATGGGGGAACCAAGGTGTACCCTTGGTATGTATGATAACCTCCTTGGTTGAGTTCATATATGATCTATCCATATTCTAATGGAAGTTTTTTTCTTTATTAGGTGTCATGGTGGCATGAGCAGGATCGTGGGGGAGATACTCCTAGCTATGAGAGTTGTCCATCATCCAAGCATGATGTGGATGAATCTACATCACTGAGGTCATCAAGTAGGTGATGAGGTATAACTTGAAAGCTTTTCTCCATGTTATATTCTTTCTACTTTGCTGAGCCTGAATCGAGATTTTTCACCATGTAGTGATGGTTTTGACTTTGTCTTCCACCTCTTCCCTTTTTAGGGTCTCAGATTGTTAAATGTATACTGGCAAACTCGTTGGAATGAGATGGGACTGTTGTCTGATTGTTTTTTCATTGAGGAGGTGGAGCTACTTGAGAAGGCTAGTTTTATAGCATTAGCTGGTGTAGGATCATAGATAGACCCTATCTCCTTCCTCTGATTGAATCATTTTCTCTAGAGGACTAGTACATTCCATTTTTCTTTGGAAATCTAGCCATCACCCCAAGTGAGTTTTTAGGATTACTAGGTTAGGGTTTGGTTGGACTGTTACACACACATCCCACGATTACCACTAATCATGAGATTAGGGCATAAGTTTTAGGATTATACTTAATACAAAGTTCACTCCCAACTTTTTCTTTTTCCTTTATTTCAAACTCTTTGTTTTCTTGCATTCAATCACATAAACAAACTTTACAAAGGAATTAAACATTGATTACTCAAATATGATTTCAACATTAATGTTACACATCCAAACATTCATTTTGTTCCTCACACTTCCATGTACATACAACATGATTACCAGACATATACTCTATCATTAAGGAAACAAAGATACAAATCATCATTTAGAAGTCTCTCTCAACTCTATACAAGGACCTAGAGTGACAGGGACCAACTGAATTTAACTAATCTCATACTTAACTCTTGTGGCAGATCTATGCTGATGCAATGACATCTTGAGTCTATGAGTTATCCCTAAAAAATTGTGAGTAGAGGGGTTAGCCTACTCACTCAGTGAATGAGTACTTCAAAGAAACAATCAAAAGCAATTATATAATTAAATATATACCCTTGATCAACCGATATCAATTATAGAAATAGTAAGCTTCAAAGAGACTAATCATTCACATACATAAATGTGGCATGATACTCCAGATATCTACAAGAGTTAATCAATATATGAACATGCTTTAAAACTGATAGTATAGAAACATACAAGGAATAATTGAATAATTGCACACACTTGGTTAACCTCTCATTTATCTTATTATACATCAGTAGTAATATACAAATATCTAAACATTTTTCTCATTATTCTCTTTGTAATATTTCATTAACTTTGACTTGACCTGACTACTGAACTGACGACTACTATGTTGGCCAACTAAACATAACTGATGGATCTTACTACTTTACTCTTTATCTGAACTCAATTAACTTTTTTTTTACTTTATCCCTGAACTCACTTGGATTGTACCATCCAAGCAAAAGCCACTACTGCATGACTTACCGTACAATTCTTAAGGTAAACTCAGGACATTAAGGCTACTATTAACTACCTCGGTATGCAGTGAGGTTGCCATGTCTGGCCTAACGGCGGCTAAACAACGTCCGTAAACTATGGCCCCTTGTCCTGGGTACTCAGGAGGGGTGACTCTAGGCTAAAAAGCCTCAACTCTATGTAATGCGGTTCCACTAGGGCTGACACACAAAATAGAGTAACTTCCAGAAGAAGTAGGTCCACAAGGGCTGTATACTTCAATTGGTGGGTACTACTGGATCTCTAGTTATTAATGGATACCCCAACTACTGAAATAGTACCACCAGGATCTCTGGTTATTGTTGGGTACTATGCTACTCAACTGAAGTACCACTGATATCCAATCAGTTGATGTTAGATAGTTAGTTTTGGGTCACTTATTCCTATATCTGATAGTCCATAGCCTATTTCACCCATCCCGGCATAGACCTCCGACGAGGGTTCTACGGTGTTCAGGGCATCTACTATTACTATTGTAGTTTTACTGACTACTTGAGCTATTGGACTGAATTCACTGATAATACTTAGTTGAATGCATAACATATTGGTTACAATAATCTTATGGTTTCTCATTTCTTAGATGCTTAACATACTGATTATCCTTCTCTCAGGGTTTCTCATTTCTCATGCGCATAGAAGAACTCTCATATGTTCAAACAGATACCATGTCTAATGATATAAACATTTACATTTAATATTTCTCATATTCATGCATGGTATCAACGACATACCTATTTAGGGAAATGCCTTTTCTATTTTCTTAAATTACCATAACAACTTATGAATTTCATGTCAATTAACTCAACTAGAAATTTTTGCATCACAAATCAAAATGTTTATGCATATAAAATGATATTAAGATAGAAACTCAAATTATCTCATAACCCATTTCAATCAGTCATGCACATGAAACCCTGGTTTGAATTTAACTAGGGTTTCAAAGATATTCATTAAAAATGCATCAAATATAACCTTAAATAAATGAATTTATAACAATAAAGAATCACATCAGTTGCATTCATGAATCTATTTGCAAACTTCCAACTTTCCATTCATTTAGGGTTTCACCCTCTTTACTGATATATCAAGCAAACATTGATATCATCAAATGCAATACAAGATCTTATCTGACATATATGTACTATGCATTCAGATAAAAGAATCATTTGTAACCAAGGAGATTCAACTAGAACAACTTCTTTATTCAATTATACAACAAATTTAGTCATAGTGGAATACCCTAGATTTTGCTATTTTCAAATAAACTCTACAATTACTTTAGGAATTCTCATTTAGATAATTTGTATGCATTTCTAGTATGATTTATCAACTAGAATCCATCACAATAGAGAAATAATCTATTTCATATCATCTTGCAAAAGCTAGGTCAAAAGGGCAGTTTAGGGTTTGTAGTCGCATACAAAACAAGTAAAGATTATTGATCGTTTAACTCATTTTTGTGCAATCTACTATTTAAAGGAAGTACCCACTCACCCTAAGGTGTAAATACACCTTAAAAACATAGCGCATCTCTGAAAATCTCGAATTCGTGTCAAAACCCTAGAAAATCACCAAATTCTTCTTCCTTTCAACCCGGAAACCCTAAAAGTGGGGGATTATGAAGAAAGAGTGAGAAAAGGAGAAGATTTGATACTATTTCGAATCAAATATGAGGAGGGATGGAATCTTGACATGTGAGAGATGATTAACCATGAAATTCTAAGCAAAGAAGCTAAACTTACTTGATTTCATCATATCTCGGATAGAGAAACCCTAGATTAGTAATTCCACCACTTTCTTCTCTCAAACCCTAACTCTCCCTCTCTCTCTAGGATTTCATTTCTCTGGAATGGATCACGAAATATGAGAGCTACTTGGGTGCTAGATTTCTCATATAGATCAATTTAGGTGCTTGGGTAATTTACACATTAACCCCTCACTATACTTTTTCTTATTTTAGCAAGTTATAAAAAATACTGTAATTTGTTTATTTCAGAGATAAAACATCCTAAAAAAATTATGAAAATTTTGCATGATGTCAGAAATGTAATTTAATAGCTTAAGTATAAATTTTAGATCATTTGGAGTTACCAATATATAACTAAAAATAAAAAAACTACACTATTGAACATCACTCTTTCAACATTTCGGTCGAAGTATAGTTCGACCGAGAACCACATTCAAAGAACACCCAAATATTCTAAAATTTTTCTCCAATATGAATGAATTGAGTTATCCATATCATATCCAAAATTCAATTAAATAAAAAATTCGTAGAAAATATGAAAAATCATTTACCACACTGCTATCATGATTAAATTCCATATTCATGTACTATCAAAACCCTAATTTTTGCCGATTAGGGTTTACATTTCTCAAACCCTAATTCTTCAAACTAAAATCATAATTATAGTTTCTTCTTAGGTTTGAAACATCACAATTGAGCTAATATCATTAATCAAGTCTAAATGATGTTCAATCTAATCAAGCATGTAATCATTCAGGTAAACCCTAGTTTACCAATTAAGCATAAATGTAGTCATTACAATTTTCACCCCACTTAAAAAGTTTCATCCCCGAAACATAAATACACAAACAAAGTATATTCAAAGTTTCTTTTAAACTTATGAAATATTATGTGTCACTATACTCTTGTATTTTATATTAGAATGTTATTTTCAACACTGAATCATTTCTTTCTGTTCTAATCATAACATATTTTAAGCAAGCCTTCTCAATGATAGAAGAAGATTTTTTTTATCACAATCATTAATAGGAAAGAGATAGATAAACAAATATTTTTTTTAATCATGCCATACCCTATTGAGATGTTACCACGATACTGGTAATCTAATTCCACTATCTTAATTCATACACTTCAATCTGTACTTTTTTTGTACATCACATCAGAGTTATTAAAGACAGTTCACCTTTCTATTTTTGAATTTCACTATTTTGCCACTCTAATAGAAAGTCACTCATGAACTGCAAGACTAGAAGTAACAACAATTGTATAAAACTAAGTCTGACTACTAATATGAATGATTGAAACCATAAAACTCATTCCAGTTTAGTATATTGCTCGCACATGTACAATTGAAGTATTATGTAAAAAAAAATTTCATCCCTTGATATGCCTTCAACAAACTATACTTCTTTAAAACAAATTCACATATTGCTGAGAGATATTTATTTTCTCTAATTTGTCTTCTTATGCATTACAACTTCTTCTTACTTATCCTTCTCATTTCGATCATCTATAATAAACATCCCTAACATTGAAAAATTCAAGGTAAGAATAGATTATTCATCATTCTTGCTATCATTGCAAGAATTTATTTTAGATTACACTTTTCTCATGTTGCAATTATCCTTTTGTTCAAATCACACTTCTTATATTTCAAATCTATATCTTATCCTTCATTCATACTCGTTTCCATATTATTTATCTATCTTTCACATTTGTAACCAATAAAATCATGAATACTATAACTGCTATTTTCTTCTCATATTGATGATCTCATGATTTTAATTTATAGAGATGTTCATGCTCAAGGTCAAATAACTATTGAAATTCCATTAACTGTTACAACCCTAAACCATCTAGGGTTTGATCCTTTTCAATAACATGATGTTATTGTGACATGATTTCATTCTTTTATTTTGATATGCAAACCTGAGCTCTCTTGAGGTTTACTAAAGTCTTCCTTGTCTTTACCAATTGAATTTTCTTTATATAACTTGACCATTTTGATAGATTGCTTTATTTATCTACCGCTAGAGTTTCATTATCATATTATGTGCCATTAGTATATTTAGTAGATGTGCCTCTCATGACGGTTGTGTATCGTTTATGATTTATTTCCTTATCACTTCATCCAATGTTACACTCACTAAGGAGGATATAGAAGAGAAGCTAATTTTGAGACATAGAATTATAATTTTTGAGTATTCACTTAACACGATTCTCATATTAGTCATCATCAAGGAGACTATACTATTTCACATTTCCTCACATCTCACAATCTCTCTCTTTTATCATCTATATTACTCCCACATGTTTCAGCCCCTTCTTTATTTTCTATCATCGGCTACCTGTTTGCTACTCTTCCCTATGCCATTATATACTTTTACTTATCTCTTATGCTCATGGTTCTCACTTTTGTGTATGATTCCATATTCCATGCCATATAAACTTTCTTATCACCCTTTTACTTTTATCTAGTTGAAATTCTAATTCAACATCCTCCCTACTAGCTTCATCTTATGCATAATACATTACATGTCCTTCATTTTGAATCAAACGACTCATGTAGGGGTTTACTATAGTTTCCTTTCAATCAAGCCTTTATATTCTGAATATAGTTTACCTTTATATGAGTTGTTCATTCATTTAGCCGCACCTTTGTTCTTCTTTTAAGAACCAGTTCCATTTCATCACTAGGAACCTATTGAACACACTTGATGTCAACTATGTTGCTACTAAATAGAGACATTGAATCAAAAGCTAGTAAGGATGAATACTATAAACTTTATGATAAAAGTACACATTCCATGCTCCTCGTTATATCATGACACCCTTCGTTCTAAATCAAACTCATCATTTCCATCACTTTTTATTTTCATCTTTGTTTTTTATCATAGTCTTATAATTTACATGTTTATCTAGTTCTCTTCACTTTCATTTTTTTGAACTTCACTTCTATGTACTTATTGCATACCTTAACTCTTTTCTCCTATTTTCCTTTTGTTGTAGAGTACATAAGTACATTTTAGTCGATTATATGATCCATTCATTCTAATTGATTCTTTCTATCTTGGCTTTCCATGTACAATTAGTTATATAATTCAGTTTTCTTTATCCATCCTTTCTTCTTCATTTTGTATGACACATACTAATGTATGTCTTATATCTATATCCCTGTTCCTTCATTCCCAACTTAGGGTTTCTTATCTGAGTCCCCAAAGTTGGATCTCCGATATCAACTCCAATTGATTCTTAACTATTATAATCTTTCCCTTATATTTCAACATCTTAGTGTATGTACATTCTCACTATGATGTGGGTTTGATTTATCTAGAGTCTAGACTCTACTCTTATTATATTATTAATAGGAGTCGTTAGATCCCAGTAACGCATCCTGCTAGCCGGACAAGGCCAAACTTGCAGTCCTGAAGCCAAGAGCTACTCAGGATTAACCAACTCCTATTCATCTCAAACATGTGGAAAGAATACCCAATTATGGTAGACTCATTTAAACATAACTTCTGGTCTACTTGATACAAAGAATGACTAAAGCTTCATGATACACAACATTCTAAAAGAACCATATATATTCTACAAATGGATAATATGAATTCATATATATAAGAGCATTTCAATTGATCTCCAATCAAAAAAGTAATATAAAGCAAAAGTTGCATCACATTCTATTCTTATGCTCAATTCATTCATTTCTTTTCAGTCTTCTGACCCTGATATTTCTAGGGTTTCTCTCTAGCCCATCCTTCCTCTACATTCCTAGCCAGGGCATCCAGAAAAGAATAGATAGAGTAGCTTGATACTTGTCAACCTAAGTATTCAGATACCGGGCCAGGGTATCTAAATACTCAGACCTCCCAGAGCTATAGATACATCACCTCCTAACTGCCACACTTATAAATCTGACTTTCTATCCTAATGGTCCTTGACAACTCAGTCTAAGCTCTGATACCAAGTTGTTACACACACATCCCACAATTACCATTAATCATGAGATTAGGGCATACGTTTGAGGATTATATTTAATACAAAGTCCACTCCCAACTTTTTTTCCTTTATTTCAAACTCATTGTTTTCTCACATTCAATCACATATACAAACTTTACAAAGGAATTAAACCTTGATTACTCAAATATGATCTCAAAATTAATGATACACATCCAAACATTTATTTTGTTCCTCACACTTCCATGTACATACAACAAGATAACTAGATATATACTCTATCGTTAAGGAAACCAAGATACAAATCATCATTTAGAATTCTCTCTCAACTCTATATAAGAACCTAGAGTGACAGAGACCCACTAAAACTTAACTAATCTCATACTTAACTCTTATGGAAGATCTATGATGATGCAATTACATCTTTAGTCTATGAGTTATCCCTAAAAAAATTGTGAGTAGAGGGGTGAGCCTACTCGCTCAGTGAATGAATACTTCAAAGAAACAATTTAAAGCAATTATATAATTAATGATATACCTTTGAGCAACCGATATCAATTATAACAATAGTAAGCTTTAAAGAGACTAATCATTCACATACATCAATATGGTAGGATACTCAAGATATCTATAAGAGTGAATCAATATATGAACATGCTTTATTGATCATAAAGAAAACTAATAATCTAGAAACATACAAAGAATAATTGAATAACTGCACACACTTGGGTAACCTCTCATTCATCTTATTATGCATCAGTAGTAATATAAAAATATCTAAACATTTTTCTCATTATTCTCTTTGTAATATTTCATTAACTTTGACTTGACCTGACTACTGAACTAACTACTACTATGTTGGCCAACTAAACATAACCGACTAATCTGACTGCTATACTCTATATATGAACTCAATTAACTTTTCTTTTACTTTACCCCTGAACTCACTTGGATTGTACCATCCAAGAAAACGCCACTATTGCGTGACTTACCGTATAATTCTTAAGGTAAACCCGGGACCTTAAGGCTACTACTAACTACCTCGGTCTGCAGCGAGGTTGCTACGTCTGGCCTAACGGTGGCTAAACAACGTCCGTAAACTATGGCCCCTTGTCCTGGGTACTCAGGAGGGGTGCCTCTAGGCTAAAAAGCCTCAACTCCATGTAATGTGCTTCCACTAGGGCTGACACATAAAATGGAGTAACTTCCAAAAGAAGTAGGTCCACAAGGGTTGTATACTTCAACTGGTGGGTACCAGTGGATCTATTGTGATTATTGGATACCCCTACTACTGAAATAGTACCACCATGATCTCTAGTTATTGTTTGGTACTATGCTACTCAACTAAAGTACCACCGATATCCAATCAGTTGATGTTAGATACTCAGTTTCGGGCTACTTCTTCCTATATCTGATAGTCCATAGCCTATTTCACCCATCCCAATACAGACCTCCAACAAGGGTTCTACGGTGTTCAGGGCATCTACTATTACTATTGTAGTTTTACTGACTACTTGAGCTATTGGAGTGAATTCACTTATAATACTTAGTTGAATGCATAACATATTGGTTACCCTTATCTTAGGGTTTCTCATTTCTTAGATGCTTAACATACTGATTATCCGTCTGTCAAGGTTTCTCATTTCTCATGCACATAGAAGAATTCTCATATGTTCAAATAGATATCATGTCTAATGATATAAACATTTACATTTAACATTTCTCGTATTCATGCATGGTATTAATGACATACCTATTTAGGGAAATGCCTTTTCTATTTTCTTAAATTACCATAACAACTTATGAATTTCATGTCAATTAACTCAACTAGAAATTTTAGCAACACAAATTAAAATGTGTATGCATATAAAATGATATTCAGCTAGAAACTCAAATTATCTCATAACTCATTTCAATCAGTTATGCATATGAAACCATGGTATAAGTTTAACTAGGGTTTCCAAGCTATTTATTAAAATATCATGCATAAAAAATAACCATAAATAAATGAATTTATAACAATAAAGAATCACATCAGTTGAATTCATGAATCTATTCGCAAACTTCCAACTTTCCATTCATTTAGGGTTTCACCCTCTTTACTGATATACAAGCAAACATTGATATCATCAAATGAAATAAAAGATCTTATATATCATATATGTACTACACATTCAGATAAAACAATTATTTGTAATGAAGGAGATTCAACTAGACCAACTTCTTTATTCAATTATACAACAAATTTAGTCATAGTCGAAAACCCTAGATTTCTCTATTTTCATATAAACTCTACAGTTACTTTAGGAATTCTCATTTAGATAATTTGTATGCATTTCTAGTATGATTTATCAACTGGAATCCATCACAACAGAGAAATAATCTATTTCATATCATCTTGCAAAAGCTAGGTCAAAAGGGCAATTTAGGGTTTGTAGTCGCATACTAAATAAGTAAAGATTATTGATCATTTAACTCATTTTTGTGCAATCTACTATTTAAAGGAAGTACCCACTCACCCTAAGGTGTGAAACCACCTTAAAAACGCAGATTATCTCTGAAAATCTTGAATTCATATCAAAACCTTAGCAAATCACCAAATTCTTCTTCCTTTCAACCCAGAAACCCTAGAAATGGGGGATTATGAAGAAAGAGTGAGAAAAGGAGAAGATTTGATACCATTTCGAATCAAATTAGAGGAGGGATGGAATCTTGATATGTGAGAGAAGATTCACCATGAAAGGGTAAGAAAAGATGCTAAACTTACTTGATTTCATCATATCTCGGATAGAGAAACCCTAGATCAGCAATTCCACCACTTTCTTCTCTCAAACTCTAACGCTCCCGCTCTCTCTATGATTTCATTTATCTCATATGGATCATGAAATATGGGAGATACTTGGATGTTAGATTTCTCATATAGAGCAATTTAGGTTCTTGGGTAATTTATACATTAACCCCTCACTATACTTTTTCTTATTTCAGCAGATTTTACTATTATAAAAATATTATAATTCATTATATTCAGAGATAAAACATCCTCAAAAAATTATGAAAATTTAGCATGATGTCGGGAATGTAATTTAACAGCTTCAGTATAAATTTTAGATAATTTGCAGTTACCAATTAATAACTAAATATAAAACACTAAACTATTGAACATCACTCTGTCAGCATTTCGGTCGAAGTATAGTTCGACCGAGAACTACATTCAAAGAACACCCAAATCTTTTGAAATTTTTCTCCAATATGAATGAATTGAGTTATCCATACCATATCCAAAATTCAACTAAATAAAAATTCGCAGAAAATATGAAAAATCATTTACCACACTGCTATCATGATCAAATTCCATATTCGTGTACTATCAAAACCCTAATTTTTTCCGATTAGGGTTTACATTTCTCAAACCCTAATTCTTCAAACTAAAATCATAATTAGAGTTTATTCTTAGGTTTGAACCATCACAATTGAGATAATATCATTAATCAAGTGTAAATGATGTTCAATCTAATCACGCATGTACTCATTCAGGTAAACCGTAGTTTACCAATTAAGCACAAGTATGGTCATTACAATTTTCACCCACTTAAAAAGTTTCATCCCCAAAACATAAATACGCAAAAAGTATATTCAAAGTTTCTTTTAAACTTCTAAAATCTTATGTGTCACTATACTCCTGTATTTTTGATTAGAATGTTATTTTAACATTGAATCATTTCTTTCTGCTCTAATCCCAACATATTTTAAGCAAGCCTCTCAATGATAGAAGAAGATTTTTTTTGTCACAGTCATTAATGGGAAAGAGATAGATAAAAAAATATTTTTTTAATCATGCCATGCCCTGTTGAGATGTTACCATGATACTGGTAATCTGATTCCACTATCTTAATCCATACACTTCAATCTATACTTTTTTTGTACATCACATCAGAGTTATTAAAGACAATTCATCTTTCTATTTTGAATTTCACTATTTTGCAACTCTAATAGAAAAGCACTCATGAACTACAAGACTAGAAGTAACAACAATTGTATAAAACTGAGTCCGACTACTAATATGAATGATTGAAACCATAAAACTCATTCCAGTTTAGTATATTGCTCGCACTTGTACAATTGAAGTATTATGTAAAAAAATTTTCATCCGTTGATATGCCTTCAACAAACTATACTTCTTTAAAACAAATTCACATATTGCTGAGAGCTATTTATTTTGTCTAATTTATCTTCTTATGCATTACAACTTCTTCTTACTTATCCTTCTCATTTCGATCATCTATAATAAACATCCCTAACATTGAAAAATTCAAGGTAAGAATAGATTATTCATCATTCTTGCTATCATTGCAAGAATTTATTTTAAATTACACTTTTCTCATGTTGCAATTATCCTTTTGTTCAAATCACACTTCTTATATTTCAAATCTTAATCTTATCCTTCATTCATACTCATTTCCATATTATTTATCTATCTTTCACATTTGCAACCAATAAAACCATGAATACTATAACTGCTATTTTCTTCTCAAATTGATGATCTCAGGATTTTAATTTATAGAGATATTCATGCTCAAGGTCAAATCACTATTGACATTCCTTTAACTGTTACAACCCTAAACTATCTAGGGTTTGATCCTTATCAATAACATGATGTTATTATCACATGATTTCACTCTCTTATTTTGATATGAAAACCTTAGCTCTTTTGAGGTTTACTAAAGTCTTCCTTGTCTTTACCACTTGAATTTTCTTTATCTTACTTGACCATTTTGATAGATTACTTTAATGATCTACCTCTAGGGTTTGATCATTATATTATGTGTCAATAGTATATTCAGTAGATGTGTCCCTCATGATAGTTGCACATTGTTTATAATTTATTTCCTTATCATTTCATCCAATGTTACACTCACTAAGGAGGATATAGAAGAGAAGATCATTTTGAGACATAGAATTATAACCTTCGAGTATTCACTTAACACGATTCTCATATTAGTCATCATCAAGGAGACTAGACTATTTCACATTTCCTCACATCTCACAATCTCTCTTTTATCATCTATATTACTCCCTCATGTTTCAGCCCCTTCTTTATTTTCTATCATCGGGTACCTATTTGCTACTCTTCCCTATGCCATTATATACTTTTACTTATCTCTTATGATCATGGTTCTCACTCTTATGTATGATTCCATATTCCATGCCATATAAACTTTCTTATCATCCTTTTACTTTCATCTAGTTGAAATTCTAATTCAACATCCTCCCTACTACCTTCATCTTATGCATAATACATTACATGTCTTTCATTTCAAATCAAACGACTCATGTAGGGGTTAACTATAGTTTCCTTTCAATCAAGCCTTTATATTCTGAATACAGTTCACCTTGATATAAATTATTCATTCATTTAGCCGCACTTTTGTTCTTCTTTTAAGAACTAGTTCCATTTCGTCACTAGGAACCTATTGAACACACTTTATGTCAACTAGGTTGCTAATAAATAGAGACATTGAATCAAAAGCTAGTAAGGATGAATACTTTTAACTTTATCATAAAAGTACACATTCCATACACCTCGTTATATCATGTAACCCTTCTTTCTAAATCAGTCTCATGATGTCCATCTCTCTTTTTTCATCTTTGTTTCGTATCATAGTCTTATAATTTACATGTTTATCTAGTTCTCTTCACTTTCATTTTTTTGAACTTCACTTCTATGTGCTTATTGCATACCTTAACTCTTTTCTCCTATTTTCCTTTTGTTGTAGAGTACATAAGTACAATTTACTTGATTATATGATCCATTCATTCTAATTGATTCTTTCTTTCTTGGCTTTCCATGTAGTTTTCTCTTATCTTTCCTTAATTTCAGATTGGATAAAGTGCCACAATTATTTATATAGTTCGGTTTTCTTTATCCATCCTTTCTTCTTCATTTTGTACGTCACATACTAATGTATGTCTTGTATCTATATCCCTCTTCCTTCATTCCCAACTTAGAGTTTCTTATCTGAGGCCCCAAAGTTGGATCTCAGATATCAATTCCAATTGATTCTTAACTATTATAATCTTTCCCTTATATTTCAACATCTTAGTGTATGCACATTCTCACTATGATGTGGATTTGATTTATCCAGAGTCTACTCTTATTATATTATTAATAGGCATCGTTAGATCCCAGTAATGCATCCTTCCAGCTGGACCAGGCCGAACCTGTAGTCCTGAAGCCAAGAGATACTTAGGATTAACCAACTCCTATTCATCTCAAACATGTGGAAAGAATACCCAATTAGGGTAGACTCATTTAAACATAACTTCTGGTCTACTTGATACAAAGAATAACTGAATCAACTTCATGATACACAACATTCTAAAAGAACCATATATATTCTACAAACTGATAATATGAATTCATATATATAAGAGCATTTCAATTCATCTCCGATCAAAGAAGTAATATAAAGCAAGAGTTGCATCACATTCTATTCTTATGCTCAATTCATTCATTTCTTTTTGTTCTCCTGACATTGATATTTCTAGGGTTTCTCTCTAGCCCATCCTTCCTCTACATACCTAGCCAGGGTATCCAGGGAAGAATAGATAGAGTAGTGTGATACTGGTCAACTTAAGTATTCAAATACCAGTCCAAGGTATCTAAATACTCAGACCTCCCAGATCTATAAACACATCAGTTCCTAATCGCCACACTTATAACTCTGACTTTCAATCCTAATGGTCCCTGAAAACTCAGTCTAAGCTTTGATACCAAGTTGTTACACACACATCCCAATATTACCATTAAGCATGAGATTAGGGCATATGTTTGAGGATTGTACTTAATTCAAAGTTCACTCCCAACTTTTTTCTTTTTCTTTTATTTCAAACTCTTTGTTTTCTAGCATTCAATCTCATAAACAAACTTTACAAAGGAATTAAACCTTTATTACTCTAATATGATCTCAACATTAATGATACACATCCAAACATTCATTTTGTTCCTCACACTTCCATCTACATACAACAAGATAACCAACTATATACTCTATCATTAAGGAAATCATTTACCACACTGCTATCCTGATCAAATTCCATATTAATGTACTACCAACCCTAAATTTTTTTTCTTCTGATTAAGGTTTACATTTCTCAAACCCTAATTCTTCAAACTAAAATCATAATTAGAGTTTCTTATTAGGATTGAAACATCAAAATTGAGCTACTATCATTATTCAAGTCTAAATGGTTTTCAATCTAATCAAGCATGTAATCATTTAGGTAAACCCTAATTTACTAATTAAGCACAAATGTGGTCATTACAGGGACCCCTATCAGTTCTCTACCTTATCGACAAGAGTGGAATCATTACCACCTGGATGGGATTCTAGGAGTAAACCCCAAAGACATTGAGACGACCTCTAATTATGAGGTCAATCTCACATGGTTGAGAGCCACCTTCTTTTGTGAGGGTGAGATGTGGGTGCCAATGATCCTTTATATCAGCCTTGAGGGGTAGGGTGTTCTTGTTTATCTTGATCACTAGTTGCTTTTTTAGCAACATCACGGGGAATAGAGGCGACATCGACTGGTTCTCCTTTCATCTGGATCTTGATGTCGCTTCCTCCTTTGATTGGGGTGGTAGCATGTATGCCCATTTGTTGGCACACTTGCAATAGTGTCTTGTGGGTGACTTCAAAGGGGAGATGGCCTAGTCTAAATAAGGTGTATGAGTCTATGTAGGCTTGATTTTGGTAAGATTTTACCGCTGTTGTTTGTATTTTTTGCTTTGAGATATTTGTTGCAAATGATTTTCTCTAACATTTCCTTTGCAACTATGGGGCTATGAGCCCTTTAGGATACATAGACTTGCCACTCTGAGAGGTCCATAGGGTTATGTACATGATTCTCTTCCTACCTATTATCATTGGGTTGGTGGTAGAAGTAGGGCAAGGTATGAGCAGTGGAGGGGCAAACTAGAGACACTGATTGTTGATGAGGTATGTGTAGCATTTTAACATTGTGTTATTTCATGCATCTATACTTTATCTAACTCCAATTTGTTGTTTCTTTGAGGTTCAATTCAGGGTCTTATGTAGGTTCTAATGTGGTGGGGTGACTACATCTTGTGCATTCTTCTTTGATATGGTGTTGTGGGATGTTTGTCGAATCCAATTTGAGTCTTCTTATCGGAGTGTACTATATATGGGCGAGCATGTTGTTCATCAATGTACTGGTGGCTGGTACATCTTTTTAAACCCTTTCTCAGGGTTGGTAACTCTTGGTCTTGGGATCTGATAGGCTACTCATGATATGATGTATGTCTGGATGAAGCATGATGAGTGCCTAGAGTGGTACTACATTCATGGCTACCCATTTCTTCATGTATGGAGATCATAGCGACGAATACGATAGCGGAAATAAACATTTTAAAGCCTGATTCCCCTTAACAAAAAGATCACGTCAACAAAAATATATCTAGGAAGGAAAGGTAACAAGAGTTATGCTTGGTCCTAGAGCAAGTCCAATGAAAAGTCTTGATGTAGTACCATGCTTCTTCTCCAAGCAACATATTGCTTCTTCTTGAGCAACAATCGAATAGTTATCAGTAATAACCTACTGGTTTGTCACCATGAATGGTAGTTTACAGTCTTCTCCTAGTGGCAGAAAATAGCCTCCAGTGTCTGGAGTAGTCCATGCGGACCACCGAGAACTCCATGTTGTGCTACCAGAGCCAAGGGGAAGGACTTGTCCCTTTTGAACATCAACTTGATTGAGTTGATTTTCTCTCCCGCAATTGTCTCTCTCTTGCTATCCCTCCCTTTACCGAATAGGAATTGCTTGAGCTCTCTACTAGTTAATACAATCAGAGAGCACAACAATTTTCAGAGCATTTGTTCTGTCTGAGAAGCCCCAATATCCCTCTATTTATAGGAGTAGCCAGGGTTAGTGTTCCCAATCTGTGAAGGAATCGAAAGAGATGGATTCATAAATTTTTTAAAACATGTGCAGGGTGAACTGGTCATTTCACATAGCCAATCAGTCGTTTCATGCATGAACTGGTTGGTTCACACGGTGAACTGGCTGTATTATGTGGTTTCTTGTACTAAATCAAATTTATAATCAATGCCTGATTAATGCTAAACATGACATCAACATCAATCCTTGTTCCAATCTATTTGGAAACTGAGTTGGGTGACCCAAATGGTGAACTGGTCAGTTCACATAGTGAAATAGTCATTGCACTTAGAGAAATGGTCATTTCACTTAGTGAAACAACCATTTCACAAGTGGAATGGTCGTTAAACATGTCAAATTTAGGCAGGGTTTAACCAATATCGATTCCAATTGACCTAACACTCCAACTGATCCGTTCAACACTTGAACCGGTCCGTTCAGAGTCCAGTCAATCAACTTTGAATCTTAGTTGTTTAATTGAATACCTAAACACCTTTAGTAATCAATATAAACATCATTCATGAATAAACTCCTATTCCAAGTGTATCCTATGTGTGTGAGCCTATAGTTCCCAATTACGTTGGCAGTGAATGTCCATAACCAACTTATGACATCACAAGTAAAGAGAAATGTCTAGAAACACATTCTCACTACCCAAGTAATTCTAAAAGTTGGAGAACAACTTCATCCTACAATCTAAGATTAGTGTTACCGTAATCGTATAGTTCCTTTGTCTCTGATGTCCATATTAAACTCAAGGAATGGAATCGTCATCCTCCCAATGTTCAACCCATATTCCTTGAACTAGAGTAGACTATCTGAGATGCATGTGAGTTCACATATCACATATTGAATCACATGAGTAGGTCTATACATTTCTTAGTCTCGCTTATCAAGAGACCTAGATATCAATGTCATGTAGGAGGGACAAATCTCATCTACATCACTCACACTCAATTCCCATGTGTCATAATGCACCCAAGCACCACCTGTATGGAAAACCTTATTTAGAATCACGATGGATGCTGTCAAAGTACATGAACAACATGTGATGAATGTAGTGACTTCAGATCTAAAAACCATAATCATGACTATCACTATGAGAGTTGATTCTGACTACCATTCCATGGTATCCATGTGTCACTCTCATGTTGGGTTTGCCTGATATTGTTCTCTAACATGTACATGTGTGCTTGACTTGATATCAGATATCATGACTAATGATATTATATCATCAGTCAACACACACTCCAGTCTAATGTATTACTATTGTCGATTTGCCTTCAATAGTAATATCTGACTAGGGACTTAACAACAATGTATGTACTCTTAACATTCATATGATCTCATTTTTCAAGTGACACACTTGAAGACATATGCCATCAAGTAGCATAATTCTTTAGACATCTACTATGTTTGTGTCATCATCTCATGCTGAGACAAACATAATAGATGGAATTACCTTTATTAATATCGAATTAGGTATATAATTCCCTATTACAATCATCATATGATTGACTCTATGGGCATACATACCAAAAGACTCCCACTTGAACTTAGATCCAATCACCCACGAATCTTATTCCAAGTGATATTAACATGTCATCATGTTTCTACTGCATAAGTGCTTCTATAGTGGGTTAACAACATTTTCTTCAAGTCAGTATTTGCAATGTGAAACTCCTCAATGTGCAACCTTTCACATGAGATGGATGTGTTTTAGTATGAAATTTGGGATTTATAGTCTATCCCGTAGCTCCATTATTGTCATAGTATTTCTACTGTGTCACAAATGGTTGGAACCTCCCATAAGTTCATCTCTATGAACTTCTTGATCCATACAATATCTTGTGTTGTTCACATAACACCAAGATATTTGACTTCTATTGTAGAACAACTGTCTCTTTCTCACAACTCTTCTAGCTTACAGTTCTAGCTTTAAGGCCAAACACAAATTTAGATTGCAAACATTAATTTTATTTGTCACTTTGAAAGCTTGTATCGGTGTAACCCTTTACACCCAACTCTTCCTTATTACCATAGCCAATAAACCTATCCTTTTCATGCTTCTCAAGCACTTAAGGATGTTCTTTATGGTAGTCCAATGACCTTCATTGGAATTTGACAGACATCCACTCATCATGTCTAATACATACGAGATAACTGAATTTCCTCTCATCGTGTCCAATACAAATGAGATAACAAGATATAACATTGCATACGTGATAGATTCAATTGTAAGTGCATAAGGCATCATACTCATGTTTTCCCATTCTTCACAAGAATTGGGACACTAGGCTCCTGAGACACTAACTCCATGGAATCATTGACAAGTTTTCTCTCATTGAGTCTTGGATGTTGAACCCTTTTAGCATTTTCCAATATATATGTTCTTCCTTAGGTCAAGAAGATTTCACGATCTATCTCTATAGATCTCAATTCCTATCACATAGAATACTTCACCTAAACCCTTTCAAAGATACCATTCCCCATCATTATGTGGAATATACATATGCTCCCACTAAATCTTTTGTAATAAAAAATTTCATCTTCATTTGGACTCAAGTCAAACTCTTTGACTATCTTGTTAAATAGAAGATTCTAGGTCTGAGATGCCCGCTTCAATCCTTAGATTGACTTTTATAGCTTACATACTTTATTTGTGTTATTGGATTTATAAAACCTTTAGGTTGTTTCATGTACACATCCTCAGAATTGTTCCAGTTAAGGAATGTGGTTTTAACATTCATATGTCAAATCTCATTAGTCATAACAATCTACAACTACAAGCATGATCCTGATGGATCCTACCATAGTAACTGGTGAAATACTTCATCATGTTCAACACCTTAAACTTGCTTGAATCTCTTTGCAACCACTATACCCTTCCACCTTGGTCTTTTCCCAGAGACCCAAATGTACCCAATGGGTTTACCCCTTCAAGTGGATCCACCAAGGTCATACCTTGTTGGTTCACATGGAGTCCATCTTTGGTCCCATGGCCTCAAGCCATTTCTCATATTCTAGTCCCTCAATAGATTCTAGTTAGGATTTTGACTCATCATCTATGATCAACTCACCACCTTTTGAGTCATAAGATATCATAAATTTTCAAACTCAAGTTGTGTTTTACTTAGAACTATAAGGTTTTGTGTTACATAAGGAAGTTGAGATTCTGCAACAATTTGTGATTCTCATTCTTTTGTACATCCTTAGGTTCAATGATTTGTTCAATGATTTCTTATTTGTCTTTAGCATTTCGAATTCTACTTTTACTCCCATTGATTCCTTTAGAACTAAGTTCCCCATCAGGAATACAAAAATCCTGATCAACAAACAACGTTTTTGTTGGAATGGGATACAAGTAGTATATTAACAAAATAAAATTTATGTGGTTTAAGGATAAAGATTTTCTCTAAACTATTTTCTTACATAAGCTTTCAATCCTAATCATTATAGAAGACATATCGAGACACCTCCCAAGACATATCTCATATGGTGTCTTTTGAACCATTTTAGACGGTACATTATTTTAATGTAAAGCATGTGTCCAAAAGAAATTGGAAAATCAACCAAATTTTATCGATAATTGTGCCATGACTAAGAGGGTGTGATGCCTTCTTTCTGATACACTCTTATGATACACTATCATCCTGTTTCAGGTGGAGTTCATAATGATACACTATCATGATCTCCCAGAAGGTTCTCAAACTCTTGGTTAAAATATTTCAACATCGATCATATCGAGGTTACTTAATACTTTCACCAAGCTGGATGCATACCTCATTCACAATCTCCTTGAACAGTTCAAGAGATTCATACTTGTATTTCATTAAATACAAATTTCCATATCTACTAATAGAATCAGTCAATATAATGAGGTATTGGTTAGTACCTTTAGCATTTATTCTAAAAGGTCTATATATATCAGTATGTGTGAGCCCTATTAGAAAAGTTTCTCTCCCACTACATCTAGTGAATATGCTTTGGTCATTTTGACCAATAAATAATACTTGCATGTCCCTATTGGTTCAATAACCAAAAGAGTCTAGATAACCATAATTATGGATTCTATAAATGCATTTCTCATTTATGCACTCTAGATGACAATGCTATAGGTAGTCATTGTTTGAGTCATCAAGTCATTTAGTATATGAGTAATACACATTTGTATCTTCAACTATCAAGTATAGATCGTGAAACATAGGGCACTGCCATGAAACATCAATTCTTGTCCATACAAGATACGTGATGTTTTCAATAATGGAAGGTATATAATAGCAATTCACTAATTCTATTACATGCCTATGAATGACAAATTCCCATAGTAGTGGTGAAAACTCTTGCTCCATACAGTTCTATATTACTTCTTATTGGGTCCTGAAATAGAGATCTCTATCTCTATTATTCTTATCATTCTCCTTATCTTGAGTACTGAAGACTTGGACTTTAGCTTAGCATCATAATCCTTCTTGACCTTGTGTTTTCCCTTGGACTCACTTCTACTGATCACCATCTCGGGTTTGTCCTTCTTCAATCTTACTTTGGCATTCATCTCATGCCAAGCAATTTAGATAGTAGTATGGCCAAGTTACTCAAGTAATAGCACTAGATAAACTGGCTATATGTTTAAGGCAACAATTTAGAATCATATGTGTGGTCAATTCTTGACCTCAAAGAAAACCTAGTCTCTCCACATGCCCAATCATATTGAACACACGGGGATCTACTGGATCTCCCATTATTAGTTTGCACTCAAACAATGCCTTGGATACAAAATACCTTACTTTCTTTACATGATTATTAAGAGTTGTTACCGTCTCGAGAATGTTCATGTTTTCATGCTGCTCATGCAACTCATAGTTCATACAACATATCATAAGGTACTCAAATATCTATGGCATCATGTGCATGCTTCCAGTAAGCATCCATTTCAGCCTTAGGTGCATTTGGAGTAGGTTCCTCTGGCTCTAGTCTTTTAAGGACAGAGGTTTTGCTCATTTATGAGAATGATTCTTAATTCTTAAACTAGTCTTTTCAATTCTTAAATTAGATGTGGAAGTAAATCCCATTTAGTTTCTACTACTCAAGGACTGATCATAATTGTGTTTTTATTAGATTCTACAAAGAAATATTGTAGTTGTAAGACCCCTGACCTAGATTTATGCTTAATTGTAGTTTTGTATATAATAAGATGCTTAAACCTTAATTTAATCTTGTGAGATGCTTTAATATCACGTGACAAGCTTATTTTTTTCATTTTGGTCCAATTTGATTGATGATTGAGCTATCTTTGCTATGTATATACTTTTTTTGAACCTAGTTGCAATTTACCCATAAGTGAGTATTATCTTGCAAATTGTCACATGTTGAGAATGTTTCATATGCTTTAGCATCATGAGAGAGAAAATTATGATATGAGGTGCCTTTTTTGAATCATGGTTGGTGATGTGACATCTTAGAGTGACTCTAGGGTTTCTAGGGTTTGCTTAGTTGACATGGTGACTATGCTAGGGTTTGAGTGCTATGACCACTACACCACTTTTGGGTGAGTGTAGTTACCGCAACACATTCCTTGTGTAGTGTTATCTCAACCGAGATGACCTAGAGGTGAGGATGGTCAAAACACCTTGTCCTCTAGTGGAGTGTCTTGATCATGTATATGGTGCTTAGTGTTTTGGTTGATACCAAATGTACATGAGATGTGTCTTGACCGAGATAAGGTGGTATCTGGCCTTGAAGGTTGCTACACTTTGCTGGACAAACATTAACATTTAAAAATATGCATGTGAGTGGAGGAGAGGTTGTTTCTTTAGTGGACATGTGTTCCTTGATATCCTCTTATGTTGACACCTCATAAACCTCTACTTCCCTCATCCTTTGGGTATATAACCCCTTCTCTTCAGAAGTAAGCAATATTTTTAGCCTTACTCTCTTCTTTCTCCCTTGAAACTGACCTTGGAGCTTTGGGAGCAAGGAAAGGTCCATTCTTGAAGCTTGGGTGGCTGATCCACCTTTCATGATGAAGATCTTGTGCTAGAATCAACCTTTGGTGGTGATTCTTGGTGGTTCTTCTCTTGGTAAGTGATCTTCTTCTCTGGATCATGTTTTCTTGCCAAAAACCTCATCATCTACTTCCTCCTACTTGGCCATGAGATTGTTGATCATCCATGGTGGCTTTAACTTGGAGATCTCTTCTTCACAAGGGTCATAGATCATGTTTTGACATGATGGTACCCGAGTGAGAATAAGACCTCTTCTTTCTTCTTCTTGGGTTCGACCTAGGGTTGAGTTTTTCATTCCCTGAGCTCTTGTTTGACCATGATGTTTCTTTCTCTTTTAGAGGTGATCTAGTGGCCGAAGGTTTGAACCAAGTTGAGGCTTCTTTCTCTATCCTAGAGCTTGAGATCTTGGAAGCTTTGATCCTCAAATCAAGCAGGTTATATAACTTTTCCCACATCTATCATTTACATCTTAAACCTAATCATATATTGCTATTATGGATCTTTAAAATGTTTTCTTTATGATAGGAAGAATGATAATGTTAGGGCTTAATATTGTAGCATTGTTGAAAGGATTACTCTTCTTATAAACCCTAAAAGCCTTGCAACTGATTTTGTAGTAAATGGAAGGTCGATATGTATTTTTTGGATCTTCATCTATGAAACCATGCTACTTTCTATATGGTTCATTTGTAGTTGAATAACAAGAAGTTTTTGGTCTATTTTTTTGCATAGGAATGTTGGTTTTCTCTCTCTAAGTATAACTCTTTGGTGACCCTCTTTGACTATGTTTAGGGTTTAATGAACACCTTCGTATAGTGTTGCTCTTCTTGTTGATGCTTGATATTCCTGATTTGATCATCTGTCTCGACCTGGTTTGGACATGTTTGGATGTTTGTCATATGGCTAACTTGGGGTTGAGACAACCCTTGGTCTTCCATCACAGTCGACACCCTTGCAAGTGGTGGTTTCGACCGTGTCACCCTAAACCCTAAGGGTGGTATGTACACTAGCCGGTTGTGACACAGTGTTGCTGCATGATCACGTAACCTATCGGTTGACATTGTGATTAAAAGGGGTTAAGTATGATGGTCGAGACGTATGTTTATGTTGTGTTGTGGTCATAATCAGTTAAGGTGGAGTGGGCTTTAAACATAACACTATGGTTGGTGTTCAAAGTTGAGACATCTATACACATGCATGTATATGGTTGTGACACACCTTGATGCGCCACGATTGTGATGTCTTTTTTGGGTATGCCTAGTGTCACGATCATAACACCAGGTTGTTGTGTCTCAGTCATGACCATAATGACAATTCTCGATCATAACCATGTTGTTAGGTTTTAGTCGTGACCCATGTATGGGTGGTGGGTCGAGATGCTTTGTTGACTGTTACCCTGCATCTCAGTCGCGGCGTTACAGGTGTTGGTCACGACACACCTTGATGTGTCTCAGTCGCGAAACCTCATTGCTAAACAAGGTCGACACTGTTATGTATGTATATGTTTGATACATAGTGCATGTCACTACACATGCTCTTCTAGTGCTCTCAACTCATGAGAATGGTCTACACATGGTGATGTAGTTATCGATGCTTAGTCATCAGCAGTAGTGCTTAACCCTAGTGTTCTCCAAAAATGTGGGAAGTGATGGATTTAGGGTTTAGTGGTTGAGTAACGTTACGAAACCCTAACCTTAATCTTATGTCAATGTGATATATTTTCTCACTCTACTTGATGATTGTTATTCAATGATAGAGTTTTCTCTCTCCTATTTATGTAATCCTAACCTTACAGGTGTGATGAATGGCATAGCTATGTGAGTGCTATGGTGAACCGTGTATAATACATGGTGGTGATTATGAGCATTATTGAGATAGAATAGAGGGATTGATATCCCATGGTAATATGATGAGGATAATGACCTTGTATAATACATGGTGGTGATTATGAGCATTGTGATTGGAAGTAATACAAGTTTCAATGGTAATGAGATAAGCTCTCACCTTGTACGTTTTATATCTTCTGGAGTTATATATTATCCTTAATTTTCTAAAATGTGTTTATGGTTTATACATTGTAACTTGATTGATGCATTAAAAGATACCCAATTGGAATATCTAATCAAGTGAGTCCCTAATCATGTAGCTTCCCTATTCCATAGATCCATCTTCAGTGTTAGTATCTAGCTAGATGGTGAAATGAGTAACTCCTACGAGAAACTCAGAGTGCATATTATTGAATATGCAGGATACTAGTGGAGATATATCCATGTATCCTTAAATTGTTGATATAGTGGTATAATGCTTTATTATGGAATGACCATGCGTGAGCCTGTTATCTAGTGTTGTGTCATGTACCAATGTAGACTAGTTGTTTTACAGGACCATAGCTTTGACTATGAGTTTCTATCAACAGGAGTGTAGCTTTGACTATAAGTTGTTGTTTAGCAGTTTGACTGTTATGACAATGCATGACATATTCGAACTGATCGAGTAGTGCTGATGATTATTATGGAATCTGAATCTTCCATTGATCTTGTATTGTATTGATTTTGACTTAGCAGTGGGCAGTTGGGTTTGAGTGGTACACCTCAAATCCTCAGGGCATAATAATGAAAGTTGTTAAACAGTTGTGTAGTACATTTGCTTAGTGTCAAATATGAATCACATTGGATGACCCCATGCCTTATTTCTTGTATTGTTTACTTTATAACAGTTACACATGTTCTTCGTGTTCATTCTAAGTATATATGATGTTCTACTACTCAGTTGTAGATGCTTAAACTGCTTAACTAGTAATAACTGCTCTAATTTACTGATCTATTACATTATTTTGCTTATAATAGACATTGACAAAGTGTTATATCTCTCGATGAGATGTTTGGTCTCACTCTGTGGGTTCCACAATTTTTTAGGTGGTGGTGGATGAGGAGGTCAAGGTCATGGTGCAGGTGTGGAGTAACAAGGAGAGTAGTAATTGTTAGAGGTTTGATATGCTGCTAAAGTTTTAGAGTAGAGTCCTATGTGTCGTCCCTATACTCTCAGGTCTTGGGGGAGATTTTTCTATTTTGTATATAGAGATGTAGATTTTGGCTTTGTCCCATGAGTTTATCAAAATGTAATGTACATATAAGCATGTTGTAATATGTAACAGTTGTGGCTTGATAACCTTTGAACATGATATGTAACATCTTTAAGCATATATGAAATAAAAATGGCCTGAGTTGAAGGTTAGTTAATGAAATACTTTTGCTTGAAATATTGCATTGCAAATGGTTTTAAATTACCCTATTTTGCAGTAATATTGTTATTTGTATTAATTCTGTGCTTTGTTTTGAGTAATCTTTCTTTGTGTGGCGAAGGGCATCACAACAACTTTTCAAAACATTTTTTATTTGTTTGATTTGATAAGTTAACAATTTTAATTAGGCCTTTAATTAATTATAACTCCCACTATTTATTTCAAATTGATGACACTCATGTATCAATTAAGAAGATTGCAACACAAAATCTTCTAGTGAGCCAAGATCCATATTTCATCAAATCATGATTCAGCTTGAGTTGATCACTCACAACTTGACTATTTAGGTAGACAATGTTTGTCAATTGCATCTCATGCAACTCTTGGATAGATGGTGTGTACAACTCTTTGTCACAATCATATGTATGCTTCTAGTTATTTAATCCCATTAAGACCACCTAGTTAATCCTGACCCATAAGCCACCATAATAGAGTATGTACCCTGCCTTGGTAGATATACATACCTACCATCAAACTTCTATAAGATAGATGGTGCACCACACTTTGGAATAATCTACAGTTGGTCGATCACACTTTTCATGTGTGTCACTTATGGAAAGCATATAAGACTTAATATTATATTGAGGAATTTTCTATATAAATACATATAAATATCGAATCACCACATACTTATAGTACGCATCATATACATGTTCTAACCACAACAAAAACATTCAATATAAAACACACAAGCGATGGTTATGGTCATTCTATTGTAATTACTTTGAGCTACATGGAATTACTACCACCTAAGGTCCACATCATATGCAACATGTTGTTGATGAAGATTTGTGCTTGAACCAATCTGAGTTGATTGCTTCAACTCTTAAACTAGTCGGCTTGCCTCCTTGTTGCTCGATTGGGCTCTTGAAATGGTTGTCTAGTCTTCAGGTTCAAGTGACGTCTGGACTCCTCTAGTCGGTCGGTTAAGCCACCAGTCAATCAGTTCATCCTCCTATTATTTAGCTTCCTCAGTCCTCCAGTCAATCAGTTTGTCTTGTGCAGAACATATTCTCACTATGAAACATAAATTAAAACTATCCTATTTCTTGTTACATTGTATAACGGAAACCCTCGAGTTACATTCTAGGGAAAATAGGAAGAAGAGAATTAATTTACATTTGGAAAGGAGAGAGAGGGTCAGTATCCAAACTAAGATATAAATAGGAATAAACAAGCACAATCGTGCACACACAGATCTAGGGTTATTGGCCATAACCATGCCAAACATTCTCCATCAAAACCGATTTTAGGTAGACGCGTGTAAATTGCATATATATATGCATATATATATGTATATATATGCATATATATGTATATATATACATATATATACATACATATATGTATATATATATGAATATATATATACATACATATATATGTATATATGCATATATATGTATATATATAAATATATATATATATATATGTATATATATATATATATTCTAGAGTTGTATGTAGATTTTAATCTGATATGCACTTTAACCAGTTTAATATTCACATTGTAAACAATAAAATAAATCTGATCATATCAATTTAAATATAGATACACCGTAAATGGACGTGGCATCTGATACCACTATAGGGAAGTCGGGGTGACAAATAAGGTAGTTGAAACAAAAAATTTAAAGCTTGATACCCCTTAACAGAAATATCATGTCAACAACAATGTATCAAGGAAGGAAAGGTAAGAGGAGTTATACCTGGTCCTAGAGCAAGTCTAGTGACAACTCTTGATGTAGTGCCATGCTTCTTCTTCAAGCAGTAACTTCTTCTGTAGTAGCACAATCATCAGTAACAGCCCCCTAGTCTGGCACCACAGACGGTGGTTGATGGTGTTCTCCTAGTGGCAGAAATGGCCTCTTGCCTCTAGTGTAGTTCATGTGGACCATCGGTAACTCTACGTTGTGTTACCAAAACTAATAGGAAGGAGTTCTCCATTTTGAATGTAGACCTTCTAGAGTGGATTTTCTATCCCAAAATTGTCTCTCCCTTGCTATCCCTCCCTTTATCGGGTAGGACTTTCTTGAAACTAGAGAGGACAACAATTTTTAGAGCATATGTTGTGTCTGAGAAACCACCAGTACCCCTCTATTTCTAGGAGAGGCCAGGGTTAGGGTTCCCAATCTGTGTGGGAGTCAAAAGAGATAGATTCACAAACTTTTTAGAACCTGAACATGGTGAATTGGTTGTTTCACATATCCAATCAGTTGTTTTGTGCATAAACTAGTCACTTCGCATAGTGAACTGGTTGTTTTGTGTAGTTTCATGTTCTGAATCAAATTGGTAATCAATGCCTGATTAATGCTAAACATGACATCAGAATTAATCCTTGTTCCAATTGAATTGGCAACTGAACTGGGTGACCCAGATGGTGAACCGGTTGCTTCACATAGTGAAACAGTCATTTCATAAGTGAAACAGTTGTTTCACACGTCTAGTTTAGGAAGAGTTCAACCAATATTTATTCCAGTTGACCTAAAACTTCAACTGATCGATTCAACACTTGAACCACTCAGTTCAGACTCCATTCACTCAACTTTGAACCTTAGTTGTTTAATCGAATACCTAAACACATTTAGTAATCAATATAAACATCATTCAAGAATAAACTTCAATTCCAAATGTATCCTATGTGTGTGACCCTATAGATCCCAATTACATTGGCAGTGAATATCCAAAACCAACTTATCACATCACAAATAAAGAGCGACGTCTAACAGCACATCATTGCTACCCAAGTATTCAGAAAGTTGAAGAAGAGCTTCAACCTTCAATCTGTGATTAGTATTACCATGACCATATACTTCCTTTGTCTCTGATATCTGGATTGAACTCGAGGCATGGAATCATCATCCTCTCAATGTTCAATCCATGTTCCATCAATTAGAGAACACTGTCTGAGATGAGTGTGAGTTCACATATCACATATTGAATCACATGAGTAAATCCGTACATTTCTCAGTCTCACTTATCAAGTGGCTTGGATATCAATCTCCTGTAGGAGGGAAAAAATCCCATCTACATCACTCACACTAAATCCCCATGTGTCATAATGCATCCAAGTATCACCTTTATGGCAACTCTTATTCAGGATCACAGTGATGATGTCAAATTACATGAATGACATGTGTTGAATGTGGTGACTTTAGGTCTATAAACCACAATCACTAGGATACCTTATTCTGACTATGATTCCATGGTATCCATGTATCACTCTCATGGTGAGTCTGTCCGATACACTATTCTCTAACATGTACATGTGTCCTAGACTTGATATCACATATCACGAATAATGAGATTATATCATCTGTCAACACACACTCTAGTCTTATGTATTATTGTCATTTATTTTTCTTCCCAAGTGATATTTGACTAGGGACATAACAAGAATGTATGTACTCTTAACATAAGTATGATATCATTGTTCAAGTCATGCCCTTGAAGACATATGTCATCAAGTAACATAATTCTTTAGACATCTAGTATTTCTACCTTATCATCTCATACATAGACAAAGATAATAGACGGAATTACCTTTATTATTATTAAACTAGGTATCTAATGCCCCATTGTAATCATCATATGATTGGCTCTCTGGGCATACATACCAACACTTTTTCCTAGAGAGGCATACAATCATCTACGACATCCTCCATCAATGATCATCTGAGTGTAGTGTTATCTTTTTATGCTTGCATTATCTTTGACATGCATCTTTTTTAGGTGATCAAATATGACTCAACTGAGGAGCAGGATAATCAGGGGTATGCATTTCTTCAAGCACCCCCTTTGAGGTGGATTCCTCTCCTGAGGCTTTTCCTTGTCTTCCTCTTGATGTTCATGTCTTTGACGACTTCCCTAGGTCATAGCCTCATTGAGATTTTAGCGTGGGAGGCTTGTGTCACTTCGTGGGAGACTTTAGTTAGACCTCATCCTTCTTCACAATAGATGAGGCTTTAGATGTATTGGTTGAAATCTTTCGTTTGAATATCCCACGTGGATATGGGCATTGTCTACATTTTTGGTGATCTTTTGAGGGTGGGAGGCTTCTCTTCATTTGTCCTAGTTCATACTACAGATCTACCAACAACTCGAGTAGGACTAGGTTCCTCTTGGTGTCAGGACGCTGCCTTGGTTGTGGAGGTGCCTTCCAGTAGATCCTCTTTTTGTCACTGATGCTCCGCCAGCGTATTGCTCTGACACGAGTAGGGAGCATTATCTTGGGTCTTCTTATGCTAATCGTTGACCTTTGGCCAAGTGCTTGACAAGGTGGCTGGAGAAGTAGTAGTTATCTTTGGCATTACCATTTCATGATGTATTTTCCTTTCCTCTAATTAAAATCATGTATTAGCTATGTTGGTATTTTGTAGGACTCTTTTCACTTCAAATAAATATATGGATTTTAAATTAAATAAAATTGTGAGGTTTGTGACAATTGATTCATAACCGAATTTGTAGAGTTTCATCTTCAGATGATATCTAGTAGACGAGTAGATTGCCTTGATCTACATGCCAATCAAATGTGGTAGATGGGACTGATCTACTATCTTGTGGGACACAAAATCCTTCTATCTCAGGTTGCAATGTCCATGTTGATTTTTGATGTGGATGTATTTGGCCGATTGTGCAATTTTGCCAGGGAAAAGGACATGGAGTCCCCTTGTCTCAGGAAAATGAGTTTTCCCTATTTGAAACCTATAAGTAGGGTTGTATCTTTTGTCTTTTCTACAAGTATTTCTTCTAACGACTGGGAGTCATGGGAGAGAAAGAGATACGAGAGATATCACTTTTGAGACATCCTCCCATTAACATGTCCTTGGTCTGTCATTGTATTATTGATCTCTTTAAGACTAAAGAGGTTGAGCTGGATAGCTTTGGCATGACTTACCATCTTTGTCCTCTGGCTTATTCCTTTATGCAAGAGTGTTGATGTCAACAGTGATTCCCTTTTGGGTTCCTCATGGTCACTCTTTCCATTTTGGGACACTGTTATAACTCCCACTTGCAAGATGTGGTAAAGATTATTGGCTTCCTCTATATGACCAATGGCTAGGGGTTCTGACAAAGTCGAGTTGGGTTGTTGTTCTAGGTAATCTACTTGGCATGAAGAAGTTTTAAGATGCTTAATTGCTTGTTGATGACAATCTCTTAATTTAGATAGCCTCCCTGTAGGAGCCATTTAAGAGAAAAGTGTGTCATGGCATCGACCCTCCTGACATGACCCATCTGGAAGCATATAATTTGATCATTTTGGTGGAATTTTTCCTAAGAGAAACTGTTGGACGAGTGACAACTACTACTTCTAGAGTCGTGGTCACCCTGTGAGGAAGGAAACTGTCATTCCGTTAATATTGAATAAGTTGTATGAGTACTTGAATGAAGCACTAATGAATTGTAAGATGAAAGGACCCTTTAAGGTCCTACACATTTATTTGGGAATGTACATAGGTCCTATTTGATTGATGGAGTCTTCAAACCCTCATTACAACATGGTGAAGCAGTTTCTCTCAAAGCATAGCTAGTATGGTGAGCCCCTTCAGCTGTGTGGAGATTTATCTTGATGGCTTGTGATTTTGAAGTCTACCGACATGCGTTGGGGATGGATGGAATTTTGTCTTGATAACTCAACATGTGGCATGGCCATGCTGGACTTTTAGTGGTTGATCATCTTCCCAGACCTGGAGGGTTGTGTCATGTATTTCCCTATGTCTCTGCTGACACAGTTCAATTGCTGACAATGTGTGTATAAGGTTGAAGCATTTCCCCCTTTTATTAATGAGGTAATGCTAGACTCTCAAAAACATCAAGACAAGGTGGTGCAAATGTGGTTGAACTAGAGGGGCTGACCCAGGATTCCTTCCTTGTGGGTTGGAACTGCTCTCCCAAATACTTGGAATGATTTTCATCAACACCTTCATTGATAGTGACTTATCATATTCCTAGAGAACTGCAATGTTGTATGCTTTTCCAATATGTTTTTTGTTTTGTTTTATATTTCTTCATATTGGCATGAGAGTTCAAGGTTCCACAACGAGTTTATTTCTAAAATAAAGATTTTTGTTAATGAAATGCGGCATAGGCTATGGGTACTCCCTCCATGATATTTGGAAATGTGTGTTGGACCTATGTCCTTGAGGTGCATATTGCTGTGAGCTCCTTTCTAACAAATCACTCAATTAGGGACAGTCTAGAGATCTTGTCAAGGCATTTTATGATTCCAGGGATAGTTGTGGATTTTCATATGAGAAGATCGCCTCCTTCTTATCCACCTCCTTGCATAAAGTTGAAAGGTTGAAACCCCAAGTACCTTTAAGATATACTGTGTCCTTATTTGATGAAGAATGTTTCCTCCTTCAAAACATTTTTCTCCTATTCTATTATGGGGATGGCCCTCATTATAGGGGAAAAGTGAAAAAATAGACATGGGTGTCATGCTAAGTGCTAAAGTCATGCCATGTAGCAGGTTTGTCAGTTGCAACTCCATATCCATTTGGTCGAAGGTGCCTGTAAAGAAGTGAAACCACCTCTCTACTAAAAAATTGAACAATAGAACCTCCAATCCAAACACACTTCAAAGGTATGCTTGGAGTGGGTGTAAAATTTTCAAATCTTTATGAATGGTATACAAAACAACCAAAGTGTAGCAGCGGAATAAAAACATGACTATATTCAATTATAAAACAAGGGAACATCTTAAACTTACATCATAAGGATCCATGTAGAGAGAAATCTAAACCACCTCAAGATTGTCTCCAAGCTTTAACTTCTTAATCTATGTCCATGTCTATGTCATGTCCACCATATCCTTCACCTAGGGTTGGAAGCATACCCCAACAAGAAGAGAAGAAAAGGAAACATCAACAAAGGCTAGTATGTGCATACTAAATAGGAAATTGAGCAATTTAAAAAGAATAAGGGACATCAAAATAAAAGGCTTCCCATGCAAGAGATAAGGACTACCCAATCAGGCATAAAAGAAAAGAATCATCATCACCATAAAAGAAGATACTTTCCATAATCAAAACAATAAAGATTGTACCACAAGCAAATATCAAGATTTGGGCACATAACACATCATCAATTTGGGCACATAACCCATCATCAATTTGGGCACATAACCCATCATAAACATCATCAACCTGCATGCATGTGAGATAAAAATAACCCTAGAACAATATAAACACAATTGGCGGCCAACCCTCATAAAGTTGAAACCTGATAGAGAAAGGAATACTGCCAATCTCCCAAATATATATAAAAACATGGGCCAAGAATCACACATCTTTCCCTGGGCATGAGGTTCCTTTCCATCCCAAAAGAGCAGGAAATATCCCATCTTCTCGGCAGGAAATAACACATCTTCCATAAACAAAACCAATGCAATTACACTACTCTAGTGCTACTGAATCACATAGCATGTAAAATGTAGAGGCAAGTAGACAAGTATGGTCATAATAATACAACGTTTCCATCACACAATGGAAAACACAAACATATAATCATCCACTTCAAAGTGGGCACATATCAATATAAGAGACCAAGCACAAGATAGATATAAAGAAAATATTCAAGTCCATAACAAGAAAGATAGTTCACATGAACCATGATATCAAGAAAATAGACATATGTGTAGGCCAAAGTCAAAAGAATTATAAGATAGGTGAATTGCTCAACATAGAGGAATAGGGGATACAACATACCTTAAACATGTGTCTTAGAAACTCTCTTCTCCAAACTAGTTGTTTCCAAGATCAACTTTGCCTAATTAAATTATTCACATGTATAAGAGTTTGTCATATGCATTAATGTAAAGAAAACCCTACGATTTAAACTCTGAAAACATCATCATTGATTTTATTAGGTTCTCCTTACTAAGAAAACATATAATTTTGTCTGTTTTAGAGTTACGAGGTTAAAAGTGTATTTTTAGTGATTTTTAAGCATTAAAATCATTTTATGGAAAATCACCTTCAATAAAACTCGAAACCAACCTATGAAATTATTTTTATTATTAAGAGCGTCTTTTTCTAAGTTTAGAACATATTTTATTTTTATTTTTGGAAAAAGGAACAAATAGTTATGCTTTTTCAAATTTGGACCAATCATGAGACGACACCTCAACAATTGTGATAGAAAAAGGAAGAGAGAGGCGCCTGACCGGTGACCTAGCCCAGTGAGAGGAAGCCACCTCGCCCAGTCATGACCCACACCACTCAGAGTGGCATCACACAGATAGAAGCCAAAAGGTCGAAAGGTTAAAACTAACCTTGCGTGAAACAACAGAGAAGACCAGAGACAGAAGGGCAAAAAGGTAAATCAAATAGCAGCCTTCTTCTTCCTCGCACTCACATGCACGGTGGCAGCAGGCTAACCGGCCTAAATCGCGCGTCCTAAAATTGGAGGCGGATTTGAGGTAGTCGAGCTTTTACATTTATAAACCTGAATCCTTCTAGGCCCCCGCAACTTTGTTTACGGGGTCAAACTAGATGTACGGGGTCGAACACAGGGACAAGAGGGGTAGTGTTGAGAACCCAGAATCGACACGCTACACTCCGGCAGGTATGAAGAGATTATAAATTCCCCAGAAGGGAAGCATAAAGATGTCACGAACAAAACAAGAAAACTATCTCCAAGTGGAGTTACTAGAAAGATTTAAGGTTTTAAGCATTTAGCAGTTTTTAGGGGTTTTCATGCAACAGAAACAGAAGGATATTGCTCGAGCTAAAGTGAGGTACGAAGGATAGAACTGTGGTAAAACAAGTAGCGGTAGAACCAATCCTATACCCCTCCTCTCGAAGCGGGTACCTCTAACAAGGCATCGGCTCCACTCTCGGGGTCACCAGACTCAAATTAGAGTGGAAGGGTTACTAAAGCAACTCCGTTCCGGGCACTCTCGTACTCCAGAATCGGACCAAACACTAGAGCCACAACACAACTCTCAAAGCTGTTGCGACGGGAAAACACGATTCGGTAGCTAAGCGAAGCGCGATCCAAAACATGCAAGCTAGAGTTCAGATATCAAACATAGCAGTCATCCAACATATTGCACCAAGCATAGAGCAGCAAGTAATTAAACTTTTCTATTTCTATAAGCATTAAAGGTTTTAATTACAATGCATAAGTAAAGAATTAAACAATACAATTAAAGATATGTGTCGCCTTCTTGATGTAGAAGGACGACATGCTACAGTAACCATCCCGCCCGATATCGGACAGGGGCCTAGCCCGATACAGCCGTGTCGGGCGGCACGCTCTCTCAAGTGGCACACCGCGACATGCGACTGCATCGCTCAAGGACCTGGCCGATACGCTCAAGTCGGGCGGCACGCATGACGGGCGGGGCGTATCGGGTTCGATATCGTGTCGGGCATGGAGCTGCGTATCCTACTGTCGGGCACTGGTGTCGGGCACTCGTGTCGCGTATCTACATCGGCCGATATCGGCTCTCAGTGTCGCCCGGTACAGTCCTAGGTGAACTAGTCCCCTCCCTCTCGGGATGAGGAAGCGCTCACCTAGTGTCGCCCGGTACGAACACTGGAGCACGATACGCCTGCTCTCGCAGTCTCCTCCGAAGATCACTCGACTGTCCGAAACCTAAAGTCACTAAGCTTGTCCGACCCGTCTTTTCGGCTCCCTGTAGCTGCTATTTATAGGCAGCTGGTCGGGAGAAGATATGGTGCATGAAGCACCACGTGTCCTCCTTACCGCCGCTCAGCTGGTGTCGGCTGATGCAAGTATCGCCCGACACAAGGGTGTCGGCCGTCGGGCGTTGTGGCGAGAGGCGCCTGCCGGTGGGTGGCCGATATCGTGCGTCAGAGGGAGTAGTCGCGGTGTGCTCGGCTCCCTGTCGGGTAAGGAGGCGTGTCGCCCATCGGTGCCCTCTCGCACGGCATCCTTGCGTCGTGCGTCATCGTATCGCGCAGCCCTGTCGGTCAGCGTGCGTAATGGGCGTTAGGGGGCCGAAACAGACTTGGACTTATTTGCGGGCCGGGATGGCCTTATTGGTGCTTAATGGGCCAAAATAGGAGGAAAACTCTGCAAAAGAAGGAAATATTGGATTGAGAGCATTGCTTGGCTAATTATTGCGAAAATGCATATAAAATAGAGGAAAATAGCAAAAAAGGGCAGTTTTGATAACAGAATAAAGGCCAAAAACATCAAAAAATTCGGTGTTATCAACTCCCCCAAACTTAGCATTTTGATTGTCCTCAATCAATATTTAAACTTTATTTAGTGATGCTTCTTCTTGTGCAGCATAATTCTTAGGCCAAGATGTAAAACAAGTATCGTAATGCCTTTAGAGATAATGATGTCTCATATCGAACAAAAGATTATGTTTTTCCTGCCTTATTGTTTAAGTAAGATTATTCTCTACAGCTTTGGCGAGACTTTGTTGTATGATTCTGAAGTTAGCTTACACACCAAACAACTTTATTTTCGGGGCAGAAAGTTGTGTAAATGGTAGGCTAAGGCTTTTTGGGTTTTCTTCTTGTTTCCCATCGGTCCATCCAAGTAAGGGTCCGTTAACGGGCAAGTGGTCCCTACAGTCCAAGCCAGTTGGCTTTAGAGCAGTGATTTCACATCCTACGTACCACCGCCCCGGATCTACCATGCCTAAAGATGGGTACTTTTGGAAAACAAGTGTGTGTATATTCTTCTTTTCTTTTATTGGGCACAACTCTCATGCTTTTATTCACACTCTTAAGGTTTCTCTCTCTTTTTAGGATTTTTGTCGGGTAAGGGAAAACAAAGAGATTCTTGCTGTTTGGGCAGCTTTTTCCTTCTCCATACTCATCTCTTAGCTGTTTGTGAGATTATTATATTTTTCGAAAATTTTGACATGGAAAAACATAATCTTCTATTTGTTTGAAGCAGCATTATCGAAAAGATATAACAAAAATTGCATCACATTAAGCATACAGAAAACAAACTTTGCAAGCAGTTGCATCAGGTTTTACTAATATAACAGCTTTGTACATATGTAAGGAACAAAATAAGCAAATATTTATTCGAGTACAACATGTGATATAGAAGAACAAAATGACATAAGAGAATTTTTATACCTCCTTCACTGGTACATGGGTACCCCCCCCCCCCAAACTTATTCCACACTTTGACCCAGAGTAGTGAAGAAGAGGGTGAGTTCATGTTAGCCCAGTGAAGGTTATTTAGCGGGTTCGCTTGTGCCTAGGAGAAGCTGCAATATGCTCATTTGCTGCAGCCTCCTTTTCTTCCATTTTCTTTCCCAGCTCAACCGGGAAAACATGCGCAGGAGCTCCTCCGAAGAAACGGGTCTATGGTAGACAGAGAGCTCTTATGCTGTCCCGGCAGCCACCAGTGTTGTACTCATGCTGTCTCTGTAGTTGGTCCCAGGCTACTACAGAAGACAGACTATGACAAGGAAGTGCCCCTCTTCGGTGTGCTGACGTTTCTGACCGACAGTTGTTGCTTCAGCTGCGGCCTCCCTTCTGACTGTTATCAAGTTCATTAACCATTATAAATCGTTAGATAGAAAAAGTTAAAGAAGCTCAATAATACTAGACTTATTTCAAAATCCGGGTATCGTCCGTCAAAAGAAAGCATAAGTCGATACAAGATTGGGCAATATGAGGAGGGCTGTACGGCACAAAATACCTCCCGATACGGGTATATCGGGCGATAAGGTTGCCAAAGAGCAACTGCCCGACAGGACGTCACAAATGAAAAACGTGTCACCCGATATGGCGTATCGGGCAACACCATCGGTCGTTATTTCGTGCAAAACCACGTCGGGCGATACAAGATTCGACAAGGCTCGTAATCCCGATAGGCAGCGCGCGATAGGAAAATCTCGTGTCGGGCGATAAGCCTGTCGGGGGATAGATTGCCGAGCGATAAGCGTGTCGGGCTTCAAGAAGGTGGAGGAGGCGGAAGCTAGATACACTATCTCTGTCCTTCCTCCCCTTCTCTTCATTGTGATAAGGTCCTTGAGGAACTTGGCATACATAGGCATCTCTTCCAATGCATCAAGGAAGGGGACTTCAAGATGCAGTTTCCTGATCGAGTCCATGAACCTCTCATGACGCTTCTTCAGATTTGCCTTTATCAGCTTATACGGGAACGACGACCTTGGAGCGTAAGGATTCCTCCCACCAGGTAGCTCATCGGAAGGCTTCTTTGCAGGATCTTGAGCTTCTGCTTGTTCACCGTCACCCTCTGCTGGAATGGTGCTCTCAGACCTCGGTTCAGGTTCCGATTCGGCTTCAGCTGTGCGCTCCACCATCTTCCCGGACCTTAGTACCGCCATTCTGGCAGTTTTCGGGTAGGAGAGTGTCTTCCCCGTAGGGTTCTTCACCAGTGCTGCCATTTGGGCCAATCGTTGATCGACTTACCATTAGCGCATCTGCAGACTCGCCATCTGGTGTTGCATGGAATTCTGTGCCCCAGGGCTGGGAAGCGCATCCTGCACTAGTTTGCTGATGATGGTGTCCTGTCTTTTTATGTAGGCGGAAAGCTGACCAACCAAGCTGGGCTGGCTCGCCCTCTCGTCTCGGCCCTGACATTCACCTTCAGGAAGAGACAGCTCACAACGAGACATGGTATCAAAACTCGGTGGAGTAGGTCAGCTTTCAGGGTTCCTGCAAGAGCATATAAGATCAAGTTAGAAAATTGAATTATTTATCTTAGGCAAAGAATATTGATAACAAGAAAAAGAGTGATGTCAAGCTCATTTCTAAGCTTGAGGCACATGAGTGTAGTTAGTGGATTCGGACTCGTCAACAGTACCGTTTTGATGCCTTGTCCCTGGCAACAGTGCCAAAAAGTTGACCGGCCTAAATTGCGCGTCCTAAAATTGGAGGCGGATTTGAGGTAGTCGAGCTTTTACATTTACAAACCCGAATCCTTCTAGGTCCCCGCAACTTTGTTTACGGGGTCAAAGTAGATGTATGGGGTCGAACATAGGGACAAGGGGGTAGTGTTGAGAACCCAGAATCGACACGCTACACTCCGGCAGGTATGAAGAGATTATAAATTCCCCAGAAGGGAAGCATAAAGATGTCATGAACAAAACAAGAAAACTATCTCCAAGTAGAGTTACTAGAAAGATTTAAGGTTTTAAGCATTTAGTAGTTTTTAGGGGTTTTCATGCAACATAAACAGAAGGATATTGCTCGAGCTAAAGCGAGGTACAAAGGATAGAACTGTGGTAAAACAAGCGGCGGTAGAACCAATCATGTACCCCTCCTCTCAAAGCGGGTACCTCTAACAAGGCATCGGCTCCACTCTCGGGGTCACCAGACTCAAATTAGAGTGGAAGGGTTACTAAAGCAACTCCGTTCCGGGCACTCTCGTACTCCAGAATCGGACCAAACACTAGAGCCACAACACAACTCTCGAAGTTGTTGCGACGAAAAAACATGATTCGGTAGCTAAGCGAAGCGTGATCCAAAACATGCAAGCTAGAGTTGAGATATCAAACATAGCAGTCATCCAACATATTGCACCAAGCATAGAGCAGCAAGTAATAAAGCTTTTCTATTTCTATAAGAATTAAAGGTTTTAATTACAATGCATAAGTAAAGAATTAAATAACACAATTAAAGATATGTGTCGCCTTCTTGATGTAGAAGGAAGACATGCTATAGTAACCATCCCGCCCGATATCAGATAGGGGCCTAGCCCGATACAGCCGTGTCGGGTGGCACGCTCTCTCAAGCGGCACACCGCGACAGGCGACTGCATCGCTCAAGGACCTGGCCGATACGCTCAAGTCGGGCGGCACACATGACGGGCGGGGCGTATCGGGTTCGATATCATGTCGGGCATGGAGCTGTGTATCCTACTGTCGGGCACTGGTGTTGGGCACTCATGTCGCGTATCTACATCGGCCGATATCGGCTCTCAATGTCGCCCGATACAGTCCTAGGTGAACCAGTCCCCTCCCTCTCGGGATGAGGAAGAGCTCACCTAGTGTCGCCCGGTACGAACACTGGAGCACGATACGCCTGCTCTCGCAGTCTCCTCCGAAGATCAGTCGACTGTCCGAAACCTGAAGTCACTAAGCTTGTCCGACCCGTCTTTTCGGCTCCCTGTAGTTGCTATTTATAGGCAGCTGGTCGGGAGAAGATATGGTGCGTGAAGCGCCATGTGTCCTCCTTATCACCGCTTAGCTGGTGTCGGATGATGCAAGTATCGCCCGGCACAAGGGTGTCGGCCGTCGGGCGTTGTGGCGAGAGGCGCCTGCCGGTGGGTGGCCGATATCACGCGTCAGAGGGAGTAGTTGCGGTGTGCTCAGCTCCCTGTCGGGTAAGGAGGCGTGTCGCCCATCGGTGCCCTCTCGCGCGGCATCCTTGCGTCGCACGTCATCGTATCGCGCAGCCCTGCCGGTCAGCGTGCGTAACGGGCGTTAGGGGGCCGAAACAGACTTGGACTTATTTGCGGGCCGGGATGGCCTTATTGGTGCTGAATGGGCCAAAATAGGAGGAAAACTATGCAAAAGAAGGAAATATTGGATTGAGAGCATTGCTTGGCTAATTATTGCGAAAATGCATATAAAAGAGAGGAAAATATCAGAAAAGGGCAGTTTTGATAACAGAATAAAGGCCAAAAACATCACAAAATTCATTGTTATCACAGGCTGGGGGCGAGATTGGGTGATTCCGCAATACGTGACGAATCCAAAAAGCGAAAGAAGGAAAAGAAAGAAGAGGAAAAACCAAACTCACCAAGGCTAATAATTTGGCCGTAGAAGCTTGATAGAGAGAGAACAATTTGCCACAAGTCTTGACTGAAAAATCAGCTACCGGCAGCCTCTCACGCAAAGAATAGAGAAATTAAGGGAAGGGAAAAGTTGCATAAGGACCGAGGGAGGCTTTGGTGGTGTTATATATAGGTGTGGTTCCAAGATGTGGAAAGTGGATAGGACAACCGAGAAGCTTGGCATCCACATTTTGGGTGTTCTAGAAAACTCCACAAAACTAGGTAAAGAAGGGATCAGTTTGTGCGGAATCAAAGCACAACTTCATTGGCGAAGAAATCGTTGAAAAAGATTAAGAATCTAGGGAGATATCCACATCTGAAAAATCACAAAAACCAGCATGTACTCCTACTCCAAACCGAGCTAGGAGACGACCCCGGAGCTATTGGATCACAGATCCAACGGTCCAGTTCGGGCGCACTATATCAAAAGTGTGACATTTAATTTGTAATCCAATTATGATTTGAACTACAATGTCTTATATAATTATTTATTATTTTGTCTCTCTTCTTTTGAGGGTGCAAATGGGCCCAAATCAAATGAAATTTCACACAGAGGCTAATTAAAACATGCAGATTCCGAACATAAAATTAGATTTTCCTTCTGAAAACTTTTAATGGGTGAAATAAATCAAATCTCATTTTCTCTTTCCTCCTTCATTAATGGAATTAGGATTATCCAAATTTGATGAAACTTGACCTACAAGTCATATTTAATGTGTTGGATATGAATTTTCCATAAATTTTACATTTTGAAGTTGTTTGTATATTTATTTAATATTTTGAAGGTTCCACACTCTCTCTCCTAATTTCACTTTTTAAGCAAACTTTCTCCAAATTGGATGAAAATTCACCCAAAGGCTATATTTATTATTTAGATTATGAATATAAGATTATTTTCCTCTTTTGGAGTCATTTATTATTTTATTTGATATTTTAGAGAAAACACACATCTTCTTTTCCAATTTGAATTAAATGAATTATTATTATGTGAATAAAGTGAAACTTGACTCCTAAGGCAATTGGGACCCAAGGAACATGATTTTAAACTTAGATTTTACTTTTGGGATTTATTTTTATGAGATATGTCATATGGCCCATTATCTTTATTACTTATTCAATTAAGTTCTTTATCATCTTGTTATCATCAAATGAATTATATGACATACTAGATTACATTATCCATGCATTAGATTATTAGAATCATTCTAACTTCAACCTTGTTTGGTCAAACCTCAAAAGGTCAAAGTTCTAGGGTAGGGTCCAAGATCCAGTATGTTACAGTGCCAGATGTCAGAGACACCCTAGTAAGATTCACATCGACATGCCTTAGTGTAGAGATCCACCAAAACCATGTATATGCATGTTGAAAATGGCCAAGGCATGGCCATGCTGTAAAGTTGATTTGTAGGAAAATGAATGTAGTCCCATTTATTTGGCAGGCTCGACATTTGTGAAAAAGTGGGTAGTAATCTATTTCCATGGTGTCCCAGTAGTATCCCAATAGTTGTGTTTTCTAAGCAAGCATAACTCTATTCATGTGTGTAACACATGACACTACATGAACCTCCTTCATTAGAGTTGATAATTCTATCTTGTCAATGCATCAAAGAAGATCTGATTGTAGGATCTATGATATAGCTATATTATCCCCAGGACATATTGTGTGTCTTGTCATATGAGCACCAGTTGCTCTCTCTCGGATATGTTCTTGGCAGTGACTTGGTTTGTTAGATACACTTTTGATGTCATGAAACCAATCCTTCTCTTAATTGTTGAGTGTATTTCTAATGACCATGTAGTAGGTCAGATGAGATAACACCTGAGCTTCAAAAGAGAAAGTTTGTCCTTCCTAGATGTCGATCCATGAAAGGAGGGTCACTAGATTGTTAGTGAAGGAATTGTTCTCTATTATGATGAAGTGAAAAGAGACATGCTCAAAGTCTCGATCCATAGAAAATTCATGATCATGGTGTGGAACCATGTTTTGATGACGATTTTTCCAATTGTTCTAAACCTAAGATATTAGAAGGAGGGAGTCACTATATACTCGTAAGAGTTGTGCCCCATGTTGTCTAGAAAGTTGCAGTCCCAAAATGCAAGCTTCATACTCAGCCAAGTTGTTGGTGGTGTCAAACTTTAGTCATATGGATACTAGAAGTTGTTCTCCAAGGGGTTTTTGAAGTCTTTGTCTATTACATCTCCATTTATAGTTAGAGCTCCATTAAAAAAGATGGTCCATATATTGGTATTGAAGGGAGTCTCCACGTCTGGTGGATTTATCATCCCTATCTCTTCATCTTGGAACTCGTACTCATGTCTAGCCTCTTCCAAAAGTGGGGAATCTACTAGTTTGTTTGTGAAGGATTGTTCTTTGACTGCATTCATCGAAAGATAGGAAATGTCAAACACTGACATGATTACCTTCCATTTAGTATATCATCCTGTCAGGGCTTGGCAATCACACAAACAGTAGAGTGGATCATGCTTGTGATTAGTTGTAGAGTTATGTAATTAGGTAATGGAGAAACTTCCTCTTCACATGAATTAGAGCTAGGAAATCCTTTTAGATTGTAGTGTAGTGAATCTTCATGTCATTGAACTTTTTAAAGTTGTAGTAGATTTCATGCTCGACGTTGGTTGTCGCTTGAATCAAGACTCTTCCTATTGACATCTTGAAAACCGATAGGTGCAATATGAGAGAGTATATCAGCATGTCATGCCTTAATATCAAAGGATTGTCCAGGTATCCTTTAGTCTTCTGGAGTGCTCCCTCACATTGTTTGTTCCATCTAGAGTTAGAGAGTTCTTTTTAATAGTTTGAAGATTGGCTCACATATTGGGGTGACTTTGTCTATGAAGTAGGTGATGTACTTGAAATATTCGTTTAGGCCTCATAAATCCTTCTTAGTTCAAGGGAAAGGCGTTTCTTGGATAGTTGAATCTTTCCCAAGTTCCGATTTGATCCCTCTCTCATTGACGATGTATCAGAACAGGTTTCTAGACATAACTCCAATGGTTAATTTGGAAAGATTTAAGCATAAGGAGAATCTTCACTGTCATTGTAATAAATTCTTGATATCGGTTATGTGGTCCTCTGAACATTTAGATTTAGTGATCATGTCATCCATGTAGGCCTCCACCTCTTTCTGCAACATGACATGAAAGAGGGAAACCATTGCCCTTTGATATGCAGCTCTAACATTCTTGAGACCAAAACGCATGATCTGATAGAAGAATACTTCCCAAAAATGTTATATAGGTTTTCCTCTCTTTATATTTTTTGCCATATTGACCTGGTTGTAGCCAATGAATCTATCCACAAAACTTAGTAGTGCATTATCAAATGTTTGTCAACGAGTACATTATGTGTGGAAGCAGAAAGTCATCTTTTTGAGCTTTGTTGACATCATGATAATCCATGCACACATGTAAAATGTCATCTTTTTTGGCACTAGTACAATGTTGGTGAGTCATGTAGGATAGTTGACTGTCTCTAAGAAACCAACCTTGTATTACTTTTGAACTTGTTCCATGATCTTAAGACTCTATTCAGGAAATGGTTGTCTAGCCTTCTACTTGATGGGGCAAACATCGAGGATGAAAAAAGTAAATGAATTCTAATTGATTCATCCAACCCAGCCATGTTGGTGTAGCTCCATGAAAAAATTTCAATGTAGTGGCATAGAAGTTCTATCAGTCGATTTTCGATATCTTGTGGTAGACGCACCACAAATTTGACCTTGCACAGCTCGAGACCTAAGTTGAGATTCACCATCTCTATTTCGTCTTTGATATGAAAAGGTTGATGTTCCTTTGTCATATACTCTGGGATAGGAACTTATTCAAACTCTACATCTTCATCATTGTAGATCTTTGCTTCCTTAGTACATAGATGGAAAATTATAGGAAAGCTTGTTTTCCTTCATATTCTTGAAAGAGTTCCAAGCAAGTGATCATACCTGACTCTACAATAAAATATGAATATATTGTTGCATCAAATGATGGAAAGGAAGATGTATGGATGAAGAAGTTCATCGGCGATCTTGGAGTTATTCCAATCATTTTTGACATAGTAGAACTATATTGTGACAACAATGGCACTATCTTGCAATCCATAAAACCCAAATTGCATTAGACCACATCTGGATGTTGTTCCTCTAACAAGTTTGGTCCTCAGGGTATTGCTTCATCCAAACACCATTTTTAGAATTCCTCTCCTTGTTGGATAGGATGAATGACAATATGTGGGTCTTCTACTTCCTTTGTATCAAATATGGCATTGGTGTTGGGTAATACGGGCACAAAGTATAACAGTGGAAATAAACAACTTATCTATCAGTATTCTCATAACAGCAAGATCGTGTCAACTACTATGAAATAGGAAGGATGGTTTAGCGAACTATACCTGGTCCTGGAGTAAGTCCAATGACAACAACTCACTTTAATGAAACTATCAACTAGTTTCTCTTGGAAGGTGGTTGTGCAACTCCTCATCTTCACCACGAATAACAAACACGACAGCTTCTGCAGTGCCTCATGTGGTCTCACCACGGACTACAGGATGTAGTTGTCCTCCTAGTAGCAACCAAATGATTTCTACCTCTAGAGTAGTCCACAGTACAAACTAGAACTCATGTCATTCAACTAGAACAGACAAGGAGTTGTCCCTCACGTGGTTCTCTCCCACAACAACGATGCTCAGTTGTTCTCTCCCATAGCTATCCCTCTCTTATCAGGTAGGACTTGCTTGGGCTCTCTCAATTACCAAAACCAAAGAGGATAATAGTTGTATGAGGAACTGATTCTTAGTTGTCTGTGTTGTGTCTTGGGAATCGCCCAGTAACCCTCTATTTATAGGTAGGGTTTGGGCTAGGGTTCCCAGTCTGCACGGGATTGTGCGGGAGTGAAAGGGACCAAAAGATCTTGAATTTTTGCAACCTACAAACCACAAAATAGTCAACTAGTGACCCAGACATTCATCTAGTCACACGAGATGGTTGTCTCGCACTGCCAAATGGTCATTTGTAAGTTTCCCAATCGCATACAAATTTGGCAATTTTGATTCCAATTAATATCACACATTAATTCCTTGCACCCCAAGTAATCTACAATTATTCAGCCCAACCAACCCATCACACCCAGGCAAGATGCCTGTCTCGCTCACCCAGATGCCTCTCTAGTAAGTCAAGCCAAACCGATCGATTCAACCGGCCAGTTCACATAGTAGAACTTAGCGAATATCAACTATGATCAGCCTGACGACCCAAACGGCTGTCTCAACATTGAGACACATGTTTGGCTGCCCAGACGGCCATCTCACCTAGTGCTATGGTCATTTGGCGGTGCAGTCAACCAATCAGTTGATATCTTGCATGAATTGAATACCTAAGCACTTTAGTAATCAATCCAATCATCATTCAAGATAAATTCCTCTTGTAGGCGAGTTCCTATGTGTGTGACCCTATAGGTCCCATATCACGTTAACAATGAGTGTCCATAACCATCTGATGACATCACAAGTAAATAGCGGTTCCTAGTCACACATCAGTGATACTAAAAGTAAATGGAAAGTTGGAGAACAACTTCAACCTTCAATCTATGTAAGGTGTTGTAGTGATTGCATAATTCCGTTATCTATGATATCCAGGATGAACTCAAGGCATGGATGGTCATACTCTCAACATTCAATCCATGTTTCTTGAACTAAGAGCAGACTGTCTGATATAATGTGACCTCAATATCATATATTGATTCACATGTGCATGCACATGCATTTCTCAATCACTTATCAAATGGCCATGATATCATACTCCAGTAGGAGGGGCAAATTCCATATCTATCACTCACACTCTATCCCCATGTGTCAAAGTCACCCAATCATCACCTTTATAACAACCCATGTATTAGGACTACATTTGATGATGTCAAATCGTACCCAACAGCATGTGATGAGTGCAGTGATTTCAAGTCTAAGAATCACAATCACCACCTCACTATCATAGATGACTATGAACACCAATAATGGTTTTCATGTGTCACTCTCAAGGTGGGTTTGTCCGATACACAATTCCCTAAGATGTGTCTATGTGCTTAGTTTGGTATTGCATATCATGACTAATGAGATTTCTATCATCAACCAACCCACACTCTATTCTTATGTGTTACTGATTCAACCCTATTTTAGGGCATAATCTTGTGTCTTTTTGCTCTTCAATCACATCTATACCTATTAGATTACATGTTATTTCCCCTAATATGCATATTTGTGTAAAATGCACTTATGGACATTATTTGCATGTTTTTCAGGTACTTGGACCACACTTGGATGGACGAGAGAGATGGAGGGGACCAAAGAAGGCCCCAGAGCTCCCCCAACCTACCCCTAGTGGCCAAGAGTCAAGCTTTAGCAAAGAAGTCCATGGATAACAAAGTTTGAAGCTCAAAGTGCAAGAAAAGCCCCCAACACGGCCGTGGTAACACAGAACGATCGTGCTGCAAATGAAGAAATCACATGAAAAATCTCAATTTTGAAGCAGCTGCAGAGCATACTCTACCACGGCCGTGCTACGCAGCACGCCCGTGCTGTGACCACCCACCACGGCCGTGCCATGTAGCACGGTCGTGCTACCAGATCCCACCACGGCCGTGCTACGCAGCACGACCGTGCTACCAACTCCCACCACGGCCGTGCTACGCAGCACGGCCGTGCTACCCTCAACCCACCACGGCCGTGGTGACCACCACGGTCGTGGCCTTTTCAGCCCAAATTTGACCACCAACCTGACATTTAGCCATTTTAATTCCCACGACCATGCCCATACACCACGGTCGTGGCCTACCCTACCCACCACGACCGTGATGACCCACCACGGCCGTGCTACTCACAAAACTCACCTAGTTTTCACTGTTTTGCGCCCATTTTGCCGCTACTTGACCTAGTGCTTCCTCCCCACACCTATATATACCTAGGTGGTGGCTGGAGCACGAGGTTGGCTACCTTCTACCCCTTCCTAGCTCCCCAAATCACCACCCACTCCATTCCACTCCATATCCACCTCAAATCCATTCCATTTCACCATTTCCACCACATAACCCCCCATATCTAAGCCTTCCATCCACTTCCCACCATCATACCACTCCATTCCATCCAAGAAGAAGGAGGAGGATGACCTTGCAGCTGCTAGAGAGGAGGAGTCCTTCATCTACACTGAGCTCCATGGCTTCTTCTACCTCTTTCCCTTTTCTTTTTGTATTTTCTATTTCCATGAATAGCTAGGCCCCCTTAGGTGGGCTGTTTGGGGTCAAATATGTTACTTTGATACCATGTTGGGGGAAAATGACATGTAAACTTTGTAATTCCATTTGTTAATGATTATATTCTATTTCTATCTCATTCTCCATGGATTGCTTGTTGGTTTGTGTGTGAAATCACTTAGGAATTTAGGCAAATTGCTTATATGTGTGAATTTTGGGATTTGCCCCTAGGTCCAATTCTTGGATCCCTAGGATGCCTCCCATATTCCTACATCCTAATCAATCTCCCTAAACCTAAGTGAGAGATCTAAGTAGCTAGATTGGATAATTCTAGTGCAATTTGCATGGAGCCTTCTCAAGGCTAGAATGTGGGGGAATTGGGGTCCAAAGCCCTAATTTCACCTCCCCATTATTACCCTCGGCCCCTAATTGCCCTAGGAATGCCTAATCTAGAAACCTAGACTTGATTAGACTCTAATTGAATTGAAACTAATCCCTAACCCAATTGAGCCTCGTAAGGGTAGTAGGGGGTGTTAGGGACTAGTTCCCCTATACACAACCTAGCATATCCATGGCCAGTTAGTAGCTTAGGTTAATTCATTAGACTCTAACTTGTTGTTTGGTTTGAATAATATAAATGGAATCATAATGTTCATATGTCACCCCCCAACTTAAGTGATAAGTTCATACCCCTAAACAGCCCACACATCTCTTTACTGCTTGAAACCTTAGTTTTGTGCTTGCTTAGCATAATTAGTTCTTTCCTTGCTTAGTTGGCTTCTTGCCTTGCTCTTGCCTTATTTACGCTAGTTTAGTTCTTTAATTGTTCTTTTGCTTTTCTCTTGCTTGCCTTAGCATAATTTGTCTTTTCATACATAGCTTAGTCTTTCCTTGCTTGCTTAGTCTTAATCTAACCTAGGGTTAACTTAGATTTCATTCTTGCCTTTAATTCCTCGTCTGTTCATCCTCAGTTAACAATCAAAACCACCTTCAAACCCTTAACCCTAGTCTCCGCAATAGGAACCTAGCCAAACTAACCTAGCTCTAGCGCCCCCTCTTTTCCCTGTGGATCGACCCTTTACTTGCCGCTTACCTATACTACGACACGACCCCGTGTGCTTGCAGGTGTAGTATTTTAGTAGACATAGGTAGCTAGTTTAGGTTTATAAATTTTGAAAGCAAATCCCCATCCACCGTGCATTCCGACCTCGTGGGGCGCATCTATTCAATTGAGTAGTGTGTTAGCACCTCTAGCGGAATCACACCAAGCTTTCTGGCACCGTTTCCGGGGAATAGAAGTGCTCGGCCTAGCTAGTTAGTTTTGCTTTGACTTTTCCTACTGCCCTCATCATTGCTATTCTTTATTCATTACTCTTTGCATTCTTTGTGTATATTGGTTTGCTAACTTGCTTTCTTTTGTTTGGTTGTGCCTTGTGCATGTGACAAGCCACTCGGAGAAGACAAGATGGAAGGACAAAATGCACAAACCCATCCATTTCCTCCACCACCCTACCTCCAAGGCTATCCTAAGCCTTACACACCTCCACCACCTCCATTTCCGCAACCTTCCCACCACTTCACTTTCCAACCTCAATTCCCTCCTCCACTACCCTACCTCCAAGGCTATTCTAAGCCTTACACACTACCACCACCTACATTGCCACAACCCTCCTACCAGTTCACCTTCCAACCTCAATTCATTCTACCACCTCCATCACCATATCCCTCCCACCAATTCTACTTCCAACCTCAATGCCCTCCTCCACCTAAAGTCCAACGACCATCAACATCGATACCACAATCACAACTATCACATGCTCCCCCTACTTTCCATGAGCAAATGGATATGATCGAGACCCCTCTCTTTGGTGCCTATGAAGACCCGTTCCTCAAGAGAGAGAAAACCTATGGCATGAGATTTCTGAGGTTCTTAAGGCTTATTAAGATCTATGATGATGATCCCCAAGGAGAGAGAATTGCTGAAAAAGACTTACGAAGCTCGCATGACCCTTGGGAGGAAGATCAATCAAGGAAAGCATTTGAGAGGAATGCTTATGATGGGGGTGAAAACATTTTGTTTTTGGACCATGGTTGATGGTGAAAGAACAACAAGCCTGGCTGAAGGAATAAAACTTAGCGCTTGTCGGAGGCAACCCACATAGGTTTGGGAAATTTTGACCCAACCTTCACTTTTTGATACAATTGCTTTGTTTTTACATTTTCCAAGAACACACACATACTTGTGTTTAATAGTTTTTGTCTAGTTTAAAGATGTGCAGGTGATAACAAGGTGAAATGAAGGAAATTTGAGTACAATTGAGAGAAGGATTCCAAGAAAAATCACTTTGAGTCAAGTTTTTGAGTGTTTGATGTTCCTCATTTTGAGAGTAGTAGCTACAGGGACCACCACGGCCATGGCACATCAATACGACCGTGGTCATTTGCATGAAAAACACACCAAGTCCCTGGATTCAGAAGCAAAATTTAGAAAATCTGCCAAAGGACTGCACCACGGCCGTTCCAGGCAGCACGGCCGTGCAACCTGAAGCCACCACGGCCGTGCTACGCAACACGGCTGTGCAGCAGACCAATTTCAGTCACTCAAGGTAGATTAGTGGGGCAGCTACTATGCTTATCCTCCACCACAAGGAGGAACACCGCCAGAGCCTTGAGAGAGCCATGATCGTCTACCCTATCATACTAAACTCTAGGATCATGTTGAGGACAGCATGATTCAAAAGTTTGGGGTGGTAGGGCAGGTATTCCCGTTTCACTTTTCATTTCACCTACCACATCCACTTTTGTTTTCTTGTTTTTGCTATCTACCTTAGTCATCTTTACTGCTTTGCATACCTGCATGCCATGTCGTTTACTTTCTTGTCATTATTTGCATAATTTTCAAAATTTTTGCTCTTTTTTTCATGCATTGCATATCGTGTAGATTTTTGGTAATTTCTGCATGTTTTAGCTAGGATTTGCTTGTTTGCTGTTTTAAGTTCAATAATATAGGCTTAGATGTGATTGGAGGCAACTTGGCACCATTTTGGCCAATTTTGCCCAAATTTGGAATTTCTTGCCTAAAAGTATGTTTTGACCCAATCTCTACTATTTTGAGTAAAAATGATGATCTTTGACAAATGCAAGTGAGTTAACATTGTTTGTTGCTAAATGGTATCAATTCTTGACTTTTTACATGTGCATCACCTCTCTTAGGATTGTGATTGAATTGGTTGAATTATGAAATTGAGCAAGCTTTGAACGCTTAGTGTTTGTGGAATTACTTGTGTGATATATCAATTTCATTTTGTTCATTCATGTGGTGTGATATCTTGGATGAAGTGTTGGATTAATTCTCATGTAGGATGTCTTATGTGGAAAATCATACGAATGACCCCTCTTTGACCCGATTCTTCTTCCATCATCTTCATACCCCTCCGCCTCATAAAAAGATGCCCTAGTGCACATAATCAGCCTTGGCCACCTCCAAAAGTTTGGGGTGGCCATATCTTCATCTCCCCGCTTCACTCTATCCACCATTTGCCCTATCTACACCAAGGGCAAGAAAGAAAAGAAAAGAAAAAAGAAAAGCAAAAACAAAATAAAAGGATGCTCCTGTTTAAGAGCATTCAAATAAAGAAAAGATGAGTGTGTAAAAATACTCCAAAAATCTTACTGCAACCCTTTCTTCCACTTTCATGCCCATTGAGCTAGGAAACATCAAACTTAGCTCACTTTGCCCTTTTTCGCAGCCATGTGGGTCATTTGGTATGATTTGAAATATAAGATTGAATGCATGAATGTGAAACAACACTTCTAGTCATTCTTGATTAACACCATCATGAAACGGTTTACCCGGAACTTTATGGAAGAAGTATTGATAACTTGTGTATTCTATGCGCTATATTTGAAGTTCATATGCTTTGTGCTCTTTTCATGATTGGTTTGTGAAAGCAGGAGAGGAGAGAGGTGAAATGCATGCACTTAGTCATCTTTGATCTCATTCAGCGATAATCATCCTTTGCATTGCGTTTGTCGTTTCTTGCTTGTGAAAATTCTGTAGAGAGATTGAGTTAGAGCATACCTGAGGACAAGTATGTTTCAAGTTTGGGGTGGTGATTCAGCCCTATTTTAGGGCATAATCTTGTGTGTCTTTTTGCTCTTCAATCACATCTATACCTATTAGATTACATGTTATTTCCCCTAATATGCATATTTGTGTAAAATGCACTTATGGACATTATTTGCATGTTTTTCAGGTACTTGGACCACACTTGGATGGACGAGAGAGATGGAGGGGCCCAAAGAAGGCCCCAGAGATCCCCCAACCTACCCCTAGTGGCCAAGAGTAAAGATTTAGCAAAGAAGTCCATGGAGAACAAAGTTTGAAGCTCAAAGTGCAAGAAAAGCCCCCAACACGGCCGTGGTAACACAGAACGATCGTGCTGCAAATGAAGAAATTACATGAAAAATCTCAGTTTTGAAGCAGCTGTAGAGCATACTCTACCACGGCCGTGCTACGCAGCACGCCCATGCTGCAACCACCCACCACGGCCGTGCCATGTAGCACGGCCGTGCTACCAGATCCCACCACGGCCGTGCTACGCAGCACGGCCGTGCTACCAACTCCCACCACGGCCGTGCTGCTCCCACCACGGCCGTGCTACGCAGCACGGCCGTGCTACCCTCAACCCACCACGGCCGTGGTGACCACCACGGTCGTGGCCTTTTCAGCCCAAATTTGACCACCAACCTGACATTTAGCCATTTTAATTCCCACGACCGTGCCCATACACCACGGTCGTGGCCTACCCTACCCACCACGACCGTGGTGACCCACCACGTCCGTGCTACTCACAAAACTCACCTAGTTTTCACTGTTTTGCCCATTTTGCCCCTACTTGACCTAGTGCTTCCTCCCCACACCTATATATACCTAGGTGGCGGCTGGAGAATGAGGTTGGCTACCTTCTACCCCTTCCTAGCTCCCCAAATCGCCACCCACTCCATTCCACTCCATATCCACCTCAAATCCATTCCATTTCACCATTTCCACCACATAACCCCCCATATCTAAGCCTTCCATCCACTTTCCACCATCATACCACTCCATTCCATCCAAGAAGAAGGAGGAGGACGACCTTGCAACTGCTGGAGAGGAGGAGTCCTTCATCTACACCGAGCTCCATGGCTTCTTCTACCTCTTTCCCCTTTCTTTTTGTATTTTCTATTTCCATGAGTAGCTAGGCCCCCTTAGGTGGGCTGTTTGGGGTCAAATATGTTACTTTGATACCATGTTGGGGGAAAATGACATGTAAACTTTGTAATTACATTTGTTAATGATTATATTCTATTTCTATCTCATTCTCCATGGATTGCTTGTTGGTTTGTGTGTGAAATCACCTAGGAATTTAGGCAAATTGCTTATATGTGTGAATTTTGGGATTTGCCCCTAGGTCCAATTCTTGGATCCCTAGGCTGCCTCCCATATTCCTACATCCTAATAAATCTCCCTAAACCTAAGTGAGAGATCTAAGTAGCTAGATTGGATAATTCTAGTGCAATTAGCATGGAGCCTTCTCAAGGCTAGAATGTGGGGGAATTGGGGTCCAAAGCCCTAATTTCACCTCCCCATTATTACCCTCGGCCCCTAATTGCCCTAGGAATGCCTAATCTAGAAACCTAGACTTGATTAGACTCTAATTGAATTGAACCTAATCCCTAACCCAATTGAGCCTCGTAAGGGTAGTAGGGGGTGTTAGGGACTAGTTCCCCTATACACAACCTAGCATATCCATGGCCAGTTAGTAGCTTAGGTTAATTCATTAGACTCTAACTTGTTGTTTGGTTTGGATAATCTAAATGGAATCATAACGTTCATATGTCACCCCCAACTTAAGTGATACGTTCATACCCCTAAACAGCCCACACATCTCTTTACTGCTTGAAACCTTAGTTTTGTGCTTGCTTAGCATAATTAGTTCTTTCCTTGCTTAGTTGGCTTCTTGCCTTGCTCTTGCCTTGTTTACGCTAGTTTAGTTCTTTAATTGTTCTTTTGCTTTTCTCTTGCTTGCCTTAGCATAATTTGTCTTTTCATACATAGCTTAGTCTTTCCTTGCTTGCTTAGTCTTAATCTAACCTAGGGTTAACTTAGATTTCATTCTTGCCTTTAATTCCTCGTTTGTGCATCCTTAGTTAACAATCAAAACCACCTTCAAACCCTTAACCCTAGTCTCCGTAGTAGGAACCTAGCCAAACTAACCTAGCTCTAGCGCCCCCTCTTTTCCCTGTGGATCGACCCTTTACTTGCCACTTACCTATACTACGACACGACCCCGTGTGCTTGCGGGTGTAGTGTTTTAGTAGACGTAGGTAGCTAGTTTAGGTTTATAAATTTTGAAAGCGAACCCCCATCCACCATGCATTCTGAACTCGTGGGGCGCATCTATTCAATTGAGTAGTGTGTTAGCACCTCTAGCGGAATCGCACCAAGCTTTCTGGTGCCGTTGCCGGGGAATAGAAGCGCTCGACCTAGCTAGTTAGTTTTGCTTTGACTTTTCCTACTGCCCTCATCATTGCTATTCTTTATTCATTACTCTTTGCATTCTTTGTGTATATTGGTTTGCTAACTTGCTTTCTTTTGTTTGGTTGTGCCTTGTGCATGTGACAAGCCACTCGGCGAAGACAAGATGGAAGGCCAAAATGCAAAACTCCATCCATTTCCTCCACCACCCTACCTCCAAGGCTATCCTAAGCCTTACACACCTCCACCACCTCCATTTCCGCAACCTTCCCACCACTTCACTTTCCAACCTCAATTCCCTCCTCCACTACCCTACCTCCAAGGCTATCCTAAGCCTTACACACTGCCACCACCTCCATTGCCACAACCCTCCTACCAGTTCACCTTCCAACCTCAATTCATTCTACCACCTCCATCACCACAGACCTCCCACCAATTCTACTTCCAACCTCAATGCCCTCCTCCACCTAAAGTCCAACGGCCATCAACACCGATACCACAATCACAACTATCACATGCTCCCCCTACTTTCCATGAGCAAATGGATATGATCGAGACCCCTCTCTTTGGTGCCTATGAAGACCCGTTCCTCAAGAGAGAGAGAAAACCTATGGCATGAGATTTCTGAGGGTCTTAAGGCTTATTAAGATCTATGATAATGATCCCCAAGGAGAGAGAATTGCTGAAAAAGACTTACAAAGCTCGCATGACCCTTGGGAGGAAGATCAATCAAGGAAAGCATTTGAGAGGATTGCTTATGATGTGGGTGAAAACATTTTGTTTTTGGACCATGGTTGATGGTGAAAGAACAACAAGCCTGGCTGAAGGAATAAAACTTAGCGCTTGTGGGAGGCAACCCACATAGGTTTGGGAAATTTTGACCCAACCTTCACTTTTTGATACAATTGCTTTGTTTTTACATTTTCCAAGAACACACACACACACACACACACTTGTGTTTAATAGTTTTTGTCTAGTTTTAAGATGTGCAGGTGATAACAAGGTGAAATGAAGGAAATTTGAGTACAATTGAGAGAAGGATTCCAAGAAAAATCACTTTGAGTCAAGTTTTTGAGTGTTTGATGTTCCTCATTTTGAGAGTAGTAGCTACAGGGACCACCACGGCCATGGCACATCAATACGACTGTGGTCATTTGCATGAAAAACACACCAAGTCCCTGGATTCAGAAGCAAAATTGAGAAAAGCTGCCAAAGGACTGCACCACGGCCGTGCCAGGTAGCACGGCCGTGCAACCTGAAGCCACCACGGCCGTGCTACGCAGCACGGCCGTGCAGTAGACCAATTTCAGTCACTCAAGGTAGATTAGTGGGGCAGCTACTACGCTTATCCTCCACCATAGGGAGGAACACCGCCAGAGCCTTGAGAGAGCCATGATCGTCTACCCTATCATCCTAAACTCTAGGATCATGCTGAGGACAACATGATTCAAAAGTTTGGGGTGGTAGGGCAGGTATTCCCTAGTTTCACTTTTCATTTTACCTGCCACATCCACTTTTGTTTTCTTGTTTTTGATATCTACCTTAGTCATCTTTACTGCTTTGCATACCTGCATGCCATATCCTTTACTTTCTTGTCATTTTTTGCATAATTTTCAAAATTTTTGCTCTTTTTTTCCATGCATTGCATATCGTGTAGATTTTTGGTAATTTCTGCATTTTTTAGCTAGGATTTGCTTGTTTGCTATTTTAAGTTCAATAATATAGGCTTAGATGTGATTGGAGGCAACTTGGCACCATTTTGGCCAATTTTGCCCAAATTTGGAATTTCTTGCCTAAAAGTATGTTTTGACCCAATCTCTACTATTTTGAGTAAAAATGATGATCTTTGACAAATGCAAGTGAGTTAACATTGTTTGTTGCTAAATGGTATCAATTCTTGACTTTTTACATGTGCATCACCTCTCTTAGGATTGTGATTGAATTGGTTGAATTATGAAATTGAGCAAGCTTTGAACGCTTAGTGTTTGTGGAATTACTTGTCTGATATATCAATTTCATTTTGTTCATTCATGTGGTGTGATATCTTGGATGAAGTGTTGGATTAATTCTCATGCAGGATGTCTTATGTGGAAAATCATACGAATGACCCCTCTTTGACCCGATTCTTCTTCCATCATCTTCATACCCCTCCGCCTCATAAAAAGATGCCCTAGTGCACATAATCAGCCTTGGCCACCTCCAAAAGTTTGGGTGGCCATATCTTCATCTCCCCACTTCACTCTATCCATCATTTGCCCTATCTACACCAAGGGCAAGAAAAAAAAGAAAAGAAAAAAGAAAAGCAAAAACAAAATAAAAGGATGCTCCTGTTTAAGAGCATTCAAATAAAGAAAAGATGAGTGTGTAAAAACACTCCAAAAATCTTACTGCAACCCTTTCTTCCACTTTCATGTCCATTGAGCTAGGAAACATCAAACTTAGCTCACTTTGCCCTTTTTCGCAGCCTTGTGGGTCATTTGGTATGATTTGAAATATAAGATTGAATGCATGAATGTGAAACAACACTCCTAGTCATTCTTGATTAACACCATCATGAAACGGTTTACCTGGAACTTTATGGAAGAAGTATTGATAACTTGTGTATCAAGTCAAACTTGATTTCATCTTTTATAACCACAGATTTCATAACCACAAATTTCATCTTTTATCTTGATTCAAGTCAAACTCTTTGACTATCTTGTCAAGTCAAAAGATCCCATTCCTGATATACTTGCTTCAATTCCATATTGAACCTTGTAGTCTATAGACTTTATTTGTATTCTTGAAGTTATGAAATCTTTTAGGTTGTGCCATGTACACAACCTGTAAAGTATCCCCTTGAGGAATCTAGTTTCTATCTTCATATGCTAAATCTCTTAGTCTATCTTAACTACAACAACAAGCATGACAATTGGTAAAGGAATTCCTATCATGTTCAACAACTTGAACTGATTTGAAAAATCCAATTTGTCTTTTTATGTTATCCATGTAGGCCTTTGCCACAAGACCCTACTGATCCTTTAGGTATTACCCCTTAGGTGGCGGTATCAAGGTCCTACCTTGTTAACTTACATGGATCCCATTATACTCAGAATATCTTCTAGTTGACTAATTGTCTCATCCTGTTATGACCAACCTATCTAAATTGTTGAATTCACAATCCTCCAATTTTAGATGTGTTCATCTAGAACTATTTTGTTTAGTGTTACATGATGAACCTGATACTCCACAACACTTGTGATTCTCATGATTCTTATTGTACTTGAACATTTAGAGTTTTACTTTTTCTCCCACTAATTCTTTAAGAACTTAGTTATCCTATAACCAAAACAATTTTGATATTGGATTGGGATTAATAGTAATATTCAACATTCATGGTTTATGTATAAACCTTCAGAAGAAACTACTATCTAAATGTAGGTTTTAATTCCTTAGACGTATTGGGACATTCCAAAATCATATCATATATGATGTCTTCATAATCCATTCATATATACATGATTTAGTGATTGGTATAAGAAGATTAGATTTAATTGATAATTATATCATGAATTATCATGGTATAATTCCTTCATTCTGACACATCATTATGATCAGTATATTTGACTTGTGATATATTATCACAGGTCTTTCTTTGAAGGTTCTCAAGATATTGATACAAAGTATTTCAACATCGGATCTCATCAAAGTTTCTTAATACTTTCATCAAACTCATAGTTCATTTATAATCTCCTGGAACACTTCAACAGATATATGTTTCTATTTTACTGAGTGCATTTCATCATATTATGAGTAAATGAAACGAAATATTAATAGAATTATTTCCATAAGATCACCATGCATCATATGTATGAGGACTGATGGAAGTCTTATCTTCCCACTACATCTAGTGAAGGATGACATGACACTTTGTGTGTAAATAAGTATTTGCATGTTTCCAAGCCATGGCGCCGCTCAAAGATCCTGGCCCAGACGACATTGATGCATTCTTCCTCCAGCAAAATTGGCCCTTACTTAAAAATCAGGTGTGTGACTTTGTCATTGATACCTTCACAGGTTCTCCTCTTGTACAGGGCTCTGCAGAGTCCACTCTCATCCTCATACCCAAGGTGGTTGTGATGGAAACCTACTCCCAGCTAAGTCCAATTTCCCTCAACAATGTCTGTACCAAACTAATATCGAAGGTCATTGCCTCCAGAATCAAACCTTATATGGACAATTGGGTTTCCCCTTTTCAATCAAGCTTTATCCCTAGATGGAGGATAGGCGATAATATAGTTCTTGTTCAAGAAATTGTGCACTCAATGGAATTCAAGCAATCCAAAAAACATTCTATGGCAATAAAACTAGACCTTATGAAGGCCTTTGACAAACTTAGCTGGCCATTCATTGAGGATACCCTCAACCAAATGGCCATCCCCAAGAATATTATCAACACCATCATGAGCCTCATCAAGTCGGGCAGTACCGTGGTTCTCTAGAATGGAGAGTCGATTGGCTCCTTCAAACCATCATGTTGTGTCAAACAAGGCGATCCACTCTCGCCTTACATCTTTGTGCTTTGTCTCGAGAGATTTAGTCAGCTTATCAATGAAGAAATTATCAAGGGTTCATGGAAGCCGTTGAGGTTAACCAGGCAGAAGACACCTTTCTCTCATGTTAGCTTTGCCGATGACATTGTTCTCTTTGGGGAGGCTTCAAATTGGCAGGCTACAATCATGAATCGTTGCCTTAAGCAATTCAGTAAAGCTTCTGGACAATTCTTATCCCATGAGAAATCCTCAGTCTTCTTCTCACACAATACATCACATGCCATCAGATCTCAGATATGCCACTGGCTAAATATCAAGGAAACTTATGATCTGGGATGCCATATGGGCATTCCTATCCTTCACAAAAAGAAGAGAAAATCACATTACCAATACCTTATCGACAAGCTTCATCAACAAATTTCATGTTGGAAAAATAGGTTTTTATCTCTCACAGGAAGAGTCACGCTAACCAATTATGTCCTCCTCTCGCAAGCATGCTACACAATGCAGATGGTTCAACTGCTGTTCTCAGTAACAGACCACATTGAACAACTGACAAGGAACTTCCTATGGTTAGGCTCCACCATGATGAAAGGTACACATTTGGTTGCTTGGAAACATGTCACAAAACCTCTAACACAAGGTGGTTTGGGAATCAAGAAAGTAAGAGAATTCAATCTATCTCTCATCATGAAACTAGCATGGGACTTTGTGAGGTGCAGGCGGTTCCCTTGGATACAGCTGCTGAAGGCCAAATATCCAAGACATCATTGTAGTAAAGCAACAGGCTCACACATATGGAGAAGTATCAACTCTGCGATCCCTTTCATCATGGAAAATTCTAGAATGACCCGATCCTCATATCTATAGACATCTGTTTGGTTCGATGCATGGGTTGGAGAAGGTATTACACCATCGGTTAAAATTGGGCTCTCAATTCCTGAGGAGATCAAAGACCTGCAAGTGGCCAGCCTAGTCCTAGATGATGGGGCTTGGGATGAGGATTTTTTAAATTCCTGGTTTACCGAAGAATATGTTAGGGAAATTGTCAATATGCCAACACCCTGATAGGAGAATGGTGATGATGGCAGGCTATGGCTGCACTCCTCTGACGGGGAGTATACTTCCATATCTGCATATGCTCATATTACTAACATGCACGATTGAGGTCAACCCAGATCTCTAGCCGTGTTATGGAACATGAAGATTCAACAGAGAATGAAAGTAACCCTCTGGGTAATCTTTCAGGATAGGCTACTCTCGAATACCCTGAGGTTCAAACATAAGTTGACAGATAACCCAAGATGCTCAATATGTCAACATGAGGAGGAATCGGTTATGAATGCTTTGAGAGACTGCCCGGAGGTCAAGCGGATGTGGCTGCGTATGATACCCAATGCCGTCACTACTTTCTTCCTTCATATCTCTACTAAAGACTGGCTGGACTACAACCTCATACACCTGCATTAGACGGAAGATTGGGCACTGCTCTTTTCCATTACATGTTGGTGGTTATGGAGGAATCACAACCTATCAATTTTCAAGGGTCATGGTTCTTCTCCAGCGGTTCTTGAGTCAAATCCCAGGGCTTGTTTGGTCACGGCTGAATCAGCCTGCAGTAATCCTATGAGCTACAAGAATAGACAACCCCGATCCTCTTCCATGCTCTCGACACCCCACACTCCTTCTGCAATCATGCAAGTCGATATTGTGATGAACTCCTCTGGAAACTTTAAAGCTACCGGCATGGTCCTACAGGATGGAGTTGGGCGGTGGATAGCAGGTTGAGCACATAAACACTCAGGCAGAGACCCAATGGATGGGGAACTGAGAGCCATCCTTGATGGTCTTGGTTTTTCCACGACCAGAAACCTCTCTGACTACTTGGTGATCAGTGACTCTAGAAATGCGGTTCAATGGATCACTAGGAAGCATCTGACCCCCATCTAATATCGGCTCTAGGTTCTGACCATCCAGTGTTTGCTTCAGTGGGATGCCTCGGATGTCAGTTACCTGCAGATGGACCAGAAGATACTGGCAGATCAACTGGCCAAGCGACACCTCAAGCAGCCAAAACGTGAAGGAAGCTGGGATCACTGCCCATAAGTTTTAGCCTCCTTATAACTCAATGACCTAGAAGCTTGTCCGCCTCCGTTTATCTGTACTGAACCCGTGTAACTAGTCTTCTGATAGTGGTTATTTTCCAAAAAAAAAAACCAATGGAATCTAGATTAACATCAACATGTATTCTATACATGCATTTCTTATATGTATGTCCAAAGTGACTATTACTAACAATAATCTTGAGTTATAAATTATAATCCTTTTGGCATTAACATTATAAACATTCATCTCAAAATCTATAGTATAAAGTCTATTTAGATGTTTGGGCATTTCCATGCAAGATCATATATTTTAAAACAGAGACATTAAAACTTACTTTATAGATATATCATACTTGTCATACAATATGTCTTAAAGTAAATGTTTCCAGTTGATGGCATCATGAAATAGTAGTTCTATTAACTCTATTACATGCCCATTGGGTGAATATAATTCTAAATGTAGATTAAAGCTTCCGCAACACTTGCTCCACCTTGTCCATCTTTGTCCTTCCACAAAGGCCTTTACTTCTTGTCAGATCCTACACATCAATATGTCAGATATCTATTTGGTATCACATACCAAAATAAAGAAGTAATCAAATTTATCTTATAATGTTTAAACCTGAATCAGAGGCCTTAGTGCCTTTGTTCTTATTCTTTAGTTCCTCTAACCAAAGTAGGCAATTCCTTTTCCAATGTCAAGGCTGGTGACAATGGTGACAATTGCCACTTGTTTTCTTCAGACATCCCTTTGCTTTGAGATCTGAATACTTAGGCTTCTAGCTAGCTTTAAAAATATTTTCAGCTTTGCCATTGCCTTAAAACTTCTTCTTTGTCTTTCTGATCATCATCATAGACTTGGGCTTGTATTTTTTCATCTGTGTCTCAGCTGTTCTCAACATTCCCAACAACTCTCTCAACAGTTTGTCAAAGTCGTTCATGTTGTAGTTCATGACAAATTGACTATATGTTCTGACAGGGACTATAGAATCACATTATTGGTCAACTCTTGACCCTCCCAATCTAGCTAGGTTCTTGTGACGTCCCCAGATTTTCTAAAATTTAATCTAATGTGAGACGTCCAAATTGAAACCCTCACCTCAGTGAGAATCCCAATTCAAACATCCCACACAAGGCTAAGAAGAAGAAAATCAAGGGAGTCAGAAGGAAACAATCAGTAGCACATGTACATGAACAATAATAAGACCATACACACATGTTCACCATTCAACATATAATTACAACATGAATTGTTACAACATTTGATATTACATATTGAACAGCAAACTAATACATCTACATGTGCTACCACTAAACTATAGGATCTTAAGACAAAAGGTCCACCTATACATCAACTCGCTACACAACTCTCAACTATCTTGGATCTTCAAGAGCATAACCACAACCTAAACAAAAGATTACATGTGGTACACATCAACACAATATTCAAGAATATTGTACTAAGTACGCCTATGTGTCTTTTATATACCTCTCATCATATCTTGGTAATAAGATAAAACTAATACTTGGCAGTTATAAAGAAATATAAGAAAAAGCATACACTTGCACAAAGATGTTCATTAACAAAAGAGAATACATATTTTAAGCTCATTTCCATCATATATCTCGTACATCTTCCCCCAAGGGCTTTCATGTTTTTAGGCCTTATGATCTACTACCAAAGAGTTTGATATCATATTACGTGTGATCTACTACCAAAGAGTTTGAGATCTAACACATGTGATCTACTACCAAAGAGTTTGAGATCACTTCAATGCACTGTACTACCAAAGAGTTTAGTGCTATCATATGATGGATTAGATATCTTATGTTTCATGTGTTCATAGCCATAAGTATGGAAAAATCAAGCAAGCTATCATACAAGAACAATCATTTCATCCAATACCATATGCCAAGTATTTTACTACACATATAACACAAGCATATTGTATAATAAGCCAAGTAAGAGGTAATGGCGTACCTTGATCAAGAACAAGCCTAAACATCACATATCCCTCATGTCAACTATAACCTTGTTCAAACCCTGATCAAGACAAGATCATATATCACCATTAGGTTCTCAACATCTTACATCTCATCTTAACCCTAATCGTGTTCATTAGGGTTTAACTTATCACATTAAGATATGTGCATCATTACTTGTCTTATCTTTTTGTAATTATGTTACCGATCTTATATTCCAGATTAGGATACATAATTTGATTACTTGGTTACATATGATTATGTGCACATGTTAACCCTATGTTACATGTATTAAGCATATTAGGATTTATATCACATTAAGAGCAAACATCATCGTGTAACATGGATTATGTGTATAATCTGGATCTCATATTATACTTTGAGGTTTCAGATATTGATATGAGCTTACTCTGTAATTTCCAGGGTTTCTTGAGCATTTTTGTAATTATTGCACATTAATTAAGGTTATCAGTCCTAATTAGCCACATTAAGCAAATTACATGATTTCGTGTATTAAAAACATAATTACTAACATCTGATGGATTATAAGAATGAATATGGATTTACTGACATTTTATTATAATTTTAAGCCATCGTTTGATATTTATTATCCATCAAATGAGCATTACACATCTTACATGATATCACTAACATTATTGCATCAAAAGCCAAGTATTATGCATTCATATTATTCTATGTATTTGTTTGAACAATTTGGTATATTATATGTATTTTTTCGATAAACGAGCTATTTACTACAAATTATTGAATGACTCGCTATTTACTGAAATATTCTTACCTTCTAGCCAATCAGGATGTGCCACGTGGCTCTAGGGAGGCCGTGGCTCATGGCTCCTAGACTCACACTGAGTCGTGGTTCAGCAGATCCGGTTAGGGTGCAAATATCCAATTCACATTAGATTTGACTGGACTTTGACCGGATCAGAACTCCCTTTCCTCCCTCTCGTGTGAAACGCCAGGACGCCCGACACCCGCAGCCCGATTCCCCGAGTGCCACCGTCTGGCTCTGCTCCAGCGATGAACAAGATGTGCTCCTCTCCCCGTCAACCTTTCTTCTGTAACCAAGATTAGGTCTTGCACGAGTTCCACTGGTTCGTGCCCCCGAAGCTCGCCAACTTCTGTTCTCTTCGCGTCGGCTTTCTCACCCCGCTTAGGTGTCGACGTGCGTGTGAGGTCCTCCTCTCCCTCGCCAGAACCTTCCACGGTGAACTCCTCTGTTCTCTATGACGCTGTTGGCCTCCGGTATTCCGTGCACTACGCCAGCCAGTGCTCAGCGTCGTCGTGGCCAAGATCAGCTTGGTCGCTGCCTAAGGCTGCGTGTTGGGCTCTCCTCCACCCAAGTTGCCGCTACGGAGAAGATCTACGATGCAATTGGTTTTCCCGTAGTCCTTAGTGGTTCGTCCTCTCTTTTTCCCGAGCACCACTACGCTGTGGTCTACAGAATCCTTGTCTATCTATCGATCAAGTTTGCGGTAGAATAACACCTCCAGTGCTACTGCACAGGTCGTCGACTCCTCCTTTCTCGTGATCTAAGCCCCGTGTCAAGTACTTCACGATTCAGTGTGATCTTTGAATCGGTAGCGTTGTGCCTATGGAACTGGGTGGAGAGTTGTGGAGGAGGAGAAGATGGTTTCCTCTCCTTTGCTGGCTTCGTGTCCCTACTGATGGGTCATTATGAAGGACTTACCAAGTCCAAGTTAATTGTCAGTTCAAGACTTCATATCCACCCACGGACTCTAAGCAGCACATTGAGAAAGTGGGGTCATGGTCCCCGATCCTGTAACTATAAAGAAGGATAAACCCTCCATCACCATTGGATGGTATCCAAGGGTCAACAACCATATCCATTAATTATTATGTGGTCACTCCTTCTCAAAGAGGCACCAACCCATATATATTAACAAGGAGTAGCATAACAATGCTCATATCAACAACTTGGTCTAAAATCATTAATAGACTTAATTCTAAAGTCACCAACACATACATCATTTCATCAATTCCAAATCACAATATCTCCTTCTAGGAACTTCATAACTTTATGAAATTCAAGCCATAGTTTTATCCTCATAATAGCTGAATTCCATTCTATTTTGGTGAAAAACTCACTTACTTGATCAATCACAACTTAATCCAAAATGGCACATACTTAAGGGTATCAATCATATTATTAACATCAATGCATTTCAATCTTTGCCAAACTAGTTGAAGTACCTTCATATGATCAAAACTCACTTTAGGACTGCCATTTTGTCACTATAATATGTATAACCAAGAACATCAAAAGTTCACTCCATCACATCCTACCCACCTTAAAAGAAATTTCGTCCTTGAAATTAAGGCAAAATTTACTTCATCACATCATATACATCTTAAAAAGAAATTTCGTCCTCGAAATTAAGCAATTCTCTTACTCCAAGAAAAAAAAACTAAGGATCTTCTTCCACGTGTAGGGCACTACTCTAAGTGTAACATATACACCAACAACAACTCCATGATTATATCCAAACCACTACTATGAGGTTTCAAAACATCTAGGGTGAAACAACCCTTCATTAAAGATTGAGACAACGACTTAGAAACTCTAGTTATGTCATGACATATCACATATGTTAGGGTTTCATCCTTACCTTTACCCATGCATTAGGGTTCCCACATTATATTACCATGTTCTAAAGGAGAGATTAACTCATACATCAAGGTGTCATCAACATTTTATTGAGATAATTTATTACAACATGTTCCACATTAACATATGCCTTTTACGAGGAAGTTAAATAAAGTTAACCCACTTTATCCATCAAGATCATGTCAAGGTGTCATAATCATTATGTTGTGCTAATTGTCAGACTTTATTTTTCATCTTATTAAGCACTAAGATTAACACCTCATATAACATGTTTCATTCATATTGATCTTATTCCATTGCTCAATATAAATTGTAACATTTACTAGTGATTTCATCACAAGATTAACCAACAATTTCACATTATCATCATTATTCATGTATGCGATTAACCATTTATACTTTGATATCTATTGAACCATCACTAGGCTTCCATCATATCATGTCTATATATCACATCTTGAGATTAGATCACATACTTACATATATTATATCATGGTTGTGCTAAACAAACTTATGTGAGTGGCTTACTAATATATATCAAAACTTTATCTAGTCCAACTGAGGTTCCCTTGACCCATATCACAAGGGTAGTGCCATGCTCAGTCTCTCTGAGCTAACTCAAATCTATGAGTATCTCATATGTATATATTTTATCTTTCCTCTCTGATCTAGGGTTATTAGGTCCACCTCATTGGCACTAGCTAATAGCTTCATTAGTTCTAGCCACATAAGAACGAACTGAAACATGCTACAACATACTCTTCATAGGTCTTTACCCATGAGTTATGCTTACCCAAAACTCTCTTATCAATATAACCACTATATTCCTACAAGGAACCACCAACCCAACCATGAGGCTTCAAAGAAAGTAAAACATATACCTCCTCTAGGGTCTTGGGACTCTGTTTCCCTCACCCAGATGGTAGGTTCTCATATTCTTATTCACATATGCACACATAACCAGCCTCTCTCTGACTCTAGGGTTTGGTCCTCCTAAGGACATCTAGGGTTCAACTGATCTATAGGAATCATGCATAAAGCGACTCAACTCAATCAATTAGGAGTATTCTAGTTTAGGACATATCATATCTCATAATTCTCATATCTTGGAGTTTAGGTTCTCTGACCTTCTCCATCTGGGTCTCACTCTCTCTGGAGTTAACCCCAAAACTTGTCCTAACACTAGAGGTCCTCCTTTGTAAAAGAGACTGAGGCTCTTGCTAACTCACAACTTGTCTTAACTTAACATATCTTATCTCATAAAAGCCTATTTACTTGCATCATCAAAACTTATCTCAAAACCTCAAACTGAACTTAAGTCCTCGAAGACAAACATAGATCATCATAACCATCTTATGTCATCTATGTGAGACTTACATCATATCATCAAAACTTATATCATCTATTCCATCTATCATATATATTCCAACAAGGCTCTAGACATCTAATCTAGAACTACTCTCTCTTCTAGACTGATGTCATTCACTTTCACTTAGGTTGCATGAGCACATCCTACTCGTACATGTGTGGGGACACATTTTTATAATACATATACATAATAAAATATTATATAGTTTTTCTCAGATAAAACATGCGTCAGAGAAAACTACCAAGGTTCGATCCGATTGGAATCAAAAACCAAATCCTGAAAATGAGTGTCCCACACATACTAGAGAGTAGAATGTCATGAAAACTAGTGAAAGGGGTGAGAACATGGTGTAGGTTGGTGTAGCTACCCAAAACATAGATGCATCATATGTCAAAGGTTTCTCTTCCCATGATGTACATCATTTCCAAATAATGCAATGTCCCATACTGCTGCATTATAAGGAAAGAATGACATCCAAGGACCTGCTATACAACAAGCACCAATCTAGACCTAGTTCTCAGACATCTAGGTGCTAACCTAGAGGCTAGGTCAGATCTAGTCTCTAAAAGACAACTAATCTAACCCTAAAGATTATTAATTTCAAGGATCTTTAGTTTTGAGTTGCATAATGAGCAAATGTCAGGCTTTGCTATTGTTAATGCTCTGATACCACCTGTGACGTCCCCAGATTTTCTAAAATTTAATCTAATGTGAGACGTCCAAATTGAAACCCTCACCTCAGCGAGAATCCTAATTCAAACATCCCACACAAGGCTAAGAAGAAGAAAATCAAGGGAGTCAGAAGGAAACAATCAGTAGCACATGTACATGAACAATAATAAAACCATAAACACATGTTCACCATTCAACATATAATTACAACATGAATTGTTAAAACATTTGATATTACATATTGAAAAACAAACTAATACATCTACATGTGCTACCACTAAACTATAGGATCTTAAGACAATAGGTCCACCTATACATCAGCTCGCTACACAACTCTCAACTATCTTGGATCTTCAAGAGCATAACCACAACCTAAACAAAAGATTACATGTGGTACACGTCAGCACAATATTCAAGAATATTGTACTGAGTACGCCTACGTGTCTTTTATATACCTCTCATCATATCTTGGCAATACGATAAAACTAATACTTGGCAGTTATACAGAAATATAAGAAAAAGCATATACTTGCACAAAGATATTCATTAACAAAAGAGAACACATATTTTAAGCTCATTTCCATCATATATTTCGTACATCTTCCCCCAAGGGTTTTCATGTTTTTATGCCTTATGACCTACTACCAAAGAGTTTGAGATCATATTACGTGTGATCTACTACCAAAGAGTTTGAGATCTAACACATGTGATCTACTACCAAAGAGTTTGAGATCACTTCAATGCACTGTACTACCAAAGAGTTTAGTGCTATCATATGATGGATCAAATATCTTATGTTTCATGTGTTCATAGCCATAAGTATGAAAAAATCAAGCAAGATATCATACAAGAACAATCATTTCATCCAATACCATATGCCAAGTATTTTACTACACATATAACACAAGCATATTGTATAGTAAGCCAAGTAAGAGGTAATGGCGTACCTTGATCAAGAACAAGCCTAAACATCACATATCCCTCATGTCAACTATAACCTTGTTCAAACCCTGATCAAGACAAGATCATATATCACCATCAGGTTCTCATCATCTTACATCTCATCTTAACCCTAATCATGTTCATTAGGGTTTAGCTTATCACATTAAGATATGTGCATCATTACTTGTCTTATCTTCTTGTAATTATGTTACCGATCTTATATTCTAGATTAGGATACATAATCTGATTACTTGGTTACATATGATTATGTGCACATGTTAACCCTATGTTACATGTATTAATCATATTAGGATTTATATCACATTAAGAGCAAACATCGTCGTGTAACATGGATTATGTGTATCATCCTGATCTCATATTTAACTTTAAGGTTCCAGATATTGATATGAGCTTACTTTGTAATTTCTAGGGTTTCTTGAGCAATTTTGTAATTATTGCACATTAATTAAGGTTATCAGTCCTAATTAGCCAAATTAAGCAAATTACATGATTTTGTACATTAAAAACATAATTACTAACATCATATGGATTATAAGAATGAATATGGATTTACTAACATTTTATCATAATTTTAAGCCATCATTTGATATTTATTATCCATCAAATGAGCGTTACACATCTTTCATGATGTCACTAAAATTGGTTCATCAAAAGCCAGGTATTATGCATTCATGTTGTTCTATGTATTTTTCTGAACAATTTGGTATATTATATGTATTTTTCGATAAATGAGCTATTTACTACGAATTATTGAAGGACTCAGTATTTACTAAAATATTCTTACCTTCTAGCCAATCAGGATGTGCCACGTGGTTCTAGGGAGGCCTTGGCTCATGGATCCTGGACACACACTAAGTCATGGTTCAACAGATCCAGTTAGGGTGCAAATATCCGATTCACATCAGATTTGACTGGACTTGGACCGGTTCAGAACTCCCTTTCCTCCCTCTCGTGTGAAACGCCAGGACGCCCGACACCCGCAACCCGATTCCCTGAGTGCCACCATCGGGCTCTGCTCCGGTGACGAACAAGTTGTCCTCCTCTCCCCATCGACCTCTCTTATGTAGCCAAGATCAGGTCCTGCACGAGTTCCACTGGTTCGTGCCCCTGAAGCTCACCAGCTTCTCTTCTCTTCGTGCCAGCTTTCTCGCCCCGCTCAGGTTCCGACGTGCGTGCGAGGTCCTCCTCTCCCTCGCCAGAACCTTCCATGACCAACTCCTCTGTTCTCTATGATGTTGTCGACCTTTGGTATTCCGTGCACTATGCCAGCCAATGCTCAGCATCGTCGTGGCCAAGATCAACTTGGTCGCTGCCTAAGGCTGCGTGCTGGGCTTTCCTCCACCCAAGCTACCGCTGTGGAGAAGATCTACGATGGAATCGGTTGTCCCCCAGTCCTTAGAGGTTCATCCTCTCTTTTGCCCGAGCACCACTACGATGCGGTCTACAGAATCTAGGTCTATCTATCGATCAAGTTTGCGGTAGAACAACACCGCCAATGCTGCTGCACAGGCCGTCAACTCCTCCTTTCTCACAATCTAAGCCCCATGTCAAGTACTTCACGATTTAGTGTGATCTATGAATCGGTAGCGTTGTGCCTATGGAACCGGGTGGAGAGATGTAGAGGAGGAGAAGATGGTTTCCTCTCCTTTGGTGGCTTCATGTCCCTACTGATGGGTCATTATGAAGGACTTACCAAGTCCAAGTTAATTGTCAGTTCAAGGCTTCGTATCCACCCACAGACTCTAAGAAGCATGTTGAGAAAGTGGGGTCATGGTCCCCGGTCCTGTAACTGCAAAGAAGGATAAACCCTCCATCACCATTGGATGGTATCCAAGGGTCAACAGCCATATCCATTAATTATTATGTGGTCACTCCTTCTCAAATAGGTGCCAACCCGTATATATTAACAAGGAGTAGCATAACAATGCTCATATCAACAGCTTGGTCTAAAATCATTAATAGACTTAATTCTAAAGTCACCAACACATACATCATTTCATCAATTTAAAATCACAATATCTCCTTCTAGGAACTTCATAACTTTATGAAATTCGAGCCATAGTTTTATCCTCATAATAGCTGAATGCCATTCTATTTTGGTGAAAAACGCACTTACTTGAATCACAACTTAATCCAAAATGGCACATACTTAAGGGTATCAATCATATTATTAACATCAATGAATTTCAATCTTTTCCAAACTAGTTGAAATACCTTCATATGATCAAAACTCACTTTAGGACTGTCATTTTGTCACTATAATATGTATAACCAAGAACATCAAAAGTTCGCTCCATCACATCCTACCCACCTTAAAAGAATTTTTTTCCTTGAAATTAAGGCAAAATTCAGTTCATCACAGTTCTCTTCATACCCAATCAGCTCGAACACATGAGGACCTACTGGGTCACCTTCTGCCATGGTACATTTGAATAGCGCCTTGGAGACATCATCTCTCTCTTGTCTTTCCTGATATTGGTACATGTTCTTGAGATGTGTGACCATCTCAATCACACCCATATTCTCATGCTGCCTCCGCAACTCATAATTCATGGAGCATAGAATCAGACATTTGACATCCATGACATCTTCATTGTGCTTCATGTAAGCATCCCTGTTAGCCCTTGGAGCATTTTGAGGTGGTTCTAGCATTTGTAGGACATAGACCTTTTGCTCCTATGTGAGAACAATTCTCAACATCCTAAACCAGTTGTTGAAGTTGTTCCCATTAAGTTTGTCCTTCCCAAGGACCGATTGTAGAGAAAAATGATTGTTATTTTTTGCCATTTGATTCTACAAAGGAATTTGCAATTTTGTCAAAAACTCATTTTGATTTGATTTGATTAAATTTGAATGATAAAAATTAGTTCTTTAATTTATTATCATTCTCATTATTTTGTTCAAATTGATAACCCTCAAGTATCAATTTTGAAAATTGTAGTGAATAATTTTTTGATGATCCAAGATCCAAAATGATTCAATTATTACCCGGCCTACGCCTGCGTCCTTGATCAACCATTAAGGTAGGCAATCATGCCAATTGCATCATATGTAACTCTTAGATAGATGATATGTGTAACTCCTTGCCATATTCATCTACATGCTTCTGGGCTTAAACTCTCTAAGAATTACCAGTTAAGCCTGACCTAATATCCAATACGATAACAATGCACCCCGCTTTGGAGGAACCTACATTACTACCATCACATTTCCACGAGGTAGACGGTGCACCACGCTTTAATGTAACCTATGCTTGGTTGAACAAGCTTTTCATGTGTATTTCTATTGGAAAGCAGCTTAGATTTAATATTTGATATGAGAGATCTTAATATATATATCAAATATGTATACATATATTGTATCCAATCACCACATATATAGTACTTATCATATACATGCTATATCCCACAAATTAAACATGCAATATAAAACAAAAAGTGATGGTTATGGCCATTGTCTACTATAATTCTGAGCCACAAGGAATTACTACCACCTAGGTTAATCATCACATGATATGTATGAACCTACCATTGGTGTAGACTTGTGCTTGCAAATATCAATAGATCGGTTCAACCCTTGAACGGGTCTTCTTGCCTCTTAGCCGGTCGGTTGGTCCTTCGAGATGGTCGTCTGGCCTCTTGTCCAACTGATGCATGGACTCCTTCCAAACAGAAGGTTGGGTTCACCAGTCGGTCGTCTGGTTACATCATTTTGTCCTCCATAGTCCTCCAAACAGTCATCTCATCTCACGAACTGCTCATCTCATCTGTCGATGATCATCTTCCTCGTTATAGAAAGAAAAGAAACTATCTTGTTGCTATTAAACTATAAAACTATAAAGAGAAACCTCAAGCTACATTGTAGGGGAGAAAAGGTAGGATAGAAGGGAGGTATAGGCTCAGTACACAAACTGAGATAAAATAGGAATAAAACCATACCATCCAACCACACACAAATTTAGGGTTTAGGCCATAAGAACGCTACACACCCACCATCAACACTTCTTTTAGGGAGACACATATAAATTGCATATATATAGGCTATACATTCATTACCTGCGTGGGTAACTAACTTTAGTTACCCGTGGATATATTTTGTAATAGAAAGACACCTATCTATAATGAGACAGACATCGTTTGTAATGGGATGACCAAATTTGTAATACAAATACAATACACATATGATTACATTATAAATGATATTTGTAATGAAAACAGTGTTGTCATACAAAATGAGTCTTTTTATTACAAATTTGGTCATCTCATTAAAATTTTGATTTTTCTGGTTACAAATATGCGTCTCCCTATTACAAAACTTATCCACGGGTAACTGACCTTATCTACCCGCATGGGTAGCGAATGAATGGGCATAAATATATATATATATATATATATATATATATATATGTGTGTGTGTGTGTGTGTGTGTATATATACATATATGTATATATATACATATATATATATATATATATATATATATATATATATATATATATAGAAAGAGTTTAGGAAGCGTGTATCGGCCGGGACATGCAACTTATGTGTACCGGAAATGAATATGACATATATGGAATATATTTATTCGATCTAATCTTATAGGTTGAATCAAAAATTAATAGATTAGATGTGCTCAAAATATCAAAACCATACATTATGTATATCACGAGATGTAATAATATATCATTGAACGGTTTATGTAATTTCTGAAACTTACCGTTGATTAGAAAATATGTATATTCTTTCAATTGATGATCTAGGAACCTCAGTTTGAAGTGATTTTTGATACACATGTTATTTAAGGGGTATGCATCACATCCATAAGGTTGGATTTTTTTTATACTTTTGTAATCATCACAAATGGAGATGGGGGTACATGTAAGCTACATGTACTCGGGTACACAATTCTTTTAGCAATATATATATACATGTATATATAGATATATGTATATGTACATAGATATACATATATGTATATATACATATATATATATATATTTATATTTATATATATATATATATATATATATATATATATATATATATATATATATAGATACATATATATACATATATGTTATATATATGTATATATATACATATATATACATATATGTATATATATGCATTTATGTATATATACACATATACATATATATACATATATGTATATATATACATATGTAAATATATATGTATATATATATGTATATATATATGTATATATGTATATATATATACATATGTATATATATATATACATACATACATACATATATGTATATATATACATATATATATATATATATATATATATATATATATATATACTTGTCACGCCCCGATCTCACAATTTCCACTAATCATGAGATTAGGGCATAACTTGAGGATTTAACGTAATACAAATACACCCTTAACTTTTTCTTTTCTTAATCACTTAAAATTAACTTAAAGGAAAATCTTATGACTTGGAATAAACTGAAATCTTACTAAACTGTGGAAGCAACTACTATTTGCATTTCTAGGTAGATAAAGCAGATTTACACATCATATTACATTTTTTATGCGAAATATAAAGCACAATAGATAACTTAAAAACTAGTTTACATGTTACATTACATTCTCTCTCTACCACACCACATGCCCAAGGACTGAGGGGAAAGGACTAAGAGAGTTCTATCTAACTACGAACTACCTTCTAAGAACTTGGGTGATACGGTCCTTCAACTTCCTCGTGCTGACGCTGACCTAAAAAATGTTTCAGTAGGTTGGTGAGCTACTGACTTAGTGAATAGAATTTCACCCAACCATCACAGATAACTCATTTTATGTTTATTAATTGGAATAAAATACAAGATAATACTATACTAAGCAGATATAAGCAATATAATTTAAACGACATGAGATGTCAACATTTCATTAAGATAAGAACTGTTGCAAAGCTGTAGATATGATCAAATAACAGAAAATACTAAAATTTCATTTAAAGGACAACTGCTGTGAAACTAACTCAAATCTTTCTTAACTCTTTAACTTATAAGAAACTCTATGAACCTATATGAACATATTTTATCTTATGCCCTGATCATATGCAGTGTACTCTACATATGAAGACTCGTAGCGAACTACGATCCCACCGTACAAGACTTAGCCAACACCCCAGGATAGCTAAGTCTGACTACTCACCTGGTCTGCAACAGGGAAACTAGCTCTCTGGCCTCGACACTCCTATTGTGCTGTAAATTGGACTCCTCTAACATGAGCACATAGGTGGAGAGTGAAGCCACCTATTGGATTTTCTATACTCTAGTGCCACCATGACTTTTAGTTGATGTTGGACACACTTTTCTATACTCCAGTGCCACCAGGACTTCTGATTGATGTTGGACACTACAAACTTTAATTTAAGGAGACTTCCACTAGGGGTTCGTCCCTCATATCACCTGTTGGTACGTTCCGACCCCCGTATACTGGACACACTGCCAGGGTTAGGTCATTTTACCCCAAATGTGCATACCTCACATAGGGGTTCTATAGTGTTTAGGGCCCTTAAGTCTATTATTTTATTATTTCCTAGAAAACTCTTACTATGTTGAACCTTTTTCTTACTTATCCTCGTCTCTGGTATTTCTATGGCATCTCATCTATTTAATTGTAGTTCAAATCACAACATCAATATCATTCTAACCTGACAGAGAGGTATACTCAAAAACATTGTAATTTACTGAGTAATCCATATACCCTGCATGCAGACAAATTGAAATTTCTTAAATAAACTAAACTCATATCGAATTGGCACATATACGCTAGAATTATACAATTGATCATCATAACACACTAACAAGAGTTAATTACTCGATATATTAGAAATTGTCAGTAGCACTTGTAAATTATCTGTAATTCCTCAAAAATCGAGCACATCAACCCAAATTCTAAGTTATGCATCACATAACTCAATTAAAAGTCAATTACTTATCATGGCACAAATTATTAATAATAATTGGGAACTTCAAATGATATCTTTGAGGAACGTGTCAATTTGTATAAATATTAAATCATTCACTTTAAATACAACAAAGAGCGTACCATTAGGTTTTCTTTGAATATTTTTCATGTCATCATCATTTCGTTGAAATCGAGCATCTATTAACTTACTAAAAAAGTACAACCTGGGTTTATACCCAAATTGTGCCGTTACTGGTCATGTGCTACTGAGTTCAACATTTAATCGAGCAATTTAAGTTTCGATCAATCATGTACTTTTACTAATCCAAATCACGCATATCAATTAACTAATTAGCGTCGTGCAAATGTTAATAAATAAAATGTGCAATTAGAAATTGAGCGGCACCAACACTATTCGACACCTGGGTAAATGCTGACATCTGTGAATGATACCGATTTCAACCAAAACATCCGATTATTAGAGTCATACTTGCGTTAGAGAGTGAGATTCTACTCACATCGGGTGAGGTGACCGCAATCGACTTGAAATGCATCTAGAGTCCTATTTCCGGGCGTCAGTACTTCTTCTACCTTGGAATTTCTCTGGAATTGAGCCTGCTACACACAGCAAGAACTTCACGCACGTACAGGTTGAAGAAGACTCGGCTAGGTGCTAAATCAAGCTAGGTGGCTGCGGATTCAAGATCTGGACCCTTGGTCGAGCTTATTGGTGGCGTTTGGTGGTGCTTTGCTGCGTCAAGATGGCCCCTAGCCGTTGTTGCAGCTGTTGCTACTCTTACTAGATGGGGCACTGCCCCTTGCTAATGAGGCGCAGGTGGGCGCAATAGGGGCTGGGAATTGCAGTTACGAGCATGGACCTCAAAGTCAGAGTCGAGGGCTCCATTTGATGGTGTTGGCTGCCCAAAATGGCCCCTTGGCTGGCGCCCTACAACTGGCCGCTGCTGTAGCTTGGCCGGCAACGCTGCTGCTAGGTCGGGCTGTTGATGGGCGCCGCTAGGGCGAGGAAGAGGAGGAATGAGAATAAGAAGACAAAGGGGGTTGGGCGCTGCTGGAGACGGGGCTACCAAGCCCTAAATCGACCGCCTGCTCCACTCCTCTGTTGCAGGTCGATCAACCTACTTGGGCACCGCTTGAAGCGGTTCCTGGACCGATCGAGTGAAAGAGATAAGGGAAAGGGGAAAAGGGGTTATAATAAATGGGTAAATTACACTTTAGGTCCAATAAATAGAAAATGGCATAATGTTTGCCTCAAAGGTCCAATTGAAGTGATTCCTTTTGCAAAGTTTCAAGCATGAAATACTCTACAACCTCAAAGTGAGAAATCATGCTAATTAGACTGTAACACTAGATCAAAGCACTAATCGAGGTACTTACGGACTAACCTCAATGTGGGTTGTAACAATCTCCCTCCCTTATAAGAATTTCGTCTCGAAATTCCTAAAAGAGAAAAGGAAACTTGTTATGCATTTCTGACTCAAGCTCCCATGTAGCTTCCTCTAGGTTGTGGTTCCTCCACAAAACCTTCACTAACGGTATCTCACAATTCTTGAGCTTCTTGATCCTACGATCAACTATTTGTATTGGTCCTTCAACATAGGACACATCTTCTCTAAGCTGTGTAGGTTCTGGGTTTACTATCTTCTCTGGACCAGGGTAACACTTCTTCAGCATCGATACATGAAACACATCATGTAGATTAGCCAACTCAGATGGCAAATCCAACCTATAGGCTACAGGTCCAATCCTCTCAATGACAGGATATGGGCCCATAAACCTAGGAGTCAATTTGCCTCTCTTGCCAAATACACTTCATCACCAACCTCAAACTCAAGAGGTCTTCATCTCTTCTCAACGTAACTCTTCTGCCTATCATGTGCAGCTTTCAATTGTTCTCTGATCACTGTAATCTTTTCTATAGTCAAATCCACTATCTCTGGTCTAAGAATCTCTTTTTCACCCACCTCGTACCAGCATATAGGTGATCTACACTTTCTGCCATACAAAGCTTCATACAGGGCCATACTAAGACTGGAATGGTGACTATTGTTGTATGCAAATTCTATAAGGCTCAAGTGTTCTTCCCAACTTCCAGTGAAATGCAAGACACATGCTCTCAGCATGTCCTGAAGAGTCTGAATGGTCCTCTCTGATTGACCATCCATCTACGGGTGAAAAGATATACTGAACCTCAACTTTGTGCCTAAAGAATGATGCAATTGATTCCAAAGCCTGGATGTGAACTTAGGATCTCTATCTGATATAATTGAAATTGGGATACCATGCAACCTGACTATCTCATCCACGCATATCTTAGCCAACTTCAGGACATCAAAGGTTGACTTAACAGGAAGAAAGTGAGCAGACTTAGTCAGTCTATCCACAATCACCCATATCGAGTCACAACCTCTAGGTGTCCTGGGCAACCCTACCATAAAATCCATTGTGATATGTTCCCACTTCCACTATGGTATAGAGAGAGGTTGCAAAGTACCTGCAAGTTTTTGATGCGTAGCCTTAACATGCTGGCACACACTGCATCTAGCCACATACTCAGCTACATCCTTCTTCATACCTGACCACCAGTACAACTCCTTGAGATTCATGTACATCTTAGTGTTGCTTGTATGCATAGCGTACATCGATGCATGCGCTTCCTCAAGAATCCTTTCTTTCAAATCACTATCTCCAGGTACACACAACCTATCGTGCTGATACAACAAACCATCATCTGAAAACCTGAACTCTGGTCTCTTTCCCTCTGTCATATCTTGCATGATCTGTTGTAACTCACTGTCACTCTACTGAAGTTCCTTGATCTGATCATAAAAAGTAGGCTTGATTTGCATCTGTGCAATTAAACCACTCTGCTCTGTCACCCCTAAGTCGAAGTTCAACTTCCGCATCTCTACTAGCAGGTCTCTCTTGAAGCATGCCATAGAGAATACATCTACTGTTGAACTTGACTTCCTACTGAGGGCATCTGCTACCACATTCTCCTTACTAGGATGATCATCTATCGTCACATCATAATCCTTGATCAATTCTAACCATATCTGCTGTCTAAGATTCAGATCTTTCTGGGTGAAAATATATTTTAAACTCTTATGATCCGTAAACACCTGACATGCCTCACCATAAAGATAGTAACGCCATGTCTTAAGAGCGTGAACTACAATAGCTAACTCCAAATCATGTGTCAGATAATTCTCCTCATTCTTCTTAAGCTGTCTAGATGCATAAGCTACTACTTTTCCTTCCAGCATCAACACACAACTTAACCTGGAAGCATCACAAAACATTATGTAACCTTTACCTGTCTCGGGCAGGATCAACACTGGTGTTGTAGTCAACCTCTTCTTCAAGATCTGAAAACTCTTCTCATAGTTGTCTGACCATACAAAAGGTGCATTCTTTCTCAT